>OY728141.1:842698283-844125783 GCA_963277665.1 Viscum album | reverse complement strand
AGGATACCATTTCCAAAAGTGGGAAGGATGTATCATCTAAGGTAAATAATGAGTAAGAAATTTTTATATTTATTAATATTTGTGAATTAAATATTAATTTTAGTTTAAAAGTGTTGCTATGTTCGATAGCGTACCCGATACACAACAACGAGTTTCTTTGAAATCTTGTGTTGCACACTATTAATATAATATGATTATTTTTAATGGTAGTTAAATTCTAGAAATTGTATTGGTGGGAATGAACATAACTAACTAAAATATGATTATACATGTTTGTTAAATGTATTTACATTTATCTAATACATGTTAGAGGCTTAAAATGTGAATGAATCTAATTTTAAGCATAATTTACATTAAAAGGTCGATTTAACACCATTTAATGGAAAACCCTAATTAAATATATTAATGTAAACATTAATAAATTATATATAAACAAATAAAATCTTTATTAAGAATGGGGACATCAAAATTTACTTTTGTAAATTTTTGGAATTTTTTCGATACAGGTCATTTTTTAATGAATACTGGAAAATATTGTATTTTTATTCAAAATTGTGTTTTAATATAATTAATTTATATAGTTATATTATCTTTTTAAATGATTATATATTGTAATTATAATATATTTTTACCATTAATTCAATGATGGTCTTTGTAATTAATTTCACTTTGAAATTGGACATAATAAAGTATCTATCTTTTGATAGTTATTGTTTCTTAAAAACATACTATTTGTATTAATGATGAGAATTAATTTTATAATTAATTAATTCCAAATTTAGGTTTTGAATTTGGGAAAAAAATTAATTTTTTAATTCGGAATATCAAATATAGATTATGCTGATTTTTTGGTATTTTTTTGAAAAACATTAATTTTTGGTAAATATTGAAACCACTTGGAAGTAGTTAAAAAACTAACTATTTTATTTAAATGAAATTTTAGCACATATTTGAATTGAATTTAGAAAATAGTACATACATGGTTGTTATTAGTAAGTAAAATGTGTTTCAATAAGATTAATATGATTTTTGATGAATATTAACTTTTGACTTCTTATTATAGCAGTTAAAGGTAAATATTGTAATTCTAGGTAAAAAGAATGTTATAATAATTCAAAATTACCATTAAACATTTTTTAACCTTATTTTATGTGTAATGGCCGAACATGGTCATCCTTGGGTCGATTTGGGGACCCCACGGAGCCACTTATTAATGATAATGACACTTTTGATTAATTAATTTAAACTAAAGGCAAAAATGACATTAACCAAAATCATTTAGTAAATTTATTTTTGTATGCTGATATATAAATCATATTTTCGACTATAACTATTATTTAGAAATCTAAAAATATTTCCTACATGATAGTATTTTTTTATAATTTTTAGACATTTAATAAATTAAATTATTCACGACACAATAATAATGCAGTATTTACCTAATTGATAAATAATTTAAATAAATAATACTTTATGAGTAAAATATTATCCAAAACCTGTCCAATTCCTATTGGATGATTCTATTTCAAACATGAGTCATCTTATCTTCTATTCTAATACTTTTTTTCCATTTATAATCATTATATAATAAAATAATATTTGCAAACATTCCTAAGGAGACCCTCCTCTACCTTATAAAAGGAGACCACATATAACCAATTACTGACACATCTCATGCCTTTTGGATCATCCGAGCTCTACCCCATTAAGATCCCTACCTCCCTCTCCTCCACCTAGATTCCATAAATTTGGTAGATGGAACATCAAAAAATCATTTTGGTTCAAACAAAAGGATGTTACCCAAATTAAAGATAATGGTTTCTCTTATCTTCTTTTCATTTATTTTACTTTTAAACCCCCTAAACTCTTTTTATTACATTATTTTATAGCAAAACCAGTATCCGAAATATACCAGTATGTTGTTATGAGAAGGATTCGACAACTGTGGAACACACCTCCATCTAATTGGCGAAGAGAATAATGTTTCTGTGGATGGAAAACTAACGCACACGAAACAATGATTGTTTAATTACGTCATACCGCCTCTCATGGTGGCCATTATGATGGAACTGAAATTATATATGATATATATTATATTCATGTTTTCTTTATGTTTCTTTATTTTTCATTTATATAATACCTTTATGGTTTTCATTATGGGTAAACACAATATTTTATTTTGAGGAAGTGCAGACTACCACCCCCTCAAAGTGATATGACTCATTAATGACATATGAGAGGCGTATAATGGATATATTTAATGATGTTATATATGATATACTACTATAATTATTATATACCTATGTATCATTTTGTTTTAACTCCATAAAAATAAGAAATATAAATGAATTTGGTATTCATGCATACGTACGACTTACCATCTCCATGAACGGTGCATTTCATATCTTACCACCAAATGTTATATACTATTATAAATAAATGTATATACTGGATATATAATGGATATATATGATATATAAATCATAAATATCATTCAATATATAATGGAATATTGACCACATGGACGATTTGTAAATATAAGGTGTTCATTTTTGACTCAAGTACCAAATATCTACAAAACAATCATTATTAACTAGAATGAATATATAATGATTATAACATGTTAATAAGTGATATAAAAGGAATAATAAAATATAAAAATGTTCTTCATCAAGTTTAAATTAAATTTATTTTATTATTCAGGTAGAACAAGGCACAAATGGGTCAAGTAGGACACGAGGTAAGGGATTTTCATATCTAGCTTTTAATTGCGCGATATTTCCATTGTTCGCCACTTATTCATTGCATGTGGTGTATTGTGTACATCCATTTGATATATATTATCATGGTTATCTTTTTATTCATGGAATTCTATGATTATTTCATGGTTGTTAACCTTTGGTCATACGACTCAGTTAATTACCACCTGGTAATGGGTTTCATCTCACTTCTATACTAGTGATATTCAAGCTATATTTCCACTATTTCCTTTTTGTGGGGTTTCCACTGCCCATGATTTTACTCTTTGTGTAATATACATTCATTTCTGATTATTTACATCTTCATTGTAGGATACTTTTTTCATGGGTTTTATGTTTTGTAAGTGACCAAATCGTTAAGGGAACCTTTTAACCTAATTTCAATTCCTTGGGTTAATATTCAAATTCTTAATTATGTCATTCTATGATTAAGTTTGAAATCACAATTTATTTATTTATGTTGTAATTTCCACTCCCCTTGGTGTGAATATAAATTTAATACAGTTAATCACTCCATTGATAAGTTCTCATTTCATCGATACAAACATGATAAGAGTAATTTTATCTCAATTTACATTCATTGAGTTAACCATACAAGTCAATGGTTTTGACTTTAAAAAACATGTGTGAATTTTCTATGATTGATTCACACTATATATCCAATTATATTGAGTTTATTTTTATTTTTCACACATTTTTATGTAATTGATTTATCCTTAATCTAAGGATTTAATTTTTATAAGGGATTTCATCTCAATTTTCGTTCCCTTGAGACTTCACTGTTGTTATGCACAAATTCACTATTATATGGTTTATATACTGTATTTTTTTCACATGATATTCTAAATCCCTTTATTCTAAAGGTATTATAATGTTTCGATTAAGTCTTATTTTTCAATTTTTTGTATTTAATAGTCTCTCATATTGTTAAAAAATCTTTAACTAAAATATCATTTTAAATGTTTTCATGATTTATGATTCTATATGTTTATCTATAATTTCAATGTTTTAAAAATGGTTTTGAGTATTTATTTATACGGACATTAATTTTTTAAAATTATAATTCCATTAAAAGATTCAAAGTGGTATGGGACACATTGAATCAAAAAAATCTCTTTTTAAATGGTTTATGAAAATGGGTTCTTTATTTCAAAATATTGAAATTAGTTCTTGTGATTTAAAATGAAATTTTATTAGTGAATTGTTTATATTTTCAATATTTTGTGATTTATGATGGTACTTGGGAATTTTACCGGAGGTTAAGTGATAAACCATATGACAGGTGGTGCTGTGATAACACAGGACGGGTGCTAACGTTATAACCTCCAATGCATTGGGAATGGAAGTCGGTCGTATTACTATTCTATTTTGTGATATTTGTGGATGTTGACTGTATGGTTATTCCACTTATGAATGTTTATGTCCCAAGTTACCTTTATATGTTATTTTTTCTTCATATAGATTTTATGGAAATATTTTGGTTACAAAAGGGAAGGCAATGATCTTTTATTCAGGAAAGAGTATTTACTACATCCTAAAGGGGAAAGTATTACTTATGATGATGTATTCATCGATTACTAGTTGTTTTGAAAATCTAATATTTTTCCTTCTTTGTGTATCCCGTACTGAGATTTTTATGCTCATACCATGTTTTTGAAATGTTTTTCAGAGGACATTAAGTGGAATAGGGTCAAGGATGGTATCATGGAAAATCCAAGTTGACTAAAACATGGACCTATACATGTCTCCATTATTCAAGAGATTATATTTTTTTTAAAAATTATAACTGAGTAGAAGTGTCTAATTTGAAATTTTTGAGATGTAATGAAATTGTAGTGCCTAATTCTCTAAAATTATAAACCTGAAATGATCCTAAATGTGAATTATTCAATTAATTCAAGATTATGTAATGTTTAAGGTCAGGTACTTATAGTTTTGTATTGTAATGGATTGTGATAGATTCTGGTTAAAACATGATTTGATGAGTAATTGTTTTGATGATGTGAGGATATGGTGGGGATATATGGTGATAATGATGATGTTTTTGTGACCGTGATGATTTTATAATAAAAATATTCATATTGGGTGATAGGTGGGAATGTTTGGGGCTCATTGAAATTTTCCTGATGCCATACATTAGTTGAGATATTGTCATTCCGATTTTGCAAGAATATTTTTATGGTTTTTATATTATGGAAGAAATGTGAAGAAGTATTATTATAATGATGACACATTTCAAGTATTCTTCTCAAATTATAATATATCCCCATTATTTATATATTCAAATTATTCATTATCATACACCATAGATTAATATGATCAGATTAAAAAAAAATACTTGAATTGTAAATAATGTATTGTTTTCCCACATTCATAATCATAGTCTTCTATATCATAGTTGTTCTATAAAAGCATAACCCCGAAACATTATTTCATATGGACAGAGATGAGTAAATTTTGTGATCACCCCTATATAGTTTGTTAATAATATTACATGATATTCTTATAGTGATTATAACAGATGTGGGGGAAGCTTGGGTAGATTTAGAATATAATAGAGATAGATTAGAATCATATCCTACATTTATTATCTTTACATTTAATGTCATGTAGGAAACAAATTGGTTGTGGAAACATATTTTTCCTTTATGGGAACCATTGGGTGTTTATTTGTAGTTTTCTTTTAGATTCATTAGAATTAAGAGGATTATACCTTTTATTCATGTGATAGACTTCCTTGACCCCCTTCAAAAATATGTCTTATTGGTGGAAATCTTCATGTGGGAATGTTATACCCTATACCTACACTGGAGGGGATTGTGAAAGGATTAATAACCGCAGATGGAAATCCATAACTCAATTTTGTAACAATTAAACTTTTTTCAATATCCAATTTTAAAACACTTTGAAAAAATATAAATATACTAAAAATGCAACATTCACATATATATCTCTCTTTTTTCGGCATTTAAGAATGCATATCATTTTTTTGAATTAATCATAGATGAGACACAAGATAATTATTGTATAAATCCACCGGTATTCATGTTTATCTTCAATGGTAGGACAACTTCAAAAGAGAGAGATATGAAGCGAGAATGAATATCATATTTTACTTTAGCATAGTTAAAATAGATAAGTGATAAAATATAATTAAAATAGAATACATAAGAAATAGTCTCTATTTGAAAACAAATTTCCTTTAAAACATATTACATTCATCATAAATGATGTCTTTCAGAGAATCCAAAAAACTGACATAGAGGTTGTAGAGTAGCCATTTCAAAGGGGTTCTACACTCACAATCACCGTGGGTTTGAAATTTTTGTCATTAATGTTATGAAAAAAATCCAAACCAGTGGTCATAATAAAATAATGCATACCAGAACATCATAAAATCATACATAAACATTATATTATGGCCTCCTATAAAAATTTGTATAAATTCAAGAAATAAAATATTATAACACAACGTAAAATAAAATATTACTAAGCCAAAATTAAGATAATTATTTTAAATTAATATTCAATAATAATAAAATCATATTCATAAAAGGTACTTAAAAGAGTAATGCAAATAAAGAATCCAAAAAGAGTATGATTATTTTTAGTCGATTCACTTTTTTCCATTTTCCAGGATTCACATGAACAATTGAAAAAATCGATGTTTCTCTAATGATTCATCAATACATATTTAATCACAAAACTACTAAACACTTATGAACATAGAATAAGAAGTGAAAGTATGTATAAACAAGTAGTAACAATGTTAAATAGATATTTCTAAACAAAAATTATGGAATTTCTAATAGATTTTGGAAATTACATGCCAATATATAATATAGGGGCGTCTATTAAAAATTTGTAGTTATAATATAAAAAAATCCTTTAAATACATATTTTAATTTTCAGATAAAATCATAATATTATGTTTTTCAATATAATTATAGCATAAAATTTACTAAAAAGTATAAAAGGATTTTTTTTTTCAACAAATGACCATGGGTATTTAAATATAATTCAAATGAACAAGTAGGAGATATAATTTAGAATACTACTAGTATTAGTAAAATGAAATATATCTAATATTAAACTATTCCACATACCATTTTCAAATGACATAGGTAAGTTTTATGAAAAAAAAATTTGTGTTCAGATGAACTGTTGTAAATTTAGGATAATGTATTAAAAAAATAATAAAAACTTATAGAATATTTTACTACATCATAGTGACTTATCTATCAAAGAAAACACATAATATTGGTGACATGAAAATAACCTTAATGAAGTTCATTTTATATATTAATAGTATTTTTCACATTATACATTGTTATAATATTTATACACTTACAAGTTACTATAGGTAAATCACCACATTTTATAAAATATAATAATTATCACTCTAAATAATAAAATAAATAAACTGAGAAGAAAATTTTTTCGTTCTGTTTGAACCCAATGAATGGATTTTTCTCATTTAATATCATCAATAAATTAGTATGTATCAATTAACATAAAAAATAATCTTTAAATATGTAAAATGATATGACCATTGAACACAAGGTATATAAATTTTTACACCAATAATTTCCTAGATCATCATAATAATAAACGATGAAAATTACTAATTTAGTTAATTATCCAACCAATATCCTGAAATAAAAAATATATAAATTCTTATTAAATTTAATATCAATAATCTAGAACTCCCAATGATGGATCTTTACATTATCACATTGGAATGATCACAAGGAATAAAATACCAAAGGACCAAAGAGTTTAGCTAGTTTGAAAATCTAGATAAAATCATATGTTTTAAATTATAAAATTAAAGAAAAAACTACCATGAAACACCACTAAAAACAACAATTAAAAACTATATTATCTATAGAAGTCGTTAAAAATAAACACCTTTATATCTTGGGAATGAATAAGACATAAGAAATGGGTCTGTTAATATTCTTAATAACGGTAATAATTACAACATAAGATATAATTATCAATAAAAAATTTGTAATAAAAAAACACAAGAATCTAGAACATAATCATGTGACTAATGTTGAAGGAAAATAACTACGGATAAATAATGTCATACATATAAATAAATGTGAATGAAACTTAAATAAAGTTATCCAAATTGTAAAATAAGCATATTTAAAATCATTAAATAGAATCATAATTTGGGAAATCATATTTCCAAATAGTATAAAAATATAATCAAGGCCTCGGCCATGTCTTCTGAAAATAAATTTACAGGGCCTTAACCACGTACATATCTGATTTGTCTCGTGAGAAATGTCAATGCATCGATGAGATATAATGTGATGAAAAATTTATGTACATTTTACATTACACATGAAATGTGAAATGGGTGAAACATTGAAAAATATAAACCTGAAATTTAAATAAATTTCCCAACCTAGTAAATATAATAACTAACCATTTAGAGTAATGTGGTGAATGGTATCATGATAGAACATCCATAGCCACAATAATCATAAACAATTTAATATAATTCGATATATGGTATCAGTAATAGCTAAATTTCATTGTATCAAAATATTCTATACTGGTGTTATATTATATGATAATAATCTCATAACATTGTCATTTGAATTATTTATGGAAGTACCCATTTTATGTTTCAATGAAAATTTTATTTGGGTAAATAATTTGTATTTTTCCTAATATTTTTCCTAAAATAAAAAATTAGATAATAATGTTTTTATGAAAAATTTAGTGATTTTATAAAAATTATGGTGTCTTATAACATGTTATGGATGATAATTAAAAATGGTTAAGAATTCGACATTCTTCATATATCGGGCTTGCTTTTCTGGAAGAATTGAGAAAGGAACCATGTAAAACATGTAATATCAAATACAATAATGATTAATGGATATAGATAAATGATTTTATGATATATAAATAGAACATATAATAAAAATATGAAAATAATTAATAATTAAATTGGGCTAGAGAGATTGATTGTATTACTCGAATGAAATATGGATGTTGGAGAAGAATCTCATACCTACTGTTTGAATATTTTATGCACATGGGCATAGTGTCTTGGATAATCTAGCTACATCTATTGATTCATTAACTCAGAAAATTATCTTCCTGTAATTTATTTATTATAATATTATTAGTTTCTTCTATATTTTTATTGTTGAGTTATAAGAATAAAATTTGTTGTTCAAGAGTGTTCCTTTACTTGCTTTCAAACATTTATTTACTTTTATAAACATAGTAAAGGTCATTTAAAATGAAAATAGTGGTACATATTTGAAAATATATTTAATTAGTGATCTTATAGAATATTAATTTTTTATATATTTGTTTTGGTTATTTAGTTTGATGATGAATTACAAGAAAAGACATTATTGAAAATTATTTAGATTATTTGGATGTATTTCGATCATCACCAACTATTTTTGTTTCATTAATTAAAATTATGTATTTATAAACTCTTTACATAACATTATAAAATTTTTAGTACATATATAATAAAATATTTTAGTCAATTAAATAATATTATATCTCTCACTGAAGGCAGAAATGAAAAATAGAAATATGATGTCTAAGACGACAGTAAATTAGCACCTCAAGAACAATATTTTCATCATTAATAAAAATTTGAAGATATATGAAAGATGATTGTGTATTTTCTTTTGATAGAATAAAATACAATTATATAAATGGAATTGAATTTATCATGAAACATTAGATAGGGAAGGTGAGATATGGTTATGAAATTAATGGAAATTGAAATGGAAATTAAAAATAGGGGTTTTACCTATTAAATTATTCTACATTAAATCCACCTTAATTGGATAGTTTTGGGAATATTTTTAATAGAAACAAATCATTGAAGATGAAGGGGGTATGGGAAGTAGATATGGAATAAATTGGTTAATGAAAAAAATTGTACGTTTATTAGAGAGGAGGTATTGAGTGATGGTATATGTAGTGGAGGAGAGGGATGTGTTTTTTAATATTTTATTCACTTGTTTATTATTTGGGTTAAGACAATAAATTGTGTGAGCATTATTTCTAAATATATTAAAATAATTAAGGTAATTTATTTTATTATTATTTTTATTATAGACATGATTGAAGGAATAATTAAATTATCATTGAATGTTTCTACACCAAAAGTACATAATTTTACTATTCGTAAAAAATAAACTACTTTAGAAAAATCCATATCATTCACACTAAACACTATTAAACATAATATAATAAAAAATGAACTCAATTTTTTGAATATATATATATATATATATATATATTAAATTTATGTTTTATAAAAATTCATCCTTTTTAAGAAAAAAACCATATGTAAAATTGTAACAGATTATCTGAGACATTGAAAAATATGTCAACATCTCATAAAATTTAATTTTAATAATAACACAAAACATATTAATTTATGATTATATTATAAAAATATAATTTTAAATAACTATTTTAATTATATAAATTTTAAAAACAAAATATGTTTTACATAAATACCAATATATAATTTATCATTTTTAAAACATTTATTTACTTATTCTGTGACGTAAGTATGGAATATTTTCATTTAGAAGAAAATGATTTTTTTAATTCTTTCATAGGTGACGATAATATTATATTATTCATATTATTTTTTTCTAAGGGTCGAATTACTATTCCAATTTTAATATTCATTAATAAATTATATTTTTAATCTCATTGTTTTATGGCGCATAAATTATAAAAAATATAAAATTTTTAAATAGACATTCTGTTAAATAATTGATTGTTAAATTCTTTCATCTTGAAAAGAATGAACCATAAAATATCAATAGTTTTTCCTAGAAAATTATTTTGGTAGTTTTTTATATTTTCATCCTTAGGTTCACACATCACCTCTTAAATTTTATTATTCTTCAACTGTACCATTATCAACTGATTCATCTGATTCCTCAACATGTATTATCTATTTTCCATAATCTATATATGATCATCTATGTATGATAAATACGGTTAAAATTCAATTATCTTAAAAGTGAGAACATGTATTTGTTTTATAATTTAATTCCTTAATTTAGATGTGTGGAACACATCATGTACTTTTGAGTGGCTATGTGGAATTTTCAGATGATAAGCCACAACTCCAATTCTCTCTAGAATTTCATAATTAGAATTATACATGGGGTTTAGTTTCCATTCATTTGTAAAAATAATTACCCTATTCGAAGGATATACCTTAATATGAAATTATCTCCCACATGGAACTCCAAATAATTACATCGATTATTAGAATAACACTTTTATCAACATAGAGCTTCTTTGATATTGTTTTGAATAGTCTTCAACATTGTTGTTGTTTCCTATCCTTGTTATAGAACTATAAGATTACCTTCACCAACAACATTATAATATGATTATAAAGAAAACTATTAGTCCAAACAGTGATTCATATTGATACATTTGAAAATTTTAATGGAAACTATTATTGTAGGAAAACTCTAAAAAAGGTAAATACTGATCCAACATGCCTTGAAAGTCATGTGGTAATGATCACAACATGTATTATAATGTTTTGGTCATCCTATAAATTTTCACATTAGTTTGGGAGTGATAAAAAGTAGTAATATGAATCTCTGTATCCAAATATTTCTTCAGTGGATTTGAGAATTTAGATTGGAATTATTGATAAATATCAGAAACAATGAAAATATGTGAACCATGATGCCTTAAAATATTATTAATATAGTTTCGTGGAAGACCCGACAATGTAAAATCCTCAATTATATTGACGAAATGTGTATATTTATTAAATTTATCAATAACTAAACAAATTATATATTTATTTAATGGAGGTTTTGATAATCTAGTGCCAAAATCAATTGTAATGTAATCCCATTTCTATGCCGGAATAGGCATAGGATGCATGGATCTTCTATGATGTTTTCAGTCAGCCTACACCTATTGTGAGACTAGACACCTTTATACATAATAAATAATTCCCCACTTAATATTATCCCACCATAAATGATCCTTCAGATATCTTAACATATAATTGATACTAGGGTGTATAGAGATATTCATGCTATGAGAATCATACCATCAGTCACTGTTTGGCTTCGGTATAGATGGAACATATAGACTCCTCTGAAATTTGAGAATTCTATCTTAATAGATGAATTATACCTAATTCACTTTATTAAAAACATTAACTTTCATTTGATGATCCGAATAATTAAAAACATGAAATTTAATCTATTCTAATAAATAAGTATGCGTAACCAATAGAAATAGCAACAAATTATATCATTCCTTGATAATTGAAAATTCTATTTTTTCTAGATCCATGTGCACATGATCCTTATTAATCATCATTTGGTACATCACTCTATGATACATCCTACTAAATAAATTTTATACCATATTTAAATACCTTTGGTAGATTTTTATTGAATAATAACAATATTTGAGTAGCTCGAGCCATTACAATTACCTGATGATAAGTTTTTTCTGAGAAGAAATATTTAAAGATCTTTTTATCTTAATATGTATCATATATTTATCCTTATATATAGTGTAGCTATACCTTAAAAATAAAAGGTTACAACTAATAACTTGTGATCATTATTTGGATAAATATTTTCAAGGGTTTTTAGCCACATTGATGTATAGGAAATAATTCTATCATTTTATATAAGGATAGAACAATGTCACTTCTTGAATGAGTTTCTATAAATCTAATATCTATTATTTCCTAATAATAGTGTCATTACTGTGTTATTAAATTATATCCACATCAATTCATCAAACAAATCACAAAATTCAATTCTCCATTCAAAAATAACCCATTCATGAGAAATCATGGTAAATGGCTGGGAGAATTAGAAAATATTTTGAAGGAAACACTGATAGTAACCTACTAAACCCATGAAACTACATACCAAATTTATGTTTCTTCTTGTAGAACATTCATAGTCTTCATTTTCTTCATATGATAAACATAAATTCAATCCATATATATTATACGGATAAGAAAAAACATTATTAAGATATAATTCACACATTCAAAACCTCCCATATATCTACTTTCATCTTAAAGGCTCCAAAACAACCCAATGGATATTCTAATGGTCCATATAGGATATAAAATATTTTATGATATCATATATAAATACAAAAAGAAAATCACTTGGATTGTCCTTGAACACTATATTCATTACATCTATAAAAATAGAGGGGTAATTAGTCATTCCAAATGGAATTACTCTAAACCGATAATGAACATACATAGTTAAAATAATATATCTTTGAAAAATAATTTTTTCTATGCAAAAAATGACATCTAAACTGAATTTCACTATGCAAAAAATATTGAGTTCCATGAATTTTATCAAATAAATAATCAATTTGAAGAAAATTATACATGTTCTTAATTTTAATAAAATTTATTTCTCTTTAATCGATGAAAAACTCATGGATCAATCTTTCTTATTAAAAATTATATCTCTGTATCCTCATAGAGGAATACAAGTGGTGGATATATAACTTATCACTAAATTCATCTAATTATTTCTTCAGCTCCACCAATTCCACATTTTTCACTCTATATGAAGTATTTTATGTTTTCCTCACATAAATGATTAAATAATTTTAAAATAAGTATCCCATGATGGTAGTATTCTAGGTAATCCCTATAGAAATAAATTATTATATTCATTCAAAATTGGTATATCTTAAATTTTAAGAATTCTTCTTTCATCCATAGATGATATTTTTTTCTTCTTCCCCAATAACATCATTTAGTAGAGCTACTGGGGGTGGATATAGAGAGAAATTATATAATTCTATTTATTATCTAAAGATTAAGGATTACAAATAATCCCTATAAATAGTAACATATGAATTATTTAAATAGATTTTCATTTCATAATTTTAAATACATTGAATGCTTAGGAATAAATTAATTATATTCACAAGTATAACGACAAGGTTCGAGACTAAAGACCATTTTTTTGTCATAAAGTGGACCGACTGCCACATCATTATTCCAATGAGACTTACCTTAATTGTTTTGATTGAAAACTACCTTATTATATAAAATGTGGAAATGTAAAATTTTTATGGTAAACTAGTGAGAAATAAATAAATATAATGATCCAAAACCAAATTATTATTTTTTTGTTGGAGGAAGCAGTTATTGTACCTTCCTCTATATCATTATGAATTTCAACTTCAAAATTTGTGATCGAAAATGTTTGGGATTTCCCCTTATCCAATTTGTAGGAATGAATCATTGATGCTTCAGAAAGTATTTTTTATTGTGTACCATATCCCTAAAATTATATCATTTAATGTTAGTATCTTTTTAATTTCCATTTCATTATTCAGCATGATTACCATTCTCAAATGAAACCCTTTTTCCAGTTTAGAAGGCACCCGTGTGTTTGCTTCCACAAGTATTCCATATTGAAAAATGTCCCATTCTGTAACATGACATTACATTTTCAGGTACTTTTTATGTTACCAAGTTCCACTGTTTTGGAGTAGTGACTTTAGAGAGTCGGGAGAACTTTAAATGTTGTTTTTGGGTAAAGGGGAAGTCTCAGGGGTAGCACACAGGTTGTCTAAACCCTACGGCCAAACCATTCACTCTGGGTCTTGGAGGAAGTAGCTTCCACACGGGCAGCACACGGTTGTATAACCATGCAGTAAAAGCATGTGTGAACAGTAGTTAAGGTAGTATCTAATGTATGGCTAGCGCACTGATTGTCAAAACGTTTGGACTAACTATGGGGGCACATAAATGAGATCCTTAATATTTGGATCTCACTCATTTTTTCCTCTAAGTGCCTTGTTTTTCCTCCTATGTGGCCCTAACTGAGGATTTTTCTTCTCCTAAGGCCATAGACGGTTCTCCCATCATTCTAGAGGTGATCCAAAGGCTTGTCTTGGAGAATAGAAGCTAGATTCTTGAGGTATGTGATCGATATTCTTCAATCTAGATCGGTTTCATAGATATACTTAGATCTACTTCTCCTCTTCTCATGGTTTCTTAGCTCTACGCCCGTAATGGGTAGATCTAAGTGTGTGGTACCAAATATGATGAGATTTGGTATTGACCATGATAGGGGAAGAGATCAATGGTGTGTTATTGAATAAGCATCCTAGTTTTCTTGAGCATTCTTGACCGTTGTGATTTTTGTCAAAACGTTCGAGGTAGGTGGTTCTATCCCAACTTACCAAATTGATTATCATTGTATTTGATTAAATTATTTCAATTTTTGGTTTAAATTCAATTTCGCATGTTTTCTTTCCATTAAATTGATAAATAAAAAATTCTAGTGAATTGAGATATTTGAATTGCTTTTGGCATGGATATTTTGAGAAACCCAATTCCATTGAATTCTGTGTGTTTATAGAAAATTGGACAATTTAAATTATTGAATTTAAATTTGTGATTTGATGTAAATGATTTGAATAAAAATTTGAATTTAATTGTGGGAATAAATTATATAATTATGGAATTGATTTTGAAAAAATTTCAAACTGGTAAAAATGGATTAAAAAGATTTGATAGAAACCCATTGGTTTTATCTTGTGAAAAATGCATTTTTTGAATAAAACTTGTTGTTGTTTTAAATGGAATGAAATTACCACTTTTGAAATGGATAAATGGGATTGATCATATTTTTAGAATTTTTAATATTGTTTTCCCATAATGTAAGAGCGCATGTAAGCCTTAGGTAGTTAGTGAGTTATTTGTATAAACTCAACGCTATGACAACGTTCTAAAACATACATGTGGTGGGTCACATCCCTGATGTGTTGGTGATGAGTTTCATTTTTCCAGTGTCATAGGGACGTGTGTATACACATTTTTCTATGTTCACATAGACAATGCAGAATCCTATAACTGGGGAATACTATCATACCTTATAACGACCCATACAATACATACAGTGTTATTACTTCATAATTGAAGCACACTTATTACAAAATATAACAAAACCAGGAATGGACCGTATAGGTATACAGTCTTTAGAAACTGGGAAATTTAAACAACTGGTTCATAAAGCGTCTACATTGTCTCCCATTTATTTCATCATATCTATAGTCTCTTTTGACATAACTTACTTAATAACCTTCATCATGACCTGGGGAAAGAAAACATACAAAACGGTGAGCTCAAATTCTCAGTAAGGGTAAACAAAAGAAATATCAATCACATCATATACATAAGAACATAACTTTTTGAAATCTTAACCTGCAACAGAAATCATAATTTCATAACATGGGATAAATCATAGTAGTGAAATGAAATCCAAATAATCATAACATAAAACATGATACTTTGTGGGATACACACATAATCTTAGATAATCATTTATTATTAGTCAAGATGTGTTGCCAAGACTATCTTAGTGGACAAAGTCCATTTCTAAACTGAGTTCACTCCTCGTTTCAGTCCTGTTTCAATAACTAGTTTAACCTGCCGTTCTAGCCATGTCTATATCATGAGATATAAAATATTTACCCAATGCATTGGAGGGAGATATAGGTCCCACCCATCTCATTTTTATATCATTCTTATTTGTGCCACAATATCAGAAACCATACATCATAGAATGACCCATGTAATAAAAATGGGAATCATAAACATTGTGACATCATAAAACAATTAATATAATATAAATGAATTAATAAAAATATTACCATCACAACATAATAAAATCCATGTAATAATAGTGATATAAACAGAACCCTTTATTATCTTAGATGGAAAACAATTTTGGTAAAGCACTTGAACTCCATTCTTGAGAAAAATATCATTTTTTCTTCAAAAACATTTTTCCATTATTAACATGTCAAACAATTTTAAACTAAAAGAATTTGATTAAAAATAAAATTGAAAACTTGTAATGGAAGATTCTTGGAAATTTTTTTTAAAAATCCATTCATGCGGTATAAGATAAAAAAATATTCTTCTTGTACTTTTGTCGAAAATGTCCAAAAGTACCTCGTACGAAAAACGACAAAAGATTCCTTTCATATCATTTACTATAAACTCACCAAAGGGTAAAAATGGGTTTAAACAATTTTAGGTGGATGGAAATAATATTACATATTGAGTAAACATGGATGAGGATGATAAAATACACCCCAGTAAATACCAAAGTATAAACAATCTCGGATAAAAATGAGATTGTGATATTTCCCTTACCTTAGGTCCGATTTGCTTCGTAAGTGTCCGAACCTCCTATATAATGTTTTAAATAATGTTATTGGCCTATTACAGAATTATAATTTTTTATGATATCATATATGGTCATATTCTTAGCCTCTTATTAGTAATATTTCATTATTACTTGTTTATTCGGGTGTTTATTACGTTTTGTTCTTATGCGTGTTTTGTCGAATAAATTCATATCTTTCTTTTTAGGTTATAGATACCTCATTTCCAGAATGGTATTAGTGTAATATATATCATATTAATTAACTCAATTCATTTATATAATCGTTATGCAATCAAGATCATGTAGAACGAGTCGCATCACATCGTGGAGATGGTATTCCGTACGTACGCACGAGCGCGGATATTATTCCCATGATCATGGAATTGTATTGGAGTGTATGTATAATATTTCAGAATCAATATAACATCACAATAATCATATATATTCATTATTTACATCATTATACACATCCAAGTAAGGTGGTGGTGGAAAATAGATTACACCACGGCGTGGATACGGTATTCCGTACGTACGCACGAGCGATGATTTCATTTTCCGTAGGATGGATAGATGGTTAAATAGGGTTATTTCATACTTATAATAACATATCTGTATATTAGTGATACTGATGTTATTACTTCATAATGAAACAACTAAAGAAGAATAAGTGGAAGAGGAAATTAAGATGAATGAATCGGTAACAGACATTACCTCTTCTTTGAGGTGCTTCTTTGAGACCTCCTTTTAGGGCACTAAAATTGGACTTTGAAGAAGACCAGGACCTCTAGGATGTCTCTATGGAAGTGTAGAGGAGAACGTGTTAGGGTTTGGCCAAGCTTGAAGGCTCAATGTGCTATGAGGAAGAGGGGGAAAAGGTGCCCTTTTATAAGGGAGGAGAGGGGCTCCTTTGGAAAAACTATAAATATTATTTTAATATAAAGTGAATTTCGGTTATAAATAGCTCCAAATTGATTTATTTCGAAGTTAATGTGGGTATGGGTCGAAATCCTCTCATCCAATAGAATTTAGACAAGTTTAGGTCAATATATTAACCTTATCCCTTAGTTTTAACTCTTAGTTAATTAGATTGACATTTACCATGTCACTTTGTATTTTTATATTATATAGTTAATAAAAATGCAATATACATCCAAGAGACCCCCCAAGTGGTCCATTAATAATACACCTATCATTATATAAGTATCTTGGCCAAACCTTAGATTTTTAGTAATAAAATAACAATTAATAATATAATATTTGTTTTTAAAACAATTTTATGTCAATTTTGACACTATTTAGTAATTGATTTTTTTTGAAAATCATAACATAATAATTAGTTAGAAAAAAGTTAATTAAATCAATACTAACATGTCATATTAAACTATAAAATTATTATCATTCATAAAAAGTCTCAAATTATATTTATTTAGGTATTTATAACATCAATTATGTTAATATTTCAATAATAAGATAATTACTGCATCATCATTGTGTCATAAATAAATTATACTATATAAAGTCTAAAAATTACAAATAAAATACCATTATGTAATAAATATTTTTATCTTTCTAATGAATATTTATAGTCGAATTTATCTTATGTATAACCTTATATTAAAAATGATTTAGTTATTAAACATTGATTTTAACTATTTTAACCCTTCTTTAAATAAATTAATAATAAATATCCTAATCTAATCCATGTGTGACTAAATGGTCATATTTTATTCCTAAGGTTGTTTTTGGTCGAATTAAACTTATCCAATAGAATTAGGACATGTGTTAGGGTAATAATATTATCATTTTTACCCTTAATTACCCTATTTACTTTTAACTGTGGTAATTAAAAGTAAGAAGTTACTATTCACCAGAAATTATTTTCATCTCATTGAACCACATTTTAATTACTGACATCAACCGTGTCTCTCGGATTTTTGAAATTCCACTCACAGAAGCGGTAAAATTATGTTTTATGAAAAATTCAGTTTTTTTAACTACCACTTAGTGGTTTCACTATTTATCAAAAATTGCAAGTTTTTAGAAAAATACCAAAATTTAACCCTAGGCTAATTTTGATATTCCAAATCCAAAAATGAAGTCAATTTTGAATAATAAAATTTACAAAATTTCAAAAAGTTGTTATTACTATTCATAACGGTTAGTTTTAATAATATATTAATAGCATATCGTTGTTTAGTGAAACTCGGTATTGCGTACGGCGCAAGTTATCGAGGAAGGTAATGATTTCGTGTAAAGCAATCCAAGAAAGTGAAAGACTCCTTTGATGATTTATATAACATAAAAGTCTTGGGTGTTACATTCTACCCCCCTTAAATTGAATTTCGCCCTCGAAATTATTCACTTTGTAACAAACAGATGAGGATACCTCTCCCTCATCATATCCTCAAGCTCCCATGTAGCTTCATCTAATTGGTGGTTCCTCCATAAAAATTTCACCAATCGAGTGGTCTTGTTTCGTAGGACTTTTTCACTACTATCCATAATCTCTATCGGTTTTTCTTCATAAGAAAGATCTTGCTCCAGTAGTACAACTTCTGAGCTAAGTACTTGTGAAGGATCAGGTATGTACTTTCTCAGGAGAGATACATGGAACACATCGTGAACTTGATAAAGATTTGGTTGAAGTGCCAATCGATAATCTACCTTCCCAATACGATCTAGTATTTTAAAAGGACCGATATACCTAGGGCTAAACTTCCCCTTCTTTCCAAATCTCATGACCCTCTTCCAGGGAGATATTCGTAAGAACACTTTATCACCCACTTCAAACTCTAATTCTTTTCTTCGGTTGTCGGCATAACTTTTCTGTTGACTCTGAGCTACACTTATGTTTTGTTGAATAGATCTGACCTTTTCTGCCATCTCATCAACAAGATCAGGTCCTAATAGAATTCATTCCCAAACTTCATCCCAACAAGTTGGAGTCCTGCATTTCGTTCCATAGAGAGCTTTATAAGGAGCCATATGAATACTGGAGTGAAATCTATTATTATAAGAAAATTCCACCAAATTTAGGTGTTGATCCCAACCACCATTGAAATCCATAGAGCAGGCTCTCAACATATCTTCTAGAGTTTGAATTTTTATCTCAGACTGACTGTTTGTCCGAAGATAATAATTAGTGCTGAAACTCAACTCTGTATCTAGAGTATGCTGAAGACTTCGCCAGAACTTTGAGGTAAACCTCAGATCTCGATCAGATATAATAGAAAGTGGTACTCCATGCAATATTACCACTTCCTTCACATATATCCTGGCAAGCTGATCCAGAGAGAAATCTTCTCTAATAGTGATGATGTGTGCAGACTTTGTAAGATGATCAACTATGACCCAAATAACATTATTGCCTTTGGATGTTTTATTAATTCCGGTGACAAAGTCCATAGTGATTTTTTCCCATTTCCATTCAGGTATGGGTAATGTTTGTAATATCCCCTTAGACTTCTGCCTCTCAGATTTAACTTGCTAACAAACCAAGCATCGAGTGACATATTCAGCAACATCTCTTTTCATTCCATCACACTAGAAGTACTATTTCAGGTCCCTATACATCTTCGTGCTTCCAGGATGAATGGAGAATGAAGAACTATGAGCCTCATCCAGAAGCTCCTTCTTTAATTCGGGGATGGGAGGAACACAAACCCGATTCATGAACTGTATTATCCCATCACAATCAATGTTGAATTTAGGATCATTTCTTAGCTTCTTTTGTAACTTGAAATCTTCTTTCTGTGCCTCTTTAAACTTCAAATGTATATATGGTTGAACAATCAATAGTGAAAGATAAAATTTTTCCCCTGTCATTATAATTCCAAGATCCATCCTTTGTAAATCGCTAAATATTGGATCTTTTGTGATCCTCATCATGGATAAACTGGCATGGTCTTGTCGACTTAATGCATCTTCCACCTTGTTTGCTTTCACAAGGTGGTAATGGATTGAGTAGTCGTAATCCTTAATCATCTCCAACCATATCCTTTGGCGAATATTCAACTCCTTTTGTGTGAAAATATACTTTAAACTTTTATGATCAGTATAAATGTCACACCTTTCTCCATAAATATAATGCCTCCAAATCTTTAATGCAAATATTACTGCAGCTAACTCCAAATCATGAGTTGGGTAATTTTTCTCATGTATTTTAAACTTTCATGAGGCATAAGCAATCAACATATCATTTTTCATAAGAACACACCACAATCCCTTCTGGGATGCATCACTGTATCTCACAAACCTTTCTCCACTACAAGGCAGTGTGAGCACATGTGCATGGATAACCTTCTTTTCAACTCCTTGAAATTATCTTAACATTCCTCCGTCCAAACAAACATAACTCCTTTCTGAGTCAACATAGTGAGTGGATTAGATAATCATGAAATATCATTCAAAAAATGTCGATAATATCCAGCCAAACTAGGAAAACATCAGATCTCAGTTACTGTTGTTGGCCTCGACCATCTTTCGATAACCTCTGTTTTTGCTGGATCCACAGATATCCCCTCTTTTGAAATTATGTGACCCAAAAATGAAACTTTTTGAAGCCAAAATTCACACTTGGAAAATTTGGCATAAATCTTCTCCTTTCTCAGGGTCTTTAATATAATTCTCAAGTGATCTTCATGTTCTTCCTTGCTCTTTGAATAGACAAGAATATCGTCTATAAAGACTACCACAAACTGATCAAGATAGTCTCTAAAGACTCTATTCATCAGATCCATGATGATACCAGGGGAATTAGTAAGACCAAATGGCATCAATATAAATTCATAGTGTCCATACCTTGTATGGAAAGCCGTCTTTGGTATATCCTCCCTTTTGACCCTTAATTGATGATACACTGAACGAAGATCAATCTTGGAAAAGTATTAAGCTCGGCGTAGTTGGTCAAATAAGTCATCAATGCGTGTGAGAGGATATTTGTTCTTGATAGTGATATTGTTATGTTCTCGATAATCAATGCAGAGTCTCATTGATCCATCTTTCTTCTTAACAAACAGAAGAGGTGCTCCCCAATGTGACGCACTAGGGCGTATGAACCCCTTATCAAGATTCTATTGGAGTTGCTTCTTCAATTACTACAACTCAATTGGGGCCATTCTATAAGGTGTCTTTTAAATAGGAAAATCAGCCAGTACGAGTTCTATTGAAAACTCAACTTCATGATTTGGTAGAAGACCCAGAAATTACTTCGGAAAGACATCTCCAAACTCTCGTACAAAGGGCATATTCTTAATCGTGAGTTTTTCATCAACCATTTGAGATAAATAACTTTCATTTAGTGGAATCAAGACCCATAATATGGAAGAAATTTACACTGGAAGGTAAAGTTCATACTTGCATCGATAAGAAATCATAGATTGATCTGTAATATGAAATGTGACTTCCCTTCTTTGGCAATTGATATGAGAACCATGTAGAGAAAGCCAATCCATGCCAAGAATCACATAAAATTCCACTATAGGAAGGATCACAAGATTTGCAAGAATCACATTCCCACAAACATCAATCAGAGAAGAATTATAAACTTTTGATGCGACTGTTGTGCCATTAGGGGTTGTCACAACTATCTCAACATCTAATTGTTGAGGTAATATAGTGATACCCTTAGAAAATTTTTCAGAAATAAAAGAGTGGGTGGATCTAGAATCAAATAAATCATTTGCTACTTTAGAGTGGATGGTAAGTGTACCTTTCACCACATCGTTATCGCACTCCACATCACTGATAGAAATTTCATGTGACTTTACTTTGTCTTTAGCCTTAAGAGTTTGTTGATGTCGACCATCATCATCAACCCTTGGATTTGGGCATTGATTGGAAAAATTCCCCATATCCTTGCACTTGAAACATTGAAGTGTAGTAGGTTAATTATGTGTATCCATTCTATTTTTTTGCATCATTAGAAATCTTCTTCCCATCATTGTGGCATTCAAATGCCCTATGACCTTCCTTTCCACATTTGAAACATTTACTTTTCATTTTAAGATAACTCTCTCCATGTTTATTTCAACACATTGAGCATAAGGGAAAGCTCATCTTCTTTTCAGTGTGATCTTTACATTTTCCTTTGAATTCCAATTTCCCCTTCTTATCAAACCCATATGACTGATGGGTTACTCCAATCTCCATCTCGACTTTGAGAGAACATAGAACGATTTTCATCGTAGCTATTGAAGTCCCTTATGGCTAACGCCCTTTGAAGACTTGGTTTTAAGCCACTAAAAAATTGATCGATCTTAATCTCAGGTTGGATAATATTACCAGAAGCGTACCTTTAAAGTCTTGTAAAATTTGATTCATAGGTACCAACAGATTCATCATCCTTTTGATTCAGTTCAAGAAACTCTTTCTCCATATTTGTTCGGAGAATAAGAGGGAAGTACTTATTGAAAAATAAGTTCTTGAACTCATCCCATTCCATGGACTCAATTTCATCCCTTTTCCTCGTATTATTAATAAGATTCCACCATTGATCAGCATCACCTTCCAAACGATACACTGCTATAATGACTTTATCATGTTCAGAACATTGATGAAATGAAAATATCTTTTCAGTAGTACTAATCCATTGTTCAGCAATTAATGGATCAGTAGACCCTCTGAATGAAGGTAGACGCTGCCTCATGAAGGATTCAACAGAATTTTGCTCCTTCCATTGCTCATTTGGAAGTCCTGCATGATTCATATCTTGAGAAAGTTGTGTGAGCATGGCTACAAGATTTTTCATTCTAGATCCCATAACTTTTGGTTTCTTAGGGGGACAATCATTGCATTGCACGTCGCATTCTGCATTAACACGGTTCCTTCGGGTTCCATCCATTGACTGAAACCAAGAAGAATAGTGTGATCAACACCATTTATAATAGGAAAACCACACAATCAAGAACAAAATTTCACACTTAAGGTCTTATCCTAGGTTATTCATGGCCATTTCTAAAACACTAAGATTGTGTACTATTCTTAGACTTATCCTTAGGGTTCTTACTAACGCTTTCACAACCTAGTATCCAAAGGTTGACTAATCCTTTACTCTGATACCAACTATAACGACCCATACTTTACATACATTGTTATTACATTAGAATTGAAGCACACTTATTACAACATATAACAAAACCAGGAAAGGACCATATCGGTATAGAGTCTTTAGAAACTAGGAAACATAAACAACTGGTTCATAAAAAATATACACTATATCCCATTTATTTCATCATATATATAGTCCCTTTTGACATATCTTACTTAATAACCTTCTTCCTGACCTGGGGAAAGAAAACATACAAAAGGGTGATCTCAAATGTTCAATAAGGGTAAACAAATGAAATATCAATCACATCATATACATAAGAACATAACTTTTGGAAATCTTAACCTGCAAAAGAAATCATAATTTCATAACATGGAATAAATCATAGTAGTGAAATGTAATCCAAATAATCATAACATAAAACAGAAAACATTGTGTCATACACACATAATCATAGAGAATCATTTCTTATTAGTAAAGACTAATTTCCAAGACTATCTTAGTGGACAAAGTCCATTTCTGAACCGAGTTCACTCCTCGTTTCAGTCCTGTTTCACTGAACCGATTTAACCTGCCGTTCCAGCCATGTCTATCTCATGAGATATAAAATATTTACCCAATTAATTGGTGGAAGATATAGGTCCCACCCATCTCATAATGATACCATTCTTATGTGTGCCACAAAATCAGAAACCATACATCATAGCATAACCCATGTAATAAAAATGGGAATCTTAAACATCGTGACATCATAAAAAAATTAATATAAGATAAAGGAATTCATAAAAATAATTCCATCACAACATAGTCAAATCTATGTAATAATAGGGATAGAAATAGAACCCTTTATTATAGTAGATGGAAAATAAATTTGATAAAACTCTTGAACTCCATTCTTGAGGAAAATAACCTTTCTACTTCAAAAACATTTTTCCTTTATAAAATGTCATAAAATTTTAAACTAAAAGAAGTTGATTAAAAATAAACATGAAAACTTGTAAAGGAAGATTCTTGGAAATATTGTTTTAAAAATCCATTCATGTTATATAAGTTAAAAAACATCCATCTTTTACTTTTGTCGGAAAAGTCAAAAAGTACCTCGTACGAAAAACGACAAAAGATTCATTTCATATCTTTTACTATAAACTCAACAAAGGGTAAAAATAGATTTAAAAAATTGTAGATATATGGAAATAATATAACATATTGAGTAAACATGGATGTGGATGATAAAATACACCTCAGTAAATACCAAAGTATAAACAATCTCGGATAAAAATGAGATTGTGATATTTCCCTTACCTTAGGTCCGATTTGCTTCATAAGTGTCCGAACCTCTTGTATAATGATTTAAATAATGTTATTGACTTATTCCAGAATCAGACTTATTTTTATGATATCATATATGATCGTATTCTTAGCTTCATATTAGTAATATTTCATAACTACTTTTTTATTCGGGTGTTTATTACTTGTTGTTCTTATGCATGTTTTGTCGAATAAATTCTTATCCTTTTTTAGGTTATAGATAACTCATTTACATAATGTTATTAGTGTAATATATATCATATTAATTCATTCAATTCATTTATATAATCATTATGCAATTAATATCATCTAGAATGAGTCGCATCACATCGTAGAGACGGTATTCCGTACGTACTCACGAGCGATGACATCGTTCCCATGATCGTGGAATTGTATTGGAGTGTATGTATACTATTTCAGAATCAATATAACTTCACAATAATCATATATATTTATTATTTACTCCATTTTACCCATCCAAGTAAGGTTGTGGTGGAAAATAGATTACACCACGGCGTGGAGACGATATTACGTACGTACGTACGTGTTGTGATTTCATTTTCTGTAGGATGGATAGTTGGTTAAATAGGGTTGTTCCATGATTATAATAACATATAATTATATTATTGATACTGATGTTATTACTTCATAATGAAACAAATAAATAATAAGAAGTGGATGAAGAAATAAAGATGAAATAATCGGTAACGGACATTACCTCTTCTTTGAAGTGCTTCTTTGAGACCTCCTTTTAGGGTACTAAAATTGGTATTTGAAGAAGTCCAGTACCTCTAGGATGTCTCTAGGAAAGTGGAGTGGAGAATTTTATAGGTTTTGGCTGATCATGAAGGCTCAATGTGGTGTGAGGAATAGGGGGAGGAGGTTCCCTTTTATAAGGGAGGAGAGGGGCTCCTTTTGAAAAACTAAATATATTATTTTATTATAAAGTCAAGTTCGGTTTTAAATAGCTAAAAATTGATTTATTTATAAGATATGGTGGGGATGGGTCTATATACTCTCATCCAATATAATTTAGACAAGTTTATGTCATTATATTAACCTTATCTTTTAGTTTTAACTCTTAGTTAATAAGATTGACATTTACCATGTCACTTTGTATTTTTATATTATATAGTTAATAAACATACCATATACATCCAAGATACACCCAAGTGGTCCATTAATAATACAACTATCATGATATAAGTATCTTTGAAAAATCTTAGATTTTTAGAAATACAATAACAATTAATAATATTATATTTGTTTTAAAAACTATTTTATGACAATTTTGACACTATTTAGTAATTAAATTTTGTAAAAATCATAACAGAATGATTAGTTCTAATAAAATTAATTAAATCAAAACTAACATGTCATAGTAACCTATAAAATTATTGGAATTCATAAAAAGTCTAAAATTATATTTATTTGGGTATGTATAACATCAATTATGTCAATATTTCATTAATATGATAATTACTGCATCATCATTGTGTCATAAATAAATTAAATTATTTAAAGTCTAAAAATTACAAGAAAAACATCATTATGTAGGAAATATTTTTAGCTTTCTAATGAATATTTATAGTCTAATTTATCTTATATATAGCCTTATATTAAAAATGATTGAGTTATTAAACTTTGATTTTAACTATTTTAACACTTCTTTAAATAAATTAATAATAAATGTCCTAATCTAATCCAAGTGGGCCTAAATGGTCATATTTTATTCCTAAGGATGTTTTTGGTCGAATTAAACTTATACAATAGAATTAGGACATGTATTAGGGTAATAATAATATCATTTTTACCCTAATTACTATATTTATTTTTAATCGTGGTAATTAAAAGTAAAAAGTTACTATTCACCAAATATTATTTTCATCTCATTGAACCACATTTTACTTACTGAAATCAACCATGTCTCTCGGATTTGTGAAATTCCACTCACAGAAGAGGTAAAATTATGTTTTATGAAAAATTCAGTTTTTTTAACTACCACTTAGTGGTTTCACTATTCATCCAAAATTGAATGTTTTTAGAAAAATACCAAAATTTCACCTTAGGCTAATTTCAATATTCCAAATACAAAAATGAAGTTAATTTTTAAAAATAAAATATAAAAAATTTCAAAAAGTGGTTATTACTATTCATAACATCTAGTTTTAATAATATTTTAATAGCATATCATTGTTTAGTGAAACTCGGTATTGCATACGACGCAAGCTATCGAGGAAGGTTGCGATTTTGTGTAATGAAATCCAAGCAAGTAAAAGATTCCTTTGATGATTTATATATCATAAAAGTATCGGGTGTTACATACCTTTTGGAAGATGACCATGTTTCTTGCTTGTTTATTTATATTCTAGATATAAATGAATGCCAATAATTTTGAACTTCTTTACATGACTGCTGAATTTATATAAACTATTTTATATACATTTTTAGCTTAAGCCATTTTTTATGAAATATTCCATCATTGTAAATCCTTTTCTTAAAGTTATCTTTCCATCATTTGAAAATGTATTGCATGTTTTTTTAAAATATGTTTTTGAGTTTCCAAACCTATTTATTTTAAAATTATAACCATTTCATTGGATAATCTATATTTGGAATCTATTATGGAATCGTTGGGGGTATCCTACTGTGCTTAGGCTCAGACCCTACTTTTACCTTCAGGTGTTTGTAGACTTTCTTCTTCCAAGATCAAGCTAAGGGAAGAGGCCTCTTGGAGGTGGATCCAACTGTTGATCTTTGGTCTTGGTGAGTTGTTTCCTTATGGACCTTGGTGCTGTTTTTCCCATTGTCAGTACATGGGTTATAGTACGTTGGGATTTTCATGTTTCTTTGTTTTCTGGTACATTATTCCCAATAAAGTTTCTTTTTGTCATGCATAATATCTGGATTCATTTTCTTCCTCATTATTGTGGAAAAAATCATTCCCAATAGATTGTTGTACGATTCTCGGTGCTAGTTGTCGACCTATGGGGATCAGTAACGCCCTTCGGGCTATGTCAGGGCTCGCTCGGTTATTGGGTTACCAGGGTACACGAGCTGGTTCATGATAAAGTGGTATCATATGGTAGGTTAAGAATCATTCCTTGATGATAGTATGCATTTGAGTATTCCTATCAGGATTTTGGGGGTAGTTGTGATTGAGTGTCCGACCTGCTCTCACCACAATAATCATTAAGACCCCATGGTTGGTTAGGGAAATACCACTTGTGGATTAGTTCTGTTATTTTATTTATATTGATTTGGATATAGTGGAATCCAAATCTTGTTAATCCCTTATTTTTAGAATAGTTTTCCTTGTTACTCTATTTGAGTGTCAATCAAATGTCTTTTATGTCATGTGGCAACATTCCTCTGAGAAGACGTGAGAATAGGATCAAAAAAGAGGTTATTGCTGAATCTCAGCAAGCGAGTCCTATTGTGAATCTATGTCTAGTTGAGGTGATTGTTCGCATTGTCCAGGCTATGGGAAAGGGACCACCTCTAGTTCCTTCTCAACCTCCAGCTACAGATCTTCATAGTGATATTCTTCGAAGTCATTCTCAAGAGTTTCTATGCCAGAAGACACCAATTTTCAAAGGATCCACTAACCCTCAACATGTTGAGGAATGGTTGAGTAACATTGAACTTCTGTTTGGGTTATTAGAGACACCTAATGTGATCAAGGTGAAGTGTTCCACCATTGTAATGGAGGGACCAAGTATGAGATGGTGGGACATAATGGTGACAGGTGGGAAATATGAGGGTATGGAGTGGAAGACATTACGATTATATTCAATAATCAGTTCTATCCAGAATCAATGGTGTTGGCCAAGGCTGTGGAGTTTTTCAAGCTTGAGAAGGCCTATAAAACCGTGACTAAGTACTCAAATCGCTTTTCTGAGCTGGTACAGTTTTCTCCTAAGATTGTATCCAATGAGAGGATGAAGGCACGACGATTCGAGTTGTGACTTCGATCAGATATATGTTCACAATTTTTATCTGATGCTACCAAGTTATGCTGATATGATGGATTGTACGATAATGTTTGATAAGGATTTGGTAGGAAAGTCATGGATTAAGGAGGTTATTTTTTCTTCCAAGTGGTAGTGTGGGTTCTTTAATGGAAAATGGAAGCGTGACATTCCTCATAGTAGTTCTTGATAGAAGAGTCATTCCAGACCACTGATAGCACCAGGAGGGGCTTATTTGACTTTCTATCAGTGTGGGAAGCTCAAACATTATAAGAGGGTTTGCAATGATGTACCCAAGAACTGTAGCTCATGCGGATGTTATGAGAATTTATAGAGATTCATCCATCACTTCTCTACTCCACGTAGTGGAACATGATCATCATCACCTTCAGAAACTACGGGTAAATCAAATGCTTCACGTACAAAAGGGTTCTTGCCACAGGCATCGAGAACAAATCTTCTTCACACAGTGGAAGAGTCGCCAGAGGCAGCTGATACAGGTGCTACAACTATTAGAGGTACCATTATTATAGATTCATCATTAATAACAACTCTTTTTGATACTGGTTCATCTCAATATTTTAATTCAACCCATCATGTTAATCTACTTAATCTACCTATTGAATTTTTATATTGTGCGATGGATATTACTACACCCCTTGGTACAATGAGGGAGAAGAGTATTTATTGTCCTGCTTGTGTCTTCTCTCTATCAGATGTTGATCATGCTTGGTGTTTCTTGGTTCTCGAAATGAAATATTTTTACGTCATTTTTGGGATGGGTTGGCTCATTGCCAATAAAACATGGATCGATTGTTATCTTCGACGAGTCTCCCTTACTACACCCAGTGGTGTGCCTCTTGTTTTTCAAGGATAATGGGACACAAGGTCAAGCAGATTCGGACCCTCTTATCTAGAGTTTGGGAAATTTATATCAATGATTTCTTTGGATCTAGAGAGAGATTCAATGTGTGGTGACCTTTCTCCAATCTTCACTGAGTTTCCCGACATGTTTTCTTCTGACTTCTCTAGTTTTCCACTAGTAAGGGAGGTTGATTTTTCTATTGACTAAATTCTTGGTACTAAACTAGTATCTATTCCCTCTTACCGAGTGGCTCCGGGTGAACGAAAAAACTAAATTCTCAGTTAGACAATCTTCATTAGAAAGGATTAATACGGCCTAGCGTGTCATCCTGGGCAGCACATGTTCTCCTCTCCATGAAGGATGACGGTTCTCTTCGCTTATGTGTTGATTATCGAATGCTCAATCGAGTTACAATAAAGAACAAATATCAGTTACCACGTAATGATGATTTGATTGATTAATTGAAATGGTCAAAGTGGTTTTTAAAAATTGATCTTCGATCAGGTTACCATCAGTTGAGGATAAAAGAATTTGACAATCATAAGACCGCATTTCAGAGTAGGTATGGACATTATGAGTACCTTTTAATGCCCTTCATCCTGTGAAATGCTCCTGCTATTTTCATGGATATGATGATAAAGGTTTACCTTGAGTATCTAGATACCTTCATGGTATACATTTTTTATTCCATTCTTGTCTACTCCATGTCTGTGAAGGATCTTTTGCATCATCTGTGAAAAGTTCTAAATCATCTAAGCAATCACTGAGTTTATTCCATGCTTTCAAAGTGCTATTTCATGATTTGGGAAGTAAAATTTTTGGGACACGTGGTGTCAAAACAACGAATATCAGTTCATCCTGAGAAGGTGAAGGCTGTTATGTCTTGGGAACAACCCTTAAATGTTTTCAATATTTGGAGCTTATTGGGCTTAGTAATATATTATCACTGATTTGTTAAAGAATTCTCAATGTTAGCTTCTGAAATGACTGCACTTACTCGAAAGGGAGTGAAGTTTTCCATGAATGAAAAATGTCAGCATTCTTTTATTGAGATAAGGTGTCACTTAACAACATTGTTGGTGTTAAATCTTCTATGTCTAGGATAGGCTATGTGGTTTTCTGTGATGCATCGGGTTCAGGATTGTGATATGTCAATATGCAAGGTAATCATGTTGTTTCCTATCAATCTCATCAACATAAGCCTCATGTAAAGAACTATCCTACCCATGACCTTGAACATGCAGTTGTAATTCATGCACATAAGTGTTAGATACATTATCATTATGGAGAATGGTTTAATGTGTATTTAGACCACAAGATCTTGAGTTATATATTCTCTTAAAAAATTTGAATCTCCGCCAAAGGAATTGGGTGGAGTACCTACACTCTTTCGTCATTGACATTTCTTATACCCTTAGAAAAGAGAATTTAGTGTCAGATGCATTAAGCATGAAACTTCCATCACAGGATATGAAATAATCTTTAGATGAGTGGAGTTTGATGGATCTTTCTGCTCAGTGGCATATTGGAGTTCAGTGGAAGTGGAATGATGTTTCCTTAGCAAGTGTTCAGTTGACTTCTTTTCTCCTCGAGTAAATTCCTTAGGAACAACTACTGGATGTTGAATTCCAAAGCATGAGGGACTCTCTTTATAGTTGGGAGACTGAAAACCAGTGGTCATTCTCTAAAGATGGTTCTGTGTGTTATCGAAACTGTTAAGTTGTGTCATTATCAGCAAGGAAGGATGTGAATGGGGGTTTCCATACCTCTCAGTGGGTTGTACACCTAGGAACCATGAAGATGTTATATGACATGTGATGATAGTTTTGGTGGCTAGGTATGAGATGAGACATTGGTGAGTTTGTATCTCGTTTCTATACAGGCCAACAGGTGAATGCCGAGCACCATAAACCTTTGGGATTGATTCCACAACTTTCTGTCCCTACATGTATTTGGAATGAAATCAATATCGAAATTTTTTTGGGTTACCTCATTCCTAGAGGAAGAATAATGCGATATGGTTTGCGATTGACTGGATGACCAAGTCGGCTCACTTTATACCTATTTGAGATAAAACCTAAGTTGAGGAGTTGAGAAATATCTATGTGAAAGAAGTTGTTCATTTTCAAAGAGTACCATATGATAGTCTCTGACAGGGATCCTCGGTTTACTTCTCTCTTTTAGAGAGGCCTTCAACAGAAATTTGGATCTCAGGTCTGTTTGAGAATGACATACCATGCATAGGAAGATGGTCAGACATAGAGATCAATTCATATCTTTGAGTATATGCTCTGCGCATGTGTTCTCAACATTAGCGGGTATTGGGAAGATCATCTGGGGAAAGTTGGGTTTTATTATAACAATAGTTATCAGTATGCGATCAAAATGGTTACTTTTAAGGAATTGTATGGCCATCCTTGTAAATCTCATTTACGTTGGTTGGTGATTGGTTAAATTTCTGTGGTAGGACTGAGTTTGGTCCAAGATACGATAGCTATGATCTAGTTGATTTTTCAGAGAATGTCTAAAACCCATATTCAGTACAATTCTGATGTTGATCATTGTCGTAGACCATTAGATATCTCTTTTGGTGACCAGGTGTTCTTGAATGTTTCACCACAATTAGGTCAATGGTGGATTGAGAGGCATGGGATGCTTGCTCCTCATTTTGTGCGACCTTTTGAGGGTGTTGGTCATGGGGGGAAAGTTTCTTACTGTCTATCTCTTCCACCACATATGATGTTGATACATGATGTTCTACGTATCAGAGTTTTGAAAGTATCTCTCTGATCCATCTCATGTAATGAGATGGAGTGATCTTGATATTGAACCAGATTTATCAATGACTGAACGACCATTTAGGGATGTTGATTCGGAGACCATGGTACTTCATGGGAAAATGATACCTCTAGTCCATGTACTATGACAACATGGTTCTAATTCTAATGAGACGTGGGAAAGGGAGGCACTAATGAGAGAGAGGTGGCCTCATCTATTTGACGAGGAGTTTTATTCATAGGATTTATAGGGATATAAAGACCATAAGGTGGGGAGGTTGAAACATCACATTACGTTTTCAGGTACTATTGATGTTCCTATGTACCTCTGTTTTATATTAGAGACTTCGGAGTGTCGGGACAACATTAAATGTTTTTTTGGGGAAATGGGGAAGTTTCATGGGTGCGGCATAGGTTTTCTAAACCGTGCGGCCAATCCGGGCATAGTTTGTCTAACCGTGCAGCCGAACCATGCGTGAAGGGTGGCTGAGGTAGTAGCTAACGCACGACTAGGGCATGTTTTGTCAACTCGTGCATACTAACCGTGTATGCACATATATGAGATCCTTAAATTTTGGATATCATTCATTAATGACTCTAAGTGCCTTGTTTTTCCTCCTAAGAATCCCTAACTCTGGATTGTTCTTCTCCTAAGGTTTGAGAAGGCTCTCCCATCATTACGAAGGTGTTCCAAAGTCTCCTCTTGGTGAATTGATGTCATATTCTTGAGGTATGTGATCATTCTTAATTGTTCTTAATCGGATTCTTAGAACTACTTAGATATACTTCCCCTCTTCTCCCTGTTTCACAGATCTACACCCGTTATGGGTAGATCTAAGTGTGTGGTACCAAATATGATGATATTTGGTCTTGATCATGAGAGGTGAAGTGATCTAAGGCAGGTTCATCAAGAAGAAACTCGATTTTCTTGATCGTTCTCGACCATTGTAATTTTGGTCAAAACCATGAAGGTAGGTGGTTCTATCCTGACTTGCCAAATTGATTATCATTTAATTTTATTAATTTATTTAAATTGTTTATTTAAATTAAATTTCTGATGTTTTCTTTCAATTAAACTAAAAAAACTATATTCCAGTGAATTGAGATAATTGAAATGGTTTTGGAATGGAAATTTGGAAAACGCCAATTCCATTGAATTGGGTGTGTTTATGGAAATTTCCCAATTTAAATTGTTGGATTTAAATTATAGATTTGAAGGAAATGATTTCAATTTAATTATTTATTATAATTGTGGGAATAAATTGTGTAATTATGGAATTAGTTTTGAATGGATTTAAAACTAGTGAAAATGGTTCAAAATGATTTGATTTAAACACATTGGTTTTATCTTGTGAAAAAAGTAATTTTTGGAATAAAACTCGTCTTGGTTTTAAATGGATTGAAATTGATACTTTTGAAATGGATGAATGAGAATGATCGTGTTTTAACAATTCTTAGAATAGATCACCCATCATGTAAGAGCACATGCAATCCTTAGGTAGTTATTGAGTTATTTGGAAATAATCTACGCTATAACAATGTTCTAAATCATACGTGCAGTGGGTTACATCCCCAATGGGTTGCTGATGATTCTTTTTTGGCCAGTGTAATAGGGACGTGTGTATACACATTTTGGTGGGTTCACATATAGAGTGCGAAATCCTATAACTAGTTAATACTATTGTACCTTTTGGCAGATGACCATGTTGCTCGCATGATTATTTATATTTTTTATATAAATATATACCAATACTTTTAAACTACTTTACATTCCTGCTGAATTTATATAAACTATTTTATATAAATGTTTTTCTTAATCCATTTTTTAGAAATATTCCATTACTGTAAAGCCTTTAGTTAAATTAATTATTCCATCATTTCAAAATGTCTAGAATGTTTTGTTAAAATATGCTTTTGAGTTTCCAAACCTGTTTATTTTAAAATTGAATGCTTTTTATTGGATAATCAATATTATTCATCTATTACAGAATCATTGGTGGTATCCTATTGGGCTTAGGCTCACTCCCTACTTATGCCTTCGGGTGTTTGTAGACATGCTTCTTCCAGAATCAATCAATGGGAAGGGACCGATTTGAGGTGGATCTAGCTGTTGATATTTGGTTTGCTGAGTTGTGTCCTTAGGGACCTTGGGGATATTATTCGAATTTTAGTAATTGGGTTGTAGTACTTTGGGATTCTCATGCCTCTTTTTTTATGGTACATTACTCCCAGTAGAATTTATTTTTGTCATGAATACTGTCTTGTTTCCATTGCTTCTGCATTCTTGTGGAAAAATATTTCCCACATGTATGTTGTACAATGCCAGGTGCTAGTTGCCGACCCATAGGGATCGGGAGTGACCTTCGGGCTATGTCAGCGCCAGCTCGGTTATCAGGTTACCAGGGTACCCAGGCTAGTTCATGACACTTTCTACTCTTCCCATTATCTATACATTTCATTAAAACCCATTTTTCTTCTTAAAGTCTATTAATGGAACTATATATAGAGACATTTTGATCGACATTGATGGAACATGAGATGATATCTTCATATGATGAAAAATTCTGGGAGGCCAGTTCTATATGGTGGGTTGGTTTTAAACCATCAATGAATTGATTAGTCTTGGTCTTTGGATTAAATATTTAGTCCAAAAGATTCATTTGAAACCGTGTATAATAATATTCATAAATGGAAATGTTTTCCACCTACTTCTATCTCAGACTCATTAATTCCATCACCATATTTTCTCATTATTCATGAGAGAAATATTTATGCATTAAAAATTTCATAAAATTCATCGATTCCATAATTTAAATATCTTCCTCCTATTTTTTTGAACCAATGAAAACTTTTTTACAACAACTTTTGGGAGATGATAAAAACCATTATAACCATCTCTATTTGTTTATTTCAAAAAGTGATAAATATATTATATAAGGAATTAACCCACTTTTTCACCACAAATGGGTTTGTGGTATAAAATAATTATAGAGGTTTTTGTATCATGAAGCAGTGAAACATATTTCTACCACGCTATCTATTTGGATGCTTCATACATTTATTATTATTATTCATAACCAGAGTTAGTTGTTTGGGACTATTTATAAGTTATTCAGTTCTAGTTACAACTCCAGATCCAATATAAAAATATTTCTTATAATTAAAATCCATAAATGTTATTTGTGAATTTATATAGTATCAATTATTTACGCGTGGATCTGTTTCTATACAATGGAAAACATTAAATTAGATAATGAATCAAAATTAATATTTTTGAACTAGTAATATCCTGAATATAAATTAGAAAACTTATGCATAGATCATCCCATAATTGGATAGATGGTTTATTTGGGGATATATTAACATTTATATCATTAATAATGGATTATAATTAAATTGTGATCTATTCTATGAATATCCCCTTAGAGTGCGAAATTAGGATTGTTGTATGTCCCACATTCGAGTACCTAGTTACCCTGAGTCATGCCTAAGATATTTTTTCAGAGTTGTTACCTCAATATATATTTGATCAAGAACCACATTAACTTTTAGTATTCATTCATGTATTTTATTTTAAGAATAGAAACATTATCTCTACCATGTGAAAAATATACGATGTTCTTAACTTATTATCCACAATAACTATCATAGGTTCACATTACCTAATCTATGTTCTCTATATCAATGTTACAATGTTTCTAATAAACATACTTTGATAATACTCCCAAGATTAAAAGAGGATGTTCCATTCAGTTTTAAATTATTATGATTTTGTGGAATCAAATTTAAAATGAATGTATATTTTAATAGATTTTGAAAACCAGATACAAACAAAAGTATCACAATACATAATAAAAATAAAATCTAAAAATCAACTCAACATAAAACATCGATAAAATTATAGATTGTCCATAGCTTTTATTCATAATAATCATCTTCACATCTTGGGGGAAAATAAAACATCAGAAATGGGTGATATCATATTCTTAGTAATGGTCGAAAAAATAGAATAAGTTTCCTAATAAATTAGTAATGGAGAAAAAATAATAACACATGCTAAATGACCATAACTATCTATTACAATGTATAATTCAATCGGCATATGAATGGGGTAAAACATAACAACATATATTAAAAAAATTGTAATTAATTTTCCTACATAATTAATAACAATTTTTAGTAATTTGATGTCTGATATCAAGATAAAACATCCACAATTTAACTAATAATAGTACAATTAAAAAAATATGTTAGATTATAGTAATAATAGTTATATTTCATTAAATCAACATTTTCTTAGTTTTTTATTAAATTTATTATAATAATCTATTAAAATAATTATGGAATTCATGGGAGAAATAGAAATTTTATTGTTCAAAGATCAGTTCTTTAGGAAGAAAACAATTTTTATTGTCATTAATATTTTTATAAAAATAGAAGTTAAAAAATAATTTTTTTATGAAAAAAAAATCATTTTATAAAAATAATGGATTCATTAAATTAATTATGTATAATACATTAAAATATGTATGAAACATGGTTATTCCCACAATTAAGGCTTGTTAATCGAGAAGAATTTTGAATGAAAATTAATAAAACATGTATTCTCTAATCAAGTAAGAAAGAAGTAAATTGGATATATGAGTTTGGAATATACACAAAGAATGTGAATTTATTATATAAAATTTGATAACAATTACATTTGGGTAAATATAGAGATTGCATAAACAAAATGAAAAATGAAGATTCTAGAAGAAACACATACCTTTTTTCTTAATGTGTTTTGAACTTACCCATAATACATAAGATAATGAAAATAAATAAAACAATTTATTAATTCAGAATATTTTATTCTTTTATTTTTTACTATAATTTTAAAGTGTTCATTTATGGTCTTTTTGAGGAGTTAGGATTTTAAATTTCAGTATTAGGGAGAGTTTATTTCCTTGATATTCATTAGAAGTTTACTTTTATACACATATAGAAGATAATTAAAATCAAAATTGTGGAGTAGAAATGAAAATATTGGTTATTAAGGATATTAAATAATATTAACTGGTTATATATATCTTTTTTATTTATGGTGAAGATGAATTATTATATAACGCATTAGTGATTATATATTTTATTATTTTGGCAGGTTTTTGATCATCACCATCTCATTTAGAATAATTAATTTATATTATTTATATATAATATTTACATAACATCTAATAATATTTTATAAATACATAATAATCTGGTTTACCTAAAAAACTGGTTTTATGAAAATATTAGAATGCATTATTTAAAAATTAAAATATGTCGTCCATGTAGGCGATAAGTAGGCACAAGAGAGAAAATATTTTGATCTATTAATATAATTGTAAATGGAGAAGATACATGATGGTGGATTTAACAATGACATAATATCATTCTAGTATATAAAATATAATATATTTTTAATGTCACTATGTAGAGGGGAGGTTAAGGGAGGATTATATATGAAAATAAATTGAAATGAAAATAATATAAAATAAATATATTTTATACCACTTGAATTCATCTCCTTGAGAGATACTTTAATGGGATAGGGTTTCAACTTTTTGTAAGGCCAATGGAACATTGCCATAGGGGAGGGTCTTGGAAAGGTTATTATGTTGAAATCTAAAACTAATAAATTATTTTATGGTGTGAGGAGAATAATCGGTGATGGGTGGAATTTATAATGGAGGGGATGAGTTTTTTTTAATATTTTATTCATTTGTTTATTAATATTGACTTAAGATTTTGAATGAAATGATAATTGTGGAAAAATATATTAAAAATATATGTTAATTTTTATTTTACTATGCTTACATAATTTATCCCTCATGTTGTGGTGTATTTTTCTTATAATGTATATATATATTGTAAATTACCTTTTTTACTATTCATACAAAATTAAACTATTTTAGAAAAATTAAAAAAATTCACCCAAAAAATTTATAAATTTGTAGAATTTAAAAATGAAAAAAGGTTTTTGAACATAATATTCTAAATATGGGCAATTTAATTTTCAAATAAATGATTTTTTTTAGAAAAATACATGTTCTAAAATTATTAATTATAAGACACCAAAATTCTATTTATACTTTCATAGGTGGATTTACTATTCTATTGGTCATATTAAATATCCTAAGGGTAGAATTATTACTCAAAATTTCATATTAAATTGTAAAATATATTTTTAATATTGTTGTTACGTGAAGCATAATCTATTAGGAATATAATATTTTAAAAGTGGCTCACCGTGAAATCTTTGGGTGTTACATTCACCCCAACAAAAAATGATTCATCCTTAATATTTATATAGGATGACTTAAAACAACAATTCTTCCATTTTTATCATTAGTTCACTAGGTTCCCATGTCACCTTTTTAGTTTTATGATTCTTCCAAAGTACCCATTCAAGTTGAGTCATCTGATTTCCCAACACATGTTCTCTATTGTCCATAATATGGATAGCCTCTTCATAGGAAGATAAATCAATTTCCAATTCTATTTAATGAAAAGTGATAATAGAAATTGGGTTTGAAATTATATTAAATAATAAGGGGATGCAGAACACATTATGATCATTGGAAGGGATTGGTGGAATTGCATGATGATATTCCATCATTATGATTCTCTCCTTAGTTAAAAATTGCAAATGTTCTTTGGGATTAGTAATCCATTACTTCCAAATCATATGACACCCTTCCATGGAGATACCTTCACGATGACATGATCTACCACATGGAACTCAAAATCCATTCTATGATAATAGACATAACCTTAATGTCTACATTGAGATAATTTGATATCATTTTTAATAATAATCACCATTTATGTTGTTTCCTCCACATTTTCTTATCCTACATGCTTCTATTCACCAACATCATCCCAAAAAATTGATGTATGACATGTAATTCCATTCAAGGCATCATATGGTGATATATTTATAAAAAAAAACTATTTTTGTATGGAAACACAACCAATGGTAATTATTAATTTAAATTTCATTGAATGTCATGTGAGAATGATCAAAATATGTCTTGAAATGTTAGGAACATCCTTTCAAAATTCCCATTAGTTTGTGGGAGATAGGGAGGTCTCAAATGAATCATAGTATCTATATATTTCTTATTAATTTTCATAAATTTATTTGTAAATAATTGATAATGATTACATGTAATATAATGTGCTGTTCCATGAAGTCTAAAAATATATTAATATAGAGTTCCATAAGACACACCTATGAAATGTTCTCCATAATAGAGGTGAAATATGTAGATTTGTTAAGATGATCACCAATTACCTATATTATGGCATTCATTCATTGTGAATTTTGTAATATAGGGAAAAAAATAAATAGCAAGGTCATCCAATTTACATATTGAAATAAGAAAAGGTTTAATAGATCTTCTAGTATGTACTCATTTATACATTAATTATTGAGAGTGTAAACATGTTGATTAATAATCAGCAATTTTTCCCTTCATATTATCCAACTAGAAATGTTCCTTCAAATATATATATATTATTCAAATTACAAGATTTATAAATAAATTGTATCTATTTAAGTCATCCAATGAATCCATTTGTAGCTCCGGTATAGAGGGAATTCACATACCCCTACCAAATTTCAGAATTACAAATTTATTCGTGATTTTTAACAACATCACATATTCCAACACATTAAAATTATTTTGATGTTTTTAATTATTTTTCATTGGTCACATATCCCTTTCCAAAAAAATATGGATGTGAACTAAATGAAAAATTAATTATGTGTATCCTTCCATGATAATTCCCGTATTCATATTTTATAGATCCATGTACAAATGATCATTGTTGATTTTCATTTTTTAGAACTCCTTGATCATTCTTACTGAAAGCATCATCTACCTTATTTTCCTACATTTTCTTGAATTACATAGGAAAATCATAAACATTTAGTAGATCATGACATCTCTATTTCTTGATATTGATTTCCTTATATGAGAAGTGATTTATCAAGCTATAGTGATAAATATATATCTAACTTATTTCTCCATTGAGAAAATGTCTCCATATCATCAAAGAAAATATTATTGATGATAACTCAATATTGGGAGTTTGATATTTATAATCATGATTCCTTAACTTCGTTGATGAATACACTATAATTTTCTTCATTGTAAATTAAGAAAAATCCATTTTCTTCAATGAAAAACTATAAATAAAAAATCTACTATTTCATGATTGTAGAGTCTTGTTCGTAAAATTCACTAATATCATATTTAATTATTCAAAATATTTATAAAAATATATTTTAAATACAAAAATAACCCCTTTATGGGAAATCATGGATAACATGCTAGATAATGAGTAACAATTCTAAATAAAATTCTTATAATAACTTGATAAACCTATTAATCTACATAGCTCAGTTATATTCATTGGTGTAGGGCTATCTTGGACTACCTTTGTCATTTAAGGATCAACTGAGATTCCATATTTAGAGATAATATGGACATTAAAATAAACTAGATGAAGCTAGAATACAATTATTATAAACATCATATATAACTATTTTATTTTGTGAGTCTCCATAATAACTCATAGTATTTTTATCATGGTTCACATAGAATATGGAATATATCCAGACATCATTTATAAATACTACAAAAATCATCAAGATATTCCATGAACACATTAGTAATTTGAACTATAAAAACATAGGGTATATTATTAAATCAAAATAGAATTACATTATACTCATAATGTCCATAAATGGTTTGAAATGATGACTTTGGAATGTTTTTATTTTTTACCTATAATGGATAATATCTAAATCAAAGCTCAATATTCAAAAAATAATGATTTAGGTGATTTTTTTCAAATAAATCATCAACGTGAGCAAGAAGATACTAGTAATTTATTATAATAACATTGATTTCTATATAATAAATGTATAACCTCTTTGATCCTTCTTTATTTTTGATATTGAAAAAATGGATCCCTATAGAGAACCACTAGGGTAGATAAATCCATTATCACCCAATTCCAATATGTGTTTATTCATCTCCACTAATTCTACACAGAACATTATATAAGTATTCTATGTTATTGGCTCTTAATTATTTAGTAAATCAATATTTAACTCAACATATAGTTCTAGAGGATATCCATGTATATCCTATGGATATATATCTAAGTATTCTTGCAAAATAGGTATATCTACAATTTTATGTTCTCATGCTTCATTATTATTTTATTATTTCTCTTATTCCCCAATAATGTATTTTTGTAGATCTAATAGGGGATGGATCAATATAAAAATTTTGTTATATGGTTTATACATTAATGATATTGGATTCAACATATTTTTTTAATAATAGTAATTTCTATCTTCTTGCAATATGTTTTTTAACCATGTATTGAATTACATTACACATCGAGGGTTATATGAAATTCAATCCTAGGTATTATGATAAGAATTGAAACTAAAGAACTTTTTTCAATCATAATGGTTACTGACTAACATGTCATTTTTGGGAATGATACTACCCATAAGAGTTTCGATCGAAATATCTTTTATTATATCAGCAGTCAGAAGAATTATTTTCTTAGAAAACTGTTGTGATATAAAATAATGTGTATGTATATAATAAAATAATTAATTGACTAATTTTTAGGAAAAAAATTAAAGTACATCAAATAAAATCATTTGGAATTTCAACCTTAGTAGTTTTGATAGTATAAGTTATATCATTCACTCTTGGCGTTTTTGGAGGAATATTTTTGTGACACATCCGACACTTATTTTTATAGTTCCACATCTTCCTACAATTATAATATTGATAATTTTTATATTATTTCATTTCCATTAATTATCAAGAATTATATGATTATCACTACACTTATAGAAAACCTTTTTTTCATTTTATGTAGGAACCAATTTGTTTCCCTTTACATGTTTCACCCTTTAAAAAATTTAAATTTTTGTTGTTCCATTTATCTATTACCTGACCTAACTAGATTTTTTCTATTTATTTTCTTAATGTTTTTATGTAATAGATAATTATATTTCCATCATGATGGAAGATGATACTATATCATCATATGGTGAGATCCATTGGGAGACCAGTTCAATTTACATGGATTTTTTTAAAATGTCAATGAATAAAAAAAATATTGATTTTAGGAATACATATGTATTATATGGAATGTATTAATAATCATATACCATTATAACAATAAAATGAAATGTTTATATTATAATTCTCACTCTGACTCTAGAACATATTATGAATACATATTCACTATTTGTGGGGGAAATATTTCTCCAAGTGAATCATATTAATATAACCCATTTCTATTTTTTCAATTTCTTCCTCTAAATTTGTGTTTTAAATCACTGACCACCTTTGATCAACACCTCCTAAAAGATGATAAATTATCCTAATAAACTTCTCTCATTATTTTTATCCCAATGTGAAAAATATCTTTTTTATAGAAGATATCCACTACTCAGCCTCAAATGGGATTGTAGTCCATTGAATAATAGAGGATATTGTCTAATGATGTGATCCATCATTAATAACCCACATTTTGGATCTAGATGATCCTTACAAGAAAGGTTATTATTGATAACCTGAGTTATCAATCCCATTATTGTTATAATCTATTCAGCTTCAGTTTCCACTCCAACTACAATATCATTATCATACATAGGATGGAAATCCCAACATGGAATATGTGCATTGATACAATTTCCATTCCCTCATCTAGATTCCATTTCATTACAATGGAATACACTATATTATGTTATTAATCAAGATGAATAATTTCTAAATACTAAAACAAATTCCATAATTTGAAGCATTTAAGCATAACTAATCTTATAATAATATTCATGGTTATTTGGGGACTTATTTTATTTTAAATACATCATAATTTTTTTGTTTTTCAAAAATTAATTATGTAATCATATCACATAGCAGTGTAAATATAGGTGTATAATAAGGCCTTTTGTGATGTACCAGTTTACACTGAGAAAATCTTAAGTCAACTTTTTGGATTTGTTACCCCTAGGAACTACTCTTCTAGAACCATATCCCCATGTATTATCTAGAAATATCTGTAATTATAGGATAAAACAAATAATCTCTACCTTATCAATATTCTGTGATGTTCTTATATTATTATCCACACATACTATCTTAGGGTTATGTTCTCAAATATATGTTATCTAAATATTGTTTCCAATGTTTGTACATTAAATCATTTGATACCAATTATAATGACCATGTCCCTAGAGTAATATAGATGGTGCAATACATTATGACATTGACATTATCACAAGGAATCAAATACTAATGAAAAAAATAGTTTAGTATATTCTGTAAACTAGATTCAAACAAAATTTTCATATTACAACATAAAAAAACGACAATGAAACTACACTGAATGAATCCATAAACATCTAGATTATCTCTAAAAGTAATTCATAATAATAATCATCTCATCATGGGAAGTAATATTTGAATATAAATGGGTGTTATCAGATTCACAATAAGGGTAAAAAAATATAATAGAAGCTATCATAGTCAACATGGAATGGTGAATAAATAAAACCACATGCTACATGAACACAATCTTGATAAATAAAAGGTATAAATGGAAATATGACTTAGTAATTCCATGTAAATAATCCCATGATTTTTAAATTGTACCATATATATTCAAATAGTTATATAATCGTGTTGAATATCGATTACTAGAATCATAACTTGGGAATGCATAATTCGAGACAACATAAACATATCATCGAGGAATCAACCATGAAATCTGAATATAAATGGGAAAGGCCTTGTCTATGTCCATTTCTGATTTTTATAATAAGAATTACCATTGATTCAAGGGAATATAGAGGGAGTGAATGTAACACCCCAAAATTTCATAGTACGTTAGTTCTTCAAAGTAATTCAATAACATGCACTATACGCAACACCGAGTTCAGGCACAACACGACTTTCCAAACTAGAATTTAAAAAGAAATTATGAATTATATTAACGGAATATTCAATGTTATATGACCCTTATAAATTTATAATCCCTATCATGAGTTTCTTAGACATAATTTACGAACAACTTCATTTTTTCAGAGAAAAGATGTATTTTTTAAAAAATAAAATTTTACCGCATTTTAATAGAGAACCCTTTGTAAATTCAATATTTGAAACTTTTTTATATAAAATATGACAAAATAAACTTCTTATTTGGTATTGGGACATAATAACTTATATTAAATACATTTTGGTGTTTTTATGATAACATTCATAATTGGGAGAATAGTGAAAAATAATAAATTTTAACTAAAAACAACCATTTTAATAAAAATAATATATAGTGATAAACTATACATATGAATGGCTTGGATTTATAATTAGATTATATTTTTAATATTTAATCCAAATTTGGTCAATGTAATAATTTCACTTTGAAATGGGACATAAACAAATATCAATCTTTTCGAGGTATTATTTCTTAAAAACAGGTTTTTTGTTTTGAGAACGGGAATTAATTTTAAATTAATTTATGCCACTTATGTGTTTATAATTTAGAAAAATTGATTCCATATTTTGAATAAGGAGGTCCAAATTGTGTAAATAGTGAAATTTTATTTTTAGACATTTTTAATATTTACATTGAAATAAAATTTATTTTCCATGGTTAAAGGGTAAATCTGGTAAAGAATGGTAAAAATAATGTTATAGTAATATTAAATTTCCCTGAAAGATGTCCTAACCCAATTTTATGAAACATTTCCGACCATTGGCATCTTTGGGTCGATTTGGGGACCCCGCGGAGCTTCTCAAAAGTGATAATGACATTATATATTAAATAATTTAAAGTAGAGACAAAAATAAAAACAGAAAATATGTTTTAGAAAAACATTTTTTATATAAGGTTATATAATTTACCTATTTTATTATAAATAGTCATTATAAAGATTAAAATATTTCCTACCTCGGGATATTTTATTTATAATATTTATACATAATAAATATATTAAATATTGACACAATGATGATGCATTATTTTCTTCCTTAATGAAAGTATCAAATAAATGATATTATAGATGTTAAAATAAAAAAATATAATGTTTCGATGACATCCACGAATTATTAAGGTTTATATGAAATTTTAGTATTTATTAGGTGACTTTTTTTTCGAAGTAATAATGCTGTTATGAATTTAGAAAAAACAAAAAACCAAATAGTGCCAAAATGGACATAAGAGTTTTTAAAACAAATATTATATTATTAATTGATATTTTGTTCCTAAAAATATACGTTTCGGGCAAACGTCTAAAATAACGTTATTTGTATCATTAATGAACCACTTTGTGTTCTCATTGATGTATATAGTATGTTTATTAACCCTATAATATAAAAATACAAAGATACATGGCAAATTTCATACTATTGAACTAAGAGTTAAATCTAAATTATAAGGGTAATATAGTGACAGAAAACAATCTAAAAACTATTTTTTGAGTGGTTTTAGAACCATATCCAATTAATCCATTAAATAATACATTTTGGATGCATTATAAACCGAAAATTATTTTATTATAAAATAATATTTCAAGCTTTTCATAAGGTGCCCCTCACCCCTCTTCAAAAAGGGAACTCCCCCTTCTCTCTAATTCACATCTTCAATGCCATTTGTATCATCCACCCTAGGACCAAATACCCTCTAAAATTCCCTCCATTCATCCTATAGGAATTAATTCAATCAGAAATCCATCCTATGGATTCTTTTTTGATCAAATCAAAATAAAAAACTCGATGAGAGGTAAATATTTCATCACCTCTTTCAAGTTACAATCTTCCTCCACATCCCTTTTCATTGTTTTTTACATTATAAAATAATAAATCTAGTATCTTCTATATAAATTGATGTTATTATAATATGGAACAACCAAATTCATTATTCTATTAGTCCTTTTAATGGCATGTCACCATACGTGTGTACGTATGACTTACCGTCTCCACGTCGTGGTATAATTGTTATTCAATACATTATTATTTGGATGGGTATTATAATGAATTTTAATTGATGTAAATAATAAATATAACATGATATATATTTCTCATATATGATATACCATCCAATTATACATTATTTTAATACAAAAATAATGATATTGTCGCTCGTGCATATGTACGGATTACCATCTCCACGAACGCATTGAGATTCATTCCCCATCGTACCCATTCAAGAATATATTTAATTTGTAGATTAAAAAAAATTAGAGAAATTATATCATTATGGATATGAATAAGATACATCCCATCTATAATAAATATTAATCACATAACAATGAATATAAAGGAAAATGAATCCGTTAACACCCAAAATGACGATAATACTATGATACTGTTAATAAGGCAATGTTAAAAGATCATATATGATATCATATTTATGTATATGATTATTTTATAATTTATTAACAATTATTCCACCATTATACAAGTGGTAAACTTACCCTCGACCATGGAAAAAGAAAAATGTAAGGGGTTTCTTATCTCACTTTTAATTCCGTGAGATTTCTATTGTTCACCACTTATTAATTGCATGTGGTGTGTGTATTTACCATGATTTTATTCATTGTGTAATATAATTTAATTTATGGAAATTTACATCATCATTATATGATCCTTCTTTCATGGGTGCATGTTTTTTATGTTACCAAATCGATAAGGGAATTTTAAATTTCAATTTCCACTCATTCGGCTTTATCCATACATCAATAATCATTTTACTCCAAGATTGTGTGTGCAATAAATATTCATTTACTTATTTCATAATAAAAAAACCCCTTTATATGGATATACATTTGATTAAACTAATCACTCCATTGATAAATTCTCAAGTCATCGATATTAACGTGATAAGAGTAATTATAACTCATTCTCCATTTGTTGAGTTAAGCATCCTATTCATTGGTGTCGATTTTACAAGAATATGTTTGATTGTCCTTTGATTGATTTACAATGAATATCCATTCATATTGAGTGTATTTATATTTTTCACAAAAAATCATGTAATTCACTGATCCTTAACCTAAGGATATGGTCTTTATAATAGATTTCATCTCAATTTACATTCCATTGTGACTTCTTTGTTGTTATACACTAAATCACTTTTATATGGTGTATATAATGTACATTGAAATATTATATCTTGGATCCCATTATTATCATGATATTATAATGTTTTTATTACCTCAATTATACGTTTTCAATTGTCATTCTTTTCGATAGGTAGTCTATCTAAAATACCATTTTAAATGTTTTAACGATTTATTATTCTAAATATTTATCATTAATGTCCTTGATTTAAAAATGGTTTTGAATATTTATATATATGAATATTAATATTATAAAATGTAAACTCATTTTAAAAGTTTTAAAGTGGTATGGGACACATTGATTAAAAAATCATTTCTAAATGGAATCTTTGCAAATAGTATGACTTTTAAATGTTTTCAATAAAAAGGGGATATTTATGTCAAATAGTTTTGTTTATTATATTAATTTAAGTCAATATCTTTGATTATTCTTGATTGAGGTTAATCTATTACTATAAAATCTTCCATATTGTATTGAATGATTTATTTATTTTTGTGGACCTGTTATTTTTATTCCATTCATGTTTTGTGGATAAGGCATTGACATTTTCTACACTATTTTCAATACGAGTGTTTATGTTATGTTTCAAAATTTTCATATAAGAATGCATTGGACATAGTAAGTAATGGGTGGAGCCCACTCCATCTCTTCGATGCATCGGTAGGTCTCTTGAGACAAACTAGTGTCTTGGCACAAGACCTTCAAAAAAAGATTATTTGTAGCCTTGGCATAAGGCCTTGACTCTGTGGTTATGATAGACTAGAATTATGCATTCCATCATTATGAATGTGATTATTGATATTTCATGTGATTATTCATCTAGTAGAATGTCCATGTGAATAATTAAATGGAATTATTTCATTTTATTTTTTCCATATTATGTTGATGATGAGGTTTCAAAGGCTTTTGTTTCTGCTATACATTTCCTTAAATGTTTGTTCTTATTTATGAAAGTTTCCACTATATTGTTATCCATACTGAGCATCTGAGCTCACCCCTTTATATGTATTATTTTTCCAAGGATGTGAAGAAGTTTTTTATGACTGACCTTCAGGGGTTGTCTAACGGGATATGAGTGTGGAATATAGATACTATGTTGTTGAAGTTTTTCACTTTATCATGTGATGTAAGACATAGGAATGTATCTTTCATTTCTAAGGCTATTAAACTAATCATTCTTTCAAGAATTGATCTTATGTGATCATGACAATGATACGTAATAATGCACCATCATTGGGCTTCTATGGTCGGGGAATTACAAAAACACATCACATATGATTTCCCATAGATTATTAAAATGAATTCGGTGAAACATAAAAAAAATCGTAAATGCAAATAAAATTCCCTAACATGTAAACAAAACAACTAAACATTCAGAGTAATGTGGTTAATGGTATAAATATAGAAAATCCATTGTAAAAATAATAATAAACAATTTATTAAAATATGGTACATGATATATAAAATATATCAATGTAATTAATAACAAATATTCATGATAGGTGTTGAGATAGATGAAAATACTTTAATTAAAACATTATCAAATTCTTGGGGGAAATACCAAATTGAAATTGAAAAGAAGATATCTTTTTGATAAATTATTTTCTATTTTTCACAAATGATTATATAATAAAATAAATAAAAAAACATTGTTTTTTCATTTAAAAAATTTTATATTATTAAAAAAATAGTTTTTTATTTAAATATATTATGTATGATACTTGGGAATGGGTATGAAATCGGGATGTTCATTGAAATCAAGCATGCTTATCAGGATGAATTGATAAGGGAACATTATAAATCTTGTCTTCTCCAATTAAGAAAATGTGTAATGATCAAGATATATGATTTTTTAGTATATATATATATATATAATATTGAATAAGTATAAAAAATAGTCAAGAATATCATTGGGTCAAAGAGAGATATAGTGTATCCCAAATGAATAATTTAGGTTTGGGAAGAAATCCTTAAATCTTGATAGAAAATGTTCGTCACATTACCATAATGTAATGTATTTTCAAATTTAATCTAATAAAAATTTTAATAATAACCATTTATTCTTTTATTTCATTTATTATATACTTATTATGTTCATTTAGGTATATTTTGATGATTTATATGAAAAACGTTTATCGTTTCAGAGTGTTCAATTGTTTTTTTCATGTTTTTGTTCTTTTTATACACATGTGGATGATCAAAAAAAATAGTCTTCCAGAAATAAAAATTAATCTTATTGATGATAAATATAAATATTAAATTATTATATATTTACATTCATTATTTAGGTTTAGGATTATTTATTGGATAAGCCCTTACTGATAATCATTTAGATTATTATGGTGGTTTTTCATTCATCACAAATTGTTTTTTTTCATTAATTAATATAATGATCATACACAACTTCTATAACATTTGATAATATATAATATATATATTATAATTTTTTTAAACATTACAATGAATTTATGAACATCATTGAAGGAAATATTGAAAAATGATAACATGCCATCAACAAAGGTGGTTAATCGACACCTCATAAAGCTATATTAGTCATTCAAAATAAATGGGAAGGTATTAGTGGCATGATGGTGGATCTTCAATTGATACAATAAAATTAACGTATAATAAATGATACTATATTTATCATGTCAAATTATATATTAGATCTAGTATAAGAATATGAAATTAATAGAAATTAAAGTGATAATAAAAGTTACGAAAAATGATTTTTTCCTCTTCAATTATCCTCACTGAGAGCCCCCTTATGGGGATTTTTTTGGACTACATTTAATAAAAAGTCTCTAGGATGTAGGTTAGAGTCATGGGGGGAGGTTTGTAAAGAAATTGTGTAAGGATTAAATATTTGAAGGTGTGTGGATAACATGTTCTGATTGGTGGTATTTATAGTTGATTATAGTGTTATTTTTGAATATTTTATTCATTTAATTATTTTTTTTCATGACTCTGAATATTTACTGGATTATCCCTATATATAGATAATCAATGAAAATAATTTCTTCATTATGATTCACACATCATTCATGACCCATGGAATAGTTTATTTATCTTATAATATATATATATATATATATATTATATTTTTGTATGTTACTATTCATAAAATATTAATATTTTTTTGAAAATTAAAAAAATACCCTAAAAATTCATCTATGTGATGAATTAATATCGAAAAACCATTTTTTCAAAATAATTTTTAAAATATATGGAGATTAATATGTAATTAGAATCACCATTTATTTGAAAATTCCAGTATTAAAATTATATCTTATTTTATGACACAATTTAAAATTAGGCAACAAATCATAAAAATATATAACTATCTTATAAAAAAAATATAAAAATATAAATCTATTTTATGATAATTTTTTAATTTTTTTTATAATATTATTTGTTTAAATAAACAATAATATTTTACAAAAATCGGAACAATTAATATATGGTTCTTAAAATACTTATTTACATACTCTATGATAAAAATATACCATATTTTTATTTATAAGACACAGAAATATTATTAATACATTATAGGTGAAATTAAAATTCAATTGTTCATTTTACTATTCTTATGGTACATATTACACTTTCAAATGTCAGATACAATAATACATTCTTGTATTAATCAGAGTGTTTCATGAAGAATTAACTATCGAAGATATGAATGATTAAAAGATACATAATAGAAATCAGGTGGTATTATATTAAATATGAAGGTGATTTATAATAAATGGTGAAAATAAATCCAAACATGAAATATGACTGATAGTTAATATTATAGTAATTACCCAATAATATTCATATTCCATGAAATTTCTCTTATATGAAATAATCTCATATGGGTATTCCTATAAATATTTATTTAATATATAAAAATGAAAATTTTTAAATCCTTATCTTTGATATGCCTTTCCTAGGTAGGATATTTTTCTATGTATATTTGACAATGATAGACAGAGAGATACCGACTACCCAAAAGTGAGCATTGTGCATCGTTCGAAGTCTCAAATCACATCTCAATTTTGTTGTTGACTATGCGGGATGATGCGTTCCTTGATATTAACATATCCTAATAATTATTAAAAAAATATATGTAATTAAATTTTCTTTTTCTATGAGTATAAAAAAATTAAATGTTTCTTACCCTATTGTTAATTTATATACATAATCAACAAAAATGACTATGATCCTCTGGAATGTTAAACCCATGGATAAGAAATAAATTGGGTAACATATCTTTAAAATAAATGTAATTTTTTATATGTTCTTTGTAATTGGGGAGAAAAATATATAAAAACATTTCCCAACCATAACCACACACATGTAATCTGGATTATGTAATCCATGATAATAATTTGTCGGGCTTCTTACGAACAACAAAAATTATTTTTTATATTTCTACATCACATAAAATATCATGAAATCCAATAATAAAATAAATAATTTATATACATATAGAATTGTATTAATAAAATCTATAAAAATCATAATCACTAAAAAATAATATTTAAATTTTCACTCAAAAAACAACATGAATAATTATATTCATAGAATATTTTATTTATTTGAAACAATGATGTATGAGCACAAACAAAATATTTCTAAAAAAGATACAAATATAGATTTTTTAGTAAATTTTGAATAAAAATAATAGGATGCATTTATTTGAATATTCCATTGAAAAAATGTACTATTATCTTTAATATTCATTTGTTTGTAATAGATATGTTTTTTAAATCCATCATCAATGTTTAAAAAAATATTAAAACTGTTTTGAGGCTTTTTCATATATTTCATTATAAAAATATACCTTTATATTCCACAATCATACAAAATAAATATAAAAATTATTGTTAATAAAGAAAAATAAAATTTCAAACATCTATAGATACTCACAATCATATAACAAAAGATAAATTCAATGTAAAAATTTTATTCAAGCCCATTATCTTAAATAAGAAAAATTTAAAAAACTACTTCTTTTTATCATTGAGTTGAAAATTTTACGTTTATTATTTTGATCATTTTAGTTAGAAATGTGCTGTTACTGAATTGTAAAACATGGTTCTCAAAAAATAATTTAAGAGAAAGGCAAGATTAATATTTTCAATATATTTAAAAAATGATGTCGCAATCATAGAAATCAAATTTTTTCATAGAATCCCATATTGAATGATAATTTCATCATGTTTTTTCTAAGATAATATTTTTTTTTCATAACACATATTTATTATTTTTAAGATTAATATATTTAAAATAAAATAATTTGGTTTTCTAAATAAATAAAATGGTATAATTTACTCATATTTTATAATTTTTCATTTTTTTATAAATTAAAAAATATTATATATGAAATGAATTGAAATAAATTATATAATATGATTATCTCATATTTTTAATTGATCATGTGATGAAACCCACTGGTAAATTAATTTTTTCATATTATCCCCAGATCTTTTATAGTATAATTTTATTATTTAACGAACATATAAATATGGGGAGACTTTTAAGTAGAGAGTAAATCAATATGGAATGTGGTTGAGGAATGGGTTATGTCTTATTGATACCATTATTGAACAATATATTTTAATAATAACAATAAATGAATGATTCATAAGAAACATATTTGTTTTTGAAAATGAATCAGTGGTAATTTGTTTTAATTCGTAGTTTTTAAGGTATAATGTTTTGGATTGATGGTACAATATATTTTTCTAAACATATTTCTTCTTGAAAATAAATTGAAATATATTTTTAAAATTAAATGTAAATTGAATATAAAATTTTAAATTAATAAAGAATATATCGAAAAAAAATTATATTAAAAATTATATTGTAATTATGAAAAGTGATGTATTCTTACCTTAGAAGTATATATTAATCCCTACACAAATCATATTTTTAACACAAATATATAAATGTGAAATAAATAAAATAAAGAATAAATAAATCTATGTAGATGTTTCAATATGTACCCACTCTATCACAAATACATTTTATGTGAATTATATATATATTTAAATGATCAATATATATATACAATTTTTTTTCTATTAATAAATTTTTTCACATTATATATATTATGTGTATTTAATAATAATATAATATCTATTCTATTAAAAATATAAATTGTAAAAAAAATCAATTTATATGCAGTGTTTTTTTAACGTATAATGAATGAAATATTGAAATACTCCAATGGATTTCATTATTACTACACCATAACCGTGTAAACTAAAATTACAAGATATTAACATACATAAAATTACAATACATAACATACTAAAAAATCGAATAAAACAAAATAAAACATAAAAAATTTATTAAATTACAAGAATATCAAACGGTACTAAAAAATATAAGTCTTCATTCCAAGAAATAGATGTCCTAAAAATTAGTTCAAATAGAAGATCAATAACTTATATATTTTAATTTTTATCAACATAATAACTTTAACATGCCATTTGTAGTATTTATATTATATTAATATATTATTTGTATAGTAAGGACACATTATGAGTATCTCATGTACTTTTCATATTCATGGATAATATGATCTAATAGATAATTTTTTCAAACTAATATTTCACATGTAATATTCCCTTCTCCTACAATTTAAATTATTGAATCTTCGTCAAATGAGAAAAATAATAGAATTATGAAATTCTTAAGCATAGGGGGATAGAGGCATTTATTGATTCAAAAAGAAATACTTCAAGTTAGGGTAATGGTGAAAACACCACACTGGTGGATGTCATCAGGGAGAATTTATCTTGGTATATAGATTATGTGGGGTCTTAGGATACATGCTATGGAGAGGGGGTGTGAGGTGTGCATTTAACCCAGGCTTCAAATCGTTCTTATTGTGGACATCCAGCTACGATACATTTTTGCACAATGAAAATATTGTTTTGTTAGTGGAAAGTTGTTTCATCTTCATTTATGCCCCATTTAAATGTTGTGTTATCTGTGTTTTGAATGTATGATATTCTATCTATATTCTTTATCATGAATCATTGTGCGATTATGCACCTCTAAATACATTGGTATTCCTACCAATTATCATTAATCATTGTTTCCTATGAGTTATTCCTAACATTATTGTCTTGTTCTATTATAATTTATTTTCATCATCTGTATTTTTTTTATGTCACAACAACTCCCAGTTTTTCTGAAAAATTCCCATTTACATTATTAAACATTTATGTAAAAACATGAATACTATGCGCTCAAATTTAGGATTTTTATATTCAAATACTTTGGTGAATATTATTATTAAATACATGGAATTATGAAATTATTTTTAAAATTAGTATACAATATGTGCGAACTGTTATATATACTTATGTAATATTTATAGTAATAATAATTCAAATGGAACATAAAAATATAATTCATACAAGGGATATTGATAGAAAAATTCCAATAATACATAATATGTGATAATCAGTTAAAGTATTCATATTTTTTAGAAAACATAATCTTTTTAGGAGTTTCATCAACCACATATAAAAGATGATTCACATTATTATAAATAGATACGAGAAACAAAAAGTGATCATGTTGCTACAAACATTATGAAAAATCATATAAAATCTAAACACAACACACATTAATATATTAATCTTAATATATAGTAATATTGAATAATATATTGATATTAACATATAAAATTAACTAATAAAAATACCTTTTAGATAAATGATTCATGTGTCCTTATATTTTATGGAAGAGACCCAAATTTCGGAGATTGTACGGATGAGGTTAGCCAAGATATTTTCTTCCAGATAATGTTTAGTCTATGAATCCTCCTCATTTCCATGTGATTGAGATTTCTAATAAAAAAACATCTACTGACTAAAAAATGATCATAATAGTTATTTCATAAAAATATCCTATAAATGGGTTTGAGATCCAGATATTTTCAAGACTAGAAAACTATTACTACTACATTTTCTGATATTACTTTTGACCCCCTTATATTATGATGCCAACGAAGTACAAAGGAATTCTATACCAAGTAAATTATGATAGAAAGAAATCCATTCATGATTTCAAAACCCTAATCACTTCATCATATATCCTCATAAATCTAGAACCATGGAACAATTATATCATCCATTGTGACTCATCCAAATTTGGGATGGTGTTTTTTTTTAAAAAAAATTCTCACGTTCTTCAGTGTATTAAATTTTAGTTCTATAATCTCTATTTCTTACAATCTATTGATCATTGTCATAATACGTATGTCAACACATGATATAAAAAAAGGGGATAATGAATTTTTTTTGCCAAGTTAGTACATAAATATAGGATTGTTAAATGAATTTTAAATACTTTTTACATATATAGAATAAAATGAATTATCATAATGTAAACTATACAAACTAAATATAACATTAGATTTTTGTAAAGGTGTTAAAAAATGAATATGTTTTCATACATTAATAGTTAATGTTGGAGTTATTTGAATTAATATTTATAATTTTCACTGAAAATGTTAAATAGTATTATATTTTTCAGTGGATAAAGGATGGTTTTCACTAAATTTTAAAAAAATTTCATGAACTGATAAATTAATCTGATAGTTCATAGGTGAAGGGAAGATTTCAATTAGACAATATGGTGTACTTTCTAATTTATTGAACTGAATAAATTTATTTCATATGTGTGGATAGTCGATATATGACTAGAAGGGTATATCCGCATACATGAAAATTAGAAAATGGCATACATATAAATTTTATATTCTTATTCGTGGTATAAATCACATTTAATCTCATCATGAATTGTTTTGTTTGCTAGTAGTTATTGACTAGAACACATCATTTGAAATAAGCATATTAGAATCCACATCAATAATTCACTATAAAAAATTCATGATGTTGATTCTTTCTCCGAATAATAATTTTCCACATTATTGTAGAAACAGAAATCTCAGTTATAGAATAACATGTTAAATAGATTATATAAGTAAACATTATTCTTGAAATCATGTTAATAATTATGTGCTTTATAATGGTCCATATAGTAAATTTAAATAATATTTTTACAATTTCTATAGTAAACCTGTGAAATGAATTGGATTTTGAGTAGTTGATTATTTAATTTTATGGTGGTATGGGAAAAGAACATATTTATTACATAATATTTATTAATGAAATGTATTTCAAAATTTACCATTTCATGAAAAAATAGTTGGATTACAGATTGGTTTTATATTTGATGTTTTATGAAAGTGAAAATGAAATGATTTCAATTTGTTTGTTTGATGTATTTTTTTTATTTTATATGAATGTTTTTCATTCTTTATAGTTGGAATAACGGGGACCGAGTAATATAATTGATCAACTAGTGGTGGAAGAGTTCTCAAAGAAGATTGATTCCTTCAAATGTTGATGTCAAATTGTTGGAGTACATATTGGTTCTATCTCGTAGATTTACTCTATGATTCCTATTTTTTGAACATTTCTATGAGACTGAGGCTCTTTGACATGAGAAATACTTCAATTTTTTACAATTTAAATGAAAAATTGCAAATCATTTCTAGAAAACACCTCATGTTTAATATACAACATCACGATTAATGCTAAAACATTCATCAACACCTAACATCAAGATGTAATCTACCTTTGATGTCTACTTCCCCGCAATTTGTAATTATGAACTCCACGATCCAATGGATCAATTTCAATGACAAAAAATGAATCCAAATTGAAGTCTCATATCATATATATCAATTTGGATAAGAAAGTCAGTTAAATCCCTTTCAATGAAAAAATTCATTACCTGAAAGGCTGATAATATTACCATAATTATTATAAAGAACTCTCGGATATTGTTTATGACAACCGATTAAATCACCATTAATATATGTTTTCATCTTATTATACCTTGTGATGAAGAAACATGGGGTAAAACTGAAAACATTGTATACAACAAACATCATATAGAGGACCCTAAAAGGATCTTACTCATCAATTCCCACCGATTATGATCTATTATTTTCAGAATATTTGTTCTATGAATCATTGGATGATCCCCTTTATTGTTTTCTTATACTGATAAATATTATATATTTTCAACTATATGTGCAATGACGTCATCCAGAAAACCTCATTATTAATCTATATGGATCATTATACCCCATATGTTCCTTGTTTCACTTATTAATAACATTGAAATATAATTTCAATAAATTTAAATACAATGTATTTTTAAGACATCATTTTCAATAAGTATTATGTAATCTTCATAAAACACTAAAAATATAATTACACATTCCTTAGACATCCTCTATATACAATAATAAAAACTATTTTTATTAATTAAAATACATTGATAGCATCATCAAACCATATATTCCCACATTGAGATACTCACATCAATCCAAAAATTGTCTATTTCAACTTATAAACCCTAATAAAATCATTTTAAACATTAAAAAAATTTATTGATATTGAAAAAATATCATAGAATACATTTATTTTATAGAATATTATCTTTATATACATTTGATATATCATAAAATCATTAATATATTTCATGTAAAATCATAAAATACCTTATTATCTCCACTAAAAACCCATAAAGATATATAAAAAATACTATTATTTTTTGAAAAAAAAATTGATTATTAAAAATTATTATATAATTATAAAATAGTCAAATTATTATTGTTACAATATAAAAAATAATATAAAATTAAAATTATCCAACAAAATATAATTAATGAAAAAATAAATAAAAAAATACTGATATAATTTTACAATAGAATAACATTAATAGTAACTGTAAAAAGAATTCAACTATAGGACTCTAATTTCTCACAAAACACATTAAAAGATTATGGATTAAAAATGTAAAATCTTATTTTATTTATAAATTTTATAGAAACCAAAAATATAGAAGTTCTCTTACAACATATTTTGAAATATTCAGGTTTTGAAAAGCTTGTTGTATTTACAGACCCCCCATCAAGATGATATAAGTATTTTGGGGATTAATCCATAGTATGGATGAATAATTTATAAATGTATATTACAGTAGATTCTAGAAGTCATGAATCCACCAATGGTGGCCCCACCTAGGCTGATTATATGCCAAGTGCACCACCATAAGTCATCCACAAATAGGCTGAGGGTTGTTGACAATCACCATGTTGTCATATCACACAACATGATAGATTGTATCAAATTTCATCTGATTATAAAGTCGTATTTAATTAAAATGGGAACTATCAAGACCTATATTATATACATATATAATCAAACAAATAGACCATAACTCATGAATGAATCATAAATAAATAAATAAAACCCCACATGGGTAAATATAATGTAATTGTACATCTGCAATGTCCTTGAATCTGAAAGATATGAGATGCTACAGAAGTTCTCTCTCTTGAGAGTACACCAGGATTGGTCTGCAGTCACAATAAACACTACCAAAATTATTGACCCCCCATGTTCCATAATATATCACAATGCATCACAATGAATTATATTTGATGAAATACCATCTTTAATTCTACCAAGATAGTCATATATTCTGTGCATCGTTATAAAAAATAGATATTATTGTGCCCAAATCATATGAAATTATGAATAATTGATATACTGAAATGTCTACAATGTCTGACATCAATAGCCCTAATCTACACACATCATCCCAAAAGTACCCATGGAATATCTATGTATTCAAATCTCTCAAAAATTAGAATCTATAATCCTATAAAATGTTCTTTTTTTTCTAAATACATTAATAAGTGATACACTCATTGAATTAAAAATTATATCAAAGGGAATACCACACCCTTTCATTCATAACGATCGATACAATGCTGCCATTATAGAAACCCATAGAAGAACCCAAGCATTTCTTGATAATAGATCCCAATCAAGAAGTAAATCAACACTAGTATTATAACCACCCATGAGTGTCATAAATTATATTATTTAAAATATGTGAATAATCCCCACTCTATATAGGACATCTACATAATAAATCATAATGGGAAAAAAATTAAAAATATAAAAAACCTGTATCCCATGACATAATTCTTTAATTATAGTGGGATTCACAGAACTCGTTAGAAGAGTCCTTAATCAGAGTAGTATTGAACATATGTATACAGTACTCAGGCATCACTAGATGACACCTTCGTCAAGGTAGTACGAATACCTGTTATTATTGTGTGGTGGACTAAAACAAAACTATAACTACCAGAGTATAAAAATCATGTTGTTTTAGAGGACAGGTTCCCAAAGTATCATTTTGTAGGTAATAAAATCCATGATTGAAAAAATGTGATACTGCACTATCATAGATTTATCTTATGGGAGTACTGGCCTTGTAAATTATTTTAACATCATTCCACAAATCCCACCATCATACCTAAAATGATAAATAATAATAATACCTATCTATCCTTTAAAATTGCTTTATATAGACGAATATAAAATATCAATTATGATCATTTTAAATAAATACAAAGGATTGGTTATTTATTTGACTCAAATACACATATCACATGAAAATCATTTAAGACACACCATAAGGGTTATGTGTGGCCATTATGTGACCCTTGGGAGATTGAATTGGCACATTTAGGGTTATGTGTGTAGGTTTTTGTCTGCCATTCTTGTAATGTGTGTCGTCTATGGATGAGTTGGGAATAATTATACAACCAGATTGTAGATTGTCTAATGCCCTTGGGCCTTATGTTGAGATGCCTCGATTAGACAGCTTGCGCCACCCAACCCATCATGGTCTTATCATGTTCAAGTAACATCCACCAAAATATTCACATGCATGGTAAAAAAACATTTATTATTTTTAATATATTATTTATGGTTTTTTCAACAATCATAATTTTAGGTTTTCTCATCTGAAGGGTAAACAGAACACCTAATAATTCGTGGTTCTATAAAATGGGTTTTAAAAGAATAAATACTCTTCTAACATTATAATTTTACATATAGTGTGTTTTGAAACATAAAAAAATATATAAAATGATCAAATTATAATTCATTAAAAATCTCATCCACCATACAATACTCTCTCATTTAATGTAACAAGACACATCTTTAGATGAAATCTATTTCTTGAAAATTTGTGATATATTATTTTATATCCATGACCATAAATATAATAAGTGAGTATAATGTCAAATGTGACTTTCTAGTTTTGAATTTTAAATAACCATTTGAAAATTTTAATCATTGTAACTATAATATTATTAGTAATTTTTACATTATAATTTTTTTATATCTATATATGAAAAATAATAATTAATTTAGAAAAGTGAAACAATGGCCTCAACAAATAGAGTCATTCCATATAAATCACATTGTCAGAACAACGGATTTTGGTCATATGCCCCATCCTTTTTTAGTCCATTCCTATTCCTAGGTTCAATATGTTAATCAAGAATGAAATTACATACTGGAGGAGTTCATATATGTGGGAATTACCAATCAGTTCATGGTATTTGATTTACCATAGGAATTGATCACCATAGAACAAAATATACACAGGTTTAAAGTCCCTAGGTACTAATATTATAATTCCATTTTAAAAAAAATTACCTTCAACAATGTGCTTTTATGGATAGATATTTTTCATTATAAAAATGATATTAAATTTAATAAATTGAATTTTTGGCCAGAAATTGTAGTTTTGAGAAATGATATAATTAATAAAATAAACTAATTTATTATTAAAATGTATTATTTTATTTAAATATCATTATTAACACCCTCTTATTTAAAACAATATAATAAAATAACTTTTTCCATGTGTTGGAAAATTTACTTTACATTTTCAATCCATTTTCTATCAATCATTGTTTTTATTAAATATGGATTTTTATATTTAATGTAAAAAATATATTTTTAGAGAATTTTTATAATAAAATATTCAACATTTATGCAATCAGAACTTCAAAATTATTTAATTTTGTGTTTATTATAAATTTCTAAATTTTTTTATTTTTTCATGAATAGTAAAAATGCCATTTGATATTTTTGGTATATCTAATGACATCAAATTTATTTCATAATTATATAATAAATATTTTACAAAAATAAAAGACCAAAATATGTTATTTTAGGAATATAATTTTTATAATATATTTTAATAGACCTCCATGCATAATTATTACTTTCAAAATTTCAATATAGAAACAATAACTTAAAAAATGTCATGTTTTTGAAACATTATGTTTTCGTGAAAAATTATGAATATAAAATATGTTTCATCTCTTGTAAATTAATATAACAAAAAATTTTTCCTTAATTTCCATTAAAATGTTCATATACAATTTTAAATACCTTGTTTATTTATTTACCACTACCTAGGTTACCAAGGAAATTAATATTCAAATCCTCCATTTTTCTATAAATACCCACAAATTTTTACATTTCAAATAATTTCAAATTATTACTCAATGATGTTATTGTATTTTTACCTAAAAAATAATCCTAAAAATTTTACCTAAATTTCCAAATGTCCCAACCATCATGTTTTAGGAACCACACATAAAGGTAAGGGAAATGTCAACTTCTCTTTTCCTTTTAAGTTCCCTTTTTCTATTCCATGTCTTTCATATTTAAAATCTATATTCTTTTTCACATATAATGATACTCCATTACCCTATTATGAGTCTGTTTTGAATAGTAAAACCATATCCCATATATTTCAACCCATTTATAAAACCACATTTGAGACCCCTTTTGCTGCTTATTATACTTATAAAATTTCACTCTTCTCCCAATGAAATTCATTGTTATATTGTAGTTGTGAACACCTAGAGCTCTGTCTATTCTAGGTCTCTTCACAAATATTTTTAAATTATTTATTTTATTTTGGTATTGAAATGAATGGATCCCTAATTAAATTTTCATTGGTTAAATTATATAATGATCTTCTTTATAACAACTTTTTCAAAAACCATTATTTTGATGAGAAACTAATTTTCTTTTCCTCTCTAGTGAATATTTATGAATAGATTTATTATGATATTTGAGGATCAAATGAAAATTAAAAAATATTAAGGGAGTTCCTTGATAGATTAAAAATTCATTGGGAAAAAAATTTAATCTCTAAAAAGAAATGTTTTGTGATGCCTTGGTGGTACTGCTGGGTAAATTTTAGGAAGCATCGGTGAAAAACCAAAGTGGTGCTTATTAATTTATCATTTAACTATTTTTGAGACATTTAAATTTTATGATTTATGTTATTTTTATTATTATATTCTTTTTTTATTAAATCATTCCTTTATATTATTTATCATGTTATTATTGATATTTCACAATGTTCACATGTAATCTATTTCACATGTTATCCCTTAATCTGCCTTAAACTGACATTTTAATTTGATATATGTTCTCATGGTATTATATGTTTTAAATTGACATAGGATGAACCTTTGGTGAAGCCTTTCAATATGAATAAAATATTATTTATTGTTTTCATTTTTTTGTACTTTATTTTCAAGAAACTAAATGTTAAAGATCCTCTATTTGTGTAATGTAATAAAACATTATGTTATAAAATGGAGGGATTCCATTTGTTTGTATCAAGGGATGGTTTATTTATTTATGAAAATAATGATTTGAAATCATTATGAAGATTCATATAGTAATATTTAAATATAGGACAATGGCATTGTTTTTTGGTGAATGTTTTTATAAGTGGTTTCCAAGAAATTATATCCTTATATTGATATGAACAAGAATACATGGTTCTATCATAAATTTTTATAAGGGTAACAACTCTGACATGGTGTGTCTGGACTAAGTTAGAATAACATTGTTCATGGTAACCTACCTAACTACACTAATGGATTGACACACCCATGATATGTGTTCAGATAATTACATTCTTTTTAGGAACCATTATTAAGGATTTGTTGAAAATAATATTTTTTTTAATGAATTACATATTTGTGAATTACATTAAAGGACTTAATTTTTTTTCATTATAATATTATTAAATGAAACACATTTATCACTATGTATTTATTCATTAGAAAATGTTTGGAAACTGGAGGAACAGTGTAAATAGATAGTGAAATGGACCCTGAACCGATGGCCCTCCAAAGGATTCCAGATATGAAAATTGCATTTGAATGATGACCAATAGACTTGAGTTATTGGTAATAACATGAATCAAGATGTAAGAGTTGATTCAATGTGAAGGGAGAAACATTACATTGATCCCATTAAGGGTTAGTGAACACAATATTTTAGTGGATATACTAACAAATTGATTGATGAATAATGGATAATATCTATAAAAAATATCTTTTATAAACATTAATTTTCTGAGAATATTGATGCAACCCCTCGCTATGTAATGTTAGGAGGGCGGTGCTGATCAGTGGTGGAAACTGAATGAAAACACAAAACCAAGAAGTAATATTGATGATATTGATGGGGAATTTTTCATGGGATTTATTTAAAAAATAATAATTCCCTCATTAGATATGAAATAAAAATGAAAACAAAATACATTAGCTAAATAGGAAAGAAATTTATTCTGTTTGAAGCTATAAGATACCAATTATAACAATTCCGTGTTCCCCACATGATTTCCATGGATTCTATTTAGAGTAATGATATATTATTTTATGGACTAAGACCCTATTGATAAAAGACTCTATGAAACCAATACAATGACAGCTATGATGAGATCATGTTGACTACTATGACAGCTAAACAATATTTCAAAGAGACACATTAATCACATAAACTAAATGAAAATAGAAGATATTTAGAGCCAATCATGAAGTGGATATTTGATTGTGGAAGATAAGGAATGAAATTATATATTCCCACATGATACAAATGTTGTAATAATTTTTCCGGGAACTACCTAAATTGGATAAGGAAGTGTTATGATTGTGGATGGGATAAACATATTTCATGATACTATCATTTTGAGGTGAAGCCTCAAATTCTCAACACTAAGGATATAGGGAATATGATGCAGGCCTATCTTGTAGTCAAAATATATGAATGTGTACTGCTTGGGAAATTTTTCAATCATTTTCCAAAACATATGGTAGTGGAGGGGAATCACCATAAACCCCTCCATAGACCAAGGGTTTTTGGTCATGTTTTTTCTATCATGACAGATGGAGTTGAAGCTTCTACGGACGTGGGGAAAGGATCTCCTAGTATTTATTTTAAAGAGGTCACATACATTATTTGATTCATGTTCAATTAATTCTTATATTTCATAAAATTTTCAAAGAACATATTATCAATCCCTAAACAAGTTGAAGTAGAACAATTAGTTAGGAATCATAGAGGTATTATCAAAGTCTCAACAATGTATATAAAATCTAGTACATAATGTGGAGAGCATAATATCATCTAAATTGTAGTATCATTCTTTTGTTGAATTAGACACTATACAAGGATGTATAGGGTCACAAATTATTTTTCTACATTCATATAAGGATGCAATGAAATATCAATATTATTTAATGGAACACATAAAATTGTTTTCAAATGAAATATATTATAAAATGGTCATTACATAGGAGCCCATCATAAGGAATTATTATTATATTTCATTAGTGTGGAGAAAGATGTAAATTACTGTATATTAAAAGAAAATGTCCTCCTCATTATATTATACATTGAAATATTTCAAATAGAGTTATTAATACCCCCTTGAATGCTATGTAGAGTTAACCAATAATCACGTACCTCGATCAAATCACTTTTCTAGTACACTATATAGAATGGAAAATGTAGAGATATATGAATTAAATAAAAACATCTCCCAGATCACATGGATAAGGGTTTTATCTAACCAATTTTGTATCCATGGTGATCACATGTTTTTTATGAATAACGATGGATCAATGTTGTTACTCAGTGAATAGAGAGATCTTAATGTGATCAAATTGAATATCAATTACCTACAACAATTGATTGATGATTCACTTGACCACATTTGTGGGTATAAATTCTTCTCCAATATTGTTCTTTGATCTGGTTGTCATCAATTCATGGTGAAGAAAAAATAAATTCTAATCATTGATCATCTATTAGGGAATTGGCATTATATTTTTTTTGTTATTCACTTCATAATTACTAATCCTCGTCCACTTTTAATGTATTTTAGGAATAGATTATTTAAGTACCACAATGATAATTTTATGGTAGTTTAGAATTATGATATTATAATATATTACAAAAGTTATGTGGAGGATGAGGATCATATATGGGTAATAATAGAAAACCACAATAAGGTAGTTCCATGAAACAACTTACTAAATGGGAATTACAACCACTACCCACACCCCCATCGATATAAAAAAAATATCTCTATGGACTTTGTCCCCGTTCTGCAAAAAACATCAAATATAAACAATGAAATATATTGTATAGTGGACCCTCTCTCCAATACTACCTATTTAATCCATATTTAGGTTGATTTATCTCTTGAAAAACATGACAAGATATACATGATGTAAGTAATGAGAAAACTCGGGGGACCACATTTTATCCTTTATGATCATGATATAAGGTTCCGATCAATATTTTGAAGTTGTATTTTTCATGATCCGAATGCAAAATCTATTTCCATTACCACATATCAACCCAAAAATGATTTAATATTTTAAGGGACTATTAAAACCAAAAAGGAAATGTTTGTAGCAATCTTAGTGGAATGTGATTTTTAGTGAGATCATCAACTCCAATTAGATGAGTTCTCATTCCACAACAAATTCTATTTGAGTATTCAAATGGAATTATATGATGAAAATTATGGAAATTTATGTAAAACTCCTACATAATGGGACAATGCAAGTGAAAAAATTATTCTTGGACCTGGTCTTGTTTATGTAAAAATAGAAACGATTTCTATCATCTTTCAACTCATAAAAAAGACTCGTAGTCGGTAAAAGAGCTATGATCAAAACCAAGATTGGGACTTTTTGTTTTAAATTGGTGATAAATTATTCCAAATAATATCATGATATAAACGATTCATGTGGTTTGAGATGAACGAGAGGATTATCCCCTGGTACATCAGACTCTAAAAAATCCTTGATCGCATCAAAGCAACACCATATCATCTTGTACTTACACTAAATATAGCTAATGTTCAGGATGTATTTCACAAATCTATATTGATGAATTACAAACATTACCATTCACATGTACATAATTTATAGTTGGTAAAAATGGAAAACGAACTCTGTTATGAGAAATATATGTTTGAAATATCAGAACATAAAGACACGGTTCTACACAATAAGACTACCCACCACATTAGTGTGTTTTAGAGGAGCTATATATTTAAAGATGTGACGTGGGATCTAATGGAAATAATGAAGATGTTTTACCCACATTATTTCTCAACTAAAATCATGAGTTGAAATTTTGGAGATGTAATTTCTTATGGGGGAATAATTTAATGTACCAATCATTATAAATTATTTTTTATATAAAATGTGTGTTATATGATTTTGTGCACAAAAAATTTCCCTATGTTAATTAATGATGTCTAAATATGTATATAACTATATGGTTTTTCCAGTTATATGAATGTAGGTCAATATTTATATTGGGAACTATACTCTTGTAAAAAAATAATACTATAGTATGTGTTTATAAATAGAAATAATAAACAATATGTTATCTGGTCATGCTAAACAATGGCCATAACCAGTACTGTCTTTTCGTTGAATGAAATTTTTTACAAAAAGGGAGGGCAGTAGCATCTTGTGGCTCCAATCTTGACTAATAACAATATGAGATTCAACATGTGAATCTTGAATGAAATTTCCAATGGGATAAGTACGTGTTATTGAAAATTACCACTCAGGCGATGTAAGAATAGCCTCATCATGAATCACTCACCATAAAAAACCTTACCCATAGGTCTTATGAGGGTTTTATAAGGGTTTCTGTGTCATGTAACTGGTTATTTAAAATATAATTCCATTTCAAAAAATAATCATTTACATTTTATAAATATTTTTTTTCTTAATAAAAATTTAGATAAACATGAAAATTTGATTTTTCAGATATAAAATGAATTTTTTTGAAATGAAATATTCAATATAATAAACTAGGTTATTATTAGTAATTTTATCTTTACTAAAATTTTATGACTTATCAAATCATATTTAAAATGATTTGAATTAATTTCATGTGACAAAAATATCATAATGCATTTTCTATCCATTTTTATTTTTAATATATCATGTTTTTTAAATTTAAAAAAATAATTTAACATTAATTGTGAATTATTAAAAAACAATAATAACCATTTTTTGAAATCATGAACTCACAATTAGTTTATGGTGAATTAAAGGGAAATTTCTAAAATACTATATTTTTTGTGAATTGTAAAATACAGTTTCATTTTTTTTGAATTTTTAATGATGTCATCGTTATGTTATAATGATATAATAAAAATTTGACCAAAATCCATGAAGTATATATTTTTATATTTTTAATATAATGTTTTTTATTATTTTAATCAATAACTGAATATTTGATTTAGTTTCCAAATATATAAATATATAATTTAAAACTAAAATGTTATTTTTTGAATGATTTAGTGTTTATTCCATGTTATGAAATATTATATTTTCAAGAATATTTTGGATTAAAATAACATTATATGTGTCTGTAATATCCAATATCATTAGAAAATACAATTGCAAGTCCCATGAGTTTTCATTCATTACTTCTTTGGTGTCCAAAAATATTAAAAAACAAATCCTCCACTTTTGTTATAAATAACCACCCATTTATCCATTTCCGTTCATTCCCAATTATTCTTAAATAAATATTTGATATTTTTATATACTATATGGTCCCCCTAATGTGTATTCCATCCCCCATGGTTACAATCTTCATGTTTTTGGAGAAACCCTTCCTAGTAAAGGAAATCTCAACTTCCATATTCCTTTTACGTTACCTTTTTATGTGGTATGTATTTCAAATTTGAAAACTATGTAATTATATCAATTTTATTCTATAATTTTACTATATAATTATTCTTCCTAGAATGGGATACTCCAATCAAACATCTTTTTTAAACATTTATACTATTTCATTATACATAACTTATGATGCTGATTTTACTTTAAAATATTATATATTCACCCAAATAAATTTCATGATGATTTGTCCTTGTGAATGACCAATAATCCTTATTTTACTGGTTCACTAAACAATATATAAAAAATATTTATTTTATTGTTGTATTAATTTAAATAAAAACTCTATTCCCTTGATCTCGTTAAAAAATGACATAGTGATCATGCTTTTTAACAACTATTGAAAAACAACAATTTTGTTATGAAACCTATTTTCCTTTCTTCTATATCCATAAATATGAAATAATTATTTTTAATTTATGTTTCTTACCTGAAAAATTATATATATGAATATTTATCCCTGATTTTTCTCCAATGAATTTGATATTAAATTTAATATCTAGAGATAGTCAGTTCTACAATACATTGTTGGAAAACAATGATAATTTATTTAACACATTGGTGAAAAACAATTATTATTTGCTAACGAATTTTCAATTAAATGATGTAGACCAATTTAAATGTAATTATTCATTTTAGTTTTATTATGATATGGACATTTTAGTAGGATAATTCTTTTGTGATATTCATAAAATAATATTTTTACTTTTCAATGTTAGCATTTAAAGTGTTTCCCATGTTTTCCCATACTAGGCCAAATTCTAACCCTTTACATTGATATATTTCCCAAGGATATATGTTTTAGTAAATGTTCATATTATAATATTTTGATGAATCCTTTCAAGTGGATTAATATAATGTTTTATGTTTTCCTCTATTTTTTGTAATATATTTATAAGAAACAAAACCTTCATGATTCTCTATTGGTATAATTTAATGAAAAGATATGATATAAAAATATTGGATTAAATATTTAAGACATAATTTTTTATATATCTACTATGAAATGAAATGTATAAATATAAAAGAATTATTATAAGTCCAATGATTTAATTATTTATAATATTCATGAATAATTTTTTTCTTGAGTGTGAGATTAACTTTTTTAAGGTAGGATTAAGTATAAATTTGTCGACAACATTTTTAAATTTAATTTGAATAAATAAAGTGTTAAAAAGTAAATGAACATTGTATGAATCATAATGGTATAAATATAAAAAAGTAATATACTACCATATTTTTTTAAGTGTTTAAAAATTTATTTGATGATGATTCTTCATTATTGTAAACTATAGGTGGGAAATTGGATGATTATAGTAATTTTTATTTCATAGGTTTCTCTATCATTTTGGCCTTTCATTTTAAAGGGTTATGTAATGTTTTTACTTATGATGTATTGTGGTTAAAATATTATTCAAAAATGTTGTGATATGATGATGTGTGGATATTGTGAGGGTATCTTTGGGAGATTATTATTGGGTTGTGTTTGTGATAATGTGTTAATATGTTCATTCACATAGGTTGAGATCTGGAACTCATATTACTATTTGATATATTGTTGATTCTTAACAATGGTAGAGAGATGGGTTTCATGTTATACATGTATTTTTTGGAGGGTTTTGATGTTATGTTAGAAATTTATGTTATATGATTATGATGACATTTATTTTTGGGTATTATTCTCATATTATTATATATCCACTAAAATTATAAATGTCATTTATGTCTAATGATACATCATAGATTACTATGATAATGTGTTGTGAAAATGGTTGAATTAAAATTGATGTATTGTTTTCTCACTATATTAATCACCTTATTACGTTTCTTAATGATATGACCTATGTCTATCCGTATCCATTTCTTCCCCATTGATATAGTATAGTACATAAAATTTTCACCACTATATAGTTTGATAAATTTTATTAGGGAAGTTTATTAGGGGATTTGAGCTATTAATCAGGCACTTTTTATACAGATTAAAAATGATCTAGTGTTATTGGTTTCAATTCATACTTGTATTTTATTTATATTTTTATAAAATTTAGGTTACAACTATATTGTTGATGAATATTTTTCCCTTTATGGATACCATTGGGTTTTTATTTGTAGTTTCATGTTATTTTCATGATAATTAAGAGGCTAATTCTTTCTATTATTTTGATAAATATCCTTGTTCTCGGTTTTGAACTTTTTGCTACTTGGTGCAGGATTCATAAGGAATTATTATCTGCTCTACCAACATAAGAGGGTATCCAGTATGGATTGTAAATCAATTGTGGAACACTAAAACTATTTTTTTACAATGATGTAGTTTTCACTAATATTTTATGATACACACTGAGAAAATATAAATTTACTGAAAGAACATTTAAATTAATATCCATATACATTTCCCCACTTTTGAATGTATATAATTTTAAATAACTAATCATATATTATCTACAAGAAATGTATATAATAAATCCCCAAATATTGAAGACATATATGCATGGTAGGACTATCTAAAAAGTGGGAGTTATGGAGAAGGAAAGATTATCTCATTTCTATAAATCGCTAAAAAACATAAGGACATACAACTTTTGTGAACATCATATCAGTCTATAAATAGCATCATAGATAATTTACCATTGATTCCCATTAAATGATTCTATAAGCAAATTAAATTTATTAATTTTACCATGGAACATGAATATCATATAATTACACCAAAAACACCATAATATCTTCAAATGATTTAGTAATGAATATTTTTTATATGAGAATGAATATAAATGTGTGAAAATGAATGAATAATTGAAAAACATGTGAAACAATCTGTCTTAAAAAAACTAAATTCATAAAATCATATAAAATTAATGATTAAAAATGGTGGTAAAAGAATCCAAAAAACTAACATAAAGTTTATATAGTCACCATGTCATGGTGGGTCTAGATTCTCAGTCATTATCTATATGAATTTTATGCCTCTAATATTAAGGAAAATATGAAAACCAATGGTCACTGTAACAACATAAATACATGAACATCATAATATCAAAACTCTATTAAAATATTATTTCCACATGTATAAACCCTTATGTATTTAATGAATAACAGTTTACAATATAAAATATAATAAAAATAAATAAATCACCAAATAGAAAATTATTTTAATAAAATATGAAATAATTTAAAATCAACTATATAATGCGTACATAAAAAGTTAGAATAGAAACTAACGAATCCAAAAACTGTTCAATGGTTTTTAGTATATTCACTTCTTTTTTTATCTTTTTGAATAACAAGAACTATTTAACATTACAATGTTTATCTAATGGGTCATCCCTAAATAAGTAACCAAAAATGTACTAATCATTTAAGAACATAAAATAAGATTTAAATTATAGAGATATAATGGAATATAGTTTTATCCAGAGGATTATACCCAACATTTAAGGAATTTCGCACAGATTGTTGTAATTAAAAGCTCGTACATGATGTGTAACAATGTTTTTTATGTTTATAAAAAAATCAAAATATAAAGTAAAAATGTGGTCATATATAATATTATTCAACATAGAGAAATTAAATACACCTTCAAGAAATATATATTTATGATTTAATGACATTGAACCATCTATTAAAAATTTATATATATATATATATTAGAAAACATCCCAATAAATATAGATTTTTTATAGATTTAAAATGTTCACTTTGATTTGAATATTGAATGACACTAGGAAATTTTCAAAAATTTAAAACAGGTAGGTTAGCCGAAAAATGTAAATAGATAATTATATATAATTCCAAAACATACGTAGAATAAATAATTTAAACAATATAAAACATTTTTAATGTATATCCGTACAAATATAAAACTATATAACATACAATAATAAAATAAATAAATAATGGATAGTAAAAAATATTAGGGTTAGATACCATGCTAAAAAATTATGACATTGTTTTCTTAAATAAAAAACCACATGGAATACATTAATACATTATATTGACTAGTAATTCCTAAATACATATAAAATGAGTGAAATAACACACATCAAATTTATTCTCCTTCAGATCCCTTATAAATTTTTTGTCTTGTAGACATTGATATTTTCCTTATATAATTTTAAGTGATTCTGGGTATATCACCACATTCCATAAAATGTTATTAATATCAATCTAATTAATTGAATAATAAAATTGCATTGAAATGTATTTTTCTTGTTTTTAAACACCAAGAATGACTTCATTAGAGTTAATATCACTAAAACAATTCTTGTTCATTATGTTAATATCTATCAATTTAAATAAAAGAGAAACAAAAAATAACTATTACGATATTACCATTGTACACACGGTATATAATGTTAGACATCAAATATTTGAAGGAAACAAAACATAAAAAATGTTCGCTACAATTGATTTATATTAAAATAGATCCATTATATTGAAATAAAATATTTATAAATTATGAAAAAATATATACGATATTTATAACTAAAGGAAGAAAATAAATTGAAAATTTTAATATGATTGAAAATATTTAGTATAGAATTCTCTAGAGAAAATACATGATCTAAAAAATTTCTATAAAATTCAAGAATGTTGTGGTGTTTTTATCGATATAAGAGAGTCATTTATAATCACACACTTTTTCCAAATCTTTTTCTATTAAAACCCAATATATATGGGATAAAATTTATATATCCATATCTATGATACATAGGCATTGAGGTATTTACTATTAAAATTTTTTAATTATGTGATGAAAAATGTCTAAAACCACATATACCTTTTCTGGTTAAAAGGGCATGAGAATTCTTTGCTTCTTTTAAATAAAAACCAATAAATATAATTTTTTAATTATTATAGATAATTAATTTTATTAATTTTATGAAAATAAATAAAATTGTATCGTACTAGGGGGTTTTATCCACATAATCAATGAAACTATTAATCACACCTAGTATATTAATATAATGGGTTTTAATGAAATTGAGTATAATATCTTTAAACAAATGTGTACATTTTTATGTTGATTGAAATTAAAGAACAAAATATTCAACATCAATTTTTTAGACCCCACACCATGAGCACAATGTCATAAATATGATCTTAATGATGACTATTCATTGTGTTTTTATGAAAAATAGAAAAAATATAATAATTCTTCAACAAATTATAAGTCATATAATCCAATTAAAAAATTTAATAAATCATATAAAGGTAATATATTATTAATAAAAAAAATAAGAAGTTATACTCACTAAAAAATCGTTACTAATTTATGAAAAATAAGTCCACATTAATTGTTATAACCATAATATATTTTATTCTATTGAAGCCCCTCTATATGAGTGTAATAATATTATTCAGATACAAGATGAAATTCTAGAAAATTTTGGTCATCAACATAACCAAATATTATTATAATTTATTGATTGGTATCTTCTATTTAAAACATAAAAAATTTGATTGAATCTTGATTTTTTCATCGTAAAAATATTTTTATTTATAAAAACCCATAAATTTTGTAAAAAAACATATTCCTATTTTTACGGTCTTGTACTTATTTCATCAAAACAACATGCCCATACACTAAACACAAACACTCACAATCAATCAAAAAATACTGGATAATTATGTAAACTATAATTTTAAACAACTACAACTACAAACATTCATTGAAAAATAGAGTAATATGTTCTAAAAAAATTCACACACATAAAATTCAAATCTACAAATGGTATCTTGGAAATTAAAAAAATTTCATCATCTAATCAGTGATTAATAAAAGTTAAATTTTATAATTAGTTCATTTTGATTATAAAAATATCTTTCTTGATAAGAAAAAAATGATTCATAATAACATTGTTCTAGAAATGAATTAGTATTCTTTTAAATATGTTGAGGAAAAAAAGTTGTAGCCATGGTAATTTTCTTTTTTGATAAAATCCTGGGTTGAATGACTGTGTCCTCTTCTTTTACATAAAATAATACCCTTTTAATCTTTTTTTTAATAGTTTCTCTAAAAATATATCTTTTTTACATAAATTACTTTTATTTAGTAATATATGAAAAATTTAACTTTTCAAAATTATATATTTTTAATTTAAATATATTAATAATGGAATTACAAGAAATAAATTATATAAATAGATTATATCTTATTTTTTATTAATATATGAATGACCATGATAGGTAAATAACTTCTTTTCATTTTATGCCCAATGTTCATATAGTACAATATAATTGATTATCATAAATCTAAATATATGGAGTTGTATTTGTACATAGAAACTTTATATTTCATTAAATGCAAGAATGAGATAGGTATTGTTGAAACCCTTATTATTTGATAAATGTTAATGAAAAAAAACAAATTTATAAATCATAAAAAAATTATTGATGAATTTTATTTGGTTAATGATTTTATTGTTTTAATTTTTTTGAAATGTAAGATGTCTATGTCTTAGGGTGTAATTTATTATGAACATATTTCTTCTAGAAATGAAAAGGATATTTCTACTTAAATTAAAATGTAAATTGAGTCAAAAAGATTTAAATAAAATTTAATATAGGAATGGAAATTTTAATTGAAATTTTAATTGATAATATTAAATTTAATGATTTATTAGAATAGATAAAAATTAGAATCCCTACAAGAAATGTGATTTTTGACAAAAAAATGGCTGTGAAAAAAATAAAATCATGTAGAAATAAATTTGTAGGGATATTTGAATATTTAACCACACCATAACATAAAACATTTTTATAATATATATATACACATATATGGAAGAATATTATATATATATATATATATATATTCAACACACACACAAATATATATATATATATATTTATATATATGTTATTATTCTTGTGTTATATAAATATTTAATGTAAACATTTTATGTATCATATACAATCGATAATCACATTGTATATATTATTAAAAAAATTCAATTTATAGAAACTATGTCCTATTTATATTCAAGGAAAAACATTTTTTTAAGGAATATTATATAATATACATAAATACTCTTATATACATCATTTATTCAACATCATATTCTGATCACAAAAATTACGACTTCTTAACAGGCATAAAAGTAATAAAAATTAACTATTTATAAAAAATTAAAATAAAAACAAAATATCAAGATATATTATATTATCAAATTTTTAAAATTCCATCAGAAAAATAATCTCTCAATTGTAATAAATATAAATCAAAAAAATAAAATCAAATAAATGACCAATCACTGGGATATTTCAGTTTTTATCCACATAATCACATTAACATCTTAGGTGTATTTTTTATATTATATTACTATATTAATAGTATGATAGACACACATTATCTGTAATACTATGTACATTCCATGACTATAGTATTTAATAAATAATGCATAATGTGTTTAATACTAATATTTCAAACGGAATAAGTAATACTGCTGACATTTTCCTAAATGAATCTTCACAAAATGAGGAATATAGAATGGAGCTTCTTTCAACCACTATGGACTGGAGGTGTATATCGATAATATAAAGAATACCTCAAGTGATGGATATAAGGATAAATTACATTGGTGAATTTCATCATGGTGTTGTGGGAGAGTTTATTTTAGGATGAATTCTATTGGGGGGATTTGATATTGTGCTTCATGATATAGGGAGGGGGGATACGAGGGGGGGGGGGGGGTGAGTTTGTCCTGGGATACTACAACACAATAGTATGGACATCTAGCTATAGCTATTTATAGAATATTAACACGTGCATATCATGGGGTGTGAAAAAATCAAATACAACCTATGTTAAAATGCAGTAATGTAGGTAACATAAGTTGTCTCTAGAGAGGAGTGCACAACAATTAAGTTTGTCAATTAAAATAACGAAAGAATAAGTGGTTCTTTTTGAAAAGTATATGAGTAGAAAAATAAAGCAATAAACTTAAAAGAAAGGTTGAACTCTAATGGATGAAGAGAGTGATGGGGTCAGGGTAGGATCACCTTTTTTAATTTCATCATAGTCATAATGATCATCTTACCTATCTTCCTTTTGAATGACAAATGAAATACTCCTCGATCGACTCATCTATCACCCTTGGATAAAGAAGAAAATGGAACTCACTCCGATGTGCATGGAAATTCATAAACAATCCCTAAACCACTAAGGAAAGTCCTGATATAGAATTTTTTCCACATAGAGCTTTAGAAACAGTCTACTTGTTCGACACATGTGCCAACTATCATTAGACACTAACCACCTAACACAATCTGCTCGATCGAGACAAATTGCACTAGGCTGAGGAAGATTAAAAGACGTTAACCAAAGCTATGAAAAATGAACACCCCAAACTCAAAACATGATCGCATTAAGTGAATTTATATACAATAAGAATATATGTCATTAAAAATAATTATAGGATTTTTAATTTACACACAAAACTTCGACATTACAAAAGAGAAACTCCCCCTTCCCCAATCACTGAAAGGTTTTACCCCTCCATGTGATGGGTATTTGAGTTGAAAGGGTAAGAAGAGAGCATGATGAATATATGTAAAAAGAAAATAGAAAATAAAAAGAACATAAAGAACACAATACTCTACCATATCCCTTCTTGAACCTTATTCAACCCCTTTGAATGGAAGTGAACACTCTTATTTATAGGCTTGGGGGTTAGAAAATTTCCCTCCAATATTACTCCCCCGAATTTTTGAGTCCAGTTGGAATAGTAAATTACAGAATTTGGAAATTGGTGCTTCTTGAAAGTGGTTCCTCCATCTCTAATTTGTCGACACACGAATGCTCAGCTTCATTTGCCAAGAGATAAAGGGGTTATGGCCGCTGCTCTATGAATATTTAATTATGCCATACAGAGTTTTCATCTTCCAATGCAAATAGATCCAACAGATTAATGATCTTGAGAATAAAAGAATAAAGCACTTCCATATTAATGAAACATGTCAATACAATTGTTTTCTAGCTGCATAAAAAAGTTCATCTCCAATGGTTCTTCCATTAATGAGATATGGGCCCCACCATAAAATAATGCATTTTTGTACACAGTCTTTGAGGCCTAACTTGTGAGCTGAATTGGAGCTTCCAAATGATGGATTGAGCATTGGGTCCAGCAGGATAAAATGAATCCCATGAGCATATAAATACTACAAAAACGGAATCATACAATTTGGATCAAACATATAAATGATATTCCTAAAATTCAGAAGCTCCACAAAACTTCTATATTTTCAAAATTAACCAATTTCCACAATTAAGCCCATAATTCACCCAAACACTAAAATGATACAAATCAACTAAAATTGATTAATTATAAGGGGTTAAATCATTGAAAACATAAGATAAATTATGAAATATTATCTCTATCAATTCCCCCACACGTAGTACTTGGACTCCCAGAAAAGTCAAAATCAAAATCATATAAACCAAATTTGAAACACATTCCATTGAAATCTACTAATTACACATCAAGAAACAAAATATATCATTCCTCATAAATAACAATTATTAAAAGTTCTAAAATCATATCATTCAATATTTTCCCGCTTTATGTCTCCTCCCATGCGCACAAGATAGTTACCTCACATGAATTTTATCTCATCTCACAGATATCAAATTTCATCAAAGTTTTTCTCATCCAAACCCATGCAAGGGTCACCGTAGGTTTGAAAAACTCTTAATTCTCCACCCGACGTGAGTCAAGGGAATATATTTATCATGAGGACTTTGTATGATTGTTCTGTGGATTTTGGTTGGTATAATTTTTATCTGAAAAATTCTGAGGCCTAATGAGGAGTGTTTGTCTCTTTTTGAAGCAAAAATGCACAATTCTAATTTTCAATCAAGTATGATATCCTCCTCAGACCCCTTAATAGTAATTCAGCTCCATTATCATGAAATATCTTGAAATGTACAAACATCTCCACATTTTAGCTATAAAAATATCAATATTATCAAACATTTTTTTTGAATGCTCCAGAAAAGGCACAACATTCTTCTTCCATTAGAAGCTCCAAAAAGGCACATCTCCTTTTATCCTGAAAGCTTTAGAAAAGGCACAGCATTCAACATAATGATTTTTAATCAGCACACACATCTCTTTAGTATTTCAATTTCCACCCAAAGTTTCACCAAATGATGTATCACAACACCAGACAGCTTCCCCCACACTTATGTTCAACCAGATCATGCAATTTCACTTCAAGAGCAGGTTGGAAAGGGAAAATTGGCTTGTAATGTGGCTAACCTAATAGGCTATTCATGGATTCTATGGGCTACAAGGAATAATTTACATGTTATGCTAGAATGAAAGGGATTATCTTTAAAAGGAGATTTCAATCCAAAGAAATGCCTCAATCATTTAAAACACATGTACCCCAAACCCTCATGTTTCGAAAGGAATGAATCAAATTATAATTAAAACATGCATGATCTGGTTCCCTCAAGAGGCGAGGTGAATGAAAATAATATTACAATAATGGTTCAGAAGCGTCACAGGAATGTGATTTCAATGATAAATACAGTGTGATGTGTAATGGAATTCAAAAAACTAAGTACTTTTCCTGAAATTATCAAAGAATTGAACTTGAAACTAAATCATTTTCAGCATTCCATTAAGCTCAGTTTCATGGAATAAATTGCTTCACTCAATGACATGGGTTTCAAAAATGGAAATGATAATCATTTCAGCTCAAAATTTTCAAAATCACATAAAAATTGATAAATAAACAAATAAAAATTTGAAAACACACAAATTTGTTATTTTTTATTTTTTTAGAAAACAAACAATACATGAAAATCAAAAACTACCAAGTTTCCCTCACCCACACTTAAATGATGTAGTGACCTCAATGAATTCATGTGGATTTAACATGTAAGTTGATTTTAGAATGAATCACAGTAGAAAAAAATTGTAAAGGAGAGGTACAGCTTGATGGTTCTTATTGATAAACAGCTTGGAGGAGTGGGATCTCCTCCACTAGATCTGATAGAATGGTCCTATGGAATTTCTTCAGTATGTACCCATTAATAGTGAATTCCTCCTGATCTCCATCCTTCCCAATATGAATGGCACCGAAAGGATATACATGAGTAACTATATATGGACCCTCCCATCTGGAACAAATTTTACCTAGCATCAGCTTGAATCTTGAATTGAAAAGAAACACCTTATCTCCAGGATGGAATTCTTTCGGTTGGATCATCTTGTCATGAGCCACTCTTGTTATCTATTTGTAAATCCTAGAGTATTCAAATTATTATCTTCTAATTTACTCTAGCTCCTACAACTGCAACCTTCTCTCTTTCCCAGCACTTTTAAGATCCAAATTCATCTTCCTCACAGCCCAATATGTCTTATTTTCCAGTTCCACATGTAGGTGACAAATTTTCCCATAAATCAGCCTATGTGGACTCATTCCAATAGGGGTCTTGTAGGCTGTCCTATAAGCCCATAATGTATCTTCCAGCTTTTGGCTCCAATCTTTCATGTTTGGTTTAACATACTTCTCTAAAATTACTTTGATTTCCTATTGGACACTTAAGCATGTCAATTTGATTGTGGGTGATAGAGAGTTGATGTTTTATGATGCTCCCCACACTTCTTCCGCAAAGCCTCCATTATTCTATTACAAAAGTGAGTCCCCTGATCACTGATGATGTCTTGTGGAACTCCAAACCTAAAAAATATGTTAGTCCTGACAAAATCACAAATAAATTTAGCATCATTAGTTTTGGTGGCTTTTACTTTCACCCATTTGGAAGCATAATCAACCGCAAGCATGATATAAGAATTTCCAAATGACATTGGGAAAGGTCCCATAAAATCTATCCCCCAGACTTCAAAAATCTCACAAAAATTAAGTATTCGTTGTGGCATTTCATGTCTCTTTGAGATGTTTCCATAAAACTGACATTTTGGACACCTTTTTCAAAATTCCTAAGAATCATTAAAAATGGTTGGCCAATAATGTCTAGATTATAAAACCTTATATGCTGTTCTTTGAGGTCCAAAGTGCCCTCTGGTAGCTAATGTGTGAAAAAAATCAAAGACAAACCTATTTCACTCTCTGGAAAACATCTTCTTTTCACTTGGTCATTGAAAATATTCCAATGAAATGGATCATCTCAACTGTAATATCTAGATTCAAATTTCAGTTTGTGAATTTAATGAGAATTGAAATGAGTTGGAACCTGAGATGTTACTAGATAATCGACCATGTCAGCATACCAAAGAACTTATCCTATAACTAAGTATAGCTACTGTCCTAGAAGGTGATCATTCTATGGTTCTTTCTATGGAATTTAAACTTCAGTAGTGTTAGGAATTCTGCTTAAATGATCAGACACGTGGTTCTCCGATCCATTTTTGTCCATTATTTCTATGTTGAACTCCTATAGCAGTAACCTCCTTCTCTCTAGCCTCGGTTTAGCTTCACCATTCTTCATCAAGTACTTGAGAGTTTCATGATCAGAAAATAAAATGACTTTAGTTCCAAGCAGATATGATCTAAATCATTCTAAAGCAAAAATAACTTCCAAAAATACTTTTTCTATGGTTGTGTATTTGAATTAAGACACATAAAAGGTTCTCATAGCTTATGTAATGACTTGTGGCCTCCCCTCAATTCATTGAGAAAGGACTGCTCCAACTGCTTGGTTGCAAGAATCACAAAGTAGCTCAAATGGTTCTTCCCAATTTGGTGGCTACATCACCAGTGGTTCAATCAATCTCCTCTTTAGCTCATAAAATGATTTCCTACATGCACAAATGAAATCAAAATCAGAATCTCTCAAAAGAAATCTAGAGTGAGGTAGATATATCTTACTGAAATCCTTGATAATCTTCCTGTAGAATCCTTCATGTCCTAAAAAAGATCTAACATGCTTCACCAAAGATGGGTAAGGAAAAGAATTAATCACTTCAATTTTTGACTTATCAACTTCAATGCCCTTTTTGGAATTGACATGATCCAGAATAATCCCTCTATCAACCATGAAATGACACTTTTAAAAATTTAAAACAAGATTCTTTTCAATACAAGTTTTCAAAACTTTTTTCCAAATTTTTCAATCAATGGTCAAAAGTGTTTCCAAAAATTGTGAAATCATCCATGAAAACCTCCAAGAAATATTGAATGTGATCGGAAAATATATTTACCATGCACCTCAGAAATGTACATGGAGCATTACATAATCCAAATGGCATACTTTTATATTCAAATGTGACAAAGGGACATGTAATGGTTGTCTTCTATTGATCCTCAGGAGCAATGGGTGCCCAGAAATAACATGAAAATTCATCCAAAAATCAATAATGAGTTCTCCCAGCCAATCTCTCTAACATCTAATCAATGAAGTGAATGGGGAAATGTTCTTTCCGAGTGACCTAATTAAACTTCCTAATATCAATGCACACACTCTAGCTATTTTTAATTCTCACTGAGATTAATTCATTATTTTCATTCCTCATAGTGGTTAGGCCAGTTTTTTTGGAACTACATGAATTGGGCTAACCCACTATGAATATGTGATAGGATAGATGATCCCAGCTTCCAATAGCTTCTCAACATCCTTATTCACAACCTCCATTAAAGTGGGATTCATCCTACTTTTAGGATTCATGATAGGTTTGGAATCTCCCACAAGAAAAATTTTATGTGAGCATATATTTGTGCTGATTCCTAGAATATCACCTAAACTTCACCCTATTTCTTGGATATTCTCTATCAAATGATCTATAATGGGTTTCTCTAGGATTTTAGATTTATTATTAGAAATTATCACTGGTAGTTTCTCACCCCCCCTTAGGTGCACATATTTCAAATCAGTAGGGAGTGGTTTGAGTTCCAAATCAGGGGTATGCTCATGGGATGAAACTAAATTGACATCTCCCACTTCCAAATTTTTGACCTCCTGCACACAAGAAACCATATCATCTTATTCATCAGTTAATAAATCATCAAAGAATTCAGATTTTACCTCTTCCTCCCACATGCAGTCAGAATCTCCAGCATGTTGGGAATCCACATGTTCAATGATATTTCCAATGGAATAAGTCTCTCATAAGTATAATAATTCATTAACCATACATGATTCATCAATGGATTTTTCACCAACTTCATGAGAAAGTAAAAATAGGGAGTGATCACCTGGTTGGTGCCTCATGGATTCAAAAATATTTAAGTGGACTGTGCTCTCTCCAGACTCCATGGTGAGTTTCCCTTCAGGGTCATTGATGATGGTTCTAACCGTTTTCCAGAAAGGTATCCCCAAAATGATGGGTGAATGTGAAGAGCTCCAATAATCTTCCATATTTAGCACGTAGAATTCAGCTGGGAGTAAGACATCTTTGACTTTCACAATGAAATCCTCTAAAACTCCTGTAGGGAAAACTATGGATCTTTTTGCAAGCTGGACCACCACTCTTGTGGACTTCGAGTATCCCATTTGCAAATAAGTGTATACTGAGTGAATCAATACATTAATTGAAGCACCTAAATCACACAAAGGATTAGAGAAATCTAAATAACCAATGGTGCATGGATTTGAAAATGTCCTTGTATCATGAAATTTGGTTGTTAACTGTGGTGTGATATGAGATGAGAAAGTTCTTCCCAAGTTGATCCTTTAATTCCATTGATTTCCCATATTCTTAGTGCACAGATCCTTCAAAAATTTAGAAGAATTTAGAATTTGTTTGACTGCTTCATGTAAGGGGATATTGATTTCAACTTTTTGGAAGGTGTCTGGAATTTCTTTTTGAAGTTATTCCTCCTGAAATTTCGTTGATTCAATCATCCTTGATGGAAATGGACGGGGTACATCTTTCTTATACCTTTGTAGCTTTTGAAATGGTGTTTCTCGTCTCTTCTTTGTTGGCTAATCCTTCTCTTCCTCTTCTTTCTTCTCTTCTTCACAATTAATTTTCACTAAATTTTCAGAGTTTTCAACTTCTTTCTGCTCAACTCAAGTGGTCTTATTTCAAGTTCATGGGATTAGGGTGGTGAGATCTCTTTTCCTCTTCTTGTTGTTATCATGATGACATTTTCCATTGGGTTTGGGATTGTTTGGGAAGGTTGTTTCCCAGGATGTTTGGTTACGGATTCCATGAGACCTTCAAACATGGTGGTCAAATATTTATATAGAGCCTTTCAGTCCTTCAATATCAGATATATGTTGTTTCTTAAAAATTATGGGTTGTGAACTAGTTGATGGTTGCTCATAAAATTTTATGAAAGTGGGTGGTTGGTGATGAGAAGGCTGGCTAAAAGATTTCTTTTGATGAAATGGTGTGGGTTATTGAAATTTTTGAAAGAATGAGGGTCTAGCATGATTCTGCTGAATTACAAAACCATATAGAACATGGTATGGCTCTCTCCTTTTTGGTTTTTGTTGGTACTGCCTTGGATGAAAGGTTTTTGCACAATTTTCCATTCCTTGTATTTCCACACATTGGTCAGTGAAATGATCAGGTGATGCGCATAAACCACATACCATAGTTGGTGCTTGTTGGTCACACACTTGTTTCAAGGCTATCTATCTCACCAAACTAGTTAGCTCTTAAATCTTAGTTTCTAGTAAGGGTGATGGATGAGAAGTTTATACCTCATGAATACCTCTTGTTCCAGTACCTCTAGTACCAAACAGTGGTGAGTTTTGAGAAATATTCTCAATCAAACCTTTTTCTTCTTCTGGCGACTTGTCAATCAATACACCTCCAGATGATGCATCAAGAAGGTTCCAATCATTGTCCAGTAATCCTTGATAGGAGAAGATGAGAAAGTGATGATACTTGATGTCTTGATGTGGGTAGCTGGAACATAGCTTTTTAAATCATTCCTAGTAATCTTAAAGAGTTTCTTCAGATGATTTTTTGATGGCATAGATCTCTTTTCTGATGGATGTGCTTCTAGAGGCGGTGAAGAATATTTGCATAAAGCATCTCACCAGGTCATTACAATCATCTACATCTCCATGTTTTAAACCATACAACCATTCTTTCACATCTCCTTCCAATGAAAACGGGAACACCTTCCACTTTACTTGTTCTTTATATACTCCACGTGTTCTGAAGGTTGAGCAGACATGTGTGAACTCTTTAATATTCTTGTTGGAATCTTCACCTACCAAGCCACGAAACATTGGAAGCAATGGTATCATATAAGGTTTAATCTCGAAATCATTTTTTAATACTGGCATGAAATGTTGATTATTCTGATTATGTAATTGTGCGGCACAAAGGTCTCAGAAAGTTAGGTTTTTATTTCCATCCATTATGATAGGCTCAATGTGAAAACTGAAGTTTCACTCGAGGATATGAGAGAAAGTTCCTCAAATTCAGATTGTAAATTGAGGTTTTTGAGCCTATTCAACAATTTTCGTTGAATTTCAGGAATAATGGGGCAAGGTTATGTGTTTGAGGTTCTAGTCATGCATCTTTGGAATGAAAATATGAAAATAGAATAGAAAGAGAGGGAAGAATGGTTGGCACTACGTCCCCAGAAATGGCGCCACGTTTTGACACGTGACTATCGTGCGGTGTGAAAGAAAAATAAAAACTATGTTATAATGCAGTAAAGTAGGTAACCTAATTTTTCTCTAGAAAGAGTGCAAAACAATTACATTTTTCAATTAAATAAAAGAATGAATAAGAGGTTCTTTTTGAAAGTTGTATGAATTGAAAAATAAATAAAGAAAGTTAAATGAAAGGTTGAACACTAATGGATGAAGAGAGTGATGGGGTCAGGGTAGGATCACCTTTTGTAATGTCATCATAGTCAAAATTATCATCTTACATCTCTTCCTTATGAATGAAAAATGAAAGACTTCTCGATCGATTCATCTATCACCCTTGGTTAGAGAAGAAAATTGAACTCACTCCAATGTGCATAGAAGTTCATAAAAATACCTAAAAAACTAAGTCAAGTACTAATCAGGAATTGTTGCTCCATAGAAATCTAGAAAAAGTCTACTAGTTCCACACATGTTCCAAAGATCGTTAGACACTAACCACCTAACATAATCTGCTCAATCGAGACAAATTGGACTAGGCGGAGGGAGATTACATGTTATTAACCAATGATATTAAAAATGAATACACCAAACTCAAAACACGATCGCATTAAGAGAATTGGGAAACATTAAGAATATATTTCATTCAAAGTAAAGATAATATTTTACATGTAAGCACAAAACTCTATCATTACAAAAGAGAAACTCCCCCTTCCCTATTCACTCAAAGGTTTTACCCCACCATGTGAAGAGTATTAGAGTTGAAAGGCGATGATGAGTTCAAGATGAAACTATGTTAAATGAAAATATATAATAAAAATAACTTCAACAACGCAATCCTCTAGCACATCCCTTCTTTCACCTTCTTCAACCCCTTTGAATGGAAGTGAACACTCTTATTAATAGTCTTGGGGAGTAGAAAATTTCCGTCCAAAATTACTCGCCCAAAATATTGAGTCCGTTTGGTATAGTAAATGACAGAATTTGGAAATTGGTCCTTCTTGACAGTTGTTCCTACAACTCTCATATGTCGACACATGAAATTTCAGCTTCCTTGGCCAGGAAATGAAGGGGTTATGTCCACTACTCTATGAATATTTAATTACGCCATACTGACTTTTCATCTTCTAATGCACTGAGTACCAACACATAAATGAGCTTGAAAATGAAAGAATCAAGCGCATCCATATTAATTAAAATTGTCAATACGGATGTTTTCCAACTACATATAAAATCTCAGCTCCAATGGTTCTTCCATTAATGAGATACTGTCCCCACAATAAAATAATACATTTCTATACATAGTTTTTGAGGCCTGACTTGTGAGCTGAATTTGAGCTTACAAATGACGGATTAAGCTTCGGGCCAGCAGGATAAAATAAAGCCCAAGAGCAAATAAATTCTACAAAAAACGAATCATACAATTTGGATCGAATATATAAATTATATACCCAAAATACAGAAGCTCCACAAAACTTGTAAATTTCCAAAACTTAACCAATTTCTACAATTAAGACAATAATTCACCAAAACACTAAAATGATACAAATAAAATCAAATTGATTAATTGGAAGGGGTTAAATAATTGAAACACAAATGAAAAATTATAAAAATATTATCTATATGAAATTTTGAAATTATAAATCAATTGTTTGAATAGTATTTTATCAAACAGTAATAAAAATTTGGGGTATTATTTTCTATGTTGTGAAACTATGATATTCTCTCTATAATTCTACCCCAAATCATAGTTATATTTCTCCTCTGGGTTGTAGTACGGATTCATATCGAACCACATAAATAACCTTATTATGTGAAATATTCATCATATTCTTTTTTTATTCTTCTATTTTTTATTTACATCATCCGTAGACCAGATATTATGCAATAACTGCTAGTGTTTCCACAACAATTTTCATTGCCCATAATCAACATCCAGATTAAAAATATAATATTATATTAAAAAATTATAAAATTGTATACTTTTATAGATTATAGTTTTTTATTATTCAATACAAAGGAATTGGAAACACTCTTAAATATTGATAAACAATATATTGAAACATCTAAATATGATATGTAATATTAATCCTATAGAATTTCACATGGAAAATACAATAACCACTGATACATGGGAAATTGATTAAAAAATCATATTTTACAAAAAAGTGAAAAATTCTACTATATAATTATTCATTTTCATTAAATAACAAAATCAATTTTTTATTTTTATAAACCATATAAATAAGATAATGGGAAATAAGATAAATAGATACCGGAAACATTATGTACTCACAATTATGAAAACATGATCAACAATAGTATACAATAAAAACATAACACACTTCAATATTTTAATCTAATGAGAGATTAATAAGGAATGAAATTATGATATTAGAAACAAAAAATCAAACTAAAAAAATACCCCTTTGATAAAATGTTTTAAATATTCTTTCTTTCTCTTGAAAATACGTATATTTTCAATATTGTAAGGAAGATGGTAGAAAACTAGATTATTTATAAATAAATTTTAATATATATCAACTCTTCATTTATTTGGGATTTCCATTACTAAAAAGTACACATACATTTACTCTAAAAAATAAAAAATATATATTTTTGGGAAAACACTTATAAATGTCACTAAAATACATTGATTTCTTAGAGTTGATGTCTATTACTATCCCTTTCACTGAGATTTATCAAGACATTATTCTATCATGATAACATTAAAAAAATTATACCATTAAAATGGAATGATGAAATTAAGAAATCCATTAATGAGTTTAATACTCGACTCACCTCTTCACATATCCACATCTATCTAGAACGAGATAAGGGCTATGACATGAATTGAAATTCTTATGAATCAGGATTGGGATACATTATTTTTCTAGGACACCATGTTAGATTACATGACTCATGATACCTTCCTATATAACAAATGAAAAATATGAATCACATGTATGGTGGTCCATGAATTATATACATGTAACCATATACTCACCAATGAAATGATTATTATCTTTTTCGATCATAAGAGCTTGAATGGCATCATTTCACAAAGGTAGTTGAAAATTAGACAATAAAGATGGATGGATTATCTAAATATTATTCACTTTTAGTTTGTTTAAACACACATGAAATATTCTTTAATGGCTGATAGTTTGGGAAAAAAATTATAAATACTTTATTATGGAGGATCTTGACCAGAGAGGGTTGAAAATCATACAAACTGGGGAAATTAAATTCACTATAATGTTATTGGTAACATATGTTGGAATTATTTTTATGCACCACACTAACTAAAATATAATTTTATATTCTATAATACCAATTTATTTTTTAGATGTACATTGAATTTTTCATTATATTCTAAGACTCTATTTTTTATAGTTTATAAAAATCAAATTTTCTTCCTCATTAATTTTTTTTATCACATCCTATGGAGAAATTTTTTGAATAATATTTTACATTATGAATTGGGTTATTATTTTACATTATCATATAGATTCATGTTAAATGAATACTAAAAATAATTAGTTCATTGGTCAATATTTTTATGTATGAAAGTACATTTTTATGTTACATTCCATTAAGATCAATATTCTATAATGATTCAGGAAGCAATGAATATATGATGAGAAGAACTCGTTGATCACATTGAAATACACATTAGAACATTATTTGTGAATAAATGTTACATTATCCATTGATTCCCAATTAGAAGATAATTATATTAAACAATCAGAATATTAAAAATTAAGAGCCACTATTTATGACATCACATTTTTATTATAAATTATATAGGAAGATTTTCATAACCACTTCATTATAATGAGTCATTTTAACTTCTAATGTCATTATTTTTTTAATTTAAATCATCATTAAGAAATGTTAGAGTTTTTCATTAAATTTTCTAATGGAATTTGATACATTCAATTTGAATTCACTAATTTATAATTTCTACATTCGATGATCATTGTTGAAATTCTTATGTCTATAAAAAATTTCATAAAATGGCACTGTAATGACAACAGAAAATTTTATTGGAGAAGTGGATGAATATATATTACATTTTAAAATTAATTTTCATAATGTTTCACATAAATAGAAACAAATTTATATGCATAAATTAAATTATTCCAACTAAATTTTATTTCAATTATTTTTAAGGGTTTTAAAAATGAATATATTTTCATATTGTAACAGTTAATGTTGGAGTTTATAGAATTAATATATAAATATTTATTTTAAAATCTAAAATCACATTACCTTGTTCAGTGCTAAAATGATGGGTTCCTCTAAAAGATGATAAATGATATTGAAGAGTATATTTATTTAGATGGTGTCGAGGTGCACAACAGATGAAAATATGAATATATAGTGTAACTTATAAGGTGTTGGTGTAATGTGATTTATCTCCAATGGGGGATTCGTAGATAAAATTTTATAAGTTGATGCTAGAATCCTTAAACATATGTGTATAATATATATCTAAATTGTATTATCTAATTACATGTATAAATCATAGTCAAAATCATCATGAATTGTTTTATGAGATGAGTTTTGTTGGATGGGAACACATCCTATAGAACAATCCTATTATTAGCCACATAATCAACTCACTGGAAAAAATATAGGTCATTGTTCTTTCCTCCCTTGTATAATTTGTCACAGTTCTACGAAATAAAAATTTGGAATTGAATATTATCCTGATAAATGGATTTCATATTTTAACACTGTTAATGAGATCCTGTTAAAATTCCAATGATTCATAAAAGTCCCTGTATAAATTTTATAGAACCATTATGCAATTCATATAGTATTCTTTTTTAATGAATTGTATTATTAGTATATGATGATTTTATTTTATAGTGGTCATTCTAAATAGATTATAAAGTATATTAGATTGATTAGAGATACATATATGGAAATTTCCCCTTGATAGAAAAATATTTTTAGATCATTTTTGGATTTGATAGATGTTTAATAATGTTAAATATTAAATGAGTTCTATTTTTTTTGATTTTTATTATTTTATATCCATATTATTCATTCTAAACATTTTCATAAAAAGGGACATATATACACATGTGGTGAACCATTGGTAGATAATACCTCATAGGTTCCTTCATCCATTATAAATGTTTATTCAATTTTAAGAAATGAAACCTCCATCAAACATAAAAATGGAAACCTTCCTGAGAAACCATGGCAGAAATAACTTTCTCATAGATTTCAATATCTATCCATATATTAGGTACATTGGTGTGACCAAGGGTACATGGCATGAAGAATACATCCATTTGTATCATAATTGTAATTCCCCAACCCTAGTTACCCAGAGTCAGTTCATTATTCCATAAAATTGGCATGATATCAAGAATCATGTTTCAAATTACAGATTATTTAATAGCCTTGGAATTACTGGATACACATATAAGTTTTAGAATACATATTAAAATGAAAAACAAAAACAACATTCTATCATTTGACCAAATTAATTAACCATAGAATATCCCTGTAGGTTAGTCATAATATTCTTTTTTACATCCTGCGATAAATAAAACATAGAAAGGGGTGAGCTCAGATGCTCAGTAAGGGTAACAATGTAGTAGAAACATTCATAAATACAGATAAACATTTAATGAAATGTATAACACTAAAACATAAGACTTTTAAAAAAAATACTCATAATATAGAAAAAATACAAATCAATGTAATGTCATTTACATATTAACATGGAAGTTCTACTAGTCAAATAATGACATGAAATATCGATAACAAAATTCCCAGTGATGGAATGCATAATTCCAAACTTCATTACCACATAGTGAAGGCCTTGTTCTATGACCACATATATTATTTTGTCAATGCATTGTGCCAAGACACTAGTTTGTCTCATTAGACCTATCGATGCATCAAAGAGCTATAACGGGCTCCACCCATCACTTACTAAGTCGAATGCAGTCCTCATATGAAAATGATTAAACTTAACTTAATAATACATATTAAAACTGACATATGAAATGTCAATACTTTATCCATACACATTTGTTGGTATAAATATAACACATTCATAGTACAACATATCACAAAACCTACAATACAATATAGATGAATTGTATCATAATAAATCTACTTTAAACAAGTTTAAAATCCATCAAGGGATGTTGACATAGATATAATGAAAACTATTTGAAATAAATTCCTCTTTCTATTTTGAATCCATTTAAAAGAAAACATTTAATTTTGAAATATTCTTATAATCGTGAAAGGGATGCTTTGATGATTTTATAATGGTGGAAAATATCTACACTCGTTGTATAAGTTAAAAAGAAATTCATACATTTATTTGGTCTAAAGGACATAAAGTACCATGTTTGGAATATGAAAAAAATATTACATTACAAAACCTTTATTATAAGTCAGCCAATGGTATAAATGTCTTTAACCCAAAGTCTAGTTAATAGTAATAATGTATAAAATAAATTTTTTATGAATCGTGGATGTGGATAATAAAGAGGTCGCACTAGATAATTATGTATAAACAACCTCAGATAATGATGTAATAGTAGAAATAACCTTTACATTGATCTATTCATTGGTTGAGGGTATGTCAACCTCTTTTATAATAGTTAAATAATTGTAATTAAATTATACTAGAACCCCATACATAAATATGATATCATATATGATCTTATAATATTTCATTGTTAATAATATTATAGTATTATTGTCGTTTCAGTTGTTAACTGATCCATTTTACTTTATATGTTTTGATATGTAAGTCATGGTTATTTTGGATAGGATGTATTTGATCCATATCCACTTTGATATTAAGTTATCTAAATATTGTTTTTAATAATCAAATGAATATTCCTCTATAATGGTAACAATGGGGTAATAAATCTCATCACGTTTGTTGAGACTCTAATCCGTACGTACGCACGGGTGAGGATATCATTATGTTGATATTAAAATCTTTAGTAAATTAATGGTGTATAATATATAAAGAATAATTAAAATGATATATTAATTATTTACATCAATTATACATCATTATTATACCCATACAAGTAATAATGTATTGAATAACAACCACACTGTTACGTGGAGAAGGTAATACATGTGTACGCACGTATGGTGACATGTTATTCATATGAAGGATAGAATAATGAATATGGATGTAACATTTTTTTAATAACATCACAATATATAAAAGTTACTGTAGTTATTATTTCATAACTGATTCAACAAATAAATAGAATGTGGAGGATGAAAATAACTAGAAAGAGGTGGGGAAATATTTACAACTTTTTCAGGTTCATCATTTTGATTTGATCCAAATGGCATCTTATGATGTCTTTGTGACCATACTATGGCCTCTAGGTTGATATGAGGGATGTTGGGAGGATATTTGGTTTGGGTATGTCCGAGCCAAATAGATTTGGAGGTGTGAAATTGGTAAAAGGGGATGTTCCTTTTTATAAGTGGGGTGAGGGGTACATTAGAAAAAACCATGATATATTATTTTAATATACCATAATTTTCGGTTTCTAAAGGCTCCAAGGGGTTAATTAATGACATATATATTATTATTTTTTCTTTTGGATGAACCTTATATTTTTTGGACTATTATATCATTTAATAATATAATAATTTTTTAAAAACTCATTAATATCAATTTTTTCAAAATTAGTTATTGATTTTTGTGGAAGTCATAACAACATGATTACATAGAAAACAATTCATTGAATGAACCCTAACATGTAAAATTGTCCTATAAAATTATTTTATTTCTTCACAATCTGAAAACACATTTATTTGGGTATTTATTATATCAATTATTTTATCATTCCATTAATAATGTAATTACTGCATCATCAGTGTGTCATAAATAAATTTAATTATACAAAGCATAAAAATAATAAATAAAATATCATTATGTATGAACTATTTTTAAAATTAGAATGAATAATTATAGAATAATTTATCTTATTTATAACCATATATTAAAAATGTTTCAGTAATGAAAACTTGAATTTATCATTTTAACTCTTCTTTAAAGTAAATAATAATAAATTTCATAATCTAATCCAAGTAGACCAAAGAGGATAATATTCTATTCCAAAAGTTTTTTTTGTCAAATTTGTCTAATATAATAGAATTAGTACATGTTTTATTGTAATAATAATATCACTTTCACATTCAATTATCCAATTACTTTTAACTGCAGTAGATATAAGTCCATAGTTACTATTCACCAAAAAAAATATTTTCAGCTTATTAAAAAAAATTTTACTTACTGATATCTACTGAGTTTCTCAGTTTATAAAAATTCAATTCACTAAAATAGTAAAATTATGTTTTATACAAATTTTCAAATGTTCCTAGTAGGTGGGTAAAATACGGTAAAATGATCAATAAAATTTAAGATATCTAAACTCATTATAAAATGACTCAAATAAATTACATTGAACATATATATGTACTATGTATATATCTTGACCTAAAAATTTAAATAAAATAAATAATTATTTAAATTAAAAGTTTTTTTTGAACCATAACGTAGGGTTTATAACTATTCATCAAAAATTGAATGTTTTCAGAAAAAATACCCAAATTTCAACCTATGATAATTTGGATATTCCGAATCCATTAATGATGGCCATTTTGAATGATAAATTTTTTAAAATTTCAAAAATTGGTTATTAGTGTTCAAAAAGGCTTGTTTGATTGGATATGGTGTGTTATAAATCAAAGATGCGTACAACACAATCTATAGAATTATTCAAAATGAAGCCTACCGTTGAAGGTTTGGGTGTTACATTAATCCCTCCATAAAATAATTTCATACTCGAAATTTATATAATATTTCTGGACATAAAGTCTCTGGTGGTTTTTTATCATTTTTTACTCGGGTTCCCACATCACTTCTTCCAACTTATGGTTTCCCCATGTAACATTTACTAGGCGAGTTGTTCATTTTCTCCACACTTGTTCTCTAGTATCAAGAATTATAATAAGCTCTTTGCAATATGACAGATTGGGTTCTCGTTCTTTTTCTTCATTTGTGACTACATGCATTGGGTCAGGAAAGTATTTTCTCAATTGTGATACATTGAAAAACACATCATGAACATTGGATAGACTTGGAGGCATTTCCAAATAGTAAGATACAACACCAATTCGTTCTAGTATTTCGAAAGGTCTGATGTACCTGGGACTGATGTTACCCTTCCTACAAAAATATATAACACCCATCCATGGAGATACCTTAAATAAAACACTATCTCCTACCTAATATTTTAAATTCTTCCTTTGGTTATCAGTATCACTCTATTTCCAAAATTGATATACTTTGATATGGGTTTATATAACCTTCATCTTTTTCCATTGTTTCCTCAACATCTTCTGGGCCTACTATTTTTATTTCACCAACGTCATCCCAACAAGTTGGTGTGCAACATCTCTTTCCATATAATGCATCATATGGTGAAATATGAATATTTGAATAGAAGATATTATTATAAAAAAATTATACCAGAAGTAAATATTGATCCCACATACCTTGAATGTCAAGTGAATGAGATCACAACATGTATTTTAAGGTTTGAATAGTCTGTTCTGATTGTCCATCAGTTTGAGGGTGGAAGGCTATGCTTAGATGAAGCTCAGTATCCAGGGCTTTCTAATGAATATTCCAAAATCAGGATGTAATACAGGGATATTGATCTGAAACAATTGATAAGGGTACTCCATGATGTATTACAATTTCATTAATATATAGTCATGCTAAATGTTCAAGTGGTAAATCTTTCCAATATAACTAAAATGTGATGACTTGGTAAGATGATCTACAATGACCCCTATTACGTCATTCATACTAGGTGTCTTTGGTAGTTCCATGACAATGTCCATCGTAATATCATCCCATTTACACTATGGTATGGGAAGAGGTTTCATGACTCTTCTAGGATGTTGTCTTCCATATTTCTCTGGTTGAAAAACCATACCTCTTGATACAATATCAAGAATTTCACTCTTCATGTTGTCCCACCAAAAATGTTTTTTCAAATATCTATACATATTAGTGCTACCAGGGTGTATATAGAAATTAAAGCTTTGGGCATCATCCAATAAATATTTTTTTCAGAAAAATTATATCGATAACACATTGTCTCTTCCCAAATTTCATAATCCCATATAAGTATATGATGTTGATCAATCTACCATCTTTCACAGCTGTAATTTTCATTTCAATCAACTCATCATTAGTCTGAGAACTTTTTATCATTTCTAGTAAGGATGAATTGCGAACCATTTGAAAAAGTGTTGATGTTTAACCTTATATAATTATTCCCATATCTATCTATACTAGATCCATGCTTATAGGATCTTTTTCACATCTCATCTTGTCCAAAATTAACTGATCTTTTCTTCTTAAAAAATTTTCCACCTTATTTTCATTCCTCGAGTGGTAGTGTATAGTCCTATCATAATCATTGATTAGTTCAAGCCATCAATTTTACCTCATGATGAGTTTCTTATGTGAGAAAATATATATCAAACTATTGTGATAAGTATAAATATAACATTTTTAATATATATATAGTGTCACCATATCATCGGAGTAATGATTACAGCTGCTAACTCAAGATTATGAGTGTGATAGCTTTTCTCATGAATATTTAGTTGCAGTGATGCATATGCATTAACTATATCATTCTACATAAGGACACAACCAAGTCATTTCTTTGAAGCATCACTATAATGAGGAAAACCATCATTCCCAGATGGTAGAGTCAAGAAAGGACCATTGACTGATATTCCTTTCAGTATTTCTAATTATTCTTCACACACTTTTTTACAAACAAATTTAACCCCTTTACTTGTGAGCATGGTTAATGGGTTTGCTAATAGGGAAAAATTCTAGACGAAGCGCCAATAATAACCTGCTAAACCAATAAAACTATGTACCTCAATTATATTCATTGGTGCGGGACATTCGTGAATTTCCTTGGTCTATAAGGGATCATCAAATATTCAATCCTAAGAGACAATATCGCCATGAAATGAAATCTCATAAATCTAAAAATCACACATGCTAATGTTCCCATATAATTCATTTCTTTTAAGAGTCTTTGAATAATGTTCGATTGATTTTCATGATCTTCGTTTCTTTTTGTGGGAATCAAGATATCACCAATAAATAACACTATAGAGTCATCAAGATATTATTTGAAAACTTTTTTCATTTGATCCATGATGATATAGGGTGCATTGTCAAGCCAAAATTCCTTAATGGAAACTTGTAATGCTCATACCTTGGTCAAAATGTTTTTTTTCAGAATGTATTGCATCTACGCACACAATTTAATATATACATATCATAGGTTAATCATTGAAAAATTATTAGCTCCATGACGTTGATCAAATAAATCATCAAAGCATGGTAGGGGATACTTGTTCTTTATTGTTATAGCATTGATGTCCCTATAGTCAACGCACAATCAAATAGATCCATCTTTCATCATTAAAAAATAATAGGGCCTCCACATGGAGAAACACTAGGGCGAATAAATCCTTTATTACTCAAATCATCTAGTTGTTTCTTTAGCTCCACTAATTACATAGTGGAAATTTAATAAGATGACTTTGATAAGGGCCATGAAATATAAATTAAGTAAATGGAAAACGAAATTTCTCATTTTGGATGATGTCTAGGTAAATCCTCTAGAAACACATCAACATATTATTGCACAATAGGTACATCCTCTAAATGAATAATTATTTCCTCTCCCATTGTTATTTTATTGTCTATCTCACAAATAATTTAATTTAGTTGAGCTAATGGGGGTGGATAAAAATAAGAATTTGAGGGTGATGTCTCTTTTGCAATAATAATACGTTCTTTATCATCATCATAAAAAATTTTACCTTCCTTTTTCTTAGAATATATTTTAAAATCATGGTCTGATAGCCATTATGTACCAAGGATTATATCAAATTTAATCATAGGTTTGACAACGAGATCATAAGATAAAGAACATTTATATTCTTAAATGGGAACTGATTGACAAATCATTGTTACAATGATACTTCCCTATGTTGTTTTCTCTATCAACCCTCATGTTAAATGAAATTGGAAGTATTTAATTTTCATATTAAACTCAGACGATATGAAACAATGTAATGATCCAGAATAAAATAAAGCATTGGATAAACATGAGGAAACAATTATATTATCTACCAACACATCATTCAATTCTTCCACCATATATGTAGTGATCACATAAGGTTGGCCTAGCTTCCATGGCCATTTTTGAGGTATGTTTCCCTGATGTTTAGGAAATGCATTTTAATAATGACCCATTTCACTACAATTGTATAATTCAACACTAACAACCTCTTTCTTCCCCATACAATCATGATCATGGTGGCCTTCTTCACCACACTTTTAATAGACTCCCATTCCATTCAGACAAGTACCAAGGTGTTTCTTCTCATATTTATTGCGGCATGATTATTCAAAATTTCCCTTTTTCCCTTTATTTCTATTTCTCTAGTGTTCAACATATCTCTTTTTCTCTAGCACTGTTTTAATGTTGTAAGATATTGATGATTCCTTTTCAGTTTTCATAAATAACGAGACTACATCTATATACGATGAGAAGGATTATGAGACTAATTATTGATGGATAAACAATTTTAACCCATCATAGAATCGATCAATCTGACTCCAAGGGTTATTTATATAATCTATCACATGCCTAGGTATCCTTTAAATGATAGCCTCATACTTTTGGAAATTCCTATTATCCTTTTACCTCAGACTCAGAAATTGTCTCTCAATATCCGATTGATGGTCACAATGAATTTAATTTTCTATTAAGAGATCATTAAAATCCATCCATTACATATTTTTTACTTCATCATCTTTCTTTGTGTTTTGAATCAATGACCACCATTGATCTGTATCTCCCATGAGGCGATAAAATGCCATGAAAAATTTTCCCTTTCTCTACTCTCCAGAGAATCACATATTTTGTCCAAGGAACTTATACATTGCTATGATAAAAGTGTATTTTTAGTCCCATTTAATGATGGTGGGTTTTTCTTACGGAATCAGTCTAAAATTGAACATCAGTGTTGTGGACCAGGTGCTCTATACAGTAATGTTATTATTCATAACCAGATTGAGTTTTCCAATTTTGGTGATAAGATAATCAGCATCGGTTGTATCACCAGCTCAACAATAATTATCTTGAGTAGGAGGGAGATCCCAACACATATTATGTGCATTGATACTGGTTCTGTTCCTTCCACTAGGCAACTTTTCTAACCAATAGAATACACTACATTAGATTATGAATCAAAATACATAATCCCAAACTTGTAAAACACTTCACATTAATTAAACAGTTTATGAATATAATGTATAATCATAAAAATGATTTCATTAAGGAGGTATATACTCATAAATCCATCATAATGGTTTATAACGAAAATGTGAATTATCCTATGCATATCCCCTGAGAGTGTGGTAACCAAGAGTGTAGTTTGGTCCATTGTCATGTACTAGGATACCATGGCTCAAGCCTTAAACTCCTTGTCAGAGTTTTCATTCCTAGTTACAATTGTGCCAGAGCCACCTCCACCTAATCATATCCCGAAAGGGATGTATTTCTAAGAAAATACAATAAAAATATCTACAATCAAAAAAATATAGAATGATCTTCTATACTAATCATCAATTCATATCATAGTGTAATGTTTTCTAATAAATGTTTTGCTAAATCATTTTTCCACGGTGTGTACAAAACTTACTCTATTACCAACTATAACACCTTATCCCAAGTTACACTAGAAACATTTCATTATTTCATAACATTTTAATGATACAATGAATCATGTGCTGAAATACTAATTTGTTTAGTAGCATTTTAAGTACTAGATACAATTATTCGTTTTAAATGACATCAAAAACTGAAAAAAACAAAATCATTGTATCAATGTTCAAAATTCACTTCAATTTGACTATCCCTTACGGTCACTCATAATATACTTCTTCAAATCCAGGAAAAAATAAAACATATAAAGGGGTGAGATCAGATACTCTGTAAGGGTAAAAATATATTGAAAACATTCATAAATAATAATAAATATTTATGAAAATATATAAGAATAAAAAAAGAATTTTAAACATAAACTTCATCATAATATGAAAAAAATAAATATAAATAATTCCATTTAATTTTTCACATAGATATTCAATGAGTAGAATAATCACATGGTTTATCAATAAGAGAATTCATTATGATAGAATGCATGATGCCAGACTTCATAACTATATAGTGAAGGACTTGTGCCAAGACTACAAATAAGATTTCTTCAAGGCCTTGAAACAAGAGAGTAGTTTGTCTCATGATAACTACCGATGTATCGAGGAGCTATAGTGGGCCCCAACCATCACATACAACTTCCAATGAAATCCTCATATGAAAATGTTTAAACATAACATATGAATTCACATTAAAACTAAAATATGAAATGTTAATACTTTATCCAAAAACCACACATGATATTATAATAAAACATCAACATTCAAAAATATCACAAAACCGTTATTATAATATATAGATTTGTATCATAATAAATCAACTTCACTAATGTTTAAAATCCATCAAATGATGTTGAAAAGATGAAATGAAAACTTTTTAAAACAAATACCACTTATTATTTAGAAACCATTAAAATGGAAACATATATTTTATAAATATACTTATATGCATGTAAGATAAGCTTGTAAGGTGTTATAAAGGTTGAAATTAGCCTCACCCATAATATAAGTTAAAAATACATTCTTACAATCATTTTTTCCAAAAAAGTCATAATGTGAAATATTTGGAAAATAACCGAATGATTCATTTCAAAACATTTAATAAAAAGGAAAAAAAGTGTATAAATGACTTTATCAAATAGTATAGTAAATTATAAATTTATTTTGAACTAACCGTTTTATGAAGCATGGTTCTGGATGATAAGGATGTCATAATAGATAATTACATAAAAACAATCTTGGATAATAAAGAGATTATAGAATAAACCCTTTCCTTGAGCTTTTACTTAGTCTAGGGTATGTTAAACTCCTGTAAAATAGTTGAATCATTTTTATTAAATTATACAAGAACCAAATATGTAAATATAATTTCATATAAGATCTTTTAATATTTATTTCTAAGAATATTTTAGTATCATAATCATTCCAGGCGTAAACTGATATGTTTTCCTTTATATGTTTTGTTACATAAGTCATGTTTATTATGGATATGATGTATTTGATTCATATACATAATTTTTTTAATTTTTTTAAATATTATTTTTAATTATAAAATGAAAATTATTCTTTAATGGTTACAATGGGGAAATTAATAGCATTGCGTTCGTGGAGAAGACAATCCGTATGTACCCACGTGCGAGAATATCATTTTTTTTTGTCATTAAATCATAAGTAAATGGATTTTATATCATATATACAGAATAATTAACATGTTATATTTATTATTTAAATTAGTTATACGTCATTATTATAACCATCAAAATAATAATGTATTGAATAACAACTACACCATGACGTGGGGTCGTTAATCCGTACATACGCACTTATGGTGGCATGTTATTCATTACATGGATAGAGTAATGAATATGGATGTACCATTTTTATAATAACATAACAGTATATATATGATAATAGAGATATTATTCAAGAACAAAAACATTAAAAAAAGAGAAAGTTGAAGAAAAAAAGTCCATGAATGATGTGAGGAAATATTTACCTTTTCTTTGGGTTCTTCCTACTGATCTGATCAACAGGGCTCCATAGGTTGGAATAATGATCAAAATAAGGACTCTATGATGAAGTGAGGTATGTTTTGATGATATTTGTGTTGGTTTTGGAAGAGAAAAATGTATTTGGAGGTGTTAATATCTGAGAACAGGAAGTTCATTTTTTTATAAGAGGGGTGAGGGGACCTTCGAAAAAATAGAAACTATTATTTTAATATAAAATAATATAGTATTTCTAAAGGCTCCAAGAAGATTTAATTCAAAGATAAGGTGGTTATGGGTCGAAAAAATATCATCCAATAGGTATAATCAGGATTATGATACCATATTCATCTTATATTTTCGATATAACTCATTGTTAAATAGTTTTACATTTACCATGTCTACATGTATTTTTATATTATATGCTTAATAAAATTACTAAAAAATTCCATGAGAACCCCAAGTGGTTCAATAATGACATATGAATTATTATTTAATTCTTTTGTACTAACCTTAGTCTTCTTGTACTATTATATCAATTAATAATATAATATTTTTTTATAATACTCATTTACGACAATTTTTTGACTATTTAGTATTTGATTTTTGTGGAAGTCATAACATCATGATTACATTGAAAAAAATCCATTTTATCAACCCTAAAATGTCATATTAACCATGAAATTAGTCTAATTCTTCAAAAGTCTCAAACAAAATTATTTGGATATTTATTATATCAATTATTTTAATATTATATTAATAAGGTAATTACTGGACTATCATTATTCCATAAATAAATATTCTTATATAATTTATAAAAATTATAAATAAAATTCCATTATGTAAGAAATATTTCTACCTATCTAATTAATATTTATAGTCAAATATATCTTATATATAACATTATATGAAAAAAAAATTAGTTACAAAAAAATTAAATTTATCACTTTTAACTCTTCTTTATATTAAATAATAATAAATGTCCTAATCTAGTCTATGTAGACCAAAGAGGATAAAATTTTATTCCTAAGGTTTTTTCTAGTATAGTTACACTTATCCAATATAATTATGAAATGTATAAGGTTAATAATAATATCAGATTTTCCTTTAATTACCATATTTACTTTTAAACACGGTAAATAAAAGTCAAAATTCACTATGCACCAAAAATTATTTTAATCCTAATAAAGCAAAATTTACCTACTTATGTCAACCAAGTTTCACAGATATTCTAGATTCAATTCACAGATGCTGTAAAATTATGTTTTATGCAAAATTGCAAATGCTCCTATGAGTTGGGTAAAAGACGTTAAAAAGGTAAGAAAAATTTTATATACCTAAACTTATTATAAAATGACTACAATTAATTAAATAGAACATATATAAGTTTTATGTATCTATTTTGACCTAAAATAAATTCAAATAAAATAAATAATTATTTAAATAAAAAGTCAATTTTAAACAATAATGCTGTGTTTTTCACTATTCATCAAAAATTTTATGTTTTCAATATAAATACCAAAAAAACTCCCTAAGATAGTTTTGATATTCGAAATAAAAAAATTAATTTCATTTTAAGAGATAAAATTTTTAAATTTTCAAAAAGTGGGTATTATAGTTTATAACGTCTAGTTTGTTTGGTTGTGGTGTGCTAGAACTCGAAATTGCGTACAAACGAAGCTATTGTATTATTCAAAGAGAAGGATACAATGAGAGGTTGGGGTGTTAAATCAATAAGGGTGAATTTCCTCGACAATTAATGAAACAACCAAAATTTCAATAATTACATTCATGATCAAGTGTGATACATTCACTGACCTAGGGAGATGCACAATTTTGTTCTTTTTTGTTGTTATCACATCAAATATAATCTTCCGAACTCCACCGCCAATTTGATCTACTACCTTGATAGACCATGAAACCACATTATGATATCAGGTAATATATATATATATATATATATATATATATATATTCAGAGTCAAGAATCAGTTTAATCCCTTAAAATGAACTCATCCACCCCTTGAATGACTATGAACATTTATTTTATTCTTCTAAGGTACTAAACGATATATTTTATGATAACTGATTGAGTTACCAAAAATATAGTGTATTAGATTCTTATACGTAGATAATAATATAAATTATGTACAATATTGAACATTATATATAGGAAACATTTAATGGTGGATACAGAATGAATCATATCCATCATTTGAAACTATTTATTATCTTCAATCTTCCTAATATTCTTGTTATGAATCATTGGAGGAATCTATTTCTTTGAGTTATCCATTCTAAACCACCAGGGAAAATATCCATTATATGTTGTTTGACTCGGTCTAAAACCCATTTTACCCATTTGTATTGTATTTATACCCAATGTGGAGGCTGATTAACTGAATAATTTCAATGGAAAACATTTTCAAACCATTTTTTCAAAATGTAATCATGGGACATAATATTTAATATGTACTATGTAATCAATATATAATACAAAGAAACCCATGATGAATCAACCAACCTATAAATATACACAAGACTCATATTTTTTCTATAACATAATACATTGGCAACATCAAAAAACCACATATTACCAATCTGAGAAGCATTCTTCAATACATAAATGGACCACTGATACTTATAAAACATAAATGTATCATATAAAACATTAAAAACATTAGGTTATATTGTATATATATCATCAAATAAATTCATGTTATAGAAAATGATTTTGACATCCATTTGATATATAAGAAAATCATATTGAGATTTCATGTATTATCTTAATGGACATTACTATATCTACTAGAAAAAAACATTATAAAGGAAAAAAATTGGTTTATGGAAAAAATTGGTGATTAAAAAATTTAAAACTATAAAATTGTATTGTTATTTATATTAAATGATAATACACTATTACAAATTAAAATAATAAAAAAATCTAAATATTAATCCAAAAATAATTGAAAATTATAATGAAAAAATGCTTACATATAAAAATACCATATATAGTCCATACAAATAGAAAATTTAAATATAGGGTTCCAATATATCACAAAACACTTAAAAATAATAGATTTTAAATTTTAAATATTTTTTTAATTATCAATATTATAGAAAAAAATATTTAGAATTATTGATACGAAATATTTTTCAAATACATTTATTTATATTCTTATAGAATTTTTGGATACAATTCTATGATGATATTTGTTGATTGAGGATTAATCCACATTATGATTTATCTATTTACATATGAATTTTCCATGATATTCAAAATTACATGACTATACCCATGGGGGCCCAAACAGATAGGATTATAAGCCGAGTGTCCTATCCTAGTTTCACCAAAAATAAGCTGAGGGTTGGAGACTAGCACCTTATTTTCATATCAAACATTATTTTAGAACATACCCTATTTAATTTGATAATAAACACATATTCAATTAATAAGAAAAAAATAACGAATATTAATATATAATATATTTATTTGTACACAATGCACGAATGAGACGTTATGAACGAATATAAGGCCACGTGTGTAAAATATAAAAGAACTAGACATCATAAAACACCTTGAATCTGATAGATTTGAGACAGTAGAGAAGTTCTAACCATTGATAGTACTCAATAATTTCTCTCTAGTTTCCAAAATAATAACCACCGTCATTGAATGTCATGATCCAAAATATATCAACAAGCATTAGTAGTTTTTATCTTTAATGAAATATTATATTTAGTTCATGTAACTACCCGGTAGTTTATGAATAAAATTCCAATTCTATTAATGTCATATATATATAGAAAATTCAAGAAATAATTTTTTATTTTGTTTAATTGACTATTATGTATCATTACTATTGATATATAGTCGTTTAATAGAGATCACAAGACTGATATAAATATATGGATTTTAAAAAAAAATTGGCATAGGAAAAGGAGAGGATGGCCTCATCCAGTAGAATCAGGTAGTACGAATATCAATGGCTAGATCTTGGAATGTATGTAGCATCACTATGATTTTCTCCTGACCAATCCCAAGTCGAGATACAACACATTAATCCTAAACGAAGTCACATATGAGAGAATTTCATGTTAGTGGAGATTACCACCAGAGCGATGATATCAGAGCCAACCTAAGAATCTCTCACAATCGCACACCTTATCCTTAGGTCTCATGAGGGAGTCATCAGGGGTAATTTAATAAGTTATTACTTATTTATTCTCTAATCCCTTTTATAAATGAATGTTTTATTCCATAAATTCTATTATACAAATAGTCATTCTAAAAATTGATGAATCTGATAAATTTATTTTTCAGGTAAAAAAACCTTTGTGAAATATATACATTATTATATTACACAATTTTTATTATTATAAATATTATATAAAAATTATAATAAGTGATTATTATATTATTTCCTTATATGTAAATGATTATGTTATTAGTTTGATAAGAGTTATATTTTTTTATGAAAAAACAAATTGTTTATATATTAAGAATTTATTTTATGGAATTAATAAATTTTTAGTGTAATTAATATTTAAATAAAATATTATTATCAAATTAATTTTATGAAAAATAAATGAGTATATAATTTATATGGAGTCAAATTTAGTTTTTATTATTGTCACACACGGTTTTTTGGTGTCTTTGTATTGATCCAGTCCATTGGAAATCACAATAATTGTCATGGGTATTTGGTGAGATTAATCCTGAGTTTTTAAGATTCATATAAGTTTAACCACCCTAATTTGGTATCCACATTGTTTGTTTAGTAGTTTTTGAAAAAAGGGTGGTTACTTCATGATTTGGGCCAACTGTGACCCCATTCCCAGTTTTAAAATGTGAATTTGATTCTTTTATATCTCTTTTATTTCATCTTTATTTCACCAATTAAACTTTCCACTTGTCCTATAATAAAATATTAAAACTTATTTATCCTTTTGGACTCATTAGAAATTCATAATCAAGGTGAATTCAGGTTACTTATTTAGGTATTAGGCCATCCCATGGGCCCATTTCCTGTTTTAAAAATAATTATTCGTTTCATTTATATCATTTTTATTTTTTACTATTTTTCAGTGATTCCACCTCCCCCTAAAATAAAATTACCCTATACTAACCCTCATAATTTATTTTACCACTTTGAATCACATATGGTTCACGGATTAGGGCGAAAATTCTAAGTAAACCTCATATCGTCCAGAATTGACAAGGAAACTTTTATCATTCATAAATCAATAAATGCGTACTCTTTTTGACACAGATATTCTTTCCTTGGTTCTTCCAGACATTAGGAGTGTCTCCAAGAAGTTTCAAGCCATTCCATTTTCTATAGGGTTGCAGATCTAATGGAAGACGAAGAGTTTTCTAGGGTGAATGGTGAGATTCCTTCTTCTTTCTCCTACTTCTTCCCCTCCTTTCATTATTTCAAGGATTTATATTGTCCCCTAGAATTTATCGACCTATGATTTTGTTATACCATGTTTTTTGATGGGGTTTCTGTTTTTTTAGGTCTGGTCTTTATAGTTTTAGGGTTTATAAACCAATGGCGGGTTATTTCGTGCGTGCATTTCAATTACGCCAAGGATTTGAGGTAGGATATCCATTTCACATGCCTTTATCATTGAAGTTTAATAATTTTAATATTATACTTAACTGATATAAATGTTTATTATTGTTTTTAATCCTTTGTATAATTTTCTTGGTGTGAAAGTGGTTGTTTAATCATTGTTTTGTGAAAGGTAGTGTCGTTTTGTCATGACAGTGCTCAATAGATGTTTGTTTAAATGATCCATTATCTTTTGAAAATATTTTGTGAGGTTTATAATCTGGTTTATTTTATTTTTAACATGTTATAGTAGCTTGAATGAAAATATGACATTCAATCAGTGTTTTATTCATTTTCATGTTCATAAAATAAATATTTTTGTTTTAAAAGGGCATCACATGTGTCCAGTAAATTGCCTTGTTGGCTTTTATGTGTGATGTGTGGTTTAAAAGTTATTTGATTGGATTTATAATGTAAGTGGATGAATTATAAATTCAATTTTTGGGTCCTTATAAGGATTTCAAAGTTGGATTTGTTTTTACAAACAAGTGGGTTTTTGGTTTAGAACATATTTTCGCTTGAGTTTCCTAAAAAATGGACCATTTCACATCTTTATGAAAATGGTTGTGTTTTGAATATGTATCCTAAGTATTTTAAGAGATTTATGAATGTTTGTTTCTTCATTAAATGGTGTTTATACACATCCTTAATAAAATTAGAATTCATACCTTCGTCAAATGTAAGTTTTGAGAAAATGTTTATAGGCATATTTGGCATTTCCTAGAAAGGAAGGATTGTTTTACTTGTGTATACGAAGTTGTGCAATTGGGATCGTTTTATGGTCCATTAAATGATTTTATTAAATGTTACTAGGGCTTCCAAATATTTTTTTTTGGGTTTTATGTTTTTTTATAATTGAAAGAGTGTTTTTGAATGAGTTTTATGTGAAAAGCCTCAATACACTTCATGAAAATTGTTTTACCAAAATATTTATCGGTTTGCTGATTAGTGTAAGAAATGCGAAGAAAGATTATGGGTTTTATGTGTTTTTATGGTTTGTTAATGGAATTTGGATGTGAAATGTGTATTTTACAATATGTGTAACTTGATTGAGCACTAAAGGGAATCCCAAGAATCTAGGTGGGCGGACATGTACTAGTATGCTAGTGATTCTGTGGGGGTTGGACTTTGTTTCACATAGCAAGTTTGACAATGAAAACACTAAATAAACTATGATGATGATGATTATTAGGGAGCACTATGTTATGGGTATGTTCCCTAATAGTGGATCATGCACGAGAACAGATATTTATTATGGTTACTTTCACCGAGATACGAGGTACCTGGAGCTCACAACTAACTAGTGCCTAGGGGTGTTCCCATGTCTAGTGATCATTGGCTATTTTGTACTCACCGTCGGCATACGGTGTCTTTGGTTGGTAAATTCAGTAATATGTGTTACTTAATTATATGTTAAAATTATTTAAAGATGCCATCTTGAAAACTATTTTCATTTTGAAGTTGCACCTCTTTAAAAAAAATAGTTACTTGTATTTTTTATTAAACATGCATGTTTTTCTCTTATGATTATTATAGAATGGATCCTCATTTGAAAAACATACTTTCATATCATGAATTTAAAACTATAAATTAATGTTTCTTTTATTTTAAAGGAATGTGCATTGGGAATAGAATCTCGGGCCAACCTACTGAGTTTTAATACTCACGCCTATATTCTTCTTCTTTTTTTAGCTCTTGTGCAGGTTTCATCTTTAGTTTGACCACCTTAAAAGACATTTGATCATTATTTTGGAGAGTGACCAGATGTGTCACATAGAGTTATTTGGTCATCAGGGTTGTTCATTTGAGTTGTTGGTTTTGTTCTACTTTTAGTTTCTTGTACAAATAATATTTAGTTCAATTTTTATATAAATTCATTTTGGGCTGTCAGTTTATTTCCTCTATTTGTTTGATTGTCTATATATGGGCAAAATAAATCCCTTTTGTACTCTATTGATTCCCATGGGGCTTGTCACCATCCTGGGAGGATCGGGAACGCCTCTCCGGACTTGTCACGGGCTGACCTGGGTGACCGGTTCAGGGTCGACTCGGGCTGGTTCGTTTCAAAATGATATTAAAGGGGGTCGGCTCATAGCAGACCATTATTTTTAGAGCAGACTTATTATTTTGGGGATGTCAAGGTAGATGGAATAGGATTTTTGGGACTTGAGGGGTCTGTTTAATAAGATCTTCGCGTACTCTTTCTCATTCGAATCCTCAGGTTTCCATGGGAAGTCTGGTTTTATTAGTGTCCTTTGTTCTTGTTGATTGTTTGGTGTTGGGATATGACTATGGGAGTCTGACTAAGGGCCTTCTTGATCTTGAAGGTCCAGGAAAACCATATGGTGGTGGGGTAATGGTCCTAATAAGTCTCCCTGTGTTGTTGTTGTGTTTGACATATGGCCGCCAACCATATGGTCAAGTCACCCATCGACAATAGTTCCCTTTGTGGGGTCTCTAAAACCTTTCTTGAATTCCAATTTTTTTTGTTTTGAAAATCCTTGTGCGAGAATTGTGGGAATTTGTTTTAAAGTAAGGATTAGATTTTGAAAAGTGAAAAAGGGGGTTTTCATGAATTAAATATAAAAATGGTTTTGGAAGGTTGTGTTTTTGTGAAAAAAAATTGAGGGAAGTGGAAATGATTTAAAGGGATTGGATTATCCATAATCTAAATTTGTGGTTTATTGAAATAAATTTTTTTGAAATTGTGAATCATTTTAATGTGATTCTGGATCTTTGTTTTAAATGGGGTATTTTGGGATAGTTAATTTTTTTTGAATCAGATAAATTTGTTTGGAAATTGGTTTTGATCGGTTGGTGTTTTACTAGAAAGGGTATTGGACTAAATGGACCTCAGATTATGAAAATATACCTTGTTGATTTTTTTTAAACAAAATGGGAAGGGGTTGTTTGGAGTTTCTTGGTTATTAAAAAAAATTTTAAAAATGAAAAGCGGTAGGTTTTTAAGAAAATTTTTCTTAATGAAATGTGTTTTTTTGTGAAATATGAAAAGGTTATTTTTTGACTTGGTGGTTCGTGTTCCTTTTGAAGGTAAATTTTTTTGGAATGATATTGTTTTGTTTTAGCCTTTGGTGTTTTCATTGGTGCTCACATGCATGGTTTTATTTGTACCTGGAAGGATGACCTATATGGTATGGTGGTTGGGTGCCTGGGGTAGCATGGAAATGTGCATGTGGGTGAGACATGGTGGAACACCATTGGTGAATGTGGAAACCCACCAAGTTAGTTTGTTTTTCAAAAGTGTTTTGAGTTGAATAATATTGGCCTTTTGTTTCTAAATCAATGGTTATGTGGCTGGTTATTTTCTATGTCGTAGAAGATATTTTTATTCAGTATGCTTCCTTGTGATCTAAAATTCATAATCTTGTTGTATCTTGAGAAGTGATATTGTTGGTGTCTCGGTTTTGGAGTAATTTTCATTGGGCTTCTAAAGATGTGATTGATATTATGATGTGGCCATGGATAGTTCTCTGTTGGAAATATTTCATGCGAATCAACCTAAGGATTCATTTCAAATGTTAAATCCACCTCTTTTCATGATGCCTGAACCCATTTTTGGAATAGAGAGCTATTTGGGATCTATTAAAAGTTCTTCTAAGTCGTGATAATTCTTTTGGACAAAGCAGTTGTGTTCGGTGATGTTGATGTGTTACTTTGTATTCCTTGTCCATTCATCCCCTCGTTCAGAGTAAGAACGAATTTCTATATATATCTATACGTTCCCATTTAGATGAATTTTTTTGGAGATCAAGTGAGGTTTTTTTTGAGTGGTGTGATCCTTATTACCTGAATGCAGAGCAAAAAATGCTTCATGCATCAGAGCTCCAGCCATAGGCGACGGTGTGAAGCTGTTCACGCAGTTGGGAAATCGACAGAGGTGTGGAGTGCTCGATTAGGATCCTTAAAACATAGTTTTGGTAATTTAGTTTCTATTTCAATGTCTTGGTTCCTCATTTCTATGAATTTCCCTTTGTCGCAACAAGCGTGGTGGACTTAACCCCTCACACAATGTCTATGGTTATTCCTTCATAGATGTGGGTTTTCAATCAATGTCCCTATATGGACCACCAGTATGAATTAGGTGTAGTATTGTTGTTACCTATTCATAGGTGGAGATTTTTGGGTAGTTTATTTGTTTTTTTTTCGTTTTCAGTGGCCAAATTATTGGGTCCCCTTCCCTCCCATCCCCAAGTGGTGGGGGTCCAGAATTGTGCTGAATGTGTCGGCCATGTTATTATCCCCTCCATTCGAGAGTGGGTGGTTTATATGTTCATGTTGTAACCCTATTAACATGGTATAATAGGTTTTTGTAGGAGGGTTTTTTTGGGATTGTGTGAGTGGGGCCCAACTCTAGGACATGTTCAATTCTTGTCTGTTCGTTGCTAGTTGGTTTCTAATAGTGGGGCGACCCACCATGGTTCTCCTGGATTTTCATCCTAAGAACATTTCTCGTGAAATTTGATTCTTAATGGTGGGGAGTCCATTGTTGAATCCCCTGAAATATTTGGTTTTGTGAGTTCTCTTTGGTTTGGGTGATGGTTGGGTTCATTGAGAGAAGGCACAACAATCGGGTTCTTGGCTTGGTTGTGGAGGTGGTGGCTTTATCTTTCCGTTGATTCTCCAAATGTAGTTGTGAGTTGTGTTTTCTGTGGGAAAGATTATTATGTTTTATTGTTGCTGATTGATATTTCCTTATCATTATAGGCTGGATTATGTTATTATGGAATCCTTAGGTGTTGTTTTTTTCAACCGGAAACTGTTATGGCTTTCTGTGGGTGGAAAGCTTTAATGGTGGGGAGAATTGTCACACACAGTTTTTTGTGTCTTTGTATTAATCCGGTCCATTGGGAATACTAATCATTTTCATGGGTTTTTTGTGAGATGAATCCTGAGTTTTGAAGTTTCATATATGTCAAACCACCCTAATTAGGTATCCCCATTGTTTGTTTAGTAGTTTTTGAAGAAAGGGTGGTTACTTCATGATTTGGTCCAACTGTGTGCCCATTCCGAGTTTTAAAAACTGAAATGTTTTCTTTTATAACTATTTTTTTCATCCTTTTTCACCCATTCAACTTCCCACATGTCATATACTGATATATTAAAACTTATTTATCCTTTTAGACCCATTATAAATTCATAAGCAGAGTGAAGTTGGGTTACTTATTTAGGTATTGGGCCAGCCCATGGGCCCATTTCCTATTTAAAAAAATAATTCGTTTCATTTATATCTTTTTAATTTTTTACTATTGTTTGGTGATTCTACCTCCCCCTCGAATCCAATAACCCTGTCCTAACCCTCATAATCGATTTTACCATTTTGGAGCTCATATGGGTCGCAGATTAGGGCGAAAATTATCAGGAAACCTCAAATCGTCTTGATTTGACAAGGTAAATTTTATCATTTATAAATCAATCAATTCGAACTCTTTTGGACACCAATATTCTTTCCCTGGTTCTTCCAGTCGTTAGGAGTGTCTCCAAGATGTTTCAAGCCATTCCATTTTCTATAGAGTTTCAGGTCTAATGGAAGACGAAGAGTTTTCTAGGGGGAAAGGTGAGATTCCTTCTCCTTTGTCCTTCCCCTTCCCCTCCATTCATTATTTCGTGGATTTATATTGTCCCATAGTATTGATCAATATAGGGTTTTTTATACCATTTTTAGGGGGTTTAAGTTTTTTTAGGTCTTGTCTTTAATGTTTTAGGGTTTATAAACCCGGGGTGGGTGATTTCTGGTGTGCGTTTCAATTACGCCAAGGACTTGAGGTAGGATATCCCTTCCACATGCCTTTATCATTTATGTTTCATCATTTTAATATTACCCTTAACTGATATAAATGTTTATTATTGTTTTTAATCCTTTGTATAATCTTCTTTGTTTGCAAAGAGGTTGTTTAATCATTGTTTTGTGAAATGTAGTGTTGTTTTGTCATGAAAGTGCTCAACAAGTGTTTATTTAAATGTTCCGTTATCTTTTGAATTTATTTTGTGAGGTTTATAATCAGGTTTATAGTATTTTTAACATGTTATAGTATCTTGAATGAAAATATGAAATCCAATTGGTGTTTTATTCCTTCTCATGTATATAAAATAAATTTTTTTGTTTAAAAAGGGCATGACATGTGTTTGGTAAATTGTCCGGTTGGATTTTATGTGTGATGTGTGATTTAAAAGTTATTTGATTTGATTTATAAAGGAATTTGGAGAATTATAAATGTTATTTTTGGGTCCTTATATGGATTTCCAATTTGGATTTGATTTTACAAACATGCGGGCTTTTGGTTTACAGCATATTTTGGCCCGAGTTTCCCAAAAATGGACCGTTTCACATCATTATGAAAATGGTTGTGTTTTGAATATGTAACCTGAGTATTATAAGAGATTTATGAATGTGTTTTTCTTATGTAAATGATCTTTATACACATCCTTAATAAAATTAAAATTCATACCATCATCAAACGTAAGTTTTGAGAAAATGTTTAAAGGCCCGTTTGGCATTTCCTAGAAATGAAGGAGTGTTTTACTTGTTCATACCAAGTTGTGCAAATGGAATGGTTTTATGGGCCGTTAAATGATTTTATTAAATGTTAATAGGGCTTCCAAATATTAAATGGTTTGGTTTTTATGTGTGTTTATAATTGAAATAGTGTTTTTGAATGAGTTTTATGTGCAAAGCCTCAATAAACTTCATGAAAATTGTTTTGCAAAAATATATAGCGGTTTGTTGATTTGTGTATGAAATGTGAAGAATGATTATGGGATGTTTGTGTTTTTATGGTTTGGGAATGGAATGTGGATGTGAAATGTTTATTTCATAATATTTGTAACATGATTGAGCACTAAAGGGAATCTTGGGTATCTAGGTGGGTGGACGTGTACTAGTATGCTGGTGATTCTGTGGGGGATGCCCTCTGTTTCACGTAGCAAGTTTGATGATGACAACACTATCTAAACAATGATGATGATGATGATTCGGGACAACTAGGTTATAGGTATGTTCCCTACTAGTGTCTCATGCATGAGAACATATATTTATCATGGTTACGTTCACCGAGATACGAGGTACCTGGGGCTCACAACTAACTAGTGCCTAGGGTTGTTCTCGTGACTAGTGCTCATTGTCTATTTTGTACTCACCTTCGGCATACGGTGTCTTTTGTTGGTAAATTCAGTAGTCTGTGTTATTTATTTAAAAGTTAAAATTCTTTAAATCAGCACTCTTGAAAACTATTTTCATTTTGAAGTTGCACATCATTAAAAAAAATTGTTACTTCCATTTTTTTTATTAAACATGCATGTTTTTGTCTAATAATTATTATAGCATGGAACCTCATTTTAAAACCATAATTTTATATCTTTAATTTAAAACTATATATTGATGTTTCTATTATTTTAAAGGAATGTATATTGGGAATAGAATATCGGGCTAGCCTACTGAGTTTTAATAATCACACCTATAGTCTTCTTCATTTTTTAGCTCTTGTACAGGTTTTATCTTTTGTATTATCACCTTTGGAGACATTTGATCATTATGTTGGAGGGTGACCAGAAGTGTCACATGTAGTTATTTGGTCATAGGGATTGTTCATTTGAGTTTTTGGTTTTGTTCTACTTTTAGTTTCTTGTATAAATAATATTTAGATCAATTTTTATATAAATTCATTTTGGGCTGTCCGTTTATTTCCGTTGTTTGTTTGATTGTCTATATATGAGAGAAATCATTCCCTTGTGTACTATATTGATACTCTTGGTTCTTGTCACCATCCCGGGAGGATCAAGAACGCCTCTTGGGACTTGTCACTAGCTGGCCTTGGTGACCGGTTCAGGGTCGACTCGGGCTGGTTCATGACAATTATGGTTTGAAAACTATTTTCCAGTAAAGACATGATTTTTAATAAATGTATGTTTCCACAATAAATGGTTTATTTCAAATATATAAAAAATTATTTATATATATTTAATATAATATTTTTAATTATGATTTCAAAATTGAAGAATGGTGAATTTTAAATAATTTTATTAGATAGTTCAATTTCAATGTAAAAATTAAATACCTTAAAAATAAAATTAGAGTCATGGGACATTATGACGAACAAAAAATTATTTAATAAATAAAAAAATGTGAATTTTCAGACATATATATTTCCCCCCAAAAAATAATGTTATTTTAAATTTATATTACATATTTAATAATTTTGTAGTCAGTCCTTCAATGTGTATAATATATTTTATGATTTTAAATTCATTTCCTTGAGGGACTGACTCAACTACACCTATGTGAGGATACAATTTTTATATGTTGGGAAATTTGATATATAAAATAACTTTCTACACTTATAATTGGAAATACACCATGGGAAAAAACTATGGTATCGTTAGTGGTTTTGATTATCTAATTATATAGATAGAAAAACCTGAGTTTGTGAAATATTAATGGATTCTCCTACCATTTAATATTTAAACCAACAAATGATCCCACATTTATTAAGTCAATAAATTTGGATCAAGTCCAAAATCTACCATCCCCTCTATACAATCCTTTCATGTCTCACCAAGCTCTCAAGAATCCCCTCTTCAGGCTTTTGAAGTCACACACTCAAGTAAGGGGTTCTTGAATTCCTTCATTTCTCATTTTTATCAATGTTTCTTTATGTTGTTATATATTTTTATTTTATACTAATATTTTTCGATAATGATTTATCACTTCCACCATACTATTATCCTTATGTTTGATTGATTATAGACCCGTTTATCTCTCATTAATACCTTTTTTGTACACACATTCCCACGCCAAAATTCTGTAAGGGATTTCTATCTTCTTATTTCCATTAAAGATTTTTTATATATTATGTATCTAGATTCCATTTAATGTGTTGGTATATTATGTTATATGATATCAATAATGTCTATTTAATTTATATATGATTATAGACCCCTTTATCTCTTGTCAACCAAATTTTTTAATTTCTCTATGATGTTGTTATGCTGCTGAAATTGCACAATGATTTTCCAAGACAAAATCATCACATAGTTAATATATAACCCATTTATTAATCAAGTATATTTACCATTACACACATATTCATATTGAAATTTACATACATTTATTAATTACACATTCTTTGATTATAGAACCAATGAGTATTTTGAATGAATCCATGTTAAATAATCGATGTGGAAAACATAAGTATGAGATTTAAATTATTATAATGGGTACATAATAATAGCAATCCAATTAATTATGTAATGTTATGTATCATGAAATAACATTTGAAATGATTGTTTATACGTGATAATTCATGTTCAATGAGGGTATAATCATCCTAATCGACGTGAATTGAGCCTTGGACCAGGCATATACCATGTTTTATGTTGTTGCCACATTTCCTTGTCATGTTAAACTTACTATATAATGCATTTATGTTCATGATTCTCATGTACTCCGTTTAAATGCCTATTATCTAATATTTATTGTAATCATCATGTTACTTAATGTTTAATCTCATGCATGGATTTATAAATCACTTATTTTTTATAAATGTCCTATGGTAATCCCATGATGTGTTTAGTACAATGGTATGATTTGTTCATGTTAATGGATTTAGAAATAAAGATGTTTCATTTCATGTTTTAAGTTGTTATGTAATATTAATAATTTTCCCAGAAACTATAGCTCACAATCAATGGAGTATTCTTAAGGTAATTTTTTGTTATAAATCATGTTTAAGTGATTAATAAATTTAAGGGCTGTTATAGTTCATATAAGAGGATAGGTTATGTTATTTTTAATGTAAGTGTTATAAAAGAGTAGTCAAATCCTTATGTATAATGTTTATTGTAACAAAAAAATCCATAATTTTTTTGTGAGTATATAGTAAAAGGTATATCATGAATATAATCCCTATCTATATTTGAACTAGTACAGGTGGATTTGGGACCAATGAATCTAGGGGGAAAATCAAAAAACACTACTTTGATCTAGACTCAAATAGGAACTTGTTCACAAAAAAGAGCCTTGTTGCACTCTTGGTTCGACCCTCACAGGGGGATATGATTTTTTTAAATCATAAGCCTAGTATTAAAAATTATTATGGGAATGAAAAAATTCCCCTAAGAATATAGGTTGTGATGTTGATCATGGATCACAAAGATTGAAGCCCGTAAATTCATAAGCTAAGAAGATCAATTTAATTGATATCTTATCCATTTTGTCCTTGGATACAATATAATGTGTTTAATATTTTAAAATACACACCCCTAATTTTCCAGTTATTCTATATGATGGTTGATAATTGGAGTACTCAAGCTAATATATGATGCGAAGATCAATCTAATGACTATTATAATAACATTACTAATTTGGTTGAAACATGAATTACAAAAAATTTCACAGTAATATCTTAGTTAACTCATGTTTTGAATAAAAATAATGTTCAAGAGGAATTAACATCCTCCCCCACTAGGAACAAACAAGATTCAACTGAGAGCTTAATGAGACAAAGGCCTCCTATATTCAATATATTATAGGATCCATCAATTGCTGATTAATGTATCAACTCTATTGAAAATAACTTCTCCATCCTTCAATGTTAAAAAAAGAGCAGGTCCATCTGGCATCTTATTATATTGAGGGGGAAGTTGATTAATGGTGGACATTATTAAAAAATACAAAGCCTATGTAAGATATTTAGGTTTTTTAGTGAAAATATTTCAATAAAATGTTTTCTGATAAATATTTTCCTCACACCATCTTCTATAAGATATAAAGGTACTTCCTTTCCCTCAAAAAAATATTACGAATCCATTAGCGAGTACAAGGAAACATCAAAATAGATGCATTCCATGCCACTAGCTTGGTCATTACCCCTTAATGAAACATTTACCGCATCATTTGATGGATAAAACTTAGGTATTAAATGACTAAGCCATCTATGTCATTGATATCTACTGGGAAATTGTCTTATTTTCCCTCAAAGTAAAATTTGATATTCGAAAATTTCAAGGGAATCATGAGGATAAGTAAAGGAATACGGAGAATAGTTATTGTGATATGACGGATAAAACCATTTTTTCAAAGAATATACATCCACCACGTACCATTTTTGTGTAGAGAACCATCCCAAAAATATCTTGAAGGGGATGAGGGATTTTTTTGATGTGGATGATAAGGGAAGACATCCAATAATTATCGACAAGAATGACCAACAATTGTGATAGTAGTGAGAAACACTAAATTTGATCCTTATTTAATAATTCATTTCTACAACTAAAAAGAACAAGGGTTCATTGTGAAATAGTTCCTTACGCCATGAATTTTTAGGGGAAACCACTAACCTCCAAGGTAGAAAGGGTTATCTTTTTCCATCACTACCTCTGAAGTGAATCCCGAAAACGATGTAGTGATAGGTATGTAATTTATTAATTAAATAATAGTGAACATTATATATAATTATTGTTATAAAAATCCTTTAATATCCTAAACAATAAGAAAAAAATTTATACACAACTACATATCATGGAAGTAGTGATTTCAGTGATAATAGAAAAGCGGGAAATTTTTTAATCGCATGAATATAACTCCTCACCTATAACAATTAATTGATTGAACTTACCTACAAACCACATCATTATCTATAAATTTTTATATGATCTGATTATTATAATTTATTTTATTAACATATATAGATCCAACATAAATTTCCATGAGAGGGGAATCAATCTCTATATGTGGAATTGACCCCCGATTCAGTACAGGTGAAAAAAGAATGATGAAACTTCAATAGATACATAATCTCAAGCATGGGTATTACAAACATGTGAGCCTAAATAACATTCTCAGATGACTATGTCTTAGAATAGAACCATCCTTGACGACATGCCATTTGTGTTTGGATTTGATGATGTATTTTCAAGGAAATTGATTGGTATTCCTCTTAGAATAGATGTTGAAATCTTGATTGATTTTATATTAGTGGAATTTCAAATATAAAATTCCTTATATAGAATATTTATTGTCGAGGTTGAGGTTTTGAAGAAACACCAAAAAGAGAATCTGGAAAATTTGATTATATTCCTTTGTTCTTTACCATGGGATCCACCAGTCCAGTTCGTCGAGAACAAGGACGAGTCAATGAGTGTTTTCCTTAATTATTGTGAGCTCAAATAAATGACTATAAAGAAAAAGAATCATTCCCAATATATTGATGAATTTTTAGATTATATATTTAGAGTAAAATACATATCCAAGGTGAATCTACAGTTAGGAGTTTACCATGTAAGGTTTTATAAGGAGGATATCCCCAAGGCTTCTATTCTTGTACAAGGTATAGGTACTATGAATTTGTATTAATACCTTTTGGACTCACTATTTTTTTATAAATACTTATGAATTGATGAATAGAGACTTTAGATATTCTCTTGACAAATTTTCTGTAGTCTTTATAGATGATATTCTAATATACTTCAGTAACATCGAACAACATGAGAAGTTTCTATGCACTGTAAATGAGACATTATGATAGAGGATGCTCTATGAAAAGTACAACCAGATTGGGTAATGATTGAAGGAATTATCATTATTGGTGAATATAATCATGAGAAATATGATATATGTGTATAATTAAAATACAAATAAAAGTGAGGGATGGATGAGAAAAATAGCTATGATAAATAATTATAGCATTCTTGGGATAACTGAATATTATCATCGATTTCTGAGAAACATCCCATGATTCTCAAACACTCTTTCCATCTTAACATAGAAGGGATTCATGATTTTTTTTATTGATTAATGATAACAGAGATTCAATAATTTGAAACTAATGAATATCACTAAAATTTTACTCACACTACCCACAAGTAGAGAACTTCTTGTGGTATTCAGTGAATATTTGACGAATGTAATGGGAAAAGTGTTGATGAAAAATGACAATGTCAATGAATTTACTAAAAGGAAGTTGAAATTTCATGATAATATATAACTATCACATTATATGGAGTCGGTTGGGTAAATCTTCACGTTGTAAATTTAGCGACATTATAACATTGGGGAATGTGATAAATATATATGGAACACAAAATACTCATGTATAAGTTAACATTGAAGGAGTTGAATATAGACTAATAAAGTTTGTTATATCTTATAAAAGAATATTTTTACTCAATTTACTTTAAAATTGGGAAATTGAATAAATTGAAAGACACTCTATTTAGAAAGGATCTAACTACTCATTCACTGAAGAGAATTAAAAAGGTTCCCATCTACATAGATTTGAGTACTATGGGCATGGAAATCATAAAGAGGGGAACATCATCAATCCTTTCATAAATGATATGTCCACCATATCATTTGGAAAGGATAATTGATTCTCAAAAGGAGGAGTTGTGATTTAAAAATAATGTGGAAACATTTAGATAAGGGAAATCCTCAGAGTTCAATGCTATCTAAGAATGTGGTGTGATATTTCGATCAATACTACGAGCTCCATCAAATCTGAAGTCAATGACTGGTCATTTGGATGATACATATAGTTTCAATTTCTCCATTATCCTAGGAAACATAATGTTTTATCATGATAACGAATAGTATTATTAGTGGGTTAACATGAATATGGAGATCATTGAGTGTATATAGAAAGGAAACAATGTTATCTAGGTTGTTGTGTTTTTTCCTACAAATACTACACACATCATTATAACTTGAGAGGAATTTTCATTGGATCAAATGTCATGGATATACTTCATATAAGTGGTAAGGATTCATGGAATACAACTATAGATTTTATTCAATCCAAATCCCAAATTCACCACTATGTTATGGAAGAGTCTCCAAAATTCTTTGAATTCTATGTTGAACTTCACTAGGGATTTTCATCATCAAACTAATGTCCAATCTGATCAGACTATCCAAAAATTGAGGACATTTTATGACCATGCTCAATAATCTTCAAAGGATGATGAGATCAGCATATTCCTCCAGTTTATTTCTCTTACAACAAAATTTTACACACAAGCATCCATGTGGTTCATTATTAAAACCTTTATAGGAGGAGGTAAAAAACACTAGCATATTGGGATGAATATGGGGAGTGAAACTTCAAGGCCCATAAATTGTCAAATAAATTATGGAGAAGGATACTAAAAGAATTGGGAAGAAGGGAAACCTTATTCCAAGGTACATATGCCCTTTTGAGATCCCTCATCACACTAGAGTTGTGGCCTATCTTCTCTAATTCCCACTGAACCTATCTCATAAACATTATGTATTCCATGTATCACTCTTGTGAATGTACATACCTATATGATTGCATGTACTCAATCAAAAGGTGGTACCATTGCAGAATATGCTTTCATAATATGAGATGTTGTTTAAGATATTATATCATAGAGAAAAATATGTAATAAATAAGATGAATCTCCTCATCATGGTGCTTTCATGAAACAAAATGTTTGAAAAAGCAATGTGGAAACCAGAGGAAGGAATGAGGAAGTGTAATCCTCATCTATTTTAGTATGGTAAAAGGAACTTTCTAGGGATAAAATTTTTAAGGTTGGAATATTTTAATGAACCAATCTATTATGAATATAATTATTTTTATTTTAATTAATTCATGATATAGAAAACACCTTCACTATTTTTGTTTAATATTTTATTGTGTTTAAATGACTGTAAATTATAATTACTATTGATAATATAGTTGATGAAAATTGATCACATGATTGTTATAAATATATATTTTTTGTTGAAATTAATATTTCTTAGACAAATGGGAGGTAGGCCTCATCAATAAGGCATGGTCAGTACGATGCTCATCTGTTTGAGGTACTAAAGGATGTAGCATCACTAGGCTTCAATCTCGATGAATCTCAAGAAGAGGTTCAACACATTAAAGTCTATGTAAATGATTAGGTTATCAGTTTGATAAGTTTAAAAAAAAATGATATAATAGAAATTGTATTTTTAAAGAATTAATTTTATTGAAATACTGAATTATTGAAATGATTAATATATTAATAAAGTAGTATTATCAAATTAATTTTATTAATAATATTTTGGTAAATAATTTTTATGAATTAAAATGAAATTTTTATTACGATTTGAAAACAATTTTTTCAAAATACTATTAATATTCAATACATATCACTTTTAATTTTCAAAATGAAAAATCATTTATTTAAGAATTTTTTAGGAAAAAAGAAATATTATTTTTGGGATAAGGATATAAAATTTTTCCAACGCTGAATTTTTCACAATTTTCAATGATGGATGATTTTTTGGGTAAAAATAAAATACAATATTAATAGAAAATGTATTTTATGACAACTTAAGGACTAAAAAATGATTTAATAAATACTATTATGGTTATTTTATGCCCAATATCTTTTATTACAGTAATATAATATGATTATAGATATATTTGACTTATTTTATAATTCCATAGTGAATACTCTAAATGTATAATATATTTTATGATTTTAAATTCATTTCCATAAGGATGTGACTCACCTCCACATATGTGGGGATAATATTTAAATATCATTGACTATTTTCCTTATAAAAAATTATTTTTCCCTCCACATTAAAAAACCATGGGAAAAATCCACGGGATGGTTTGTGGTTTTGAATATTTAATTATATAGATTCCAAAACCCTTGTTTGTGAATTATTAAAGAATTCGCCTATCATTTATTTTATAAACCCACCCATGCCCCCACTTATCATCACTCTAAATCCTTGAAGGACATCCTAATATTCCCTCACCTAACTATAATCCTACCAAGGCACCCAAATCTCTCATGAATCCACTCTTCAATCATTTAATGTCTCGCATTAATGTAAGGGGTCCTTACATTCCTTCATTTCTCATTTTTATCCAATTTTCATAATGTTGTATTACATTTTATTATCGATTAGAAACATCGGGGTTTTATTAATCCCACCCCAATTATACAACCTTCTATTTTAATGATTATATACCCATTTATCTATCATTGAAGAATTCTGGGTACACTTATTACCATGTGAAAATTCTATAAGGGATTTTTCTCTACTTATTTCCTTTAAATCATTTCTTCTATACTATGTATCTAATTTCAATTTCATATGTTAGGATGTTGTGTTACATAATCCTCATACTATCAATTTCATGTATAAATTATGATAGACTCATTTATTTCCCATAAAACCAGTTAATGAATTTCTATATGATGTCATTCTGCTACAGAAATTGCACCATGATTTTCCAAGCCAAAATCATCGTATAGTGAATACTGTAACATTTCTCTATCAAGGGAATTCATCTTTATTAACATATACATATTTAATGGTACTTTTTTGTATTTATTAGAAATTTTTTATTTTATAAAAAATGATGATGTTGAATGAATCCATGTTATATGATCTAGGTGGTATACTTAAGGATGAGATGGAAATGATCATGAAGGGTGAACCCTTATAGGTCTCCTGTGCATTGGGAAACGTTTAGTATCATGATTATCCATGTGAAATGAGGGTCTACTCATGATAATTCATGTGAAATGTGGTTTTAATAATGCTAATCCATGTTCAATGTCCCTTGGATCATTATAATACCTTGTTGAATATTGTTTGAACATTTCCATGTAATGATAACCATGAAATATCATGACTTTGTGTTCATGTTTCTCTTGTGATCTGTTGATATTCATATTCCCAAGCATGTATTGTATTTTTTCATATTATCATATGATTACCCCATCATAAAATTTATATCACACCCCATTCATATATATATATCCTAGGTTATTCCATAGAGTGTTAGGTATGAAGGAATGAGTTGGTCATGCCAAATAATTTTTAAATAAAGATATCTTATTTCGTTTTTTTATTGTTTTGTAATGTTCCTATTTTCCCAAGACACTAGACCTATTGATCCACATAGTTGTATTAAGTACACATTTATGCAATTAATAATATTTGTGTGTTTAATAAAAATCAGGTTTTCTATTAAACAATTGAGACAATCATCTTAATGATGTATAGTTATCAAAAACACAATATATCTGGGCATAAATCCTATACGACTAAAAATACATAGAATATTGAAATGTATACTAAATATACCATTAAATTCCCTATTATAAACTATATCCCATTTTTAAACATGGAGTACCTATGTAGTCATATGCATGGTAGTAGTTGGATCGTTTAACCACTCTAACATTAATTTTTATACTAAATACAATAATCAAGGACCCACCCATTCATGTACACATGTCATCCTATAATATAGAGACCAATGTCATGAATATCCATGAATACAGTTATTTCCTTCATGAAACCCATAAGAGAACCCATTATTTTCTCCATAATATATCCAATTTATTGGCGATCTAAACAAATCTATTAGAAAAACCCATTTGTGTTGTAAAGAATATAATTCCAAACATATAAAGGAGATCCAACATTTCATTGTCTAGATACAAGATAAATCAGGACACAAATCTACAAAATCAAACTACCCAAAACTAGTAACCCAAAAAACCATTGTGGAATTATTGTGGGAGACACACACCTCATTAGAAGACACCTCACTCAAGGGAGTAATGAACATATGTATAGAAGACCCGCTCTATAAGGCCCCAGCCTTAAACCTTACTTAATCTTGATTTGTTACAAGATTACACATTGAGGATCTTTTCGTGTTTAGAGTTTTAGATAATTAGGTCATAAAACTTGCGTTAAATTCCACATATAAACAAAGTGGTTACATAAAGATAGTATTATTCATTCCCATAAATGGAAACACATTTAAAATAAAACATGGATTATTTCTTGACACATCCTTGACTCTATCATCTTATCATGTACCTTTCCCTTGACCTGTGAAAAACATTTCAAAAACATGGGATGAGCATAAAAACTCAGTATGGGTTATAAAAAAAATGGAAAGGAAACATGAGTTCATATACACATAAGAATGAAATCATACTTTACCCATAAAACATAGGCACTTTAACATACCTCTTAAAATCATGAATAAATCCTAGAAATCATAAGACATAAAGGTAACTTGAGGCATTCATAACATTCTTACGTAGGGAGTAACCCTCTTGGTTACGTTTGGAATACCCATCACAGTATATTCCCTAAAATCTCTTCGGAGAAACCTTAACGTTTCACTCCTTCGTGTTACCCAATTAATTGGAGAGCTATAACGGGCTCACCCGCCCTTAGTTTATCACGGAACCACCCGTCATCATAATAATGCCCAAGAACCATAACATAATCATATCACATAAAACATGCATAAAGGTAACATAAAATTTACACATTTCAATCACAAGATATCAATACAACACATTGATATAAAAACATTATGAAAACCATTTTCAATACTAAAATAAAAGAAAAGTAAAACATGGTATTTATTTTTCTTTTAAAAAGAAGGTATGGCTTGTAGAGGAAGCCGAAACTCAAATAACGGTCATGACGGCGGAGAAGTCGTTGTCGCCGCATACGTACGACAAAGAAATTACCTTTTGTCGTTTAGTAAACGCTTCGTATAAAAAAGATTTCTTTTGAATAAACGTAAAAGTCAAAGGGGTTTATACACCATATAAAAGAAAGTTGTGTATAAAATAAAATATGCCTCAACGAAAGGAGATTGAGACGAAGTCCCATACCTCGTATCCGACTTGACCCGGCCGTTATTTAATCTCCTGAATAATAAACGTGAGTTAATATATACTTGCTTATGAATCTTTTTCAAGATCATTATTCATGTTATACCATGTTATGAACATCATGTAATCAGTTAAGTTAATAATGTTCATTTTGTCGGTATTTGGTTCTTAAGTCAAAAGCAGACTTCTTACATTACATGTTGTTAATTTGGTCAAATGTTCATTATATCCAGAATGGTATTCATGATGTAGATATCATATATTTCATATATATCCAGTACATACATGCATTTATAATATTACATAATCATTTAGAGGTATGAAATGAAATGCACAGTTCATGGAGACGGTAATCCGTACGTACGCATGAACGCTACTTTCATTTCTATTTCGTATTTTATACAACGGAATCATAATGATATAAAGGTATATTATAATTACAGTATAATATCATATATAATATCATAGTTCCATCATTTATATGTCCCACATATGGTATTTAACGAATCAAATCACTTTGAGGGGGCGGTAGTCCGCACTTCCTAAAATGAAGATATCGTGTTTACCCATAATGGAAACCATAATGGTATGCCCAAAATGAAAAAAAGAAGCTTAAGGAAAACATAAACATATTATATATCATATATGAAAATAGTGACATCATAATGGCCAGCTTTGAAGGTGTTAAATGAGTGTTGAACAATCATCGTTTCGGGAGGCAGAATTTCGCCATCCACGGAAACTGTATGTTATTTAACCATTTGATGTAGTTGTGTGAGAGTGTAGCTCAAATAAATATTATAACAACATCCTTTTATATTTAAGATACTGGTGTTGTTACAAAATAAGTAAATAAAAAGAGTTTAGGGGGTTGGAGAAGCAAAATAAAACAAATGAACATGAGAGAATGAATTACCTTTAAAAGTGTAACTCCTTTTGATTTGAGCCTAAAGGCTTCCTTTGAAAGGATTATGCCAAAAGGGAATCCTCTAGGATGAGGAGAGGGATGTGGAGAGAGTAAATGGTCAGGGGTTGGCCGAGCCAAAGGCTTGATATGTGTGTGAAATGAGGTAGAGTTGGGGGCCTTTTATAAGAGGAGAGGAGGGGCAATTTTGGAAAGTAAAGAAATATTACTTTATTTGAAAATTTGTTTCGGTTTCAAAAGGTCCCACATTGATATAATTCGTGGATAAGGATATAAGGGTTCGAAATCCACTAATCGAATTGGTTTTGGCCATGTGTATTTCATATAGTTTACATTATCTTTCCATTTTATTTAAATCGTCAAATAATGATGTCATCGCTGCATCATTATTATGTCATAAATAATTTAATTTATTTAATGTATTAAAATCATAAAAAAAATACTATGATGTAGGAAATCTTTTGATATTTCCAATGACTATTTATAATCAAATATCTGATCTTTATAACCCCATGTAAAAATTGTTTTCGTAAAACATATTATGTTTATGTCATTTTTACTTTTAAATTAAATAAAAAGTTATTTATGTCATTTCCCAAACAAAATGTCTCCATGGGGTCCCCAAGTTGACCCATGGCTTGTCTTGGTCGGCCATTACACAACCAATAAGGTTGGGACATGTGTCTAGGTCATTTCATATTATTAAAGCATTATTTATACCTTAAACTACACTAATTACCACTAATCGTGATTAAAAACTTAATAAGTTACTATTTACCAAAAAAATATTTTAATCTCATTGAACCAAATTTTACTTCTTAATGACAACCATGTATGTCTGATTTTCAAAATTCAATACACATCAGTGGTAAACATTCATTTAACTGAAAAATCAGTTTGCTTGATTACCACTTAGTGGTTTCACTATTCATCAAAAATTGAAGTTTTTCAGAAAATTACCAAAAATTCACCCTAAGATATATTTGATATTCCGAATTCAAAAATGAAGTCTATTTTAAAAAATTAAAATCATATAAGTCACATTAATTAATTTATTAATTAATTCCCACAGTCAGAGCAAATAGCGTGTTTTTATGAAACAATAAGTATCAAAAGATTGACACTAGTTTAAGTCCGATTTCAAAGTGAAATTAATTCCAACGACCACTATTGGATATAATGGTAAAAATATTTTCTAATTTCACTTTAAAACCAATTCAAAAGATAATCTAATCATATAAATAAATAAGATTAAAAAGAGGTTTTGAATTAAAATACATCATTTTACACTATTCATTAAAAAAATGAACTTTATCGGAAAGATACCAAAAATTAACCCAAAGTAAATTTTTATGTCCCGATTCTAAAGAAGAGTTTTATTTGGTCCAAAAGAATGTATAAGAGTGATCAAAACTATATTTAATGACAGTTCGTCATCAAAAGGCGATAAGTGAACCTTTAGTGAAAATTAGGGTATAAATGCCTAAAATTGAACTCTTTCCGTATTTTAAGCCTTTATCTTTTTTGGGTAAATGTAAAAACATTTAAAAACATATATCATATTTTAGTTATTTCTATACATTCCTGCCAGTACAACGACTACTCGTTAACTAACATTTAAAATAATATTATTTTATTACTTGTGTGCAACGTATGCTTTCAAAGAAACTCATCGTTGCGTACCGAGTACGCTATCGAACGTAGAAACCCCTTTTAATTAAAATTAATATTTAATTCGTAAATATTAATAAATATGAAAATTCATTATTCTTTATTTATCTGGGTTGTTACATCCTTCCCCCCTTTTGGGAATTGTGTCCTCACAATTTTATTTACTTATCAAAATAAGTGGGGGTATTTATCCCTCATAGCATTTTCAGATTCCCAAATTGCCTCTTCAATCACATGGTTTTTCCACAAAACCTTTACCTGGTGAATCACCTTATTCCGTAACACCTGCTCCCTGTGGTCAGGAATCTGGACTGGTTGTTCCTCATAAGATAGGTTCTCTTCTAGCTGAACTACCTCTGGACTCAAAACATGAGATGGATCTAGCATATACTTTCTCAACATTGAAACATGAAAAACATTGTGTACCTGAGATAAACTCGGAGGTAAAGCCACATGGTATGAAACTGATCCAACTCTCTCCAGAATTTCATATGGTCCAATAAACCTTAGACTCAGCTTTCCTTTCTTACCAAATCTCATCACACTTTTCCATGGAGAAACTTTGAGAAGAACATGATCACCTACCTCGAAAGATAGATCCTTCCTCCGGTTATCCGCATAACTCTTCTACCTGCTCTGAGCTGTTCTCATGTGCTTCTGAATCAATTGAACTTTTTCTGCCATCTCTTCTACCAATTCTGGTCCCATCAGCTTCCTTTCACCCACTTCATCCCAAAATGCTGGTGTTCGACACCACTTCCCATATAATGCCTCAAATGGTGAAATCTGTATACTGGAATGAAAACTGTTATTATAAGAAAACTCAACCAAAGAAATATGTTGGTCCCAACTTCCCTGATAATCCATCGAACAAGATCGAAGCATATCCTCCAAGGTCTGAATTGTTCGTTCTGACTGCCCATCTGATTGAGGATGAAAAGCTGTACTAAAATTTAATTCAGTACCCAACGACTTCTAAAGGCCTTTCCAAAAGTTAGAAGTAAACCTGGGATCACGATCCGATACAATGGAGAGAGGAACTCCATGTAACCTGACTATCTCTTTAAGATACAAATGGGAAAGTTGATCAAGAGAGAAAGTATCTCGTATAGAAAGGAAATGAGCAGATTTGGTCAAGCGATCAACAATAACCCAGATTTCATTATTACCTCGAGATGTCCTTGGTAATCCCACAACAAAGTCCATGGATATGTTCTCCCATTTCCACTCTGGCACTGGTAAAGGCTGAAGCATCCCTTTCGGTAACTGCCGCTCGGCTTTTAACCTGTTGACATGTCAAACACTTCACAGTAAAATCAGCAATATCTCTTTTCATTCCATCCCACCAGTAATACTCCCGCAGATCTCTGTACATCTTAGTACTGCTAGGATGAACTGAAAACGGGGAACTATGAGCCTCATATAACAAATCATTCTTCAACTGTGAATCACAAGTCACACATAACCTCTTCCCAAAACTCCAAAAACAAACACAAACTTATCCAAGAACTCATGGAATTTTTTTTCATAATGTCCATGAATACAGCAGTTGCATTGGTTGACCCAAAAGGAATAAATACAAATTCATAATGCTCATATCTAGTACGGAACGCAGTCTTCGGAACATCTGCTTATTTTACTTTCAACTGATGGTACCCCGACCTCAAGTCAATCTTCGAAAAATACTGAGCTCCCTGGAGCTGATACCACTTCATTCGATGGCCCAACATCTGCTGAAGCTATTGCAAAGGATTTCACCACCCCTTTCTGCTTGTATTCTGGCTGCATTCCCCAATTTGAGTTCTTCGTTGGACACTCGTTTGCATAATGACCCATTTCATTACACTTAAAACATCTTACCATTGGCTTTTCATTTCCTTCTTGATCATCTTCCTTACAGTTACGAGCAATATGACCAGACTTACCACACCGAAAGCACTTACCATACTTGGATAAACATTCTCCAGGATGCATTTTACCACACTTCTCACAGGATGGATATTTGGTTTTCTTACCTCCTTGATTCTTTGATGAATTCTTCCCCTTTGCCTGCCAACTAGACCTCTTATTCTGTTGTTTGTCATAGAACACTTGATCATCAGCAAACTCTATTTCTACCTTCTCGGAACATCGAACAAGTTTTTCATAACTTTTGAACTCACGAGAAGCTAAAGCCCTTCAATACTTTGGCTTTAACCCTGAGTAAAAACGGTTTATTTTACTATCAAGATCTCATATGAAGTTTGGAGCATACCTTGCAAATCGAGTGAACTTTTCTTCATAAGCAGCCACTGAATCATCCTCCTGACTCAATTCTAGGAACTTTTTTTCCATCCTAAGACGAACCACCTTAGGAAAATATTTCTCAAGAAACATACCTTTGAATTCGTCCCAGTGAAGATCCTCAATCTCATCATTATCCCTTATTGTTTTCACCATCGACCACCACTGATCAGCTTCACCTTCAAAACGGTAAACAGCAAGACTAACCTTTTGATGTTCTGAACACCCCATGACATCAAAAATCATCTCCAGTGCTTTAATCCACCCTTCAGCTTGCATAGGGTCAGATGATCCTCTGAATTATGGGGGATGTTGCCTCATGAAATGTTCCACCACTGACATGTTCCTCTGCGGTTGATCTGGCTGATCACATGCATGGATACCACAACCATTTATAGCCTGAGTCAACTGTCCCATCACTACAACAAACTGTTCAGTTCCGATTCCGACCATCTCAGGTTGCTGATTTGGAAGGTTATCTTCCTCCTGATGTCGTCCCAACGTAGCTGCTTTGTTTCCTCTGCGGAAAACCATTCCGAACACAGAAATATCTTAGGTGAAGAAAAATGGTAATCCGAAAATGCTATATCATTTCAATCATATTATAATTTAACACTTTTCTAACTCCTAAAGTTGTCTAAACCGACCTTTGATACCAACTATAAGGACCTATCCTCAAACCTTACTTAATCTTGAGTTATTACAAGATTACACATTGAGGATCTTTTCGGGTTTAGAGTTTCAGAGAATTAGATCATAAAACTTGCGTTAAATTCCACATATAAACAAAGTGGTTACATAAAGATAGTATTATTCATTCCCATCAGTGGAAACACATTTAAAATAAAACATGGATTATTTATTGACACATCCTTGACTCTATCATCTTATCATGTACCTTTCCCTTGACCTGTGAAAAACATTTCAAAAACTTGGGATGAGCATAAAAACTCAGTATGGGTGATAAAAAAACATGGAAATGAAACATGAGTTCATATACACATAAGAATGAAATCATACTTTACCCATAAAACATAGGCACTTTAACATACCTCTTAAAATCATGAATAAATCATAGAAATCATAAGACATAAAGGTAACTTGAGGCATTCCTAACATTCTTACGTAGGGAGTAACCCTCTTGGTTACGTTTGGAATACCCATCACAGTATATTCCCTAAAATCTCTTCGGAGAAACCTTAACGTTTCACTCCTTCGCGTTACCCAATGCATTGGAGAGCTATAACGGGCTCACCCGCCCTTAGTTTGTCACGGAACCACCCGTCTTCATAATAATGCCCAAGAACCATAACATAATCATATCACATAAAACTTGCATAAAGGTAACATAAAATTTACACATTTCAATCACGAGATATCAATACAACACATTGATATAAAAACATTATGTAAACCATTTTTAATACTAAAATAAAAGAAAAGTAAAACATGGTATTTATTTTTCTTTTAAAAAGAAGGTATGGCTTGTAGAGGAAGCCGAAACTCAAATAACGGTCACGACGGCAGAGAAGTCGTTGTCACCGCATACGTACGACAAAAACATTCCCTTTTGTCGTTTATTAAACGCTTCGTATAAAAATGATTCCTTTTGAATAAACGTAAAAGTCAAATGGGTTTATACACCATATTAAAGAAAGTTGTGTATAAAATAAAATATGCCTTAACGAAAGGAGATTGAGACGAAGTCCCATACCTCGTATCCGACTTGACCCGGTCGTTCTTTAATCTCCTGAATAATAAACATGAGCTAATCTATACTTTATTATGAATCTTTTTCAAGTTAATTATTCCTTTTATACCATGTTATGAACATCATGTAATCAGTTAAGTTAATAATGTTCATTTTGTCGGTATTTGGTTCTTAAGTCAAAAATAGACTTCTTACATTACATGTTGTTAATTTGGTCAAAGGTTAATTATATCCAGAATGGTATTCATGATGTAGATATCATATATGTCATATATATCCAGTACATACATTCATTTATAATATTAAATAATCATTTAGAGGTAAGAAATGAAATGCACCGTTCATGGAGACGGTAATCCGTACGTACGCATGAACGCTACTTTCATTTCTATTTCGTATTTTATAGAACAGAATCATAATGATATAAAGGTATATTATGATTCCAGTATAATATCATATATAATATCATAGTTCCATCCTTTATATGTCCCACATATGGTATTTAACAAATCAAATCACTTTGAGGGGGCGGTAGTCCGCACTTCCGAAAATGAAGATATCGTGTTTACCCATAATGGAAACCATAAAGGTATTCCCAAAATGAAAAAAATAGAAGCTTAAGGAAAACATAAACATATTATATATCATATATAAAAATAGTGACATCATAATGGCCACCTTTGAAGGTGTTAAATGAGTGTTGAACAATCATCATTTCGGGAGGCAGAATTTCGCCATCCACGGAAACCGTATGTTCTTTAACCATTTGATGTAGTTTTGTGAGAGTGTAGCTCAAATAAATATTATAAAAACATCATTTTATATTTAATATACTGGTGTTGTTACAAAATATGTAAATAAAAAGAGTTTAGGGGGTTGGAGAAGCAAAATAAAACAAATGAACATGAGAGAATGAATTACCTTTAAAAGTGTAACTCCTTTTGACTTGTGCCTAAAGGCTTCCATTGAAAGGATTCTGCCCAAATGGAATCCTATAGGATGAGGATAGGGATGTGGAGAGAGTAAATGGGAATGTTTTGGCCGAGCCAAAGGCTTGAGAATTGTGTGAAATGAGGTAGAGGTGGGGGCCTTTTATAAGAGGAGAGGAGGGGCACTTTTGGAAAGTAAAGAAATATTACTTTATTTGAAAATGTTTTTCGGTTTAATAAGGTACCACATTGATATAATTAGTGGATAAGGTGATAAGGGTTCGAAATACACTCATCCAATCGGTTTTGGCCATGTGTAGTTTATAGATTTTACATTATCTTTCCATTTTATTTAAATTGTCAAATAATGATGTCATCGCTGCATCATTATTATGTCATAAATAATTTAATTTATTTAATGTCTAAAAATCATAAAAAAAATACTATGATGTAGGAAATATTTTTATCTTTTCAATGACTATTTATAATCAAATATCTGATCTTTATAACCCCATGTAAAAATTGTTTTTGTAAAACATATTATGTTTGTGTCATTTTTACTTTTACATTAAATAAAAGGTTATTTATGTCATTTCCCAACCAAAATGTCTCCATGGGGTCCCCAAGTTGACCCATGGCTTGTCTCGGTCGGACATCACACAACCAATAAGTTTGGGATATGTTTCTAGGTAATTTCATATTATTAAAGCATTATTTATACCTTAAACTACACTAATTACCACTAATCGCGATTAAAAACTTAATAAGTTACTATTCACCAAAAAAATATTTTAATCTCATTAAACCACATTTTACTTCTTAATGAAAACCATGTATGTCGGATTTTCAAAATTCAATACACATTAGTGGTAAACTTTCATTTAACTGAAAAATCAGTTTGCTTGATTACCACTTAGTGGTTTCACTATTCATCAAAAATTGAAGTTTTTCAGAAAATTACCAAAAATTCACCCTAAGCTATATTTGATATTACGAATTCAAAAATGAAGTCTATTTTATAAAATTCAAATCATATAAGTCACATTAATTAATTTAATAATTAATTGCAACTGTCAGAGCAAATAGCGTGTTTTTATGAAACAATAAGTATCAAAAGATTGACACTAGTTTAAGTCCGATTTCAAAGTGAAATTAATTCCAACGACCACTATTGGATTTAATGGTAAAAATATTTTCTAATTTAAATTTAAAAACAAATTCAAAATATAATCTAATCATATAAATAAATTAGATTAAAAATAGGTTTTGAATTAAAATACACATTTTACACTATTCATTAAAAAAATGAACTTTATCGGAAAGATACCAAAAATTCACCCAAAGTAAATTTTGATGTCCCGATTCTAAAGAAGAGTTTTATTTTGTCCAAAATAATTTATAAGAGTGATCAAAACTATATTTAATGATAGTTCTTCATCAAAAGGAGATAAGTGAACCTTTAGTGAAAATTAGGGTATAAATGCCTAAAATTGAACTCTTTCCATATTTTAAGCCTTTATCTTTTTTGGGTAAATGTAAAAACATTTAAAAACATATATAATCATATTTTAGTTATTTCTATCCATTCCCGCCAGTACAACGGCTACTCGTTAACTAACATTTAAAATATTATTATTTTATTACTTGTGTGCAACGTAAGTTTTCAAAGAAACTCATCGTTGCGTACCGAGTACGCTATCGAACGTAGAAACCCCTTTTAATTAAAATTAATATTTAATTCGTAAATATTAATAAATATGAAAATTCATTATTCTTTATTTACCTGGGTTGTTACACGCTCCATGCTATAATGCACCTCATTCAAGGGTGTATTGAACCCTATTTATTACATGTGGTGGACTTATAACTATTCAACAATAAATGGATTAATTAATACATATTGATTTATTGATCCCACACCATTTATATAATAAGGGATACTGAAATCCAAGATGGAAAAAAGCATCACATTCCCTTTATATAATACAACCAGGGTTGTAGAGGACCTGTGAGTTCTTTGAACATCATTCCCCAAACCCTGTCATTATCCAAATTATACGAAATACAATATATATATATATATATATAATTCACTAAAAACAACATATTTTGGATAAAATGAAAACATAAATTGTTATATATGTAAAAATATTCTTAGGATATGTTATTGATTTGGCTGAAACATTCATCTGATAAGAAAGTCATCATTATCACACCACAAACGAGATGGGTGGCTATTTAAAAACCCTTAGGTGAGACAAAAGGATTGTTGGGGTTAGGTGGTGTAGGTGTATTCCTCCTATCCATACCAGATGTTCCCTCCCAGGTTGGAATTGGTAGACTTTCCATACTAGATTGTTAGCTGGCCAATGCACATGGGACTTGCTTTGACTTGGCCCCAATCCTATGATGCCCGACCAATTGTGGTCTTATTGCTCCCAAGGCACACCTACCCATGAATACTCACTGAGGGTTAAAAATATTATAAACATATTAATATATTTTATTTCAATATTATCAACACTCTTATTTCAATGGTAGTCCATCATGATGGTATGCACTGCCCTTCATAATTAGAAAATCCATCAATTGATTTTTCCATGGACGAATACATAGTTAAATTTATTAATTTGCATATAAGATTGTTTAAAAATATGAAAACACAATAAATGAGATAATTATATATTATAAAATATATTGGTGGTAAAAAAAACTCATTCATGAAATAATTTTGAATCATTTATCTGTTGATCCATGAACTCTAAAAATGCATCAAACTTATTGGAATTTCACATGTTTTAATAATTTAAAGAAGTATTATAAAAAAATTTCTTGTTTGTTTGGTAAATAAATTTAGTAATATAGGATTATGTACTGATTGATGGGTCAAATGATTGAATTATTTTTTGAAGAATACAAAAAAAACAATGAACATAGTATAAATCTTGATAAATATCATATTGAGAGAATAATTTTCTACCACTAGTGATTTATGTGTTTTAATATGGATTTAGTGAATAATTTTCATGAGTGTAACATCTTGGTGTCTTGTGGGATGATTATAAAGGTTGATATTTTCTTTGGGATATGTTTTGGTTTGGGCTGTGATGTCTTAGGGTCAAGTACTATTATTATTTGGGATGGATATAGGTTAATAATTATTCGATGAGGTCATGAAGTGATGATGTACGGATATGGTGGGGGTGTTTGGTCATGATGATGTGGTTGTGCTGTGATGATTTTATAATGGTATGATTTAAAAATAGTGAAACATGGGAATGCATATTTCCAGTGGATATGCTGGTGATCCTGATATAGGTTGAGAGTAAAAATTTAATTTTTTAATGAATATTTTGATGGTTGTGATATTATTTTATAAATTTTTTTGTTGTATGATTATAAATATGTTAAATTAAAGGTATTTTTCATTTATTATTATATATTTCTATAATTTCTTAATTACAATTTTTAATTAGGATATTCCATATTTTAAAAGATTATATGATATAGATGAAGTTGAATTGTATGTAATTTTTAGTTTTTCCACAATCTTAATCACACTCTTTCATTTATTATTTGCTTCACCTATGCCATTCCCAAAAACATTATTTCACATGGATATAACATTTTTTAATTTTATCACCCAGAGATTTTGTTTAAATTAATTTTCTAGATTTTATGAGGGTGATTTTAACAATTGTGTAGGTAACATGGTATGATATATTTATTGATATAGAGATTTTTTCATCCAATACTACATGTATTGTTGTTATATTTGTATGTTATGTTGGTAAAAATTGGGTTGAAGAAAATAATTTTTTCCATATTGAGATCATTTGGGTGTATATTTGAATTTTTTTTATTTTTTCGAGAATTAATAGGGAAATGCCTCTTATTAGTTTGATAGATACCCTAGATACCAGTTTTAATCTCATGACCTATTGGTGGAAGGATATCAGGAATAGTGTTATCCTCTCCAACTACCCAGGAGGGGATTAAATAGGTATTCAAAACCATTGGTTAAACTCCAAATCTCATTTTTGTAATAGTTGTTCTGTTTTTTATAAAAATTTTCAAAACAGTTTGAAAAAATTTGGATGTACTAAAAAACATCAATAATTTATCTCCCTTTAACATTTCCCATATTTTTAATTCATATCATTTTTTAAAACTAATAAAATATGATATAATGGAAAATAATCTAATAAATACCCCAATATGCAAGTCTTACATGAATGGTAGGCCTATTTAAAATGAGGGAGAGATGACGAGAGAATGATTCTAAAATTCATATACAACAAAAAAAATTGACGACATGAATCATCTTTGAACATCATATCACTATATTAGGAGAATAATTAAATAATTCACTTAGTCTCCCTTAAAACTCTCAAATATTGAAAATAAATCCATAAAGTTTATAGTCGAATATGAATATACTTTAATTCTACCACTAGTACCAAATGTGTCAGACATGAATCATGAATTTATATAGGTTTAACAAGTTTGAATATACATGTGTAAAAATGTACATATAATAGAATAAATTAATACATTAGTCTCCCTGGTAAAAATTTTATTCAAACAAAACACATTCAAATAGGGATAAAATTTGGAATTCATAGAAGCCTACAAACTGACGTAGAATTATTTAAGTAGGCTTTTCTAGGGGGATATAAAATAACCCTAATTTTTTATTTGAAATTAATGTCCCAATATTTGTTAGAGAAGTCAAACAAATTTTCTTAGTATCATAAATAAAATTATACAATCATAAAATCACACATCAACTAAATAATATGGACTCAACTAAAAAGCCATGGTTATTCGACAAATAAATGTTAACAGCAATGAAAAAAATTAAAAATAAATAAATAAAACTATAGATATTTATATTAATATATAATTAATTAATTTTTAATTCATCTATATAAATGTTAATTATAAAATTAAAGAGTAACCATTTAATACAAAAACAAGTCAATGTTTTTCAATCAATTCCCAATTTTTTTAATCCATTGAGAATAACCAGAACTATTGATCATACAGATGTGTCTCCAATGATTCATCCCAACATAATTAAGAAAAATGCCACTAAACTCTTATGAAAATACATTAATACATGGAATTATTTAGAAACAATTAATAATTATGTTAAATAGATGTTTCTAGAGTAAAGATATTGACTATCTCAGATATTTTGGACAAACAATTCCAATTCATGATGTGTGTAAAAGTGTTTTCTATTAATAAAATTATAAAAAAATACAATATTAAAATATTATAACATAATATAATTATTAACAGGGAATTAAAATGCACCAAAAAATAAATATTAACGATGAAATAACAAAATACCATCTATTATATTTTTTAATGTATTCATTTGAAAACATCCCATTAATTCTATATTCTGATTCATTGATAAAAAAGTAATATTTGATTTTATGGTGTAATGATACAAGAAAATTTTCCTAAAATTATAGTAAATACTTTATCCTACAAACAAAAATGGATATTGAAATATAATTTGAATGTATAACTATATGAAATAATTTAGAGAAATCCCAAAACTCATGAAATCTATTATAAGTAATGTAAATATATTTCACTTATAATAATCAAATGAATCATATGTGGATTATTATTATATTTTGAGGGTCAGATGAAATGTTTTTAAATTACTACATTGATTTTTTAAATTGAAAAGATGCTTGGAATATATTCATACATCATAATGACTCATAAATAAAATATATAATATTATAAGTCTAAAATAACATGATCAACTTGAATCTCATGAGAATTATTTATTAATTTTGTGGTAATTATAAATTGATAATATCATTAAATTCTTACATTTATCTATTGGTCTATCATCATAATATATAATATTATGTATATATATATCAATATAAACAATAGAATAACAAAATTCAAAAAAATGATCTTTTAATGATTTTGAACCCCAATAATGTCTTCATTCTACTTAATCTCATCAAAAAAATTAGATATTAATGTAATATATTCCAATTTACATGAAATATAATAGAAAATAACTAAAATGTCATTTCATTTAAAGGAAGGTATATCATGTTTGACATCAATCATTTTCCTCGAACCACACCATCATAAATGCATGTTGAAGTTGGTTTATCTTACGTTCCAACCAATCTATCAAAAATAGAATATAGTTAAATTATGAAAATATATCAGGGAGATTTATATATTATTGGATTAATAAATTTAATAAATAAAAGTTATTAATAATGCATATAATAGAAATCACAGGAGAATCTTCATGTTCGACACCATTTCATGGAATTTCATGAAAATCTTGCATTTTTTGTCCCTATAAGTATGACCTTAAAAATCATTCACTATTTTCAAATCATTATCATGGAAATTCCCTATCCAATGATGGAAATTATTATATACACCTCAGAGATGGATTGAATTAGAAATATTAACTATAGAAAATTATTCATTATGTTCTATCCTAAGAATAAAATCATGTCACTCTTTCCTCGTTAATAGTGCCTGATGATACAACACTTCAAATAAATACCAACTAATAATTATTAATAATAAATAAATATATATAATTAAATTTAATAAATACAACCATAAAAATAAATATTTATGTTTCTTACCATCTGGGTAATTTTGTTATGTAATCCTTAAAATGAAAAAACTCATCTATAAAATTAATCCCATGGGTTATAAATAAATTGATTATGAAATTGTTAAAATAAATTATCATTTTTATGATAATCCACTTGGAGGAGACAAATATCCCCAAACATTGATTAGCCCCCACCACACACACATGTTCAAAAATAAGATCACCATGATGAATTATTATCTTTATTTTTAAGAATAACAAACCATTTATGATATCTCATCATCATTTGATAAGTCATAAAAATAAAAAATGAAAAAACTTATTTATTTGTAATATTTTATTAATAAATTCTATAAAACCCAAAATCCCAAAAATATTATTACTAAATTTTTCATGAGGAAAAAAATAAAAAATTATTATTATATAATATTTTATTCTTTAGAAATGAAGATGTAAGACTACAAACAAAATATTTAGAGAACATTTGTAATTATTGACTACTCTATTCCTTGAAATTACAAAACATTCATATAATGTTTTGATTTGGGACTTCCATTGAATATATATACTATTATATTTAGTCATTATTTACTGGTAGTAGAAAAGAATTTTTTTTAAATCCATCAATTTTTTTGTAAAAAATATTATCACTATTTTGACACTCTTCAACATATTTTATTAAAGAAACATGAACCAGCATTTCACACACACACAATAAATATGAAAATACTAGATAATGATGAAAAATATAATATTTAATGACAATAAATGAACACAATCATCATCCAATAAGGAAAATGTAGTAAACATAGCGCCAACCACATTATATCAATGTCAAAAAATGAAAGTAGGGAAATTAGAAATAATGTGTTTTAATAATTGTTTATTAAATGATACTTTTTCTAATCAAATCAGTTTGATTAAAAACATCTAATTCATGGAAATAAAAAAATTATTGTTTAAAAATATTTGAATGGATAAGGATGTATATCATTTTCAATATATTGAATCAATATTGTCAATATTGTGGATTTTTCCCTTTTGATAATAACGTGGAGTAGATGAAATTTTCGTCATGTTATATATAATAGAAATATTTTTTTCATTAGTTTGGATTGTTTTCTTCCAAAATATTTAATTCTTTACCATAGAATAATTTTTTTCAATAAATAAATATAATTTTGTAATTTATTCAGTTTTTCCCCTTCATCAATTTTTCTAAATTTAATTATAATAAAAATTACATTAGATGAAATAAATTATGAAAATTTATTATATATGATTCATAATTTATCTAATGTTAAATCAAATTGGTAAATTTAGTATATCGTAGTATCCCGATGGTTATTATAGTAATATATTATTTCTTAATTGACATTTATATACGGAGGAAAATATATGAATTTTTCAATAGAATATGGATTTAGATTGGGGAATTTTCTAGATATTATTGAAAACCTTATTTTATAAATGTAATTAATAAAAACATTTATAATTCCTAAAAATCATTTTTGTGGATGAACACATTGTAGGGGTAAATTTTTATGCCCATTTTTTTATTAGGTTTGATTTTTGTGTTTCATGGTACAATGTATTTGTCTGAACATATTTATTCAATAAACGAAATTGAAATTTATTTTGAGATTAAACTTTATTTTGAAAAACATTAAATCAATTTTAAATTATGAATTAAGATAGAAATATAAATTTATACTGTAATTATTCTTTTTAATGAATTATAACAATATATTAATTTTAGAATCCCTACACAAATCATATTTTTAATATCTATAATAGGAGGTGAAAAAAACTCAATGATGAAAAATTTACTGAGATATTTAAATATGTTTCAACACCATCAATTAAATAAGTTATTTGACCTATATATATATGTATGTGTTATATATATATATATATATCTCTGTTTGTGTTTTATATTAATATATTATGTTCAAAAAATATTTATTATGTGAATTCAATAATCACAGAACATATATTCATTAATAAAAATATAATGTATAATAATATTTTCAATTTATAATGAATTAAATACTTATTATATCAAATAAAAATTGAAATACTTAAATACTCCAATGTGAATTTTTTTCATAACAACATAACCTAGTTAACAAGTAATAAAAGATCATAAAATGAATAAATGTAACAAAATTTATCAATTCAAAAATAAAACAATATAAAACATGTAATAAAATATTTTATTACATGAATATCTAATGGAACATCAAAAAAAAATGTCTGAATTATACTAAATAAAATTCTATAAATAAAATCAAAGTGAAGTCCAATCACTAATAGATTTAAATTTGTATCCGCATATTCAATTTCTCATGTAATATTTAGTCTGTATATTATATTAATATAATATGTGTATGAAATAAACAAATTATGTGTACATATAGTACATGTCATGTACACGAAATATATGATATAGTGAACAATTTGTTCGAACAAGTATTTCATATGGAATAGTTCATCATGCTAGAATTTCTCCAAATGAATCAACGCAAACTGAGTAATATTGAACGATGATGCTATTATTCACTCATGGGTGGAGGGGTTAATTGAATGTATAAGTATGGAATCAATTGAGTGAAACAGGGAGACATCATAGGGGTGGATGTCATCAGAGGAGTTTATAATTTTATGCATTCCATGTGGTGTTTTATCCTTTCATGCAGGCTATGTGGAGTGGGGAGGATTGAATTTATCCCAAGATCCAACAGTTTAGTTGTGTGTAATTCATGCCTTCCTTTCACTATATCACAATGGACATATTGTGCGGTTGGTGAAAAATGTATCATCCACTATTCAGATCATTTTGAGGAAGGGTTTTCTATGTTGTGAAACACTAATAAACTCAATGTATTTCTTTTCCTTAATCATAGTGAGATTTTAACATTTAATGGATGGATAGATTATTATAGTACCATGTAAATCATTATTTCACGTGGGATCTTCCTCTCATTCATTTCTTTTACTTTTATTTTTTCTTTACTTCATTTACAATCCATTTATGTTGATTAGACTCTTGGAATTTCCAAAACAATCAAAATTTTAAATATTACACATTTATGTTCACACATGAATATTTTCATCAAGATATTGGAGTTTTAGATTCCTACAAATCAGAGTCGATTATTATTCCTTACATTTAAATAACCAATACTCCTAAACATTAATATGAATTATTAGGAATTTTCAATATATGAAAAAAAATATTTATTGTTTGGAAATTTACATAGAAATTACAAATACATTTGTTTATTGGATATCGAAGGAAACATTCACATATTACCTAATATATGATAAATTCAACATTATATGTCATTATTTTCTCTCAAAAAAAATTAATCTATAAATTATTTTCTTCATCTATAGTAATAAGATGATGAACATTATGATAAATTTCAACTATAATCCTCATGTTCTCAAGATGATAGCATCATAATGAACAATAGTAGAAACATAAAACATAAGAAACATGAATTATTTCATCTTAATAATGTGTAATAATGATAAAAAAATTTATATTAATTTCAAAAATGAGACTAGAAAATTCCCCCTTTAATATTTTGTTTTATGAATCCATATATTCTCTTTAATATACACATATATCCAAGATTATATAGAAGTGGTTAGTCAAGAAGATTTCTTCCAAATTACATTGAGTCTAAAGAACCACCTCATATACATGGTGTGATAATTTCTATAAAATACAAAGAAATTTTCCCTATGATGTTTGATGGACATATTTCCGGACAGCTGCCCATGAATTACATTTAGTTTGAGTTATTTTTTGAAGAAACCATGTCATAGTCCACGAATCACAATAGTTGAATATTCATGAAATGAATTATCTAACTCACAACTTTGGTGGTCCATGAAGTAAAAATATGGCCCCAAAACACATTGGTGAACATTTTAATATCATTATATATCATAAGATCATGAAACAAATATTTTCATATATGGACACGAACCACAAAAAATGATGTTTGATGGGGCTAGATCCATGTTTTTTTAATTTTACTTGGTTTATAGAAATAGGAATAGGAATTCAGTTTCTTATGGTTTTGGTTGAAAATTTTAGATCTGAGTGTTCAAGGTGGATCATTACTATAGAGGCTCAAAATTGATATATGGGTAGGAAAGATAATTCAATGTTAAAAAATTGTTAACAACTTTGTTAATTTATTAATGCACTAAAAATCGTTAAATTTACTATGGGATTATACCATTATAATGAATTCTATTGTTATACATTGAATATTTCATTATATTCAAGGATAATCTAATTTTAGAGTTCATAACTATCAATTTTTCATAATAGTAATTTTTGTATTCAGTATTTAGTGGATAATTTTTATGAATAATCAATTATTTCATGTATCTTTTTAATATTTTCATTCTCCCTTTAATTTCAAAATAAATTAGTAATAAAAAGTTCTTCTTCATTTTTTAGGTTTTTCTGTGTGAAAGTAATGTTTGATGTTAAATTCCATACCATTCATTTTTCCAAACCGAGTCTTGATAAAAAGTGTATATGATTGGAACAAATGGTTGATTATAATGAATGAAATTTTATCCCTTGATTTATTAAAAAGGATATAGTTTAATTTATTTAAAATAATATTAAAATTATTTATATCCACAAATCATTATAAATCAGAAAAACTAATGATGATTTCAATTATTTACATATTTTTATTCTGAATATTTTAGAAACAACATCATTCTAAAGGTTCATATTTAACTCATAATTTATTCATTATTAGTTTTCAAAATTTAAATAATCTCCCTAAAAAAGGAGGAGGTTCTTTCATTAAATATTTTCTTGATGACTATGGTGCTATCATTTTTAATTATCTAATCATTATTTTTAACAATATAATAATCATAGTTTAAATTCATAACTCTAATAAGAATATAATAAAAAATGTTGGGAAATGACTAATATAAATTTTATCAACCAATTTGATACATATATATTTATTTTTTAAATTAATTTTCATTACTCAATGGCCAGAAGGCATTAATTTTTATTAATTTTTGATAACCCCCCCCCCCTTTAAGGGATGATGGGAACCCTTACAAGGCCCATAGGCTCAGAGATTACATGGATCATAGGCTTAAGAGATTACATAACCCGATGGTCTTTGGGAATTCAACCAGTATATCTATAAAGAACGGCCCCTGCCTAGAATATGTATCATGATAGTAGCACTCCACCTTTGCATGACCGTCTGCATAGGCTTCCCGTGCAGGCACAGACTGGTACAGATGGAATAACCATACCTTCTCATTTTGACAATCCATTTGGCTCTTCTCTAGTGAGTGCACCTGCTGTTAATCCTATACTAGGGCTGCTCTTTTTTTTAGTGTGACTGGGGCCTGCATTCATGTGGCCTGAATGTCCAATGGTGTCCCTATAGCATTAAGGTTGCCTGAAGGCCTTGAAAATAAAAAGGTCTGAAGGCCTTGGGTGGGCCAAAAGCCTTGTAGGACCTGAGGACCAAACCAGTGGCCCAAAGCCCCATGTGTATGAATAGTTCTGGCTACTATAGTACCAAACAGTGCATGCTTCTGTACTGCTATAGTACCCCGGAAATATGTCTCCACCAGAATTTGATCTCGGGTCTCTTGGATTCACCTACTGAGACCTCACCAACTAGTCTAAGGAACATGTGCCATGAATTTTTATTACATTTCACATACATATATACACATTCATGAGACTAATGTAAACTACAGAAGCTAAATTTTACTCCAGTTATTAGTTTAGGGTGAAACAAAAGAATATGTTCTCGCACTATTATTTTTCATTATGTAGTTATTAAAATTAATATTGTGATTTTTAAGTCATAAATTTATTTAATTTTATCTTGTTCTACACAGAAATAAAGGTTTTCTAAAAATTTTGTAAAAATAAGTTAAACAGGCATTTATTCTCATGTGGTATAGGTGAACTCATTATTACATTCTGAAAATATGGAGAAATTTCTCTTAACATGGATTGATGATATTTATTTTTTATGGATAAATGGTGGATAAAAGTCTAGAATGGAATGTTGGAAGCCATGAAATGGTATTGATGATATGAACTTAAATTTTATCATCTTATTTATTTTACTAATGACACTCAATGTTATCATGAATTGTTTTTTTATATAATTGTTGTGGATTGATAGACATCATTTAGATCAAGTCTATTTGAATCCACATAAGAAACTCACATGAAAGAATAAATGTTTTTGTTTTTTCCTTTGATTTATAATGGGTCACATTAATATTAAACACAATTATGAATTTTACATTAACATGTTAAATGGAGTTTATTTAATTACACATTCCTAGTTACCTAGAGTTGGTGTATTATTAAATAACATTGGAATGATCACAAGAGATCATGTCTTGATATACTGATTAGTTTAGTTTCCTAGGAATTACTAGATATATACATAATGTTTATATTACATCATGAAATTTTATAAACAACATTGTGTCCCCTTTGAACAAACTCTTATCCCATAGCCTAGCCCTACAAGTGAATTTTAATATACTTTTTTTCAAATTATGATAAAAAGAAAACATAATAAATTGGTTACTTGAGATTCTCCATAAGGATATCAATTCAGTGGAAACTATCATAAATCTGCATATTCATTTAGGGCAATGTATAGGACTAAAACTCAAGAATTTTAATCTTAATAATCAGAATATTATGGAAAAAATATATCAAATAATTACATTTACATATTAACATGGATATTATACTTGTAGAATAATAACATGTAATATCAATAGGTAATTTAGAAATGATGGAATGCATAATGCCAGACAACATAACTAAATAGTTAATGAATTGTGCCATGAAAACAAATTCGATTTGGTCAAGACCTTGTGCTATGATAATAGTTTCTCTCGTGAAAAATACTATTGAATCAGAGGGATATAGCAGTCCCCACATATTAATTACTATGTCCATGGCATTCTTCATATGAAAACGATCAATCATAATATAATCATTCTTATTAAAAATATCATAAAAAATGTCAATACATTAACCATAACCCATGAATGGAAAACAATAACACATCCACAGTCCAACATAAATCATTCAATAAAATAGAGAAGATATTATTATAATAAATCATCCTTTATCAATATTAAAATAAAATTAAGGATATTTATATAGATTAAAATAATCTGTTAATCAATATGAGATAAATATCTCTAATCTCATGAAAACATTTAAAAGTCGCACTATTTATCACATAAGTTATTTAAATGAAATTTTTGAAACAGGTGTGGCAAAAATCATTGAAACTTATGAAAGGAATTTATATTTTAATTCCTTCATGTCCATATAAATATATCCATAAAAACATTTTTGAATCATGGACATTAATGAGAATGATTTAGTAGAATAAATATGTAAGACATTTAAAATTATATTTTAGTTAATGAGTACCCAAAAAAATAAGGGATGCTTTGAATACAAATAATTGAAAAATAACATTAATTAGAATATCATAATATAATAAAAAAATTGTATTCTTGTTATATCATGTTAGAGGATAGTATACACACCATATAAGAGTTGATTGGCACATAATAACAAAGAAGTCTCAGTTGATTGTAAATTGGGACAGAATCCCTTATACTAACCATATACTTAGATTAAGGATAAATAAATGAAATAATTATGTGTGAAAAATGTTAATAAACCTAATATGATTGGATATTTAGTGTAAATAAATCCGAGGACATTCACACATATTTTTTTAAAAACATAACCAATTATATGGATGTTTAACTGAATGAATAGAAATTGATTTCAGATTTCCATTATAAAGTTCATATTAATTATTTATGAATTTTTAAATGGAGTGATTATGTGTATCAAAATTATATCGATATAAAGGGGTGTTAATATTCCTAAATATATAATTAAATACTGATTCAATAGATAATATTGGAGTAAAATAATCAATGACGTATTTGTAAAACCCAATGAGTGGAAATTGAAATTAGAAATTCCCGTAATGATTTGGTATCTTACGAAAAAATAACCCCATGAAAGAAGGATCATACAATGAAGACGAATGTACCCATAAATTAAATTATATTACACAATGAATAAAATCATGGGAATTACATACACCACATATAAATAAATATATGAAAATATAGCATGAATCTCATTGGAATGAAATAAGATGAAAACCCTTTACTTTGTAATTTTCCTTAGAAGAGGGTATGTTAAGATCAGGTATATAGTTAAATAATTGTTATTAAATTATAAATGAACGTAATACATTAATATTATATCATATATAATCTTTTAATATTCTTTTGTTAATAATATTTTAGTAGTATCAATGTTTACGGTGTTAACTGATTAATTTTCCTTTATATATTTTGTTATGTAATTTGCCTTTGTTATGGATAGTATGTATTTGATTCATATCTAGAATGATATTATATTCTGAAAAAAGAATTTTAATCATAAAATTAAGATTATTCTTGAATGCTTATGATGGGGAATGAATCTCATCCCGTTCATGTCCTGGGGAATCTGTATGTACACACTAGTGACAATACCATCATATTTATGGTGAAATCACTTATAATTTGATGGTATACCATATTTACCAAATCATTAACTTGTTATATTTGTTATTTAAATCAATTATACTCATTATTATACTCATTCAAGTAATTAAGTGTTGAATAACAAACTACACCCTGACATGGAGACGGTAAGCTATATGTACACATGTTTGACGACTTTTTCATTCATAGGATGGATAGAATAATGAATATTTTTATACCATATTTATTATAACATCACACTATGTATAAGGTAATGGATTTTTTATTTATTTGTAGACACAACAATGAAATAGTATGTGGTAGAAGAAAAGAAGTTTGAAAGAGGTGATGAAATTATTATATCTTCTTCAAGTGATTCTTTTTTATTTGAACCAAAGGGCTTCGTAGGATGTCGTTCTGATCAAAGTAAGGGATCTCGAATGATGCGATGGTTTTTTGGAGGATATTTGTGCATGGGTTGGGCGATCCAAATTGGTTTGGAGATGTGAAATTAAGTGAAGGGGAAGTACCCTTTTATAAGATAGGTGAGAGTCACTTTAGGAAAAGCCTAAAATTTTAATTTATTATAAAAAAATTTTCAATTTTATAATAGATTCAAATGGATTTTATAGATGATAATGTAGGGATAGGCCGAAATACCATCAACCAATATGTTTTATTATATTTTATGTCCCAATATTAAACTTTTCTTTTAGATTTAATTATTAGATATATAGTTTTTCTTTTACCAAGTCTTTTTTTATTTTTATATTTCATGGTTAATAATATTTAAATATAATTCCAAGAGAACCTCAAGTGTTTCATTGATGACATATCAACGATTATATAAGTTCTTTTTCTGAACATTTAATTTTTAGAAATATTATTTCATTTAATATTAATGTATTAGTTTGAAAAACGCATTTATGTCAATTTTGACTGTATTTAGTTTTTGGTTTTTGTGAAAATCAAAAAAACATCATAACATAAAGAAAACATTAATTCAACCCAAACATGTCATATTGTCCTATAAAATTAGTCTAATAAATCAAATGTATCAATTTGAATTTATTTTTATATTTATAATATCAAACATTTTAATCCTTCATTAATTATGTTATTACTCAGTTATTATCGTGTCATAAATAAATTTAGTTATTTAATGTCAAAAAATTATAAATAAAATTCCATGATGTAGGATAAAATGTTAGGTTTATAATTAGTATTTAGTGTAAAATTTATCTTATGAATAATTGTATATCAAAAATGATTTAGTTACCAAACATTGAATTTTACACTTTTAACTCTTTTTAAATAAAATTAAAATAATTTTCATAATCTAATCAATCTGGATCAAAGATGATCATAATTAATTTTTAAGGACGATTTGGGACTAAAAAAACTAATACAATTGAATCAGGACATATGTTTGGATAAATATAATATCATTTTTACCTTAAAGTACCCTCTTTGCTTTTAGCCTTGGTAAATATAATTTAAAATTAAGTATGCACCAAAAATTTATTTCATCCTATCAATCCACATTTTACTTACTGATGTCAATAGTGTCTCTCGCATTTTTGGTATTCAATTCACTGAAGCAGTAAAATTAATTTTTATAAAAATTTGCAAATGTTCCTAGAAGATGGGTAAAAGACGTTAAAAACTTCAATAAAATTTTATATATAAATTATAATTATAAAATGACTCAAATTAATTATATTGAACTATTATATGTATTATGAATGTATTTTTACTTTAATTAAAATTTAAAGAAACATTATTTTTCTTAAAATAAAAGTTGGTTTCAAATAATAACGAAGTGTTTTACACAATTAATCAAAAATTGAATGTTTTCATAAAAATACAAAAATTTATCCCTAAGTTAATTTTGATGTTTAGAATATAAAAAGTATTTATATTTAAAAAAAATTAATGACATGTATGTTTAATTAATTTATTTCAAATTAATTTTTGTTGTGAATACCAGAACGCTTGTTTTTAAGAAGTAAAAACAATGAAAAGATTTGCATGTGTTTATATAGTATTTAAATGTGAAATTACATTCAATTACCAAGATTATATAAAATGATCAAAATGAAATATTTATATACTCTAAATCAAATTAATATCATAATATAAAAATATAAATAATTTGCGTGAAAAAATAGTTTTGAATTAAAACACCGTATTTTTCAATATTCATTTAAAAATTAAAATTCTCAAAAAAATACCCAAATTTCACCATAATATAGTATTAGTATTATTAATTAAAAAATTAATTCAATTTCACCAAATTGAACTTATAATGGTACCCCATAATTATTTCATTATTTTTCACAAATTTCTTAAAAGTTGTTCATTTATCAAAATAGTAATTATATTTTAATGCAACGTAATCATTTGTTATAAATTTGGTTTACTTATGTTATAAAATTTTAAATTTCATTTAAATTTTTTATTTACTATTATTATTACTATATTTAAGTAAAATGTTATAAATATAACATATGAATAATTGTAGTGTTGTTTCTCAGAAACTCAATCTTCTATATAATGTAAGCGAAGTTAGTTTTGTTTGTAGTATAAGATATTGAATTATGTTAATGATATACCATACTATTAAAAATTTTGCCTTTAAATTCCCCCCCTTCTGAATTATTTCATCCTCAGAATCTAATCTTGGAAATAAAAACACGAGGTTTGAAATTTCAAAACATATTTGTTGAAATCCCACATTGGAAAAAGAATCAATAAAATTATCACATTAAATGAAAGAATAAGAAGTAAAATGGTCACCTGAGATAACCCATATTGGGGTTCCATTAATGAAAACATAAATATGGAAGAGAAAAAAACCATCATGTTCTGATGGAGGTGGATAGAAAACATGATCAATTGAAATTTAAATACCATAATACCATAAACTTGAGGATGGTAAAACGTTCTTTGATAACCCATTAGGAAGAGTAATCATACAATGTTTTTTTTAAATTCCAATTTAATAATCTTTTAGAATTTATTTATGATATTTACTAATAACAGAAGATGATATACATAATTTTCAAGTATATTTTCATACTTCAATAAATTTCTACCTCTTTATAATATTTTTCCCATATGGTGAGTATTCTAGATGACTTGGTCACCGCTAAAGCTCTAGAATCAGCTTCTACAGAATCACATAATCCAAAATGATGAACTATATATTTACCTTATCTTTAGACATTAATCGAAAACAAAATGGTCAGTATATGATCAGATGATCCCCAAAAAGGATAATCCTTTATTGAATGAGATACTACTCCTAATATTGAAAAATAAACAAAAAATACAAAAAGTTCAACAAAGTCCATTAAAAACAATTTTCCTTAAAACATATCAAAATAATCCAAAATATGTTTAAAAACCAATATTTAGTAGGATTTGATCACATAGTCTTCCACGATAAATTTTAAAATTTATCTGAAAATAAAAATGTGTGCTCTTAAATTCACATTCATAAAAGTGACTAACCCAATCATATATTATTTTTGATTGGTTAATAATTTCTATAAATAACAAATCTATATATTTTGACAATAAAAACATAAATTTTTATAATATAAAAATCCACCATTACTCCTCAATTGAAATCATATAGTATTTTATTTTCCATAAGCATATAGTATTCCAAAAGGAGTGAACGTCTTCTAAAATAACATTTATCACATAATAATCAAATCATTTTCCTATAATATAGATAAATCATAAGTTCAAAAAATAAACATATTCTTCATATATAAAATCATTTAACTAAAATTAATTAGTCATACTCGCCAGTGACATCACATAGACTTGTGGTAGGTAATAAATCCCAATCTCACTTTGTTTGTGGGATCAATTCCCACAACATTATCCGACATGATCAGTTGTCACATGGTCTATGTGTTGTCCTTTTTCAAGAACTATATAATTGTAAAACATCCCCAAAAATTAGAAAAATTATTCAAAAATAACCATAACAAATTTTAACAACAAATTTTATCTCATAACATTCATTTTCATCAAAAAAATTAATAACATGAAATTCTCTCAGATTAAAGGATCATATAAACCAAAATTATTTTTTACATATATATCCACAAATGAATGAAAAATATTTCTAAAATTGAATTTTGAAAAAAAAACTATAGGTTTACACATATTGGAGAAAAGTCGTCTAAAGTAATCCCATCACCAAAGAGAATTAATACTTTTAAAGATTTATCCAACCATTTTTTTCCACAAAGGATCTTCCGTAACATAGTAGTTATCCTATAGAATAAGGAATTGACTTTGTAAAGGCCAATGTCTCCTACATTTAAGGAATATGACTCTAATTTAATTAATATGATCTTTTTAATTTTCTACTATAGTACTTTTAATTTTTCCACTATAATTATTTACTTCATGTCCTTATTTCCCACAGATAATGCATTTCTTTGTTCTATTGAGACACTTTACAGGTTTTCCCCTTCCACATATCCTGCATGATGGAAAATGAGATTTCTATTCCCTCTGGTCATCATTGCTGGATCTCTTTTCATTATCCTCCTTTTTCTTCATTTTTGAGTTCGAATGATTGTTAATGTATATGTAATTGATCATATTTTTGGAAAATTGTCTCACCATGAACATGATATCTTTTATTCATATAATCTTTCCATTTCATTTGACATTTCCATGATTGTTCACACCTTGTAAATCATGTTCAATTTTACCATGACTTCTTTGGAATCCATCCATTGACTAAATCCATAATGCAGAGTGTGAGTAAAAATTGTTATAAAATCAACTAGAGAACATCATGACACCTTATTTTTAATCTAAAATACATTAGGATTATCTAAGGTTATACATTATCGTCTTATATTAATATATTTCAAATCAGGTTTCATGGAAAATTTTACTTATCCTAACTATATCCCATTAGAGTGTCAATACAAAGAGTGCAGGAAAGCCCATTGTTGTGTACCGGGATACCCCAAGTGAAGCCCGAAAATACTTGTGGAAGTTTCAAATCCTAGGTACATATGTACCAGAGCCACCTCAACCTATTTTTATCCATAAATGAATCCATTTTCATGGGAGAAAACATTATAATTATTGTACCAAATTTTATGGATGTTCTGCTTTACTAATACTTAATGTCAATCTAATTGTAATTTTATCTAATCATTGTTTATCTAAATCTAGCTTTCAAGGTTTGTACTAAAAATCCAAGAATACCTACTGTAATGCCCTCAACCTAGATACATATAGTCCGTGTAATGTTACATATAATTTTCATTATCACAATAGATAACATCTCAAATGTCAGATTATTTTAATAGACTTGGAGGTTATAGATATATACATAAGATTTACATTAAATTATTAAATAAAAAAACCACAGCATTGTGTTCCCTTTGAACCCACTCGTTTCCCTTAGCCTATCACTGCAGGTCAATCATAATATTCTTATTCGTATCCTAGGAAAAAGAAAAAAAAAGAAATGGGTGACCTTAGATTTTCATTATGGATAACAATATAGTGAAAACTATCATAAATAAGAATAATCATTTATGGAAATGTATAAAACTAATACCCAAACCTTTTAAACATAAACTTCATCATAATATGGAAAATATAAATCAAATAATTCCATTTAAATATCCTCATGGATATTATTCAAGTTTAATAATCACATGTAATATCAATAGATAATTTCATAATGATGGAATGCATAATACCAGACATCATTATTATATAGTCAAGGCCTTGTGGGAAGACCACCAATAACATTTTGTCAAGGACATATGCCAAGATACTAGTTTGTCTCATGATGCCTACCAAATAATTGAGGGGATATAGAGGTCCCCAAATATCACATTCTATGTCCAATGAATTCCTCATATGAAAATGGTGAAACAGAATCTATGCATTCATATTAAAACTAGTAAATGTAATGTCAATACTTTAACAAAAAAACAATGAATGGTATTAAAATATCACATCCACATTAAAAAAACATAATCAATACAATATTAAACATATTATTATAATAAATAAACCTCATTATAGAGTAAAATATAACGATGGATATTGACATAGATGAAAATTATTAGTAAAAATATTTGTGAAAAATATGTTTTTTCTTATTGAAAGCATTTAAAAGTCAAACTTTTTTATCAAATTAGTTATTCAAAAGAGAATTTTGAATCTAATGTCCCATACCACATTGAAACTTATGAATGGAATTTAAATTTTAAATCATTAAATTACACATAAATAAATCCTGAAATAAAAAATTTAGGTCACATAAATTAATGAGAATGATTTAAGAGCGTAAATCTTTAAGTCATTTAAAGTGATATTTTTGTTAAAGGGCTCCTAACCCAATGAGAGATTATTGAATACAAATAATTGAGAAATAAAATTAAAAAAAAACATTATTATATAATTAAAATTATTGTATTCAGGATATATTATGTTAAAGGACAATATATACACCCTATAAAAGTCAATTTGTTCATAACAAAAATTAAGTATTAATGGAATGTAAATTGAGATGAAATCCCATATAAAGAATGTATAAATAGATTAAGGCTAAATCAATGAAATAATTATTTGTGAAAAAATAAAAATACAATAAATATGATTGGATAATTAGTTTAAATAAATGATAGTACATTCTCAAATATTTTAGTAAAAACAAAACCAATGATGTGGACGTTTAACTCAGTGAATGGAAATTGAGTAAATATTACTATTATCAAATTCATATCAATGAATTTATAATTTATAAATAGAGTGATTATGTGTATAATAAGTATATCAATTAACAGGGGAGTTTATATTACTAAATAAAGAAATAAATAGTGATTTCATAGATAATATTGGATTAAAACACTCAATGAACTGTGCGTAAAAACCAATGAGTGGAAATTAGAATTAGAAATTCCATTATTGAAATAGTAACTTATGAAATATACACACCATTAAATAATGATTATAAAATGATGATTTAAATACACATATTTTAATTTATATTACATGAATAATAAATTCAAGGGCAGTACATACACCACACAAAAGGAAATAGTGGAAAATATAGCATGAATCTCATGAGAATAAAAATTTATATGAAAACACCTTACCTTGTACTTTTTTCAGTATAGTGTATGATAAACTCTAATATAATAGTTAAATCACTATTTTTAAATTATAAAAGAACCATATTCCTAAATAAGATATCATAAATGATCTAATAATGTTGTATTGTTAATAATATATCAGTTGAATCATTGTTTTATGTTTTAACAAATTTTTTTCCTTTATATGTTTTGTTACGCCAGTCTTGTTTATTATGTATAGGATGTGAGTGATTCATATACAGAATTATATTATGTTCTTAAAAATTATTTTTATTCATAAATTGAAAATTATTCTTGAATGGTTACGAATGTGATTGAATCATATCACGTTCGTAGAGACGGTAAACTGTACGTAAGCCCGAGCGACAATATCATTCTTATGATGAAGAAGTCATATGTAATTGGATGGTATATAATATATAAATAACCATTAACATTTTATATTTATTATTTACATCAAATATACTCATTATTATTCCCATCTATATAAGGACGTGTTGAAAAACAAACAACACCATGACGTGGAGATGGTAAGTTGTGCATACGCACGTATGGTGCCATTGTCATTCATAAGATGTGTTGAATAATGAATATAGTTGTAAAATATTTATAATAAAGTCACAGTATTTATATGGTATAGGAGTCATTATAATGGTATGGAAACAACAAAGAATGTTGATGTGGAAGAAGACAATCACATTGAAAGATGCGATGAAATTATTACCTCTTCATTGGGTGCGTCCTTTTGATTTGATCAAAAGGGCTCCATAGGTTGGATTTCTGATCGAAGTTAAGCCTCTACGATTATGTGTGGGTAGATTTTAGGATATTTGAATAGGGGTTGGCCGAGATAAATGTATTTTGAGGTTTAAAATTAAGAGAAGGTGAAGTACCCCGTTATAAGAGAGATGGGGGTCACATTAGGAAAAGCATGAATTGTAATTTTATTATAAAATAATATTCTATTTATAATTTCTCCAATTGGATATATATCAATGATAATATTGGTATGAGTCGAAATATTATCATAAAATAGGTTTTAAACTAGTTTACATCACTATATTATCCTTATCTATTAGATTTAATTCAATGTAAAATAGTTTATCTTCTACCATGCCTTCTTGTATTTTTATATTACATGGTTAATAAACATACTATAAAAATCCAAGAGGAACAAAAATGGTTAATTAATGAAATATATATAATTAAATATTTCCTTTGGAAGAACATTATATATATTTAAGAATGTTATATCATTTATGAATATATTTTTTAAAACAACTCATTTATTTAAATTTTGACACTATTTAGTATTTGGTTTTTGTGAAAGTCAACAAAACATGATTACTTAAAAAAATGTACATTAAATAAACCCTATCAAGTCATATTAACTTATAAAATTAGTTTAATTCATAAAAAGCCTCAATTTAAATTTATATTGATATTTATAATATCAATTATTTTAATCATTCCTTAATAATGTAATTACTACGTCATCAACGTGTCATGAAAAAATTTATTTATCTAAGGTATAAAATTTATAAATAGAATACTATAATCTATGAAATCTTTTTATATTTATAATTAATATTTATAGTCAAATTTAGCTTATGTACGACCCTACATTAAATATGTGTTAGTTATTAATATTTAAATTTCAATCGTTTAACTCTTCTTAAAAAAATAACAATAAACATTCTAATGTAATTGATGTGGATAAAAGAGGATCAATATTTATTAATCATGTTGATTTTGGTAGAAAAAAACTTATCCAATAGAATTAGAACATGTGTTAGGGTAATTATAATATCAAATTTTCATTTAATTAAATTATTTACCTTTAACCGTTGTAAATAAAATACAAAAGTTACTATTCGCCAAAAATTACTTTCATTCGATTGAACAACATTTTACTTACTGATTTAAACTGTGTCTCTTAGTTTTTTGAAATTCAATTCACCAATTCTGTAAAATTACATTTTATACAAATTTAAAATGTTCTTTGATGGTGGCTAAAATACTTAATCAAATTCATTAGTTTTTTTTACATCTAATCATTTTATAAAATAACTCAAACGAATTAAATTGAACTAATACATGTAATAGGTATCTATTTTTAATTTAATGTAAATTTAAAATGAAATAATTATTCTTTAAAAAGAAGTCAGTTTCAAACAATAATGTTGTGTTTTTCACTACTCATCAGAAATTTAACATTTTTAGAAAAATACCAAAAATTCACCATAATATAATTTTGATATTTATAATTTAAAAATGAAGTATATATTAGAAAATTAAAGACATGTTTGTTTCCTTAATTAATTTAAAATCAATTTCTGTTGTACAAACTTTATTGTGGGTTTTTAAGAAGTAATAACAATCAAATGATTGACATGTGTTTATATCAATGTTAAATGTGAAATTACTTCAAATGACCAATATTATATAAAAAAATTATATTTATATAACCTAAAAACAATTAAGAGGATTATCTAAAAATATAAATAGATCGGATGAAAAAGTATTTTTGAATTACAATGTAGTATTTTTCATTATTCCTTATAAGATGAAATATCTCATAAAATTACCAAAATTTCACAATAATCTGGTATAGGTATTATGAATTGAAAAATTAGTAATATTTCACGAAATTAAATTTATAATAGTGTCTTATATTTATTACGTTATTGTTCACAAAAAGTCATAAAAGTAAATGCTTTATCAAAATTATAATTATATTTTAATGAAACTTGTTAACTTCTGTATATATAATATTTAATTATATGATAAAATTATAAAGTACATTTAAAATTTATTTTTTATTATCTTTATTAATATATTTAATTGTTCTATTTTAAATTTATCATTTTAATAATTAATGTGTTCTTTCCCAGAAACTAAATCTTCCACATAGTGTAAGCCAAGTTAGAGCTAAGTGAAGTATATTCTCTTGAATTACATTAATGGTATAACGTACTATGAAACCATGGGGTGTTAAACTGTACTATACTAAGCCATTTTTATGATCATGTTAACAATTATGTGATTCATAAATGTCTTTCTAGGATTTTTATAGAACCAATTTAAAATTAATTTATAAATACATTTAAATGAATTGGATTGTGAGTATTTGATGATTTATTTTTATGGTTATTAAGCCAAAGATAATATTTTGTATAATTTATTTTTTAGGAAAACATATTTAGAAATTTTACATTGAAGGAAAAATCGTTCTAGAACTTGTTTTGATATTTATTATTTTTAATTAATGTTAAAATGAAATGTTGTCTGGTTTTTTGTTGGATATATATTTATTATTTTATATGCATGATTCTATTTTGGTACATGTGCATGAATGGTATCATACATTAATAAGTGTTGAACTAGTGATGGTATAGTCTTAATAGATAAATTCCTCCATCATAAGTGATTTTTTAATTTCAGGGAACGAGGCCAACAACAATATAAAAAAGGGGGACCTACAAGGCTAACCATTTCAGAAAAAATTGTCTCATAAATATCTACTTCCATTACTATTTTTTGTCAATGGTGATGTTGTTGTTCATTTTAATGAAAAAAATATCAGTTATTTTAAAAGTGAAGGATATTTTCCACCACAATGAAATAATCAACCCCATGATTAAAATTTCACATCATGATCAGGTTTGATACGTTCACCAAAATGTGATGACAGGATGCAATCAATCTTTTTTGTCAAATTCACTACCAATATTAGTTTGGAACATCACCAGTCAATATATTATCATCATGATAATACATTGAATGATATTATCATTATGTATCATATTTATCCATTTGGAATGTAACATTAGTGTAAGCCCATACAATGCAATCATCTTCATCATGAATGATTAGAAGCATTTCATTATTTCGTCTAATGCAGTCAAGGTTATTATTTATGACAACTAGTTGAATCAAATAGAATATAGGGTATATAAATATTATAAATAGATTAGAATAAACATTATTTTAAAATAGAAAACATTTTATATATCACACATCGTATCTAGGGAAAATAATGTATAAAATGAATAATTTTCTATAGATTATGATCTAGGATCATCCTATGTTTTATTCAATTAATAACATGAATAGAATACTTCTTGGAGTTCCCCAAATTAATCCACATAATAAATATTACATTTTATGTTATTTTAATTGTATGGAAATTCCATTCTCCCTGTCTATATGATGTTTTATAACATATATAAAGTCTATTTACTCATAAATTACATTGAAAACTATTTTCAATATTTTTATAGAATGTAATTTCAGGAGTTAAATATCAATGAGAAGTATTTCATCCGCATAAAATAATAAAAATACAATGGTTCATCTAGTATCCTTCTTATATAAACTAGAATCATATGTCTATTTATTAAACAGAATACATAGATAGAATCACCATACCGTAGATTCCCACTTCATGGGCCTACAGTAATCAAAAAATGGAGTTTTGAAAATTATAATCCATAAAAATTTTATTTGAGACATTAAAATCATTAGGTTATATAAGGTCCATTACATCCTCCACCGTGGGACACAACATAAAGAAATAAATTATAGGCCTAGAGACATGATCATGCGACTTTCCCCTCACCATCCCAAAAAAATTATTTATATAATATGATTTCGAAATCTATTTAATAAATTACATAATCATAATATAATTTCATATGATACTAAAATGCACATTATTATCACAACAAAAAATAATAAATAACTGTAAAAACTACAATAATTCCTAGAAAAAACTGATGATTAAAAACCATTATTACATTAAAAATAATAAAAACATTTATAAAATTATAACATATTATAATGAATTAAATTTACCATAAAAAACAATAAATAATTGAAAAATATTTGAAATTTACAGTGATAACCTTTTAAGAAAATCACTTTAAAAAGGAAATTCAAATATAGGATTTTTTTTTTAAAAAAACTCATTGAAGCATTATTGATTAATAATGTAAAATCAAATTTTATTTAATAGTTTTATAGAATAAAATAAATAGAATTATTGATACTACATATGTTCACAAATACATGTTTTAATATACTTTTTCCATATCTAGATCCTCCAGTAATATGATATATGTTGTTTGAGGATTAATATATGGTATATTTGTCATATTAACACATGCATTTTACATGAAACTCAATATAATAGGAATTGACCAATCCAGGCCTCACATGGTCCAATTTTAAGTTGAATGTACCACCCGATGTCTGAGGGTTAACAAATAGCACCATGTTGGCCTATCACACAACACGATAAGCCATAGCCTATTTTATTTTATTGTAAAAACATTTTCAAAGCATAAAATAAAATGAAAAACATATTGGATAACCGTATATAATCAAATAAATGACTCACAATTCCTGAATACGAATTTAAGAACAAATACAACCCCACAATTTTAATATATAGAATTGTAAATTTTATATGTCCTTGAATTTGATATATGTGATACGCTAGAAAACTCATCCTCATTGTGAGTACCCATATATTGGTCTCTTGTGGCAACAATCATTCCCACCATCCTGAACCGCTATTAAATATGACATGTCACTAAGCTACACATGTAATTATTTATGATGTTATACTACATTCACTTCTACTTATACCATCATATATCTTGTGAAACATCAGCAAAAGAATAAAATGTGTGCGCACAATTCTTGTGATACAATGAATACATGGAATAAGAAAATGACTACAAATCCCGACATTGATAAAAATATTGTACACTACTACTCAAAGGTAACTGTAGAGCACATAAAGTGTCACGATCCTTTAAATAGAATAATTATTGAACCTCTTCATCCAATATTTTTCTTTTAGTTACCATATACATGGATGCACACATTTCTGTACACAATTCATCCTAGGGAATATGACAATATTTCATTTATAACAATCGATACAGTGATGCTATTTTAGAAACCCATTAGAGAACCCATGATTATATCTAGTATATATCCAAATAAAGGGGGTTGTTAACCCCAAGTAGTATAAACAACCATTTGTGTTGTAAAGGAGATAATACAACTAATATTAATGATCCCCCATTAGCATATTCCAGCTACAAGTGAATTAGAATGAAGCACCCAAATTTGAAATACATAAAACCACCAACCCTTGAAACATATATGGAATTATACTAGGAGACACACACCTCATATTAATAGAAAACATTTTAGGAATTGTTAACAATATGTATAGAGTACATCTGCCTCAGTATAAGACACCTTGGTCTAGGGAAACCAATCATTATCCATAGCCTGTGGTGGACCTCCACCTAATTATCAACAATGGAGTTGAAAAACAAAGTTAATATATATGACCTTTTTCTAATTAATTTAGGGGTTGGAATTAGAATACATGATGGAAAACAAGCTTTACATTTCCTTTTATAGAATATAACAGGGTTAGTACTACTCCCGTGAATTCTTTGAACATCATGCCCAAAACCCCCAAATCATCACTTTGGAGCTATATACTAAAACTATCAATATTTCATTTAATAAACCTAATATGTTTGACCAATAAACACACATTTTGATCTATGAAAAAAATATTTTGATTAGTTTACTTATTTTTTTGGAACGTAAATTATAGAATGATATCATAGAAATCACCCACACAAAGGTGAATGGTGGTTATGCGGTGAACCTTAGGTGAGACACATATCACATTGGAATAATGTTTTATGTTAGTATCGATCTAATTATTATTTTTATGCCATCATGAGTCAGGTTTTCCACAAATACATGACTAGCTCATGGGAGGGCCAATGCAATTAGGACCTACGTTTAGCTATCCTAGTTAGGAAGCCTACGCCACCTGAACCATTATATTCTAGTCATTGTCAAGGACCCCCTACCACATATAAACATGGATAGTTAAAAATATTATATTATTTTTATAATATGTAAAACTCATAATTATATGTTTTCTCGAATCAGTTGTTAACACTACACCTCGAAATCATGAGATCCATCAAATTATATTTCCATGGATGAAAACATTGGTAAATTTATCATTTTAAATGAAAAAATTAGACTAATTATTAATCATAAAAAATAGCATTCACCATATACAATACCCTCAATCAATCCCTAATTTTTATCATTGAACTACAAAGCCAATAACTCCCTAAATGCATAATTCTTATTGGAATTTAACATGGTTTAATTATTTAGCGATGTATTTGATAAATTTATTATTGTGTGAGAGGAAAATAAGTTTTGGAAGGTATGTATAATTATGAATGAAATGATGAAATAGTTTATATAAATTTTAATTAATAAGAAGTGATGAGATAAATGACCCTAATATGAATCGTCATAGATTACATATTAGGAAAATAAATTACTACCACTGATAATTTTTTTTAATATGGCTTTGATGATTTTTTTATTCTGTATAAAATCTAGTTGTTCAATTGCATGAATATATATGTTTATATTTTATTGGGTTTTTTATTATTTTTGGGAGTGATTGCTTTGGGTTATGTCATGTATTGGGTTTTGAAAGCATATTGTAATAACATTATTCAATGGTGTGCAGATTTGATGTTGTAGGAATATGATGGGGACATGTTTTGGTGATGATAATGTTGTTGTGGTGGAAACGATGATATAATAGGATGATATAATTGTGTTGATCGAAGAGAATTATTTTCACTGGTTGATTTAGATTGGAGTCATGGCACTAGATGAGAGCTACACTTTTCTATTTTCCATGAATAATTATATGATTGGGATTCTATTTTAGAAATTGTTATATGTTGTGATTATGATGAAATAAAATCACTAAGATTATTCTCCTATTATTATATGCCCCCAAAAATTATTAATTCCATTTCATATATATTATACTCTATAGTTTAATTAGAATAGTTGATGTGGCTAAAGTAATATTTTTAGTAAATTATTGTTTTCTCAATAGATTAATCAAAATATTTCATTTCATATTTGATTAAAATATTTCTATCATAAATCCATTATTACACATTGATATAACTGAGTAAATCATGTTATCACAACAACATAGTTTTTTAATCATGTTATAGGATAGTTAGGGGGAAATTTCAGCTCTTCATCAAATATCATCGTTAGTGTTATAGAAATATCACTATAATTTGGCTTCCATTGTTTAAAATTTTTATAGGTTAATGAAATTTAGATAAATATGGATTTGTGGAAAAAAAATTTCTTTAATTAGATCATTTGAGTTTTGATTTTTATATTTATTTCCTTTTGACCCTAGGGTTCTTCTTATTATCCTTTGGGTATTCTGATGGTGGGTTGTAGTTTTATATTGCGAGAGAGCATCTACAGATTGATGGGTCGTTTGGGCTCCCATTGGGCATCTATGGTTTCAATTATAGAACAAAATAGCAGATATTGATATGGTAGGTTCAAATGGTAATGTCGATTCTAGGTGTATAGGTCAGTTTTGTAGAAGGGATGTAGTGGTCATAGTCAATGGATTTGGGCATCAGGGGTTTGGTTCTTCAAGATATACATCACACATAGTTTGTTATGGATCACATTAGGATCCAAAGGAGAATCTAGACTTGTAGCATGATGGGTGGGGAAGGGATGGAATTCTAGGAGGAGGGGTTAGGAGGATGATGAGTAGGCTCTATTTGACCATCACCGTCATGGTGATGGAACATGTGTGCTATGGGAATTCCATTGTTGGTCTTCTATAGTGGGGGTTCTTGGTGGTGCTAGATAGAACGATGGGTAGAATAGGTTGGAGTTCGGTAGTCGGCCTTGCATCAGCACATGCATGCATTATTGAGTATCTATTCTAGATCGAGTCTCCAGATATGGTCGGATTTCTCTTAGTGGCACTCAGGTTCATAAATTAAAGAGTGGTGTTTGGATACAACGGAGAAGTAATCCCTATTGTTTTAGAATGATAATGAGTTGTAGTGGAGGATATGGTCATTGGGGACATCACATATCGAGAATACAGGACCTTGGGTTTGGATTTTTGTTGTTCCTTGTGCAATGGCCATGTTGATTTGTTGGTAATTTAATGAGTTTTTCCCAAATGGATGACATGCCACTGAAATTTTAGGCTATATTCCATTGAGCCTACTAGATTGTAATGGGTCCCCCTAATCCCAGATTAATAATAGTTAATGATTTGTTTTTATTTTTAGTAAATGGAATTTCCCCCATCGTTCATGGTAAACGATATTAATGCCTCTTATTCTTATCATAGATACCATTAATCCATGTTGTCAACTCGTGAACTATTAGTGGAAGGCTTCGATGAACAATAATATCCCCTACACTTTCCATGTTGGGTATTTAGTATGTATTAGAATCTATAGGTATCAATCCAAAAATTATTTTCCACAATATGAAACTATTTTCATAAATAATTATTAAAATAGATTAAAAAATATGCACGTACTGACAATCAAATCATAATTCCCTGACATAAATACATATTTTAACTCATTTTAATGAACATAATTTGTTAAAATTAATCATAGTTTTTATAAAAGTCAAACATAGAATATTTCCCCCCATATTCATGTACTACTTCAAAGGTGGGCCAATTTAATGGAGAGGGAGAGACGGAGAGAGAATGATTTTCACACTAATATATATCACAGTAAAAATTGATTACTTACACATTATGTGAACATCATATAACTATATTAAAAAATCATGGATTATAGATATCTGATCCCCTTCCAATTCTTCTTCTTATGGAAAACTATTAATAATTTCCATAGTGAAATGTTAATATGCTATAATTCCACCTCTTGCTCCTTATGATCTTCACAAGGTCCCTTAATTATTTTTGGTTTTGTGAGAATTAATAAAAATATGTAAAAATGTACTACTAATTGAAAACATATGGAATAGTGATTAATTGAAAACATATTCAAATCACAATAAAATATGGAGGTCATAGAATCCAATATTCTGATAAAAACGATGTATTGTACCATTTTCATGGGAGATCTAAATCGATAATCATTGTTTATTTGGATTTCATATATATAATCTTATGGAAAAAATTAAAACCATTGTAAAATTTAACATAAATCATACTAGAAAATAATTAAATCACACATTATCTAAATAATAAAAAGTTATGTAAAAACCTGTGGGTATTGAAGAAATTACAGTTTACATAGCTACATCGAATAATTCATAACTAAATCCCACATTAGAAGATTTTGTTAATAATATATCCCAGAATCATAAAATCATTTACATATAAGAAAGATAAATAATTTCATATAATTTAATAATAAAAAAACATAAATATTTTTAGTCAATTCAGTTATATTTTCCAATTCCATGAATCACAAGAAGCATTTAAAATATTTTTATTTATCTAATAAGTCTACCTTAAATAATTATGCATACTGTCACTACAATATTGGTAACAATAAAAAAAATGAAATTTAGGAAAAACCATTAACAATATTGGTCTTTAAAGGTTTCTACACTTAATAAATGAAATTTCAAAATTATTGTTTCAATTACAATCTAATATATGATTTTTAATAATGTATTTTATATTAATGAAATTATTTGAAAAAAATTGCTACAGAATGAATATACAATGTTATTCCTTAATGATAAATGTAATTAACCACAATGATATATGTATTAAAGGTGGAATAGAATAGGATCATATTTTAAAAAAATTTAATGTAGTAATTTTTAGTGATACCACTAAATATATATTATTTATTATAGATAAATAATTAAATTTTGTGTTTTATGTAGAAAGGAACCATAAAATTTACTAAAATTAAAAATAAAAATATTATCCTACAAATGAACGGGGATATTTTAATATAATTAAATTCCTAAGTAGAAGAATTAAATTTCTCAACTCCAAGAACTAGTAAAATACATTAAAACTAATATAAAACTATTTTATATACCACAATAAAATTAATTAGATATTGATCATAAAAATAATATTTAGGGTCCGTTGGAAGGGGTAAATTTTGGACAAGGTTTTCTTGAATAAAAAATCAAGGAATATTTTAATACATCACAGTGAGTAATAAATCATATGAAACATAAAATATGTTTCAAAGATCATGAAAAATAATGATTCTCATTTTTATCCATTAATAATTTGTTGGTAATTAATCATTGATACATTCTTAATACTCTTTTCTGTGATAGTGGTTATATCACCACAGTTGATAAAATATTTTATATATCATTCAAGTGAATATGATAATAATATTTATTAGAAATGGATTTCTAGGTTTTTACTATTAATAATGTCTACATATAATATAATAACATCATCAAAATAAGTATTGATTAATTTAATATTTTCCAATTTAGAAAAAAAATATAAAAATTAAATAAAATAATTAATACATCCATTGAATTCCAAGTATATCATGTTTTAAATAAAACATTGTAAAGAAATAAACAATCATAAATAATGGTTGTAGTTGATCTATATTACAATCCAACCAGACTCTTGAATTTTTTTTATAAATTATGGGTAAATATCAAAGGGATTTATAAATAAAGGAAAAATAAATAGTGAAATTAAATATGATTGATAATTTATAGTATATGAATCACTCGAGAATATGCATGTTCCATTCAATTTTAATAAAATTGATGAAAACAATGATATTTTTTTCCATTTATGATTTTCTTTTATAATAAAGAACATTTTTAAAATCATTGTTATTAACATGAATTCTCCATGGGAGGAAATTCTTATATCTATATCTAATTAGTATAGAATTAAAGATATTGACTATAGAAAATTGTCAATTTAGTGACGACATTATTCTAAAATCACTACATTTGATTCCTATTAATAGTGTTGGATGATGAAACTCATTAATAAAATTTGGCCTTATAACTATAAAAAATTTATTAATATAGGAAACTAATTTAATTAACTATAATAATATAATACAAAACCTTATGTATATTTCCATGTAGGAAATTCAGTGACGTAATCAACAATATGAATAAGATCATCAAGAATATTTATATCATGAGTTATAAAAAAATTGATTATAAGATCTATTTTAAAAAGGAGATCATTTTATGGATGCTTTTAATTTTGGGGACAAATATTCAAAAACTTTTCTTGACTACCACCTTGCACATGAAATGTGTAACAAGTTCTTAATGATGACGAATCATCTTTGTATTTTGTGATATTCGTATAATTTATGATATATATACATTATAAAATAAGTCACAAAAATTCAATAAAAAATTAATTAACTCAATTAAATGTAATATCACATTAATAAGAACTATAAAACCTCATACTTATCAAAAAATTGTTACTAAATTTTCACCCTGCAGACTAAATGAATTATTATCATCATGTAATATTTTACGATTTTGAAAACACACAAAATGAGTTCCATCAATGGATTTAGAGAGAAGAAGAAGTTATGGAATATTATGATCCTCAACATTTCCCAAACATCATAGAATGTGTTAATTTGTTACTTCCTCTAAAAAAATATACCAATCGATCGAATCATGATTTTTGTGTAGTAATGTTTCTTTATTTTATAAATCAATCTATTGTGATAGAAAAAATGATTGTCCACATTTTGATGGTATTTTAATGATTTAATAGGAACAACATTCAACTACAATGCAACAAAAATAATCAATATAAAAATAATGAATGATTAATAAAAATATAATTTTAAACAGTTATGAAAACACAAAATCACCAACTAATAGAGAAATATGATGTAAAAAATTAACATATATAAAATTCTAATAGAAAATGTAATCATGTATATTAAATAACAATAACATCTAATCATTGATTAATAAAAATTAATTTTTTTATTCATATCATTATGATTGAAAATGTCTCTTTCTATAAATAAATACACTGTAATGAAAAAATATTTTAAGGTAGAGAAATGACTATGCTGTTCAAAATATTGAATAAATTATGCCATAGTCATGGACATATCCTATTAGATAAAAACCCTAAGATGAATTATAGAATCTTCGTGATTTATATATAATAAATTAATTTTTTTCTTTTTTCAGGTTTTTTTAATTATTTTATTAATTATCAAAATAATTATTATTGTGCAATCTACTCAAATTTTTTCTGGTTTAATTTTTATATTAAAAATTTACATATATAATAAATTAAATAAATTGATATAAATAGAATAAATGGATTATTTCTGATATTAAATAAATCTATTGATGATTTCTAATAGATAATTAATTTTTTCATATTATCACCAAGGATTTCTTGTATAATTGTATTATTTAATATACATTAAAATATATGGAGACTAATTTGTAGTTTTAAATTCTATATTGATTGAAATTTAGGATTTATATATGTTTTTTTTAATCATTTATTAAATTATATATTCGAAGGAAAACATTTAAAGTGCTTAAAAATAATTTTTGTCAAAGAAAACCAGGTTGGGTTAATGTTTTATTATGGCCAATTGTTATTTCATGTTATATTTTTTACTTGTCATTGAACAAAATCTTTTTTGAAAAAATTCATATAGAAATGAAAATGGAATTTATTTTGTGACTAATATGTAAATTGAACCATAAATAATTAATTACATTTCAAAATATGAAAATAATTGAAGATGAAATTTATATTGTTAATATGAAATGAAATTAATTATTGCATTAGAAGAATATTAGATTCCAAATATAGAATTTATTTTTAAAATATAAATTGATGTAAAAAAGAAAATCATATTAAATAAATGGAATTTTTTTTCAAACTATATCTACAACATCACATAAACATGCTAGGTGAATTATAAATATATATGATATATATATATATTATACCGTTGTGTTATAGTAATATTTATTTTTTAGAATATATGAATTATGAGAATTTAGTAATCACATTATTTAAATTCATTAAAAAAATATAATTTATATAAAATATGATTAATATATATTAATTGAATTAATTTTATTGAAGGCATATTCAAGGAAAGACATAAATACTCATATGTTCATAATTATTTCATCACCATAACCTAGTTATCTAGAATAAATAGATCATAACATGTATAAATGTAGGGAAAATTATCCATTAAAAAATAAAATATTAACATAAGTATAAATTACTTATTATAAGAATATATAAATCCCCTCTATAAAATTAATATTCAATACTATTAAATAGAACTATAAAAATCAAATAGAGGATTAATTATTGATATATTTCAATTTGTATCAATATATTCACTACAATTTCTAATATGTTGTCTATGTATTATACTACTATATCATGTGAATATCATACGAACATTATTTTTTTCATATACTTTTAATTTTCACCATAAGTAACATATTATGCATAAATGTTTCATACTAATATTTCACCAAGAAAAATTCACCACACTACGATTTTGTGGTGTGAATCATAACAAAATGAGAAATATTGAGAGATGTTGCTCTCAAAAACTATGGTATGGAGGCATGTATAGAATCTATATTGGCTGCCTCGAGTGAGGTCCATGGGAATAGGTCGTATTGGTGTATTTAATCGTAAGGGGGGGGGGGGGTTGTGATTATCCCGAGTTTTAGGACATAGGGATGATTCATATCCAATGATACTAGATTTGGATATGGGGTGCCATGGGGGTGGTGTCAATTTATCTCAGGTAGTTGCACCGTTGCAGTAATGAATTCCACATACCATTCAATATATCATAGTGTGCATATTGTTTAGATTTAAGAAAAGAAATTCATCATCCATTTTTTCTCATATAATGGAATGGTTTTTTTTGTGAATATCAGATATTCTCTCTTTGTTTTCTCTCTTGGTTTATAGTGAGATTAGGCCTCTCAATAGTTATAGGGATTAGTGCAAAACCACATAAATCATTATTTCTTATGATATTTTAATCATGTTCATTTTTCATTCTTTTATTTTTTTTCTATTTTCTTCTTTTGTAGAGGTTTTATGTCATTGTTATTTCAGTTTCTTGTTAAACATTTACGATTTTGAGTAATAATCATGTATATTCTCGCTATATCATAAATGAAAAAAATGAGTTTTATATTATTATACATCAATGATTCTTATTATTCAATAAAATGTAATATTCCAGAATCTAAAATATTAATATACTATATAAAAACACTTTTAAATATTCTATGTAATGTTTACATTATGAAAATTTAACATGGAACATGAAAAGAAACACAAGATCTATAATATTGATAGAACAACAAATATATTACATAAATCGTGATAAAATAAATTGTTTATGTTTTTTTAACTTCAAAAATAATAATATATTTATGAGTTTCAAAAATCATATAAATAATATTATGTGCATTAAGATAAATAGCTATAAAAAATATTAAATGGTCTTGTTTATGACATTATGTTGAAAATTGTTAATTATTTTTATAAATATAATGATATTTTTATCATAAAAAAATATTATTAGGAAGAAAATGTTTATTATAACTTCAAAATGGATCTAGATACTTATATATTTGACACAAAATTTTTTGCAGCCTTATATTCCATTAAAAATACTCAAAATTCCATGATTGTTATTTAGAGGTTAGACATGTTGTTTCCTTCCAAATCACATTGAATCTACAACACTTCCTAATTTACTTGAAATAATAATTTCTAAGAATGACTCATTAGTAAACCCAAAAAAATTAAATATCCATTTCATGACTATAATAGATGAATTTCATTTATAAATATATCTTTCTTAGAATATCACACAATTAATAATAGTGAACCAAATTCTCATTAATGAAAAGTTTACAATCAATATCAACAATAATATCATGAAGAACAAATTTTTAGATATGGATATGAAATTTAGTAAATGATGATGGATGGGGTATCACCATTTGTTTTACTTTGACTTTATTTATAATCTTGTGAATTGACATTTAGTGGATGATATTTTCGTGTAAAAATTCTATAACCACGTGGTCATCGATGATTTAGACCAGAGCGATTTAGAAAACATCCACACCTAGAAACTGGAATTTAATGTTTTCATATTGATAAATCCTGTTGTAATTATATTTTTGAACCACATTCCTTTAAATTTTCAATTGTATTTTATTATACCTATATATTTTGTCTTTTTACATTTCATTTTTCATTATTTTCTAGAAATCATTATTTTGAGATTTCATAACATTCAAATTTTCATCCCTTTAATTATTGGATTCAACATTTTGTGAATAAATATAATTGATAATATATTATTTGGTTCATATTTTTATTATTTTTAATTTTCATAAAGTTATATAATAAATGAATAGTAAAAACAACTTGTTTATTTGTTGATGTTCTTCTATTTGAAACTATATTTCGATGTTACTTTGCCAACCATTAAATTGTTTATACAATGTATTAGGGCCATTGATATATTATTGGAATAAGTCATTGATAACAATGAAATATAGTTTATCCCATGAATTGTGCATAAATTGTTCATTTTCATTTTTTTATAAATTATGATATTGTAATTTAATTCCATGAAATATTTAAAATATCAAACCACTATTAATGATTTCACATATTTACTATAATTTGGATTGGATGTATTAAATTACCACTTAATTCTATTATGTTTTATATTACTCATTATGTAATTATTATTTTATAATCCATTTTAAATCGTCATGAAGCACAAGTTTTTGATTTTTTAATTAAATTATTTTTTATGACTTCATTGCATTCATTTTTAATTCACTACTCTCTATTTTTTACAAAATACCATGGTCATTGTTGAGATTATTGAATTCATAAAGAAATCATAAAAATTGATGGGGAACGACTAATGATAGTTTTATTTATAGTTAAATACAAATCAATTGCATTTTTAAATGAATTTTCAATATTTTTCACAAAAATAAATACCCATGCGTGATAATTAAGTATTGAATAAAATTGAAATTTAACCTCAGTTATTTGTTATGGGGTAAAATAAATGAATATTTTTTCAATGTAAAATAATTAATGATAAAGATCAAATTAATAATAGCATTATTGTTCATCTATATTTTTAATACATCTTTTCTTGTTTATTATAGAAAATAAATTCTTCTATAAAAAGTGAAAAATGATTCTGGATAGTGAATTTATTTTGAACGTTCTAAAAAATATACTAGAAACTAATCTGAATGTATGGTTTAATTTGTTATATATTGGACTGATTTGATTTATTTATAATAGGTTAATGGACTATGAATGTACATAAGTGGACAACAATCATACTGAATAGATGCTAATGAAATAAATCAAAATTTTATTATCATAATCCTTTTACCAGTCAAACTAAAATTTATCAATAATGTTTTATAAGAAAATTGTTTTTTATGTTATAAAGTAATTTGGAATTATTTTATTTTAACTAATATTAATAAATCACTAGATGAAAATGTGTTTTTATATCTTCCTCCAGTGTATAATTTACCACATTGCTGTAAAAAAATAGAAAATGTACATTAACCTTTTAAATGGATTGGACTATTCAACACAATTTTTTTGATCCTATTAAATTTTTTTGATTCCTAACAATCCATGTAGGAATTATATAGAAGATATTCAAAAATTTCCATATTGATCAGTTGAAATGAATTTAATTATTATTACTTGATGTTTTAATTTTTTGGTGTCCGGGCTAATGTGATTATTTAATATTTTATAATGATAAATTAATCGTATTTAGAAAACACCCTTCTATTTAATATTTCAAGGAATATTTTTTAATACAGTAGATTCTTTATAAATGGAAAAATAAAAAGAGATCGATTTTTTTGATGTAATATATTTATTTTTATGCCGATTTTTCTTTCGTTACATGTTAATGAAAGGTCTTCTAATTTTAAAAAGTGGTGAAATTGGGGTGGAAACCACCATATAAACCCCATTTTTTCTCACAATATTATGTTCAATTGGAACAAATGTGACCTGTAGGGAATTTGAAAAATGATACTTTCCTGGTGAACCATGGCAGTAATTGGTGCCTCATAGATGTCTTGTCATGTCCATATTTATTTTACATTATTTTGATTGTGGTTCTATGTCTTGAGGATTAATTCCATTTTTAAAATAATGGTAAATTACCTCTTCAATGCCAGAATCCACCACATGTTAAATGATTATCTTCATGATCATGAATGATACATTTCCCAATATGTGTCATCACGATGAAATCTACCTTTGTTTTCGACTTCAATAAAATATATAGATTGGAACTCTACCAATCAATAGATAAACAAAATTGATAAGACATATAACTATATTGAGATCTCATATCATATATATTAGTTTAGATACTAGAATCAATTTATTCCCTAACAATGCACACATCCTCACAATTAATGACTGTGAAATTTTAATTAATTATTATAAATTATTCAAGTATATAATTTATGTAAGACAATTAAATCACCAATAATATAGGGTTAAACTTATTATTAAAAGTGTATAATAACAAATATGTCAAATACAGAACATTGTATACATGAAAAATTATATGGAAGACACTGAATGAATCATATCCATAATTTCCAAGAGTTTAGGATCTAGGATCCTCCTATGATTCAGGATGTTCATCATTGGAAGAGACCCATTCCTGAATTAATCAATACTACAAAATTTGATAACTTTTCCATTATATGTTAATTAAATTGGTCCCAAATACTTTTTTATTATTATATATATATATATATATACCCCAAATGTTTTTTGTTTCAGTCATGGTTTTGAATGAAATAAATTTTAATCATTAAAAAAAACACATGACATTATTGTCATTAATTTTGATGTCATCCACATGTTTCACTAAATATACCATGACACATCCACTAAAATTCACATATTTAAAATAATCATATGTGTTTTTATAAAATAAACTAAATTGATAGAGTCACCAAGTCGTATATTCCCACTCTCATGATTTGGTTTCATTACATAAATGGACAGTTGCAACTTATAAAACATTACATTTCCATTTTTTATTTAAAAACATTATGTTATATTTTATGAATATATTTTAATAATTTATTTTAATTAATGTAATTCTTAAATCCATTTGATATATCATATATTCATAAGGATATTTAAATTAATATCTTAATATAAATTATTAATTCCACTATAAAACAATAAATCATTATAAAAACATTTAATATGATTAGAAAAAAATTACCATTGATTATGAGAGAACAACATAACATTATAAAATAGTATGGTTATGTTTATAAAATTATAAAATATTTCAATTAATGTGAATTATTTTTAAAAATGAAATAATTATTATAAAATAAATGAAAAATAAGGTGAAACATTTTCAATTAAAAAAATATTGTTTTTTAAGTAGTTAATTCACCAATTGGACACCAATATCACAAAAAACAATATAAAATTTTAATGATTGAAATTAGAAAATCATCTTTTATTTAATTTATTTATAGATAGTAAATTAATAACAATGATGATGCAACATATTTTAAAAAATACAGATTTTTATATACTTGTTTCATTTCAATGAACACCAATAACATGATATATGTTGTTTTAGTATTATTTTATACTATGATTGAATTATTTAAATATTGAGTTTGCAGGACATTCAAAATATCACAACATAAAATATCAGGGCCCCACCTGGACCGATTGTAACCTGAGTGTGCCACCTAAAGTCATCCACTAATAGGTAAATGGTTGGAGTATATAACCATGTTAGAAAATTATAGAAATAAATATACCATATACTCTTCTATTAGATAGTGATCACGACATCAATTAATAATATAACTTTCAACACATTCCAGATAAACATATAAAATCAACTAAATGGTTCATAATTAATAAATTATTCACAACGAAAATATATATCCCCATATGGGTAAATATAAATGAAATGGACATTTCAAAAGTCCATTAGTCTGATAGATGTGTGACGCTAGAGATCTTATATCAACTGAGAGTACTCCGAGATTGGCCACCAAATCCACTAAATACATTTTCCGTCATAAAACTAAATTCCACATAATATTTAACTAAGAATTTCCATGTGTTATCTTGGAAGCAATACCTGCATCAATTATAATGTGACCATCATCAATCATGGGTATCATAAAAAAACAGAACATGTATGGGTAAAATCTTTTTCAACTATAAATTCTATGATTATTGATATATCTAATTTTATTAAAATCTATCGCACAGCTGATCATTGTGTCTCAAAGGTAACCAAGGGGAAAATATAGAGTCACAAGCATCAATGAAGATGAATTATTGTACCCCATGTTCCAAGTATGTAACCCATTTCCTTGTGTATTAAATTTCTATAATGTGTAAGTGTGAATGATGGAATATTTTTGTAAACATTGAATGATTTTATGGAGATAAAGGGGAAGCATACAGGGTGTGCATGGGTTATCTAAACCATGTGGTAATCTTATTAGAAACATTGAGTCTTGTTCATGGTTGTGAACTTTTGAGGTAGTATCTTTGGCACTATTTTAGCATATTTATGGAAACCGTTCGTGGAGTTCATATGGTTGTTTTCATAAGGTAGTTTCTAACACATGGTTAACACAAATTTTGTCTAATTGTGGGGTCAAACCATGTGCATAGTCAAAATATAGATCCTATTATTAAAAAACATAGATGTTATTGCTCTAACATTCTTTATTTTTCTGATATAAAGACCTAATTAGATAATTATTTGAATTAAAGGCATGAGGACCTCTCCATTCAAGATTTGAATCAATCTGAAGCCCTTCCATAGAATTTTCAAGTATGATTCTCATGGTTTGTGTCAATCATTGATTTTCTTCTTTTTTGTCTTATATATACATATATATATGTCCCCACTCATTATAATCACATAGATGTGTCCTTGTTATGGGTAAATTTATGAATTTGGATTCCAATTAACAAGTGATTTGGAATTGATCTTGTTTGGGGAAGACATATAATGTGATTTCATGGAGAATCATCCCGGATTCAATAAAATTATTATTCCATTGTTAGATTCATCAGATCCTTTGATCTATGTGGCTTCTCTCTAAAATCCACTTGACAGAACAAATTTTAGTAGAAAAAAAATTATTTGGATGAAATTGAATGTGAAAATCATGGAATGTATTTTTTAGTGATGGTTGGTTATTTTAGTGAAATTGTGAATTCCTTATTACTTCTTGTGAAAATTTATTTAGCCTTTAATGTTAATACAGTGATTTGAAAATATGGCAATTTTGGAATTTGATAATGATTTTATAAAATTGGTGTTCATTAAACATTGTTTTTTATTGAAATGGTTTGTTTTATGGATTGTTTTTTATGGGAAATGATTTTCAATAAAAATTTATATTATTGAATTGTAACATTTGGCATGATCCTTATGAATATTCAGGTGTGTGCGTGGGTTCATATTTTATTTTTATGTTATTTTTGAAATATAAACTTCTGATCAGTTCCAAAAGTCAACTGGAACACATGATATAATTACATTGTGATGACTTTGTAGATCGAAGATAAAATCCTCATGGGTATGGAAATATCATCATGAAGCATTCATGGTTTGTTTAATGGTTTTTTGGAATTGTTAGATTATGAGAAATATAATAATGTGAAATGTTTTTAGTGATTTTTAAAATTTTAATTGAGGATAAATTTCTAAAAAATTGGTTTAAATGGAATTTTTTTTATTGCAAACAGTTTTAGAAGATGTTTATATTTTGTTATAAACTCTTAGTAGAAATACTTTTATATAAAATAAATTATTTAAATGTTTCAAACTCTTATATACTACATTCAAGAGTTGGGATATCATTGGGGAAAATGTTCATTGTTTTAAACTCTACCCTACCTGGGAACATTTGTGGTTTTTCAAATTCAATCTTTCTGGATAGAGAAAAGTGTAACATACCGCTTGTTTTTAGATTCATTTCCAGATACATGGGATATTTGGTGGTCTTGGATAATGGAGCTTGTGGAGAGTATGTTTTTTGGACTTATTGGATTCCATCGTTGTCCTTTCACTAATTACTAATATAATTGTTCTGTCTTTTGTTGTTGTGAATTTTGATGTTGTTTTACTATAAATAAAGTGGTTGAATTTCCTTTCATTTTTCATTATCATATAGTGAGTAGTTTGGTTATAGTTTCATGAGTTAATGAATTTTCCCTTCATGGTTAAATCACCCCAACATTCATTGAAACACTTTGGAATTTATTTCCAAACATTGGTATCTTTTGGATGTCCCTTGAGTCCATGTAACAAATTATTGAAAATTCAATCCAATGAGAATTATTATGTCATTTAAAATGGTATCAGCGTGTTCATTCATTTCATAAAAAGTATTCATCAGTTTACTTTGTATTGGAGTTGAAACATTTTCTTGTCTATTCCTTGAGTTAGAAATTTAGAATGTAGTAGGATTGTTAGAACATGATACCTATCAAATAAAAGGACATAACTAACCCTTTTATACTGATCTTTAATTAACCAGGGTGTTTTCTAGAGATGTGTTTTGTAATCTTTTATACGATTTTGGAATCTCATTATCATGGGTTGTTGTAATGAGATGATCATTTAATGAATTATAGAGTAATGAATTTCCACAAAGATTTTATAACTAATTTGAAGTAATTTTTTATGTTTTTTCGATTATTTAGTTTTGAAATGTATGAAATTTATTTGCAAATGAAAGACTATTAAAAATAATTTTTGATGTAGTTTGAGAATGGATTGATTTTCAAATGAACGTGAGTATTTAAAAAAATGGTTGAAGATAGAAAAAGGTTATTTTTTGAAACATTTTTTTGATAGTTGGTGTGTTAGTATTTGAAACACTAGGCAATAAATATATTGGGAAGTAGACTTATATACATTTTCGTATGATTAAAAAATTGAAGCCAATAGAATTCACATGATGAAATTGTATGATGGTGTTGAGAATTTGGTTGCACATGTAGTAGAAGTGGGAAAAAATTTGGTCAAATACATCATGTAGAATTTTCAAATAGTTGCACTGGCACTGTAAAAAGTCAACTTATTTATGATATCATTCACTAGTGAAAATCCATGTGGATGAAAAAAGCTGGTCTTCAAAATATGGGTTCTTGACTCTACCATTATGAAAAAAACAATGAGGTAATCTCATTCTCAAAGAGATATAAATATTAGAATTTTACCATAGGAATAAATAACACCCCCTATGACCCAAGAGTATTCTTTGGTGTTTTCAGTGTGGTTCACTAGGTGACCTCATGTTTGAGTGTACAACCCAACAGAGATCACTAAACAATTGAAACAAGATGGGTATTCATAAGTGGTATTGTAGAATTAGTCCAAGGAAGGGTGTTAAGATTACATCAAAGGTATCACAACCTCTAAATAAATTTATTGGACGAGGGTAGTAGAATTAGTCTAATTAATAGAGTAGAGCTGGCCATGGTGATTCTCAGAATACCATGACTCCTCAATAAGGGCAGTCATATTATGTGAAAAAATAGAAGAGTGTAGTGACCAAGAAGATGTATGTAGTAGAAAAAATGAAATTCAATGAACATGAATAAAATTCTATAGTGAGAGGTATGATTCCTATGAAATATATTTTTGAATGTTTTTCGACCCTAGTGCATCAAATTTTGTAATTTCTTCTCATGCTATTAACCTGCTATGTTTAAAACATGAAATGATGCCTTCTATGTTAAAATATAAAACCCCTCTTATTGATAGAGAATATCAGGAATTTGGGTGTAGATGATGTTATATAATTGTTGATGGATCTGAGATGATATGAGGCTTCTCCATGAATTATATTGATGTCTATGATGTAGTCATGGGTAAGGCTTGGTTGACAACATTAAAGGCTCACATTTACTATTAAAGAAGGACAATTAGTTTCATGATTGAGGACGGTGTCAATAATCTCTTAAGAGGAGAGAGGGATATAATGAAATTTGAAACATGATACCTTGCACAAAAATTGGGAATTATATCTTATTTGTTCGAAACATTGACTTTTCCTCAATGGAATTTATCTTGAAATATAGTGTTCCTGCATTTGTGGATGAACTTGTAGTTGTTTTTACAACGAACATCTTATGGTTACCACCGCTGAGGGATGTAGTCTATACGATTGATCTCCTTTGGGGGAAAATTCCGATTTCCATTACATATTATAGGATGGAACAAATTGAGGTAAGGTAGATGAACGGTTTTTCAAGGGATTGGTAATGAAAAGGATTTATTCATCCATGCACATCTCCATGGGAATTAGTTATCATTTTTGTGAAGAAAGTGTATAAAAATATCCAGTTATACATTGATTAACATTAGATTAACCATTATATTATAATTAAAAGATACCCAGTACCACACATTTATGATCTATTAAATCAATTGAGGTGAACAAAATGGTTATCCGAAATCAAATTAAAATAAGGATATCACAAATTGTAAGATCCGAAGGAAGACATTTCAATGACAGACATGAGAAATAGATATGACCAATATTAATATATAGTTAGGGATATTGGTCTATCAAATTTATAAACAGTCTTTAGGTCTTTGATGAATTGTATATCTCAGTGATATCCTGAATCTTATGATGTATTGTTTTTTGATTATATCATTGTTTTTTAAAATTTAAGGGTTGAACATGAGAAACACATGTAAACAGTCTAGATTTTCTTGAGAGATCATCGTTTGAATTCCACATTATCTATGTTTAAATTTTGAAAATAAGAGGTATGATTTCATGGCCATGTGATTTGTTTAAAAGGGGTTTCTATGGATCCAGAAAATATTGATATTTATGTCTCATTTCATCCACCAAATAATGACTTCGATGAACAGTGTTTTATTAGTCTACTTATAAACTAATTACACATAGTGTCTGACATGTCAGTACTAGCTTCCTCAATGATATCTTTTATGAAGAAGAACAATCCATTAATATTGACTAAAGAGATAAATAAATCATTCCAATTTATGAGGTATATCTTAAATCGACAGCTATCCTGATTTTTCCAGAACTACGACAGGGGTACGTGTAGTATTGTGATGCTTCAGGATCAGCATTGTGTTGTGTTCTAATAAATGGAGATCACGTGGTTGATTATGGTTCAATGTAGTTGAGGGTGCATTAGAATAATTTCCCAACACACGTTTTAGAATTACCTATGTTTCTCCATGCATTGAGGACATGGATACAATATATCTATGGTGAGAAATTCAATATGATTAAGAATAATTAAATAATAGAACAAATTTTTTCCGAACGATATTTGAATATGAGCACAAGGAGACAGATGATTTATCTCCTGATGTTTTAATATTACTTTATGTATACATCATGGATAGTGAATTCGGTGGCAGATTCCCTAAGCATAAATTCTTACACTCAGTTTAAAAAAGAAGCATCAGATGAATGGTGGTAGATGTCGGTCCTAGCTGACATGAATGTGTAATGTGATGACCATGGAGATTTTGAATTTTTATTTTTAGTTATTCTTTTTCCTGATTTAGAAATGATCATCAAAGAGGCAGAAACATCTGATTCAGAATTAATGGTTTTGAGTTCAAACTCAATGGTAGGGAGACCATTCATGGCTAGAAAACGTGATGGGATTTTAGTTTTGTGGTTTAGAGATCAGAAGGGCGTACCTAAGGCATGTCAATAACAACTTCTTCATTCTTACCACCTTTAAATGTGGGATGTACATCTTGGTATACACATATTGTATAAGGAATTTATAAAATATTTTTAGAGGCATATCATGAAAAAAGAAGGGGGATATGTTCATCACAGAAGAAATAACTTTTCAAAAAGTTAAGGAATAGAACTATAGTCATGCATGTATGCTATAGTATTTACCAATTCTAGCATGGAAATGGGAGCACATAGAGATGTATTTTGTCACAGAGATCCCATGAATGGTCTAAAAACACAAATCCACACGGGAGATAGTCGGTCGACATAGAATGTCAGCTAATTTAATCCATATTCGTGAAACTCATATGTTGAACCATATACCAAAAATATATTTCCAAAAAGTGGAAAGGAGAAATGGTTTACCAGTTATGATAGTCCTAGACATAGACCCATGGTACACATATTATTTCTAGAAATCCTTATATAATGTCCCAGGGAATCAGTTGAATATGTGTATAGAGTATCATCCACAGATACACGCCCAATCTGGGTGGACAATAAAAAAATTGGAAGACATGTTTCGGGATGCTGTATATGATTTTTGTGGCTCATGGGAAGATCATATACCAATAGTGGAGTACTAATATAATAATATATATTAGGTCTCAATATATATATGTCTCCATTTGAAGAATTTTATGAGTGTCTTTATCGGTCTCCATTATGTTGGGTGGAAATAGATATACCATCAATAGTCAGGAATTTTTTTTCCAGGAAACAACAATAACGATCTAGTGGATCTGATAGTTGATGGAGATGGGTTAGATTATCATAAATCTTATGCAGATCATCATCAACATCTTATTTCGTTTTCTATGAGCGATAATGTGTTGTTGATGATTTCTCTGAGTCTTCTACATCATCATTATTAGAAATAGGTCATGTAATCTCCTTGATATATAAGACCATTTGTGATAATGGAACACTTCATAGAGGTTGTGTAACACCCCAAGCTTCCATGGTACACATCTCATTGAATAACTTAGTAGCGTGTGTTGTACGCAAGTTCGAGTTATAACAAACATCACAACAAATAAAAATAGGCATTATGAATAGTAATACCCACTTTATGAAATTATATATATTTTATATTTCAAAATGGACTTAATTTTTGGATTCAAAATATCAAAATTATCCTAAGTTGAATTTTTTGTAATTTTCTGAGAACATCCAAATTTTTATGAATAGTGAAAAATACTTAAAACAACATTTTTAATTAAAATAATTAATAGTGATAAATTATACTACTGAGTGGTTTTAAAGTATAATTAGAATATATTTTTACCATTTTATCCAATGGTGTTCATTATATTTAATTTCACATTGAAATTGGACATAAACAATTGTCAATTTTTTGATATATTTTCTTTCTTAAAAACACGTTATTTGTTGTGACAGCGGGAATTAATTTTAAAATTAATTAATGAAACTTATATGTTTGCAATTTTTTAAAATAGAAATCATTTTTGAATTCGGAATATCAATTATAGCTTAGGGAGAAATTATGTCAGTGTTCTGAAAAACTTCAATTTTTGATGAATATTGAAACCACTAAGTGGTAGTTAAAAAACTAATTTTTCGTTTAAATGAAACATTACCACTTCTGTGTTTTTATTTTCAAAAATCCTACATACATGGTTGTAATTAGGAAGTAAAATTTGGTTCAATGAGATAAAAATAATTTTTTGGTGAATAGTAACTTTTATGATTAATTAATCGTGATTAAAGGTAATTAGTGAAATGTATTGTGAAAATGATATTATAAAAATATGAAAACACCCTTACACTTTTACGACCCATATTGGATGAGTAATGTCCGAATACGAAAATCCATGGGTCAACTTGGGGACCCCATGGATCCACTTTGTTGGAAAAATGACATTAATAACTTTTTATTTAATGTTAAAATAAAAATGTCTCAAACTTGAGTTTTTTTACTAAAACAATTTTTAAATGGGGTTACACAAGTCATATTTTTGACTATAAATATTAATTAGAAAGATAAAACGATTTCCTACATCATGTTAATTTTTATATAATTTTTAGACATTAAATAAATCAATTTATTATTACACCATGATGATGCAATGATTACCTCATTAATTAACGATTTAAATAAAGTAAAAAGATAATATAAAATATAATACATACACTTGTAAAATTCATATTGGATGAGTATATTTAGAAACCTTATCACCTTAACCTCTAAATATTTATTTGTGGGACCTTTAAAATCCGAAACTCAATATATAATACAGTAACATTTCATTACATTCCAAGAGTACCCCGCCTCTCCTCTTATAAAAGGCCCCCACCTCTACAAACTTATTCACACTTTCAAGCCATTTGGCTCGGCCAAACTCTGGCCAAATACTCTCCCAACTTCCCTCTCTTACTCCTAGAAGCCTCACATTGGGCAGAATTCTTCCCAAGGAATCCTTTGGCTCAAATCAAAAAGAGTTACCCAAATTTAATGTAATGTCTTATTTTATGTTCTTTTGTTTTATTTTTCTTCTCCAACCCCCTAAACACTTTTTATTTCTTTATTTTATAAAAACTCTAGTATCTAAAATATAATAGGAAGTTTTTATGATAAGTATTTGCTTAACACTTACACACACCTTCGTCTAATGGTTAAAAACAAACGGTTTCTGTGGGTGGCGAAAAACTGCATCAGGAAATGATGATTGTTCAATATTCTTTTAACACCTCTAATAGTGGCCATTTTTATGACACTATTTTCATATATGATATATATAATATGTTTATGTTTTCCTTATGCTTCTGTATTTCTCATTTATGGCATAATTTATGATTTCCATTATGGGTAAACGCGATAATTTCATTTTAGAAGTGCGGACTACTGCCCCCTCAAAGTGATTTGAATCGTTAATGTCATATGTGGGATGTATAAAGGATAGAGTAAATGGTATTTTACATTATATAATAATGGAATTATATTATACCTTTATATAATTATAACATCATTCCATTAAATACGAAATAGAAATGAAAGTAGCGTTCATGCGTACGTACGGCTTACCGTCTCCTTGAACGGTGCATTTCATTTCTCACCTCTAAATATTATATAACATTATAAATGAATGTATACACTGGATATATATGATTTATATGACATATAAATCATGAATATAATTATGAATATAATGGATATTTTACCACATGAACAAAGTGTAATTATAAGAATTTTATTATTGACTCAAGTATCAAAGATCGACAAAACGACCGTTATTAAATTATATAATTACATAATGTTCATAACATGGTAAAAAGTGATATAAGATAAATAATGAACTTGAAAAGGGTTCTTAAGAAAGTATAAATTAACTCTAGTTTATTATCCAGGAGTTTAATGAATGGTCATGTCAAGTCGGACATGAGGTAAGGGAACTTCTTAACCTAATTTCCATTCTTTGGGTTAATCTCCTAATTCAAATTTATGTCATGATATTATTATGTCCTATCTGGTATTTATACTTTCTTTATGTGTAAATATAGTTAATACACATAATATATCTATTCTATTTTAAAAATGATCTTTGTAAGGTACTTCGTCTCAATCTTCTTTCATTAAGGCATATTTTGTTTTATACAGAAATTTATTTTATACGTTATATAAACCCCTTTGACTTTTACCTTTATTCAAAAGGTTTTATTTTATAAATATGGTATTTTTAAATGATTTCAAAAAATATATATTTATTTCAAATATATGAAAATCCAGTGAAAATTTATACATATTTAACGCATGTTTATAAATGATTTACGAAAACTTGACTCTCGAGTATGGTATGCAGGAAGGGATGGGGAGTGGACCCATCATGGCCTGTAATTAGTCGAGCAGTCTCAGAATTAGTTATTTTGTTTTTAAAAGCTTGCATAATGTTTTCAGAAAAACACTAGAGTGTATTTGAGCAATTTTAAATGTAAGTATCTTCTAAAAATTGAACTGGTATTTTGATGCCGCAATTAATTTCAATTGGTATTTTAAAAAAATAGTATTCCTAAATGTTTATATACTATTTTTCATATAAGGAATGAATTGGACTTAATATGTGATGGGTGGAGCCCTCTATAGCTCCTCGATGCATTAGTTGGTCTCATGAGACAAACTAGTGTCTTGGCACGAGGCCTTGACAAAATCTTATTTGTGGTCTTGACACGAGGCCTTGGCTACGTGGTTATGATAGTATGACATTATGAATTCCATCATTATGAAAGTGGTTATTGATATTGAATGTGATTATTCAACTAGTAGAATATCCATTTGAGTAAGTAAATGGCATTATTTAATTTTAGTTTTTCCATATTATGTGGAAGTTCATGTTTAAATAGTCTTTTGTTTTAGATATGCATTGCCTCAAATGTTAATGTTTATTTATGAATGCTTCCGCAATATTGTTATCCTTACTGAGAATCTGAGCTCACCTCTTTCAATGTTTTAATATTTTCTAGGATGTGAAGAAGTATTTTATGAATGACCCGACAGGATAATATGAGGGGATATGAAGACAAGATTTTGTTGTAGTTTTATATTAATTTATGATGTAATGTAAATGTAACTAGTGTTTCAAGGCTACTAAACTAATCGGTCTTTCGAGACTTGATCTTTGTGATCATGCCAATGTTACGAAATAATGCACCGACTGTGGGTAACTGGGGTCGGGGCGTTACAGTTGGTATCAGAGGCTGTTTAGTACTAACCTTGGAATCTAGATTTAGATAAACTCTGATTAGATCACATAGACCAAAGATAGACTTTGAGAATTAATAGAGAAGAACTTCCTAGCATTTTGGTATTATAGAGATTTTGTGAGTTTTCCGAGCAATACATCCCTGTCTGGATACGAGCAGATAGAGGTTGATCTGGCATAGATTTACCTATGTTTAAAACCCGAAAACACCGCTTTGAGCTAGACTCAAACGGGAACTGGTGCACGACAACAAGCCTTGTTGCACTCTTGGTTACGACACTCCCAGGAGATATGCTTAGGATAATTCTAATTTTCATTACAAACCACTATGATGGGTTATGAGTATATACATCCTCAAAGAAAACATTTTTATGATTATGGATTATATCCATAAATAGTTCAATTTATGTTAAGTATTTTACAAATATGGAATTATGTATTTTGATTCATAAACCAATCTAGTTTATTCCATTGTTTAGAAATGGCGCCTAGTGGAAGGAATGGAAACCGTATCAATGCATGCACTCCGTGTAGAGATTTCCCTCCTGATCAAGATAATTATTGTGGATCTGGAGATACAACTGGTGTTGATCAACTTATTACCATATTGGGACACCTCACTCTGGTTATGAATAATAACCTTACTCGTATGGAGCACCCTGATCCGCAACGTGGAGGATCAATGTTAGACCGCATCATGATGCAACAAACGCCAACATTCAATGGAATTAAAAATCCATTAGTACCTGAGCAATGGATAAACTCATTAGAGAAAATATTCCACACCTTGGGGAGTAGCGAATGGGAGAAGGTTTTCATGGAAGTTTACCGTCTCACTGGAGATACTGATCAATGGTGGTCGCTGATTCAAAACACAAAAGAAGATGAAGAAGTATCAAGTATGGAATGGAGGGAGTTTAAGGAAATTTTCTTAGAAAAATACTTTCCACATGACCATCGAGCAGATATGGAAAGACAATTTTTGAGTCTGAGAAAAAAGGAGGATGAGAATGTCACAAAGTATGAGGCAACCTTTACAAGGTTAGCAAGGCATGCAGCAGATTATATACCTAACACAATAAGTAAGATTGATCGTTTCTTTGATGGGTTAAACCCATTTCTCCGTCGAGCATTAGTATCACAATATTTTTTCTACATACGGAGATATAGTCTTGTGTGCTATCAAGATATAAAAGTAATTCTCTATGTTTTATGACAACAAAGTAAAGCAAGAGAATAAGAGAACAGTGGAACAAGAGACAGATAAAGGGAACAAGGGAAATAAGGATTTTCCATTATGCGATAATTGTGGGAAGAATCACCCCGGTACATGCCTAAAAGGAATGTGATTTTTTTATAAATGTGGAGAAAATGGTCACCAGGCTCGTGATTGCAAGGGAAGGAAAGAGGCTATCAATAATTAATGCTACAATTGTAGGGAAAAGGGGAATTATTCAAATGAATGTCCTAAGAATCAGGGAAACTTACCTCAGAAAATGTCAAGGGATCAAGGACAATCTTATGCTGTTACTACAGTTGAAGAGGAATAATTAATGTATTAGTGCTTTAGGACTCAAGGATTATATTCTGCTTATAAGAATAATGTGATATATATAAAGATTGTACTATAGTACTTTTTGTTTTAATATGATGAAGGTAATCATATTTTTAGTATGCGACAATAAGAGAAACTTTACTTTGTTTGGGGAATATAATGTTACAATTGATTTTGGGATTTCGAGACCTATTAGAGAAATTCTAGACAGAGGCATTTTGAAATGGATTAAGTTGAACCTTGAATAGTTTTGTTTAAGGATAAAACATTTCTTACGATTATTTTTGGAATATTATAATACTATAGTTTTAGGAAAAGGACAACCTGTAGGTTGGGGGATAGCCCGTCGCGTTGGACAAAGCGGCAGGAATCGAACCCACAACCATAGTGTGACATTCCTTTATTACATACCACTAGCCTACAAGAAGTCCCTCGTTATTACAAAATAGTTTTCCTAATAGTATGTGTTAATATTTGAAGTCTTGTATGATTAGGATAAATATAATATTTTTGAGTTCTATTATCTTTTTGAGTAAAAGATGGGTTTGTGATAAAAATATTTATTAATGAATGAAAGTCTACATGACAAGTAAGTATATTTCCTTACGTTCTTAGTAAATCTCTTAAATAAATTTCTCAACTTTATGAAAGGTAACTTAAAACAAAAACGTTGCTGGTTAACATTTCCAATTGGGGATTCAATGACCATTTAACCAATCACATGATTGTGATTTTCTTATGTTTAACATTCTCCTAATCCTGATTTCTACAACTCTACATCAGAACTTGATTGTTTGTTTCTCCTCCATATCCATATTTTCATAGAATCCTAGTATGGGCTATCTCGGATGAACTTTGTACTTCCTTTTCTTTCTTTTAAAGTTATATTTTTATTAACCCTATTTCCTATGTGGGATTTCAAAAAAGGTATTTTCTATTTTCAACCATTTATTTTCAAACAACAATATCAAATTGCGAGGATGCAATTTGTTGAAAGAGGGGAGAATGTAACACCCCAAGCTTCCACGGTACACATCTCTTTGAATAATACAGTAGCGTGTGTTGTACGCAACATCGAGTTCTAACACACATCACAAACAATCAAAATAACCATTATGAATAGTAATACCCACTTTTTGAAATTATATATATTTTATATTTCAAAATGGACTTAATTTTTGGATTCAAAATATCGAATTTATCCTATGTTGAATTTTCTGTAATTTTCTGAGAACATCCAAATTTTTATGAATAGTGAAAAATATTAAAACAAAATTTTTAATCAAATTAATTTATAGTGATAAATTATACTATTGAGTGGTTTTAAATTATTATTAGAATATATATTTACCTTTTTATCCAATGGTGTTCATTAGATTTAATTTTACTTTGAAATTGGACATAAACAATTGTCAATCTTTTGATATATATTGTTTCTTAAAAACACGCTCTTTGTTGTGACAGCGGGAATTAATTATAAAATTAATTAATTCAACTTATATGTTTGTTATTTTTTAAAATAGACATCATTTTTTAATTCAGAATATCAATTATATCTTATGGTGAAATTTTGGCATTGTTCTGAAAAACTTTAATTTTTGATGATTAGTAAAACCACTAAGTGGTAGTTAAAAAACAGATTTTTCATTTAAATGAAACATTATCACTTCTGTGTTTTGATTTTCAAAAATCCGACATACATGGATGTCATTAGGATGTAAAATGTGGTTCAAAGGGATAAAAATAATTTTTTGGTGAATAGTAACTTTTATGTGTAATTAATCGCGATTAAAGGTAATTAGTGGATGTTATGGTAAAAATGATATTATAAAAATATGAAAACACCCTTAAATTTGTCCTAACCCTATTGGATGATTAATGTCCGACCAAGAAAATCCGTGGGTCAACTTGGGGACCCCATGGAGCCACTTTGGTAGGAAAATGACATTAAAAACTTTTTATTTAATGTTAAAATAAAAATGTCACAAACATGAGTTGTTTTACTAAAACAATTTTTAAATGGGGTTATACAAGTCATATTTTTGACTATAAATATTAATTAGAAAGAAAAAACAATTTCCTAAATCATGTTAATTTTTTAATAATTTTTAGACATTAAATAAATTAAATTATTTACTACAGCATGATGATGCAGCGATTACCTCATTAATTAACAATTTAAATAAAATAAAAATATAATATAAAATATAAGACTTACACTTGTCCAAAGCCTATTGTATGAGTATATTTAGAACCCTTATCACCTTACCCTATAAATATATAATTGTGGGACTTTTATAATCCGAAACTCAATATATAATAAAGTAACATTTCATTACATTCCAAGAGTACCCCTCCTCTCCTTTTAAAAAAGGCCCCCACCTCTACCACCTTATTCACACTTTCAGGCAATTTGGCTTGGCCAAACTCTGCCCAAATACTCTCCCAACTTCCCTCTCTTACTACTAGAAGCCTCACATTGGGCATAATTCTTCCCAAGGATGCCTTTGGCTCAAATCAAAAAGAGTTACCCGATTTTATGGTAATGTCTTCTTTTATGTTCTTTTGTTTTATTTTTCTTCTCCAACCCCATAAACACTTTTTATTTCTTTCTTTTATAAAAAAACAGTATCTAAAATATTCAAGTATGTTGTTATGATTAGTATTTGGTTTACACTGACACACACCTTCGTCTAATGGTTAAAGAACATACGGTTTCTGTGGGTGGCGAAATACTGCCTCACGAAACGATGATTGTTCAATATTCTTTTAACAACTCTAATGGTGGCCATTTTTATGACACTATTTTCATATATGATATATATATTATTTTTATGTTTTCCTTATGATTCTGTATTTCTCATTTATGGCATACTTTATGGTTTCCATTATGGGTAAACGCGATAATTTCATTTTAGGAAGTGCGGACTACCGCCCCCTCAATGTGATTTGAATCGTTAATGCCATATTTGGGATGTATAAAGGATAGAATAAATGGTATTACACATTATATTATACTGGAATTATTTTATACCTCTATATAATTATAACATCATTCCTTTAAATACGAAATAGAAATGAAAGTAGCGTTCATGCGTACGTACGGCTTACCGTCTCCATGAACAGTGCATTTCATTTCTAACCTCTAAATATTATATAACATTATAAATGAATGTATATACTAGATATATATTATGTATATGATATATACATCATGAATATAATTATGAATATAATGGATATTTTACCACATGAACAAAGTGTAATAATAAGAAGTTTATTTTTGACTCAAGTATCAAAGATCGACAAAATGACGGTTATTAAATTATATAATTACAAAATGTTCATAACATGGTAAAAAGTGATATAAGAGGAATAATTCACTTTAAAAAGGTTCTTAAGAAAGTATAAATTAACTCTAGTTTATTATCCAGGAGGTTAATGAAAGGTCGAGTCAAGTCGGACACGAGGTAAGGGAACTTCTTAACCCAATTTCCATTCATTGGGTTAATCTGCTACTTTAAAATTTTGTCATGATATTATTATGTCCTATATTGTATTTATACTTTCATTATGTGTACATATAGTTAATACACATAGTATATCTATTCTATTTTAAAAATGATCTTTGTATGGTACTTCGTCTCAATCTTCTTTCATTGAGGAATATTTTGTTCTATAAAAAAATTTATTTTATACGGTGTATAAAAACCTTTGACTTTTACATTTTTTCAAAAGGTCTTCTTTTATAATTCTTATATTTTTAAATTATTTCAAAAAAGATATATTTCTTTCAAAAATATGAAAATCCAGTTCAAATGTATACATATTTAACGCATGCTTATAAATGTTTTCAGAAAACTTGACTCTCGAGTGTGGTATACAGGAATGGATTGGGCGTGGACCCATCATGGCCTGTAATTAGTCGAGTAGTCTCAGAATTAGTTATTTTGTTTTTAAAAGCTTGCATATTGTTTTCAGAAAAACACAGGAGTGTATTTGATCAATTTTAAATGTAAGTATCTTCTAAAAATTGAACTAGTATTTTGATGTCGAAATTAATTTCAAATGGTATTTTAAAAAATGGTATTCCTAAATGTTTATATACCATTTTTCATATAAAAAATACATTGGACATAATAAGTGACGGGTGGAGCCCTCTATAGCTCCTCGATGCTTCGGTAGGTCTTATGAGACAAACTAGTGTCTTGGCAAGAGGTCTTGACAAAATCTTATTTGTGGTCTTGGCACGAGGCCTTGTCTACGTGGTTATGATAGTCTGGCATTATGCATTCCATCATTATGATAGTGGATATTGATATTTCATGTGATTATTCAACTAGTAGAATATCTATGTGAGTAAGTAAATGGCATTATTTTATTTTATTTTTTCCATATTATGATGAAGATCAAGTTTAAAAAGGCTTATTTTAGTTATACATTCCCTCAAATGTTAATATTTATTTATGAAAGCTTCCGTAATATTGTTATCCTTATTGAGCATCTGTGCTCACCCCTTTCAATGTTTAGATATTTTCCAGGATGTGAAGAAGTATTTTATGAATGACCCAAATGGATAATATGAGGGGATATGAAGACAAGATTTTGATGTAGTATTATATTAATTTATGATGTAATGTAAATGTATCTAGTGTTTCAAGGCTACTAAACTAATCAGTCTTTCGAGAATTGATCATTGTGATCATGCCAATGTTATGAAATAATGCACCGACTTTGGGTAATTGGGGTCGGGGTGTTACAGGATGGATATCAGTTGGAATTACCCCCATGGTTCAGGTAGCTGCATAATTTCATCCATGTATCTCAGTTGAAAAAGGATCATCTTGATCCTGACAATATGATTAAATGGGATCAGGTTGACCTAGATCCAGATGATTCAGTGGGATGTATCCAATTGTAGATCGTAGATAAGAGAGAAAATGTATCGTGTGGTAAAATCATCGGACCAATTCTGGTTTTATGGAAGAATTGTAAAATTTATCTAGAGACTTCGGGACGCGATAATAAAATGAATTAACAATGGCTAGATCTCTTTTTAGGGGATAGAGTGCTTTCAACATTTTGATAACAAAAAGTCCCGTGATGGGGAGATTGTAGTACCCCAAATTCCTAGTATGTATCCCCTTTACTTATTGATTAATTTTTATATATTTTAAATGTGATGGTTTGTAGAGTTTGGTAATCATTAAAAGGGGTTTTAGGGAGAATGTCATTTTTCATGACCTGCACTCGGTTTTCCTAAACCTTGTCAAAATTGTCATAGAAATGATACACCTTTTATAGGATCATAACATTTGAGGATTTAGCTTCTGTATGTATTGAGAATATTTATAAAGAAATTTATAGGAGGCCATAGGGGTGTTTTATTAAGTCAGTGTCTAATGCATGGTTAGCGCATGGTTTGTCTAATTGTGTTGTTAGTCCCTACACAGAGTCCAAAGCTACATCAAAATTTTAAAGATCTAATTTTCTTTATCTACATCGTTCATTATTTTTCTCCTATGCTTACATAACTATATAATTGTCTCAATTTATGTTTTTATAACCTCAACTATTATAATTGGAATCAATTCAGAGCCCTACATTGACATTATCAAGCAATATTCCCACGGAAACTGTCATTCATTGTGATTTGTGCCTTGGTCACTTAGATCATTTTAGATATACATACCCTCTTCATGATATCTTAAATTGAATGATTATATAGTTAAATATGTTAGTTTATATTCTAAATATGTTTATATTTGTTCCTGACATTTCTAGGAGAAGATATGCAAGGTGGTTTTGTGGAGAAAAAACCTAGAATCTTGATGAATCCTCATACATAGTCCGTTTTGTATAAACTATTGAGGTTAGTGGATTAAAAATTCGATTATCCTACTAGAATTTATTTTATTATTATCAAATTGGTCTCATTAAATGAAATTTATTATGAGAATCATTGAATAAATCATCATTATTGATGAATAATGTTTTTTAATGAAATTGTGAAATAATGATGAACTGTAATGAAAATTGAATAAACTCTTGAATTTTAATTGGTGATTTTAAATTATATATTTGCTTAAATTTTTAATTTTTATACTTATATTGGAGTATTCTATAAACATATTATATTATTGAAATTGTTTTGTGTTGGGACATATTTGATTGAAAATAATTTTAAATAAAAAGGTGCATTTATTAAAAGTAATTTTTTTGTCAACATCCATGGCCATATCGGTGTGGTAGTTCATATAAAATTTCTATGGTTAAGTTGAAATATGACCTTGTTCTCAATTTAAATAGTGAATTGGGACACATTATAAAATTACCTTTTGATGACTTAAAATACTGAGGAGAAATCGCTCATGTGTATGGAACATTCATCAATTAGCATGCATTGTTAGTTTCATTGTATTATGGAATAGTTGGGGTGTGAAAATATGATATTGTGAAATGGATTTTATGAATTATAATGTTATAATAAGAAGATATCATTCTATAAAATTGGTCCTATTATCACCTGGGTCATTTTTGTTGAAAACTATTTTGGATCATGTTTATATTTAGTAATAAACTATTTTGAAAAATTTTATTATATTAAATATTTTATATAAATACTTCTAAATCTTATATCTATGTGGATTGAGTAGGAATGCCATTGGGGAAATCCTACTATGATTAATACTCACCCATGCTTTAGCACATTGGGGTTATTGTACATGTTATCTTCCGAGATAGGGGAACGATAACATATAACACATTTTTAGAAGCACTACATAATACATGGGTGGTTTGGTGATCTTGAGACTGCTTATTTTTGAGAATAGAGTCTTTTGGTCTTCTTGGAATTTTTAGTTTTCCTACCTCTTTTAACTTGGATAGTTTTTTTTTCTTCTGTTGTTTCACATTTTGAACTCGTTTTGTTAGAAAAAATGTAGTGGAATTTTCATTCATTTCACATGCATCTTATAGTGATTTGTATGGTTATGTTTTTATGAGTAATAATTATATCATTAAAAGATAAATATTCCTTCACATTCATTGAAAACCTTTATCAGTTATTTCCATCCTTCGGCATCTTGGAGATATCTACTAAGGTAATGTTATGACCCGTTGAACACTCAAGCCAATAAGAATTTGCATGGAATTACATGAAACATTCAACCTATCCAACATTCATGCTTTTAATTAATACCATAATGGAAGATGAATTCATTGAATTAAAAATTACATCCACTGGAATACCACATAGTCTAATTTTTAACCATCGATATAGAGCAACAAATATATAATCCCATAGCTGAACCCATCAATTTCTCTTGAATATATCCCAGTAAAGGGGGTACCAACCACTACTATTAAAACAACCCATATGAGTTGTAAATGATATTTTTTAAAACATATTAATGAAACAAATTGCAATATAGGAATTCTATAGGAGAAATCAGCATGACACACTACAAAATTTAACACCCGAAAATTAGAACCCCATGTAAACATTATGGAATTCATTTGGGAGAGAGAAATTTTTTTAGAATAAACCTTAATTAAAGGAGTATTGACCATATTTATTTATGATATGATACTCACTACAAGAATCCTTATTCGAGATAGTATCAATGCCTATTTAAAGATTTCAGTAGAACTACACCCAGTCGCCACAAATGGATTTATAAAATAATTTCGATCTAGTTGAGCCACACCATAACTATCATGGTCTGGGTACTAAAATACATGATTGAAAATAATGGGACCAATGTATTGTTATATCATACATTCAGGGGAGTACATGCAATGTAAATTCTCAGAAAATCATGCCAGAAACCCAATCATCCAACCTATATAGGAAAATCCTATTACTACATATATCCCATTAAAAAGTATCTCGGGTGGATGAATAGAAAACATTAATTTTTATATGTTTCAAAAATTACTTTGGATAAGATTTTTATTTGTCTAAAATGAGAATTTGATATAAAATCATGAAAATCAGATAAAAATGTGATTAGTGGCATCATGGAGACCCTTGGATGAGACACACGTTATGCTGGGGGTATAGGTTGTATGTGTATTACTACAATTCTCATCACATGCACAGTCCTGGGACATTTTAGAAGACATTCACGATTTGATCACAGGCTATCCATTGTAGTTTGTCCATGTGGTGAGATAGCACGGTTGGCTGACCTACACAACCTGACCTAGTGTGGACATTTAATTTTCATGTCTCTCCACCATAAAATAAAAATTTAGGGTTAATTATCTTATATTATTTATTATATATTATTTTTAAGAATGTCAACACTCGTAATTCTATATTATCCTAGATTGAGGGTAAAACAGACACAACAAAATTATATGATCGATCAAAATCTTTTCCCAAGGTTTGAAGAGTAGTTTTATTTATCATTTTACATCTAGGGGGTTCATAATATTGAAAACTAAAAAAATTATCAAGCATTCATTCATAAGAATTATAAGTCACTACACAAAAATCCCTCTTTCAGGTGCTAATTTTTCTCCATTGAACTACTGAGCCATGAACTCAGGAATTCCAAAATCATTTAATATGTTAAAATGATTTCATGATTTAGATATGTATTCCAAAAATTTATTCCATACTATGAGTTAATTTTTTTAGGAAAATTGGTTTATGAATTCATGGGTTGATAAAATTATTCAAAATAATTGGAATATAGAAAAGGTGAAAATGTAAAACAACATAAAATGAAGTATGAATGATGACATGTCTGGAAAATATTTCCAAAAAAATCATTGAATTAAATTTAATAATATTACATTAAAAAATATTCATATTGAGTGAAAAAAGATAGGTGAGAAACATGATCATTCATTTGGATGAAATTTCTTAAGGTTCTTTCTTGCATTTGGCGATAATTTAATGGTGTAATGTAAGATCATTTTCTACGATGGATTAATGTTATAACATGACATGATGATATTGGGATGTGATTATATGGGGATATGGTAATTGTGTGTTTTTTCATGACGTTGTGTTTCTGTTTGTTACAATCTGATAATGCGATGATACACATAGGTTGAGAGCTAAGAATGCCTCTTACTGGATTATATGCTGGTGAAACCTAACACTAGTGGAGAGCTCGATGGTCATGATTTACTTGAATATAATGATTATTGTGTTTTTATATTAGAAATTACATGTGATATGATAACAATGATGTTTCATTTCCATGATTCTTTTCAAATTATTATATATACAAATAAATTCTAAAATCAATTTCTTAATTATGATACAACATTGTTTAATAACATAAGGTTACGAAACTAATGATGAATGGTAAGTAATGTATTGTTTAACCACTATCTTAATCATAGTATTTGCTTTATTTTTAGATTTACATATATTTATCAAATATCTATTATTCCACAAGGATAAAGCTAATTACATCAAGTTCTCACTCTACATTATATTGAAATTTTTCATTGGATAATATAATGTATATTTGAGCTGCTCTTTAGATAGGTTGGTTGGAGTTAGAGAATGATGTATAAATTTTTTATTCCACTCACATATGTATTTTTTGTGGTTTTATGTCAGGTTTGTACCAATTGTGTTTGGCAGAAATATTTGTTCTTTAATGGGAACCTTTGGGTTTTTATTTATAGTTTTGTTTTACATTATTCAGAATTAATAGGGTAATACCTACTATTCTTTTGATACATACCCTCGATCCAAATTTTAATCTCATGACTTATTGTTCAATGTATTTGAAGGAAAATATTATCCCCTCTACCAACTAATTAGGTGTATTAGTAGTCAATGAAAACCCATGGTGGCAACCCAAAATGCAGTTTTATAATAGTTATAGCATTATCACTAATCAACATTAACTGAAATTAAATAAATATGCACGTCTGGACAAACATGACTTCATTCAAATATTATCCTCTTGAATTTTCATTTGTTTCAATTAATATCATTTATTATAATAAAACATATATTATATACATTAAAAAATAGAAGAACTTTTCAAATATTCCGGTCCTATATAAATTGTAGTCATATTTAAAAAGTGGTAGAGATTACTAGTGAATTATTCTCATATTCCTATATAGATTATTATCTGTTTTTGAATATTTAGTTTTCTGATCATTATATATCACTATAAAGTGAAAAATATATTCTTGAACTCATTGACAATAAAATTCATATAAAAATAAATTTAATTAATCAATTTCATAGTGAAAATTGAATATCTTATAATTCCACCACCATCACCACAAAATAATAGCATTGTTCTTGAATGTATCATTGAATTTGCGAGCTTGAATAGAAATGTTAAAAATTAACTAATAATAGAAAACATATGAAACAAATTCACCTATAAAATGTTATTCATACAAAGCATATTCCATTCACAATAAAACATGGTGGGAATAAATGCCAACATACTGATATAGAGGTTGTATTATTTCATTGTCAAGGAGATCTAAATTCACTATAATTAATTAAATTTATTTTGTATTTATAATATTTGTAATAATATTAACACTAATGGCCAGTGTAACATGACGCACACTAGACAATAATAAATTCAATCATTAAAAAAATGTTATATCCTCATGTGAAAACCCATGGGTATTCATGAAATAAATGTTTATAACACATAATCTTATAAAAAATAACTAAATCACAAATTAGATAATTTTTTTAATAAAATATTCATGAACTGTAAAATTATCAACATATAATGTACATAAAAATATATGAGAGATACTATAGAATCCTATAAAAGTAAAAAAGTTTTCAATACACTGAATTGTATTTCATATTCCATGAAACAGTATAACTATTAAACATACTAATGTCTCTCCAAGGATTCATCCGAATATAATTATGAAAAATTTCACTAAACATTTATAAAGAGAAAATTAATTGATAAAATAAGTTGGAGAAATTAACAATAATGTTATCCTGAGGTATCTACACTACATGTATGGAATTGGTCATATACTATGGCAATAAGAAGCCCATATACAATGATTTATGAATTAATTTATGTTAATACACTGATCAAAACTACATTAATAAAGTATTACTGTACAATATTTTTCTTAAAATTGAAATAAAATAAACCGAAAATAAATATTTATTTACTTTGTAATTACATAGTATCATATATTAAAAATTGTCATGAATGAATTAGAAAACATTACATTAAATCTATATTTGTCATTATTGATAAAATAATTTCAGTTCAATTTTTATGTGGAATGACACAAGACCATTTATAAGATTTATAATAGGAATTTTATCCAAAAAATGAAGTCAAATATTGATATATAATGAAGATGCGTATGTAGAAGGAATAATATAAGCAACTCCTTGAACATGTAAAAATAAATATAACTAAAAAAATACTATCTCCCTTAACATAATAAAATGAACAATGAATGTATAATAATCATAATTTTTGTGGTTATATGCAATTTTTAAATTGAGGAAATTTTTTTTCTATATCATAAAAAATCATGGAAAAATTTAATACATTACATTGATGGGTATATCATAAAAAATATAAAATAATTGTGAAATAAGATTCACTTCAAAGAACCATGTCTGGGTCCCACACATATTTGAAATCCTTTAAATTTTGATATTTTCTATATAAATATAAAATTTATTTTGGTTTTATAAACACATTCTATAAAATATAATAAATATCAATATAAAGTATATATTTTTAAATGTTATTATAAAGGGGATTTCCTTGTTTTTGAACCCCAAGAATGAAATCCATTATCTTAATATCATAAAAACAATAAAAATGTTCAATTTAATTGGTATCCCTCTATATAAAAATCAATCAATAAATAGAAAAAATATTATACTATTGAACTCAATGTTTAATATGTTTGACATCGAAAATTGCCTAGAACCACAACTTCACAAATATTGGATACAGAGGATTTATCATATGAGTTTTTGGAGCTGATGAAAGGCCCAAAAGAACCCGTATCAGGTTCATAATGGTGATAAATAGTAGGATATTTAGTTTGGTGGTTACTTAATGGATGTATAAATTGTTTTAAAATGATCGAAAGAGAACTGGTGATGAATAGTGGTTATGGAGAATTATGATGAACATGATGTGTACCCCGAAGGAGATGGCGTTTGTGGAGGCATCATTGGATGCTTGAGTTTTAGGCAATAAAAGGTTAAACACATCATTTGATTTTTCTAACAAGACATGTGGGGACTTACCTAGAACTCTATGTGTTTCTTAGATGGTACATGAACACTGGGTGGAGTATAAGCAATTTACTCCACCACAAGACCAGATAAGATAAGTCACATGGTTTAACCATTTTTTCGGTACCTGGTTTGGAAGACATGTGTTGAATCCATGTACTAGAACATGTCCAGCATACATGGAGCATAACCTAGATAGTCAAACACATCATGTGAGCCATTTTACATCCCGTGTATACAGTTTTATACAATGTGATTCTTCTTACTTGGCTCGTTGTAAGGGGTAGTACCCAGAGTCAAGGGTCCCGAAATGTGACACTTCTACATGAATTGTACACCCTTATACATGGCCTGATATCCTTCTCCACCATAACATGGAAAATTATTGTTAGGGTTAGTACCCCTTGCTCATTAACATAATGTTTTGTGGTATTGTTTCCTATATTTAGGATTTCTAACCCTTCAGCCAGAATTTATGTGTAGAGTTTATGTCCTCTCTAGAGGATCAGAGTGAGACCCTATATCCATTCATGTACCCATTGAAGAGTCAGGTTATCAGTGTGGCCAATCCAACAAGACATCAATTATCTACATTTATGGTGAATCCTGATGTGTCGTGGAGTACTCCAAGGCCCAAACAATGATCCTAATCCATGTATCAATATCATTACACCTTATGAGTGAGTTCTCCCAGAATGAGTGTATTTATTCTCTTTTCAGATATGTCTTCATATATATCACTCCAATGAAAATTTCCATTGAAAAATACTTCTTGTATGGATTTTGGTAAATTTATTAGACTCCGGGAGTGATTATTCATGGATGAGTGCATCGTAGGAATATTCATACTGAAACCATAGCATTGGTATGTGATTTTTGTTACATATCTCTAAAATACGAGGTTGATTTTTTTGTAAGTCTGGATATTCACTCATATTATATGTTTTGTATAAATAGACTATAAAGAGCTTATTATACCTTTACATTTTGGATTTCCAGGTCTTCGACTGATTATTATTATACATAACCCTACAATAGAACTTCCCACACATGTCAATACTTGTGATGATGAGAGACCTTTTGACAGAGTCCAGGGTAGATTAAGAATAGACCAAGCACAGTGAGTTTTCCATACCAGATGCGGTGTTTCATTTGCGGTGAGTTAGAGTCCTAGTACCATTCTTGTTTCTAGGTAGGACTTTGTTGATAGAAGAATATTTTATTTGATGGAATTGTATTCTGGACCAGTTACATTTCCTTACATTACATTCAATTGTACTCTATGGGTTGTGTTTTGTTGTATGAATTCATTTTACTCCTTAGTATTTTTTTCATATAAGAATTAATGGGATATGATATGTGTGTGTGTATGCCTACTTGTACTTTGGCAATGCATCCCATGATAAGTATAAGCCTACTCGATGCTAGTCAGAAGCCCCAGGCCCATTGGAGGCAGGAATAGGGAGTTGCGACACTTTCCTCACTATGACGAGTAATGACTCAATGGTATCATAGTTGTATGTTATACATAGGTACCTGGAGTCAGTGAGGCTTGTTTGGGGATACAATATTAGGAGTTTTGAGTTCATAATTTAGTTTAGAGACTCTATTTTCGTTGTGATAATCTCACCTATTCACACACCAGGAAATTGATAACCTTATATTTGACTTAGTACATGAGAAATATAGTTATATGGAAACAAAAAGAATGTTAAATTAATCATATTAGAATGGGTTGTGGTTTCCATGACCATATTGATCCAAATATCCTGATATACTGACTGGATGTTAGACAAATTGTTTTTTATAAGATTCCTTTGAGATTTATACTAGTAAGGATTCAGTAGCTCGATCATGAGAATGACCACCTCAATTATGAGGCATTGATTCGAGGGAAAGATCTATAATATTCGCCACTAGGTGGCGCACCAGCAATTACACAACTAGTGGAGAAGAACATTGTACCTGATGTTCCAGCAGACAACGAGAACATGTTGAGCACACTCTATGAGATCAAGGGACATAGACCCTTAGTATTTTATGGTGATCCCAATCCTCAGGCAACATAGGACTAGTATGAGGCAGTTACTATAATAATCCATCTATTGTGGACACAAGTAGCCATATGTTCATCCTAGAAGTGTTCCTTCTGGTAGGTTTTGCATAATTATGGTGGATTTTTTCCACGCAGACTCACGACGAGGATAATCATTCATTTATGGAGTTTGAGGGTCTCTTTATAGAGGTGTTCCCTCTAGTAACGCTTAGATTTGTAATTATCGGGGATGTTCTTTGGCTCTATTAGGGTAATATGATGGTGGAAAACTATTCATCAAAATCTCCTAACCACTCTAGTTACTCGATGTATATGGTTAGGGATCAGTAACCCATAGCATATATCTTCATTAAATGATTACATCGACACATTTGAGAAAGAATTATTCCTCTTTGTATTCCAATTAATTCTTGAGTTCTTGAAAGATCATTGGTGATTGAATGCTAATTATCTTAGCATAGACAACCTGTGGTAGTCAGCCGCATGTTGGCATATTGCATGACATTTGTAGCAAGGAGCCGAGTTGAGACATATGTATCTGGAACTGGGAGACGTAACATGAGGTCCTAGTATAGGAATGTAGTACTCATGTTTTTTCTGGCCATATCAGGTTATCCTAAGGAAAAGTTATGCTACTCATGTAGTGAAAGATGGCATCTATATAAATATTATTCAACCAGTCGATCTACTAACATGGTGGCACTGGATGGACCGCCGATGTAGAGATATTGACTAGTGCAGATAGACCCGCAATGATGTCGTTATGGTAGAAGAGCTATGTGAGAAGTGGGAGGTGGTAGATGATTTGTCATACTTCCCAACCACTCCAAGTGGCCATTATAGGCTCAAGGAGTTTGGGTATTGGGGTGGGGAAAACTACATCTGGTCGAGGAATACATCCTAAGGACTCCCTGGAAGATCTGAGGCACCATTTTTGTCACATTAACATTAGATTACGTACATATAGGATCATGAAACAATGATTATTTACTCACGAAATTACTTTTAAAAGACATTGATATTACAATATAGTAGTTTACTTAGACCTTACATTTAGGTACACATATGGGAGGAGACTCGATTATCTAAAAACAGGGACGATGGTGTGATCATGCACATGGAGGCGAGAGTTTCAGTTGGAACCTCATGGCGCCAGTGTTGAGGCCTTATTACAACCTTCATAGTATGGATTGGTTATCATCAGTCCATTCCCAGATTGATTGATTTAGGTGGAGTGTTTTGTGTGTCGGTAGTGATGGGAAGAGGTTTTTATTTGTTGAAGAAAAGGAGAACCATGTAACACAAGATGGGCGTATACATAAGAGTGTGAAACTGATCAATCATTCATTATCTAGAAAAACAATTATAGAAATAGATTCTTTGAGCATCCTGTTCCTAGTAGTTATGGTGGATTATGAGGATGTCCTTCTAGAAGTTGTTCTAGGATTACCTCCCAACTGAGAGATCAACATATACATCACACTTTACATAGGGGCTCACAGATATCCTAACCAAAATATCATATGGCTCTTGTAGAGCTATGTGAGATGAGGGCGTATTGGGGGATTTGTAGAGAAAGGGGTTCATGAGACAATATGTTTCACCCTGGGTGTCCACATTTTTATGAGAATATGGAAAATGGGAGATATAGGTTGTATGTGGATTACTAGTTCTTGAACTAGGTGACAATGAAGACCGTGAATCCACTACAGAGGACTGATGACCTATTTGATCAATTAAAAGATTAATGTTTGTTATCAAAGATTGTTCTTCAATTGGGTTATCAATATATTGACGAATGATATTATTATGTTCCAAAAAAGTATTTTTATGTTTATTTAGTCTCTAAGAGTACTTGGTCATCCCCTTCGGTGTGATGAATTCTTCTAAAGTGTTCATGGGACATATGAAATAGATCTTTCAGCCATACATGAACCAGTTCATAGTGGTTTTCATTGGAAACTTCTTGTGTACTCATCATCATAGGAGGAGCACATGAGAACCCTATAGATGATTTAGGATATATATTGAGAGAAAAAGTTTTATGGGAATATCGTGATGTTCCTGTTCTAGGTACATGATGTCCACTTCTTATCAAAAATCATGATAGAATATTGAGTAGATTTGGAACCAGAAAAGGTGGAGGCAGTGTTAGAATGTGAGGCACAAACGATTGGTATAGATATACAAATATTATTTTGTCCAGCCTGATATTACAAGAGATTTATCATTGATTAGCCTTGAATATGTGCATTGATTACTGCTCTGACATGGAAGGGGAAACTGTTTTTATAGATGTTGATGTTCCGATAGGATTCCTTGTAGTTGAGGTAAATTTTGACGATCACCCTGATATTGATATTTCTAGGGGAGGGTTTTTATAATGTAGTGTTATGAGAAGCATTTGGGACCATGGGGTTCTCTGTTTTGATGTATATATAGGGTGTGATTTTTATGGTTCATTCCAACTTGAACCGTATGAGTAGATCTACAAAACCCTTGTTATCTGGTTGGCTACAGAGGTCCTCAAATTGAATATGCAGCGTCACTACCTGATTGTTCAACAGTTTATCATCTTTTATGACCACAAGAGCATCAATTATATCGTCTAATATTAGAAGTTGAATTTGAGGTAGTGGTGATGGATAGAGTTCCTCCATGACTTTGAATTTTAGATCGTCTATTATTCTAGTGAGGGGGGTGTAGAAGAAGATGTTCTTTGCAGGATATTGAGTTTCTAGCTATTGAGCGACGTGACATAGTATATGGCATCATTATAATAATCCTTCATGGATAGAGAGGATGAGAATTATCTAAAAAATATGGTTGTCACACCTCTACTCCATTAGCGAGTCATGGAATCATATTAAGGGGATGTTAAATTTGAGGCATTATATGCTTAGTATTCCAAAATACTTTTTATTGATTGAAATTAACAAGGAGAGGAGAACATTATTATTTTTATAGGGACCACAGTTGTACTAGTGGGGTTTCAGGATGAGATTAAAATGGAGTTTAATACATCCCCTTTGGTGGTACATCATAGTGTGCAGACCATGTAACTAAAACATCAATGTCAGTTATATTGGACTGGGATAAAGAATGTTGTATCAGAGAACGTTCCACGATGCCTTACGTGCAAACAAGTGAATACTGATAACAAAGTTCCAAATGTATTGGATTACCCATGGAACTTTTTGAGTGGATGTGAGATGGAATATGGATGGATTTCATGACAGATTATCCCCATATATCATGGGGAATGATTCTATATGTGTGATCACCGACGAGTACACCATGCCATCCCAATTCCAAGATATTTGGGAGAAGATTTACTAAGAGAGATTGTGACACCTATTTGTACATGAGATAGTTCGGCTTCAAGGTGTACCATTGATTATAGTCTAATATCACGATGCTGGTTTCACATCTTGATTTTTGAAGGTATTATAGGAGTCTTCTAGGACTCAATTACGATTGAGTATATTGTTTCATCCCCAGACATTTTTTAGATATAGAGTGCCTTTATTCTTCTAGAGGATATGTTGATGGAATATTTCAAGGACTGTAGTCGCAATTGGGAGCACCAAATACCATTGGTGGAGTTTGATTACAGTAAAATATCCCACTACACTATTGGTGTGGAACCATTCAAGGATTTATATGGGTGACCCTGCCAATTTCCAATATCCTAGACCGACCTGAGAGTGATAGGACTCTTGGGTCCACAGTTGGGGAAAGATACTACTGAGAATTTGAAGACCATCTAGGAGAAGATGAAGACTACACATATTAGGAACCAATCTAATGGGTAAAGACAATAGAGTCGTTTTGAGTTTGTGGACGGATGCCATGTATTCCTTTATGCCTCACCTCAATGATGGTTATCGAGATTTGGTTTGGGTGGGACGTTTTCTCTATGGATTATAGACACTTTATAGATACTATGGAGAGTTGGTGAGATGGAAAATCATTTAGCTCTACTGTCATAGTTGTACTGGGCACATGATGTCTTCCATGTTTCGTAACTGAGAGGAACAAGCATGATATACTACCCATCATTTAGAGGGGTGATATGAACATCCATGCTTGAGAAACCACTAGAGAGTACCCAATGTATATTTAGTATCATTATGAGGGGACCCCCTTATTGGTGAGTGATACCCTTTTTGCATGTCAGATGGAAGTACATGAATCTTCATGAGTTCATGTGGGGGTGGGAGGCTCATAATCATTCCAATTACCAACATCTATTTGAGTGGCATTTTATTTTGTTATTTCTAGGACTTAGTTATCTATTGTGGGGAAAATACAAAGTCTTTTATTTCCCATGTATTATTTTTAAATATTATATTGAATTATTTCGGGAATAGGGTTTGGGATGGATTTCCATTCCTAGGCTCGAGTTTCCTGAAATAAATGTTTTATATAAATTTATGTATTATATATTTCCAGCAAGTTTTACTTCCTAAAATTGTGGAATAAAATTAAAATGTGTGACTAGATCAGGAATATGAAAACAAAATTTTATTCAAATTAGTGACATTACCTTAGGTGAGGACTAACATTGATCAGTTCTGGTCATCTACAATGTTAGTTTTTTGACACATTAAATGAAATAAAATAAATTAAAAATTGATTTTATTTAAATTTTTTAATTTTTTAGCATTTTGTTTGGTGGTTTTAAATAAATAGGAGTCTTGAGAAATGATCATAACCCTTGAAAACGAAATAGTTGAATATTTATAGAGGATACACCAATGGATAACTCTAAAAAATTTAGGAAAAATGACAACATGTGGATTATAGTGTACCGAGATAGATCTCTCCGACGACTGCAGAAAGATCACTCTTCATCGATGATCAATCCAATGTGTTAGTTATGGGTTATTAATTCAATTGTGATCTTCCTTGTTCTTGGATTAAAAAAATGTACACAGATCAATCCAGAAAGAGGTTGACTCGAGGATCAATCATTCTAGTAGGAGGGTTGTTTGGCAGGTTCTTTTTAAGGTATTTGATTTATAGTTTATTCATTTTATTGACATGTATCATGGGAGTGGATCAATGAAATAAAATAATATTAATATGGATTTTCTTCTAATTTTTAGTTAATTTTTCTTCTCCCTTTGACCACATTTGTTCAACGTTCTAATCAGTGTTATTAATGATGGATTGTTCGACATCTATTTCGCAGTGAAATAACCCTATAATCAGAAATCCAGAATCCTGATGACCTAACAGAGGTATGATGATGATTTCAGAATTCTAATAAAATATTTATGTATAAATTTACCTTCTATTTTTTTTTAAATAAGATGAAAATGACTTTTCTAAGAATATCGAATTCTTGAAACCACCCAAATCAGCTTCATAGTGGTGACATGAACCAAGATTTTTCTATTTGAAGTGATTGAACATTTGGATTGATGGATAAAAGATCATGAATGATGTTTTATTCATGAATATTGGTTTTGATGACTTCCAAACAACATTCCATGTATAACACAGAATATTGCGTGTGGGTCCATCCAAGTGGTGGCTAGGATTTTTGGTGATAGAAAGGTTGAACACGACATGCGACAGTTTCCACATGACATGTGAGGCCTTATCTGGACCTCTACATGTATCTCAGACGGTACCCAACCATAGGGTGGAGTACATGCCACATACTTCACCACATGGACATGCCATTCATATCACACTGGTAAACTCATGGATCAATACACTGGTAGTTAGACACTCATTTTAGCTGTGTACTGTAACATGGCCAAAATTCATGTAGAATACCCTTAATAGTTAGACATGACATGTGATCCTTTCTAAAAACAATGTTAATCATTTTCTTCAAAATATGTCTTATGACTCTGGCTGTTGAACATAGGGAGTTCCCAGGGTCAACGGACATGATATGTGACCATTCTACACATTGTGTAGCTCGTTTTATATGGATTGACCTCCATGACCACGATCCCTTAGAAAAGTTTCATTTGGGTTAGTTACCCTTTATTATTCTTCTGAAGGGTAATTGTATCATTTCCAAACCACATTAGTACAACCCCTTTAGCATGACATTATCTATAGAGTAGGATTGTTTTTGGGGGGCCCGAAGTGAGATGCTCTATCATTTCATGTACCATAAGTAGAGTTAGGTTATCAACACAAACTATCCTACATGATGTTCTTGCTCTACATAATAGGTGAATATTTAAGATTTGTTGTATACAACATGGAATTGGTAGTGATCCTTAGCTATGTATCATGATCATTCTCACTTAGGAGAGAGTTCTCCCAAAATGAGGGTATCTATTCTATTTCCTGATCTATTTGCAAATCCATATCTCTCATAAAAATTCCCAACAAATTATACTTCATAGAAGAATGTCAGTATATCTATAAATTTCATAGAGTGAGCCCTCCCAGATGAGTTCTTTATGGAAATCATTATAATGAATCCCTAGTATGTGTATGTAGTTTATGTGACATACCTCTAGACTATGGGTCTGTGTTTTTATTATATCAGTATATTTTTTTATTGATATATGTTCTATAGATATATAAATTGTAGATCTGACTTTAAAATTAATTTTTTGTATTTATTTGGAATTTTCGGGTCTCTTACTAAGTATTGTTATACTGAACCCTAACCAGGATCTTCCTACTCATGTCATGTATTTCACAGAAAACTAGTTTTTTGATAGAGTCAACGATGGACCAAGATTGGACCAAGATTAGTGAGTTATCCCAACAAGATAAGGTGCTTCATTTGAATCAATCAATAATCACATTATAATTATTGTTTACCTATTAGAATTTCTATTTTTCATACTCTGTTATGTTTTTCTTGTATTTTGGCCAAGTTATTTTTTCACCCTTTACCTCCTTTATTATCTGTTGGATGGGTTTAGTTGTATGAATCAATTTTACTTCATAGTGTTTGTTAAATTATAATATTTGTGGCCTAGGATATGTGTGAGTGCATATAATTATAGTGGAAATACCTCTCATGATATAGATATGCCTACATGGTGTTAGTCACGATCACCTAGTATAATAGAGGAGGTCATAGTGAGTCATGGCATGGGCCCCATTGGAATAGGTCATGACACATATAACAATGACACCCCTTGTTTCAACAACAAAATTATCAAATCAAATATATACGGGAGATGAAAATTATCCCCAGGTACCAAAAAATGACCATTATTAAAAATATTTGGTTGTAATAGATGATATTACGATGAATTGAAATGGGAAGATATTTTATGTTTTGAAATGTCAATATTCTTTCTATATGTTTCAGGAAATGTCATATTACGAAGCGGTAATGAGCTATTTAAATGGGGATGTTCGTGAATTTCATCCATTGAGTATGAGATCAAATATTTAATAATATAGAGGAAAATATTTCTATGGATATTCATTTAATTATTCTAACTATTGCCACAATGCTATTAATTGTTGGCTGATAAAGTATAGAACATTTCATACAAAAAATAGAGATAATTTAATACTCACCAACCAATAAAATTTACTCTAACAAATAGGTTTTCTCCACTAGTGGAGGAACATATGTATGAATAAACCATTCATACTGAACTGAGATGGGGAAGTGCATATTTTCCCTCCAAAAAAACTAGTATGATGTGGGAGGAAGATAATAAAATTGAAAAATAAAACCTTATTGAAATGGATCTCAATGTTATAATAAACTTCAACACATATATTCTTGACACATAGTGGTCATCCCATATGACCCAAAATGAAAACTTATTGATGGATGCTAGGAAAAAGGTTAATGGATTACTACAATTTGGCGATGATGGTTCCAGGAATATCTATGAAATGGGATGTAAAAATATTCGAAATTATTAGCTTAATAAAAACAATGTTCTCTACTATAAGAGGGTTACATTATAAATTTTAATATTCTTGTAAATAATGTGGATCTGCGCTGATTATGAAATTTAATCAAAAGGGATGCACTATCATAGGAATGAAACAGAATTTTTTCATGAAAGGATACATATCATATATAAATTAAAATAATGTTTATATTAATAAGAATACTTGTTACCATATTATTTATGAATAAAAAAACTTCTCACCTAATTTTTTTGTTCATATTAATAAAAAATAAATCGAAAATTAAATTTAATGTGATGATTGAATTCAATAGTATTAATATGAAGCGTAATTATGAAATTAAATGTGATTTATGGGTGTGAGGAATGTAGATTTGAAATTCATATCAACCAATGAAGAATAGGGTATCAAATCTTCTTGATCTCATCCACACATATACATGTGGTATGATAAATGTGGCTAGAACATGCGGATAACTGTTTTTTTAATTTCTATTGAATATAATAGTATAATGTATTGTATTATGGTTATACATATATGAAAAATGTTATCTATTTCATGAAATGCAATAATTGAATTGAATAGAATGATAATTGTCCCACAATTACAATACTGTGATCAGATAATGGAGAGAAAGACACAACAATTGAATTTTAAAATTACCTGAAAAAACATGGAATATGGAACGGGGCGGCTGCAATGAGAACCCAACATAAAAATCATGTTGTTGAGAACAAGAAAAGAGAGGTAAACAATAAGGATATAAATAAGATGATTTATAGTCATATCTCTTGTAATCTCATGAAAGGGGATATGCTGGAAGAAATATACACTCATAACAGAAAATAGATTTATATAGGAGAATCCAAGACACTATATTAGTTTTGGTAGAGAAGTATGCCCTCCATGATGTATCTTCATGTTCAGAAAAGTAAATATTTCATATAAAACAAAGAATAAAATCAAATAATATTTGGTGATGTTTTAGACAAAATAATAATATTTTGATATTTAATGATGTTTAGAGGCATTAAGATTTTAAATAATCATCAAGGAAGAATTATGGATAGATTTTATGTCATGATCAAATTATATATATAAATAAAAACATCGATATGATCATAGTATAATAGGATAGAAGCCATAGAACAAATTGGTCTTGGAATATATTCAATTGTTGAAGTAGAGGAAGTTGTGGAAATTATTTGGGAGTCACAAAATGATGATGACAGAAATGATGAATCAGATGATGAAAGAATGGTTGAAGAATCATCATGTAATCCCTAATAAGATATTGAAGAGAAGAATTTTATTAATACAATATAATTGTTGATTGAACAAAACCCACATAGACATGGATAATGATTAATGAGGAACTATATTCCTTTATATCAATAGTGGAAACAATATCATTTAAATAATATTAAAGGATGAATCATGGGTTAAATCCATGAATAATGAACTAGATCAGATTAAAAACAATCATACTCGATATCCAGTTAAAATACATTATCATAACTTCTTTATTAGAATTATGTATACATTTAAATATCAATTTGATGAGAATGGAAATGTCATTAGAAATAATTTACCCATGTTTTTTTAAATTCTATAAATAGATTTGAGATATTGATTTTGAGGAAACATTTTCTCCAATTAAATATTACAATCAAAATTAATTTTCTCACTATCTCTATTCATAGAGAGTATAATGTTTTTCATATGGATGTCAAAAAAATCATGATTGGAGTACTTGAATCTGTATTCTACATTGAACACCCATTTGGATTTCTAATTACAAATTATAGTTAAATGGTATGCAGATTATAGAATGTACACTATAGTCTGAATCAGGAACCTCAATCACGGTATAATCCGCATGATTCTTATATGAACAAACTGAAATTCAAAATATGAGGTTTTGACAATAATTTATATTTTATTAATTCACAAGAAGATCATTTTATTGTTCTTATATAAGTGGATGATTTTTTGGGTGATGATAACATAGAATATCGGAATAATTTTTTAATCACATGGAATATGAAATTGAGATGTCTATGATTAGTGAACACCCATAAATTTTGGAACACTATGTGGTTCAAAAGGAACCATAGAAAATAATCTATATGGAATCATATAAAAATTTTATTATGAATAAATTTAAATTGCATCTTTCAAAAACAATTTTGACTTTGATTGCTGTTTGAAAAAACATTGAATGAATAAGGATTGATTTTCTTAAGATCAAAAATTTTATAAAATAATTATTGAATTCGGGTTATATATAACTCTAACATGACTATATATCATATTTGTGACATTCTTAGTGGTTCAAATTCAATTTAATATTGTGGAAGAAAATTTTGCAGTAGTAAAATGAATCATGTTGTATATTCAAGGTAAACATCATTTTTGAATATACCTTGATGTAGTAATAGATAATTGATTATAATATTTTTTGTTACTAAATGGGTTAGTGATGTGATAAAGATAAATTCATCATGATGTGGAGAATTTTTTAGTTGAAATAACATTGTGTGATGGCTAAGAATGAAATAAGAAATCATTTCTCTTAGTACAGATTAAGTAGAAAATATCATTGATACAATGAGTTGAATTAAACTATCATGGATGATGATGCATCTTATTGACATTGTAGATGAGGATAAATAGCCTTTGGTGAATCATAATGAAAATACGAGCATGATAAATCTGACAAAGAACCTATCTATGTACTATCGTACAAAACATATTGATATCAGATATAATTCCATTAAGAAAAATTTGAAAAAACAACATTGATTAAAATTGATAATGATGGATCTAATGACCTAGAAGAATAAATAATGAACATTATATTATAAACACCAATGTTTTAAAGACATAGGTTGAACCTCAGTGTTCAGCCACCTCTTAATGAATATAAAGGTCGCTAATGAACCCCATATCCCATTTTTGTTAACTATTTTAATATTTTTGTTAAATGGATATATGATAATTTTGGAGATAAGATATTGTAGGAAGATGTTTGTGATCGAAATGTAAAAATAATGATTTATTGGGTTTATATCCATTGAGGGAGAATATTTTAAAATTAAACATTTAAATAAAGGGGGAGAATGAGAATTCTGTGTTTTGATGAAACATATTGATTTCAAGATGAAAATATTTATGAATTTCAAATCTGGAGACCCATATTCATAATATCCCTATTGTATAATGAACATATCATTGCTCATATAGACATAATTTTTTTTTTAAATTTTCTCTCACATTTCTCGTTTTCATAGTTAGTGGTTCTTTATCAAATTTATCTGAAAGTTTTGAACCAATCCAAAGGGGGAGATTATTTGACCCATGGATTTTATTATCTATAAATTGAGTCTTGTTTTTTTTTTCAATACATACTTTGATAATCACATTGGTTTCATGGAATGATATCTTATGGTACGTGATAACAACAATATTGAGGATGTCTTCATTTCATGTGTGTTTTCCAAATTTTTTGGATGAAAATATAAGGACATGAGAAATGATCATTTAGAAAAAAATTGTTCTAAGAAATGATGATAGTGTAAATGAATGTTGTGTGAAATTTATGTTTTTGATAATTTAAAAAAATTGGAAAATTATGGAATCACATGGAAGACTTGTTTCTATGTGAATGCTTGTTTAAGCGATAGATTGTATTTACATGTAAGGAAAACATTAGGGATGAATATTACGCTACAAATATTACATCAAAACATAGATGGAAGTGAGAGATATATTTATATAGACTCATCAAAATATGGTTATGTAACGTTTTGTGTTAAATTTATGAGATTTAATTGAAATAGAATTATGCATCAAATGCGATGTCTATTTAAGACATACATGCATGGGGGATGATGTGTCAGGAACATTCATACATGGACATCACGGTCTATACATATGTGGATACTACCTTTATGGAATTGAATATTTCTATGACAAAAATATAGTGTATCCAACATGTGCATCGTTTGTGATAAAAAGACTTATAAATATAAAATATTGTGCCTTTTATGTTCCTTGTGTCTATATTGACCATGTCAGACTCCTGGATTTCTTTCATGATAGATTAAGGGTTTTATAAAACAAACACACAATAACCATAAAATTTATGTTCAAGAACAGGATTAGTGTGTAAGAGCTGAGTTGAGATTCTTTTAGGTTTTTAAATATTGAATGATTGATTAGTGAATTCAATGTTATTAAATTAGGATATTGATCCTTGCATGGTAACAGTCTTTAACGATACAAAAACATCATGTAAAAAATATTTATGTGACCTTCATGTTGTTAAACTATATAAGGGTTCTCCTAGAGAAGCGATCTATGAGGAGTCAGTAGATGTGTTCTGAAAGATATATTGTCCCATCACTAAATTATTTTAAAGGTAGCGTTCTAGTCATAGAGTGACTACTTTGTAACTCCAATATTCCAAATCTATTTAATATGAGTTGATTTATCTATAACCTAAATACAATAAAAATGATCATTGGCCTAGAACTTAGTGGTGAAACATGTAAAACTATCATGTTCTATCCCTTTTTGAGAATTATTTAATTACAAAACATTTCCATATTATAAGTTTACCTAGTTCAATCCAATGTGTAATCATAATTTGTCTCTTTTGATGAAAAAACTGACACCTCTATTCTCCCCTCCCTTATCATGGTGTTTTGGGGTCCTTCAATTATGTGCAAGACCCCACAAATAAGTTGTATTTCATGTATATGTCATGTCCATAATATGTAATATATATTGCATTATATATTTTTACTAATATTTCAAAAACAAATAATTCTCCATGTTTCCATTTTTCCAAAATAAATCATCAAAAAATGAACAATATCAAATAATTCTACTCCCAAGTACCATGTTCTGCTAGTAGGTACATAATCATGAAGGAGCTCCATAACCGATGGATATAGTGAGATATCATACTAGTGGATATCATCACGGGATATGTGGGGAAATATGATTTTATCTCTGACTGATCCATTGTTGTAGTTTATACTTTTTGGTACCGTTTACTGTATCAGAATGGACATACTATGTGGTTGGTGGCACAATGTTTCATCATCCATTTTAGTTAATTTTAATGTCTTATTTTATGGGGTTTGGAAATTTTATATTCTCTCATTATTTTATCCCTAAAAACAGTGGGATTTTTCTTCTCTGTGGACATAAATATTGTTACATAACCCCAAAAATCATTGGGTTCAGAGACATTATCTTCTTATTTTATCATGTTATTTTATTTTTCCTTTTCTACATCTTCAAAAATATTATGTTACTATGAATCTCGGTGTTTCCAAATTAATTAAAATTTTTATTATCCAAAATTTATGTTCATAATTTAATACCCTAAAATCTCAGTTAGAGTTAAGCCGCATACAATTTATTAAAATAAATTAAAATATGTTTCATTTTTCACAAAGAAATACTATGTGAAAAACTTAATTATTTTTATATGCATGCACAAATTGAGTGGCTTACAATTCATTTAATATCAATATGTAATACACATAAACAATAATATAAAATATATGGACATTAATATATATTCAATGAATTATTAATACTATAAAAAATTCACATTGAACATAGAATGAAACTTGATACATGGGATAATGATAGAATAATTCACATTTTACAAAATATGTAATACAACAAAATATATCATTTTTATATTTAATTTAAAAAACAATATATTTTTTAGTATCATAAAACATATAAATAAGATGATTTGAATAAATGAAAATATCTATCAAAAACATCATGTACTCAAGTTGTTGACAACATAAAAAAAATTGTAGATAATCCAAATATAAAACACATGAATGTTATGATCATTATAAAGGATAATAAATTATAAAATTCATTATTAAATTCTAAAAAGAAACTATAAACATATAAATTTGTTAATAAGTTTTGTGTTGCATTAATTTTTATTAATAATAATGAAATTTCAAATATTCAAACAATGTGTTTAAAAAAATTTTTTCATCCAAATTACATTTTATTTATCGAACATACTCATTTACATAGGATTTTAATTTCAATTAACGACACATATGTTGACCCTTAAAGGATTGAAACAATCATATCATGACAACCTCCTATGAATGTCTTCATAGAAACAAAGATTTCCAGGAAGAACACACTATTACTATGTCTTTTTCCATGATTTCACCAAATTTTCTTCTCTTAAGAATACATTGATGAGATAGGATATTACATTAAAATGAAATGGTGAAATTATGAAATCCATTTTGGAGCTTAATAACAGACTAGCTTATCCACATATCATTATCCTACAAGAACTCAGGAAGGCTTATGTCATGTATTGCTTTTCATCATTTTTGGGATTGGGATGCATTATATTACAAATAGACCATGCCAGAGACCACAACTCATGTCAGTTGTGGATGCAAGAAAATAATTTTATGACTCACCACTATGGTAGTACACACATTAAAAACATTTAACTAGAAGCTCTATGATGAATGATGTACTTCCATTAATGATCATAAGATCATGAAGAACATCTTTTCAAATAGATAAATGATCCTTAGGTAATTATTACGTATGTGGTATCTTCATATGTTTGAATTTGACATGGTTTATATAAATGGTAATGGGAATTTCATGAATGAATTTTTGGTTCAAATTTTATATAACCAATTGTCCCCTGAGGATAATATGAAATGAGGCTTCAGAATCATACACACATTGGAAAAATAATTCAATGTGATATTGATAAATTTTGTTGGAATTAAATTTATGAACCACAATAAATTAAATTTCTTATTTTATTATACTAAAACTTTGTATTTTAATATTATACATTATATTTTCCTTTATTTTACCAGATTCTACTTTTTCAGATTCCATAACTATCAATTTCCCTTCCACGTTAATTATTTACCTTTAGTGGAGAAATTTTATGAATATTCTATTACTTTTTTCATCATGATATTATTTTACGTTTTCATATAGTTTTATAAAAAATGAATAATATAATCAACATGTTAATTTATTGATATTATTCAGTTTGAAACAGAATATTGATAGTCCATTCACTACAAATCAATTTACCATAATGATTCATGAATCGAGACATATATGTTTGTAATAACCCCTTGATCAAAATGTTATAATGTATAGTTAGAATATTATGTATTAATAATTACAGTGTTCATTAAATTGTTTAATTCATGATGTTAATTAAGAGTAATGGATGCTTTAATTTTACATTTGTCAGGCCGAAGATATTATTTAGTATAGTACTCTAATTATTGAAAATATAATGAAAATTACCTTTTGTTGAAAAATAGTTGTATTCATTTTGATTGATATGATTAACTTCTAATGATGGTGAAAATGAAATGAGATGAATTTTTTTTGATGTATCATTTTATTTTATATACAAATCACACATTTTGTGACTATGAAAGATGGGTCCTACATGTAAAAGTGGTGAAACATTGTTGGTAGTTGGATCATTGATTATTTATTACATCACATAATATTATTCAATTACATGAAATGAGTCCTGCAACACAAATAAAAACAATGGTATCGTCCCAATGAACCCCGGCAGTACCATATGCCTTGTTAATGTCTTATTTTGTGTCTATTTTAGGTACTTTGGTTAGAGCATGTTTCCTTGGCCTAAATAACACATAAATTATTGTCACATAAAAGGATTAATAGCTCCAAAATTCTTAGAAACAACAAAAGTTAAGAAATTATATTCATTATAATGACTGATAAATTGTCCAAAATGTGACGTCATGATGTAATATACATGTGTCGTTGAGTTCACAATAATGTCATATTTCGTGTTATGCCATCAATTAGATTAACTACCAATATAGAACATGATAATTGATTGAGATCTCAAATCGTATTGATCAATTTTGAGACTCGAATCAGTGTAAGACATTACAATGAAATCATCCTCACCTTGAAATAGTATGAACATTTATTTATTTATTCTAATGTACTCAAGGATATTATTTATGAATACTGGTAGAAAAAAAATATGGTATCATCTTAACGTAGAGCATATGAAAAATTAGTTCAATAAGAAAACATTGTATACATGATATATTTTTTGAATATATATAGGTAGTATTATCAATCATTTTTTATAATTTACGATCTGGTATCTTCATATGATTCGTGCTATGAAACATATGAAGAGACCCCTTCTAGGAGTTCTCCATAAAAACACCTGAAAACATTTCCATTATATGAGTTATGACTCAAACAAAAAAAACTTTTTATCAACATGTATGGATATTTATACTACATTTGGTGTCTATTAATAACAATTATTTCATTAAATGTATTTTTAATGTGATTTTACATTATATAATGTTAGGAAGTTATTTCAAATATTTAATATGTCATCCACATAAAACACTAAAAACACCATGATGCATCTAGTAACCAGCCTTTGACACCAGAATCATATGTGTTTTTATGGAATCTTATGCATACATAGTTTCATCAAACTATATATTCCAACTCCATGAAGCTTTCTTTAATCAATAATTAGACAATTGCAATGTGTACTCTGTAAACGAATCGTTTGACACTTCAAACCCAATGTGATTTTTTATTTATATCTTAGAATAAATTTATATCATATAATGTGATGTTGACATCCATTTTATATATCATATCATAATAATTAAATTTCAAGTAATATATTTATGGATTTTATTATTTCCATTGAAAAAAATTATATCAATATTAATACTATTATTGCATGTAGAAAAAACCCACAAATGATAAAAATATATAACATTATAAAGTATTTTAACAATGATTAAAAAAGTATAAAATATTATAAAAATATAAATTAACATAATAAACTAAAATTTATATTCATGTAATGTACAATATCATGAATTTTTTTTATTTTTTTAAGAAATAGTTGATATAAATATAAAATTAAATTTTTAGGCACCATTATCTCTAAAAAAAATTTAATAAATTTAAAATGAAATTTATAAAAAATAGATTTTATTTAATATTTTTATAGAAAAAAATATATATGAGGTTTTATACATTATATTTTGATTAATACCAGTTTTAATATTCCAGTAGCATTTCAAAATCCTACACTAAATTTTATTAAGTTTTTTGATGATTAATCTACATTATTATAGAAATATTTACATAGGAACTTTGATTGTGATAAAAAATTATACTACTAGACCCATGGTTAGCAAATATCGGAAAGTAGTATTCTAACTGTGACACCCAAATCCCTCCACTAATAGGCTAAGATTTGGCAGCTAGCACCTTGTTTTAATATGACATAATATGAGAGACCATATCCTATTTCATTCATCAAAAAAATCATCCTCGATAGATAATATAATATGAAACAAATGTAGGATATACATATATTAAAATATAAATTATACAGAACTTATTAATGATTAAATAAGAACAAATATTACACCAATTGGGTAAAATATAAAGTAAATTTACACCTGACAAGTCCATGAATCTAACAAATGCCTAATGCTAGATAACTAATCTCCATTGTGATTAACCCTACATTGGTATCCTTCTTCCACAAACACAAGTACCATCATCGACATCCATAATCCATAATACATAACTAACTTTCACTAGGCATTAGATTTGAAGCAATAGAGGCTTCACTTCAATCATGGCCATCATCTAACTAGCACATCATCAGAACATGAATAACGTATAGGGGCACAGTTCATATAAAACTATGAATTCATGGAATACAGAGATGTATAGTGCATATGAAATAAATAAAACTAAATGAAACTATGTCCAAAAAGTATATATGGATAACATATTGAGTTACAATCCATAAATCAGTTGAATCATTCCATAAATAGAACATTCATGTTTATAAGTCATTCAATAAAGGAGGACCGGTAATTGATATAAACATTTCATCCTAGGATGTTCCACCCCTATCATTTGTAACAATCAATAGAGTGCTTCCACTTTAGAATCCCGTTGGATAACCCATGCCATCTCTAGAATAAAAAAATTCAAGGGGGTATTACCCCTGCTATTATAATCATCCATGTATGATTTAAATGATATAATTATAGAAAAATGAAATAGAACCCACTGTGTATTTTCCAGATATATGGGAAATAAGCACACCACTCACCAAATTGAAACATTAATAAACCAATAACCCACATACACATTATTGATTTATATTAGGATAACTCCCTTCATATGAACACACATCACATAGGTGAGTATTGACCATATATATAAATGACTCGTATCTCTCTATAAGACACCTCGATCGAGGGATTTCCATACCCCATTTGTAGCATACGGTGGGACCACACCTAGTCCGCTAAGATGGAGCAATAAATCCATGTTGATTTAGAGGACCTATACCCCGTGTATCATGGTGGGGTAGGGGTACTGAAATTAATGATGATTAACATGGAGTCGATGAACTTAAAATCATAAAACCGGGGTTTTACTTCCCTGTGAATGCTCTTGAAATCATTTCTAGAACCCATCAGTGGCCTTATAATGTTGTATAAATAAAATTATTATTCTCATTGAAATGAACTTATATGGATGAACAAAAATAACCTCTTGTGCTATATAGAAACAAATATATAATTTGGGTTATATATTTTCAATATCATACATAAATCAAGAGAATTAGGGAAATCACACAACAAAAGTGATGGGTGGAAACATGGTACCCTTGGGATATTAACATTGAATTAATGGAGTAGGTGGTATTGGTGTATGGTTCCCATGTATTCCACACATTCCTTAATTGTTGTGATTGGTTAAACTTACCCAACTAACTCATATGTTGGTAAATTCAATTTGCTTATGCGTTGAGATGGGTTGGATGGAAACTGGGGTCACTTGACCCATTATGGTCTTGTAATGCACCATTCATCCCCACATACATAAAAACATATATTTTTAATGATCATATATTATATTCAATATATTATTTTTAATATTTATTACACTCTTAATTCTATGTCAGCTTAGCCTATGGGTAAACACTAAACCATAGATTCAGCATATCCGACAAATGAAAAAACTAGGGATGACTAAAAGATTAAATTTATCATTTTAAATATATGGAGGATTCAGAAAATAAATAAAAAATATTGAGATAATATTCAACCCAAAATTATCTCTACCACTATAATTAAATTCTCATTCAATCCTACAATTTGACATGTTGAACTACTGAGCAATGAACTCTAAAAATGAATATTGCATATTATAAATTAAAATGTTTTCATGATTTTTAGAAATTTAAAATAAATTTTTTCATGAGTGTGAGATAAATAAATTTAATATGGTATAAATTCTTTTCATTGGTGGATAAAATGGTTTAAATGAATTTTAATGTAAAAAATGAGAAAAAATGGACAGTGTATGATGCATGATTGATAACATATTAAGAAATTTAATTACAAAAAATTTTTGTTTAATTTTTTTTAATATTGAATTTATAAATATTTTTCTAATGTTAAAAATCTAGCTGTTAATTTGGATGATTCTAAAGGTTGATATTTCATAGGGTTATGTCTTGTTTTATGTTATGATTTCATAGGATTATTTAACGTTTTGGGATGATATTGCTAAAGAATATAAGATTAATTGATGAGGTCATGATGTGGGGATATAATGGGGATGTTTTGTGATTATTATATGGTTTTGGTTGTGATGATGTGATAATTGGATGATTCTTATATGGTGAGAGGTGGTTATACATTTTTTTAGTTGATATACTACTGATTCCTGACATGTTTGGAGAGGTGGGATTTCTTTTTTTTTTCAGAATTTTTTGTTGGTTGTGATGATATGGTAGATATTGTGATGTGGTATGATTATGATGATGTTACATTTCTGGGATTATTCTAAAAATATTATATATCTTGTGAATTTATAAATACCATTTCTTACTTATGATACACCATAATTATGTTAGATAAAATTATGAAAATATTGTTGAATTGTATGTAAATTATTGTTTCCCACAATGAAAATCACACACCAGATTTTAATGTTTTTTTAAACATGTATATCCAAAAACCATTATTCAAAAATGAATGAGTTGTGTACATCATGTACTCACTACTTAAAAGATTATTAATTATTTTTCTAGATTTTCTGAGGGATATTATAACTATTGTTCGGTTAACATTAGTAGAATTAGAGTATGATGTAGATATTTTCAAGTACAATCACACATGTGTTATTTAAATTTTTTTATGTTATGTAGTAAATAATTGTTTTGTGGAATCTTATTTTTTACTTAACAGGATCATTAGTTTGCAGATTTGTAGTTCTGTTTTATTTTTATGAGAATTAAGAGGGCAATGCCTACTTTTAATTTGATAGATACACTTGGTCCCCTTTTTTGAACTCATGACCTATTGGTGGATGGATTAATTGGACAATTTTATCCACTCTGCATACATAAGAGGTGATATAGTAGGGATTATAATCCATTGTTGGTACTACGAAACAATATTTTCCAATATGGTCACTATTATCACTGGTCATTTTTAATAAAAATTTAAAAAATATGAAATTACTAACAAAAAATACATAATTCACTTAAATACCTCTCAATTTCCTCCATTTTTAAATTCATGATATTTACTAAAATTAAAAATATATTATATAGAAGACAAACATAGTATGAATCCCCCAATATTTATGTCATATTTCAATTGTTAGCTTATTTAAAATGCAATATAAATGGAGAGTGAATGATTCTCATATTTTATATTTAGCACAATAATAATTGATGATAAAAACCTATTGATAACATCATATAACTCTAAAAAGATCACAATTTATTATATCTCTAAATATTCCTTTAATTTCATCAATTCATAAATTTAGATAATCAATATCATAGTGAAATGGAAATATAGTATAATTTCACCACCATCACAATAAATTTTTTTCATGGTTCAGTAATGAATCTAGGTTTTAGGAGAACAAATATAAATATATAAAATTGTACTGATAATTTGAAACATATGTCATGGTCTCACTTTTAAAATTTCAATTTTTAAATAACATATTAAATTCAACATAAATGTTGGGGGTCATATAAGCAAACAAACTAATATAGAGATTGTAGTGTGACATGTCAAGGGGATCTAAACTAATAGTCCTTGTTTATTTGAAATTGTTGTCTCTAATATTAAGATAAAAATTCAAACTAATGTTTGTCGTAAAATAAAGCATATTAAAAAATAAAAAATTGAAAATAAATTTAATATTATGGACTCATATAGAAATTCATGAGTATTGAAAATATAAATTATTAATGAAAAAAATACTATAAAAAATTACATAATCAAATTTTATGTAATTATTTTAATAAAATATTAAAGTATTTTAAAATCATCTCTAAATAATGTACAAAAAAATAGAAGAGAAACTAATGTGCCCAAAAATAGTTCAATGGATTTCGTCCAATAACTTTTTATTATAATCCTATATGTATATATATAACTATTGGATATGTATATGTTTCTACAATAAATCTTCCCTACATATTTAATCATAATTCCACAAGAATCATATGAAAATAATATAAATAATGAAATTATGGATAATTAATTAGCAATGATGATAACCAGAGGTTTCTAAAATATATGTGTGGAATTTATAAAATATTATACCAACAAAATGTTTATATAGGATGTGTAACAATGAATTTAATATCCATATAATTATTCAAAAATAATATTATAAAAAATTAATAATCAATATTATTCAACTGTGTCAAATTAAATGCACAATATATATATATATAAACAGTGGATTACATGGGACCATCTATGAAAAATTAACATGAATTAATCTGAACAAATCCAATTAAATCTATATTTTTATTTATTTATAAAAAATTGAACATTAAATTAAGAGTGGACTGTCATCAAAACATTTACTCAAATGTATAATAGGAATGTTATAATCAAAATTATCTTTTATATTCAAATACTATTAAATTTTCTTAGTAGAAGAAACATTTTAATGAACTCCAAGAAGTGGTAACATCCAAGTTGACTAATATAATGATATTTCAGTTTCGACATCCAAAACAATCTGGTTTGGATAATTAAATGTTTATGGGGGTTTAGATGAAATATCGATAAATTACTGCAATTGTTTCGTAAATTCAAAAAATCACATGGAATATTTTAATAAAAAATAATGACTAATAAATCATTAGAATCATATATTAAATTTTAAATAACATTCAGAATATTTAAGTACATGTTTTTCCATTATTAATATACTATTCAATAGACATTATTATTATCTTTCTACACATACAAGTGATTCTCGGAAAAACTAAACATTATATAAAATATAATCAATATAAATATAAATAATTGAATAATAAAATTCAATAGAAATGTTTATTTCTTGTATTTGAACACAAAGAATATATTTACTGCACTTGATACTATTAGAATCATTTTTTAATGTATAATGTATATGGTATAAAAAAACATATTAAAAGGGGGAAATGCTAAAAAGATATTACCATTGAACAAAATGTATATCTATATTAACATCAATAATTTCCTATAGCTAAATCATAAAATATTATATTGTAGTTGATTTATATTATGATAAAACCATTCTAATGAAATCAAATATATTTAAATGATGATGAAATTTAATGACCTATACCCTAGAAGCAAGGAGATGAAGAATTACAATATTATATTGGCACAACTAAAAGGGCATAATCTTGAAGGGACAAATGGTTAGGTATATTTTTAAATAAAAACAAAATAATTTGTTTTAAATTATCACATGAATGAAAAATTACTAATAAACACCAATGAAAACATTAAGAATATAATAGATTATAACTGGAAGCCATTCAGAATAAACATATATAGATACTCAGGGAATATAAAACATAATAATGAGTTTAGTTCAGATTCTCATTGATTGTATACAATACAAAAGTTTCTATCATAATCAATAAGGTATGTTGAATAAATAAAATACACATGTTACATGAACATAATCATGAGAATAATATGGAATGAATAAAAAGTAGAATAAATAATTATATAAAAATAATAACATGTGAATAAAAGAAAACCCTGGTAATTATAAAAGTTTAGTAACCACTTCAAGTATTAATTACTAGAATCAAAATCTGGGAATGAAATATGATAGAAATCATAAACATACCATTGAGGCCACAGGGAATGAAATCATAAAATAAATCGGTAGGGCCTCAGCCAAGTACATATCTGATTTGTCTCATAGGACAAACTGATGAATTGAGGGAATATATCATCCCCATCCAACAGTTTCTATGTCTAATGAATTCTTCATAATAATGGGGTGAAATATAACATCATATACATACTAAATGTAAATAACATTCCCCAACAATTAAACATAGTCACTAATTATTTTTAGTAATGTAGAGAATGGTATCAAGAGCACATGCCCATTAAAACTAAATAGAATCATTTAAATAAATTATTTTATATGTAGTTCATAATAGATAAATTTAAATATATAATAAGACTCCAAAAATTTGTATAAATAAATGATAATATACTAATAAAATCATAAATTAATTCCTTAGTAAAATTCATTTTTTTTATTTAAATGCAGATTTTTTTGGAAAAATTATTAAATTTGTCATAAATATTTTCATAAAACCAGTAATTGAAAAATATATTTTTAATAAAAATATTATAATTTATTAAAATAATTTTTCCTTCAAATAGATTATTTATTACACCTGAAAATGGGTATTAAATCAAGGTGTACCCTTAAATCGGGCATGCTTATATAGATGGATTGAGAATTGAACCATGTAAAACATGAATTTTAAAATCAATGAAATGTAAAATGTCTGGGATAAATGATTTTGGAACATATAAATAGTATTTAGATTATTTATATAAAAATAACTAAGAATTAAAATTATGTAGATAATGATATATCGTAACCCATGGTGGTTCAAGAAGAAACCCTTACCTTATAATTGACATTGTTTTTCACTTAACAATAATGTACATGATAATAAAATTAAATTCATTAATTAATTAAATAACAATATTTTATTTATTTATTTTATTTCTATAATTTAATAATGTTAATTTATTATCTTTTTTATGTGTTATAATGTTAAATTATGTCTTTTAGGAGTGTTAGTTTCTATAGTATTCATGATCTGTTTACTTTTATAACATATTTACAATCATGTAAAAGGAAAATAGTTTTCCATAATTAAAAAAAAAATTGAATTAATTATATTAATTATGTTAAATGATTTATAAAAGACTATTGGTGAATTTTTCTAATAAATAATTTTTAGATAAGGCATTAATTATAATTGTGTAGACTGTTTTCGTAGTTTGTCGATCATCAACAACTAATTTTGTTTAATTTAATTGTTTTATGTGTATATACTATGTGATATAAACAAGGTAATATATAATAAATATATTATAACATTATTCATGCTAAAAATTGATTTATGACCATCCTATTAAGGCATTATTGAAAACTGAAAACATATAAACCATGACTACGAAAAATAGGATCCTCATAGAATATATATTAATCATTTATTACAAATGGAATGTGAGAATATGGTTGATGGTGGATTTTACGTTGACATAATAACAGTTTTTTTGTAGAAGAGACCAGATTTATCATGGATCATTGGATAGGGGAGGTGATATATAAATAAGAAAAGAAAACAAATTAAAAAATATATATATAATTAATGGAGATTTTTACCTCATGAATTATTCTCTTTGAGTTCCTCATAAAGGGTATTGGTATTCCTCATATTTTAAGACTAATAGTTTATAGTCATGTGTTTGGGGCGTGGGAATTTAATTTTGTTGAAATTGGAAAAAGGTAAAATATTTATAGTTGTAGGGATACGAGGTGATGATAGCTGGTATCTATAGTTTATGAGAGGGGTGTTTTTTGAATATTTTATTCATTTGTTTATAATTTCAGAAAAATAATATGAGTATAATTTTAATTATCAATAAATAAATTGAAAAAATTATATGACTTTTGATATAATGGGTCTTCCATAAATTATGACTCAAGTAATCATTCATTTATCTATAAATGTATATATACCGTAATTTACCATATTTTAGTATTCAACATAAATTCTCCTATTTAAGAAAAAATGACCAAAATTCTCACCAGCCATTTTTTATCATGTAAAATTAAAAAAACATCATTTTTAATCTAAATTTATAAATAAATTTCATTTAGTTATTAATTAAAATAATCATGTATATTAAAAATAATATTTTATAAATTATAACTTATTTTATGTAATTTTTAAAAATTATAAAAGGTCTCATAAAATTGATTTTTAATACTATGAATATATAATATTTATTTATGAATAAATTTTATAAATATTATATTACATTATATAATTATTAATATAATTATAAATAACAATATATATTTTACAAAAAATCATGCAATTAATTTATCAATTTTAAATCATTTATTTACTTATTATATGTTGCAAGTATACCATATTTTTATTTATATGAAATATAAATTATATTTATGCATTGAAAGGTTAATTTAATATTTTATTAGTTATATTACTATTACAAAGGGCCACATTACAATTTCAAAGATCAAATTCTAGTTAACATTACATGTTTAATATCGTTGTATCTCGATGTATTGAGTCTCCATGATATTAAATTTTATAAGAGTCATATAAAATAATCATGGGTTGTTACATTCTTCACTCTCAATATAGTCTTGCCCCAATAATTATTGAAGTGATCACATATTCATCACCTTTATACTTATCCACATCAAATTTATGATTATTAAAAATTACCTTTACCAGCTCAGTCATCTGAATCCTCAACACATGTTCTCTCTTGTCAAGAATTTGGATTGGTTCTTCTTAATTACAGAAATATGGTTCCAATTAAATTTCAAAAGATGTTATATAATGCATATAGTCTGTCTTGTACATACTCAATATAAAGATGTGGAACCCATCATGCTATTTAGAAATCCTATGTGTAATTTTTAGATTATAATAAACAACTCCAATTCTATCAATAATTTCAAACGGAATAATGTATAATGGTATTATTTCCCTATTATTTATAGATATTATTTATCCCATACATGGAGATACCATCAAAAAGATGTGATCACCCAATATGAACTTCAAATCCCCACTTTAATTATCAATATAAATATAATACCTAGTTTGTGCTTATTTGATATGGATTTGAATAGACATCATATTTTCCATTTTAAACACTACAATTTTTATGCCTAAACACATCCTTACACTATCTTTATCCCAATAGGTTGGTGTATGACATAAATTTGTAAAAAAAGATTCATATGTTACCATTTGAATACTTGATTGAAAACTATTTTTGTAGGAATAATCCAGCAATGTGAAATACTAATCCTAAATGCCTTGAAAGGCATGTGAACAGGATCTAAAAAAGTGGTATAATGTTTTTATTGACCTTTATGACTACAATTATATTTTAGAGTGTCAACCGGTTCTAAAATGAAGCTAAGTATAATTTTTTTCAATCATCTGTAGAATTTTGTAGTAAATCATGGGTAACGAAATGATACAATGGATTTTGGATATTGACGAAGTCTTATAATTTCATCAATATGTAATTATATAAGAATATATTGTGAAATTTTTTCCATTATTTTGAGGAAATATATATATTGTAATTCAATCAACAATTACCCATATTTTATCCTTTTTTAATGGGAATTTTTGTAATCTAGTGAGAAAATATATATTAATTTCAACTCATTTCCATGTAGGAAATGGCAGATATTGATGGTCTCCTATAGGATGTTATATGTCATCCTTCAATGGCAAATATACTAATCATGTTGATATATAATAATTAAATTATCACATCATATTACACCACCAGAAATGTTCCTTCTAATCTATATACATCATAGTTCTTCTATGGTGTATTCTAAAATTCATGCTCTGAGCATCACACAATAACTCCATTTTCTTCTCTAGTATCTTAGGAAGACATATCATCATCCTAAATTTCAGAATTCAAACTTCATATGTAATTTCTGACAACATATCATCATTCAAAAGACTAATTATCTTTTGAATTTATTGATCATAAAAATGATATCACTTAATAATTTCTAATAAAAATTTTTAGGAATCCAATATTAAAATTTAAGATGTTTTACATTCATGGATAATTCCCATATAAAATTTTACAATATCCTTATACACATGTTCATTATTAATAATCATTTGGTTTATAACTCTATGATACTTCCACTCAATGGTTTAGCTATGTTACTTTCATTTTATAGGTGGCATTGTATTGAACATTCACAATCATTTATTAGCTTGAGCAATTTTAAATTCTTCATGTATTGTTCCTTTGGAGAGAAAATATATATCAATATCTTGTGACTTGTATACATATCACATATTTCACCAAAAATATAGTGTCACTAAATATTAGAGTCAATAATTAAATATACTAAATCATGACCATGAATACGATATTACTATTAAAGAGTTTTTGAAATTTCTCGATGAATAGGAAATAACTCAATATTTCTACAAAAGGACACAACCCTCTCTCTTCTTTGATGCATAATAATAAATCACAAATCCACCATTTACAATGGTAGAGACACGATTGTAGAATTCACTAAACTACTATTAAAATATTTAATACATTCATCAAATTATTTTTTCCATACTAACATAACACATTTATGAGTATGCATTGTTAATGTGTTAGATAATTGGGAAAATATATGAATAAAATGCGGATAATAAGTTGTTAATCTAATGATACTATATACATCTGTAATGTTCATTGGTGTTGGCCATTCATTTACTAGAATTGAGATTTTTAGGACCAACTGAAATTCTTTCCATAGATACAATAAGGCCAATAAAATGAACATCATGAAGCCATAATTCAGACTGCTAAATATCCCATTAATCAATTTTCTTTTAAGTGTCTCCATGACAACAATCATGTGGATCCCACAGTCATTGTATATTTTTGAATTTATCATTATTTCATTAATAAATGACTCAAAAAAATCATCATTACATTCATTAAACAAATTTTTTCGTTGTTCTATTATGAACATAGAGTTTATTAGTAAGTCCAAATGGCTTTACAGTAAACCAGTAATGACTATACATAGTTCAAAATGATTTCATTTGATTTTCCTAGTGTTTTACACACTATGGATGTTATCTATAAGGAATGTCAATAATGAAAAAATGATTACTGTAAATATTAGTTAATACGTCATCCATGTGAATTATAAGATACATGTTATTTATTTTTATTTCATTTATTTCACTCTAGTCATTTAAAATCCTCATAAATTAATCTTCATTATCGTCAAAGATAATAAGGGCTCTCCATGGAGAATCACTGGTTTTGATAAATCCCTTATCACTCAATTCATATAATTTTTCCTTAGATCCACTAATTCTATAAAGGACATTATATAAGGATAATTTTATATAGTCCTTGCATCAGGTATTAAATAAATTGAGAACTCAACATCCCTCACGGGAGGATTTCCATGTAAATCATCTAAAAATAAATGAATGAATAATTAAAAAATATATAAAAAAAATTGAGTATTTTTATCTTCATATATATATGATTTTTTTAATTATTACCCAATAATTTCATTAATTAAATCTAATGGTGGTCGATCTAATGATAATTAGATTATGATAGTTCTTCTCTAATGATATGGGATTCTACATCTTCATCTTAAATAGTAACTTCCTTCTTCATGAAATTTAATTTCATATCATATTTTCATATCCAAAACATAATGAGGATTATATATAATTAAACCATTTTTATGAGGAAAAGGATCACAATTAATGCTCCTTTGTGAGTCATAATGGTTATTGAATGACATATCATTATCACTATGAGTCTTACTTTGTAATTGTTGACATACAAATAGTTTATTGAATTAAATGGAAAATGTATAATTTTCATGGAAAACATTTATGAAATAGAATTATTTAACAATATAGAATCAAATAATCCATTTTCAATGTTTGATGAAATGATTAATTCACCATCCACCACATCATTATGAATATCAACCAAATAAGTTGTGAACACATAATCTTGAAGTTTTTTCATTGGCCTTTTTTGAGGAAAGATTACTTGACCCTTAAAATATTCATATAAAAATTTTCCAATATCCCTAATAATGTAACATTGAAATTTATTATCATAGTTAATTTCCATTTATTTGTGAGCATGATGCCACATCTCACTGCACTTGTAGAAATATCATTTTTCTTTTAAGAATGCACCAGGGTTTTTCCATAGATAATATTCATATGATGAAAAATTTACATTTATATTCATTACATTATCAATTCCTTCATCCACTACCCACTTCATATCATAGTTTTCCTTAATGTCATATGAAATATATAGTTTTTATCCATGTTGATTTTATATGAGAATATATCATCATATTATACTATATATGGGGAGAAATGTTCACTTAGGAGAATGGAATAAAAACCATAAACTAATGTATCTATTATGTTCCATGTATTAATTATGTAGTACATAACATTCCATGTTAAAGTTGTAAATTAAGATTCTTATCTGGAAATTTTTTCATTATATTTTTGAATTAGACTAATGAATGTATTCAACTTATTATCCAACTATTCATGAATGAAATATTTCTATGATTAAATTTCCATAATATAAATCCATTAATTTTGTCAAATTACTTCTCATATTTAATGGTTTAAATCAATGAACACCAATTAATATCATCTCTTAGGAGATGATAAATTTTGAGGATAAATTTAACTCTTTCATTACTTCCCAAAGTGGGAAATATCTTCTCTAATGAACATATCCACTGCTCATCCAGTAATGTGTTTGTAGCCCCATTTTACTATAGAGGATGTTTTCTCATGATGTGGTCTAACATTATTCATCCTAGTTGTGAATTTGGATTATCTATATGGGTATGGATTTTGTTTGTGACCTGAGTCAGCTATTGCAGTATGGATATAATCTATTCACCTCATGTTGTAACTGTAACTCCAATAAAATTATCTTTCATATGAAGTAAATCCATAAATGGGATACATTCAGTTATACAGATTCCAATCCTTTCACCAATCCCAATTTCTATGAAAGGTGATATGCTAAATTATCTTATGATTCAAAATGAATAATTTCTCACTAGTAAAAAATATAAAATAGATTAAAAATTAATAGATAATCCTAGAATCATAAACATGTTTTCATAGGTGGGATAATATATTTTAAATAATTCATAATGGTTAGTAATGGAAATGTTATTTAACTTAATCATATCATCCAGGAGGGTGAAACTAGGTTCATAGAAAGGCCCCTTTTCATGTACCATATTTCAATGATTAATGTCTATGACACCTTTTTAGAGTTGTTATCCCATTACATATATTTTCCAAAACCACATACACATTTATTATTTATATATTTAATTATTTATAATAAGACCCAAATAATATATACCTTATTAAAAATCTAGGATATTAATGTATTTTTATCCAAAATGACTATTTTAGATCTACCTTTCCTATTCAATGTTATCTAAATCTAGTTTCCAATTATTCTACTAAACATCCATTGATAAAAATTGTAATGGCCCATATCCTAGAAGCCTGAAACCCGTGAAATAATTCATTAAATTATCATTATTAGATGGTATAAAATTTTAAATTACTAAAAATATTATTATATTTGGCAAGATAGATACAAAATTATGTTTTTTTATAAAAACATGAAAGTAAAAACTACAAAAGACCCTCCATTGAACGAAACCATAATCATCTATATTATACCTATAATTTATTTATTTTATGAATATGTTCATCCTAGGATAAAATAAAACATCACAAACATGTAATATAAGACGTTTTGTAATTGTTAATAATACTACATAATGTATCATAATCAATAAGGCATGGGTAATAAATAAAAACTCATTTTATTTAAATATAATATAGATCATAAGATGGAAGGAATACAAAGATGAATAAAAAATGTGATAAAATTAATCACATTTGACTGAAACATAACCATGAATATTTCACTAGTTTAGTAATCAAATTTAATATAAATTAGTAGTATCATAATGAAGTAATGAATAATGTAGGTAAAGATTATCATTTTGTTGAGGCAATGACAATATAATTTGAAAATAAATGTTCTTGGCCTTGACCAAGTACATTCCGTATTTCTCTAATGAGAAGTATTGTTTAATTGAGATAAAATTGAAGAACCGACCATCTCTTACTATGTCCAATGAATTATTCATTTTAATGGGGTGAAAAAAACATATACATATGAAATTTAAATAGCATTCCCAACCTATAAAAATAATCACTATCCATTCTGAGTAATGAGGTGGATAATATCAATATAACAGATACAGAATAAAACTAATAGGAAAAAATTAAATAAAATATGTTAGATGATAGAAATAATTAATAAATTTATATATATAACATGATTCATTAATGGTTTTTAAATAGATTAAAATACTCTAACAAAATCAAGTATAAATTACTAATATAAATACACATTTTACATTTCAATGAAGTGTTCATTAGACAAAATCATTTGTATTAGTCATAGATTTATATATATAACAAGAAATGAACAAATATTTTTTTCATAACACAATTGTATATTTTATAAAAACAGTTTTTTCTTTAAATATATTATGGTCGACATTGTTTTATTGGTAAAAAATCATTATATTTACTTAAATCATGCTTGTTTATTGGGAATAATTTATAAGGGAACCATATTAATCATTTAATCAAAAATAATAGAAATATGAAATCATCTATATAGGAATTTTTAAGATATAATAAAATTATATAATTATATAAAAATAATGATGAATAAAATTTGGTTTATGAGAGAGAACAATATGTTGAATGAAAAAAGGTGTTTAGTCAGGAACTCTTAACTTATGGCTAAAAGTTATATCAAGTGAAATTAAGTTTCTAGATAATAAAACAAAAACTATTAGTTAATTAATATAAAAATTTTCCCCACATAATGAATTTATTAAAAATTTATAATATTTATTTAATATCTTCTTTTATGGGTTATAAGATTTAATTTCATCATTTGGAATTTTTTGATTCATTGGTCTTCTATATTTAATAAATTTATATACATATAAAAGATCATGTAGATTGAAAATAATTATCTTGATGTGAAAATATATGTCATTAATGATCTTAGTAATTATTAAATGGTTATATATGTAATTTTATAGGGAGAGGATGAATTATTAGACAAGATATAAGTGATAACTGTTTAAATTATTTTAGTTTTTTCAATCATGTCTAAATATTTATTTTTCATTAAATTATAATATAAATATATACAATTTTTTGAAAATATATATAATGTAATATATACAATATAATATATTATAAAATTAAATATTTATTTATGACCACCATTTATAGTGGTATTGAAAAATTAAAATATGCCATCCACGATGGCGCAATGATATCACCTTAGATATGATATTTTATTCATTTAATATAAATACAATGGAAGAAGTGTCTAGATAGTGAATTATAAATTTACATATAAAAATTATTATATATAAACGACAATAAATTTAAAATGTATCTTTTTACTATGTAGGTGGGTGAAAAAAATGAAATTAAATTAAAAAAAATGAATGATGATTTTTACATCTTGAATTTCTATTCTTTAGAACCTTTTTAAAAGGATTGGTATTGCATAATTTATAACATAAAATGATATCATATTAGGGGGAGGCACTAAAGAAACATATTGGATATAAATTGTACCAGGATCAATGATTTGAATGTGTGAAGAGAAGATTTGATGATGGGTGGTATTTATATTGGATGTGATGTGTTTTTTTGAATATTTTATTTTCATTATTAATATTTTTGTTCATGAATATGAAATGTTTGAAAATTACTACTACACATATTAATGTTATTATGAAATGTTCTATATTATGGTCTTATATAATTTATGACTTATTTAATAGTTAATATATCTTATAATGAATATATAATATAAATTATCTTTTTTATCCTATTAATATAAAATTAATATATTTTATAAAATTACATATAAATTTCCATATAAAATATGTGACATGTAGAAATAAAAATTTAACATCATATTTTTAAAATTATTTACAATGTATGAGTAATATAATTTTTAATTAATATGGTCAATTATTCGAAAAATACATTTTTATTAATTCTTATTGAATTGATAAAATTGAAATATTAGTCAAGTGCTCAGAAAATATTGTTATAATCGAAATAAAAAAATAGTAATATATCAATCTATTTTTTTATTATTATTTTAAATTATAATACTAATTATAAAATATTATATAACATTTATGTTTTTAATAATAATTACACTTAATTTTTAATTTTTATAACATTTATTTACATATTTCCTGATATATATAACATATGTATATTTAAAAGACACATTTTTTTTGATTTATACATTAATAGGTAAATTTAATATTTATTGGTCATATTATTATTCCATAGGGTGACATTACTATTCCAAATATCATATTTGATAGTACATTAAAATTTTATTCTACGTGCTGGGTATATCACAAACTATTTGTGATATTAAAATTTAAAAGTGGATTACCCAAAAATAATTAGTTGTTACATAATATAACAAGTACATTTAAAAAAATGGGGAAAATAAATATGAAATTGAAATATCATAGATAATGAATAGTATAAGAATCACCTTAGAATCTTATTTTTGCAAGAAATTTCTTGAAAATCATAGAAACTCATGAGATTTTTCATCCTTATATGTATGTCAAATATAATCATGAACCTTTTCAAAGAGTTATCATAAGAATGACTTGACAAAGGTAAATAATTTGTGTATATATATCTAAGAAGATTGACATAGAGATTATGAATATAGAGAAATGGGAATTTTGTGATGACATAAGTGAAAAATCATATATCCTCTATATAGTTAATTTTTCAGGGAGATACAATTCTTGATTTAAATATAACCTAATAATTATAAATCATTATTTAATAAAAGTAAATAAATTTATTAAATATAATCATACAAACCAATAAATTTTCTTACCAAGTGGGAAATTAGGCCACATAACCTATAAAATTACTAATCACATCTAGATTATTAATATATTGTGTTATAAATTATTAATGTAACTTATATTTTTTAAAAAGTGATTATTTTTTTGTTGTTTTAAACTGTGAGCCAAATTTTAACAATCTTTGATCGACCCCCACTACACACATTTGATCAGCAATATGTTTTCCATGATTTTCATTCATCATGATTCAATTGAAATAAAAACTATTAATGATATATTTTGAATATTATAATAAGTCAAAAATACAAAATATAAAAAGAAAAAGCTACTATAAATTTAAAATTTTATTAATAAAAAATATAAAATCTCATAATCATTGAATATTTGTTATTAAATATTCACTCATAAATACACATGAATAATTATAATCTTATAATATTTTATTCATTTTAAACTATGATGTAATAGAGTTACCAAATATTAAAGGACATGATAAATTACAAAATATTTTGGATGCTCGCATTTTTATCCTTTCCTATAATGTATCAATTTGGGAATTCGATTGAAAACATATACCAATAGATTGAATAATTAATTTTTAGTAGTAGAGAAGTTATTAATATTACAAATCCATAAAAATTTTTAGAAAAAATATTATCACCATTTTGATGTTTTTGTACATATTTTATAAGAACTAAATTCTCATGCATTGAATTCACACACAAAATCAATTTATAATACTATATAATGGAGAAAAAATAAATTTTGAACATATATAAATACACCCAATAATAAAATAATATAGAAATATGTAGTACAATAACATGTCAAAACCATCAAATTTTAATCATCAAATAAAATAATGTAAATAGAAACATAGACTTTTATTAATTGAGTAATAAATTTAACTTATTATAATTAGATCCTTTCGACTAAAAATTTCTTATTTCTGAAAAAATAAACATGGTTCTCAAAAAATATTATAATGGAATAGAATAAAAATGATATTCAATACATTTAATAAATTAAATCATAGTCATAAAAATCATGATTTTTCTAAAAACCAAGGATGGATGAATTTTTCTTCTTGTTTTATATATAAAAATTTATTTTTCTTCTGTTTTCCTATTTGTAAATATGTAATTATTTACCATTTAATATTTTTGTTTCAAAAATTAATCATATTGTGTAATTTACTAACAAATAACCTATTTGAATTTTTTATTTTAAATTTAAATATATTAATTATTAAATGTCATGAAATAAATTATATAAATGTATTTCATTTTATTTTTAATTAATCAATTGATCAATCCCACAGGAAAATAAATTTTTACATATTGCCCAAATGTTTTTTTATTAGAAATTTAATGTTTATCATACTTATAAATATGTGGACATGTATCTGTTTTTAATAATTCTTAATGGAATGAGATTGTGTAACGAGTTATGTATTGTGTAGCCCTTATATAATGATAGATTGTATTGAAAACAAAAAATTTAAAATGCATAATTTTTTTTTCAGATGGAAATCAAATAAGGGTATTGATTCATTAGGACAATTATTATCTCAATGTAGGATGTTTGGGTTTCATGGTATTATCTATTTTATTGAACATATTTTATCTGAAAATAAACAATAATTTTATTATGATATTAAAATATAAGTTGAAACTAAATTTTATATATAAAATTAAAAATTATGACAATAAATTATATTGAAATTTATATATTTATTAAAAATGTAATGAATTGATACATTAAAATAATTTTATAATCCATATATATTTACTATTATCAACACTAATAAATGGATGTTAAAAAAGTAAAATAAAATATGTATTAATAACTGTATGTATTTAAATATGTATCCACACCATTACAGAAAACTTTTATGTGAATTTTATATATAAATATATGTTCAATTTTTATATATTAGTTAATGTGTGTTATATTGATATATTATGTTCACCTTATATGTATTATATCCATTCAATTATAGCATAATATAAATTCATTTAAAAAGTTATATTATATAAAAATATTATTAATTTCCATTGTATGGAATAATTATTTGAAGGCACATTAAATGATATACATATATACTCCAATGTGAATAAATTTTCTAACACTATAATCTGGTTATCTATAATTATATGTTCATGATAGAAATTAATGTATAAAAAATTATTCATTCCATTAATATAAAAAATATAAAAAATATTAAGAATTATAGAATTGAAGAATATATAAATTCCCTTCTGAAAATTAAATATCAATTTATTAATAAACGTCTAAAAAAATAAATCTAATAGGAGACCAACAACTAATATATACTAATTTTTATCCACAAAATCACATTAACATGTTCTTTGTAGTTCATATATTATATTAATTTTTTCAGGTGTATGATGCGAACAGATTATGTGTATTTCATGCACATGTCATGTATATGGTAGATGACTTATAATGCATAAAGTATTTTATCAAATATTTAATAAGGAATAATTCATCATGATTGCATTTACCTCATTGATTCATTATAAAATTTCAATATTAAATGATGTTTATCTTATACAGTAATACTGGGGGAGTGTATAGAATATAAAAGGTATACATCATGTGAGGTCAATAGAGAGATATCACAATGTAATATTTCTTTGAAATGGGGGGTTAGGATAGTTTATCATAGTTGTGGGATATGGGAGAGGGTTTCACATGTTACAGGCTATGTGGATGGGGTGAGGTTTGTATTTAATTTGATATATAGAATAGTTATAGTGTTGAAATAAAGAAAATGTTAGTATTACACAAAATTGGAATATTGGGTGGTTAGTGGAAAATTGTTCCTCCATCATTTTTATCTAATTTTTAAATGTGGTTTTCTACGTTGTGAAACTCTAATATTATCTCAGTATTTGAGCACCTGAATCATAATTAGAATCTGCCTCTCCAAGTACATAAGTATTCTTACCCAACCCCATAAATAAATATGTCATTTGATATCTAGTTCTCGTTATTTTCTTGTTCTTTGATATTTTTCCTTTTCATTATCTATATAAATGTATTGTCTCTATGACTCCCAATGTTTCTGCAAAAATTACCATTTCCAGTATTAAGAATTTATGTTCTCAATTGAATATTATATGTACAAAATGATGAGTTTTATAATTATACACTTTAGAGTAGCTTATTATTCTTTAGAGTGAAATATGATATACTCTCAAAAATAAAAATAAAAAACATCATCACTCCTATATATGATATGTATTATTTTAAATGTTAAAAAATAAAATGGAACATGAAATGAAATCGAATACATTGTATATTGATATAAAAATTCACATATTACATAATATATGACAATGTAAATTGTAGAAGTCATTATTTTCATTCAAAAAACAATAACTGTTTAAGATGTTCAATAAGAGTTTAAATTATACAGTACACATTATGGTAAATGGATATAAAAAACATCATGATATCATTTTTTTCCATTATTTATTATCATTATAAAAAAAATAAACATAAAACACAATATTGTTTCGATCATAATAAAGATTAATAATCAATAAATCCTGGAAATTATCAAAAAAATGAAACTAAATTTCTATCTCTTTGATATTGAGTTTTAAGTGGCCATATTTTTTCTTCAAAATATTAATATTTCTAAGATTATATTGAAGAGTTTATACAAGTTGTTTCTTCCAAATAACTTTGAGATATAGTGATTTCCCAGATTTGAAATCTATTTACATCACTCTATTTTATATTTCTCATGTCCGGCTTCTATTTTGATTAAATTGAAGGGAAAAGGGATTCCATTCATATAAAATGAATATAGTAAAAAATCCACTCATGAGTTTAAGAACCAACTCACTTATGCACATATCATATTCATTCTAGAACCGAAGATAAGTTATTATGTGTATTGTGATTTTTTTGATCTAAATTGGTTTCATTAATTTTCAAGGATAACATTGTCATATACCATGACTAAATATAGTTTTTTTTCATAAACAATAACTATAAAAATAAAAAATAACATGGAAGAAGCATTAAAATCATGGAATGACGATATCTTTGATGAATAATTTACTATCATAATCAGTAATAGGATCTTGAAGAAACTTTTTCAGTAATGGAACTAGATACTCAAGAAATGAAGATGGAATGGGTATCATAATCTGTTTTACATTGAATAGGATTATACACATGGGAATGATAATTCTGTGGTTGATGGTTTGGGGTGAAAATTGTGTAACCTTATCGTCATAGTGGATCATGACCAGAGAGGCTCTAAAATAAAAAAACAAACCAGATATAAAATTTATTGAAATTTTATTGTTAACATTAGTTGTATTTATATTTATGCACCGCACTTCATAAAATTTTATTACCTTCTATCACACCATTGTATTTTTATGTTTTACATTAATTTTTTTCCATGATTCCATATTTTTAGTGTTAATAACTATCTAATTTTCTTCCTCTTAATTTTTTGTTGTCACATTTTGTGTATAATTCTTTCAAATAATGTATAATTTGGTACAAAGTGATAATATTTTAAATTACATATAGTTTCATAATATATTAACAAATTAAAATAACATGTTCATTTTTTTGTTGTTTTATAATTTGAAACTATAGTTTGAATTTTCTCTCCACACCAGTAAATGTTCTACATATATAATTGACGACACATAAATATGATTAGAACAAATAATTTATAACTATTAATTATACTATATTCCATTCTTTTTATATAAAGGGGTCATTATCGAATGATTCAAAATTATATACTTTTTTTAAGTCTTCCTGACATATAAAATCACAAGCCATAATTGATTATTTCACATATTTACTATAAGTTTTATTTGAATATATCTGTATCCACATCATTCTCATGATTCATATCTCACAACTAAATTAATTATTTTTGTTTTTACTATATAAAATCATCATTAACAGTAATGTAGTGTTTTTTATTTAAAAATTTTTCCTGGATTTCAATGAATTAATTTTTAATTATCTTGTATATAATTTTATCAATCAGGTGATCATTGTTGAAATTATTAAGTCTTGGATTCTGGAAATATAAATGGTTGGTAAATGACTAATGAAAATTTTATTGACCATGTTGATACATATCTATATCATTGTTAAATGAATTTTAATTACTTACCACATACATATTATTACATTCATTGAAAAAAAAATTAAACTATAGAAACTAAATTTAAAAATTTTTATCTGTTAATGTATGAGACAAATTAATATTTATTTATATTGTAATAATTAATGTTAGAGATCATATAATTAATATTAAAACTATTCACTGAATTTTTTTGTTAATTTTTTCTTTTTCGGTGTAGAATGTACGGTTCGATCAAAATGTTGACAAAATATGTTTAATAGTACATTTATTATAATAGTGTATAGGTTCACACATTCTGGAAATCTGGAAATTTTGTGTAATGTCTAATTTCATTGACTAATGTGATGTAGTTTCGATATGTGAATGGTGGATATAAGTCCAAAAGTGGATGTAATAAGCATTGAAATAAAGTCTTTGAAATATATATAAATTTTATCATCTTATTACTTGTACCAATCAAACTTAAACTCCTCATGAATTTATTTAATACCTGATTATTGTGGATGTGAACATGTATGTTTGGAGAAGATTATTTCAAGAAACATTTGGTACTCACTAGAAAACATACATGTTGTTTCTTCCTCTTGTGAAAATTTTCCACATTACCATTAACATACAATTTATTATTTTACAATAACCTATTAAATGGATATAACTATTCAGAACCATTATTGTGATTTTGTAAACCATTTAAGGATTGTTAATAGTTATTGTAATAAATTTATAGATACTATTTTAAATTTCATTGTTAATCCAACGAAATTAATGTCATCATTAGTAGTTGATGATTTAATTTTATGGTAGTTTAGATAATGAAAGTATTTACAATAATAGATTGATTAGTGAAACATATTTGAAAATTTCTATTTTCTTACAAAATAATGTAAACATATTTTTGATATGAAAGATGTTTTATGATTGAAAAAAATGAAATGATATCTAATTTTTAGTTTGACGTATTTCTTCATTTTGTATGAATGATGTTCTAGCTCAACATGTTTTAGAATGGTGAACTACTTATTGAAGTGGTGAACCAATAGTGGATGCAGCCTCATAGACTTCTACTACCATCAAAATTGCATGATGAATTGAATGAAACAATACTTGAAACAATTTTTAAAAAAGGGGACTATACCATTTAAACTTAGTAATTACATCTATCTCATAAATCTCTACTTCCATCCAAGTTTTAGGTAGTTCTATGAGTCCTATTTTCCTTTCCTCAAGGAATACATCATTTATTGTCATAGTAAAGGTTAATTTCTTCATCAATGAATGAAACAACCAAATGTACACCAAGTAACTTCTTGATAAAGACTATTACTTTAACCATCATGTTAAATAATGATGCAATATACCTTTGTTTTTAAGATCTCTAAAATGTCTTGTTTGGAAATCCCAGAAAATGGATCAATTTCCAAGACAAAACATGAAACCATGTTGAGATATACTTAATTATTTATTATTTTAGAGACATAAATCAGTGAAGTCCCTTGAAATTATCTCACTATCATGAACCAACCATGGTTGACCCCACATAGGTCACCCAAACTATTCTGTGATTAGGCCTAAAGGGCATTCCTAATCCTTTCAGGGTTTAAACTATTGTCAGACTTCAAAATAAGATTTCCAGTAATTAGAAAGACCATAAATAAAATATATAATAACAAATATAAACTGAAATAAATAAATATACTATATTAGTGGAAAAATAGAACAATATTTCATAGAATAAAATTACTCCCAATGATCTTGTTAGTCATTACAAATCAAATAACCACAATCACTATACGTGAAATATAAAAATATAAATACCTAATGCTGAAAAATAGTGTGCTCTGAGATGATCTATAAGAATTCTAAGGAAATATTTTGCCCTATTCCCTTAACATTAAAATAAAATTTATACCTTTCATGTTTGATAATAATACATAACATAATAATGTTTTCTATTATATTAAAATTCATATTTAATGACTTCATTTTCCAGAAAATAATTTATCTGCCATTACATTATCAAAATATATTCCATGATTGTATTAAAATTTCAAATTTAAAAGAATGGAATATATACTAGAATATAATTTTCAAAAACGATAAGTCAAGCGTGAAACAAATAAATTGAAAATAACATCACTACCGTCATGGAAAATCCCTACGAAACTAGAGAAACATTGGAACCATGGATCCTCATACCTCAGTGAAATGTTTTATAGAAATGAAAACTAATAGGGTTCTCATGCCCAATCCACTATGAGGAAAATTCACAGGTGCCTAGTTGTCTCCAATATGGTTCTCTCACCACCTATCTACCCTTTGGTCACATCAATATTTTTAATCCATTTAATAAAGAATAAACCAATTAATTATGCATATATCACAAATAACACATTTAACATATATATAAATTTTATAAAACAAGGGGTAATTACATTGTAAGGTTCCTAAATTATCGATAACAATTCTTTATATTCTATCCATTTATTGTAATTATAAAATGTATACTTTTACATTCGAAAATAATATTTTCAAACACATGTAACTACCAAAACTGTTTAAAAGTTCAAAAATGTAATTATTATTTCAAAAAAACTAGATGAAAGTCCAAACACTATAGGAAAATTCTTATAAAAAATATAATTCATTTGAAAAACCAATCAATAATTCATGATTCATGGTGTTAAAAAACAAACACATAGAATATATTCTTAATAACAATTACCCGTAGTGAAATTTTAAAAATGCACTAAAAAATGCAGTGATCGAATTATTTTCAGAATTATAATTTAATACAAATTATTAACATTATAATATAATTAAAACACGTAATAAATTACCTAATAAATTTTTATTTTAAATTTAATGATAAATAAATTTGGAGACGTACCTCAGTCATGCATCTTTTTTATGACGACCACCCCAATCGACCCTTCAGTCATGGACACACATGAAATTATACACATATATATAAATACCACATTATTCGTGCAACATATTCCCCATTCGATGTGTTAATGTTTAAATATAGGGAATATATATATATATTACTTCCCATGTGCATGTACGCGTAGCCACTCTCAACACCTATAGCTCAGACCAGTATATTTATTTTCGACACACTCTATAAATATTTATGACAACTCAAAAAATCACAATTCCCCAAAATTATAATTAATCCAAAATGAATAAATCTAAATAGCATCCCTAGAGTCCATTGAGAACCCATATACTTTACCAATCGTGGATCCAATGATCCTCAATAGGGAAAAAACCCCCAAAATACAAGAATCAACACAATGGAAAACTCCCAAAAAACATACAGTTTTTCCCAAAACCTATGCTCCCCATTGAAGATATGAAAATAAAAAAACAATATGAAAAATTATAGAGGAGAATCTCTAGAGGGATTCACACCCAAAAGCGAGGGGAAGAACAATCAATAATGGGGAGGAGTGGCGCACCAGAGCTCTACTAGTTGGGTGTGTCACACTGGATGGAGGGAGTTAGACTGTGAGCGAGAGGAGAAGGGTGGGACATAAGAGGTGATGGAGAAGGGATGACCAATTGAGGGGAGACGCTGCACTAAAGGGCTCTGGCTGAGGAGTTTGTGGGTCATGCAAGATATGGGAGGATATGCCGAGATAGAGATTCCCATAAATGGTAAGGGGAGGATGAGGGAGGACAAATATTGGGTTTTTAATAAATTTATAACAATAATAACATAATAAGAATATTATTAATAATAATGAAAAAAATATTCTTCAGAATAATAATATTATTATTCCTAATAATAATATAATTATTAGTATTATTAAAAGGTAATTTTAATTTTATTTATTTTTCCTTAAATGACATTTAATTTAATTTAATTTAGTTATATTTTAGAACACAAGATGTATTCATGATTTGGCCGAAAAATTATCCAAATTGTGCGTTACCCATTAAAAAGGTACTGAAGATAAGAGGCACATGCTTATGCTAACCGCACTGTTACCAAATTGTGCACCAATTGTGCTAAAATCCATTATCTAGTTCCAAAACTGATCCACACGGTTCATGTAATGTATCCCAAACTATGCACACCTTGTGCAACTCACCACTGAGTGACTAACACAAAAAACATTGTTACTGAGGAAAAGCATTACTATTTATAGATTTCAGGATCTTCCCTTGAATTAGATTCTTCCAAGACCAAAAAAACCATTTCCCAATGGAAATGTAAATATTCAAACTGAGACACAGCTGAATCCCCAAAAATAATATTCAATGACAATAAAATAATCAAATAAATGAATTTAAATAGTTGGGGTGTGAAAATTTTGCACTCGAAAAACCCTTTATTCCCCCAGAAAGTCACTCATCCAAAAGATGAAAAAAAACTACGATTCATGACCTATCAAAATTAAATGAAACCACAAACCATGAGAGGAATTTTCATTCATCCAGCGAAACCCAACTCTCTCTAATTGAATCTAGATTTAGAAGATCTATAAGGAAATAATGAGTGTTATCCCCTCCATAGGAATTCTATTATAACAAAGAACATTGAGACTCTAGAAAGGGGATAAATCCACAACTACTAAATTGTAACAAAGCCGAAGCTTCTGACATAGAAAAAAACTCTAGCTATTAATTACTCTCAATGAAACCACAACACGATCTATGGCGGGTCAGCCAAAATTATTGAATCAACCATCTTTGGAAAAGCATCATATTCCAAAACTGGAACATCAAACCCATATATGAAACACCTAACACTTGGAATATTTAAAAGAAAGGGATCAAAAAAAATTGAACTGATCCAAAATTCATTATTTCCCTAAGGCATATGTATCTCTAATAAGAACATCATGAAAAACATGAATGATTCACAAATGGGGTAATGATACAAGAGATAAACCCATTAAAAGGATCATATTTGAGGAGGAAAACCCACTACATTTATAGGAAAATTTAATTACCACCCCACCTTATATGCAGTGTTTATTATTCAAATAAAAGAGGCCACAATGAGTAGACATGACCACTACACAACTTACATAAAAAAAATTCAAAGATGAGGTATCTACACCATAGGAACATAAACCAACTCCATTCTAGCACTAGAGACAAAATCCAATCCAAGGTGCTCCACAACCAAGGATTTATTTTCTACATGGTGTGAATAACTCTTTGACCTATAGATGGAGTATTAATGTTCTTGAGAAATTGTTTACCCATTGTCAAGATTTTAAAATTTAAATTAAAACATCTCTTTTTTGATAGTAATCCTTATAGAACTCATTAAAAAAACAAATTGACCATGAAGAATATATCATCATTTCATCTATGAATAATAAATTCATATATTTTCACAGCTAATGAATGTGGGAGATAAACCAAAAAGGCTATGGTTTGGTAATAGGTAAGGGAAGGCTATTGACCTAGAACATAATTTCATGTTTGGGTTGCATCATCAATGAGAATACATAGGGAAACACTCATTTCTAATTTTCCCAAAAACAATTAAAATCATTGTTTTGACAGGTTCAAACAACTATACATTTAAAAAAAATGATTCCAAAAATTAAACATCACTGAAACAAGAATGAAGGAACCCTAGAGTCAGACCATTCACTCCATAATAATAATTTTTAATGGAATACTAAGAAATAAGAAGCACGAAGCAGAATCAAAATACAGCATAAACTAAATTTACAGACTTCAATAACTAATATTTATGCATAAATATCCATTCTGAAAACATTATCATAAATTGAAAATGACGAAACCACGAATGATAATTCAAAAAATTAGAAAAAAAACACTAAATAAAAGATCTCCCACATATCAAAACATTTAAATATCCATTTCTAAATACCATTTTGTCAGATAATAATACAATTTAAACTCTACCATTGGTATTCCATAAAATCTTAAATATCTACATCCTTGGTATTGATTAATTAAACATCCATGCATACCACCATCTATACACTAAACACATGCATTCATACATATATTTTATTAATCATATAAATTCAAAGACTTATTTAAAAACATTTCTCATTTTAAAAATAAAAAATTCAACTTAAAAAAACATCCAATTTGATGTCTCCACATATAAATAAAGAAATACATTCCCATTTTTCCAAGGCATTTCATTTAAAATTTTAAAAAGTCATTCAATATTTCTGGAACAACATCAATAGAACTTATACTTTTCTGTTTGAAACAACAAATTCAATTAAATAGAGGTAATTTTCATTTCTAAAACCCCTTTCCACTCATAAACGAAATTACCCCTTGAAAACTGCTTTTCCATAAAACCATTTTCAAATTTTTGAAATTAACCATTTTTAATAAAAATGATGTCCGATCTTACCTCGCATCAAAATATACAAAAATAATGAACGAGTGGCTATTCCATCCTGTCTACATAGATTTCTAGAAAATGCTCTGAGCAAGAATCAATCAAACGAATTATATTGAATAATAATTTCGGGAAACAAATGAGACTATATTCAATAAAACACTATCATGTAACATCATATCACTACAATTATCATCCGTTATACACATAGAGAAAAAAACTAAAGTAACATAGGTTCTGGACAATCCATTTCAACTCAAGGCTCAGTACGATTAAAGGTTCTTGATGCCCTTCCCATACGTACTTTTCCAGTAATTATATTCATAATCAAAAAATTTCATAACATCCCAAATAAAAGGAGTCTTTTATGATAAGATATTATCATGAACCACATTGGGCCAACCCTAAACTGGTCACCCGAGTTGATCTGTAACTAGTCTCGAAGGGTGTTCTCGATCATCAAGTTATGGAAACTACTATAATTTCTCAATGTAAGACAGTATGGAATGGTTTGACAAATAAAAAATTGATATATGGATAAATATTCACATACAAAAAAAATAATGACTAGAATAAGAAAAATATCACAATGTTCGACATCTAATAAAACCTCTATGTGACCACATTGTTCACCACCAAACACATAACCATTCTCGATCCAAAAGTGATTCAAAACTAGAGGAACCAAAAAAGAATGATTAGACTAGTCATGATCCATGATATTATCAGTAAGATTTCCATGGATAAACATAATATTATTCTATTACCATTAAAAAGTAACCAAAATAAATCTTCATTGAAAAAAAATTGAATAATTTTTTTCATTATATATAAATTAATTAAAGATGTATCCATTTCATGTAAAGAACTCCACTTCCACTATATTTTGAATATATTTTTCCACAAATGATTTACTATTTCAAAATTTATACAATAAAATTTTGATTAAAATGTGTACTTATCAAAATATTTAACAATCACGAAACAAATGATATGAAAACACATCACAACCACCACGAGAAAACACTATGAATATCGGGTTAGTTAGGGACCAAGTAACCTTACAACTTAGTAAACCCTAGTATTGAGACGATAACTAAATTTTTTTTATTCACAATCTACTAATATGGGAAACCACATGGCCTGAGTGGTCCCTAATAATCAAAAACTATATGTTAGTTTAGTAGGGTAAATCCTGCTAGAAGAAACCCGAACAAACCACTTATAAATCATCTAGTGTAAATGTCCAAGTCTACTTACAAAGGTACCAATGGTTACTAATATTATTCATTCCAAATGTTGGTGAGATTTAATCAGGAAAACATCTATGAACATTTAAATTTCATTATCCAAAACTCAATCAACCTATCACTACTCATCTCCTCAATGATTGAATCCTCTTTTTGATTACATAGATGAAAAATTATCCTCTTCACCATGAGCATATCCAAAAGCATAGTTTTATATTACCTATCATATATCTAAATTTTTTAGAAATTCTTTTAGAAGGGTTTTCCAATTTCACAAAAAATTCATAATGTGCAAACTGGGCATTGTTATTTTAATAATAATAAATTAACTGTAGAGAAAACGATTTCCCAAAAAAATTAAATTTGAAAACTGTTTAAAAGATCAAACATGTCATTATACATTTTTAAAACACAATTTACCAAAAGGAAAAAAACAATTTGATATTTCCATATTCACACAATATAATTCATTAGAAAAACCAAATAGGCGCTAATTAATACTAGTGTTGAAAAAACAATATACGTATTATCTTTTTTATAAGACTGAATAATAGATCAACATATGAAATGTGATGAAAAAATGATGTAAAAAATATATTTTTGAATTATATTTTTCAACAATTTGGAAAAATTATAATATAATTAAAAAACACTAAAATAAGAAAATAAATTATAGTTTTCAATTACAAGGTTCAGACCAAGGGAGTGCTACCCCAAACATTCTCTATTTTGGGGACGACCAACGAAACTAACCCTTGTAACATACTACCACGTTCATTTATAAAAATAATAAAAATTATCACTAGATTCATTGCATATATTCATATATAAATTAGGGAATATATAAAAAGGGAGATTTTGAGTATATTTTTTTAACCTATATATGTACATGTAGTAAATCTCGACACCCGTAGCCTAAAACCACCTATGTGATGTCCAACACAACATATAAATATTAATGAAAACTCAATAATCATAAAACCGAAATAATAAAAGTCTCACAAGAGTAAGAAATTGAAATACATTACATGAAAGCCATGTAGAACACAATATATTTATAAACATCATCTACAATTATCCACAATCTAGGGAATGAATAATATATAATGAAAATTTAGCAAAATAAAAATACACTAATGATTAAGGGTTAAGTTACAATCTTACACACCCAATGTGTGAGTTAGAAATTAAAAAATATCGGTAGATTTGGGAGAGGAGACTGATAGGAAGTATTCAATCCAACAATCTGGAGGAATATCAGTCACTTTAGTGTTGAGTCAATAAGGTTTTCCTTATGACTTTTCCATTCCTTCTTGTTTTGAAAATCACAAACACCTTATCTTTAAGGAAAATTGCTTTCTTAAGGAAAATTTCTTTTATAAGGAAAATTGCTTTCTTAAGGAAAATCTCTTTTATAAGAAAAATTATCCTTATCATATTTTCATTCATATTTTTCATAAGTATGAGTTTCGGATTCATTTTCTCGGAATCATTGAAACTTTGATATAAAGCATTCTGTTTTAGGGTTCGGATTCTGGACAAGAACTATAAGGAAGTTTCATTCCGAATTCCAGATATGAACTCTGACTAAGTTCTATTCCAGATTCAGGATACGAATTCTGAAGAAGAATTCTCATTACGAATTCTAATGAAGAAATCCCATTCCGAATTCTCATTACGAATTCAGAAGAAAAATTCTCATTACGAATTCCAATGAAGAATTCTCATTACGAATTCCAATGATGAATTCCCATTATGAATTCTAATGAAGAAATCTCATTCCGAATTCTCATTACGAATTCTGATAAAGAATTCTCATTACGAATTCTGATGATGAATTCTCATTACGAATTCTAATGATGAATTCTCATTACAAATTCTGATGATGAATTCTCATTACGATTTCTGATGACGAATTCCTATTCCGAATTCTCATTCCGAATTCACATATTAAACAGAATCTGATTATCATTGTTTTATACACTCTGAATTTATTCATTCCGAACCTTCACTCCGAAGTTTCTATTCCGAACCTTTATGTTAGAGTTTAAAACGATGTCGTACATTCAGTTACACACACTTTGTTATAAAATGATGTCGTCCATTTTGTTATAAACTAACCGTTGTCTAAGTGACACGTGTACAGGTCCCTCCGATCTTTAAGGAAAATATGACCGTTGGAGAGGAGCCGACCTTACCTATAAATAGGAGCTCATTTGAAATAGCTCGATGCTGATTGCTGAAAAAGTGCTTACATGCTGTTGAATTGATTTCTAGAGAGAGAGTATCTTATTAACTCTCAAAGCTTCGTGCGACTCTGAATGTTGGTGATTACATTCGAGGGCTTCCGGGGATAGGAAGACAGAGGTGCCGACTACCTTAAAGATCGAGGGCTTTCTTGCTGAGAAAGACAGAGGTTACCAACTACCTTGAAGTTGAGGGCTTGCGGGGATAGCAAGACAGAGACTCCGATCTTCATATCGAGGGCTTACCCTGGTGTGGGTAAGACATAATTTCTTGAATGTATAAATCAAGGGACCTTTATCCAAGGTTGTTGGATACCCTTCTCTTTGGGATAAAAGACTATTATCTTATTACTAGTAGTTTTACTACTTGTCTTTATTCCGCTGTAATTTGTATCTTAAGGAAAGTATAACTTTCTTATACTTCCTTACTTACTCTGATTCATTTAGATTCTATACGCTTTAAGGTAGAATCTCATATTGCAACTTTTGTTAAGTTTAAAATTCCGGAACCATATTTCCGGAACCTACTTTTGGAATCACTTTCCAAGTTCAGTTCGGTGTTTGAGGTGTTGTGAATTTACTTAGTTTAACATTGTTAAACTTAGCCCTTACCTTTTCTTAAGGAAACTATAGTTTCTTAACTAACTTTAAAGGTTCCAAAGGAATTTTTAAAGTATACAATTCACCCCCCCTCTTGTATATTGAGCATCTCATATTATATTTCGATCCTACAATTGGTATCAGAGGTTGGAAACCTCTTACTCTATACCAATCTTACATTTGGTATCAGAGCCGGTTATTGAAATACTTGTACTCACATACAAGTTTTTCTTGCTCACTTTTCCATTCCGAACTTTGTCATTACGATTTATCCATTCCGAACTTTTCTCATTCCGAACTTTGTTATTACGATTCCTTGCTACTAACAAGTTTGTGTGCAAAGTTATTTTTAGTATGGCAGGAATTAATGTTGGTTCGATTGACAATCTGAATCCTACAAGGCCACCTATATTTTATGGTAATGACAATGAATACTGGAGAGATCGTATGAAGTCATTTGTTATTAATACTGGAGTAGACAACTTTGTCATTCTTACTGGTGATTATAAAATTCCGGACAAGGAAGTCAGAACCTTTACTAACCAGGAGAAGCAAGAATATCATCTCAACTATAAGGTACGCAATATGTTACTATGTTCAATGACTAGAAATATATATAGCCAAATTTCTTCTTGGGAAGCAGCTAATTGTATATGGAAGAAGTTAGAGGTTACACACTTTGGGACTTCTAAGGTGATTGAGACTAGAAGAGCTATGCTTAGAGCTGAATATCATGGCTTCAAATTTCCTTATGGAGAACCTATCTGTAAAGTACAACAAAGATTTATGACTATCGTCAACAGTCTACAATCTAAGGGAGAGAAAGGTTTAGATGATGAAGCTCTTGTGGACAAGATAATTGGCATTATGCCCAATGAATGGGAATCCAAGAGAACAGCTATAGATGAGAACAGGAAGGTTACTCAAATTACTCTTGATGAGCTTTTTGGAACTCTTCTACAACATGAAACTAGAATGAAGAGAGATGCTGACAACATCAAGAAGAAGAATGGAAATGGTACTGTTGCTTTTACTACAACTTCTAATCAGATGAAAGCTAAGACTCCTGAGAGAGTAACCAGATCCAAGTCAAAGAAAGTCATTTTCCAATCCGAATCTAGTGAGAGTGAAGTTTCAGAAAATGAGCTAGCCAATCTTGCTCGAAGGATGAACAAGATAACTGGACAGAGAAACTTTCAATCCAAGTATAAGAAAAAGGATAGGAAAGATAAGAAAGATGGAGAAGTTACTTGTTATGAATGTAAAAGAGCTGGACATATTAGACCAGATTGCCCTATGCTCAAAAAGAAAGAAAGGAAGGAAAGGCATTCAGACAGGAACAGAAAGAAGTATTATAAAGCCAAAGCTAAGAACGTTCTGAAAGATAATGACACCTGGAGTGCCAGTGGTGGTGACTCTTCAGATGAATCTTCTGAATATGAATCTTCAGGACAGAAGAATCTTGGACTTATAGCCAGATTACCTATTGATAATCTTTGTCTTATGGCTAAGGTATGAAATGCTGAATCATTGACCAATGTTTTTTTAAATCCTAATGATAGTAAATATTATAACTCTTCTGATGAAGAATCATCTTCTGATGAGGAAAATAATTTACCTACTTATGAAGAAGTCTCTAGGTTTACTGAACTTCTTGAGATTGAGAATTCCAAACTCAATAAGAAACTTGACAAGGCAAACTCTAGGAATTCTATTCTTACTAAAGATATATCAGATCTTTCTAAAGATCTTGATATGAAAAATGCTGATTTTGAAAATATTTCAAAAAATCTTGAGGAAGTAAGTTCTGAGAAGAATAAACTTTCTAAAGAGTTAGAAAAAGTAATTTCTAAGAAAAATGTTTTCGAGCCTAACTCTAGTTCTAAAACTAATGATTTTGAGGATAAAAACTTGGTTGTAAAACTCAAGTCCGAAATTTTTTCCTTAAAGAAATGTTTATCAAACTTTACCCATGGTAAGGAAAATTTTGATAAGATGTATTCTCAAATACGACCTTTAAGAAATAAATCCGGATTTGGTTATACCCATGCAAAACCTGTTTTCAGTAACAATTATTTTGTTCCTCAAAGTGCCCCATTTTGTACTAATTGTCAATGTGGTAGTCACTGGGCAAAGAATTGTTCCTTAAATAAAACCCAATCCTTAGGTTTTCATAATGCTTACTTTTCCAAAAAGATGTGGATACCTAAAATTTTATTGTCTGGAAATCTCGTATCCAAACAAGTTTGGATTCCGAAAATCTAACTTTGTTCTTAATTTCAGGAAAATAAAGAAAATTCCAGAAACAATATTTGGTACATGGATAGTGGATGTTCCCGGCACATGACTGGTAACAAAAGCTTTTTTGAAAATATTATCAAAACGAAAGGAGGAAAGGTAACTTTCGGAGACAATGCTAATGGAGAAATTGTTGGTATTGGTAATGTTGTTCTTTTAGGTAAAACCTTAATTTCAAATGTTCTTTTTGTTAAAGGTCTTAAGCACAACCTCATTAGCATAAGTCAGTTATGTGATGAAGGTTACCTTGTGAATTTTAGGAATGATAAATGCTTAGTTCACAATTCCAAGGAAGAATTTATTCTCTCAGCCAACAGGCAAGATAATGTTTACACCTTAAACTTAGAAGACCTAAGAAGCCAAGATTTACCTTGCCTAAGTGCAATGGAAGATCATTCTTGGTTATGGCATAGAAGATTAGGACACTGTAATATAAGAAACCTATTTAAACTCTCAAAGAAGAAACTTGTTAAGGATCTACCGGAGCTTAGATTTGATTCTTCTAAAGTTTGTGATCCTTGTCAATATGGCATGCAACATAAATCTAGTTTTAAGTCAATCGGTGAAGTCTCAACAACTGATGCATTACAGTTGGTGCACATGGATCTTTTTTGTCCAACACAAACTGGAAGCGTTGGAGGCAAATACTATGTGTTTGTTATAGTTGATGATTACACTAGATTTACTTGGGTCTATTTTCTAGCAAAAAAATCTGAAGCATTTTCCTATTTCAAAAGTTTTAGAGCTCAAGTTAAAAATGAGAAAAACCTTCCATTGAAAACTATTCATAGTGATCATGGAGGAGAATTTCAAAATTCTGATTTTGAAACTTTTTGTAGTAAGAAAGGTATTACTCACAATTTTTCAGCACCTAGAACTCTTCAACAGAATCGTGTAGTTGAAAGAAGAAATAGAATTCTTCAAGAGATAACTAGAACCATGTTGAGTGAATATTCTATTTCTAGACATTTCTGGGCTGAAGCTGTAAGTACTGCTTGTTATACTATAAATCGAGTTTTTATTAGACCTTTTCTTAATAAAACTCCTTATGAGTTATGGAATGGTAGAAAACGTAGACTTTCCTACTTCAAGGTTTTTGGTTTCAAAGTATTCATTTTGAATACTAAATATAACTTACATAAATTCGCACCAAAGTCTGATGAAAGAATTTTCTTAGGATATTCCACAACCTCTAAGGCTTATAGAGTTTTTAATAAAAACACTTGTACTGTTGAGGAAACAGTACATGTAAAATTTCATGAGTCAGATCCTTTTGTTTTTAAACCATACCAACTTACATCTTCGGATGTGTTTTCAAAAACTGATTATCAACCTTTGATAGAAGAACCTTCTGATAAGGAAATTGTTCTAGAAGATACTTCTGAAACATTTACCCCAGAAGAATTTCTACCCTATGTTGATGAACAGGTTTTACAAAACCCAAATCAGGTGTTTCTTAAGAATCATCCCAGTGATAGTATCATTGGTGATGTAAATCAACCTGTAAGGACTAGAAGTTCCTTAAGAAATGAAGTAGAACATCTTGCATTTCTTTCCCAATTAGAACCTAAAAGCACTGATGAAGCATTAGGTGATGATGATTGGATCAAAGCAATTCAAGATGAACTAAATGAATTCGAAAGGAATAAAGTCTGGACCATGGTTGAAAGACCTAAGGAAACTTCTGTTATTGGAGTAAAATGGGTTTTCAGAAATAAATGTGATGAAAATGGAGTCATTGTTAGAAATAAAGCTAGACTTGTTGCTAAAGGTTATAATCAACAAGAAGGAATAGACTATGAAGAAACCTATGCTCCAGTAGATAGACTTGAATCTATCCGTATTCTACTTGCCTTTACAGCATTCTTTAATTTCAAACTTTTTCAAATGGATGTGAAATGTGCTTTTCTTAACGGTTATGTTCAAGAGGAAGTCTTTGTTGAACAACCTCCTGGCTTTGAAGATACAAAATATCCTGATCATGTGTTTAGACTTACCAAAGCTTTTTATGGCCTTAAACAAGCCCCACGAGCATGGTATGATAGACTCACTGGATTTTTGTTTCAAAATAACTATGTTAAGGGAAATGCAGATCCAACCCTTTTTAAAAAGAAAGATAAGAAAAATGTTTTGATTGTTCAAATTTATGTTGATGACATTATATTTGGTTCAACTCAGCAATCTTTGACTGACTCTTTTGCTAGTCTAATGAAATCTGAGTTTGAAATGAGTATGATGGGTGAGATAACATTTTTCCTTGGTTTTAAAATCTCTCAAAAACCAGAAGGAACTTACATATCTCAACATAAGTATATTAAAGATCTTCTTAAAAAGTATGGTTATGACAACACTAAAAGTATATGTACTCCCATTGGTACCTCAAACTCTTTAGATCTTGATGAAGCTGGGAAACCAGTAGATCAAACATCTTTTAGAGGTATGATTGGAAGTTTACTTTACTTAACAGCTAGTCGACCAGACTTAATGTTTTCAGTATGCTTATGTGCAAGATATCAATCCAATCCTAAGGAATCTCCCCAAAAGGCAGTAAAAAGAATTTTTCGCTACCTTAAGGGAACCATGGATCTAGGATTATTTTATACTTCTGGAAATGATTTTGTTCTAAAAAGCTTTTCTGATGCTGACTTTGGTGGATGTAGAATGGATAGAAAGAGTACATCTGGAACTTGTCATTTCTTAGGAGATTCATTAGTTTCTTGGTCCTGCAAGAAGCAACATTCAGTTGCACTCTCCACTGCTGAAGCTGAATATGTAGCAGCTGGAAGTTGTTGTGCACACGTGTTGTGGATGCAACACACACTCACAGACTATGGCTTGAGTTTTACTAAAACTCAAATTTTGTGTGATAACACAAGTTCCATTGCCCTAAGTAAAAACCCTGCACATCACTCTCGTGTCAAACACATAGATATTAGGCATCACTTTCTTAGGGATCACACACTTAAAGGAGATATTATTCTTCATTTTATCGGAATGCAAGATCAACTTGCTGATATATTCACAAAATCTTTGCCTTCTGATAGATTTGAATATATTAAACAGAAGTTAGGAATGATAACCGTAAGGTAATCTTTCTTAATTAACTTTCTGCTGAAAAAATCTCCTTACAGAAATAAACTCCTTTTCATAGGAGGAGTACATTTGGTTGTTTAAAAAAGTTTTTCAAAATTTGTTTTCAAACTTTTCGGAACAAATATTTCCGGAATGAAAACTTCCGGAATGAAAATTTTCCAGAATGGATATTTTCGTATAGAATACTTCTGGAATGGAAGTATTCGTATTGGAAATTTCCAGAATGAAAAACTTTCGTACTGGTATTTTCATAACGGAACTTTCATACTGAATCTTCCATAACAAGTCTTTTATTTACTTTTTCGTATTTAGTTTTTCGTATTATGTTTTTCGTATTGAGTTTTTCGTATTGATTTTTTCGTATTGAGTTTTTCGTATTGAGTTTTTCGTATTGAGTTTTTCGTATTGAGTTTTTCGTAGTCATATTTATATTACCCATTACGAATAACTTTCCCAAGCTAATCCGAAAGGTATGATTTCCTTACTGAAGTATTCGTAATCATATTTTACTTGCTGGCAGTTTCTTATATTTTGTTTTCAGATTTTAGATTTCTTAATTCTTTGTTTTAATAATACCTCAAAAAGATCGGATTCGAGCTCTCAACCGTCAGATTTGATCTCAGTTCATTCTAAACCGTTAGATCAATCGTGGAAGGTGAAAGGTCATCCCATTTCCTATATAAAGGGGACCCAATTTCTTGTCCCACATCGGTTTTAAGCTCTCGCGTGCTGAAGCTCTGCCCCTCTGATTTAAGGCCGTTCCGAACTTCAGTCTTCTCCGTTCCGAACTTCCCAGAGAACTTCTAATCCGAATGTCTGTAGAGTTAGCTTCTCAAGAAATGTCTTCAACCAAGCCTATATCTCAGTGGTTAGTATACAGAGAAAGGTTAGTTCATCCGACTTTCTACAGCAACTACGATTCTGTCATCTCAAAGAATATCAAGTTAAATGGCTGGGAGGATGTTGCAGTATCTAAAACCGGGAATCAAGATGAAGTTTATTCTGATTTTCTTGTTGAGTTTTATGAGTCAGTTGCTTTCTTCAAGGAAGATAATAGAGAGAAATTTTCGTTCAAATCATATGGCAAGACATATAAGCTTTCATACACCAAGGCTGCAAGCTTGGTAGGGTTATCTTATGAAGGTGAAGCTGAATTTATTTCTCACGTATTTCCGGACTCCAAGGGTAGCTTCAACAAGGAAAAAGCCTTAGAAACTCTCGGATTAGATGATGACAAGGTTCCGAAAATTGCAAGCCTATCTACAAACTTCCGGATTCTGGAGTTATGGGTGCAAGGGCTTATTGTACCGAGAAAAGGTGATAGGATAGCTTGAAGAAGAGTGAGATATATATCTTAGATTTCCTGATAAATCTAAGGAAGTTTAACTTGATGAAGCATATTCTTCTTAATATTGAAAATTTGAAGAAGGGGAATCTGAGAGATCAGATCGTAATGTACCCAGCAATATTATCAAAGCTCATAGTTCGGTGCCTAAAGTCTTTCAAGGTAGCTTGCAGTTCTAAGCCGAGAGTTTGCAAGATCATGCTGCTTAGTGATGGCACGCTTATAAGAATGAATATATCTTTTGAAAAGAAGTCTGGGAAGTTTATTGATCTATCTCCACAAGAAGAAGTAGCTCTGAAATCTGCTGATCCAGAATCATCCAAGCCAGTAAGGAAGAGAAAGCTGAAAGAAGTGGAAGAGCAAGGAGAAAATCCCAAGTCTAAGGAAGTCCACTCCGCAACTCCAAATCCTAAGAAGAAGAAGACCTATCCTGATGAGGTTTTTACAAAGTGGAGAGCTGACAAAGAGAAGAGGAAATAAGGGGATCCGCAGTTCGGATTGGACCCTGCGGAAGCTAAAGGTTTGAAGGAGAAAGATGCTGATGAGCTTGAGAAACAATCTAAGGAAAAGAAGCTTAAGAAGAAAATGTCAGAAGCTGAGGCATTCCAAGCATTGTTGAAGTTTAATGAAATGGTTTCAGCAAAAATTCCAGTTCCGAGAACTTTTTCCATGGAATCTCTACCTGAGACTCCAGGAAGAAATCTTGTTGCTTCGGAAGAGGCTGTTGCCACAAATACTGAGGAATTAGAACAAGTGGAACAAGTTGAAGAGGCTGTTGAAGGAAGTGGTGAGACGGGAGATGTGCTAAAACAGGTAGATGAGTACAAGGGAACTCCTTCGGAACACTTATCACTCCGGACTTCAGAAGCTGAATCTTCGAAGTTACTTACTCCTGCGATGGAAGAAGAGAAAGGAGAAGAATAAGTTGCCTATCATGGAGATGAAGAACAACTTTTACAAGATATTGCTCATATGGGAAACATAGAGGTTGGTGTTCAAGAAGTTGCTGATGAGGAAGATTTGGTTGATCAAGTTTCTGACAGTGAAAAGAAAACTCTGGAACATGATTCTATTCCGGAAAAAGATAAGGGAAAGAAAATTCTTACCGAGACTCCGAGCTCAGTAGTAAGAAAGAGGAAGGAAGCTAGTAGTTCTTCTAAGAGGAAGTTGGAGCTTATTGAGGAAGAAAATTTTCCTGGCAAGATTTCAGATTCGGAGTCATCCTCATTGGGGCATGACTTTGTTGTTCAGTCCTTAAAGAAGTTGGTAGGAACCATTCCAAACTTCTCTAGTATTGACTCTAGATGCCAGATGCTCCAACATGCGTTGAATCAGAAAACCGACTCCGTATCAATGGTTATGGATAAGTGTGTTGAGATTGAAGCTCAGTTCAAAACATTCTTTGTTGGTTATGAAGCTCATAAAAGATCTTGTAAGAGGATGAAAAGCTGGTCGAAGAAGAATTTGGAAGAGATGAGGTTTCTTGAGGAGTTTCAAGATAATGTTAAAGATGCCTTTGAGACCGAAGACAAGAAGATTAATGAGCTGAATGCATCCTTCGAAGAGAAATTGACAGAGGAAAAGAACTTTTGGATTCAGGAAGTGAGAGATCTGAATGGAAAGCTCAATTCCGTTAATCAAAGTTGGAAATTTGAAAGGGATTATCGGATCGAGTTTGAAGAAAGGATGAAGGCTCAGGAAGAGAAGATGAAAGCTCAGGAAGAAAAGTTGAAGGCTCAGGAAGAAATAATTGAAGCTCAGTCAGCAAGAATAGTCGTCTTAGAGAAGCAAGCAGAGGAAGATCACAAAGACTTAAAGAAGATCAAGACGATTCTTAAGGGGCTAATGTCGAAGGAGAAAGATCCGAAATAACCAATCCGATCTTTTTGTTGTATTTTTTTTCCTTTGTTTTCGAGATTCCAATTTTAATGAAAGTTGTACTTGTTGTTTCTATTGTTGTCATTACTAATTTTTCAGGTACTTTGTTAAGTTTTTCCATTCCCTCCAATTATTTTTGAAAATCACAAAGGGGGAGAAGGAAAAGATCCTTAAGAAAAAGAGGAACTCTAATAAGAGTTTATCAAATGGGGAGAAAGAAAAATACCCAAGGAAAAAGAACTCAAATAAGAGTTTGTTTAAGGGGGAGTTTTTCTTAAATAAGACCTTCTTATGAAACATCACTCCGGAAATATGAATACGATCCTTAGAGTTTCAATGCCTAAGGGGGAGTTAGTCATATTCATCTATATCCTTAAACCAAGGGAGATAATCTTTATTGTGTTTCTTTCTTCTTGGAATATCTTTTTCGTAAGGATGTTTGTGCTTTCCAAAAAGGGGGAGATTGTTGAGTCAATAAGGTTTTCCTTATGACTTTTCCATTCCTTCTTGTTTTGAAAATACCAAACACCTTATCTTTAAGGAAAATTTCTTTCTTAAAGAAAATTGCTTTTATAAGGAAAATTGCTTTCTTAAGGAAAATCGCTTTTATAAGAAAAATTATCCTTATCATATTTTCATTCATATTTTTCATAAGTATGAGTTTCAGATTCATTTTCTCGGAATCATTGAAACTTTGATATAAAGCATTCTGTTTTAGGGTTCGGATTCTGGACAAGAACTATAAGGAAGTTTCATTCCGAATTCCGGATATGAACTCTGACTAAGTTCTATTCCAGATTCAGGATACGAATTCTGAAGAAGAATTCTCATTACGAATTCTAATGAAGAAATCCCATTCTGAATTCTCATTACGAATTCAGAAGAAAAAATCTCATTACGAATTCCAATGAAGAATTCTCATTACGAATTCCAATGAAGAATTCCCATTACGAATTCTAATGATGAAATCTCATTCCGAATTCTCATTACGAATTCTGATAAAGAATTCTCATTACGAATTCTGATGATGAATTCTCATTACGAATTCTGATGATGAATTATCATTACAAATTCTGATGATGAATTCTCATTACGATTTCTGATGACGAATTCCTATTCTGAATTCTCATTCCGAATTCACCTATTAAACAGAATCTGATTATCATTGTTTTATACACTCTGAATTTATTCATTTCGAACCTTCACTCCGAAGTTTCTATTCCGAACCTTTATGTTAGAGTTTAAAACGATGTCGTACATTCAGTTACACTCACTTTGTTATAAAACGATGTCGTCCATTTTGTTATAAACTAACTGTTGTCTAAGTGACACGTGTATAGGTCCCTCCGATCATTAAGGAAAATATGACCGTTGGAGAGGAGCCGACCTTACCTATAAATAGGAGCTCATTTGAAAGAGCTCGTTGCTGATTGCTGAAAAAGTGCTTACATGCTGTTGAAGTGATTTCTAGAGAGAGAGTCTCTTATTAACTCTCAAAGCTTCGTGCGACTCCGAATGTTGGTGATTACATTCGAGGGCTTCCAGGTATAGGAAGACATAGTTGCCTACTACCTTAAAGATCGAGTGCTTTCTTGCTGAGAAAGACAGAGGTTGCCAACTACCTTGAAGTTGAGGGCTTACGGGGATAGCAAGGCAGATACTCCGATCTTCGTATCGAGGGCTTACCCTGGTGTGGGTAAGGCAGACTTTCTTGAAAGTATAAATCAAGGGACCTTTATCCAAGGTTGTTGGATACCCTTCTCTTTGGGATAAAAGACGATTATTTTGTTACTAGTAGTTTTACTACTTGTCTTTATTCCACTGTAATTTGTATCTTAAGGAATGTATAACTTTCTTATACTTCCTTACTTACTCTGATTCATTTAGATTCTATACGCTTTAAGGTAGAATCTCATATTGTAACTTTTGTTAAGTTTCAAATTCCGGAACCATATTTCCGGAACCTACTTTTGGAATCACTTTCCAAGTTCAGTTCGGTGTTAGAGGTGTTGTGAATTTACTTAGTTTAACTTTGTTAAACTTAGCCCTTTCCTTTTCTTAAGGAAACTATAGTTTCTTAACTAACTTTAAAGGTTCCAATGGAATTTTTAAAGTATATAATTCACCCCCCTCTTGTATATTGAGAATCTCATATTATATTTCGATCCTACAATTGGTATCAGAGGTTGGAAACCTCTTACTCTATACCAATCTTACATTTAGGGTGGGAGAAACAAGTTGGACCTATCTCGGTCGACAGGGGGGTCATGCATGAGAAGAGAGGATATGTGGATATGGTGTGTCATATTTCGGGTAAGGTTCATTGAAATGGATACCCAATGTACAATTTTCAACAAAAATAATAATACTAAGTTAATAAAAAAATATAAATAATATTTTTAAAAAATATAATAATATACTTGATAAAAATAATAATAATATTATTATTATTAAAACATTAATTTTATTTTGATTCAATTTTTTAATTCAATATTATTAATTGTTTAATTTTATTTTAATTTTGAACATTTGTATGCTTCATAGATTGATTCCAAGGCCTTCCTGATTGTGTTTCAATCGTACACACACTACTGGAGGGAAGGGTCACACACACTGAATGTCCAATTGTTACCAAACATTAAGATGACTATGTTGAACACCAAAATCCGGTTCTAGAACTGGAACACATGATTTCTAGATATTTCCCATAACCATGCGCAACATGGGTGACTCACCACCTAACACCCATAATTTTTAATACAATGTCTAGGGTGAAGCTATATAGATTCCCCCAAATATTCTATTCACATTCCCTAGATACTTCAAATAACAAAACTACAGTTTCTCAGTAATGACATGAAATTTCAAACCATGACTAAACCTGAACCTCATAAACAATATCAAAATCCATGATAAGAATAAAATAAAATAATTTCCATTGTCATGGTGTGACAACCATTTTCACCTATAAAGACCCATAATATTATAAATTCATCTTAATTACTCAAGGATATTATTTATGACCACCTATTGATTAAACTAGAATATAGTGTATGATCTAAAAATACATAGAGTATATGATACACTGTGTCAAATAGAGAACATTTTACAAAAGGAAAATCATAGGAGAGATAGTGAATGAATCATATCCATCATTTCAAACATTTTATGATCTTAGAACATGATATGATTTATTAAATGAAACAATGGTAGAGATCCCTTTGTATTGTTTTCCAAAATAGTATACTTGATTATTTATGCATTATTTATTATTTTATTCTAATTAGAAAATCATTTTATTAATATATATGGAACGTTATACCCCAAATATATGTTTTACCAAACATTTATTTCATTGAAATAAAAATACAATTTTTTTAAAAAAATATAAATTTAGGGCATCATTTTTAATAGTAGAATGTAATATTCTTACAACACAAAAAATACGTGGACACATCGACTAAAATTCTTATATATACAACAATTATATGGGTATTTATTTAATAAAAAACATTTATAGCCTCACAAAACCATATATTACGACTCTATTAATCCTTATTCAATCAATAAATAGACCATTGTAACATAAAAACCAAAACATTATGATTTGAAACTTTAAAACATTTATGTCATATTATAAAGAGATTGTTGAATAATTTTAATTTAGAGAAAGTTATTTTGAAATCCATTTGATTTATCCTATAATAGTCATCATATTTCAAGTAATTTCATTATAGACTATATTATCACCACATAAAAATATTAAAACATATTAGAAATTACTTTTATGTTTAGAAAACAAAAATAAATTATTGTTCTTTAAAATTTATAACATTATAAAATTGTACGATTATATTTATAAAATAATAATTTTTTAAAATATAAAATAATCAAAAAAACATAATATAAATTAGAAAATAAAAAAAATTGGGAAACTTTTTTAATTTAAAAAATTAATATTCAATTTATATATAAAATTCAACTATTTGAATTCAATATCTCATAAAAACTTTTATACATTAGAGATTAAAATTGAAAAAATAGTTTTATTTTCTAGTATTTAAGAATCAAAATATAATGTATTGTTGATTCAAAATATTTTGAAAACTATTGATTTTTATATGATTTTTTATTTCATGATCCTCGAGTAACATGAATTTTATGGGGATTATTCCATAGAATGATTAAAATATTTATAAATTCATTTTAAATTTGATTCAAAATAACATTACTCAACCGATTGGAGGACCCAATGGGGAATATTTGCATGATGAATTTGGCACCATATTTCCTCAGCTAATAGGTCAGGGATGGAGTCTTGCACCATTATGGCATATCACACAAGAAGATATAAAATAGCCAATTTCATTCAATATTAAACAGACCTTCAATTAAAAAGATAAATATCACAACCAATAGGATATAAATATAAAATCAACTAAATGGAAAAAAAATCCTGAATGATAGATCATGGACAATTACAACCCATCATACGTAAATTCAAATGGAGTGTAAAAATAAAAAGCTCATGTATATAAATAATGTGAGATGCATTAGGACTCATCCCAATTGTGAGTAATCCTCGATTGGTCTCTAGTAGAAACAAATACTACCACCATCTTGGACCTCCATGATCAATAATACTTCACCAAGCATTACTAGTCATTGGAATTGACATAATACCTTAATCACTTATACTGGGACCATCATCTCTCGAGAGATTCGTTAAAAAAAATACCTCATGTGGCCATCAATTTTGTGAAATTGTGAATAATTAAAATAATGAAATGACTAATTAGTCTGATATCAGTATCCCAACTATATGTTCTGTCCCAAGGGTAACTATATATTTCTTAAGGAGCCACAATCCTTATAGAATTCAAATTGATCATCTTAATAGAAATTCATGTTTCTACTAAATAAAACAATGGAGGCCCTACTAATTGATTTACATATTTATTCTAATGGAATTACTCACCCTATAATTCATAATATTTGATACATTTATTCCATTATAGATACTAGTATAAAAACCCTTGACATTGCCAAAAATAAATCCTAATAAATCGGGGTAATAACCTGTAATATCAAAAGAACTCTGGTGTGTTGTAAAGGAGATAAATCTATATATATTACTGACCTTATCTCCGTATAAGGAACCTATAAGAGAAATCCAAATACTCTACCAAAATTTAGAATTACCAAAAATAGGTATTCTATGTATTAATTGTGTAATAATATTGGGAGACATAATCATCATTATAAGAAACCAAAATCAATGGATTATTGACCATATGTATATAATAATCATGTCTATATTGAATACACTATGGTGGAGGGATTAAAGTAACTTATTCATAGTGTGTGGTGGAACAAAACATAATAGTCACTAATATAGTGCCAATTATGTGTTGATATAGAAGAAATACATCCCATGTATCATTGGGAGGTTACTGATGTCCATGTGGAAAATTAAGTTCCCAATTGCCTATCGTAACAAACTTTGACGGGAGTACTGACACTATGAATGCACTTATATCATGCATCAAACCCTACAATACAAATAAAAATAGAAAAAATATATATCTCTCCCTGAAAGTGATCTTGGATGGATTAAAAAATATAAATTGGGATCTATGTCAAAAAATAATTTATAGATGATATATATTTGACTAAACAACATCTTGGACGAAAATAAAAGATGTCAAAACACAATGGTTATTGATGATGCCATGGTGACCCTTGGGAGATCTACAAGGATCATTGGGGGTCGGGGTATAGGTTCCTAACTTCCAATTAGGTTGCATGTTCCCTCCTAGGTAGGGATGAGATGACTCATCTGACTGTCTCATGCACAACATAATGCACATGGGCCCTACATTGAACAACATCGACAAGCCAACTTGTGCCACCCAAACCAGTGTGGTATTGTCTTACATTAGTGATCCCCACATAAAAATACACACATAAGGTTAAAAATGAGATAGTATTATTAATATATTATAAACAATATCCATAAAACTCATATTTTGATGTAAGCTCAATATGAGGGTAAACACAGTTACTCAAAATCATAAGATCCATCAAATTATTTTTCCAAGGTTGGATACTTGGGGTAAACTTTTAATTTTACATATAGTGGGTTCTAACACATAAAAACGAGTAAATGATATATTTACCAATATGAATAAATCATGGTAACTAAATATCCACTTCTTTGAATTTAATAACCCGATAATTTTAATTGGATTTTATACCATTTTTCACAGAAAAAATCTACCATAATTAATTAACTAATTATAATGAGAAATTTTACTATCTCGTTTGGCAAAGGAATGAATGTTGGAGAATAATGAATGTTGGTAAATATTAAAAATGATAATTTTAATGTTGTTAGTAATTTTAACATTATAATTTGTGTTTATAAGAATAAATTTTGAAGAATAATTAATTATGAGAAGAAATAAATTTGATTCAACTAGTAGAGACATTCCATGAAAATCCTATTAGTCAGAATATGGGAGGGACGTGGCATCAATGTGATTTTATCTTCACCAAGACAAACTCTAACTTCAATATCTAAATATTGTTCAAAATTATCTATCGGGAATGTCAATTTTAGTGGAATTTATCACTCATGTAATTTTAGAGGTGATTCCCCATTAATCTACCTCCATCGCACAACTTACCAATAGGTTTCATGTTACTAGTTACATAAATTGTAATTACATTGTATATATAATATTTTTTTCTTCAATGTCATTTTTTGATTGCATAATAAAATTGAGATGAAAATTTGTGAATTTCTATTTTGGAATAAAATTGAAATTTTTAGAAAAGATATATTTATTATAATAATCTAAGGCATTATCAATAATGATTATTTAAATGTAATTGTATAATTAATACACATTAATATTCAACTAAATGATAAAATAATATTTTTAAATAGAAATATATATTAATAGACATTTTAAAAAATATTATGATTTAATTGAATGAAAAATAAAAACAAAAGTGACAAGCAAAAAACACCAAAAAACACAAACAACAATTAAGAATATAATGGAGTTCTATAATGATGCAGCCCCAGAGTGTCTCCATTGATTATTTTCTTACATTCAAATGGTATGTAAACAATGCAATTATATATAATAATGTCTTAATCTGATCTACATGGTCATTCAAATCTATGTAGAAAAAATTCCTCTACATCCACACATTCCTAATAGTTATGGCTTGCATGGTAAGTAATTTTCACTTATTGACATAATAATCCATCCCCCGTGTTGTGTCCACAGTACCATGATGGTTATGAAAAAAATTTCGTAGTACTATTCTATTTCATAATATTGAAAATTGAAACATTCACAAAGAAAAATACATGTGATAAAGGATACAAACTTTGTACAAATGGAGCTGCCAAAACCCAAGAAAGACAAAAACCCATGAGGATGGAATGCGTAAATTTTCTCACCAGTCCACCTATCCTCATCATAAAATCCATGAATCATACATAGGTATTTATTTTTAAACCCATATTAGGCAGAATCCAACAGACCCATCATCTAATCACAGTCTGAGGAAAACCTATTTCCACTAAAACTTTGTTATGATGTTTAAAAATAATAATATAGTTTCACCCATCTCTTATTATTAGAACTAGATCCACTGCAAAAATCTTCTTTCATATCTAAAAGTATATGGATAAGTGTTGTGAGCCCTCCCTTTCTGCGTTTCTAGATTCATAATGAGACCAATAGATGAACACTACTAGTTGGGCATGAAACTAAATTTCTAGATCTAAAACCCACAAATTATATTCATTCAGATAAAATATCATACACTTAATTCTCCTCATCCATTTGTTTAAAGAACAATATGTCCAATATATATAATCAAATTCACTCCAAAAAATAGATACACCATGGATTCTCTTTGAGAAATATTGTAGAAGAAGCATTAAGATGCCATGTTGATACCACTATGCTATAGATTTTTATCTCTGAAGGCACCATTGTTCTAATTTGTTATATGAAAAAGAAAATTTTAGTTGGATGTTAACTACCTAATAGTTTTGAATCCCACAAATCTAGAAGGATTTGGATTTGAGAAATGGCTCTCTAATCACATCTTTAGAATTGTACAAATGTAGAACCTATGAAGAAACACCGAACATTGGAATAAACCAAGAATAATAAATAACAAATCACCTTCTAGAGTTCAATAATGATAGAGTACATCACTTTAGAATGATTTCGATACTCCTTGAATGAATTTCCATGGGTTTTACACCATGAAAAAAGTAGTTTCTCCCATATCCATTCATCATTCCATAGACAAATCCCTCATCTACTAATCACCGGGTGAGAATAATCTTACATTTCATCCCTATGTTAAAACATGAATGTAGATGGCCTAGAAATCACCATTTCTGTTTTCCATTCCTCCCATATTTCAGTAGTAATATATTTCCTCTATCTTAAAGTCATAGTTAATAAAGTTTTCGATCTTTGCCTATTTTGACAATTTTATCCATATGTTTTCTAATAAATGAATGGATATGTATTAGAATAGTAGAAACACACCGTTAATCTATGTAGAATGACCTCCAATGGAATGGAACTTATTCTGCCAATTGAAAATCCTGCAAGAAATTTTGTCATTATTCCTATCAAACTACTTCTTCTTTATCCTACAATTAGATATTTGAGCTCTGAGATATTTCATTAGAAGTGACCTCCTTTGAATTTCTATGATATCCTGAATATCTCCACAACATTGACTCCATATTTTTTAAGAGTTAAACTTTTTTCTACACCTAATGTTAATGATTTGACCACTGATTCATCCATAAGTCGACATGAGGTCATTGAATTGAATTAAGGATAATCTCCTCCAGTTTGAAAACACATGAATTTCACAAGAAAACATCATGTGAGAGAAAATAATACTAATATATCTATGGATAATCTATCACATCATCCCCTCCACAAATCTATCATATAATCACATGTATAGAGCAATTATAAAAGAAATTAGGTTAAAGGTTCTCCCCGTATGACACTGTAGAAATTGTTGATGAAGAAAATGTCCTTACACATGTGATAAATCGTGATATAGGGTGAAGATTAACACCAAAAACACATATCATAGATCCATTCATTGAAACAAAGAATTTTCATCAAATTAATGATAAATCCCCTATCATACCTTTCATAAGAATATTCCATATCCAATTGAATGATTATATTTGAACAAATAGGTCCTTTGACTTTTTCGCCAAACATTTCATGAGAAATATCAATTTCTCAATGAATTGGGGAACCCATAAATTTTTTTTGCTCCTATGAGACAAATAATAGGATAACAAACATCATCCTTATGTAATGAGTGATTTTGATAATCTTATAGGAAATTATTAAATAGAAGATTGGTCTCAATAGATTAAATAGCTGGGATATTTATCCTCAAAGACCAATACCATACATGAAGAAAAAAATATTATCAGAATCCAACATCCTTAGAAAAATGAATAAATAGAACCAATAAATTTATGTCACCAAATTATCAAGACACCCAATATAAGGAACTTGGAAATGAATTGGGTCTTGGTGCACTATCATATTGGAATATTATAATGGACTCTTTCCCCACCTCCAACATTAGAAAATTACAACATAATGTTTTTTTCACTGCCACTCACCATATCCTACATGAAACTCAAAATGAAATCATTTCATTTGAGCTATTATGTTTTTCTCTCCTTATAATATCAAGGCCAGCCTGAAGATATTTAATGTTTTCATGAGCCTATTTCCCTATAACCTCAACAATACATGAATATAATCAATCGTCTAATTCAAGAATGATATGTCTACTATTTTTCTTATCTATCAGAAAATCATGGAACCAAAATATATTATGATCCACTTTCATCAACAATGAGGCCCTCAATTTTTTCATATATACTCTCTCATCCTCCAAAATGTTACTCATCAAACAACTCGCATTGGTCATTTATAGTGGAGAAGACATCATCATCCCAATGATCTTGATGTCCCATCTTCAAAATATCAATTTAATCATTTAGATACTCTAAGATTAAATTCAGTTTTGGATTCTCCCTCATCCATTATTCGATTCATTTCATAATTATCCTAAGGATATTAGAAAATCCCTTTTAATTGGGCCCTACATCGACACTTTTCTAAGAGGATTTCATCATATTCATGAAAATTTTTTATTGTTACTGTAATATGAATAGAAAAAATGGTGTAGACTTGAGACACTTTTCATCAACTAAACAAATACTGGGCTATTTTCATCAAAGGACCTATCTAGAGGAGACACTGAAGATGACCAAAAGGAATTGAATCCAATAATATTAGGGATACAATGATGAAGATGACATAATATTATGGTCTTTATTTTTATAGTATTACACCATGTGTATTTTTTTCATACAAAGCCTTGTCTATAGCCCCATTCACAGCCATAAAATCATGAAATCATGCACACAACTCTTGGAAACTCAAACACACTTTTTTCCTAGATATTTGTAATAGAACTAATTCCTCCCCCCACAAAACATTGTCTATTCGTGGAATAAAATATTACAACATGATTCCAAATATAATTGCATTCCACACACTAAATGTCAGAATAAACTGTGGAAAAAAATTCTAATCCCACAAATGAAATTTATTGTGGATAAGAATTGATAAGTATCTTCCACAAGTTGAACATATAAATATTATATCTATATGACACAAATGTGGGAGTTAGAAAAAATAGAATGAAGGTACTGTAGAAAACCATTTCTCTTAGAAAATAATGATTTCTAACCGACCTCATATTTAGGTTTTAGAATCACCACCATAGAAGCATGATAATTCCTGGTCACTAAATAATTTATTGCACATTTATCCTATTCCAAAATCCCTCTAGAATTTTTAAAAATCACTAAACTCATTAGAAGAATAGCGATGTGAACTCACATCAACCAACACCTAAGGAAAATATCGAGCCATATTATCTCTCTTCATTAGAATTTGGTCAATTTACGTGTCCAATATAAATATCATTCAACATGATAGTGTGGAGTATAATCATTGGTGTTATTTGAACCCGAAACATCATCAGGGGATAAAAAGATCTTGGTAGAAGAAATGGTATAATTCCATGTCCTGATCTATAATAAATCATTATATATCGAAATAATAAACATCCTCTATAGAGCTATTCGTTACTCTCGGTTCTCCTTCAGAATCCCCTATGACATGAATTTATAGAAAGACCAACCCAATGAGTAAGAAGGCACATTATAAATATGAATCAACACCAATGGATGTCTTCTTGTAGAATGATTGTCCAGTAAAGGGTCATTTGAAAGCCACAACACCAAGGAATATAAAACACCTCTTCCTGGGTAGGATCAGAAAGACTAACAAATGGACTACCAAGAGAGAAATCAAAGATGGAAATCACAAAATTCAATAAATCACTCATGGAATCTATCACTGACTTGTAAAAATTGTTTATGGAGACATGGAATAGGAAAAAAGTGTTTAAAAATAGAGCTGGAGGGCCCATCAAGAATGGTGTCTCAGTAACTTCGTTGAGAAGGACATGGAGAATCCATTCATGGGACATCAAAAAACCTAAACAAAAGCAAATAACTGGAATCAAAACCTCTAGATTGAACCCCTTCAAATTAAAACTGGACATTGATATTTTGGGATTTGTTCTCTTTTTACAAGAAACCACCGAGTGTCCCATGATTTTAATAAAATCCCAAATTACCACGGTCAAGCCCTTGTTTTTTCATTTACTACTACCCTAGTTTTAAATGAAAATAAAAAACAAATCCTCACATTTTTCAATATGTACATGCCCATTTCTCCATTTACATTCAATTGTAATAATTCAACATTGATGATTAGATAGTTTTTATAAGTCCCCAGCCTTAAACATTATTTAATATTGAATTAAATGAATAATTCACATTCATGATCTTTTTAGGTTTAGAGTTTTAGAGAATTAGGACATAAGTATTATATCTCAAAAGATTACAAAGTATACACTTCTACTATGTTTCCATAAAATAAAAACTCTTAAAAAACATGTCTAGTTCCATGTTTTAGATAGCATGACTTTCCCTTGATTCCATCCATGACCCTATTCCACATTAATTCCTGTGAAAAACATTTCAAAAAAACATGGGGTGAGCATATAAAGCTCAGTAAGGGATACACAATGAAACAAAACTGTTAGTTTTTCAAATATCATGTAAACCATGTATACTTTATCAAAGTAATACCTTCACCATTATGAAGTAGTAAAAACTCTTCACTTAATAAAATATCATTACATACCCTTTTGTAACCAAAATATTACCATAAAACCCATATAAAGAACACATAACATATAAAGGTAACTAGGGACATAAACATACATAAGTGGAATAACCATTCGGTCGACTTCCACACATATCACTTAATGGAATAACCATATGGCCGACTTCCATACCCAATGCATTGGAGGTTATAACGTAACCACCCGTCCTGTTATTCACGGCACCACCCGTCATATGGTTTATCACGTAACCACCCATAAAATGTCCATGTACCATTATAAAATCATAAGACATAAAACAAACATAATGGAAAGAAAACATTTTCACATTCCGATCAAAATATATCACATAAATATATTGACATAAAAAATCCATTATAAAAACCACTTTCAATACCAAAAATAAATAAAAGGGTATATGTTATTTATTTCATTTAAAAAACATTATGGCTTGTTGAGGATGCCAAAGACCAAATAATACTCGTGGCGGAGGAAAAGGTTGCTGTCACCGCATACGTTAAAAGTAACATTCCATTTTTTCGTTAGTAAAATGCTTCGTAGAAAAAGATTCCTTTTGTATAAAAGCAAAAGTCAATGGGTTTTATACACTGTATAAAATAAAGTTGTGTATAAAACGAAATATGCCTTAATGAAAGGAGATTGAGACGAAGTCCCTTACCTCGGGTCCAACTTGACTCGATCGTTCTTTAACGTCCTGAATAATAAACTTTAGTTAATTTCTACATTCTTAACAACATTTTTCAATTTCATTATTCCTTTTATATCACTTATTACCAGGTAATTAACACTATGTAATTATTTAAGTTAATAATGCTCGTTTTGTCGATCCTTGGTACTTGATTCAAAAATAAACTATTTATAATTACAAGTTGTTCATGTGGTAAAATATCCATTATATAAAGAATTATATTCATGATGTAGATATCATATATATCATATATATCCAGTATATACATGAATTTATAATATTATATAATCATTTATAGGTATGAAATGAAATGCACCGTTCATAGAGATGGTAAGTCGTACGTACGCATGAATGCTACTTTCATTTCTATGTCATATTAATGGAATTAAAACTAAATGAGAGCTATGTATATTTTAATTCCAGAATTAAATTCATCACTTCTATGTAACATACATCATATGTATCCATTATATATATGTACATATAATTTTACATTACATTTGGGGATAATAAATGAAATGCATCGTTCATGGAGACGATAAGCCATACGTACGCATGAACGCTACTTTCATTCCTATCTCATACTTTAATGGAAAGAAAATAATAATGATATACAGGTATATTATAATTATAGTATAAAATCATATATAATAACTTTAAATCCATCTTTTATACATCCCACATATGGCATTAATGAATTCAAATCACTTTGAGGGGCGGTAGTCCGCACTTCCTAAAATGAAATTAGCGTGTTTACCCACAATGGAAACCATAAAGGTATGCCATAAATGAAAAATAAAGAAGCTTACATAAAACATAATCATATTATATATCATATATAAATATAGTGAAAACCCAATGGACTCCTTTTAAGGTGTTATATGAGTGTTGAACAAATCATCGTTTCATGAGGCAGAAATTCGCCACCACAGAAACAATATGTTCTTTAACCATTAGATGTAGGTGTGTGTATGTGTAGCTATAATACATGTTATAAAAAAATCCTAGTATATTGAATATATTGTATTTGTTACAAAATAAAGGAACAAAAATAGTTTAGGGGGTTGGAGAAAAAAAATAAAACATAAGAACACAAGAGAAGACATTACCTTTAAATCGGGTAACTATTTTTGATTTGAGCTCAAAGGTATCCTTGGGAAGAATTCTGACCAAATTGTGGCTTCTAGGAGTAAGATAGGGATGTGGAGAGACAAAATGGGCCGGGGTTAGCCGATCCAAAGGCTTTGGATGTGTGGGTAAGGATGTAGATGTGGGGGCCTTTTATAAGAGGAGAAGAGGGCCACTCTTGGAAAGTAAGGAAATGTTACTTTATTTTAGAATGAGTTTCGGATTTTAAAGGACCCACATTGATGTTTTTCCAAGATAAGGTGACAAGGGTTATAAATCCACCCATTCAATAGGTTTTAGTCATGTATAGGTCTTATATTTTACATTATCATTCCATTTTATTAAAATCGTTAAATAATGAGGTCATCGCTGGATCATCATGATGTCATAAATAATTTAATTTATTTAATATCTAAAAATTATAAAAAATTAATATGATGTAGAAAAGCTTTATAGATTTCCAATGACTGTTATAGTCAAAAATATGACTTGTATAACCCCATTTAAAAATTGTTTTAGTAAAACAACTCATGTTTGTGTCATTTTAATTTTAACATTAAAGAAAAACTTATTTATGTCATTTTACTACCAATGTGGCTCCATGGGGTCTCCATGTTGAGACATGGCTTGCCTTGGTTAGACATTACACATACAATAGGGTTAGTACATGTGTATAGGTATTTTCTCTTTATTATAATATCATTTTTTCCTTAAATAGCACTAATTACCTCTAATCGCGATTAAAAACATAAAAGTTACTATTCACCCAAAATTTATTTTAATCCCATTGAACCAAATTTAAAATCTTAATGACAACCATGTATGTCAGATTTTTTAAATTCAAAATAAAAAGGTGGTAAAATTTCATTTAAAAGAAAAATCAGGTTTTTAAGTACAACTTAGTGGTTTCACTATTCATCAAAAAATTGATGTTTTTCAGAAAAATACCAAAAATTAACCATAAGATATATTTGATATTCCAAATTCAAAAAAGATAGATATATTAAAAAATTTAAAACATATAAGTTGAATTAATTAATTTAATAATTAATTCCTGCTGTTAGAGCAAATAGCATGTTTTTATGAAACTATAAGTATCAAATGTTTAACACTAGATTAAGTCCAATTTCAAAGTGAAATTAATTTCAACGGCCACAATTGGATTCAATAGTAATAATATATTATTATTTAACTTTAAAACCTCTTCAAAAGATAATCTAATCATATTAATTAATTATATTGAAAAGAGGTTTTGAATTAAAATACAACACATTTCACTATTCATTAAAAAAGTGATTTTATCGGAAAAATACCTAAAATTTACAGAAAGTAAATTTTGATGTCCTGATTCTAAAGAAAAAATTTATTTGGTCCAATAGAATGTATACGAGTGACCAAAAATATATTTAATGACGGTTCTCCATTAAAAGTTGACAAGTGGGCCTTTAGTGAAAATTAGAGTATATATGCCTAAAATTGAATTCTTTTCATTTTTTAGGCCTTTATCATTTATTGTATAAATATAAAAATATTTAACAAACATATATAATAATATTATAGTTATTTCTATTCATTCTTGCTAATAAAATGGCTACATGTTAACTAATATTTATAATAATATTATTTTATTACTAGTGTGCAACGTAAGATTTCAAAGAAACTCTTTGTTGCGTATCAGGTACGCTATCGAACATAGCAACCCCTTTAAAGTAAAATTAATATTTAATTAAAAATTATTAATAAATATGAAAATGTATTATTCATTATTTACCTGAGATGTTACATCCTTCCCCCCTTTTGGGAATTGCGTCCTCGTAATTTTATTCACTTATCAAAATAAGTGGGGGTATTTATGCCTCATAGCATTTTCATATTCCCACGTTGCCTCTTCAACCATATGGTTTTTCCACAAAAACATTACCTGGTGAATTACCTTATTTCGCAACACTTTCTCTCTTCGGTCATGAATCTGGACTGGTCGTTCTTCATAAGAGAGATTCTCTTCCAACTGAACTACCTCTGGGCTCAAAATATGAGATGGATATAGCATATACTTTCTCAACATTGAAACATGAAAAAAATAGTGTACCTGAGATAAACTCGGAGGTAAAGCCACTCGGTAATCAACTGAATCAACATTCTCTAGAATTTTATATGGTTCAATGAACCTTGGACTCACCTTTCCATTCATACCAAATCGCATCACACTCTTCCATGGTGAAACTTTGAGAAAAACATAATCACCTACCTCGAAAGATAGATCCTTCCTCCAGTTATCCGCATAACTTTTCTGGCTGCTCTGAGCTGTTTTCATTTGTTTCTGAATCAACTGAACTTTTTCCGCCATCTCTTCTACCGTTTCTAGTCCCATCAGCTTCCTTTCACCCACTTCATCCCAAAAAGCTGGAGTTTGAAACACTTTACCATAAAATGTTTCAAACAGAGCCATCTGTTTACTAGAATGAAAACTGTTATTATATAAAAACACAACCAATGAAATATGTTTGTCCCAACATCCCTGATAATCCATAGAACAGGCACGTAGCATATTCTCCAAGGTCTGAATTGTTTGTTCTAACTGCCCATCTGATTGAGGATGAAAATCTGTAATAAAATTCAATTCAGTACCCAACGACTTTTGAAGGCATTTCCAAAAGTTAGAAGTAAACCTGGGATCACGATCAGATACAATGGATATAAGAACTCCATGTAACCTGAATTTATCTTTAAGATTCAAAAGATAAAGTTTATCTAGAGAGAATGTATCATGAATAGGAAGGAAATGAGCAGATTTAGTCAATCGATCAACAATAACCCAGATTACATTATTACCTCTAGATGTCTTCGGTAATCCCACTAAAAAATCCATTGATATATTTTCCCATTTCCACTATAGCACTGGTAAAGGCTGAAGCATCCCTTTCATTAATGGCCGCTCTGATTTAACCTGCTGACAAGTCAAACACTACACAGTAAAATCAGCAATATCCCTTTTCATTCCATCCCTGCATTAATACTCCCATAGATCTCTATACATCTCAGTACTGCCAGGATGAACTGAAATCGGGGAACTATGAGCCTCACATAACAACTCATTCTTCAACTATGAATCACAAGGCACACATAATCTCTTCCCAAACCTCAAAACACAATCATTACCAATGTTGAATTCAAGAATATTACCCTTCTGTACCAGCTCTACCTTTTTCTGCAACTCATTGTCTTGCTTCTGTGCTTGCTTGATTCTGTCTGATAGAGAAGATTTCACTGATACCTGAAACAAAACAGAACATCCGGCACCAAAAACATATATGCCAAAGTTTATCAAATCCTTAACCAAAGGATCAAGTTCCGAACGCAACATCGTTAATGAAGGCTTACATTTTCAACTCAAAGAATCAGCAACTTTATTTGCTTTTCCCGGATGGCAGTGAATTGTACAATCATAATCCTTAATCAATTCCAGTCATCTCCTATGTCTCATGTTCAATTCTTTCTGAGTGAATATATACTTTAGACGTTTTTGATCAGTATATATTTCACACTTTACTCCATACAAATGATGCCTCCGTATTTTTAAAGCAAAAAAAATAGCAGCTAATTCCAAATCATGAGTAGGGTAATTTACCTCATGAGTTTTCAGCTTTCGTGAAGAATAAGAAATTACCTGATCATTCTCCATAAGGACACAACCATGTACTTTCAATGAAGCATCACTGTATATAACAAACTCACCATTCCTGGAAGGATGTGCCAAAACTAGACCATTCACCAATATTCTTTTCAACTCCAGAGAACAATCATCACATTCTTTTTTCCAAATAAACATAACACCCTTTTGAGTTAGCTTAGTCATTCGACTAGATAACTGTGAAAAATTTTAAACAAACCTTCTATAGTAACCTGCCAAACCAAGGAAACAATGAATCATAATTACATTTGTGGGTCTTGGCCATTCTTCAACAACTTTTTTTTAGAAGGATCAACAGGTATGCCATATTTAGAAATAATGTGACCAAGGAATGAAATTTGTTGCAACCAAAAATTACACTTGAAGAATTTTACATACAATTTCTTTTTTATTACAGTTTTCAAAATAACCATTAAATTTCTTTCATACTCCTCTTTAATTTTAGAAAACATGACAATATCATCAATAAAAACAACCAACAATTTCCACCTGATTCAACTGAGCCATCACTGTAGCAATCTGTTTAGTTCTGATTCTGACCATCTCAGGACAATGATTTGAATGGACATTTCCCTCTGTATTCCATCCCAAAAAAGCTGTTATGTTTCCTCTAGGAGAAACTATTCTTAACAAACATGTCTCAGATGAAGTAACATGTAATCATCAAATGATATATCATTGCAAAAAAAAAATTTGGATAATCATTTAATATAATTATAACTCCTAAAGTTGTCTAAACCGACCTCTGATACCAACTATAAGGCACCGGCCTTAAACCTTACTTAATATTGAATTAAATTAATAATTCACATTGAGTAACTGTTCATGTTTAGTGTTTTAATGAATAAGTACATAACTATTACATCTCCAAAGATTACAAAGTAGACACTTCTACTAAGTTTCCATAAAATATAAACTCTTAAAAAAACATGTCTAGTTCCACGTTTCAGATAGAATTACATTCCCTTGATCTCATCCATGACACTATTCCACCTTAAGTCCTATGAAAAACATTTCAAAAAAACATGAGGTGAGCATGAAAAGCTCAGTAAGGGATACAAAAAGAAATAAAACAGTTAGTTTTTCAAACATCAAGTAAACCATGTATACTTTATCAAAGTAATACATTTACCTTTATGAAGTAGTAAAAACTCTTTACTGAATAAAATATTATTACTGACTCTTTTGTAACCAAAAGATTACCATAAAACCCATATAAAGAACATAAAACATATAAAGTTAACTTATGACATAAACATACTTAAGTGGAATAACCATATGGTCGACTTCCACACATATCACTTAATGGAATAGCCATACGACCGACTTCCATACCCAATGCATTGGAGGTTATAACATAACCACCCATCCTGGTATTCACGACACCACCCTTCATATGGTTTATCACGTAACCACCCGTCAAATGTCCATGTACCATTATAAAATCATAAGACATAAAACAAACATAATGGAATGAAAACATTTTCACATTCCGATCACAATATATCACATAAATATATTGATATAACAAATACATTATAAAAACTACTTTCAGTGCCAAAAATACATAAAAGGGAATATGGTATTTATTTCATTTAAAAAAAATTACGGCTTGTTGGGGAAGCCAAAGACCAAATAATACGCACATCGGTGGAAAAGGTCATTGTGACCGCTTACGTTAAAAGTAACATTCCTTTTTTACGTTTAGTAAAACGCTTCATAGAAAAAGTTTCATTTTTTATAAAAGCAAAAGTCGAAGGGGTTTATACACCATATAAAAGAACGTTGTGTATAAAACGAAATATGCCTCAATGAAAGGAGATTGAGACGAAGTCCCTTACCTCAGGTCTGACTTGACTCAATCATTCTTTAACGTCCTGAATAATAAACTTGAGTTTATTTCTAATTTTTTATGAAATTTTTTCAAGATCATTATTTCTTTTATATCACTTATTAATAGGTTATGAACACTATGTAATTATTTATGTTAATAATTGTCATTTTGTCGATCCTTGTTACTTGAGTCAAAAATAAACTCTTTATAATTACAAGTTGTTCATGTGGTAAAATATCCATTATATCAAGAATTAAATTCATGATTTAGATATCATATATATAATATATATCAAGTATATTAATAAACTTATAATATTACTTAATCATTTAGAGGTAAGAAATGAAATGCATCGTTCATGGAGACGGTAAGCCGTACGTACGCATGAATGCTACTTTAATTTCTATGTCATATTAATGGAATTAAAACTAAATGAGAGGTATATATATTTTAATTCCAGAATTATATTCATCACATATATTGAACATACATCATATATATACATTATATATATGTGCTTATAATTGTACATTACATTTGTGGATAAGAAATGAAATGCACCGTTCATGGAGACTGTAACCCGTACGTACGCATGAACGCTACTTTCAATCCTATCTCATACTTTAATGGAAAAATAATAATAATTATATAAAGGTATATCATAATTCTAGTATAACATCATATATGATAACATTAAATCCATCCTTTATACATCCCACATATGGCATTAACGAATCAAATCACTTTTAAAGGGCGGTAGTCCACACTTCCTAAAATGAAATTATCGTGTTTACCGACAATGGAAACCATAATGGTATGCCATAAATGAAAAATAAAAAAGTTTAAGTAAAACACTAACATATTATATATCATATATAAATATAGTGTCATCCTAATGGCCACCTTTGAAGGTGTTATATGAGTGTTGAACAATCACCGTTTCATGAGGCAGAAATTTGCCATCCACAGAAACCGTATGTTCTCTAACAATTATATGTAGTTGTGTGTATGTGTAGATCTAATCCATATAATAAAAACATCCTAGTATATTGAAGATAATAGAGTTGTTATAAAATAAAGGAACAAAAAGATTTTATGGGGTTGGAGAAGCAAAATAAAACATAAGAACACAAGAGAAAACACTACCTTTAAATCGGGTAAATCATTTTGATTTGAGCTCAAAGGCATCCTTGGGAAGACTTCTGACCAATGTGAGGCTTCTAAGATTAAGGGAGGGATGTGGAGAGACAAAATTTTCAGGGTTTTTTCGAGCCAAAGGCTTTGGAAGTGTGGGTAAGGAGGTAGATGTGGGGGCCTTTTATAATAGGATATGAGGGGCACTCTTGGAAAGTAAGGAAATGTTACTTTATTTTAGAATGATTTTCGGATTTTAATGATCCCACATTGATTTTTTTCGAGGAAAAGGTGATAAGGGTTCGAAATCAACCCATAAAATAGGTTTTGGACATGTTTAGGTCTTAGATTTTACATTATCTTTCCATTTTATTTTAATCGTTAAATAATGAGGTCATCACTACATCATCACGATGTCATAAATAATTTAATTCATTTAATGTCTAAAAATGATAAAAAAATTCTATGATGTAGAAAATATTTTTAGATTTCCAATGACTATTTATAGTAAAAAATATGACTTGTAGGACCCCATTTAAATTTTTTTTTTGTAAAACAAATCATGTTTGTGTCATTTTAATTTTAACATTAAATAAAAAGTTATTTATGTCATTTTCCTACCATAGTGGCTCCATGGGGTCCCCAAGTTGACCAATGGCTTGTATCGGTTGGAAATGAAACAAACAATAATAATAGGACATGTGTCTAGGTATTTTCAATTTATTATGATATCATTTATGCCTTAAATTGCACTAATTACCTCTAATCGCGATTACAAACTAAAAAGTTACTATTCACCAAAAAAAAATATTTTAATCCCATTGAACCACATATTACCTCTTAATGAAAACCATGTATGTCGTATTATTGGATTTCAAAACACAAAGATGGTAAATTTTCATTTAAACGGAAAATCGGTTTTTTAATTACCACTTAGTGGTTTCACTATTCATCAAAAATTGATGTTTTTCAGAAAAATACCAAAAAATCACCCTAAGATATATTTGATACTCCGAATTAAAAAATGATGACTTTTTTACATTATTCAAAACATATAAGTTGAATTAATTAATTTAATAATTAATTCCCCCTGTCAGAGCAAATAGCGTGTTTTTATGAAACAATAAGTATCAAAAGATTGACAGTAGTTTAAGTCCAATTTCAAAGTGAAATTAATTTCAACAACCACTAATGGATTCAATGGTAAAAATATACAGTAAGATCACTTTAAATCCACTTCAAAAGATAATCTAATCATATTAATAAATTAGATTAAAAAGAGGTTTTGAATTAAAATACAAAATTTTTCACTATTCATTAAAAAATGATCTTTATCGGAAAAATACCTAAATTTTACACAACGTAAATTTTGATGTCCCGATTCTAAAGAAGAATTTTATTTGGTCCAATAGAATGTATAAGAGTGACCAAAACTATATTTAATGATGGTTGGCCATTAAAAGTTGATAAGTGGACCTTTAGTGAAAATTAGAGTATATATGCCTAAAATTGAATTCTTTTCATATTTTAAGCCTTTATACTTTATTGGATAAGTTTAAAAACATTTAAAAAACATATATAATAATATTTTAGTAATTACTATTCATTTCCTGCCAATACAACGGCTATGTGTTGACTAACATTTATAATTATATTATTTTATTTATAGTGTGCAATGTAAGATTTCAAAGAAACTCTTTGTTGCTTATCGGGTACACTATAGAACATAGAAACCCCTTTAAAGTAAAATTAATATTTAATTCACAAATATTAATAAATATGAAAATTTATTATTTTTTATTTACCTAGGATGTTACATTTTTCCCTCCCATTGAGAACTCCAATGGTCTCATCAATCCACCATGGTCCCAATCATCTTGTTTTACGAACCACTCTTCAAGGAAAGTCGAATCCAATTTCTATTTTTCTTTCATGGTCCCTTTTTATGTGTTAGGTATTTCAAAGATTAAATCTATGCTATTTATCACATTTTATTTTATCAATTTATTGAATTAAGGGACTTTTTGAATGATTCTTTATTTTCACCTTTATTTTTATTCTTTTTTCAAAACCATGTTTTAAACCCATTATTCTGTTGACTTTACTTCTCTAATTACTCTCTTCTTCTAATGAAATTATATTCTATTTTCCTTCTATGAATTCCCATATTTATTTATTTTCCAAAGGTATTAACCAATATGTAATAATTATTTATTTTATTCTTTTATTTATATACATATCACACTCATTCAATTTATGTGGATTAAAAAAGACCTAATGATCACTCTTTTTAAATACTTTTGAAATATGATGATTTTGTAATGATTCCTGTTTTATTTTATTATCTACTTGTTATTTAGTAAATAAATAATTTTGATATATATGGCTCAAATTAAAATTAATACATCTGAATGGTGTTCCTTGATATCACTCGCATGTATTGGATAATGAATTAAATCTATAGAGATGATATTTTTTTATGATGCCATGGTAAAAAATTGGTAATTTCTATGAGCCTGATGTGAAAAACCATGGTGACAGGATCATGAATGTTTTATTTAAATACTCTAGCAACATTTTCATGTTATGAATAATTTTATAATTGTTATGATAAAAATGTTTTTACTGTGTCATTATATTAGGATATTCCTCAAATAATTATTTAAATTTCTCAAATTTTAAATGTAATCTATTTTAAATGTATTCCTTTAATAGGGTTAATTCTAACACATTCAATTATTGTATGTACCTAGATATTCAGATTCACTAAATCTAATTAGGATGATCATTTTTAAAATCAATTTATATGGGGAAAAAATTTCTGTTTTAATTTTTTTTAACTCTTTCGATGGATATAAACATTAATGAATTTTTTTTTAATTTTTAATGAAAATTTATCCAATAAAAATGTGGGAGGATATTATTTGTATCAATCAATGTTTTATTAGTTTTTTAAATTATGAATTTAAAAATATATGATGATTTCTATAGATATTTTTTTATAGAGTAAAACATCCCTGTATTTTGGTGAAATATTAAATAAGTGGTTTTCAAGAAAATAAATAATTTTTCAGATATGAACAAGTGGATATATTTATGGAATTTATGTATATAGGTGTAAAAAACATACATGGTACATTAGAATCGACTCATCATAACCTAGTACAAGACAATTGGACTTACTTAAAAACTAGTTTCACACTCCCAGATGATATGTTTTGTCAATTACATGATTTTTATGAACAATTATGGAGGATTTATAGAAACATTATTTGTTGTTAAAAAATAATGTATTTAATATTGATGCTTTAAGGGAGAAAATGTATTTAGATATATATGATTATTAAAATAAACACATTTTTTAAGATGTTATTATTATTTAGAAAATGGATGGAAGAGGGGGGAAATGTGTAAATTATGAGTGAAATGGAAAATATGTTGATAGGCCATCTAAGGAAACCATATTGGAAAAGGTCAGAAGAATGTTGAACTAACAGACCCAAGTTGTTGGAAATACAATGAATCATGTCGAGAGACTAAATTCACCGTAAATGTAAGACCATTCAATTTATTTCATTTTCAATCAACAACCCCCATATCTCAATGGATCTACCAACCCATTGATTGATGAATAGTGTATAAACTATATAGAAATGAACTTTTTCATACATTATTATTGAGAATAACTGAATGTCACCTCAGTAGTGTACTTTATTGATGACGATGATAATCACTATTGGAATCTTATTATAAATATGAATCCAATAGGGGATATTGATCATCTGGGGTAGCAAGCGATCATGGGAACATTTTTCAAAAATATATTTCAAATTTTCAAGGGGAATATAAATGGATAAGGAATTCTTAGAGATGATGTAGATATAAAAATAATCCATGGGAATCCGTGATAAGAAATTTAAAATAATTTTTGATTACAACATGATCATGTAAATTTAATCTAATGGGATGGTTTATAGATTCATTAGGGGACTACTACCCCATATATAGAAGAATATAGATGTCATTGACTATGACAGTAATGATGAGATCACGGTGAGTGCTATAAAAGTTGAACATGTGTTCACGGTGACGTTGTCGTCCTAGATATCAGAAGAAAAGATGTGATTGTTAGTTATAAACATATGGTGGACCGTTAATAATGTAAGATGGGTAATTGAAGTGAAACTTCTAATATTAAAAAATGTGGGATGAAGAACATATGGAATTGGAAACTAGGGAGTGAGACGCGTCACATGTGTGAAAGATATGAAAATATTTCTATGAATTTCCATAGTGAGGTGAAGCCCCACCTAATGAACAGTAATGGGAAATAGAAGATGGTGGAGGAACAACCTGATTTCCAATTCTATAAATTTGGAATTCTTGGTTTATTATAAAATCACTATCAAAATTTGAATGTAGTGGAGGGGAATCCCCATCAACACTACATATGATAAGGGAGAAAGGATGACATTTTATTATCATGATGGATTAATCTTAGGCTCCAAATTATGGGGTACATGACACTCCTGTTGTTTATAAAAAATTCAAAATTATCTTTTTTCATATTTTTATATGCATTATTTTATGTTATCCATGTTTGAAAAAAATATAAAATCAATCCCTATACTACAAGAAGATGCACTAACAATTAAGTGTCATAGGTGGATTATGAATTTATTAATATTGCTTATAATATCTTGTATTTAATTTGGTAATCATAATATCTTCAAAAATCTAGTATTCATTCACGAGATGAAATTCATCTTTTTAATAGGGTTGTGTTGGATCTAAATCTATAATGATATGATAAACATAGTACGAAAGCAAGTAAAACTCGTATTGAATGGAAATTAAACAGTTGATTTCAAAAGAGAGATATTGAGACCCTGTCTATTTATAGTAGCACCCCTCATAACATTCTTTATGGAGTTTATGAGTGAAGAGGATGAAGGAAATGAGTTTCAAAAATAGAAAAGGTCATCATAATTCATTAATACATTGAATTATTTCTAGAGGAGTTTCTTTGTCCCCCTTAGAAATAGAGGTATAGTAATCCATTGAACTCATCCTAGAACAAATCTGATTTCAATTACCATGTATAGAGATGAAAATTTCCTCATATAGTCAAATAATAAACAACTCCAAGAACATTTATACAAGTGATTTATCTAACAAAGTGTGTCTCCATTTATAGAAATTTTTCTTTTTTGATGAATTATTTGGGATCAAGGTGAATATTCATTGATTCTAGAAAACATTACTAGACAACAAGGATTAACAAATACCCACTTTCTTGGATTGATGATTTATTTGATCTTATTTGTGTTATCAATACATCTAAAATATTGATCTTCCTTCTGGTTATCAACATTTGTGGTTTATTAACAAATATATTACAAATAACTCCATTCGATCAAGAAATTGGAACTATGTGTTTTTTTGTTATACCATTTGGTTTGACTAATTCATCTTCTATTTTATGGATTTGATTAATAGAGTTATATTGTTATTACTTGATATGTTTTTTGTAGTTTATATTTATGATATTATGATATATTTTCAAAAGAAGGTAGGATCATAAAGACTATATAACTGTTACATTGAAATCAATGGGGAAAGATATGTTATATGGAATGTTCAGAATATGTTAATTTTGGTTACCGTAATGTTATTTTTTTGACTCATTGTTACCGATAAAGGAATCTCAGTTGAACCAGACAATGTAATGGTTAGAGAGGAGTACCCTCACCCTACACCAAAAATTGAGATTCATAGTTTCCTTGTTTTTTCATGATATTATTGGAATTATATGAAAATAATTTTGTAACATCTCAATCAAATAATGAAGATAACTCGAAAAGGGGTTAATCTTTTATAGAAAAAGGGGTGAGAGGATTGTTTCTATTAGTGGATGAAGATAATGATTACTGTATCAATGTTAAACCTACCTTATATTGGATATGGATTTATTATATTCAGTGATTCAAATCAGAACGGTATTGGATGAATCATCATGAACAATGTCAATGTGATTTATTTTTCATATATATAGTTAATGTCTTGTGAAAATAATTTTCTTATGAATGGCATAGAGCTCGTTGTATCTATTTTTCATATATATATATGGAAGCACTCCCATTTTTTGGAGATATCTAATATATACACACACCAACAATGTTTGATATATATTTTCTTGAAAAAGTATTTGAATAAAGAAATAATTTTGATAATAGGATCTTTGTAATGTTTATTACTATTAAATTCATTCTGACACCCGAAGAGAAAAAAATGTAATCGAACAATCATGTTGGAAATAAGCTATTATTCTTGAAATCGTGATAATTTTTAAAGAACATTTGATCAATTAACTTGTAAAACTGATCATGGTAATAATAATAGAGGTGACATAACCAACCATATCCCAAATTATTTCTCAACAATATTACTACTTAATACCAATAAATATCAAATAGATAAATTTGTTTAATAAGAAGATATCGAATTTAAGGAATGTGATGTTTTATGAATTCATTATTAATAAAGAATATGTACTAAAATTTAATGGAAAACTATTTTTTCCATCTATTTTAGATATAAAGTGGGAAAATATTGATTAATATCATAGAAATACTTTTTCAATACATTTTGAAAACCCAAAAATTAATAGGGACCTTCATAGTCATTATTGGTGGGATATCATGAAAATGGAGATGGATTAATTCACATCAATGTGACCTGTGAGTTAAAACCTTATGTGTGTAAAGCACATCGTAAAAGGGTATTACTACCACAACTCATACCAACAACGACATGGGAAAATATCTATATTGTATTCATCACTTTTATTCAAAAAATCCAATGGAAACAATGTGTTATGTGTTATAGTGGACCATGTCACCAAGATTGACCTTTTTATCACTATTCAAGAAGATTTTGCACTTGACCAAATTGCTACGATATATATGAAGTATGTGAGGATGGTTCGTGGGTACCAAATTCTATCATTTAAGATCAGTATCAAAGGTACATATCAAAATTTTGTGGAATTATGCAACATTTTCTTAGTATAGATTTGAATTTTAGGCCGAACTATCACCACCAATGAAATGGCTTATTTAAAAGAACTATTTAAACACTCGAGGAAATGTTGAGAAGATATTCAATGAAATTTTATTGTTTATATGTTCAAAACCTACCATTCATATTGTTCTCATATGAAATCATCTTATATTCCCATTTTAATGGCATCTTATAAACTCTTTAGCGAAGTTTATAAATAACTAAAACTTATTGGGATGAAGATGATGAGGGATAATTTCGTGTTCCTGATATTTTGCAGGGGATTATTGAAATGGTTCATTCTATCTAATAACAAGCCAATCCTTCTCGGATTCAATTGAATAATAATGATGAAAAAATTTAAGGTACATAGGTTTTGATGATGTTGATAAAGTCTATCATAGACTTTTTCATTTGAAGGGATTCATGTGTTTTGGAAAGAAAGGGATCCATAGCCCCAGGTACATTGGACATCTGAAATCCATGATCACATAGAAGCATGAGACTATCTACTTTCTAATCCTCCATATCTAGCACAACTTCATGATGTATTTAGCATCCCTCTTTTGAGGAAGTATATATTTGACCCTTCACTTGTACTTAATTAGGAGGTGGTACAACTAGAACATCAAAGGTATTATGACCACCAGTCATTGGAGATCATATACCATAAAGTAAAAGTTCTATCAAACATGACTACCCACCTCATCAATGTTTTTTGGAGGAACCACATGTTTTAATTAGCATAGTGAAACATTGAAGAAAAAATAAGGAATAAGTACCCATATATTTTCCCAACTAAGAGAATTTTATGAAATTCCAGGGCAGAAAATTCTCGAGGGGAAAATATTGTAACGAAAAAAAATTAAGTGATTTTTTTTCATGAAAAAGTGTGTTGTGTTATTTTATAAACATCAAAACCATATGCCATTATTATTTGAGTTCGTATAAAAGGAAGTTTGAATATATTCTTTGGACTGTTATATGACTTTTTGTTAATTTTCAATGTTGGCCTATTATGACTATTGGTCAATTTGAGTGTTGGTAACTATGCTCTATTTAATAATTATTACATTATAATTTCTGTTCATAAAGAAATTTTATAAAGAATAAATAATTTATAAAAGAGATACAATTTCTTTAAAAACTACAGTAAGGTCGTTCAAATCAATTTTTTTATAATGGGTCGGTGGTAGAATCATTGGTATCTTAGAATGATTAATACCATGATGAGCATCAATATGTGAAGAATGAAATAAATTTCATATTAGATAAAATCTTTTTAATTGAAATTAACAATTGGGTGATGTATGCTGATCCACCCTATGTATTAATCACAACCACACACCATACATATAGGTCATATAAGGTTTTTGTAATGATTTTTTTAAAATTCTCTTGTTACATTAACTATAATTCCATTGGGTAAATATATTTTTATTCATTAATCATTTTCGCATTAAATTTATTTTAAGGAAAATTTAGATTATATTTGATAAATTGATTTTTTGAATAGAAATTGTAATTTTATGAAAAGAAATAAAAATTATAATAAACTAAGTTATTATTTATAATGATAATTTTAAAGAAATGGTATTATTAAAAAATTCTTTTCATTAACTCGTATTACATAATCTCATATTATTAAAAAACTCTTATTTAAGAAACATTACCATGCATTTACTATGCATTTTTTCTGTAATTATTTTTAATAAATAAGGATATTTATATTTAAAGGGTAAAAATTACATTAATATAAAATTATTATGGTAAATTAAACATTATATTTGAAATTATCATGTTGAAAGTATATTAGGGTGAATTCAAATTAGTTTTCAAAAATAAATAATTTTCTCACGAATAATAACTATATAGTTTGAGTCATTCGACATGTTTAATGACATCATAATTATGTCACAATGATATAATAAAATATCACAAAAAAATATTACATATTATATGTTATTTTATTAATATAAGTTACTTTAATATATTTTTAAAAATTTCCAAAATATATTATTTTCATTTCAAAATTTTAAATTAAATCATTTAAGATAAAAATGTTATTTTTGGTAACATTATGTTTTAAAGGAAAACTAATTAATATAAAATAATAGTAGACTATTATTTTTTAAATTTTAATTATAGGATTCCCCAGTTTCCAATACCATGGGATTTTTATATTGGCATGCCCATGTTATTTCATTTACCACCACATATGTCTCTATAAAAATTAGAAAATACATCATATTTTATTGTTATATATTCCTTCTGATATCTATTTTTTTCTATCCTAATTAGTCCCCAATGAATCTCTTATACTTTTACCTCCCCAAAATTCCCCCCATGGTTTCCTCATGTCCCTAATGTCCCAATTCATAATGATTTATGAACAACTCTTCAAGGTAAGAGAAATATCAACTTCTTTATTCCTATCATGTTTCATTTTTTATGTGGCATGAAATTCCAATTTAAAAAATATGATCACCATTCCCATTTATTCTTATATATTAAAATATTAATATTAATTTATGAATGTAATACCCTCTATCCATATCTTCTTTCACTTTTTTCTAGACATCATTGAAGACCATTTTTCTTGTGATATGAATTATCAAATTCCTCTCTTCTACCATAGACATTCAGTGTTATTTTATTTTTTTTAAATGAACAAAACACATTATTTTATATGGGTATTCACCAAAATGGAAAAAATAAATTATTTTATTCTGGTATTTACAAACATAAAATATGAATTCCCTTTCTATGTGTCCATAATGACTCAAACATTCTTCCTTTTAATCACTTTCCAAATTACAATATTTTGATATGTAACCGATTTTATATTCATATCCATAGGTTATTATGAAATTATTAATTATGATACTAGGGTATCACATTAAGATTATTTCATGTTAAGGTTGTGACCCAATATCACTTGAAATCATTGGGTAAATAAATTAATCTATATAGATTCCATGTTTTACAATACCTTAATTAAAAGCATTATTAATTTTTATGTCAACTCCGTTAATAACATGGGTCATATTTTTATGAGTATATCATTTAAATTTTGTATCCAAATTTATATTTAATTATTAATTTTATTTTTAATACGATATGCTCTATATTTTTACTATCGCTACTTTATGATATATGTCATGTTTTTATTGATATTTTTAAAAAGGTTCATGAAATCTATTTCCATTGTTTTCCCTTACAGGATATTATCCTCACCATTAAATTTTATGTATGTACATAGGTTTTGATATGTAGTAAATATATATAATATGAACATTTTATTATCAATTTCATGTAGAATAAAATAGATTTTTATGATGTTTTTATTTATTGTATATTATTTACTTGAAACTCAACTTTAATGATCATAAATTTTTATAATGTAATGAAAATATATGTTGTAAAATTGCGATATTCCATATTGATGCCCTAATTTTGTATCATTTTACAATGGAGCCACAAACCCTATAATTTCACCAATCATGTCTTATGTTAAAATGTTTTCATGATTTAGTAAATTCTTTGAAAAAATTTACTTTATAAACAGTTAAGTAAATTTAGGAAGGTATTTATAAGTATACATGTCTATATAATACAGTTGATATGAAAATTAATGAAGAATATGTTAAAAAATAAATGAACATTTTATAAAGCATTGTAAATATCATATTTTTAAAAAAATGTACTACCAACGTTGATTTAAATGTCTTAATATGCCACTTATGGATATTATTATTGAGTTTAAATGTATACATGAAATGGGATGCTTATAATGGTTGAAAGTACTTAATCTTATGTCTTCATTTGGGATTTTGTTGCTCAGGGTTATGCCATGTTTTTGGAAATGATGGATTATGATTATAACAAAAATTGATGAGATCAGGATGTGATGACATGAGGGTGTGGTAGGGGTGCATTGTTTTATTGTTGATGTTTTTGTGAATGTGAAAATATTATAATATTATGACCTACAAAGGGCTAGAGTTGGGAATAAATTTTATAGGTCTGATATGATGCAGATGTCTGAAACAGGTTGAGAACTCGACTTTCCTATTTTAACTGAATATTATGATGGTTGGGATGTTATATTATCAATTGTTATGTGATATTTTTCAGATGAAGTTTACTTTCAATAATTCTCTTATCATTATTACATATCCTAATAAATTATAAACATCATTGAATACATATGAGTCACCATAGTTTAATAAGACAATATGATGTGACTAATATTAAGTTGTAAGAGTAGTATTGTATTCCTACCACCTCAATAAAAATAATGTTTTTCTTATTTTTATCCAAAATATATATCCCAAAACATTTATTTCACATGTATATTGATTTGTGAAATATGTTCTCACCCATTCATATAATATTATTTGATTTTATGGGTATTCTGATGGAGGTGTTTGTTGTTTTTAGGTAGAATGGATTGAGTTAGAGAATGTTCTATAGATTTTAAATTCTATTTTTTCCTGTAAATTAATTGGTTTTTATGTAATTTATGTAACAATTGGGAGGTGTAAACATATTATTTCCCAAGTGGGAACCATTGGGTGTTTATTTTGTGTTTTTTATTTTTTATCTTGAGAATTAAAAGGGTAAGACCACTAATTGTGGGGTTACATACCCTATTCTGTAGTTATCAATACATAACCTCTTGGTTGATGGAATTAGTGTTAAATATTATCCATTATTCCTTTCGTGGATATAATTTAGTTTGGATCAAAAATCACTTGTGGCAGAAAAAAAATCAATTTTCTATATAAGTGCAATAATTTTATATTTTAAATTTGTAAACACTTTGAAAAAATATTCATTCAATGTAAAAAACAACTAAATTCACTTACATCCCAATATATTTTCAATACATTTCTTGTTATATGAAATTTTTATAATTATTAATCTATTATATAACTGAAAAATATTGAATTATTCCACAAATATTATATTCCTACATGAATAGTTTTCCTATTTAAAAAGAGGGAGAAATTGGAGAGAATAAATCAAATATTAATATATATAATATAAAAAATTTATAAAAGAACATTTTGTTAACATCATAGCTCAATATAATTATCATCATAGATGTTTGTAATTAGTTTCCCTTCAAATTATTCTATAAGGAAATTAATTCTTCAATTTAATATTCGAATATAAATTGATTATAATTCCACCACCACCATTACAGAATATATACATGGTTCATGAATGAATTTTGGTATTCATGTATGGATTGAGATGAGGGAAAATAAAATGATAATAGATACCATATGCAACACACTTTCTTTTAAAATCATGAATAAAACAAAAAATATTACATTCGTGATATAATATGGAGGTCATAGGTGCCAAAAAATAGACATTATTGTTTTATAATAGCCTGTCATTGTGTATATAAATTCACAATCATTATGAATTTGAATTTTTTTTGTCTCAAATAAGTAGGAAAAATTTCAAACCAGTGGTTAATATTACATATGTTAACAATGAGAATTATAGAATCAAACAACAACTAAATATTATGGCATCATGAAAAAAATCAGGGGTATTCAAGAAATAAAATTATATAGAATAACATTAAATAAAAAGTGACTAAATCAAACATTGGATAAATATTTTTATAAAATATTAAAGAAATTTAATATCATCTACATAAAAGGTAATTAATAAAATTATAAGGAAAACTAGACAATCCAAAATTAATTTATCGGTGTTATGTCCATTTATTTATTTTTTCATCTTCCAAGAATCACTAGGGTTATTGAATATACTAATGTTTATTCAGTGATTCAACCAAATATAATTAAGACTAATATAACTAAAGAATTATTTAAAATTATTAAATAATCAAATTAAGCAGAAGTAATTAAATATATAGTAAACCAACGGTTTCTACTATAAATGTAATGAATTTCTCTCAAACTGTTGTAATAATAATCCCATATTTTATTTATTCCAAATTATATTATTTTAAAAATTTATTGAAAAATACTTTACTATGGTATTAATATATATTATTCTACATAAAACTAAAAAGAAAAGAAAAATAATGATATATATATTTTAGTGGTGGAATGAAATTAGAAAATATACTAAATTATGGTATATATGTATTATAAAATGTCTACTTATATATATATTTTTTATTGATAATAAAGTGTACATTGATTTTAATGTAAAATAACACCAGGCCATTTACTAATAAGTACTATTGGTATGATATAAAAAAATTTATTATAGATATTTAAATAACAATCCAATCCATAAGTTCATGAAATAATTTAGACAACTCCAATTACTTATAATATAAATTACAACAAATATAAAACTATTTCTATTAATGAAATCAAATGAATTATGTATTTATGATAAACTTAATTTTAGGGCTCCGATGAGACATTAAAAATATAGGACAATGTTTTCAAAACTCATAATGTCACATGGAATAATTTTATACATACTGATGACTTTTCAATCCAAAAATTCATTTAATAACTCTAAATAAACATGTACTATAATAAAGCTCAAGTATATCCCATATTATTTTTGTGGCCAATAGACATTCATATTATCTTTATATATATGTATGTGAAAATGGGTCTATCACAACATTATATAAAATATATTAATTTTAAATCTAAATAATTGAACAATAAAATTAATAAAAACATGTTTTTATATTATTTATGAACCCCAAGATTGATATAATTGCACATAAAATGACTAAAATAATAAATAAAAATTATATTAATATGTATGAAAGTACATATAAAAATAAAAAAAATTGATAGAAATGTATCAATGTCAAACACATAGCATATCATGTTTGACATCAACTATTTCCCCGAACAACTCCATTATAAACGTTTGATGTCATTTATTTTTTTATGATCCAACCAATATTGTGAAATAAAATATTTATAAATTATGAAAAAAATCAATGAGATTTAAAAAGTATGGGAAAAAATATCAAAATGAAATATGATTCACAATGTTCTGAATGGGAATATCTATATATTCTTCACATTCCAATCAATTTCTTGAAAATTGAAGAATGATATGAATATTTTCATCGATATATTTATGTCCATTATAATCAAATACTTTTTAAAAATCATTATTATTAAAATTCATTGTACAATGGAAGAATTTTCTTTATATATTTCAAAACTATATAGAATAAGAGATATTGACTATAGAAAATTGGGCATAGTATACTGATTGATGTTTAAATTCACATATCTATTTTCTAGAGAGAAGTTCTAGATGATACAATTGATAATTTAAATATAACATTATAATTATTAACAATAATTAAAATAAATAATTAAATTTATTAAATGTAATCATATAAAAAAATAAGGTATTTACCAAGTGGTGAATTGTTCAACATTATAAATTAAATTACTACGATCATCAAGAATATTAATATCATGGGTTTTATGTAAATTGTGTATCATATTTTAAAAAATGTTACTAATAATAAGATTTTTAAAACTGGAGATACACAAAATCACCAAATTTTCTCGACCACCCACAATACACATGTGATGAGCCATAAGTACTCTATGATAACGATTCATCATATTTATTTTGAAAAAAATACCATTTATGATATCTCTTAATCATATTAAAATTTATACTAACTAAATATAAAATAAATAAATTAATAAATATGTAATAAATATGAATTAATACTATATAATGTCATACTAATTTAAAAACCATTGCTAGTTTTTCAATCACAAGGCCATGTTAATTATTATAATCATATAATATTTTATTTTTTTGAAACAAACCTCGTTGTATGAAATTAAATTATTTGGACACAAGATGAAAGTACATACTATTATGGCCCTCAAAATTGATAATGAGTAATATAATGTATTTATTTATTTACTTATTTTGGAAAAATATACAGGTATATTTAATCATGATTTTTTTAGTTTAATTTTAATTATTTTTAAAAATCCTTAAAATGTGTTTGAAAATTATATTATCTTAACAATTACTGTATTGTAAACATCATATCATAAAAACATTCCCATATGTTGGACCGAGGAACATATTAAATATAAAACTACTAATGAATTATGAAAAATTGAATTTTAAATCTAAATATATACTCACAACCATCATATAATTGTTAAATATAAAGGAAAAAAGTAAAGTCAAACAAATAAAACTCAAATAAACAAATGAAATCAAGGAAATTAAAAATAATCTCCTTCTAATCATTGTGAAATAAATATTTTTTTACCATTCAGAATGTTTAGATTAATAATCACTCATTAAAGACAAGAAATTCATGGTTATTATGAAATATTTTTAGGGAATTAAATGACTATGCTTTTCAAAATATTTGAATTAATGAAGTCATAGTTTTGGACATAGAATTTTCGATACAAACCCATACTGAATGAATGTGTAATAATGTTTTAAATAGAAGAATTTATTTTTATGAATTTTTAATTGTTTATTGAAAATATATAATTTGAACCATAATAAAAACTTATTAAGTAACTAACTAATTTTCACACATTTTAATTTTTACATTTAAATTATAATATATTATAGATGAAATGGAATGAAATAAATTATATAAATAAATTATATAATATTTTAATTAATTTATCCATGACTCCCATCGGTAAATTAATTTTTTCATAGTATTCCTCAAGGATATTATAAAAAAATTTAATATTTCACAGACATCTATCTATTGGGAGACATATTAGTATTTAGAAGTTATATACAAATTTAAATTTAAGAATGATTTCAAAATTTTTATATTTCTCTTTGAATGATAGGTTTGAATGAAAAAATAAATTATAAAATGCATAAAGATTATTTTTTTTATGAACGCCATGTATGGGTATTGATTTTTAAATACATGTGATTTTTCAGGGTATAATGTTTTTGTTTCAGGTTTAACATTTTTTGTTACTTATTTCATCTAAAAAAGATATTCGAATATATTGTGAAAATAAAATCAATATTGAATCAAAATTATTTAAATAAATATTAGAAAAAAATACATAAATTGATATTTATATAGTTTATGAGAAATTTAATGAATTATTCAATTTGAATAATATTACAATCCCTACAGAAATAATATTTTTATCAATAAAAATTGAAGAGAGAAAATGAAAATAAAATATAAACAAATACACATATATTTCAAAATGTATCAACACTACCACTCAGTAATATTTTTTGAATTATATATATATACAATACATATATATATACACACACACACATATATATATATTAATGTTTTTTATATTATAATATTATTTTATCATTACATGTATTATGTTCATTCATTAATATATTTATATAATTTATCCACTAAATTATAATGTATTGAAAATATATTCTCCTTATATTCAATGAAATACAATTTTCAAGGAATATTACATAAATACTATAATGTACATCATTTTTTCAACAATATAACATGGTTTACATGAATAAAAATATATTAGTCTGAATAAATTTGTTGAAAAATAACCCTTTATAAACAATAGTAATAATATATTTATATATTATATAAATAGAATATCTAATGTCCCGAGAAAAATTATGATTCAATACTAATAAATTTAAGCCTAATAAAAAAAATAGAAAACCAATTGTTATGATATTTCAATTAGTATTCACATAATCACTTTGACATCTTATGTGCAGTCTAAATATTATATAAATATATTATGTGTATTATAGAAAAATATTATATGTTATTTTCATGTATATTTCATGACCACGATATATACGATACAATGTATAATGTATTATAAGTAATAATTACAAAGGAATAATTCAATATGCTACTATAGCCCTAAAAGAATCATTACAAAAAGAATAATATCGAAAGATGTTTCCTTGAAAACCAATGGATGGAGGTGTGTATTGAATCTAAAAATAATGCCTCAATTGAGGGCTACTAGAATATTTCACACTGGTGGGTGTCATGGGAGTGTCTTCATTTGTCTGGACACTATAAGGGGGATGTTTGTCCCATGTTGTAGGATAATTGGATGTGGGGATAAAGGGCATGATGCGCATTTATTTGGGGCTTCTATATTTTCATCATGAAAATTTCTAGAAATATTTAATTATATCATTTTATATTTACTGTATTGTTTATTGAGAAGGGATTCATCATCATTTTTTTCCTAATTTGGGGTTATGGTTGATGTATTGTGAGACTCTAATATTCTCCATGTACTTGTTATCCTAAATCAATGTATGATTCTACCGTAACGTGGACATAATAATTATAACTAAAGCATGAAAATCATTTTGTCTTGTTAGGTATTCTTTAATTACTTTTATTGTTCTTTTATTTTGTATTTCTGTCATCATAAAAAATGATATGTTACTATTACACCTAGTTTTTTCAAAGAAATTACAATTTCAAGTATTCAACATTTATGTTCACAAAAAAAATTATATTAAAAAATTACAAAATTTTATACATTTACAAATTAGATTATTTTATTATTAAATATGTAGAAATATGCAACAATTTCCAAAAATAATATAAAATATTCTAATATTTCTCTATATTCTATGTGATGTTTATACTTTTAAAAATTCACCTAGAATATAAACAACAAACATGAAGTATGCTATATTGTCATTAAAATTCACATATGAAATAAAATTTGATTAATTTGACATCGTAGAATTGATTTTCTTTTAAAAAACATATTGTATTTATGGGTATCATAATCCATTTCAATATGATGACTCACATTAATATAAATAGATATGAAAAACCTCGATGTTCATGGTGATTCCGATATGATGAACAACATTTTTGATATCCAAACCTAACAAATATGGTTGTTTTCATCATTATAAGTATTAATAATGAATATAATGTTGATAATAACATAAAAATGACATTAAAAACCTATCTACTGGACACTATGTTATAAAATGATTAAGTTTCACTTGAAAATAATTAGATTTCTAGGATTTTAGGGAAGAGGCTGCAAATTTTTTGTACATACAAATAAAAATGATCACCAGAATACACCAATTTTCCTTGGGAATGTCATTTCTATGAATGATAAATACATTGACTGTAAAAATTTGGAAATAATAATTTATTGATTAACATATTGTAAAGACACGCATGTTTATTGAACTAACACACTATCACTATCGCATAGTATAATATTTATCATTGCCTAATTTCCTTATGATGATATTGATAAGAAAGGTTCATCCAACAAAATGGAATGATGAAATTAAGAAATTCATTTAGGATCCAATGATGTGACCCACTTCTATATATATCCTCATATTTATAGAACTTTGTTTGGTTAATGTCATATATTGTGATATTTCTACATCTATTTTGGGTTGAGTTATTTTGCATGGATATCATGTCTTATCCCATGACTCAAAATAGTTAGTCACCAGGGAATATAATTATTCAACTCACAACTATAGTTTTCCATGAATTAATTCCATGGCCTCACAACATCTTCAATGCAAAATTCATAGTCTCCATAGATAAGAAGAGCATGAAGCACAAATTTTTATTGATATACACGACATACAGAAATGTTGATTGAAGTTTTATCACAATATGTTTGACATTGATATGATTATACACATGGGAAAGTGAATTTTTTGGATAATGGTTTGGGAAATAATTGTATAACCATGTGGTAAGAGAGGATTCTAAACAGATAGTCTTGAAAATTATGGAAACATGGGATAGGGAATAAAATTTAATGTGAATGATAAATTCTTTTATTATGATATTAATTAATCGAACACCCCACGATTTCCTACTGGATTCTATTATACATATGTATTTTTTATTTTTACATTTTATTATTCATTATTTTCTAGAATTTTCTATTTACATAGTTCATAAATTTTAATTTTTCATCCTCATTTTGCGGTATTTATGTTTATAATAAAAATTTCATGAAAAATATATTATTATTTTCATTATGTTATTATTTTCTATTTACCTATAGCATCAAAATACATGAATAATAAAATTATGTATTTGATTTATTGATGTGTTCCAGTTTTAAACTATAGATTGATGTAAAATTATATATCATTCTGTATTCTATAATGAATATTTAGGCCAAGGATATATTATTGGAAAAACTCATTGATCACAATAAAAAACACTATAGCCCATGCTTTTTGAAATAATGGTATGTTATCATTTGTCTATATATTATATTATACTTATATATATTCACAAAAAAAAAAATTTAGAAGCCACTATTTTTTATTTCACATATTTACTATAATTTGTATTTGATGATTTCAGTAATAACTCTACAATCATGAGTTTTATTTAAAATATAATGTATTAATTATTGTTTTTCCAATTGTAAATAATATTAAATCACAAGGTGGTATATTTTTCAATAGAACATTTATCAACCACCTCTGTTCATTCATTTAAAATTCTCTAATCACTATTTTTTAAAATTCAATGATCATTGTTTAAATAATTGATTTAAAAACTATCTTAAAAATTGTTGGTAAATTTCTTATGATTATTTTATTAACCATGTTGATAACTATCTACTTTTTTTGAAATGAAATTTCAATAATTTTTACATTCAAATAATCACATTTATGAGAATAAAGTAAACTATACAAATTAAATTTAACTTATATTATATTTTTATATGGTCAACCAATAAATAGGTTTTAATATTATAATAGTTAATGATGGAGTTCATTGAATTAATAATATAATTTTTTATTGAAATGTTTAATACATTTTATATTTTTTAGTTTATGAAGGAAAAATTTTACTAAAATATAAAAATTATGTTGAAAAGTATAATTATATTTATGGTTCTTTTGTGTTCACTTGTTGGAAATCATATAGTATTGTGTAATTTATATTTTATTTAACTAATTTTAGGTATTAACCAGTTGATAATTATGGATTGATGTAAAAGTAAATTTAAATATTCAATAATAGAATATATTTTTCGGTCATGGAAATTATTATATTTAGTATAGTACATTGATTAGTGAAACGTATATGGAAATTTTAGATTTTTGGAAAATAATTATAGACATTTTTTTAAATGCTATTTGTTTTAGGATGTTGAAAATGAAATGATATATAATTTTCTATTTTATGTATGGTTTTATTTTATATTCACCTTGTTCATTCTATACATTTATATTAAATAGGTCTTACATACACAGATGGTGAATCAGTGGTTTCATCTATCTCATAGATTTCTATATCCATCAAATGTTCTTGTTCAATTGTATGAATCGTGACCTATAAATAACATAAAAAATGAGACCTTCTCGATGATCCGTGGCAGTAATACTTCTTCGGTATATGAATGCTTTTGTCCCCATTTTAGGTACACAGGTGATACTGAGGTTCCATGGTCAAAAGAATACCTACATTATTATAATATAGATGTTCAATTACCTAAATAGTGACACAAACCAACCAATGATGAACAATGAAATTCATTATAAAGACTAATAAATTAAACTAAATATTACGTCACAACACACTGTACATTTATTTTCCACATCACCAAAATGTCATCTTTGGAGCACTACCAACCAATGGATCAACTACAAAGACAATACACGAAACCATATAGAGATCTCATATCTTATAAATCAATTTGGGTATAACATTCAGTGAAATCCCTTAAAATGTTCTCAACCTCACAATGATTGACAATGAATATTTCATTATTTATTCTAATTTACTCAAGGATATAATTTATGACAATGTATTTACTCACATTGATTTTAGGGTATAAAATAATTATACATATAGAACAAGAAAAATTTGGTCAAATATGAAATTTTTTATACAAATCACATATTATGGAGGATAAATATGTATTGATAACAATCAATGCATATAGTTTATGATCTGGAATATAGTAATAATTCATTCTACAAAACATTGGAAGAGAATGATTCATGGAGTTCTCCATAATAATCTTATTGATAAATTTCCCAATATTAAATTTTTTGGCTTGTGAAAAATATAATTTTATCAGTATCTATGGATTATTATACCCCATTTGTAGGTTTATTAAATCTTTAATTTCAAAAAAATTATTTTGAAAACATTATTATAGAATTTCATCTATATAAATATATATCTAAAAATATAATGATTCATCCATTAATAAACTTATATACAAATGAATTATAATTTTTTATAAAACATAATACATTGATGAAACATCAATCCATATCATCCCTAACTAAGAAGCACTTTTGAATAATTAAATTGACCATTTCAACTAAAAAAATTGATAGTATTGTTTGAGATGTTAGGGGATTATGTTATATTGTATAAACATATTTGAATAAATTTATGTCAAAATAGTGATTTTTACATCAATATGATATCATATAATCAAAATGATATTTCCAATAACATCTCAATATAATTTATTTTCACTACTAGAAAACAATAAAACATTATAAATACTATTATTATGTTAATAAAAAACCATTCATGATTAAAAATCAATAGAAAATTATAAATCAGAATGATTTTGTCTATAAATATATAAAAATTAAAATTATTTAAAAAAAATTAAATTAATCATAGAATAGATAAAAATTATTGTAATTTTTTATAATTTTAAAATAATTATTATTATAAAATTCAACTATAATAAAAATATATCGCAGAAAATTCTTTAATGTAAAACATATTAAAAATCTAAAAATAACTATTATTTAATAGTTTAATAGAAACAATATATATAGTAGTTTTCTTACAAATTTTTTTGATAAATTCATATTTTAATATTCTCGGAAAATTTCGAGATCATACACTAAAATGATATATCTTTTTGGGGTAAAAACGTACTAATCCTGTACAATTTACTTATTCACTTTTATTGTTATTCAAAATGACACAAGTAGACATTTGGATGCCAAAACTAGTCAAATTGTGAGCTTATTTCACAAACCTATGTCCTTAAATAAATGATTTTGGGTTAGTTACTGGCTCCATGTTGTCATATCGCAGAATGTAATGGATTGTAGCATTTTTCATTAGATAATAAACACATATTCAATGTATAAAATGACATGTAACACATATATAATATACATATATATTCATATAAATGGTAGACACTACATGAATGAGACGTTAACAATAAATATAACCACACATGTGCAAAATATAAAAGAAACGTACTTCTGATATGCCATTGAATATGAGAGAAATGAGGCACATGGAAACTCCTACACCTTGTGAGTACTCCTATAATAGTTCCCAACCACAAAAAAAGACATCCACTATCATGGACATCCATAATCCATAATACGTCATTAATCATCTTCTTATGTTCGCTTTGAAGCAATACCACCTTCCCATTTACCAATATCATCTTCTAACATGCATTTCATCTGTAAAAACACAACATGTGTAGGTACTTATCCTTTGCAACAATTAATACTTACAATACATAGATGTATACTAATTTTTACATTGATTTATTTTTTGTACAATGTATCACAAATGTATCCATTGATCTTTTTAAGAGACACAAAAAATGATGAATTTGAATCTCTCATCCTCTATAATATTCATGTTTATATGAAATACTTTATCAGAGGACACAATTTTTTAAATACACATGTCCTCTCTCATAATACCAAACCCTTTAATTTGTAACCACCGATAATGTCCTTTAATTTTAGAAACACGTAGGATAACCAAAGGATTTAACCCGAATATATCACATGAATTGGGAGTAATGTGAATAAATATATATGACATAATCCATACTAGAATATACCTCGGCAGAGGGATTACAAAACACTAGTTTTTATGTATTGTTGTCATGTACCAAATTAGCACTGAAAAAGTACTAAATTCATGTCAATTTATAGGACCCACTACCCATTTATCTTCAAGGGAAGTGAACAGTTATGGAAAATAAAGTGATTATTCTCTTTAAAAAAATACATATTGGGTTGAACTAGCCCTCTGACATCACTGAATATCATTCCCCAAACCCCATCATCAAAAAAAAATAGAAAAATCATTAAACATACTATCTATAATTAAAAATGGCCACATATGGATGAATATAAAACATCCATTATGATATAATATGAAAAATAATTTTGATATTTTAGTTATTTCTTTGAATAGTACATCAGAGAAACAAATCAAGAAAATCCCACCACAATGGCAATGTATTGTTATGGGGAGACCCATGGAAGATATACTTGAAAAAACGGTGGTAGGGGTGTAGGATTATGGGTCCAATGAACATATCAAATTAACTACTTGTTCGAGGTTTTTCAGAAATTCCCCACTTGCATATTTTCCAGCCAAGGCACATTGCCCTTATGTTGAGTTAGTCTGGCTGTTGGACCTATACTACCAGACCTTGTGTGGTCCGGTCATGACAAAATCACACACCAATAAAGTACACAAAGAGTGATAAAATTCATATATTATAATAAATATATTATTTGTATACAATAAAATATCATAATTATATTTCTTCTCAGCCTAAGTGTAAATATAGGACTCAGAATTATTAGATTCGTCAAATGATTTATCCATTGAGGACTACTTTGATAAAGTAATATTTTTAAATATAGGGAGGCTATGAATATTGATAACCCGAAAACTAAGAGAATTCCCATTTGAAACAATATATCATACACTATATAAACATCATCATTAAATCCTAAATTTTGAATCATTTAACTACAGATCTCAGAACTCTAATAAATCATCAATCATATTAGGATTCCACATGTTTACCATATTTTTAGAGTTTTCCAATATAATTTTCCATGAGTGTGAAAAAAATATATTTTGGAAGATCGATTTATTTTTTCCTTGGGCGATTAGATGTATGAAATTCATTTCAATGAAAAATTATTGAAAATATAAATGACCATATTAACAAGCTTCAGTTATAACATACTTAGAAAATATTTTACTACCGTAATTTATTTAAATGGTTTATTATTTATTGAATGACTATTTTTATTCATTGTAAAATCTAGTTGATAAATGGGATAATTCATATGGTTTTGGTTTCATGGTGTCATGTCTTGTTTTAGGATATGATGTCTTAGGGTTACATAATTTTTTGGTCTATGATTTATAAATGTTATAAAATTATTTAATGTTGTCATGATGTGATGATGTGGGGATATGGTGGTGGAATGAGATGATGATGCTGATGTGGTTGTGGTTGTGAAAACCTTATAATGAGATGTTTTAAAAAAGGATAGAGTTGGGGGCATATTTCTCATATTGGTATGCTCGTGATGTGTGACAATGCTGACGAATGGTATTTATTATTTTGACTAAATATTTTGATAGTTGTGAGGTAATTGTATAAATTGTAATTTTGTTTGATTATGGAGAGGTTACAATTTTTAGATTTATATCATAATATATGATATCTAAGAAATATATAAATTCCATTTCATACTTATCATATTCTATAGTTTTTTAGATAAATTTATTTGGAAAAAGTTGAATTGTAAGTAAATTTATGGTTTCCCACTAGTATAATCACACTCTAGCATTTCATTTTTGTTTTTAATATGTGTATCCAAAATCAAGTAATAAATGTGGTTGAAGCATATTAAATCTTGTGATTTCCCATCGATAGTTTATTATGTGTTTTGTTTGGTAGTGTGTCGGATATTTAATATATTTATTTTTTTGAATTTATTGAGTTATATAATGTTTCAGAACATTTGGAATCAATTGTTTCAGTAAATTTTTTATTGACATATGTCATGCAGTTTCAAATTGTATTATGGAAATACATTTTTTCCTTAAAAAGAACCATTGGTTGTTTATTCAATGTTATATTTTATTTTATTGAAAATTAAGAAGGTAATTCCTCGTATTCTTGTGATATATACCCTAGGACCCGGTTTTCAACATATGACCTATTGGTGGAAGGCATCAGGGGACAATGTTATCACATCTTCAAAACAAGGTGGATATTCAGTGGGTATTGGAAACTATTGGTGGCACTCAAAAACTGAATTTTGCAATAGTTATAATGTTTTAACTAATAAATTTTATCCAACGATTAAAAAATATGTATATAATGGTGAAGAAATTTTTTTATCAATTCACTCTCTCTTTTAACCCTTTCACAATGCATATAATTTTCCATAATAATCATTAATTACATACAAAAAATATATATAAGAAATCAACCACTATTCAATCCCAACATAAATTGTAGGCATATTTAAAAATATGGAGAGTCAAAGAGAGATTAATTATCAAATTTGAATATATAACTATAAAAATCGCCATAAACACCATCTACGAAGAAAATATTATTCAATAATGAGCTTCATAGATTCTTTCACTAAGTTTCAATTCAAATTCTTCAATAATGAAATTAAATTCATCAATTTCAGAGTGGAATTTGAGGGTCCTATAATTTCACAACCAATAACAAAGATGATTCACTTGTATTTTGAATGAATATAGTTTTTCTGCGAATGAATATAAATGTGTGAAAATGTATTGATAATAAAAAACATATTTAATTATATTTATTTTAAAAATGCGATTTAGCCATAATATATTCCATTCACTATAGTAGATGGTGGTTATAGATGCCAAAAAACAGACATTGAGGTTGTAGAGTAGACTTTTTAAGGGGGTCCTAATTCACTATCCTTTTTTATAGAATTAATGTATATAATATTATGAAATGAAATTTGAATCCATGGTCATAGTAACATATATGATTCTAGAAACTATATAATCCCAATATAGTTCAATGATTTTTAACCCATTCAATTGTTTTTTCATAATACAAAAATCACTAACATATTGATATTTCTACAATGAATCTTCCATAAATGATTAATCATAATTCCAAAAAACTCTTATGAGGAGGAAATAAATATTGAAATTAAGGATAAATAATTTGCAACGATGATATTCAAAGGTTTCTACACTACATATATTTAATTTATAACATGTCATGGAAATATCATTACCATATATGATGTGTAGAAAACATATATTATGTTTGTAAAAGTATACAATCATATTTTACTAATCTATTAAAATATAATACTATTCTTAATAGATAAATAAAATGAACCACAAATAAATATATCTTAATTATGGAATGACATATGGCCAAATATTAAAAATCCCCATAATTGGATTATTAAAATATTAAATAATATTTATTCTAAAAATAAGATTAGGCAAAATATATTCCATTCACTTTAATAGATGGTGGCTAGATATGCCATCAATCTAACATTGAGGTTGTAGATTAGTCTTTTAAAAGGGGGTCGTAATTCACTATCAATTTTTATGAAATTAATGTATCTTATATTATGAAAAAATTGAACCCATTGTCATAGTAATATATAGGATTCATGAAACTACTTAATCCCAAAATAGTTCAATGATTTTTATCCCATTCAATTGTTTTTTCATCTTAAAAGAATCACTAAAACTATTGAACATATAGATGTTTCAACAATTAATCATCCATAAATGATTAATCATAATTCTGGAAAACTCTATTGAGTAGAAAATAAATATTAAAATTAAGGAGAAATAATTATCAATGATGTTATACAAAGGATTCTACACTACATACACTGAATTTATCACATGTCATGGCAATAACATTACCATATATTATGTGTAGAAAAACTATTTTTTGTTAGTAAAATTATAAAATCCTAATTTAATAATCTATTAAAATAAAATATTATTCATAATAGATTAATAAAATGAACCACAAATAAATATATATTAATTATGGAATGATATTTGACCATATATTATAAATATCCATAAATATAATATTAAACATACCATAAAATATATAATTTTTATAGAAAAAATGTACACATTGATTATTAGGTGTAATGGCATTAGAAAATTTTCTAAAAATAACTATAGGAGTATTATCCTGAAAATGAACATGGATATATAATTATAATTTAAATTAATATGGTGAATAAATAATTAAAAAGAATATTCTATTATGTAAAACACATTAAATATAATATAAAACAATTCTACTTACCATAATCAATTGAATCAAGTATTGGATATTAATAAATATTCATGGTTTAGATTCAATGTTTTAATTAGAGGAAAATGGGTCCTTAAATCTGGAAAAAACATAGATTTTTTAATAATCATTTTATCTTCCTAATCTATGAAAAAATATAGTCTGTGTCAAACAACATGCTCTACAATGAACTTCTTGTGTATCCCATATTTATTTTGTGGCCATTAGACATTGATATTGTCTTCCAATACTTACATGTTACTATAGATCTATCAAGAAATTCTATAAAATACAATAAATATCAATCTAATGAATGGACTAAATTAGGTTTAAGGAAGAAAATTATCCCTTTTGTTTAAACCCCATTAATGAAATAATTTAACATAATATCATCATTTCAATAATTAATGATTTAATTAGTATATTTAAATTTTCAATAAGAATTACTTAAAAATAATGTACTGTTGAATGCCTGGTATATAATGCTTAAAATAAATCATTATCTGGAAGCATCTCAACCTAAATGTTGTATACTCTTGTTTTATCTTGTCATACAGCCAATCTCATAAATTCAAATTTATCTTAATTTTATAAATAATACATCAGAGATTCATTTGGATTGGAAAACATAAACTGAAAAATGTAGTATGATTCATAATTTATTGTATAGGAATCACCTTAGAATAATCATGCTCTATGAAAGTTTATGAAAATAGATGTAACTCATGTGGTTTTTCATCCTTCTATGTACAATAGGTTTAATTCTTTAAATTTTTAAAATAATTATCATTGATAAGCATTGTCCAATGTATTAAATATATGTGTCTATATCTAAACTGGATATACATAGAGAGATTGACTACAGAAAATTGGGAATTATGTGGTGGCCTATGTCTAAAATCACATGTATATTTTTTTTATGTTAGTAAATAATGATACAAATCTTGGTTTAAAAGTAACCTAATAAAAATAAAACATTTATTAATATATATATTATAACTATTGAATGTAATCATATAAATCAAATTTTATTTGTCATAAGATTTGGGGAATTTATCCATGTAATAAATAAATTGACTAATCTCATGAAGAATAATAATACCATGGTTAATAAATAAATAGATTTAATGATCATTAAAAAATTAAACCATTTTTTAGGATTTCTGAATTAGGGGACCCAAATATTCATTAACTTATCGTGACCCCTCCATGTATACTTGATTAGAAATAAAATCACCATGATGAAGATTCGCGATGATTTTTATGAGAAAAATAGTTTATTAGAATTCAACATCATATTATATTTCATAAAAAACAATTAGAAAATTCAATAACATAGAAAAATGTATTATTTTATTAATATAAATTAAAAAATTCAAATTCACTAAATTATCATTACAATATTTTTACATAGAAAGAAATTTAATAATTTACGTAACATAATATTTTATTCTATTGAAAACATTATTTATGATTGAAATAATAATATATAGAGAAAAAGTTAAATTGTGGATTGTTCTAGTCGTCAACATTTTAAAACATTCGTCAAATGTTTTGATTTGTGACTTCTAATGGAAATATATAACAGGAAATTGAATATTTAGTTTTTTGAACAAATGTTTGTTTAAAATTCAATTTTTGTGTTAGAAAAAATCTAATCACTATTTTAGTGGTCTTATACCTGTTTAATTAGAAAAACATGCCCTTGCATTTTAGAGACACAAGAAATTTGTAAAATAAAACAAGATAATTTTAAAAAGTATAATTTTAAACATTAATAAATTTAGAAAATAATAAACCAATAGAGAAATATTTAGTATAAAAATTCAAACTCATATGATTCAAATAAAAAAATGTAATTATGGATATTAAAAACATCATATTTTACTCATTGTGTAATTAATTTTATTTTTTCTAATGAGGTCATTATGATTTTTAATATCTCATTCATGATATAACAACCTGATTTTCAGAAAATATAGGAGGGGAATTCCATGACTAAGACTTTCAATATATTGAATAAATGAATTTTTAGTAATGGAAGTCATGGTTTTAATACAAACTCGAGGAGAATGATTGTGTTTTCATGATTGATATAAACGAATATAACATGTAATCATATTTCAATTTTTTTTTTCAAAATAAATTATTTTCATTTGTATATTTTTTATCCCTAAATAAATATTTTTGGATAATTTAATTATATTTTACACATTTTCATAATTCCCAATTTTAAATACAATAATTAAAAAATTACCTAAAATAAATTATATTAATGGATTATATCTTATTTTTAATAAATATATGGATGACTAAAATTTATAAATAATTTTTTTCATAGAATGACCTAGGTTTTAGTAGTAAAATTTTATAGTTTGATGAATTATTAGATATGGGGATAAATACTGGTACTTAAAAATTCCCAATATATTTTGAGTTATGAATTAGTTTGTATTGTTGAAAAACATATTGAATGATGGCCATGTCCCCCTCCACACAAAGTGTACCTCTCTTGGGAGCGAAATGTGAGAATGGAGATAGTGACCACCGAGTCATGCCTCCAATAGGCCTCTAGTTGGAGACTAGCACTGAGGGTATAGTAAACACAGAAATGGGAGGCATTACTCTCTAAGAGAGCACACTAGAATGAGAGATATAAGATAAAAACCAACCAACTCTAACTCAGACAACAATATTTAAGAAATCCCAAGTACACATATGTAATTCCTTAAAAACCTACTACAACTAAAAGTGTAAAAACTACAAATACCAAAAACACTGTTTGCACAGTAGTAACCACGAATCCCAAACTGCTCCTGAAACCCCAAGATATAGAAATCAGTCTGATTTCCATCCTTCTCCATGTGACATGAAGAATAGTTTATATATCCATATGGTGAGTATAATAGTATACTTAATAGGATCCTCCCCATAAACTCTAATTCAAAAGTAATGAAAACATGTTAATACACAGTGAACAACAAGTGACTCAAACTCGTCACCTAAATAGGAATACTATGTTCCCATACTCACCATGGAGACTCTCACCAAGTATCTCATACAAGAGTATATAATATAACAAAAAATATCAAGGGTACCCATCTACTAGATCCCCACTGGTTTGCCACGTTTCCCCAATGTCGCACATCCAAATCATTTCCATCCAATAAGGCATGCCTATAGACACCTAGGCAAATCACCACAACATGCACCTCGTGCAACAAAAGAACCATGTCCTCACAAGAAAATTATCATGGAAGTTTCCGAGATCCACCACATCGTGGATAATGTGAGGCATAGTTTAGGCATTATACATCAGGACCTTACATCCCATAAACCAATTAAGGATCCTCAATCCATTACATTCTTTACACATTATACATATATTAGTACATTGGAACTTATATCCATAATATATGAATGTGAATAACCACATGTCATTACACCCCTCTACACACATATATAGAGAAAAAAATTCATTGTGCCTACAAGAACATAAATCTATCAAGAGAAGAGAGCGGGGTCAAAGGGTGTAGTCAGTCGACCATCCACCCACCAGAATTTTGGGGAACCCCCCCCCCCCCCCCCCAGGATCAAAATCATTAGGGTGTCAGTTTCCCTAACTGATGGGTTGGAGTAGCATTTAGAAACAGAAAAAGTATATAATATACTATAGCTCACAACCATACTATGAGCATAACCTAGTCATTTACTCAACTACATCTTACGTCTCTTGGACTCCCATATTCCACTTATAGGACTATGTATCGTATAAGAACACAACCATTTAAAGTGATTTAATACATTACTTCGTTACATTTCTATCAATTTCACATAATGTTAATTAATTACTTAATCATTAAATAACCATTAATAATTTCCATTTTATATTTCATTAGCATCACACAAAATGTTCAATATTCATTTGAATTGCATACTATGCATTGTGCACCAATAAGATCCAACCACATTGGTTAACATCATTTATTAAATTATTTATGATCTACATTATTACTTTTTCATATTCTGTGGCATTGGAATAATTTATTCTAAAATACTAAATAAAATGGGGCTCAACACGGTGAGTTGATGAATGACCTATCGAGTATTTGCTGCCTATAGAAACAGCATAGACCCATCACCCATAGGAATCTAAACATTGAATGAATGTAGAAAAACCACGCGTCTTATCCCCTTCTGGAATGTGGGTAATAAAACAAGATTCCTTGAGTAATGGGGAATGTAAAGAATTTAAAAAAACAACATGAAATAGTAACCATACCAACATTCACATCCAACCAATTCCATCATCGCCGGTGTCCTCCCTGACAACCAAATGGATAAACTGATGCATCTCGCCACTATAGGCATCAACTACTTTTACATCCAATAGGCCTCCCAACCCCACCATATCACAACAACCTTCCATGATCACATCACAACACAAGCAACAAAAAAATAAACATCCTATCAATAGGGATATTGGGCCTTAAACAAGAAAGAGGGTAACACTGAGCCCTATATAGAATTATCATCTCTCAAAAAAAAATTATTTATTCCATCATGAAAAAACCGATTTATTATTCATAGTTTCCAACATCGGGAAACCAAAAAAGTAAGATATAAAAAATTTATTAAACATGCTTACAGCATCAATTGGATTAATATCAAATTACAACATCAACAACCATATTAATTTAAATGCATCATTATCTTTTATCAAAACATTTATCAATTAATTCCAGCATTACATTCATTACAAATTTACATCAAGAAAGAATAGATAAAAAATAAATCATAGATATCACACTATCTAGAAAAACGAGAGGCAATGACATAAAATTTATGTCAATTTATTTATCAGGTATATATATATAACATGTCAATTCCATTATGAACATGTTGGAAAAAACATGCTAACTGTACAGTTTCACATAAATGAATTGAGAATAAATGAATCACATATATAAAATCGTTATTGGTGTTCTTTATACACGATCGAGCCACACAACAGATTAAAATCACTTCCCCCATGACATTTGTATCCACCAGATGATGCAGAGACCCCACAACACTAGTCAACAACTATAAAAAATTCATTAGGAACATGGAGATAGCATTCTATAAATGGGTAAGGAGAAATATAAAGTGATGGTCCCAAACAAATAGTGATAGAATAGATGTTATATCAAAGATTTATTGATATTGATTGATTAGAACAGAAATAGAGGTCATACTTGCAGAAAGAAGAAAATCATGTGGGACCAATCCAAGGAAGAAGTTTTAATCACACAACACCTACAATAATGAAAAAATGATTGAAGACTATCTCTCTAGATAACAAGGAGGAAGAATAAGGGATGAGGATATCTCATCCCTTTTGATGATTTAACAAAATTGTGGTTTATGCTATGATGTATTCTCTATTAAAAGTAGATCACATTGAAGCACACGGTTTGACCAATTAAAAGCATCCTTATCCTTCAGAATAATTAATATAGGATTTATGGCCATTGAATCTGTCTTACAGTCCTTTAAACAATGATTTAATTTCATTTTACGTCAAAGGGGTGAAATTGTAGTGTGTTGGTAACACTTTTCATGAAATCAATATATAGAAATGTTAAAAATTGGCTATCATTGAACCAGACCATTTAAGAAACAATTTTCATGAACTCAAAATGTGGAGAAGAAAATAGAGGCAAGCATTGGACCTCACCGTTCTGAAAGCCCTATTCATGAACTCAAAATTTTGTAAAGGAAATAGAGGCTACTGTTGGAATTCACCATTCTAGAAACATTGTTCATGGACTAAACAATTGCGAAGGAAATAGTGGCTACCATTAGACCTCACCATTCTAGAAACGTAGTTCATATGCTCAAAATTTGGAAAATGAATTAGAGGGTACCGTTGGACCTCATTATTCTATAAACACAGTTCATGAACTGAAAATTGGGCAATGGAAACAGAGGTTACCATTTTTCTATTCACATAATGCTATTGTTGCATTGTTCACATAAGCCTATTGATGAAACTGTTCACATAAGACTACCAATGTCACTGTTCATAAAAGGTTACCAATGACACTATTCATGGAATATGAAATTGGGAAATGTGTCGGTGATATGTCACCTCGACCTCCCAGAACACCTCAAACACAAGATTTTTTAGGGGAATAGACAACAGATATTCGATCCATTACATGATATACTTCTCAAAATGTTTTCATCTGCGAGAATTCAAAATCTACATAAAGAAAAATAGAAGCGGGGTCCGAACTCCTACCCATTATTATACCTCTATAAAGAGAGTAAGCCACAAGAAGCAACCAAAGAAAGCCATCTCATAAACACGAAAGGAATACAAACACAAAGCGTAATGAAAATTGACATGAAAAGTGTAAAACATCATAAAATTAAATTATTGAGCATGTATATGTGACTCCTGTTCTCAGGTACTCCCATCCACGGAACTGTGTTGCAACAAGACATGGACCAAGGGTATAGAATTCCCCTGAAACACCTTTTATGTGTGTTCTTGGATCTCCACAGGCCACTCATCAATGGTCACTTCATCATCCACATCAATATATCCCCAATTGATGACATGTGATTCATCATCAAAATAATTATGGAGCTATGATACATGGAAAAAATCATGTATCCAGATCATCTGTAAGGGAAGCGCTAATCAATTAGCCATAGCACCAAAATGAGACAACACCTCAAAAGGACTAACTCACCTGGGATAAAATCTTACTCCCACGACCAAACCCTCGACGCCTGTGATGGCGTGTCACCTTGAGAAACAGATGATCCCAAATATAAAACTCTAATGGTATACTCCATTGATCTGCATACGATTTTAGTCAATCCTAAGCTGTCTTCATCCTATCAGGAATCACCTGAACAATCTCTGTTTTATTATGCACTAAATATGCTCCAGAAATTACTAAATTTCCGACCCTAGTATAGAACAACATTGAATGGAATGGTCAGCCGTACAAGGCTTCAAATGTTTCAATATCAATGGTGGAGTGAAAACTAGTGTTGTAAGAAAATCCACCAAGGGTAACTGCCTCAGCCATGAACCTCCAAAATCAAGGATAGAAGAGCATGACATGTCTTCAAGAGTTTGGATAGTCCTCTTTATCTGATCCACTGTATGTGGTTGAAAAGCAGTTCTAAGTCATACCTATGAGCCGATATTATGCTGGAGACCTCTCCACACCCTAGAGGTAAAATGAGGACCTTGATCAAAAATGAATGTCCTTGAAACTCCATGAAGTCTCACCCCCTCCTCTAGATAATCCCATGATAGACCATCCACTAAGCTAGACTCCATGATTTTTATGAAGTGGGATGATTTTTTCAAATGATCCACTACTATCCAAATAGCATCATTTACTCCATTAGATCAATGTAATCCAGTATCAATGTCCATTCAGATGCCCTCCCCCTTCACTTTGGAAAAACTGACTGCTGGAGTAGACGTCCAGGAACACAGTTTATGGGATTCACCTTCTGGTAGACTAAACATCAATACACAAACTCATCAATCAAACACTTTAGCCCAAGCCACCAAATTTGACTCCTCAAGGATCAGTACATCTTTTTCATGCTAGGATGTACCTCAAAAGGAGAACTATAGAACTCTATGAGTACCATATCGTGCATCTCAAAAGTAAACAATACCCTTCCGTGATAAAAAACATGTTTTTTGTTCATCCTCAAACCAACCATCAGGGGCCTCACCACAAAAAACATTGTATCTCCAAACCACCACCTCACGATTCCCCTACTAGGACTATTCGACCTACTACACTAGAGATGACTACACTGTCATCTAAAAAGACATCCACCTCCAAAAACTCTCTCATATAGAGATATAATGATGGAATTTATACTATTACATTCCAGGAATCACCAGATTCACACACATCATCACTACGTGACTTCTGACTTACAGCATCAGATACAATACTCCCATTTCTAGGTGTATACAATATTTCAAAGTCGAATTCCTATAAGATCTCTATCCACCGATGATGTCACATGTTTATGTCATGATACGAGAATATATTAATCATTATCTTATGATCAGTGAAACCCACAAACTGCTTTCCAATGAGGTATTGTCTTAACAACATAAAATAAAAAACCACAGATGAAAACTCAAGAACATGGGTGTCATAGTTATGTTCATGGGGATGTATCTATCGGGATCCATATGATACGATTGAACACTACTTCATCAAAAGACATCATAAAATCAAATGGAATGAATCATAGAAAACATCAATATAAACTCTCTTTACTGGAAGACGAAGAACATGAACACTTACCAACTTCTCTTTTAGATACATGAATTCTTCCTGGCACTGATCATCCCATATGTATTCTTGATCATTCATGTTCAATGTTATTAGAGGAGTTTAAAAATGAGTGTAATCGTCTAAGAAACCCATGTATTAGACTACAAGACGAAGGAATCTTCGCACCTTTTCATGTGTGTTGGGGGCTGCAAAAGACACAACTGCTTCTATATTCAATAGATCCACAAATACTCATGGAATGGAACCAACATACCCCATGAAAAATATTTATTGTTCCCAAAACTCACACATAGAAAAAATCCCAAATAAATTTTTTTGACAACGAACACCTAAAAGGGTGTGTATATGCTATGAATACTCCTCCAAAGACAAGGATTACACAAGGATATAATTGATGAAAACCACCACGAACCAATATGGGAACACACAAAACACAACATTCATTATTACCATGAACACGACAAGAGATTTGGTCACACTGAATAGAATTATAACAAACATGTAATTCCCATGATGACAACAGAAAGATGACATCTAGATATCATCATCCATCACACACATAAGATGATATCATGACCACATGTAGATCATTGAGAAACAATTTGAAACCTTTATTTTTTTGAATAAATCATCAAAACATGGAAGATAATAGAGGTTCTTCACTGTTAATTTGTTTAAGAGACAATAATTGAAACAAAGCAGCAAACTGCCATCAACCTTCTTCCAAAAAAAAAACCAGTTAACACCATGGAGACCCACTCGGCTCAACAAAACCGCATTGTAATAGACCATCAATCTATACACTTATATATCATAACCCATAAGGGGTTTTCTTATATAGATACATAGAGATAAAATGTTATCCTTGTTGCAGCTTGATCCCAAACATGATCTCTCATCATGGGGGTAATTCTACAACCACTTCTGAATATACAACATGGTAATATTTATTGAACCTATGAAACACCAAATTTTGAACCTCTTAATAAATCAGCATAAGCTCATCCTTCATGGATGATAATTACAGAACATGCCTCATCCCAATATGAAGGTATCACTCACCAACAAGCACCACCAGCTCTCCATCCTCATCGATAAACACAAACATCCTCTTGATGCAATCCACGATATCCCGGACTGAATAAAACCAATCCTTGTTGAGGATGACATTATATGGTTGTATCTATAAGCATAGGAAATCGACCTGAGATCAGTGTTTCCCCATCACTTTCCCACAATATCTACATACTTAAAAAAAACTGGTCGACCTCCAACTAGCATAGTCAACACCAAGTGCACTGGAAGCCTCTCTATATCACGTCCCAAATCATGGAAATTGGTAGGAGATACGAAATATTGTGTTGCTCCATAATTAAACAAGGCATACAACAAGGTGGAAAATAATAATAGGGTACCTCAAATGATGTCTAACTCACCTGGAGCTATCAGCGCCAAAGCATGAAGCTGACCACAACCTCCTCTATGACCTCTTTGACCTTGATGACGACCACCACTATGGATTCACTCTGATATCAGAAGATAATGAGTGTCATGAGGTTGTCACATGCATTCCCCATCTACTCTCTAGTAATCCAATGATGGTTTACCCTTCAAATGGTGCCTCATCTAGAACTGACTCAAAGCAGGAACTTGGAGAACAAAACTTAGTGCATGGTGAATGATCTTAAAGCTCAGGAACATTCGTTGTTGATGAACTCAACAACCATGAGAAAAACATGGGAATGAGAATAAGGAAAATTCCTGAGAGCAGCTGCCCCTTTAGAAACAATATGCTGATGGCTGGGACATAGAACTATCCAAATGATAACAATTCTTCTTTAATCACGACGAACCCCGGAGCACAACTCTTCTTTGTGAGGAATCAGGGAGAATCCCCTCTCTTGATGATATGGTCCTATCCAATGTACCTTCAATGACCTATTCCCTTTCCAGTACCTCATCATATGTCTTCAGTATAAATGGGGTGACCTGGACCTAGATCCCTGGAGGAAAATCCTCATCTAAATACCTCACCCCAGACTCCTTATCAGACAATAGGTTCGAATCACATTGTAAAATGTTCCTGAAATGGATTCCAAAATCACAGACACTATATCACTACAATCTAGGGGTAAGAAACTCATCGAGAATAGATTCCTTAAAAATCAAAGAAAGAAAATCGACTCAAACATTTCTCAAAACATTCCCATGTGATCAGTGACTCCTCGCGATACCTGAGGAAAAAGAACAACAACTGCCTCACTGCTTCATGCAACATCGTCCCAACCAAAGACATCTAGTGATCCTTCTGAGCATGGAACGAAATGAATCCTATATTTATCTCCTCCAACTAGTCTTTTTTGACTACATATGAAACAGAGCCCATGTACTTCTATAGACTCTGGCACTAAAACTCTCAGTTTATCATCCTCCATGTTTTTTTGTCATTGAACTCTACCCAACGATGATCTAGGAGAAGAGCCAACTAGACATCTATTGCATGAACCAATTGAGTACATCATCCTGGTGCCATACCTGAAAATAAAAAATAGTTAGACATCCAAAACCTATAATATGGAAGGCTCATAATTAATTAATAAATTGTTTTCTTTTATTAATTTTAGATTAACCTTCCCATGGTATACTTATTAAAACACATGATTCTATAAGAATAATGGATGATCATTTACTAGGTCTCTAACCTAAAACTAGTATCACCATTATTAATTACATTTTAAACATAATAGAACGTTTAACCGATCACAGGGGTGCCTAAACACCAATATCCCAACTGGCCTCCAGTGATTACATACCTTTCTAAACATGACTGACACTATTTCCCTACCAACCCATGTAACCTCACTAGTTCCTAACACCAAACTCCATACTATACCTCAACTATAGGCTCTAATACCATTCTTTCACCACTCAATTCCCACATAGATTACCCCTCCTAGGACAACAATGTGAGATGATAGATAATGACACCAGCGTCTCACATAAAATAGGCTCAGGGTTGGCGACTAGCACCGAGGGTATAGTAAACACACTACTGGGAGGCCTTACCCTCTAAGAGAACTCATGCAAAAGAGAGAGATAATGCAGACACCAACCAACTCCATATCAGACAAAAATATAAATTAAATCCTAAGTACACATATGTAATGTCATGCAATAATATTACAACTGAAAGGTGAAAACGACAAATACCCAAAAGAAAGTAAAAACAATATCATCCATGAATCCCAAACAGCTCATGTAACCACATGCTAATAAAAACCAGACTATTCTCCAACCTTATCTGAGAGAGCAGAAGAATAGTTCATATAGATGTTGGGTGAGTATAACAGTATACATAGTAGGATCTTCCCTCGAGCCTCCCATGAAAAAGTGAAGAATTCATGCTAATGAAAAGTGAACATCAAGTGAAACTAACTATTCACCTAAATAAGTATACTATGTTCCCACCCACACCATGGTTACTATCACCAAGTTATCATAAAAGAGTATATTATAATGAACAATACCTAGGGTACCCTTCTATGACTACCCCACACGTTTACCTATTTTTCCCATCATCGCATGTCATAAGGATCTCATTCCAAAAAGGCATTCCTACAGACACATGGGAGAAGCACCACAACATGAACCTTATTAAATAATACCACCACGTCCAAAAAATAAGAGTAACCTAATAGTTTCTAGGATCCACCATAGCTCACATAACGTGAATCATACATTAAGCATTATACCTCATGCCATTAAAGCCAATGCACTAAGTAAGGATCCTCCAGGCATCACATCCTATACATGTTATAAGTATAGTAGTCCATAAGAAAATATATCTAGAATATATGTCAGTGAATAAAGACAAGACATTATAGCCATTTACACACATATATGTGGAAAACTATTTGTTGGGCATACCAGCGCAACTACCAAGATTAAAGAGTGGGTAAAAGGGGATATTCATCCATCCATCCTCCCACCAGAATATTATAAAAAACACCCCCGGGATCCAAATCCTCAGGATGTCTGTTTCCGTAACTGATAGGGTGGAGTATCAAATTAAAACACAAAAAATTACAGAATATACTATATCTCACAACCACACTATGGGAATCACATATTCGTAGACTCAACTTCAGCGAACATCTCTCAGCCTCCCGACTACTACTTCTAAGACTTGGTATCATATAAGGACACAACCATGCAAATATCTCTAATACATTACATCATTATTTGTATTTCAGATTAAATATATGTTAATTAAATCCATAAACAATAAATAGTCATTAATAATGTCAATATTATATTTCATTATCATCACACCCAATGTTCATTGATATTTAAAATTGCTTCCAAATAATTTCCCCCCACAAGTTTCAACACCATGGGTTAACATAATTTATTTAATCATTTATTAAAAACATTATTAATTTCCCATATTCCCATGAATTATAAAATAGCATTATTATATACTAACCAAAAGGGGGATCAATACTGTGAGTAGATGAAATACCCAAAAAGTTATTTCCACCTATAGTAAGAGCGTCGACCAATCCTCCCTTAGGACGATAAACATGGAAATCATGTGGTATACGTCACACATCTTCACCACTTTTGGAAGGATGGTAAGAAAACAATATTTCATGAGCAGTGGTTATTGTAATGAAGATAAAAAACCCAACATGAAATAGTAAGCATCCAAACATTCACATCCAACCCATTCCATCATCTCTAGTATCCTCCCTAACACCCACTTGCATAAACTGATACATCTCACCACTATTGTCGTCGATTGTTGCCTCAACCATTAGGCCTCCCAACCCTCACATGTCACAAAACCCATGAAATCTCACATAAAAACCAAATCATCAAGAAATCATACATCATATCAATTGGAATTTTTCCACTTAAACATGCAAGAGTGTAAATCAGAACCCTACATGGAATTATCATTTATCAAACAACCATTTCATTAATCAATCATGAATTAAATGATTTATTTTTCGTAGGTTACAACATTGGGAAACCTAAATAGTACGATATCACAAATTTATTACACAAGATTACTACATCAATTTGATTGGCATAAAATTACAACCACAACTAGATTCACTTACATGGCTATTAATCTTTTATCCAAAAAATTATCATTTAATTACTGATTTATGTTCATCAAGAATTTACATCAATAACAAATAGTTATCAAAGAAATATTATATATTAGACAATCATGAAAATCAAGCGAAAATAACATACAGTTTATATCAATTTATTTTTCAGGTTCAAATATTTAATAAGTAAATTCCATTGTGATATAGTGTGCTAAAACTTGAAAACTATACAGTTTCACATAAATTTAGAGAGAAAAAATGAAACCCCTACATAAAATGGTTCTAGATTTTTATTATACGAGATTTATCAAAACAACAGATTATAATATCCTCCCTTGTGTCAACGGTATCCACCCAAGGATGGAGAGACACCAACACACGTGTTAAAACCCAACAACAGTCCATTAAAAACATGGACAAAACATGCCATAAAATGGAAATGATATTCAACAAGAGATATTCCCAATATAATGGAAATTTATCACACCATATATCAAATATTTATCAATTATACATGGTTACACCAAAAACAGAGGGAGCACTTATAGAAAGAAGAATCATAAGGGGAACCAATCCAAGGTGGAAATTTTGATCACACAACTACTACAGGAAGGGAGGATATCATGGAGCATATCACACAATAGAACATGGAGGAAGAACAGGGGAGGTGGATATTTCATACCTTTTGAATATTTAATGGAGCAGTATTTTTCGATATGTTAAATTTCCCATTAATAGTAGATCACATTAAATGAAATGGTTTTTCCATGTAAAAGCATCCTGAGCCTTAGGAAAAATTTAAATATGAGTTATCACCATTGAATAATCCTTATATTCATTAAAATTAGTGTTTAAATTCATTTTACATAAAATTCAACTTCAATGTGGTTAAACTATAGGATGCGGGAAACATTGTTCATGAAAACAATATTTGGAAAAGTAAAAATGATACTACAATTGGACCTCACCATTTTGGAAACACTATTCCGAAAGTTATAATTTGGAAAATGAAATAGAGGCTACTATTAGACCATACCATTCTAGAAACACGATTCATGAAATGAAAATTTAGAAAAGGAAATCGATGCTACCATTGGACCTCACCATTCTGAAAAAAATCATTCAGAAAAAGAAAAATTTGTCAATGGAAATAGAGGCATCCGATGGAACTCACCGTTTTGGAAACACAGTTAATGAACTCCTATTTCGCAATGGTAATTGAGGCTACTGTTGGTCCTCACCATTCTAGAAACATGATTCGCGAAATCAAAATTTTGAAATGAAATAAATGCTGTACTTGGACCTTATCATTCTGGAAACACTATTAATAAACTCAAAATTTGGAAAAGGACATTGAGGCTACCGATGGACATCACCATTCTGGAATAATTGTTCATGAATTCAAAATTTGGCTAAGAAAATAGAGGGTAGAAAAGGACCTCACCATTCTAGTAACACTATTCTTGAACTAAAAAAATTTCCAAGGAAATAGAGGCTACTGTTGGACCTCACTGTCCTGGAAACAAACTTTATAAAATCAAAATTTGGTACTAGAAATAGAGGCTACCATTGAAAATTTCACATAAGGCTACTATTTTACTGTTTACATAAGCCTACCAGTTACACTATTCACATAAACATACCGATGACACTGCCCACATAATCTAAAAATGTCACTGTACACCAAACTATAAATTTGGAAAAGTTTTGGGGATATGTCAACGCGACCACCCAAAACACATAAAACACTATATTTATGTTGAGGAATGAACCAGAGATATCTGGGCCATTACAATGATAAGTTCTAATTTCAAAAAACAATATATAATACATAAATATCATTTTTTTAGATGGAAATGAAGTTGGGGTATTTTTTAATGACTGATATTATTTAAAGTTATTATGTTAGTGTTTCATGGTACATCATTTTTTTATCATATTTATTTTATAAATGAAATTGATATTTATTTTAACATCTTAATGAAAAAAGGAAACTAATTTTATAAAAAAAACAAAATATGAATAAAAGTTTTCATTTACCATTACATTATTATTAAGAAATATAATGAATTCTTACATAAAACAAATTGTATAATACTTACAGAAATCAGTTTTTTAACAGAAATAAACTGATGGTAAATTAAGAAAATCAAATGAAAAAAATACAGATATATTTCTATATTTATCCACACCAACACGTAATATTTTAATGTGAATTATATATATATATATATATGTTTAATATGTAAATATCTATATATATATATATATATTTCTTCAATATATATATATATCAGTTTTTTGAGTTATATAAATACATTATGTTCAAATTATATGTATTATGTGCATTCAATATTCCATAAATATATTTTATTTTAAAAAATATTATATCAAATATAGATTCAATTTAATTTCAACAATAAGAATTTTTAGGTCATATTTAATGAAATTCATAAATACTCCAATGCGAATCATTTTTCTAACTCCATAACCTGGTTTACTATAATTTAAATATCATAACATGTATAGATATAATTAAAAAAAAAATTAAAAAAAAATATTAATCATACAAATAATTCTTATATATAATGTATATATAAAAGTCCAATACAGAATTAAGTGTTAATGTTACTAAATATATGCGTAAAAAATAAAATCAACAAGAATATGAATTAGATGGATATTTCAATTTATATCAACATAATAACTTTAGTATTTTATTTATTGTGTGTACATTATATTAATATATTATGTTTATTAAAGACACAAATTATGTATACTTCTTGTACATTTGATGTCTATGATATTATATATATAATTCATAACGTTATCGAACTAATATTTCACAATGAATAATTTATCAAAATTCCTTTGAGAAAATGGATCATCACAAAATGATCAATATTGAGCGATTCTTCTCTAAAAAACTAGGGGTTGGTCGAGTCTATAGAACAGTGAAGGACCACCTCAAGAAAGGGAAATGGAGAGAAACCACACAGATGGATGTCATGTGGGGTGGTTTTTATCCTAGGTAGAAAGCATTGGGGGTTGGGGGTGTTGGATTAGAATTTACTACGTAATGAATAGAAATTATTGAAAAATATATTATATAATTTTTTACTCAACATAACTATATTCCATTGGATATGAAGTGAGTATAAATGAAATTATGCTATTGGGGTTTTATTGTAATATGATAATTGGTCAATATGACTATTGGAAAATATACTATTAATTCCAGGATTAAGGATTATAAATAGAAATGATAAGGGTTAATTAATGAAGAACAATGAGTATATGGAAACATCTATTAAGTTTGAACTATATGAATCCAATTTTTCGGAGCATTGTAAGGATGTGGCATTAACGATCTTCTCTTTGAACCAACCTTAATCTGAGCTTCAATGTTTTTAGATTGAATGAAATCACATACGACATATGTTAATGTTAGTAGAGATTACCACTTGATCGATGTTATCTAAGCCTCCCCATGAATATATCCATATCGCACAATAATTGAATATATCCACATACACACGGTTGTTGAAAATTATTGCTAATATGGTAGTATAGGAACCAATACCCATGGTTCTGGAAAACCATGGGTATTGGTCACCTATTCCCATTGTTTTATGAAAGATCGTTGTTAGTTGTTTTTTTGAAGACATAATCCCATGATTTTTCAATATTGTGCTTAAAAAGCCATATACCCACATTTTTTACCTAAAACATGGGTATAGGGGGATTTTTCCAGTCTTATAACTATAATTTAGGAAAGACTATGAATATAGGAATTTTTTTAAAATACTAGCCCCAGTGTTTTGTAAAATTGTGGGTGTAGCTTCCATGCATTATGTTAGGGGGAAAATTATTTTGGGACACAAAAAAAATTTTGCGAAAAAACATATACCCACAGTTTTCCCTCCTATACCCACAGTTTTCATAAATATATTTATTAAGATAAAAATATATAAATCTATATCATTTGTTTGTCGGTTGGTGCAGTGCTAGTTTTTATTCAATGCGCTTTCCGAATCGTATCTTGTTTACGCTGGTTTTTCTAAAACATGGATGATGATTAATATATTATAGTAAATATAGAAAATTAAATCCATAAGTGAGTTTGCTGGGATGGTTTGGAATTTGATGTTAAAAAGAAAAGACATGTGATTTAATCCATCAGACTATATTTTTATGCGATGTATAAAATATATATAATTTATAAAATTTATATATAAGTAAATGTATGTTACGATGGCTGAGTGGTGAGGCTTTAGGTCATCGAAGAGTTGATCATGGTTTCTAATAAACATACAAGATTTTCTCAAATAGACAAAAAAATGTTTACATATTTAGGTAAATGGACCTACATGTAGATATAAAAGAGTTATGCTGGATTGATGTTGACATACTGCATGATAGAAGTGTCGGTCGAAGGATCAATTCTCAACACCTGATTTTTTCAATATATTAATACATAATGTTTTATAACCATGGGTGAGATGATTTGACAGAGTGTAAAAAAGGAGTGACGTGGTACAAATCTATCCACACGGTTTCATGAATGGTGGGTATAGGCTATTGATCAATTCTGACGCCTTAGTAGCCCAAGGTTCACAAAACTGTGGGTATAGGTTACACCAATGATTTTGGGTTCTATATCAATAGTTTTGAACCATGGGTATATATCATTTTTTGAGTATCGACACACCTCTCTATTAGGCTGTACAAGGTTTTTTTATGGGGTTATGTGTTAATGACCTAGAAACCAATTATGTAATACATTTGTTATAATAAAATTGATGTTTTATCATTTTTGTTTTTAGAATATTCTTTCCTAATAAAATTTTTGTTTATTGAGACAGATTTGATAAATTCATTTTAGAAATATTAATATTAGTTTTTATATGTATCATATACATAGGGAGGTGTTATATTAAAATGAACAAAAAAATTTATTTTTTTTGTCAAAATAAATATATGGTGAATGATTTAGATGTTTTCTAATATGTATTGATTTTTTTTATAATTGGTGTATAATATTTTATTTTCAATATAAATTGAAGAATATTGTTTTTCCAAAACATTAAAAAATTATATTATTATTAAATAACTTTTTATATGAAATTATTTTAGAAAATTGGACTTACAAGGTTGTAATTACGGTGAAAAATGTGTTTCAAAAGGATCCAAACATTTGTTGGTGATTAGTATCATTACAATTTGGAAGATTAATTTTACCCTCCTAAATTTTAATTTCACTGATGGAATTGTAACATCACCAATGGATGTATGAAGATATTTTAGTCATCTTAAATGGTAATGTGATATAATTATGTCATAGTACAATATATAAATGTTTTAAAAATTATTAGTTAATTATTAGTGTTTTATTTTTTAATTTAATCTAATATGAAATTAATTTTTTATAAAATGGAGTTCACTTTTTAATTTTACATGTCAAAAAAATGGATACACTGGATTTTTGGGATTTTTTCTAAAAGAATTGTATTTTCATTGAAAAGTAAAAATTATGTTTGATGTTTTCTGTATGTTTAATGTCGTGATAGCTATGTCATAATGATGTAATGAGTAATAAAATATTCATATCGACACATATGGATTAATATATGATATTTTGTGTACCATGTGTCCAATACCATGGAAATTCCCATGGGTTTCATATACCACTAATGAGGTGTAGTTTGAAATTAATAATATATTCCCTCACATTTTCAATAAATACCCACCCATTACATCATTTTCATTCATTAAAAAATCATTATAAACTATTTTATTGTGGTATTACCTCCCAAGGATTCCTTATGATGTTCCCCCTATCCCCCAAGGTACAAATCCTAGTGATTTAGAAGTAACTCTATAATGTAATGGGAATCTTTGGCCCTCCTATTTTTCTCTAGATTAATTTTATTTTATTCTATTTATTTTCCAATTAATTGGTTTGGGTTGTGTTCTTATATATCCTTATTTCAGTGAATTTTTTTTCCAAATCATGATAAACCATTTTCTCTCTCATAAACTCAATTTCTATTTTTTGTTGTGACGCTGTTATACTGCCAAATTTTCATAAGGGAATCCTCAATTTATTATTTTATTTAAGGGTACATTTTTGGTGGTATGTTGTTTTTAAAATTTTCAATATGATGTACTTATCACTATGTTATTATGTCCATCTACGGTATTATGTTTCTTCTATGAATGTCTGAGCTCTATAACCTATTTTTAATTTTATTTCTAAATTTTTGTGTCATGGTCATTTTTGCAGAATTTTCATCTAAAACTATTTCTCTATTTTGTAAGAGATTAAATTATTTTCATTATATTAATACCCAACATGCGTTCATATTCCAATGTTATTCATCAATAAAAAAAATTATTTTTTATAGAATTTATTTTGATAAAAAACACATTTCTTTTCTATGGGTTATAAATGACATAATGATCATGTTTCTATGCACATATTAAAATGCCATGATTTTATTTTGTTAACAATTTCTATTATCCTATTTGGGATATTTATAAAATTTTGAAATATGATATATTTGGATCACATGAAAATAAAGACATTTTAATGGTGCACTCTGATTGCACTCTAGTGTGTTTGGTAAATAAATTAGTATCTTGAGATGACAAGTTTTATGATATCTTTCGAAATAACCTTGGAATTTTTTATTACACATTTGGGGAATTCCCATGGTAAAATTATTATAAATGTCTAAATTAAATTATGTACACACATTTTCTTATTATTATACAAGTTCATATTATTTTTATATGACCATTTATCATACCTTTATGATATTTCTCATTTACTTATTGATATTTATCAATTTCAAATATAAAATATTATAGTTTTTTTCCCATAGTGGGAATTCTTCTAACCATTTATTAAATTTATATACCCATGTTATAAGATGCAATAATGGTATTTAGGATTAACCTATGATGAAGTCATAAAAGTGGATATAATAATGTCTTTTATTTTGATGTGTTATGAACTCATTTGCAAAAAACCTAAAATATAATGATCCACTGTTAGTAAAATGTAATGATATTTTTTGTAAAAAAGGCATTATTTCATTGTTTTTTCCATGGATAGATTTTTTACATGTGGAATATATTATTTGATAACATTTGGGTGAACCGTATTTAAAATTTTAATTATATAAAATTTTCTTGGTATTGTGGTGAAATATTAAGTATGTGGTTTTTCAATAAATAAATCACTTTTTTGGTATAAAAAAGTGGATGTGGCTATGGGAAAAATGAATCAAGGGGTAAAACCCCAGAAAAGCACTTTCATATACTCTTAAATGGGAAATAGTGCATGAAAATAGACCTTGATGTTCTCCTAGATTAACACCCCAAAGGGATATGTTTTTATAATCCAAAGATATTTATTAATAATAAGGATTGATTTATAGGAAATGAAGTTTTTTTATGAATATTTTGTTTAAGCATAATGTTTTGTGATATAAAAATACATTTGAGTTATAAGATTATTAAATGAAACAACATTTTTACTAATGTTTTCTTCTTTTAGAAAATTCTTGGAAATAGGAGGATCTATGCCAAAAGTGACCTAAATGGAACATGCACTAATGACACAATGATGAAACATTTAATGGATGTGTTTATGTGAATGAAGAACCAAATGACTCATGATATGGGATATAACTTGAATCATGTTGATTGAACAATTTCACCATGACGGGAACACCATTCTGATGAGTCCTTTATGCATCAACCACCACCAACATTTAGTGGATCTACAAACCCATTTATTGTGGAATAGTGGATAAGATCTATAGATAAGATCTTTTATGTAAAATGTAGTTCTGAAAAAGATAAATTCAACAAGGAACTTTATTGTTTAAATGGATAAGCTTATTAGTGGTGGAATCTGATTACAAACCCCAGGCCAAGAGTGAATATTGATGTTATAGTGTGGGAGTTATTCTGTGGTCTCTTCATTAATAAGTATTTCTCTTGATCGATAAGAATGGTAATGTTGAAAAAATTTCTTGAGCAGAAGCCGATGGAGAATGAAATTGTGGGATGCTATGATATAAACATCATAAGACAATATCTAGATACCTAAATCTTTTTCATGGAACCAAATGTGAAGGCTGAATGATTCATTATTGGAATGAGATATCATCTGTAGAAAAATATAGCCAAATGAGACTATGATAGCTATAATGATATCGTTCGCAGTGATATGAAAGTCACACATGAGTTTTGTGTGATTCAATGGACTAAACAATCATATAAAAATAATAGATAAATGGCACTAAGCTTATGGAAGAGATTTAACTAAGGAATCGGGGGAAAGTATGTGGACCATTTCACATGGGAAATGTTTGGAAATAATCAATTACAAAATTTCCTAATCGGGAGAAGGAAATGTTATATATAAGTAAGATAAGGACATAATGCATGAAATATTCCTACTGAGGTAAAACCTCAACTTACCAAAACTACCATTAAAGGGATTATAGTGTCAACCCTACCTAAAGTCTAATGATTAATGTACGGATAACATGAGAATTTTATTGATCATTGTCAAAATCATAGGATATTGTAGTGGAATATAAATCGGCCTTATCAAAGGCAATGGGACAATGTTTTTACTTTTTCTATCTCAATTTCTTAAGTTGAATCTATAAATGATGTTGTGGAAGGAACAATTTATGTTCTCTCAAAACTAGAAAGTACATTGTTTGATTCTAGTTCGGTAAATTCCCTTATTTCCCCCCTGTTGAAAAATAATGTAGAATCAATCCCCTAACTTATACATGTAGGTATTTCAGTCAATACTCCTTGAGTTTTTATTTAAGATCTAAATTCTTTTGAAACTCTAGTATTTACTTTAGTTGGAACAATATTATCTTAAATCTAGCAGCCATTCGTTTGTTAGAATTTGACATTATACTTGGGATAGAATTTCTCTCAATGTATAATTCTAATATCATTTGCAGATGTAAGGAAATATCAGTGGAAAACCTATAGTTATCTTCAAAAGATAGATATTTTTACCATAATTTGTCTAGAAGAACCACCTATATCATTCCTTATGGAGTTGATCCATGAATAAGGAGAAGGAAATGAATGTATAATGATAGGGAATGTCCCCATAATTTAAGAATATATGGATGTATTTCATAAGGAATTATTGGACCTCCCCTAGTAAGAGAGGTAGAGTTCTCCATAAAACACATACATGGATCTCATATGATATCAAATACGACACATAGAATTGAAAATGTGAAGCTAGAGGATGAAAATAAATAACTAAAAGATCTATTGGGGAAGGGGTTTATCTGACTGGGTGTGTCTCCATAGGGAGAAACTTTTCACTTTGTGATGAATTAGAATGGAGAAATGGGGCTATGAATTGTTTACAGAAAATTAAATGGGATCAATGAAATTAACAAACACTCTATTCAAAGAATTAATGACTTATTTTTCCAATGTGATGGAGAAACATTCTCTTATATGATTGATATTATATCATGTGATAATAAACAGAGTGTACATATTGAATGTATTCCAAAAACAATCTATCTATAATGATATGGTAATTATGAGTTTGTTGTTATTCTTTTAGTCTTGACTAATGATCTTTCTATTATTATGGTTTTTTTGAATAATGTCTTTAAAGTATACCATTGATAACATTGTGGTAGTTTTTATTGATGAAATTATAATATATTGAAAAAGTTGTGAGGATCATAACGATCATTTAAGGGTTATAAAACAAAATATGAGGAAGGAGGGATTATATGGGATGTAGAACAAGTGTGAGTTTTGGTTATAACAAGTTTCATTCTGGGGGAACATTGAAACCATGGTAGAATCTCAGTTGAACTATCCTAAACAATGGATTTAAAAGAGTGGACTTAGCCTTTAACAATAAAATAGATTTGTAGATTCCAAGTATAATCATGATATTATAAATGGTATGGGAAAAACCCTTCATAATACTCTTATCCCCTATCCATGATAACTCAATAAAAGGTAAATTTCATCTGGAAAATAGTGTGTGAGGAATGTTTCCAATAGTTTATTATGAAATTGTTTATTGTACATGTGATAACAATAACATGAAGTGGATATTGATTTTTTATTTTTATAGATGCATCTCTAAAAGGAAATGGGTGTGTCCTCTTGTAAAAGGAAAAGGTGATTTCTCATTCCTCTCAATAATTAAAAAAACATGAGAGTGACTATCATACACATGAAATATAGATGGATATAGTTGTTTTTTTCATTTATGATATGGATGAATAGTCTTAATGTGGGTAAGTGTGATATATACAAAAACAATCAATGTTTAATGATTATATTTAAAAAAATGAATTGATCATGACATAGAGGAGATGGTTAGAACTGCTTTAAGACTATGATTGTTTAATTCATTATCATCCAGAAAGGGAAAACAATGACATTGATGCATTATGTAGGAAATAGCCCATTGTACTATCTATGAGGACGATTCAAAGAGATACTTTGATCAATGACCATGTAAAACTAGAAATGGGAATCATAAGGGCGGGGAAATCATAAAAACATTCACGAATGATTTCTTAATCATTAAAACGAGGTAATATCACGATATCTCGAATAGAATATTCATTGTTACAAATTATGTTTGAGAATGTGAAGGATGGAAAGATTCATGAGTTTAATATTGATCATGATGGCGTACGAAAATTTAGTATGATTCTATGTGTTCCATCTATTCTAGAAAATAAAGAAGGATATGATGAATGATTCTCAAAGATCTACATTCTCTATTCATCCTGGATGCAGGAAAATGTATCGGGACCATCATTGTCATTATTGGTGGGATAAAATGAAAAGAGAGGTTGTTTACTACACTCTAACCTTCCAGGTGTTTCAAAAGATGAAGGAAGAGTGATAATATCATAACAGGGTATTACAATCACTATATATACTAGAATGGATGTGGGAAAAATCACTATAGAATATATCACTAGTCTAATGATAAGTTCTAATGGAAAAAAATGTGGTATGGGTAATAGTGGAACGTCTCAAAAAGACTTCCCATATAATCATTATTCCGGAATATTATTCTCATGATCAAATATCCAATATTTATGTAATTTAAGTCATAAGGATTCATGGGTTATCAATCTCTATAATTTCTATTCATCATACGGGGATCACATCAAAATTCTGTAAATTTATTCCACATAAATTGTGTACTAAATTGAATTTTAGTACAACCTATCTCCAACACACTGAAGGTCAATCTAAAATAACTATTCAAACTCTCAAGGAAATAAAAAGAACATGCTCAATGAAATTTAAAGGTGGATGAGATCAACATCTTCCACTAGTAAAATTCTCTTAAAATAATAGCTTCCTCTAGATTATTTACAAGAAAACCTATGGATCTGAATGTGGGATGTGGTGTAGAAATTATACTTGTTGGGATGAAGTTAGTGAGATAATGCTTCATGGGACTGATCTTGTTCAATATATTATAGAAATGGTTCTTGAAATCTAATAATACATTAAGGCTATTCATAGTTGACAGATTAGCTATGCCGAAAACTGTCGAAGGGTCCTGAAATTTGACATTTTAAAAAACACATCCTATGAATTTCTCCACAGAAGAGAGTCACGATGTTTTGAATTAATAGTAAGCTCAACCAAAGGTATATTGGCCCTATGAAATATTTGATCGCATAGTTGTAGTATCCTGACAACTAAAACATCATCCAAATCTCGAACATGTTCATGATTTATTCCACATTTCCCTCTGGAGGAAGTACATACCTATCCCTTCATGGGTACGAATTCATGAAGTGGTGCAACTGGAAAATGACCTCTCTAATAAGAGAAACTGATATTGATCTTGTACTATAGAGGAAAACTTATACGAAACAAAAATACCCGCCTATTTAAAGTGACAAGGAGGAACAAAAAGTATGAAGAAGACATGTGGCAACTATAGGAGTCTATGAGGTATATGTTCCATCAACATTTATCTTTTAAGGGTATGAATGTAAATTTTGAGGACAATCATTCTTATGGGGGGAATAATTTAATGACTCTATGTTTTTGAATAATATTTTGAATTATATTTTACTCAAAAAATATATCTCTTTATTAATGAAGATAGTATAATTGATTTGAGACTATTGGGTTTCGACTGTTATACACCTGTTGGTCAATATTACCTTTGGAAACTCTACTATTAACATTAAGATAAGTGGTTATAAATAAAAATGATAATGGTTATTTAATGGAAAATGAATAGTCGATGGCCACATCTATTATATTCAAGTTGAACGGAGAACTTATTTTAGAGCATGAGAAGGAGGTTCCATCACTGGGCATTTCCCTGGACCAAGCCCAAGATGAGTTTCAATGTGATTAGCTGGAACCAAATTTTCTTTGGAATAAGTTCAATTTAATATAGATTAACACTGATGAAATGTTATCTGAACCCCCTTAAGAGTTTATCACCATCACAAACCTTACCGTTAGTTCTTATCCTGGTGTTTTTATGGGTTATGTATCAAGGTTATAGCTTCAAAACATGTAATTCATTTGTTTTAACAAAATTTTTAATACATCATATTCTGTTTTAAGAAATCCATTGCTTAATAAAATTTTTTTTTTAATGGTAAAATTTGGTAAATTGATTTTGGATATAAAAAAATATTCATTTTAGAGAAATATAATACGCAAAGAGTAATTATGGTAAAATAAACATCATTTTTGAGTTTAAAATGTGTTATGTCCACAATGCTGAATACCCTGAGTGGGGGTTGAATCAGGGTATGGCTATTTTAAAATTAATGCCCGTTTTGATCTTGTTTCACAGTTAAGCAAAACACTCTTCTCTCTCTTTCCTATTGCACAATGTAAATAGAAGGTAAAGTATGCACAAGACACAACAATTTTATATGGTTCTCCGCAAAGGGCTATCTCTTAGGAGCATATGTCGACAAGTTATCAGTCGTACCAAATTCTACTAATCTTTACTAGATATGGATTAAAAAGTTTGGGATAAATAACTTCTAAGCCCAGGATCCCTGAATTTACAAGTTTAGGGTCAGCTCACTGCTTTCCCAATGGTCACTCCCTGTTCTCTCTCTCTAGCTCACTGTCGCTGGAGAGGATCACCTTCTTTCTCTTCTTTTGCTCACTGCTCTAGGAAGGAATCCACTCACAGTTTATAGACCTATAGGACTCTTCAATTTCATGAATGAATACATATTTCTCTTTATGTAGATGCTCTGTTGAAGTAAAACTTTCACCCGTAGATGAATATCTCTTTGCACCGAAGGTATCAGGCAACCATCCAGCTTCCACGCAGCCTTAAAATCACTGCTGAAACCAAACCTTACATGGAGCGGAAGTCTAACTCGGTGCGCTAGTATCGGCGCGCAAGTCACAACGGGCGCGCACGTCTTCCTCAACTACTTGCGCAACTCTAGCTTATGAAACTCTAAACCTACGTGAATCACTTCCTTTTACACCCAATCCAATATTGGAATACAACTCCACTCGAGCGTGCAACTTCAACCACCAGTGCGCAACATAAATTGCGCGACCCATACACCACTTGCACGACCACCACACCTGCGCAATGGGAGCTCTGATTTCTCAATGTGTTGAAATTCAGTTATGAATGAAGATGGGTGGTCTAGTATTTATAGGCAAATTGACCACCCTGCGCGACGACGCGCAAGTCTCCCTTCGGCACGCAAGTCTCGGCGCGCAGCTCTCTGCCCCTCCAATCCATTTGCGCGACCCACATACAAACTTGCGAAAAACTCTTTCCTTTTCTATATTTTGATCTTCTGATCTTGAGAAACCATAGGCTCACATGTTATCAAGCATCCAAGGCATCAGTGTGCAAGTATATTTCTCAGCGCACAATTCACCTGCGCAACCTCACCAAGACTTGTGCGAACCTTATCCCTTTGCGACATTTTGATGATCTGATCTTGAAAAACATATGGCGTTCATGTTTCCAAGTTTTCATGTACACGGCGCAAAAGTACCTTTGCCAAAACCACATTTCGTTATTTGTCGATTTTCAGGCACAAAAAAATTGGAAAACATTGGAAAACAACGCCACCATGTATCTGTTCTTTTGTACCACCTCCAGATCATTCAGTCCTTTTGAAAACATTCTTGAATCAAACATGGATCGTTGACCTCAACTCTGGAACTCGACATTCCATCATGAAATCCTCTTTGTCAAAAATATTGTATGTCATTGTTTTTCTTTGTCAACAATCACTATTCAGATGTCCACTTTTTCAACAAACACAATCACCTCAAAAATGCTTCAATGATACCTTGATGGATTTTTTCCCAACAAAATGTCAAAATAAATATATGATGAATTTTTTAGAATTTTGTAACCATTTTCTGTTTTTAGTGTTTTTTGAATAGCATTGGATGAATATTGTTATTTTTGGGGAATAATAATTGATCCATAGTGTTTTTTGATTAATAGTAAAAAATTATTTTATTATTAAATAACATTTTTTGAGAAATGTATTTCAAAAATCACACTTACATTTTTGATTTTAGGGTGAAAAATATAGCTCTATAGGATCAAAATATTTTTATGTGAAAAGGAACTATACCCTTTAGAATAGTAATATTACCCTCATGAATGGTAATGTGGAAAATTGAGTAGTAACATTACCTAAGGAAGAATGGATATATTTTAGACATCTTAAATACAAATTTGTATAATTATATCATAATATAAGTAAGTACATGTTCTAAAAATATATTTTATATATTATTATTTAAATTATATCATTTCAAATAAAATGAAATTCATTTTTATAAAATTTTGTTCACTTTTGAATTGTACACATAGAAAAAAAATTGGGTTATATTTTGGCAATTTTCTGAAACAGTTGAATTTTTAAAGAACAGTAAAAATACAAATTTATGTTTTTAGTATGATTAATTACATTCTAAATATTTCATAACGATTTAATGAGTAATATAAGATAGATCAACATTCTAATGGATAAAAATATGATAGTAGGCTTCCCAAGTGTCCAATAACATGGTAAAATACCAATGGAATTCCCATGGTATTTCAAATACAATAAACGATGCATCCTTTTAATTTAATAAAATATTACCAAACATTATATAAAAATACCCACCAATACATTCATTTACATTCATTGCTCAAAAATTATGAACAATATTATATTTTTATTACCTATCAAGGGGTCTACTTGAGGTTCTTTCAGGTCCCCATGGTCTATATCATAGTGTTTTATATGTTACTCAACAATGTAAAAAAACCTTTCACCCTCATGTTTTAGTCAAGGACATATTTTATTGTATGTTTTTTAATTTCAATTTTATAATGTTGTGGAATGATCTTATATATCATTATTTATTTCAATATTATGTTCAAATGATAGGAGGTTGTTTTCTATCTCTTACCAACTAATTTTATGAACTTTATGTGTTGTTGTTATGCTATAGAATTTAAAAAAATTAATTATCAACATCTCAATTCCATTCAAATTCTCCCTATATTTCATATGAGATTATTTTATTTTATTTAAATGAATACCCATACCACGATATTTTCAAGCGGTATTCCTCAATTAAAAAAGTTATTTATTTGATTTTGAATTTTATAAAAAAATAATACCCTAATTCATTTTTTGTGGGTTCTAAAAGACATTAATACCATGTTTCATAGAAATTTTTAGAACACAATAATTTTGTAACGAAATTTTATTATTATTATATTTTAGATATTTATAAAATGATTGAGTATTATCAATGTGGATAACACGAAAATTAAGATATATTAATGGTCCTTCTAGATTGAACTACCTTGCATTGGTTAATGAAATTATTCTCAAGAGATGACAAGTTTTATGATAACATATTGAATAACCTTGGTAATTTTTATGACACCTTGGCGATGGACCTTACTGATATGATTATGAATGAAAAAATTAAATTATGATGGCAAACATTCAAATTATTATTCATGTTAATAAAATTATGATATACATCATCTTATTATTGTTATAGCTCATGTTCACATGTAAACTGTTTCACTTGTTTTCCTTTACTAGGCCTTCTAAAAATCCTTTTCATTGATATATATCCTTAGGTTATGAGATGCATAAACTAAAATTAGGATGAACCAATGATGAATCTTGGAATGATGATTAGAATAAGGACGTATGTTTTTAAGTATTATGTACCTCATTTCAAAGACACTAATTTTTAATGAGTAACTTTTTGAAAAATGTATTTAATAGTTATGTAAACAATAGATGAGATTACATATACTACAGGATATAGGGAGGGGTGGGGAGGTTTTTGATTATCCCACGATATAACATTGTTTCAATTTATAATTCTAGGTAATATTCACTATGGAATAGTGGATAGATTATTTTTATGGTGTCAATTCTTTTCAACCTCCCTTTTAGCTCATATCGAGGTAGGGTTTTTTTGCTGTTAAACTATGATATTTTACCCGTATTTGTGATCCTGAATCCTAGAGTGATTCCTCTTATCCAAGGATATAAGGATTATTACAAAACAACGTAAATCTATTTTTCCTATAAGATATTGTTATAGTTTTTTTATTGTTCCCTTATGACACCTTTTCATTATTTGAAAACCTATTATGTCGATGTGACTCTCAATGCTTGATAGAAATTAACATAGACACTATTCCATATTAAGGTTCATACTTGAATAAAATGAGAAAAAATTATGATTGTTAATATTGTTTTACTTCATATTATATAATTATTCAATAAATAGCTATATTTAATACTCATAAATAATTATATTAACTATTTGAGAATTTATATATATTCTCTAAAATATTTTACAAGGAAAAATTACAATAGAACATTCCATGAATCTTATGAAAATAGATATTGATATAAAAATTAACATATTACAAAATATTTGATAAATTTTACATTTTGAGTCTTCATTTTCATACAAAAAAACATAATCTATAATGAGTTTCATCAACCATATAAATAAATGACGCACATTATAATAAATTACTAATAACATTTCAAGATATAAAGTTGATGAAAAAATGATGAACAATAGTAGAAAATAAAAACGAGAGAATAATGATTTATTTGAACTTAATAATGAGTAATAATAATGAAAATTATTATACTAACGTAAAAAATGAAAAAAAATACTTATTTATTTTATATTGTGTTTTATGGGAGAAAAAATTCTCTGGAAAATATGCATATTTACATGACATTAAGGATGAGGATAGAATAGTTGTTTCCTGACAATCAATTTGAATAAACAACACCACATAATTTCATTAGTGTTTTCATTTATACTGAAGTGCCCAGATCAGTGTGAATCACTGAGAGGGGGAGGGGGTGAATCAGTGATCCCTTAAAACTTTTTACTAATTGATTCTTTATCAATTAAACCTCTATGGCTGGTTAAAGCCTCGATCCACTCTTCTTGTATCTCTCACCTTTCCACGAATGATGTCGTAAATGTAAAGGCACTGGACACAAGGATTTACAAGGTTCGGCACAAAAGGCCTACATCTTTGCCATGCTCTCCCAGCATGGATTCTCCATTATAACCTGTTAAAATTACAATGGTCGATACAGAGTCCCACTGTATCTCTCCTGAGTCCCACAGGAGGGTCTTTATACTGCGTCACACAGTGTTACCAGAGTCCCACTGGCCTGCTCCAGAATCCCACTGAAGACTTCTTCTCCCTGAGTCCCACAGGGTCTTCTCCTGGCTCCTCGAGTCACACGAGTAGCTCTTCTTCACTTTAAGCTTCTTCAAGTAACTTCAGCAGCCTGGGATAAAGGCTGCTGGCCTTGCTCTTCTCTTCTGATCACTTGTGGTTGATCAGGGCTTCTCGTCTAGCTCAGGCTTTATCTCCTTCTTCAGGATGACCTGGCTTCTCTCTCCAACTACTGAATACTCAGACAACTGATATCTTTAACTTTGGTCTGGTCCAGTCTCAGTTCACTTCAACTTCATGCACTGAGTGCATGGCAGCTCTTCATCCTCATGAACTGATAGCATGGCCTTCTCAATTCTTCAAGATCTTCTGTCTTGGACAACTCAGATGCACACAACCAGATTTGTCTTTGTTCACATGTGCATGTGCATACATGCAAGCATGCACTCTACTCTTTCTCCTCTTGGTGCAATAAACCCTCAAAGGGTATATTCTTTAAGCACACACCAACTCCTTGAACATCATACACTTTATTCTCTTTTGATTACACACATAAATGTGTGTTATACACTAGTGTGGATGTCTTCTCTTCTTCTTAGTGTGTACACACTTTGGTTTGCACACACACACTAAGGTTCGGCCTTTTAGTTCTTTTTGCACACAAAACTTCTTCACTTTGGCAGACACTTGAGCTTGGCCTTCACACTTCTTGTTGCACACCTTTAAATGGCCGTAGGGTGTTCCTCTTCAATTTTCACACACACACACTCAAATGAGGTGTGGTCTTCACTTCACCCACACAAGGCTACGGCCTTTCACTTCCTTTGCACACACACAAAATATTCTTTGTTCTTCAAATGTGCACAACCAAGGTATGCAAGTCTCGGGTTCTCTTCTCCACTTGGCACACACACGAGGCAAGGCCTCGGCCTTCTTTGGCACACACACAAAGTGTGGTCTTCCACTTTACTTGGCACACAATGCACTTAGCCGTAGGTTCTTTACTTGGCACTTGTGCACACACTTGGGTTCTCCTTTCTTTGCACACCTACTGCCCGTAGGGCCTTCTTCTTTATGCACACACAAAGTGTATGTCTCGGACAAGGTGTGTTCAACCCGAACTCCTACTCAAGTGAGGCGCGCAAGGGGTGCGGCCCCTCCTTCTCTTCACAGCCGTGCTATTGCCACTGGCCGTGGGTCGCGCAATCCACAAGGCGCGCAAGTGAACAAGGCACAAAGCGGTGCGCAAGGGTGCTGCCTAACCTTCCCTGTCGCGCAAGCAGTGGCGGGCAGGGGGTCCTCTTCTTGTCGCGCAAAAAGGTAGCGCGCAAGGGACTCCTTCGGGCCAAGGATGGCACCGAGGACTTCAGCCGCGCAGGGTGCGCACAAGGGATCTCACCGCGCAAGTGTGCACGAGGATTCTTTCTTCGTGAGGCAAAGAGCTCACAGGACTTCTCTCGAGTTTTTCAGCAAGCTTTCTCGAGGGCTCAGCCTCTCTTTATAGGCAGAGTAATCCTCAAAAAATCCGCATGATACAATCTTTGAATCCCCGAAGTTTTCGGGTATTTTAAGATTCTGTGAATCTTGTTTTTTCTTTTTATTTCACGCGGGTTCTTTCATTTTTCTTTCCTCCTCGTGCATGCGATTTATAACGCATGCACGGCCTCTGTTTAAACCCAATCCATGCAAAGGCACGAACCCAGACAAGGCCTCGTACCTTCGGTTTGCTTCGGCCTTCTTCGAAATTTTCCATACATTGCATGCATGTATATTTTTATACATGAATCTATTCAGTGTGGCCAGACGAACTCCATGGACGTCTTAGATCCTTCAGAGGTGGCCGGGAGCTCGAAACTATGCTCGGGGAGCCACTGGTTCAGCAGGGGACGTCGGGTGGCACGAGGTGTCCTCGGCTCGAGCTCGAGGTGGAAGACGAGCCACGGCCGTTGGATCAGGCGTTTGAATATCCTCGGACGGCCTGGATCAGATCGCCTCGCCGCGGATCAGATGTGCGGCCGAGATCTGGCGCGCGATCGATGGTGCGGCCAGGATCACTCCCGCGGAAAAAATCCACGTCCCACATCGAAACGGCTCGCGGTTTATCCGCGCTTTATCAATATGCCGCTGCCATCCAACGCTCAGTTGCACTTCTCCCCTCTCGGTGCCTCCCCGCACCGAGTTCTCATACCGGGCGCGCTCTTGCGCCCACCTCTGCCACTCGGGCGCGCCACTGGCGCCCACTATGCACACACGGGCGCGCTATGTGCCCACCATGCGCTCCTCCGGGCGTGCCCCAGCGCCTCTGCGGTGTCTTGGGTGCGCCCTGCCGCCCTGGGCTCGCCCCACGGGTTCCCCCTTGGGCGTGGCGCCTTAGGCCCACATGTGCCTTGGGGTTGAACCCTCAAGGTGTCCACGGGCTGGCCAATTTTTTGGCTAAGTAACGAATACGACTTTGTCAAAAACAAAGTCCTCCATGAAAAATGCCAATTCTAAATGCCAAGCCATCTTCCTCTAAGCCATTTCTTCTTCCCATCTCTATTCTTCTTCTTCTTCTTCTTAAGAATTCCTCCATTTCTTCTCCTCACATGATCTTCACTTAGGATATGGAATTCAAAAGGTTCATCTTCATCAATCTAACTCCTGAATCACTTATAATCTTCAATGTTCTTTATTGATCTAATCAGAGATCAATTGGATCATCATCATGTTCACATGCACTAAGTGATAGTGCATGGACATAATTAATGCACATCATCCACTTAGTAGTTGTGGATGGAACTCCTTTCAACTTCTCATGCATTGTGAAGACAATGCATGGTCTTCAATCAATGTTGTGACATTGTATCATCAGGATACAAGTTCTTGGAACTTTAAGAACAGCTCAACAATCTTCAGATGTTCTTAGAGAATGTTTCAACCATCAATTTCCAATACCACTTAGTGAATCTCCTAAGTGACATGCATCTTAGTACCATGGCCATTCTCCATCATCACCATCACCATCACATCCTTTGACATTCACATCTTGACTTCTTGACATCCATTCATTCCAAGACAACTTCATGCCTTATTGACAAAAAATGCAACACAATGCACTTCAATCTCCCCCTTTGTATTTGTTGTCAATACACTCCTTCAGCACATATGAATGGGTCAATATCTGTGCCAATATTTCTCCCCCTTATTGGCAATCAAATTAAAAGGTGTGGTGTGGTTCACTTTCAAAAATCTCTTCCTCCCTTTGAAATGTATTTTCTTGAAAAACACTGAGAGAGGGATGATGTCACATGTTCTCTTTAGCAAAGAACCTTTAGTAAATCAACTCTAAGTCTACTTGGGCTAACCCGGTGTAGAAAACAAGAGTTATGTAACCAAGGTACTCAATGCTGTCCAAAATTCACTGTACATGTGAGATCATGCTTCAGGGGTTTGAAATTTTTCAGATATATCAATGAATTGCTAAATCCTGCACATACTTCACAAAACACATTAGAATGTTCAGGTGCAAAGATAAAGCTCCCCCTTTCATCTACTTTCTCAAGATGATATTAATTTCAGAACATCATCTTCTCCAGATTGGCTCCCCCTCAAGGGGTGCACTCAGTTCTGTCCAAACCATCCTCCAGATTAGAATGATCATCATCTTCAATTCCCTGCAATGTTAGCACATGTATATACCAAGAGTATAAGGGAATAAGATGGAACCTCCTTGGTTCATCAATGTGAACAACAAGGTTGAGAAGATTCTCTCAACCGAGATGTCCCATTTTCACCAGTCTTCAAACTTGCACATTTGATCTTCATTGATGATTGTGTTGGTGTGGTTCTCAAAACATCTTCATGTGAAACCTTCTTCTTCCCTTTTGCTTTAGCAATTGCCAGAGTTTCATCTTCAGCTCTTTGTAGTTCTCTGGAAAGTTGCAACTGATGTGGCCATATGACAAGTATATCATTTGGAAGAGTGGCCTCAGTTCTGGAAGTTCCACATGGTTCTTTTGATGCTGTCAAGCTACCTTTCTTAGGAAACTTTTTTTCAATCAATCCCTTCTGCTTCTTCGGGATTGATTGTCTGTTTGAGTCCAGTCTGCCTCTATTGAATTTCATGGCTTCTTTACGAAGATCCATGATATGCCCTTTATTTCCACAGTAGAAGCATTTTTTCTTGGTGGTCCTTCTGGATGCATCACCCTTCTTGGATTTAGACTCCAAGGTCTTCTCTTCCTTTTTCATAATCTTCTTGGGAGCATCTTCCAATTTCTTATTCTTGCTTCCCAAGGATTCTTTCTAAGCCAGGTTCTGTGATCTTTTCTTCTTTTGAGCTCTGGATACATTTGGAGATTGACATGTATCTTTTTGACCACTTTTGCAATCATCCCAGATGTTGTCAAGTAATCCAAATCTATTTGCAGTAAACAGATGTCTCTGGACCTGTGGATGTTGCTTCTTTTCCTCTGGCTTGCTCCCCCTAGGCATGGGCTTCCTCTGTGCTTTGGCATTTAGTGGATTGTACCAACAATCCTTTGCACAATGCCCATACTTGTTACAACACCAGCATTGTCCCACGAATCTTGACCTTTTCAGTCCTTCTGATTGCTGGGTACTTTTCTTGACAAGTTGTGTTGTTTCAGGAGAGCTCTGCTTCTTTACTGTCTTCATCCATATTTGTTTGGAATTATCCTTCCATCCTACACTTTTTGTGGAAACACAATTAGAAGCATCAGTACAAGATGGTATGGATGGTACCTTCTTTCTGGAAGATGTTGCACTTTTATTAGAGGATGTCTTTCTCTTAGAATCATCCTTCTCAAAGCATACTTGAGTAGCAACATTTCGCCTTTCAGTTGACTGGGAGGCTTTGGCTTTGGGTGATTGCTGATTTTTCAATATCACCTCTAATTCTAAGCATTTCATATTGAGGGAGTTCTTCTCATCCTCAATAGTTCTTAGCCTTCCTTCCCAATTCTGTTTCAGCTGTTCCATTTGGTCATCATGCACCTTCTTTATTTCATGCAATGAGTTGTCAAGCTCCTTCACCATTTTGACTTTGTCTTCAAGTTGAGCATCTCTGACATTCATTGAAACTCTATGCCTCTTCTCCAGTGCATGGTAAACATCTTTGACCACTGTCTTGAAGAATTCATTCTTAGAAAGGCTTCTTTGTAATTCTTCAGTAGTGTCTTCATATCTGTCATTGCAAAGGGAAACAGTTTCATCATTAGCCTTCACCAGCTTTCTGAGAGTGTTGGTTATGCCAACCCTTTTTGCCAATTGATCTTCCATTGCATTGGCTTCTTCTTCTAACTGTGATTTTTCTTCATGAAGATCATGGATGCCTGTAGCTATACACTTTTCCACTTCCATGGGAACTTTCTTCTGAAGATATTTGAGTGCACTCTGAAGATCATTCATTGTTTCAACTTCATCACAGCTAGGACAGGCTTTCTTCATCTTCTTGGCCTGTTTCTTCTTTCTATTTTTCTGAGTCTTGGCAGATATCTCCATTTGAGGCTGGTCACTCATTTCCTCAAATCTGCACTTCATAATGAATCCCTTGGATCTTTTAGAGGTAACCTCCCTCTGATACCAATTGAAGTGCCCAGATCAGTGTGAATCACTGAGAGGGGGAGGGGGTGAATCAGTGATCCCTTAAAACTTTTTACTAATTGATTCTTTATCAATTAAACCTCTATGGCTGGTTAAAGCCTCGATCCACTCTTCTTGTATCTCTCACCTTTCCACGAATGATGCAGTAAATGTAAAGGCACTGGACACAAGGATTTACAAGGTTCGGCACCAAAGGCCTACATCCTTTCCATGCTCTCCCAGCATGGATTCTCCATTATAACCTGTTAAAATTACAATGGTCGATACAGAGTCCCACTGTATCTCTCCTGAGTCCCACAGGAGGGTCTTTATACTCCGTCACACATTGTTACTAGAGTCCCACTGGCCTGCTCCAGAATCCCACTGAATACTTCTTCTCCCTGAGTCCCACAGGGTCTTCTCCTGGCTCCTCGAGTCACACGAGTAGCTCTTCTTCACTGTAAGCTTCTTCAAGTAACTTCAGCAGCCTGGGATAAAGGCTTCTGGCCTTGCTCTTCTCTTCTGATCACTTGTGGTTGATCAGGGCTTCTCGTCTAGCTCAGGCTTTATCTCCTTCTTCAGGATGACCTGGCTTCTCTCTCCAACTACTGAATACTCAGACAACTGATATCTTTAACTTTGGTCTGGTCCAGTCTCAGTTCACTTCAACTTCATGCACTGAGTGCATGGCAGCTCTTCATCCTCATGCACTGATAGCATGGCCTTCTCAATTCTTCAAGATCTTCTGTCTTGGACAACTCAGATGCACAAAACCAGATTTGTCTTTGTTCACGTGTGCATGTGCATACATGCAAGCATGCACTCTCCTCTTTCTCCTATTGGTGCAATAAACCCTCAAAGGGTATATTCTTTAAGCACACACCAACTCCTTGAACATCATACACTTTATTCTCTTTTGATTACACACATAAATGTGTGTTATACACTAGTGTGGATGTCTTCTCTTCTTCTTAGTGTGTACACACTTTGGTTTGCACACACACACTAAGGTTCGGCCTTTTAGTTCTTTTTGCACACAAAACTTCTTCACATTGGCACACACTTGAGCTTGGCCTTCACACTTCTTGTTGCACACCTTTAAATGGCCGTAGGGTGTTCCTCTTCAATTTTCACACACACACACTCAAATGAGGTGTGGTCTTTACTTCACCCACACAAGGCTACGGCCTTTCACTTCCTTTGCACACACACAAAATATTCTTTGTTCTTCAAATGTGCACAACCAAGGTATGCAAGTCTCGGGTTCTCTTCTCCACTTGGCACACACACGAGGCAAGGCCTCGGCCTTCTTTGGCACACACACAAAGTGTGGTCTTCCACTTCACTTGGCACACAAGCCACTTAGTCGTAGGTTGTTTACTTGGAACTTGTGCTCACACTTGGGTTCTACTTTCTTTTCACACCTACTGCCCGTAGGGCCTTCTTCTTTATGCACACTAAAAGTGTATGTCTCGGACAAGGTGTGTTCAACCCGAACTCCTACTCAAGTGAGGCACGCAAGGGGTGCGGCCCCTCATTCTCTTCACAGCCGAGCTATTACCACTGGCCATGGGTCGCGCAATCCACAAGGCGCGCAAGTGCACAAGGCACAAAGCGGTGCGCAAGGGTGCTGCCTAACCTTCCCTGTCGCGCAAGAAGTGGCGGGAAGGGGGTCCTCTTCTTGTCGCGCAAAAAGGTAGCGCGCAAGGGACTCCTTCGGGCCAAGGATGGCACCGAGGACTTCAGCCGCGCAGGGTGCGCGCAAGGGATCTCACCGCGCAAGTGTGCACGGGGCTTCTTTCTTCGTGAGGCAGAGATCTCACGGGACTTCTCTCGAGTTTTTCAGCAAGCTTTCTCGAGGGCTCAGCCTCTCTTTATAGGCAAAGGAATCCTCAAAACTTCCGCGGGATACAATCTTTGAATCCCCGAAGTTTTCGGGTATTTCAAGATTCTGTGAATCTTGTTTTTTCTTTTTATTTCACGCGGGTTCTTTCATTTTTCTTTCCTCCTCGTGCATGCGATTTATAACGCATGCACGGCCTCTGTTTAAACCCAATCTATGGAAAGGCACGAACCCACACAAGGCCTCGCACCTTCGGTTTGCTTCGGCCTTCTTCGAAATTTTCCATACGTTGCATGCATGTATATTTTTATACATGAATCTGTTCAGTGTGGCCAGACGAACTCCATGGACGTCTTAGATCCTTCAGAGGTGGCCGGGAGCTCGAAAACTATGCTCGGGGAGCCACTGGTTCAGCGGGGGACGTCGGGTGGCACGAGGTGTCCTCGGCTCGAGCTCGAGGTGGAAGACGAGCCACGGCCGTTGGATCAGGAGTTTGAATATCCTCGGACGGCCTGGATCAGATCACCTCGTCGCGGATCAGATGTGCGGCCGAGATCTGGCGCGCGATCGATCGTGCGGCCAGGATCAATCCCGTGGAAAAAATCCGCGTCCCACATCGAAACGGCTCGCGGTTTATCCGTGCTTTATCAATATGCCGCTGCCATCCAACGCTCAGTTGCACTTTTCCCCTCTCGGTGCCGCCCCGCACCGAGTTCTCTTAGCGGGCGCGCTCTTGCGCCCACCTCTGCCACTCGGGCGCGCCACTGGCGCCCACTATGCACACACGGGCGCGCTATGCGCCCACCATGCGCTCCTCCGGGCGTGCCCCAGCGCCTCTGCGGTGTCTTGGGTGCGCCCTGCCGCCCTGGGATCGCACCACGGGTTCCCCCTTGGGCGTGGCGCCTTAGACCCACATGTGCCTTGGGGTTGAACCCTCAAGGTGTCCACGGGCTGGCCAATTTTTTGGCTAAGTAACGAATAAGACTTTGTCAAAAACAAAGTCCTCCATGAAAAATGACAATTCTAAATGCCAAGCCATCTTCCTCTAAGCCATTTCTTCTTCCCATCTCTATTCTTCTTCTTCTTCTTAAGAATTCCTCCATTTCTTCTCCTCACATGATCTTCACTTAGGATATGGAATTCAAAAGGTTCATCTTCATCAATCGAACTCCTGAATCACTTATAATCTTCAATGTTCTTTATTGATCTAATCAGAGATCAATTAGATCATCTTCATGTTCACATGCACTAAGTGATAGTGCATGGATTCATTAATGCACATCATCCACTTAGTAGTTGTGGATGGAACTCCTTTCAACTCCTCATGCATTGTGAAGACAATGCATGTTCTTCAATCAATGTTGTGACATTGTATCATCAGGATACAAGTTCTTGGAACATTAAGAACAGCTCAACAATCATCAGATGTTCTTAGAGAATGTTTCAACCATCAATTTCCAATACCACTTAGTGAATCTCCTAAGTGACATGCGTCTTAGTACCATGGCCATTCTCCTTCATCACCATCACCATCACATCCTTTGACATTCACATCTTGACTTCTTGACATCCATTCATTCCAAGACAACTTCATGCCTTATTGACAACAAATGCAACACAATGCACTTCATATACAATAGATATATCATGTGATCATAAATGATCAAAATAATAATTTTAGGGAAACTACCTATGATTGTATTTGTGAAATTATGATTTCATGGACTATGAGTTTGTAATTGTTGCATTTTCTAATATTTCTCATGAGTCTCTTATGATATGATTCAATTTTTGAGAAAGGGTATTCTATTAAATTTGATTTATTAAAGAAAGAATATGTTCTAGATTTTACGACCTGAATCACTTATGAACATTACATCATGTCTCCAGAAATAGGAAAGATTGATGAAGTGTATTATGAATCCCTTCAATCTAGATAGGGTTACAATCTTTTTACATGTGATAATTTCAAATCTTATTACTCATGTTACTTTGGGTTGCAAGATATTAAATTTTTTAACTCAAAACTATTGTAGTTTAATAAAAAAATACAGGGGACCACATTCTCAATGATAAAAAATTTACTATATTAATCGATCAAAAGTGCGTGAAGCACAAATTTTCAAATAGGAATATCATCCTTAGTCAAAGAAAATGTATGGGGTAGTTCTAAAAGTTATATGGGGAAATTGATTTCATACATGGTAATAAGAATTCACTAGCTCAAGTATTAGGTATAAAATTGTATAATTATGTGTTCATGGATGATCCTAACCCGAGTTGCATGAAAATTGTACTCACCCAAGATAAGGAATTCAAGAGAATGTGATTGTTAACTTCTATAGAAATAATATTTATTGACTAAATTATATGAAATTAAATATTATATTCAACCATAAAACGATATTTTTTAGATTTAAATTAAAATTTTTCTTATTTTATAGGATTATTACTTTTTAGAGTTCATAAGTATCCTTTTATATTCCACTTAATTTTTTTATTTTCACTATTAGTGAATAAATTGTAGGAATAAAATATTATTTGAATCTTCGTATTATAATTTTAAATATTTATTTTATTTCATAATAAAGTAATAATACAAATAAATTGTTCAATTGATAATGTTTTTCAGTTTGAAATAGTGGTTTCATGTTTCTTTCCATAGCAATTAGTATAACATAACAATTTTGAAGTCTAAGGATATATTATTGGAAAAACACATTGATAATATTTAAATACAATATTTTCCATTATTTTTTAATAAATGGTTCATTTTTTTTTTAAATCTTAAAATATTTTTTTCTGTCTACGAAACATATTAAATTTGATTTTAATATTGATTACTACACTTATTAAATATAATTTATATAGGATGATTTTAGTATACACCTAAATATAATGAGTAAGATTAGACCTTTAGTGTATTCATTATTGGTTTTCTCATTTTTAATCATAATTAAGAAAAATATTCTTCTTCTCAATAAATATTTTATTTAGGAATTCAGTACATTCATTTTTCAATAAGTAATTTTTATTTTTGAAAAATCGATGATCATTGTTGATGTTTTGAAGACCATAAATCATATCACAAAAATTGAAAGGAAATTAATAATAAAAATTTTATTAGAAATGATGAAAAAAATATTTACTTATATGTTGAATTTTAATTACTTTTTAGAAATATAGATACTCTTAAATACTGATGAAGAAAAAATACAATCTAAATTTATCTCCATTTATTTATTTAGGGGTACGAAAAATAAATACATTTTCATAGTATAATAGTTAATATAAGTGTTCGTAGAACTAATACTCACAATCTTAATTTAAATGCTTAATGCAATTAATGTATTTCAGAATAAGAAGGATTATTTATTTCAAAAGGTAAAAAAATGTTGAACAATACACTTATTCTTATGGTTCACAAGTGACCACAAGCATAAAATATTACTACAAGATATAATTTATAATTTTTTGGATTCGTGGGATGTAATTTTGATGCGTGAATGCTGGAAAGAATTGTTTAATTGGATTTATGCATCCTTGTAATGAATTTGATGACATACATATAAATTGTATCATCATATTCGTTGTACCAATCACACTCAAAAACATCATGTATTTTATTCTATAATGATCATTTTTTATGTGAACTCATCAATTTGGAGAACCCTACTTGAGCCCACATCATCAACACACTATAAATAATATGGGTTGTTGGTTTGTACGTATATTTATAATTTTTCAAATTATTTTAAAAACACAACTCTAAATATTCCATTATCCTATTAAATGGATTAGATTATTCATAATAAATATAATAATTTCATTTTATATGTTATATATTTTTTAAAATTTATATTGAAATGATATTTAAATTTCTATTTTATTTATTATTTTATTTTATGTGACGAAATTATTTCCATAAATGTGAATGAATTGGAACATACTTACAGAAAAGGTTAGTCGTTATTTGTAGTAGCATTGTATATGACTACTTTAATAAAAATTACATATTGGACTGCCTAAAACGAGACATTCAACAACCATAAGAAAAGGGGACCTACCCGGTGAACCATAGAAGCAACAAATGTCTCATAGATGCGAGATTACATTCACATTTTATGTTACATGATGAGGTCAAGGTTCCTAGGCATGAGGAAAAATTCATTTTTTTCATTAAAAATTTCATTTACCATTTCAATGTAAGAAACATCCAAAATTTGAACAATTATATTCATGATCAAGACTAATACCTTCTACAAAATATGATTTTTAAGGTAATGGACTTCTTTATACAAGACAACAATGTATAGTTCATAAACCCACACAATATAGAACAAATTCAAAGACCTAATATAAAATGATATAGTTATATTATATAATATTTAACAATTTGGTGAGTTGAATCAATTTAATCCCTTAAAATGTGCTCATACTCACAATGAAAGACAATTTTTTTTATTATTCTAATGCACTCAAGGACATTATTTTGGAAAATTGATTGACTCAGTAATAATATAGTACTTGCACTTATAATATGTAGATCGATAGAAATAGTATTTCAAATACATAACATTTTATACATGAAACCAAATATAGTTGAAATTGAAGGAATATTATCTGTCATTTTTTAATGTTTTGGCTCTAGGATCATCCTAAGATTAATGCTATGAAACATTAGAATAGAATCCTACTTTGTGTACTGTAAACAAAACTACTTTAGAACTTTTCCATTATATTATGTTTTAATGAATTAAAAAATCCTTTTTATCCCTATATATTAATCATTATATTCATCTATGGGATTTGAAATTTTTTTATTTCATCGAAAATCATTTTGAAAATATATATACACAATATAAAGATAGGGCATTAATTTTAGTAAGTTGTATTTCTTCTACATAAAACAATAAAAAATGATTAATCTTCTATAATACCATTATACAGAAGATTATTTTTCATTTTGATAAAAAATATACATTTATAGCATCACCAAACCATATATTCCAACTCATGGAAGATTTCATAACATTTTAAAAGGATCGTTACATATTAGATTCCTTAGAAGTATAATTTGACACTTTAAAGCCATTATGTTATAGTTTATACATATATTTGAATAACATTAAATTATTGAATGTGAATTTAACATCCATTTAATATATCATATAAATATAATGTTATTTCTATTAATGTATGAATAAACATTATTATCACAAATGATAAACAATAAAACATTATAAAAACTACTATAATGTATAGAAATTAAACATTGATGATTAAAAAAATATAACATAAAAAATTATTAAAATATTAATTATAAAATTATAAAATTAAATTAAATATATAATTATAACAAAAACAAGTAAATAACCAACAAATTAATGAAAATTACCGAGAAATCATTTTAAAAGTTTAAAAACATAAATAGTAAATATAAATAGACAATTAAATTATAACAATCCAACCTATCACAAAACACATTAAATATTATTAAAAAAATTCTAATATATTCATTCATTTAAAAAAGTTATTTATTGAAGATATATGTTAGTGTTGTTATAATATAGTTTTATAAATTTATATTTTCATATGATTGATTCATTTCTATATCCTCCACTTACATGATATAATGTTTTTTATTAATTAATCTATATTTTTATTAAACTATTTATATAAGAATATTAAATGATACATAAAATGATAGGAAAAGACAAAATGAGGTCCCAACTAGGATGATTGTATGATTAGTGTACAACACTATGTCCTCAAAAAATAGGTTGAGTATTGGAATCTTTCACCATGTTTCCACATCACACAACATGATAGAACTTATCATATTTAATTCAAAAATATAGTCATTTTAAATGCCTATGGAAAAATGCAACACATGTATGATATTCGTATATAAATTACTAAATGATATTCAATTCATGAATGATACATTAAGAAAAAAATATACCCCCAAAATTGGTATTTATATAGGAAATGTATATCTAAAAATTCCACATTTCTGATAGATGAAATATGTTAGAGATATCATCCTTAATTATAGAACTCCTAAATCACTTTTTATATATATATAAATATTCCACCATCATGGACCACAATTCTCCATAAGATTTCTTAAACATCACAATTAATTATATTTTAATTAATACTAGTTTAAAATCTAATGTGAGCATCATATTACATACGTGTTGTTAGCACAAACACAAAATTTATTGGCCCCAATCATGTGCACTAATGAATATATGGAATAAAAATTTTCTACTAATTCTAGCTTTTATAGACATATTACGTGAATCATCCCAAATATATATATGGAGTGCATCAAGAATCACCCAACACGAAGCAATTAATTCCATGAATCTTTATAACATTCACATTAATAATAAATATCATAAAGTCATACCCACACATTTAATTAAACTAGTCATCCATGGGAATACGAAAACAAATAATTCATAACCATCAATAATGTGATTTTATTCTAGAACCCTTTTTGTGAACTGATACATTTCACTGGAATAGACCTACGGCAAGGGGTAGTAATCTCTAATATAAGAACCACCCTTGTGTGTTTTAAAGGAGATAATTATAATCATTTGAATGACCCCCATTCTGCATAAGATGACTATAAGAGAAATCATCATGAAACACAACAAATTAGGACTACCAAACCCATCAACCCAAACAACCTTCATGGAATTATATGTATAGATACAAACCTCTTCATAAGACACCATAATCAGGGCAGTATTGACCATAAGGATAAAGGAATCGTGCCTTTCAAGAATACATCTCAAATAGGGAAGTACCAAATTCTTTTGTTAGTGTGTTGTGGAAAAACACATAATCATAATTGATGGAGATGTATGATCGAATATGTATAAATGAGATGATCAAATACAAGAGGGGGGAGGGGGAATTGTATAATATAAAAACCCTTAAAGAAATTTGTATAAAAATAATTCACAACACCTCTATGCTCTGATAACTTGTTTGATTCCAGAAAAGTGATTCTAGAAATAAAACATAACAAATGTTTAAAAAAACTAAGATTCTACATTAAAGACTATAGAATCATATATACTTAGAGTACAAGTATAAAAAAGTATAAGAAAGTTATACTTTCCTAAACAACTTAAATCATAGCAGAATACAAAACTAGAAACACTACATGTAACAAGTAGTAACACTTTTAACCCAAAGAGATGTGTATCAAACAACCCTGGATAAATGTCCCATGATTTATACATTCAAGAAATAATGTCTTACCCAAGCTTAGGTATGCCCTCAACTGGAAGACCAGTATCTGTCTTTCTATCCCTGCAAGCCCTTGATTTGAATAGAAATTGGCACCTCTAACTTCATAACCTATATTCTCTGATTTCAAGAAAATTGTACCTATACACTAAAAATTTCAACACAAAGAAATGTTTTAACATGTTGTTCAAATGTTATGCATGAATCCTGAGAGTTTATAATAGCCCCTCTCTCTCGAAATCACTTCAACAGCATTTAATCCAAGTTGTCAAAGATCATTTCTTCAAAAGTTGTATGTTGAACTCATTCAAATTATCTCTTATTTATATTCACATCTCCAACAGTCGACTTCCTCCTACAACAATAATATTTTTCATTGAATTTCGGAGGGACCTGTACACATGTAACTCAACCAATGGTTAATAAGTAACTCAAATCACGACATCATTATATAACAAAAACACATGTCAGTAAATATATGATTACAAAACCACAATCCAATATTAAGAAGGTTAGAAAATATAGATTCATAGTCTAATAAAAAATACATTAGGTCACTACAATGTCATTCAGATTCTTTTTTATGAGGAATTCGGAACCTGATCTCTACAGAATTCAGTGTCTGAATTTCAAGGGAATTCGGAGCCTAAATTTATATGAAAATCTGATGTCTGAATTTATAAGAATTCGGAACCTAAACTCACAAAGCTCATGGTCTGAGTTCCTAGGATTTCAGAGTCAGAACATATAGAGTCTTGAGTTAGGGTTCATGTGATTTTGGAGTCAAAACTCATAAGTGTTCAGAGTCTGAATTGATGAAGCTCAAAGTCAAAACTCAGAAGTGTGCAGAGTCTGAATTCAGAAAACTCGGTGTTAGAACTTAAAAGAGTTCGTAGTCAGAATTCATAGAACTCAGAGTCAAAATTTAGAGTCTGAAAAAATAATGCTCTTAATCTATGTATTTAATTATTCCGAGACTCCTAGATATGAATCCCAGTTTTATACATAGACAAAATAATGAACAAGGAAAAACCTGGTAAGGATAAATTTCCTTGTGGAAGGAAAATTCTCCTTAGATAAGTAAAACATAATGTAAAATGGGTTTTTCCTTAAGATATGGTGTTTGTGATTTTTAAAAAAATAATGAAAGGTATAATCATAAGGAGACCTTATTGACATAACGATCTTGCTCAAACATGATGTAGTGGAAAAGTCAGAATGAAAACCCTTATTGAATCAACAATCTCCCCCTTTTTGGAAATCACAAACATCATTATAAGAATGAATATATGTACTCAACAAAAGAATTATACTTTTATATAAAACTTATCTCCCATTATACATGGAAAATGGTGAATAAGTCTAACTCCCCCTTAGTATTTGTAACACTAAGGATAGTATACTAGATTTTCATATTGAGATTTTTCATTATCTTGAATATAAAAATAGTCGTAATGAAAAGTCCCCCTTAGATAAACTCCCCCTAAAAAATGATAGTTCTTCTTTACATAGAATTATTTTTCCTTTCTCCCCCTTTGTGATTTTCAAAAAGGAATTAATGGAATAGAAAGGAAATTATAGTACCTGAAATATTAGTTCAAAATATTCAATCAAAAATGAGCAACCAATAATTTCATTTAGATAGGAATAAATTTTAACGGGGAAAAAAATACAACAAAATACCAGATTGATCTATTTTCATTCCTTCTCCCTATGGATCAATTTCATCACTATGGATTACATATTTGTCATTTCCTTATGGTCTTCCTCAGGTTTCTTTAGGATTTGATCCTGATCCTTTCCTTTCTTCTATAAGGCCTTGATATTTTCTTCCTAAGCCATCAGAGAATCTTCTTGATCCTTCACCAACTCCTATTGCTTAACAATATTTTCTACGATCTTGATCTAGAGATCCCATTCCTTATTCCAAATTTGGGAAACAGAATATAACTTTCAATTCAAATCCTTTACCTCTTGAATCCAGGTATTTTTTTCAAGGGTAAAATTTTCCTCAAAGCTTGTCGATAGATCTTAGATTTTATTATCTTCATTATCAAAGGCTTTCAAAACATAATGTTGAAAGTGATCAAGCTCTCTCAAATGATCAAATACCTTCTTTGACCAGCTTGTATCTTTATTACACATTTTTTGGTGGGAATCATATTTCATGATGATTTTCTAGAAATCAATTTCATGATTTACACATTTTTCCATCTCAAATGATATTGAATATGATTATTGATTCATGTTTTGCTGGAGAATATGAAATCCCAAACAATTCTTGGAAAGATCACAATAGTCTCAATAAGCTTCATCTGCGATTGGATGACAAAATCATGTCCTAAAAAAGATGACTCCGAATCTAACACCTTTCTAGGTGAGGAATCTTTTTCTTACTCTACAAGGTTCCTCTTCAAATATCAACAAGCTTCTTTCTTCTTATGAAATAATTTTCCAAGTTTACCAACAATCACTTTTTCCCATTATCATTACTTGGAGAAGCTTCCTCATTCGGAGATTTATTCTTACTTTCACACAACTAAACAATTCAATCTTCATAAATTTTATGTTTTTCATCTCCTGTGTTAATTTCTTCAGGTTGAATGAAGTCATGATTATAACTATCTTCCTCAGAGGTCTTATTCACTTCATCTTCTGCTTTTCCTCTAACCCATGAGTATAATTCTTTGAAGATATGGCTTGATAAGTCCCATTTGACAATTTCATGGAAGCACGTTCATTTTTATGAATGTCTTAAACTTGCATTATGAGGTCATCTATGTCATTACTACTTTCTTCTTCTTGAAATTCTTCTGATACTTTCATTTACTCAGTAATCTTTCTTGAATGTTTTCTGGAATTAGAAATTTCTTCCCTAAGGTCTCGGGTAAGGGTTATACTAAAAACGATTTCGACACAAGTATATTTTGGATTCTATCATAGTATCCATTAGATGGTATTGAACATTCTTAGCCTCTATCATTTTCATCTTCTGATACTTCTACTTGACATTATTCTCAAGATCTTCATCAGTCTTTTCTTTTAGAACCTTGGCCTCAGCAGGATCTAGGCCAAACTATGGTTCCTCTTCCATTATGTTTTTCTTATCCTCCATCCACATTGCAACAACTTCATCTGGAAAAGTGTTCTACATCTCGAGGTTTGGAGGTGCAGTTTGAGCATCTTTATCTTTAGGTGGTTTCTCTTCTCCTTCTACATCCTTCAATTTTCTTTTCTTACCATCCTTTTTTGATGATTCTTCCACTTCATGTTTTTATGGAATGTCTTTTTCATCATCCTATTATAGGTTATAGAATTCTCTAGACTCATTAGAGAATCCAATATTCATTCTCTTTAGAGTATCAAAACAATCTAACAAATCTTTTCAATTCTTCTTCTTGGAACTGCAAGGAAATTTAAAATACTCATGGAACCAAACTATTAACATGGAAATAAAAGCTAGATACATTATAATATGAGCTTTCAGGTTTCCATACATAATATTCTCTATCATAATGAGAATATGATTCGTCAAATTTATCTTCCTCAGATTCACCAGAAAATATAGGATGTACATGCCGCTCTTCTTCATGGGGCCCTTATCACCATTTCTAGGAATAAGGAATATTCCAACCCATAACACAAGGATCCTATTATTGGTTGATAGAATAGAAATTTTTGGAGTCTTAGCATCTATGATTCCAAGGCACTCCATAGATTTTACATAGATAAAACTTCCATGTACATCTGTTAATTTGTGAGAACAAAATTCCACTTCTCCGTCATAAGATAGCACTACCGAGTTAGCTGCCTTGGTATATGAAATGGAATAAGTTTTTCCGTTTCTTCTGATGGAAAACTTTTCTCTTCCATCATCATTGAAGAAACATATTAACTCATAAAAGTATATAATCATATCTGGATACACTACATCATCAGCTCTAGGATTTGATATATAAATCCTTTCCCATCCATTCAGATTGATGTTCTTGGATATAATGGAATCATTCTTTTTGAAGATGATATGATGAACCAATATATCCCTGTAAATCTAACACTCTGAAATAGACTTATCAATTGAAATATATTGAGCAAGAAATTTTCCAGACATTAGAATTTGAGTACATCTGAAAAGTTCGGAATGAACTTTTGAAGAGGGGAAAAGCTTCGACACACAACAGCTTGAAAACGATGTAGGACAACCCTTTGGGTGTCCTTTATATAGGTGTTGATATGATGGATGACCTTCCAATGATAATCCAATGTTTGATAAACCTTGTGATTAGATCTAAAGGTTTTAATAATTTCCACAAGGAAAATTTGATAGGATCCGATCTTTTGAGTATTTTAAAGGGAAAAATTCGTATTTAAGAAAAATAGAATCTGAAAATTTTATGAATAAATGAAAATACCAGATTGTAAATAATGAATAAGAAAACATACCTTTATGATTTCCACGATTATTATTCATAATAAGAAAATATTCTTGAAGAAAATTGGATTCCAAAAAATTTGAAAATGAAAAACATCATTACAAAGGATTTTGAGTAAAGAAATTTTCATTACAGTAATTTTGAGTTGAAATCTTCATTACCAAAATTGTGAGTATGATAATATTCATTCCTAAAAATTTTGAAAAAAAAAATGAATAAAATAAAATTTACTATGAAAAATATGAATGAAATACTAACTATGAATTATGTTGAAAACAACATCAATAAATACATGAAAAACATCATTATGAAAAACATGAAAAACATCATTATGAAAAATGTGAAAAACATCATTACGAAAAACATGAAAAACTAACCTAAAAAATGTAATCCCACTATGAAAATGAGATTATTACTATAAGGAGATTAGTTTTAACAAAATGTTAACAAGGAATATTACCTTATGGTTATCATTCCTAACTTATGTTTAATGTATTCAAATCTTTCAAAGGGTAATGATTTTTTGAAAATAACAACATGTTAATCTTGTATTTCAATAAATTAAACAATGATATCCCCTTTTTGCATGTGATCCCCAAGAATGTGATGCCTAATATATATTTCTTTTTTCATGAGAGTGATGTGCATGGTTTTTACTAAGAGAAATGCCACTTTTTTTATCACACATAATTTGAGTTTTAGAAAAAATCATACCATAGTCGGTGAGTGTGTGTTGCAACCACAACACTTGATCACAACAACTACCCGCTTCTACATATTCAACAACAATAATGGAAATTGCTACTGAGTGTTGTTTCTTGCATGACTAGGAAACTAATGAATCTACTAAGAAATGAAAAGATCTAGTTGTACTTTTCTTATCTATTCTACATCCAAAAATGTTAGCTTCTGGAAACTTTTATTGATAAAATTATCTCCAGATATATAAATTATCATAAATACATGGATAAATTTATGTAGTGAAAAATTCATTTCAATACCATTAAATGAGATTCCATATGATTGGATTGATTTATTTCACATAAGTATACTGAAAACACTATGTCTGGACCACTAGTTGTCATGTAATTTATGAATCTTATCATACCTCTAAATTATATTTAGTCTACTGGTTTCCCAGCATCATCAAGATCAAGTGTGTTTGAGATACCAATAGGAGTAATAATACTCTTAGTGTTTTCAAATCCATACTTTTTAAGATGATATTTAATATACCTATGTTGGGATATATAGATTTTTTCTGGTTTTTGAGAAATTGGATAACTGAGGAAAAATTTTAACCGGACCCTCATACTCATTTCAAAATCATATTTCTTATGTAACTTCTTGTTCTTATAGATTGATTCCCAACACCAATGATTCTATCACTGGGATGATTATTATGAAGTGATAGATTTGGGTTTTGTAAAACCTGTTCATCAACGTAGGGTAGAAAGTGTTCTGGGGTAAATGCTTCAGGAACATTTTCATGAACACTTTCTTTATTAGAAGAGTCTTCTAACAAAAGATGATCATATATTTTTAAAACAAATACAATGATACAGGTTGGGGTTGTTTAAAAATGAAGGGATTAGTTTCATCAAATTTTACATGTACTGATTCTTCAATAGTACAAGTGATCTTACTGAAAACTCTATAAGCTTTATAATTTGGGGAGTAACCTAATAAAATTCCATCATCGGATTTTGGTATGAATTTGTGTATGTTATCTATAGAATTCATAATTAATACCTTGAATCCAAAAACCATGAAGTGAGAATGTCTAGGTTTTCTCCCATTCCATAACTCATAATGAGTTTTTTATGAAATGGTCTAATCAAAACACGATTTATAGTATATCAAGAAGTACTTACAGCTTCAGCCAAAAAATGTCTGGCTGCAGAATATTCACTCAACATGGTTATTGTTATTTCTAGAAGAATTATATTTCTTCTCTCAACAACTCATATTTTTAGTAGGTCAAGGTGCTGATAAGTTATGAGTAATGCCTTTTTTACTACAAAAGGTTTCAAATTCAGAATTTTGATTTTATCCTCCATGATCACTATGAATAGATATCAAAGGAAGGTTTTTCTCATTTTTATCAGTGTCTATAAAACTTTTGAAATATGAAAAATCATCAGATTTAATTGCTAGAAAAGAGACCCTCATAAATCTAGTGTAATCATCAATTAAGAAAAATACATAATATTATCCCCTGATGCTTCCAGTTTTTGTTTCTCCAAAAAGATCCATATGCACCATCTATAATACATCATTGGTTGATAATTCACTGATGGATTTAAAACTTGATTTAGGTTTCATTCAATATTGACAAGGATCACAGAGTTTTGAAGAATCAAATCTATGCTTCGACAGATCCTTAACTATTCTTTTATTTGAATGTATACGTTTGTTGCTAAGGTGACAGTGATCTAGCCTTCTATTCCAAAACCAAGAATGGTCTTCCGTTGCACTAAGGAAAGAAAGATCTTGGCTCCTATTGTAATTTTAGTTTAGTGTGTAAAGATTTTCTTTCCAGTTGGCAGAGAGAATAAACTATTATGTGGAATTTTGTAATAAGCACTTATCATTCTAAAAATTCAGAAGGTATCCTTCACCACATAATTGTCTTATGCTAATGAGGTTTTTCTTAAGGCCAATAACAAGTAAAACATTTGAAATCAATTTTTTCCAAGAAGAATGATGTTACTTATACCAACAATTTCTCCCTCAGCATTATCTACAAAACTAACATTTCCTTCTATCGTCTAGATAATAACTTAAAAGAGCTTTTTGTTACCAGACATATGATGGTAACATCCACTATCCATGTATGTAGTATTTCTGTTGGTACATTCATTATTTTCATAAAAATAAGAGAGTTAGACATTCAGAATCAAAACATTCTTGGATCTGGAATTGTTAGACAGTAAAATTTTTGCTATCCATATTTTTAAAAAAATAATCTTTATGGAACTCTAGATATTGAACATTTTTCAAAGAGTAATTTATCTTCCAATGCCCACCACTTTATAATTTAGTACAAAAAGGGGCTCTAGGAGGAACAAAATAATTTTTTTTGAAAACCAGTTTTCAGTGAGTATAACATTCTACAGTAGTGTTTTCTTAAGGATTAATTTGATAATACATCTTTTCAATATTTTCCGTACCATAGGTAATGTTTGGAAGATGTTTCTTAAGGGAAAATATTTCAGATTTTAATCTGATGACTAAATTCCAATCCTCAAGAATCATTTCCTTAGCGTAATATTTTTCCTCAAAATAATTTAACATTAAATATAGCATCCTTGAGATCTTTAGAATGTTTTTCCTTTACAAAATTTACTTCGTTATGGTCTTTAGAGAGTTTTTCTACAAGCCCATCCTTGTCATTAAGATCTCTATAGAGGTTTTAAATCTATTTTCTAAGAATTTTTTCCATATTATTTTCCTTGTCTAATTTCTTTGATATTTTTCAATATTGTGCTTATAGAAACTTTTAAAATCTAGATACTTATTCATAAGAATGCTTTTCATCATTTTTTTAAGATTAAGTATCTTTATTAGATGTAATATCTTAATAATAGAAATTCTTATCAAGAGATACATTTGTTAAAGCCTCGGCAGAGCGTACCTTGGATATAAGACATGTATTAGGGAATATGTAGTAATAATGAATCCCATATTATTCTCTGATGATTATTCATACTCAGAAGATTCACTTCTTGATGAGTCACTACAACTAGAACTACATGTATTATTTACATTAATGCCTTTCTTGTTCATCAAACGATATAATTTTTTCTTGTTGATTTCTGAATTTCTTTCCTTCTTTTCCATCATTTTCAATAAAGGGAATTAAGGTCTGATATGACCTGTTCTTCTACAATCATAACAAATATGTTCCCCATCTTTATTATCTTTTTATTATCTATTCTTGTACTTATTCTGATATTTATATTGAGAAACTATATTGTTCATTCTTCAAGCAAGATTAGCTAACTCATTCTCATACTTTTCTATGTTACTAGATTCTAATTGAATAATAACATTCATTGAATTTTCCCTAGTTACACTATCTAGGGATTTGGATTTCATCTTTTTAGATGTAGTTGTAAAAGCAACTCCTATATTCCCATTTTTTTTTTTTATAAATTTCAGCATCTCTCTTCATTCTCGACTCATGCTGAAGAAGAGTTCCAAACAATTCATCTATGGAAATCTGGGTAACCTATTTATTTTAATCAATTGTTGTCCTCTTGGACTCCGAATCATTTGGCATGATATCTATGATATTATCCACAAGGGCCTCATCATCCAAACCTTTTTATACCATATATTTAAGGCTATTTAGTATTTATATAAACCATTGTTGAACATTTCTTATGGGTTCTTTATAAGGAATGTTAAAGCTATGTTATTCATCTATCAAAATTGCTCTTCATGTCACTATGACATTAGATGTACCAAAATGTGTAACTTCGAGTTTCTTCCAGATACTCATCACTTATTTACATGATGATATTTGACTATAGATGTTCCTAGTCATGGATCATAGCAATATTTTTCTCGCATAGAAGTTTCCTTGATATTCTGATTTCTCCTAATTAATAAAAGATCTCAATTCCTTATCAGGAATCATATATTTTGATGTCATCATTAGATAGTTTTCAACTACAGTGTTGATAACGAAAGTCTTCATCCTATATCTCAAGTACTCTTAACCATTTCCATCAAAAATAAAGGGTATGGTAGGATTTAGATTATCGACAGAACCAACATTTGAATCTAAAATCTTAATGAAAAACAAGGCACACAAACTTTTTAGTAATATAAGTATGTAAACAATGGAAAATATCCTAAGAAGGGAAATATAGAACTAGAGTATCAATAAGGCAAAATGAGTCCAAAATTTATGAGTATAAAAATATGAATCTAAAAAAGTATGAATCTGAAAAATATGAATCCGGAAATTCGATTCCCAAAAAGAAGAAAATTTATCATTGAATATAATTGTGAGATTTATTCAGATTTAACCAAAACACTGATTCCAATTATAAGATTCTTTCAGGGTATGAAGTTTCAAACCTCTAATACCACTTTTAGGATCGAATGTGTAAAAATGAGATGCTCAAATACAATATGGGGTGAATTGTATATATTAAAAATCCTAAGGAAATTTTGTATAAACCGAACTCACAACACATCTAAGCTCTAATAACATGATTGATTCCAGAAATGTTATTCCTAAAATGAAACATAATAGAAGTTAACAATAACTAAGATTCTATCATAATGTGTATAGAATTATATATATTCAGAGTACAAGTCTAAGGATGTTTTAGAACGTTATAATTTCCTCAACAACTAAAATTAAAGTGGAAAACAAAATGGAAACACTACAAGAAACAAGTTGTAATTCTTTTAACCCAAAGAGAAAGGTATCCAACAACCCTGGATAAAGGACCCTTGATTTATAATTTCATGAAAGTATGTATTACCCAATCCCAGGTAATCCCTCAATCCGAAGATCAGCATCTATCTTTCTATCCCTGCAAAAATTCGATATGTATGGAAATCTGCACCTCTGACTTCACAGCCTCAAGTATCTGATTTCAAGGAAATCAAACCTCTGCATTAAGAATGTATTCACGAAACAATGTTTTAGAAAGACGTACAAACTTTCTACAAGAATCGTTTGAGATTATAAAGCCTCTCTCTCTATAAATCACTTCCACAACATGTAATCCAAGTTTTCAATGTTCAGTTATTCAAAAGTTGTGTGTTGAGATCTTTCAAATAAGCTCTTATTTATAGGCACAACACCAATGGTCGGATTCAACCTCCAATGATCATAATTTTCATTGAATAATGGAGGGACTTTTAAACATGTACCTCAACCAATGGTTAATGATTAACTGAAAGAATTAAATCATTTAATAACAAAAACATCTTTACGTAAAAATATGATTACATAAAGAGAATCAAATATTCATAATATTAGAAAATAAATAATTAGAGTCTAAAAAAATACAATAAATCTCTATAATGATATTCAGATTCTGTTTTATGTGGAATTTATAACCTAATATCTTCTGATTTCGGCATCTAAATTTAAAGGAAATTCGGAATCTGAATATATAAGAAAATTCTGATGCTGAATTTAAAATAATTTGAAACATGAGCTCACAATGTTCGGGTTCTGAGTTCCTAAGAGTTCGAAGTCAGAACATTCAGAGTTTAGAGTCAGGGATCATGAAAATTCCGAGTCAAGACACAGAGGATTTCACAGTTTGAATTAACAATTCTCAGAGTCAGAACACAGTTGGGTTTGGAGTAGGAATTTAAGAAAACTCGGAGTTAGAACTCATAAGAGTTCAGAGTTAAAATTCTGAGACCTTGGCGTCAGAATTCGGAGTCTAAAAATAATATTCTCTTAATCTATGTATTATATGATTCTGAGGTTTTTAGATATGAATCATAATTTTATGCATAGAAAAAATAATTATCAAGGAAAAATATGGTAAGGATAAATTTCCATGGGGAAGGTAAATTTTCCTTAGACAAGTAAAACAAAGGGTAAAATTAGTTTTTCTTTGAGATAAGGTGTTTATGAATTTCAAAACATGAATGAATTGTAATGTCATAAAAAGACCTTATAGACTTAACAATCTCCCCCAAACATGATGGAATGGAAATGACATAAGGAAAATCTTATTGACTCATTAGGAGAAACAAATACATCTTGATCAACAAAACACATTCCCTAATTATCGATGGAGGGTACTAATATCCAGTATAGAAATTAGGGTCCTCACTATCTTTATAGAATTATTATAGGGTGCACCCCCTATAAATGATATGAACATAATGCCCCAAACCCAATCATCATCCCTATATAGCTAAATCCTAATTTGGTCTATCTCCCACTGAAAAGGGTCATCGATTAAATAGAATCTGTTGTCGTCTATGTATAGAAAGAACATATATATTTTATTTATTTTCCTAAAAGATACTTCTGACAAAAAATCATGGAAACCAGACCATAAATGCAATGGATGGACATGTATTGACCCTTGGGAGAGCCACATAGAATGTTGGGTTTGGGGGTGTTGTTGCATGGCTTCCATTCTTGTCACATGTTCCCTCCTAGGATGGGTTTGGAAGAATTACCAAACTATATCGTGGGTTGTCCAATGTACTTGAGGCCTGCATTGAGTTGTCATGGATAACCAACATGCGGTGCCCAGCCCAGCGTGGTTCAGTCATTCCCAATGAAACCCCACCAATTAAAAAACATATTGGGATAAAATTGTTATACTATTTTTAAAAAATTATTTCAATCTTCAAAACACTATTAATTCCATGTTTACTCAGCCCAAAGGAAAAACTGTATATTTAAAGTAGAAGATTCAACAAATGGTTCTCCAAAGGATAACAACATTTTTCATATAGGGAGTCTATGAAACAATAATACCCTAACATTGATCTAATTATCAATAAGAAAAAATAATTTTCACTACAAGAACCCAACTTCCAAGACCTCATTTTGAATCATTGAACTACTGATCCGTAAAATCTGGAAATGTGTCAAACATATTCTAAGTGCACATTTCATGATTACATAAAAAATACATCTATAAATCGTTTCTTGAGTGTGAGAAAAAAAATTGTATGGTAGTTTCATGTATTCATGGTTTGATCAAATGGTTTAAATTAATTTTAATAAATTAAAAGAAGAAAAATTATATGAAGTTTTTATAAATCATAATAAATGTCATATTGAGAAAATAATTTACTAACCCAATTGATTTAATTTTTATTATGCGGATTTAATGAATTATTTTCTTGACATGAAAATCATAGTATGAAATGGGACGACACTTCAGGTTGATAATTCATAGAGATATCCATAGTTTTCGGAATTAATTGCATAGAGTAATGTCATGATTTGGACTGTGATGGATTATGTTTACATTATGATTCGATGATGTCATGATTTGATGATGTGTGGATATTGTGGGAGAATATGATTATGATTAAGTGGATTTGTTTTTGACAATTTGATAATGGGATGATTCACAGATGATGTGAGCATTAAATGTATATTGCTATTATATATGTTGGGGATGTGGGCCACATGTTGAGTGATTAGATATGCTATTTTTCATGATTATTTTGACAGTTTTAATGGTATGGTAGAAATTATGATGTGGTATTATAATTTTTATATTACATTTTGTGATTCTTTTCATACTATAATAACTCCATTGAAATAGTAAATTCTTAATTATGCTGATCTTATTCCATGGATAAAAAAGACATGGTGATGTGACTAATGATAAATTTTATATATTGTTTTCCCATTATCTCAACCACACACGCTATTTTATTACTTGTTCCACATATAAATATTTTAATACCATTAATCCACATGGATATTGGTTAGTACACTATGTACTCATATCACCATAGTTTCTTAATTTTTTTTATTGATGATATATTATAGATTTGTGATGTAGTTCAAGTATCTTGTGTAGAATTATAGACTGATCTAGATATTTTGTAATCCATTTATTCAAGATTTTTTATATCTTTATGTCATGTAGGTAATAAATACGTTTTATAGAGATAATTTTTTTTATTAATGGTACCCATTGTGTTTTGATTTTTTGTTTTTCTATTTTCATGAAATTTAACGGGGTAAAGCCTCCTCTTATTGTGATAGATACCTTCAGTATAGGTCTTCAACTCATGGAAAATAGGTTGAGGGATTTAAGGGACTATGTATTATCATATACCTACCATAAGAATATTTATTAGGTATTTTATTCCCTTGGTGGCACTCCAAAACCAAAATTTTAAACTGTTCCACTATTTTCACTAAATAATTTTAAAAAACATTGAAATAATACTAAAGGACTGAAAAAAAATAATTCACTAACTTAATTTTAATTTTTAAACATTTTTCAATGGATATCATTTCTTAGAATTAATCATGGATGATATACATGTCACACATAGAACAACTCCCTCAATATTCAAGTCATACATTAATGGTATGCCTATTTTAAAAGAGGGAGAGATGGAGAGAGAATTATTATAAAATTATTATATAGAATAACAATAATTGTTGATATAAACCTATATGAAAAATGTTTCACCATATATGAATTGTAATGACCCGAGAAACCCTGTTTCGTTTTTTTTTCAAGTGAACCATCAATCAATAACAAAATCCATGAAAATTTCTTTTATTTAAATAAGAGACATTTTGGCTACAACATCCTCTGACCAAACAAGAAGGTATATTAACCCAAAAACCAACTAAGAACCCGATTACAATAATGGGAAGACCGCTTAATACTACTAAGAGCCTGAGAATGCGGTAGGGGTTTCGAGCGTCCATCATAAGGAACATGAGGATGGATGAAGCCACCGCGACCTTGCTTAGCACCAAGGGGATCAAACGAACCATCTTCCTTTCTCCTTCGGTAACTTGGGGTAAGGGACACCCAAGACAAAACCCTATTATAATTACCAATATGACCGTTGGACCTCAAACGGCCACAAATTCAACCGTTGGTTCCCCAAGAATCTAAGTTTTATTTTGACCGTTGGAAATAAAATAATTTACCCCAAAATGATCGGAATGATAATTGTTTATTTTGATTTAATATTTTAAAGTTTCATCAATGTTTGATTTATCTCTTGTTTTCCCAAAATGATAATTTTAATTTATGTTTCTAAACTGGGAAAAAAAATATATTATTGTTTTTCATCCACTATACATATTAATTGGAACAATTAAACTTTTTTACACCTGATGGATTTTTATGAGTTATATATATTTCAATAAATTAGATACATTACTTCTTTAATAATTTGACCTTTATTAACTATTTTGGAAACTATAGTAAATTATGGATTTAATTACAAATCTCGCGTCTTTAAGTTCACACAAATTCTTTTAAGCAACCAATTTCTTTTTCTCTCCTTAAAAGAGTGTATCCGAATGTTTTCATCAAATTTTACATTAAGGTAATTATTATATTCATCAAAGGCAAAATAAATAAATAAATAAACAAAGAAATATATATTTTTATGAGTAAATCGATGCTTTCTTTAATTGGTTAAATGAACCTTTAATTTTCCAAAATATATTAACTATGGTTTAAAAATAATATACATATTATAATAAGGCCAATAAAAATTATTGGTATTTTATAATAGAATATATATATATGTGTATATATAATGACATGTTTTCATTAAATCAATTAATAATTTTTATTTGAACAATGATTTTTATTAAAATAATAAAGGTGGTTTAATAATTGAATTCAATAATAATAATAAGAAAATCATTGAATTAATAAATTAATAAGAATATTAACAAAGTTTTTTTTAAGAAACCTGTAGAAACCGCGTTTTTTTTAAAACCGCGGAGAACCCCGGGCCGTCCGATCCGGCCTCCCCTGATAGAGGCCATTGATTCCATTTAATGCCCCGTCAACTTTGAGCCGCTTGATTTCCCTCTTGTAATCCCAGTCATCTGTTGTTTTTCCGCTTCTCTCCCCTCCGCAGCTTCTTCTTCCCCCGCGTCCACCTCCTCTTCTTCACTTCGTCACTGTACCAGTAGACTAGGGGGTCCCGTTTTCTTCTCTAGGCCAGTGAAGTAGGCCCAGTTGTTCCCTCTTTTCCTCAAGTTGACACCGACCTCGCCTCGGGCCGAAGACTCCCCTGAGGTCCTCTTCTTCTTCTTCATTTTTTTAACTCCCTGTTGCACCGAAGGCCGAAGGACCGGCTTCCCTGATCTCTTTGGTTCCTGGACTTCGGTTGCTGCCTCGTTCTCTCCTCCTCCTCATCGAACAGGTAAGGGAGAAGTTTTTCCGTGGTTTCTTTTTGAGTTTCGATTTTATATATCCATATATATATGTGTGTGTTATGTATATATGTATACATCCTGTGGTTTTACACCTGATTCCACTTGCTTCGTCGTCTCCACTCCTCCTCTCCGTACAGTAAGGGTCGAACTCTATTTCTAATGTTTGCTTTTAAACTTCGGTTTTCTTATAGACATAATTATATTCGGGCTATATATATATTTATATGTGTATAACATCTATGTTTATACCTTCGGTACCCCTTGCCTCATCTTTTCCTCCACTCCAAGCAAGGTGAGAATCACGTTTTACCATTGGTTGGGTTTTGACAAGATTCAGTTTTATATAAGTATGTATATATTTTTATATATACATAATATATGTACACTCCTGGTAAGTTTGAACCTGGTGCGAACCTTGAATTTGAGATCTCTTTCTCGGCTTGAAGAACCGAATAGTGGGTAAAGGAGAAGATCCCTCCTTCGGTTTTGTTTTCTCCAGTTTTGGTACACTAAATTTTATATACACCTTACATAAATATATATGTGTATAAAAATATACATTAAGGCATTAAGAACCGGTTACCACCATTTTCATCATCCAGAATTCGATCAAGTTGAAAGCAGTTTTTTTAAGGGTTTATTTTAACTCGGTTTTAATGTTATACACATTGTGTATATATGTTTATATATATATATATATATACATTTATATACACATAAGTATAAGATGATATATGCTAATATAATTTTTTTTCTTTCAATGATTATACCCTGGTTCTTCCTCCCTTCTAAAATGGAGATTTTGAGTAAATGAAAGAATAGGTAAAACTATGCAAGTGAATGAATTTTATTGTTGTTGTATATACACACACACATATGTGTATATACATCAATATGAACTTAGTGACCATGATTTCAATTTTTTTTAAAGCATGACGATGTTTATGGGTTGGTTGGATTTCAAAATCATTATTGAAACTAAGAATTTTCATTTATCACTGTTATGGATAAATCGGGATCTTTGTTTTGTGAAAATGGTTAGTATGGACTCCTTGAACTTTTACAAATGCATACATGTATTCATAAGGATGTACTCATGTTTATTTAAAGTGCTAATGGAAGAGTTTACACAATTATATGTATGATTTCCAAAGATGGACTTGATTATGAACATTGTAACCTCAACTGCCTGTATTAAATGCCTATGACATCCATTTATCATCATATGTGTATGTTATGAACAACCCTTATTTAATTGGGTATTATGATGTTATGTAATGTTAAGTGTTATGTTCATTTTCTTGAAAACCCATGTTTTTCAAATGTTAAGATAACTGGTTATGTGCACGGAGTTTTAGCATGCATGTCATCATGTTTTTCAGGATAAAACTGTTTTCATTTTATGAATACATATGTGAAAATGGGGTTTAATTAATAATGCACGAATCCCTATGAATATTGACCATGTCAAGTTATGTGAGGGATGTATAGGACTTACAAGTGATGGGTGCGCCCTGAATTATATAGAGCAATAAGAATGATGTGACGGGTGCGCCCGAAATTATAAAGCGCTACAATGCACTGGGTAAAGCAGGAGTCTCATGAGACGAACATGTGCGATGGTGTTGGCAGTTAGCCTTGACTTGTGCTAAGAAAATAGGGTGGGCAGTGAGCCTTGACCTGTTAAGTATGTTATACGGTCTTGAAGAAAAGTCTTGACAAAGTCCAGGATTATAGATTCCCTCTGCATGTAATGATAAAGGTTAACCGGGGGTTTGTTCAACTAACAGGAAAACCCCTAGTTGAAAGCTCCCAAGATCATGAAGATGTACATTATGTAACAAGAATTGTTTTTCATATGGTAAACTGTTTGATGAACTGCACTCATGAACCACGATATGCATGTTTTCCCTACTTAGCCATAGAATTCTTTTCGAATTAAAGTAACCTTGTTTTAACATAATCCATTGTTTTTTATTTTTATATTGTGCACTCTGATCATGTTTACATTAAATCTCATTCCAAGTGCATGCTTCTTTGTGCAAGTGGTTTTCAAAGAAAGATGGATTTCATCTTTTAAGAAAAGATAATGTTTTGTTTTAGCAAAGTGTTTTATTCTCTTTGAAAGAACTTCTTTGAGAAAGGATTATCTAAATATGTTTTAAAACCCCTTACTGGGAATTTCTGCTCACCCTACAATTTTGTTAAAAATTTTCAGGCAGGGTTGATACCTTTGAAGTTAATCGGAAGCACCTGGTTTCCTAGAATCCTGAACCTCGCGATCTTCTATAGTAATGAGACATGTTATTTGTAATGATGTAATGTTATGTATATCATCTCTCATGAAGCACCCTGGGTTTGGGGGTCGCTACAGTTGGTATCAGAGGATAGGTTCATGCAAATCTGGAAAACCAGGTGATATAAATATATTTCTAAGACTAACTAAGTAAAAATGTCATATCTTTCAGATGGCTGATGTACCTACCGACCGTTTGTCACTTCCCACTAAGGCTCTAGAGAAAATTATATCTCTAGCTAGCTGTGAGAACTTTCTGAATTTTTCAAAAATTTGCATAACGTGTAAGCACTTGTACGATGTGTCAAACTCATCTAGGGTGTTAGTCTCCACCAGGGATTGGGGATGGATTATCTCCCAATGATGATGACCCAATATCCCTCCTATGCACGTCGGGGAAGGTATCACGAAGGACTCTTCCGAGTGTTTACTCCTGGCGAGGAATTTGGCACAATGCTTGATAACCCTTTTCAAGAAGCTGCTGCTGCTGGAGACCTCTGAGCGGCTTATCTATGCCAGGTCCAACACTATGCCTTCTGGGGACAGTTAATGGTCTTTGGAGCATTGGAAAATGAGTCCACCCGTGTGTCTCTTAGGCAAGAAGTGTACACCGATGTTTCCCAACTCCACACCCCTCACGCTAAACTCAGGAGGCGTTATAAATGATCCCATGAGTTTAGTCCTGTCTGTTCATCTTGTGTGTGGTTTGAAGAGTTAGGAAGTTTTTCCGCTCTATGTGGCGTACGACTTGTAAACTCAAACTATGCCGTGTAAACTTTTCTTAAATGGAAGTTCCTTGTTTCCTATCATGTCTTCACCATATCTATGTTGTTGAAAGTTTCCCTTCGATGTTTGTTTTCAGATGGCTGGTAAAACAAAATTATCATCCCTACCCGATGAGCTAGTAGAAGTCATCTTGATCAAGGCATGCCTGGTGGATTACCCGTCCTTTCTCCACCTGCGAGTGTCCTACCAGCGTTTGGTCGATTTAGCAAACGATCCAGAGATTCTTCGGTTATGTCAAGAAAATGATCGCGTCTTTCACCTCATCGCTGCTACTCAACTCCCCTGATATAGACGAATGGGAATGTACTTTGAGGGTATATTCTAGTGTTTTACTCTAGCACAGAACTTTTCTGCCAGAGCGTGTTTCCTCGTGGCCGCCCAAGATGGCCAACTCAGTGCAGCCTACATGTTCCAAGTCCTGAATCTCAGTCTCCCCAACCACATTATCCCTCTCGACTACCTCGACCAGGATGTGGCCAGAAGAGTCATCAAGGAGTTTATCTACTCGGATGTTTCCGAGATTTTCATCGCACAAGCCTCCCTTTGTAAGCCCGTGTGCAGTACACACAAACAGGAGTTCAAGGAGCACTGTTCGAGGTGCATCTGGACTAGGGAAATGGAAGATTTGTGTGCGAACTTCGGTATCCTGTTAACCGATCCAGATCCACTGTTTCAGTAGAGTTTTAAGTATAGGGTTTTCTGTTTTTCTTATTTTTATGATAGAATTGAGAGGGTGCAATTCTTTGAAGGGGCAAGTAATGTAACGACCCGAGAAACCCTGTTTTTTTTCAAGTGATCCATAAATCAATAACAAAATGCATGAAAATTTCTTTTATTTAAATAAGCAATATTTTGGCTACAACATCCTCTTACCAAAAAAGAAAGTAAATTAACCCAAAAACCCATCTAAGAACCCGATTACAATAATGTGAAGACCGCTTAAAACTACTAAGAGCCCGGGAATGCGGTAGGTGTTTCGAGCGTCCATCATAAGGAACATGAGGATGGCTGAAGCCACCGCAACCATGCTCAGCACCAAGGGTATCACACGAACCATCTTCCTTTCTCCTTCGGTCACTTGGGGTAAGGGTCACCCGAGACCAAACCCTTTTATAAGCCCCAGTATGACTGTTGGACCTCAAACGGCCACAAATTCGACCGTTGGTTCCCCAAAAATCTAAGTTTTATTTTGACCGTTGGAAATAAAATAATTTACCCCAAAAGGATCGGAATGATAATAGTGTATTTTCCTTTAATATTTTAAATTGTCATCAATGTTTGATTTATCTCTTGTTTTCCCAAATTGATAATTTTAATTTATGTTTCTAAACTGGGAAAAAAATTATATTATTGCTTTTCTTCCACTATACGTATTAATAGGAACAATTAAACTTTTTAAACCTGATGGATTTTTATTAGTTATATATATTGCAATAAATTAGATACATTACTTCTTTAATAATTTGACCTTTATTAACTATTTTGAAAACTATAGTAAATTATGGTTTTAATTACAAATCTTGAATCTTTAAGTTTACACAAATTCTTTTAAGAACCCAATTTCTTTTTCTCTCCTTAAAAGAGTGTATCCGAATGTTTTCATCAAATTATAAATTAAGGTAATTATTATATTCAACAACGGAATAATAAATAAATAAATAATCAAATATATATATATTTTGATGAGTAAATCGATGCTTTCATTAATTGGTTAAATGAACCTTTAATTTTCAAAAATATAATAACTACGGTTTAAAAATAATATACTTAATATAATAAGGCCAATAAAAATTATTGGTATTTTAAAATACAATATATATATATGTGTGTTTATATTATGACATGTTTTTATTAAATCAATTAATAATTTTTATTTGAACAATGATTTTTATTAAAATAATAAAGGTGGTTTAATAATTGAATTCAATAATAATAATAAGAAAATAAATGAAATAATAAATTAATAATAATATTAAAAATGTTATTTTTAAGAAACCTGTAGAAACCGCGTTTTTTTAAAACTGCGGAGAACCCCGGGCCGTCCGATCCGGCCTCCCCTGATCGAGGTCATTGATTCCTTTTGATGCTGTGTCATCTCTGAGCCACTTGATCTCCCTCTTGTAATCCCAGTCATCCGTTGTTTTTCCGCTTCTCTCCCCTCTGCAACTTCTTCTTCCCCCGCGTCCGCCTCCTATTCTTTACTTCGTCGTTGTACCAGTAGACTAGGGGGTCCCGTTTTCTTCTCTCAGCCGGTGATGTAAGCCTGACTGTTCCCTCATTTCCACAGGTTGACACTGACGTCGCCTTGGGCCGAAGACTCCCCTGAGTTGCTCTTCTTCTTCTTCGTTTTTTTAACACTCTGTTGCACCAAAGGCCGAAGGACCGGCTTCCCTGATCTCTTCGGTTCCTGGACTTCGGTTCCTGCCTCGTTCTCTCCTCTTCCTCATTGAATTGGTAATGGAGAAGTTTTTCCGTGGTTTCTTTTTGAGTTTTGTTTTTATATATCCATATATATATATATCTATGTGTGTGTGTGTGTTATGTATATATGTATACATATTGTGGTTTTACACCTGATTCCACTTGCTTCATCGTCTCTGCTCCTCCTCTCTGTACGGTAAGGGTCGAACTCTATTTCAAAAGTTTGGTTTTAAACTTCGGTTTTCTTATAGACATACGTATATTCAGGCTATATATATATATATATATATTTATATGTGTATAACATCTATGTTTATACCTTCAGTACCCCTTGCCTCATCTTTTCCTCCTCTCCAAGTAAGGTGATAATCACATTTTAACATTGGTTGGGTTTTGACATGATTCGGTTTTATATAAGTATGTATATATTTTTATATATACATAATATATGTATGCTCCTGGTATGTTTGAACCTGGTGCGAACCTAGAATTTGAGATCTCTTTCTCGGCTTGAAGAACCGAATAGTGGGTAAAGGGGAAGATCCATCCTTAGGTTTCATTTTCTCCTGTTTTGGTACAATAAATTTTATATACACCTTACATAAATATATATGTGTATAAAAATTTACATAAAGGCATTATGAACCAGTTACCACCATTTTCATCATCCAGAATTCGATCAAGTTAAAGGCAGTTTTCTTTTAGGGTTTAATTTAACTCAGTTTTAATGTTATACACATTGTGTATATATGTGTATATATATATATATATACATTTATATACACATAAGTATAAGATGATATATGAAAATATACAATTTTTTTTTCTTTCAATGTTTATACCCTGGTTCTTCTGCCCTTCTAAAATGGAAATTTTGAGTAAATGAATGAATAGGTAAAACTATGCAAGTGAATGAAGTATATTGTTGTTGTATATACACACACGTATGTGTATATACATCAATATGAACTTAGTGACCATGTTTGCAATTTTTATAAAGCATGACGATGTTTATGGGTTGGTTGGATTTCAAAATCATTCTTGAAACTGAGAATTTTCATTTATCACTGTTCTGGATATATCAGGATCTTTGTTTTTTGAAAATGGTTAGTATAGACTCCTTGAACTTTTACAAATGAATACATGTATTCATAAGGATGTACTCATGTTTATTTAAAGTTCTAATGGAAGAGTTTACACAATTATATGTATGATTTCCCATGATGGACTTGATTATGCACATTGTAACCTCAACTACCTGTATTAAATGCCTGTGACATCCATTTATCATCATATGTGTAAGTTATGAACAACCCTTCTTTAATTGGGTATTATGATGTTATGTAATGTTAAGTGTTATGTTCATTTTCTTGAAAACCCATGTTTTTCAAATGTTAAGATAACTGGTTATGTACATGGAGTTTTAGCATGCATGTCATCGTGTTTTTCATGATAAAATTGTTTTCATGTTATGAATACATATGTGAAAATGGGGTTTAATTAAGAATGCATGAAACCCTATGAATATTGACCATGTCAAGATATGTGAGGGATGTATAGGACATACATGTTACGGGTGCGCCCAGAATTATATAACGCAACAAGAATGATGTGATGGGTGCGCCCGGAATTATACAGCGCTCCAATGCATTGGGTAAAGCAAGAGTCTCATGAGACAAACATGTGCAACGGTCTTGGCAGTTATCCTTGACTTGTGCTAAGGAAACAGGGTGGGCAGTGAGCCTTGACTTGTTAAGTATGTTATACGGTCTTGATGAAAAGTATTGACAATGTCCAGGATTATACATTCCCTCTGAATGTAATGATAAAGGTTAACCAGGGGTTTGTTCAACTAACAGGACAACCCCTAGTTGAAATCTCCCAAGATCATGAAGATGTACTTAATGTAACAAGAATTGTTTTTCATATGGTAAACTATTTGATGAACTGCACCTTACTCATGAACCATGATATGCATGTTTTCCCTGCTTAGCCATAGAATTCATTTCGAATTAAAGTAACCTTATTTTACCATTATTCATTGTTTATTCTTTTTATATTGCGCACTCTGATCATGTTTACATTAAAGCTCATTCCAAGTGCGTGCTTCTTTGTGCAAGTGGTTTTCAAAGAAAGATGGATTTCATGTTTTAAGAAAAGATAATGTTTTGTTTTATCAAAGTGTTATATTCTCTTCGAATGAACTTATTTGAGAAAGGATTTTTTAAAAAAATTTTAAAACCCCTTACTAGGCATTTCTGCTCACCCTACGTTTTTGTTAAAAATTTTCAGGAAGTGTTGATACCATGAAGTTAATCGGAAGCATCTGGTTTCCCAGAATCCTGAACCTCACGATATTCTGTAGTAATGAGACATGTTATTTGTAATGATGTAATGTTAAGTATATCATGTCTCATTAAGCACCCTGGTTTTGGGGGTCGCTACATGAATTGTCATATATTCTTTCACTTAGATTCCATTCAAATAAATAAATACTAAAATTCAATTCATCTATTTAATAGTTGAATATTGATATCTAATAATACCACAACCAAAACCATAAAATCATAACATTGTTTTTGAATGAATATCTACTAGAAGAGAATTAATAGAAATGTTAAAAAGATAACTCATAAATGAAAACATAAGACAAAGTATCACTTGAATAAAATTTTTAATCAAAATCTATATTACATTCAATAAAAAATTGTGTGGTTAGAGAATCCATGAAACTGAAATAAATATTGAAGAGTATCCTTTTCAAGGGTTGAATAAATTCACATTAATTTTGTATTTGAAATTCATGTCTATAATATTAGGAAAAAAATCAACCCAGTTGTCAATGTTACATAAGAATAAAAAAAATATTATAAAATCAATCATCAACTATATATATGACCTCATTTAAAATCCCATGGATATTCAAAGAAAACATATTAATAGAAAAAAAATAAAATAACAAATAACTAATACATTAGATAATTATTTTTAATGAATTGTAAAATTATCTATGTATATGATACATTAACAATAATAGTTTACCTGATTATTGTAATAAATGATCAACAGTTTTCACTCAATTAAAATATTGGTCATCTTCCATGAATCACACGAACTATTTAACATTACGATGCTTCTATAATATTTAATCCATACATAATTAAGAATCATATCAGTATATTATCATGAATATACAATAAATAGTGAAATAATGGAGAAAAAATTAACAATGATGTTAAATAGAGGTTTCTACTAAACATATAAGGAATTTATAAAAAAATGATGTAAAATCATTCCCATTTACAATGTGTAAAATCATATTTTTAGTTATTAAAATGACACAAAAATACTTTAATAACATGTTAATATTTATTATTATTCTTAAAAGAGTAATTATTGACACAATAAAAAATATATATTAATGATTTAATTACGTAAGTACATCTATAAAAAATTTATATGTATGTATTTGAAAAAATCCCATTAAATATATATTTTTTGTTATATATTTAAGTGAACGTTGATTTCATTGTGAAATGAAAGAAGATAATTTAAAAATAAGTACAATAAGAATGTTATCCTATATATGAACAATGATTTTTTATAAAAATTGAAATTCAAAAGATGAAAAAATAATTTATATGACTCCAAAAAATGATTAAATAAAAAAAACTAATATAAATCAATTCCACTTTCCAAAATATTATGACTATGTTATAGATGGACTTTTTTGGGATCTAATAAAATGTTGTAAAATTAACAAAATTTTTTTATAAATAATCAATACACATAGAATATTTTAATACCACTTTCTGACTGATGAATCCTAAATGAAACATATAATATGTTAAAAATAACATACAAAACAGTGACGATAATGTGTGTCAAAAATTATTTTGGAGGACATTGACAATGTTATTTTAATTATACACTTACAAGTGATTGTTGGTCTATCACAACCATCAATAAAATATAATAAATACAAATATAAATATTACAATAATACAATTTATTAGAATATTTTTTATCGGTTGATTGAATCCAAAAAATTAATTCATTGCAATTAATATAATCAAAACAGTAATTATTATTTAATTTAATACATATAAATTTACATAAACATTAATAAACAACTAATTAAAAGTAAATTTCCATTGAATTCATGGTTTGTCAAATTTGAGATCAATCATTTCCTAGAATCACATTATCATAAATAATAGATGTGGTTGATTTAGATTCAGATCCAACGTATCTCTAGAAATAAATTTTCTGTAATATATAAAAAAATTATCAAGGAAAATTATGAAAACTAAGAAAAAGCAACCAAAAATAAAATATCCTTGATAATTCGTCGAATAGGAGTCATTCGATAATCTTCATGATCAATGAAATTTCATGAAAATATAATAATATTATATTGTTTTCCATTCCTATATGTTTGTCCATTTTTATAATTAAGTGTTTCCAATTAATTATCATTGACATGAATATTCTGAGGGAGTAAATTTCAATAAAATTATTTGACATAGAGAGACATAGTAATATTGACATAGAAAATTTGGGCCTTTTTTGATAAAATAATCATAAATCAAAATTTTTTTATTCAAGTTTACAGTGACGGTTGATACAATTTTTGATTGTTTTATAAAATAATAATTATTAAACATTAATTAATATATGTTATTCAATTTATTTAATGATAGAATACAATAAATAATTTATATATTTTAATAGGTGTGGAATTTATCCATGTAATTTAAAAAATTATAAAGACCATCTAGAATATTTATCCCATTAGACAAATAAATAGAATATCATATCATTAAAAAAATTTATCATTTCTAGGATTGTTGAAATTCATGAAATAAATATGCAAAAACATTTCCAGACCTGGCACCTCGCACCATTGATAAAAAATATGTTCTCATTTATGACAGTTAATCATGATTTTTAGGAACCAAAAATCGTTAATGATATATCTATATCATGTAATAAGTCATTAAACATAATTAAAATCTCCCAAAACTCAAATAAATGTAAAATTTTATTATTAAAAACTATAAAAACTCATTATTACAAAAATTTTAACAAAATATTAACATAGAATACCTATTTAAAACTTATCCCCTTGCAATATTATATTCTTTTGAAACAACTCTATAAGAGTGAAATAAAATGATTCATAGATAATATGGAATTCTAGTATATTATAATAAAAATAAAAATCAAAAAATCAAAAAATATATTTATTTGTGACATCCATTAAAAAATTATACTATTAGGTTGAATTTATATTTTTTAGTAGAAAAAATGTTTTTATTTTTACGAATCATTCCAATGAGTTGAAAAGAAAATTGTCCCAATTTTTATTTTCTAGTATATATTCCATATATACAACATTCCCTCTTATTGGAAAAACAAATGAAATCTATCTAAAATGTCATTATAATGAATATAAATCGAATTAAAGACAACTATGCATACAAAAAATTATCAACTAATAGGGAAATATATAGTTTAAAAATACACGGACACAAAATAAATTAAAAAATTCAAATATAGTTAATAAAAAACATAGGATTTTAATATATGAGTAAAAAATATTAATGTTTCTTATAAAATTTATTTGAGTAAAATCTTCTTATTCCTCACAATAAAAATATGTTTCTATAAAATTATTATATTTCAATGGAATGGCTATTTTTTTCAAAATATTTATAAAATGATGTCCTAGAAATGGACATTTATTTTTAGATACAAACATGGTATGAATAAAAATGTATTCCTGATATATATATAAGTATCTAATTTTCATTTTTTTTTATTTTTTGTAAGTATTTAATTTTTTTTCTAAATAATTATAATTTAATAATTTACTATGATTTTACCCCTATTCATTTCAACCTTCCAATTTAAAATATATAATAAATAAAATGACCTGAAATAAAATATATTAATGAATTATATGTTAATTTTTATAAATCAATGGATGAATCCCATTGGAAAATAAATTAATTCATAGAATCCCCAAGCTATATAATGTTAAATTTTATTATTTAATTGTCTTATATATATGGAGAACATATTTTTTTATAGTAATTCAATATGTCATGAGATGCATGAATGTGTTAGATAAGGTTGAAACTCGTATTGAATGATTTATCCTAATGACAATATGAAATTTAATATGAATAAAAATAATTATGTGGATGAAAACTATGTTTGGGTAATGTCTATAATGGCATATTTTTTGTAAGGTATGATTTTTTTATTCACCGTTGAATTTTTTTAACTATTTCTTCTAGAATTGAACATTAAATTTATATTTAGATTAAAATAAAAATTGAATCCAAAAAATTATATTTAAATTTTAAAATATGAATAAATACATAAAATGAAATTGATGTTGTAAATATGTAATGTAATTAATTAGTACATTAGATGAATATTAGAAGCCATATACAAATATTAAATTTAACTAATATTAATAGAAGTAACAAAACAAAAATCAAATAGTTTTTTTAAGTGATAACTCAATATGCGTCCATACCATTACTTAAACAAATTTATGTGAATTTTATATATATATATATGATTTTTAAATATATATAAAAATATACATAATAGTTATTGTGTGTTATATTTATAAATTATATATTATGTTCACAATAAAATATTTTTATTCATTAAATAATAATATTATAACTATTATTTTAAAAACACAGTGTATTTATATTATGAATAATTAAACTTCAATGTACATTCAATTTTTGATTGAATATTCAATGAAATACATAAATACTAAAATGTGTATCTTTTATTCTAGTCTATAACCTAGTTAACTAGAATTATAATATCCTAACATGCATAACCTTGAAGAAAATATCTATTCCAAAAAATAGATACAATAGAAAAAAAAATTAATGGAATATATTATTTTAAGAATATGTAAATTGCATGTATATCATTAAGTGTAAATTCCAATAAATAAATGAATAAAAAATAAAATCGAATTGTTTTCTAATAATTTATATATTTAAATATATATCAATATAATAACATTAACAATTTATGTGTTCTCTTTATATATTATTAATATATTATTCTTGGAAAGAAGGCCATTTTAATCTTGAAATGGCATTCATTATCTATTTTTTTGAATCTGTAATAGTTTGATCAAGAAATTTTTTTAAAATAAAATCTTACAGTACATCATAATGACAATGTTGAGGATGTGGTTGTTCCATAATGTTTTCTAATTTTTTTGTTCGAAAATTCAGTGAATGATAATGAATTTTTTGTATAGAATGCTACATGAAATGTTCAATGAATATCAAAGTGTTGAACTCATGGAATGTTTCATGATCATCATATAAAAATATGGAAAATGAAATAATCCTGTGAAATATTTATTTATGTAAAAATGATAGTTTACATGATAGAATGATATTAATGCAATGAATACTTCGAATAATAATATTTCAAGCCATATATTATGATAGACTAGATTTTTGGATGAGATATTTTTTTGATATAGACTCTTCCAAATAAGTCAATGACATGAGGTTCATTCAAATTATCATATTTATAGAAAGAGACTTACACATATAATTCGACATTGATTTCATATATAAATTAATGGAGTTTGATGTGAATGTAGCATTCACGCATGGAAATCCATTTGTATAAATATGTATCAATCAATAAGAAGACTTAATAATATTTTAAAAAACAGAAATCATGTTTCTCTTCCCCGTGTAGAAGATGTGAAAAGAAGAATTATACTTATAAAATCATACATGTATAATTATCCTAGTTTCTATATTGAAAATCAATAAAATCATGGTGGGTTTGTGTGAAAGATGGTGGGATTCAAAAATGGAAATTTTATGTGATAACCCTATGAATTTCATGAATAAATTGGTGTTTCTCGTAATATATGAGTTCATATTCTTTCAATGTTTAAAATCATTTTTGTTTGATATATCGTTTAAATTGAATTAATTCATGATATTAATGTAAGAGTATTGAGCCACATGATCGAGACAAAGACATAAATTCTAAACAAGTAATATTACCTTCATGTAGGGAAATAATATAAGGCTTATACCAGATGATTGATCTTGGGGGGAGTTTATGGATATTTTCATAGGTACACATTATTCTATTCCTAACATATTATAAAGGCAGTGAGCCTTTCATAATGTTAATATTTTTGAACTCTTGTATTCCAACAAATGTAACTATTATTTTAAATTGGTACCACTGACACATTTTCAGCTTTTACCATTTGTACATGACCTTAGTGGTTAACAAAAAAACTACTATGTTGTCTCTCTAAATGCGAATGAAATAATTTAAACACATTACTATCTGAGAGGTATAACTAGTTCATGGAAAATTGTTATTAAGATCAATATCTATTGAAGAAAAATTTTAAAAATTGATTCACGCCACCCCATTATGTTTCTTTGGTGGTCCACCAAGAGGTTTTAGCGACTATAGGTTACCTGTGTTAATTATTTCTTCATGTGATATTATGGATAATTCAATAAATTTTAGAGGAGTGGTGATAATTTATGGAAGAAACAATATAATATGAAATAAAAAGTTGATATTTCACCTAAAGTAGATTGTAATGGTTTTTATATACACCACAACACATGGAATTAGGGTCATTAATGCAACATGATCACCTATTGTTGATTCAGATAGAAAAATTCTTGATGTAGACTCTAAAGTACAATATTCCCAAATATTATCTCATTATCATGAAATATAATTTAGGGTGATTTGTTTTCCATTATCCACTTATATTTGGGAATATCAAGAAAATATAAATGATGGAGATAACAGTGTTATGGTTGTAAAACTCAAAGTTCATCATAATTATTATAAAATATATTGATGTGATTAGATGAAAAAGCAGATAGTTTCTTTAATCACATAAATGAGGTTTTTTGACTTATTTGTGGGCATTGAGAAGAAATTAAGGAAATTTATATTTTGATGAAAATATAAATAATCTTTATAACTTTTTATAATCCGAAGGTGTTGTCCCTTGGGGTAATTGATCTTAATGAAAATTCCCTAGTTGAGATACTATGTATCCTGGTGGAATATGAAATGATAGATAAACAATAAGATTCAATAATTCATGTTTGAATATAATACGAATTCAAGGACATTGAGAAACAAGAAATAATTGGAGATTTTTTTGGATTATTATAATTATGAAGATGACTTATGTCTCTATTTTCGAACAATTTCATTAATGGAAATGGACAATTTCAAAAAAGTTACATATGGCCAACTTTCGTTGTCAATGAGTTGTAAAAATTTCTCTTGTTCTCAATAGAATTATTATAAAAAAATGTAAAGATAAAAACAGTATGAAACCTAAAAAATGGTTTCCCAAGATGTTGACTTCAAATATAGAAACATGTTATATAGTAGGATAATTTTCCATAAAGAAGAAGATTATGGTGATGTATTTTTTAGGATGAAAATCCACATTTTAGATCTGAAACACATGAATCCATTATGGAAATGTTCGAAATGTGCAAATAATCATAATATAATTCTGGAATAATTTTTTGAAAAGAGGATGTTGATCTCAATTTGATACTTAAGTATTCTCTTGGTATGAATGAAAATCTATGAAATAGAAAAAATTTTGAGAGTTGTTCTAGAGGATTAATCAAAATATATTGATCGTCTTGAGTTGAATGTTATTGAATACAAGATGTAGTAAAAAAATTCAATTATATTTGGAATCCTATAACATGTGATATAGTTGATTCTCATGATTGAAGAACAACCCATGGTCCTCGATGACCTTAAAACCATACTAGAGGAGAGGTCCAGGATAGTTGCGGATATTAAATAAGGTTTAGTTATTGTATAATGTAAAGATGAAACTATGTTGAATTCATTAGTAGAATAGAATAAATTATAGATTTGACAATTTTTATATGCAAAGCTATTAGAATGATCTGAGAGTTTTCTAAAGTATTATAGAAGTATTTTAATGATCCATCATTGAAATTAATGAAGAAAAGTTAAATTGGACATGATGTTGAATCATCAAATACTAAAGGAAATATAATTCAAACTAAAGGGAAGAAAAAATGACGAACATATAAAAAAGAACCTCATGTTCTAATAGAGATGTTGATAAGTCAAATAGAGAGGGGACATGTAAATTATCCCCAAGAACCATTATATGAGAATCAAATGAATTAGTTTATTGGGGAAGGTAACATGATGAAGAATGGAAATGGGAAGACATTTACATTGAGGAAATACCAATTTTGTGGCTATCTGGACCATAAAATTTTATATTGTGTGTAGATACGAATCAATATAAATGTGTAGAACTTGAATGTCAATGTAGAGGGATGATATCCTATCCTTCGTCGAGGAAAATAATTTTTTTCTATGGATATTGTTTTCATTTTACTAAATATTTCTAAAAAGATATTCTTTAGAGGCATATGAAATATAGGAACATTTCATACCAAACATTGTGAAATGTAAATAATTTTCAACCATGATATGTTAATATGGAAAATATGATTCCTGCACTAGAAGATGATTATTAGTATGAATAACCCATTTATACTGAAATGAGTGTGAAAATTCGATATTTACCCATCCACCCAATAATGTATCTCATTTACGGAAATGAATAAAATTGAGAAAATAAACATTGTAGAAATAGATTGCAACGCTACAATGAATTTTTGATCCAAGATTCTTGAATTTTTATGCTCATTCCATACGACGTTAAATTCATATTTATATAAAAATTTAAAGAAAAGGTTTTATGGAACATTAAGTTTTGTGAATAATATTTCCATCATGATAAAATGCATTGTATGAAATGATATTGATAATCAATAGATTTTGAAAACCAATGTTCTTTATGTGAATGACTTGAATCACAACCCATTAGAGTAAGCCAACTATGTGAAATATGACTGACAATGACATTTAGTAAATAGAGATTCACTTTCATATGAATGACAAGGAATTATCTCATGAAATGATACATAACAGATGGTAATTTATATTTTTTTGAATGTACTGAGAACATAAGTTACCTAAAAATTGAAGAAGAAAACAATGTGTGGTACTAAATGATATTAAAATTAATCAACAATATATGGACATTCTATCTAAGATGAAGATATTCATCGATGTCAACAATCTAATGTGTAAAAAAGAAAAAAACATGTTATTGTTGTATGAGATGAATGTTTGTGTGCAGTTCATAATTTCCAAATAACAAATGGTCATCAAATATTAATTATATAATCCATAGAGAAGTAAATGGACCAATAAATGTGGATTTAACATTAATATATATGTAACTTATTAGTTATAATTTTAACTATATTTGATTTTTGTGTGTTATTTTTATGGAAAGAAACAACATGTTCTTGATTACCTGAATAGAAATCATCAAAATTGTGAGAATAATACATGAAGAACAATTAATGTCCTACCATTAGACAAAAAAATGTAATTAACATCCATTGAATTTGAAAATTACATAAAAAATATAATAATAGTCAAGTGGATTATATAATTGTAATCACACAGTAAAATGGTGTTGGTGTTTTTAGTAATATTCATGTACACAATATGGATTAACTATGATGATTGAGAATGATACCCCTAATCGATAATGGAATGAGGTAGTTAAAGTGGTAGTATACGCACAAAATTGAAAATGAATTTATACGGGAGAATTCATGATAAAATAAATTTTATGTAACGGATGGAATCCCTCACTAAAATATTTTCATGGTTTTGGAGGTAATTCATTATTTTGAAACAATGATGTAAATAATGTAATTGATGGTGATCATAACGATAAAATAATATTAAATGGATATTCAAAAAATTGAAAATACTACATGTATTTCAAAAATCGTCTTCAATGAATCATGGAATTTATTAATGTCATGATCATTGAATATAATGCAATGAATAAAACGAGAAGTGCACATTTTGATCTGATTGAATATTTATAAGAATGTGGTCATAGAATAGATTTAAATACAGAAGTGGAGGATGTTGTGGAAAATATTTATGGGTCACATAATAACAATGAATCAATTGAATAATCAGATGATGAGACCATGGTGGATGAAACACTTTTCGAACGTCCCAGGAGAAATAAAAGAGAAAAAATTGATCAATACAATATCCTTTGGGATTGGATGAAACCGAAAATATACAAGAAAAACGATGATTGAGGAAAAATATACATTTCTATCAATGATGGAATCAACCTCATTTGAATACTGATTTGATAATTAATAATTGGTTAATCCGGTTAATGATAAACATGATCATATTAATAAAACCAAACATGGATTCATATTAAGATACATTAACATCCCAATGTGATCGGATGAAATTGGATGTTTAAAAATAAATTTTATTATAATTGATGAGATATCATTAATAAGCCGTGTTTTTTGTAATTGTATGAATTGATTGAATGTGTCGATATGGAATACACATTTTCTCACATCATGAACTTGCCAGGGTCAACCCTGAACCTGTCACCTATGTCATTCCATGGAATGGACAGATGGGCAATCCCAATCCCCACAGTCTGAAAACTATTAGTGGGCATCAACATAGTATAAAATATAACTATTTATTCCCTTAAATAAATGAGTAACTAAACATCATAAGATATAAAAAGTGATATACTTTCAAAATAAACTAAACTGAATATCATTTATACAAGAAACCAAAAATATGATGAAACTACATTAAATAACAAACCAAATAAGAAGACAAATCCATCTACATGTGACCTAGCGAGTCACTCTCTACCACAAAAACCACCATTGCATATGGAAATCTAACTCAAGACTATTCCTGCATAATGGGTAAAAACATAAAACAAAAACATGAATGTTTGTTAAACCTCAGTATTCTACCCCAATAATAAATTCCAAAAGTGATTCCTTTAATATAAATTAATAAACTATATCATGTTTGAACTACATTATATAAAATCACTCTTTTATACTAATTTTATTTAAATATAATGTATTAATTATTTCTCTTATAAATTTAAAAAATCCAGTTAATTTAATTAGTTATTCATTATCATTTTCAGGGGAAAAGTGATGTTTATATTTTCAACTTTCACAAATAGGATAAAACACTTCCCTTTTAATACAGTTTTCTCATAATCCACACTAAAACTAACACAAAACATTCAAATAAAAACATTACTCAAGAAATTACTAAATTAGTTACACTACAAGGGAAATATAAAACGACATAAATGTTTTTAAATCATCACTATAAGAGAATATGTTCCAATATACATTGGAGAATTTCGGTGTTCAAGAATAATCTAGAATATAGTAGTACATGGGGCCCCATCCCCAATATCAGGACAAAGATGATGAAATAAAAACTCTTAATACACACGTCCTCTAAAACTCAAGAGAGGCTGGGTGAAATTGCAAAGCAACAAACACAAATATATCCATCTACTATGGGCCACTATTTAGTACATCAACGACAAGTGCATCAATCCTTCCTACAAAAGTCCCTCGGTTTTTATGATCCCATTTCTCCATTATATAATTGGTTTGATCTAACTAATCCCATATGATCATCAGATAACATGAATATATAATAATAAACCAATAACATGCATCCCCCTGATCAATTTTAAGGTCAAACCTCATTCCATGATATAATTCGAACACTATGTGTCCAACCAAATACACACTAACAATTGATCACAATAATTCCATATAATTGACATCCCATCCATTATTTCCATATATAAGTAATGAGAAACTTCCATAGGATGTTTTCAAAATAAACACTTTCATCATATTCACAATATTCCTTAATGGTCTTTTAAGCATTTTACCCAACAGACTTTTAACAATGATACAAAAATTTTTTCATAAATAGGTGTAAATACTTTACTTTTAACATAAAAAATTGATAAAAAACTATAAATTATTCATATTACATATTAAAGGTACAACTATATTTATATAAATATCAAAAAGACCATTAATCGACAACACATGCTAGAACACCTTAAAAACTAATACATATTCGTTATAATATGAAAACCACGTAGGAAATGAAACCAATAAACTCAATATATAATTTAGCATGGTTCCAAAAAAATTAATAAATCCATACCCATATATTAATATCAAAATTACCTCATTAAATCCAACTGGGAAATTTATGGAACATGAAGCTTGCAATATTTCACCAATAAATTTCAATTTAACACCCAATGATGCATAGAAACAAAATTTTCTTGCCATAAAATTTTTCAATTTTCAAAACATGTATTAAATATAAAATACCAATCTTAAATCAATAAAATATTTTTATTAAAGAAATATTTTTACTAAAAATTATTTATCACAAAACATGCTATTAACCACTACTTTGAACACCCAATTATTTAACCAAGGCTCATATAACAATATATATGAATCAATTAATGTTCAAATAGAATACAATAATGAATTATAAAAAAATGATAATTTGAAATAGGAATCCTTCTTCAAATCCATGGGTGAATGTAAAAACACACTCGAAATCCCTCAATAAGCGTTCCAAATTCCATTATCCATGATGAAAAGCTGAAAACCCCCAAAAAGACCATAAATATCATTGTGAAATAGGTCCCTAGGTTGAGAATACAATTTTATAAGATGATGAAAATAAAAATAAGAAGATTAAAGATGTTGTAAGAGAGGAGAAGTGTAAAGGGATGGATTCGATGGAAAAAAAGGTGAAGAATCACGATCATTTGGTGACAAATAACAGAAACGGGGATCATAATTATGGAAAATGTAGGCAGAATCCCAATAGTGGATACACATTAGGTAATGAATCAAATGGGATGTTGAATAAAATTAATTATAATTTTAAATTATAATATATTTACGTCGTAATGGGAAGCATGATTTTGCTACATGTTTTTGTAAACTGAATGAAAACCACGTGAATGCTACTGTAATAATTTTGAAACAATACATGTTAATGTTTCATGGTTTGGGAAAACCATGATTCCAAAAAAATTATATAATACCATCAAATGACACCACAATCACTAGGTAATCCCACCTAATGATATTTTAATGATATAAAAACAATTTAGCGACACGGTGGGTGTCCCAAAATCTATACCAAGAAACATTTTCCCATCAAAAAAATGGGATCCAATGGGAAAAAACTTGACAATGGAATATATAGAAATTAAAAACCTATCATATCTGGAACACATTAAAAATACTCAGATTCTAATGGAACTAGATCATGTGGAAAAATTTAAAAATAGGGTGAAAAAACTCTCCCAGTAATTAATGATTTTTGTCTCTAAAAAGACACAACACATTCTAGTTAATTGATAAACACCTAGGGATTAAACGTAAACCCAATACCACCACTTATGATATGAATCTTTTTCACTCATTTATCAAAAATAAAACCCATTTCCCAAAACTAAAAAACAACCCCCAATTAATTTTTGAGAACCATGGAAGGATCGATCTACCTCATCCATATTGAAATCAAAAACAGGATTGTTGGTACTTTTCCCAAGAATCCTGACAGTCACTAAAATTATGAGGGTACTGAAAAAATAAACACCTTAAAATAATCCCCTACATCTAGATAAAAAAACAATCCCTAAATAGATCCCCATCTTAGTGGAGGCCTGAACAAACACCCCACTATTTGAAATCAACTAGCACCCGATGAATTGTTATGAGAAAAATCAATGAGACAAATAGCTGTTGTCCAAACCATATTTGAAAGAATAAGAATGCCAAAAAATTAAAATTGACCTAGAAATGGAACATTCACACATAGGACATCCAAAACTCTTTCACAACTTCCTAACCAAGACAAGGACACAAGTTAATAAGAACACATCATGAGATTTTAAACAATCCACTATCTAATGGAGTGGGAAACTATTGCGCTAAAATATCTCACATGGACAAGAAACCCCCCACCAAATAGGGTGGGGGAAGGGGCCCAGTTATTAGAATACTAAAACCACATCCAACAACCACCCACCGCACTTCACCTATGAAAAAATAAATTCCATAACCACGCTTGATTTACATGGGCTGTCCACACAATAACAATGCATGGAAAATTGCATTCAAGAAGAAATAATCATAGTCACTGTGTCAGGATTATGTCACAATGATCATGGAATAAAAATGAAATTCAGTATGATAGGAATCCATAATAATAAACTAAAATTTCATCACCACAATTGTAAATGAAAAAAATGCCTAAATAATTAAACCACCGGTATTCACAAATATGTTCTATGTTCACTCTAAGTCCAATGGATGGACATCTAAATTATGAAGAGTCTTTTGAGTTGCATTCAGGAGACGATATTCCTAGATGAAATCCCCTTTTTCTTGGGCCACATGAAGCCACATGAAACTCTCAATCAGAATCAACAGATTATGACACAACAAAAAACACGCCTCCTCCAACATCACAAATTTTCCCAAACAAGGAAATTAAGAAAAACATCAACATTTTCAACCACATTGAACAATGATAATACTGAACAAGGATCCCTATGAAACACACCAAACATCAAAAAAATGACTACTATAATTGATAGTATTATAATAACATGAAAATTTTAAATTGAGAACATAAAACTCTTTATTCCATCCAATATGATATGGAATCATTATTAGTGGTGTATTTATCTTTTGAAACTATTAAATGAATCCTTAGGTTGATCACCATGAAATAATTACAACTACGAACCATTTTTTTAGTACGACAACATCCATCACTACTCTTTGTTGGAGAAAACAAGGCAACAAGGAAACCATGAACTCTCTCAAAACAATCCAATGAACCCAAAACATCATATATAAAAAAACAATTCAGTGGTAAACTGACTTAAACACTTTCCAAAAAATGTTCTTTAATACCTCTATGACAACTCTTCAAGCCCGAGATACCATTATAATCAAAATGCAAGGTACTAAAAGAGTTCCATATCTAGATCACAAAGATGATCATCCAAATAAACAATATATCCAATACAAAAAATAACATGACCCTTAACCATTGTCTTAAAAAAACACCACAATATCCATAATGAAAAACTTTTTGAAAATAAAAAAAAACATGGTAAATTTTTTTACACTCACTAATGATGTTACATCAAGTATAACTCACCATGTATTTTCATGCTCCCAGGAATCAATCCTCCAAGTTATTCTCGGAATCATCCACATTTCCAAAAAAACATATGTGATCACCGATGACAACCCTAATGGCTAAAAAACAACCAAATATTGCAAACAATTTCATTTAACACATTTAAAAATTCTTGAACCATCAAAACACTCATTATTCACAAAGACAAAAATTCATATTTCTATATTTGTCACAATAAACCATCAATCAATACTATTTGATCGAATCTCATTCCTTTTTAATTCTGATACAATTTCAAATCAATTATCTCTATTCAAAAAACCATTTTTTATTTTAAAAAATTATCCAAATCCTATTTTCATAATATTCTTTACAAAAACCTTTTTTTTACAAAAACCTAACATTCTAAAACCATTCTTAATTTAAATTATGAATATCCATTTTTTTTATTTTCAAAATCCAACAATTCCATGATAAAATATTTATATAATAATCACTCAAGGATTCTTAAAAAAATTATTTCGAACTAGTGATGATTTAAGCAGTCCCAAATGATAGATCTAGTGTTAGTGGGTGACTTGACCATATCGATGGAGGTTAAAAGAAAAACATACCACTAACACAATAATCCTTCTAGGTCTATGCCCCAGTCTTGACATGGCATTCCAAGCCCTTTAATCTCACAATGACCACTAGACTGAAACCCCTTTTGTATCCTAATCACCAAAAAACCTTAAAGTCCAAGACAATGACAACTACGAATAACCCATGGAAACCCATGGATTAGAGGAACTAGATTTCCTAAAAATATTTCCACACATACCACTTGAGACCGAAAAATCATAAATCATCTACCCTGAAATCCCCATATAACATTGGATTCCCTGAAATGAAATGTTAAGTATATGATGACCTAGTCTAAAACCATTTTTTCATGAACCAGCCTAGGTAAAACCAGAATTGGTCAACCTAGTCGACCTGTCACACGTTTTGATGGGAATTACTGATCCCTATGGTCTGGAAACCAATGCTAAACATTATCGGAGTACACAAGTGAATAATTTCTCAACATAAACAAACAAGAAACTTACCAACATAAGATTTAAAAATATCTCATTGTCTTAATGAAAATTAACTTCACATTATATATATAAGAAACAAAAAATATGATGAAACTACACAATACAACCTAAAATACAAGAATAAAACACCATATCCCTGGGACCGCAAGGGGCGATATCCGATAGAAGATCAACCGTCACCAATTGTGACTAAAAACAAACTAAAATCTACTAAAGTACTAAAAACAAAAACTAACTATAGACATGAGTGTTATGATTTATTAGGCTAGCCCGATTGTCAATTTTTAATGCACTTCTTTTAAACTAAAAGAAAACATCAATTTAAAGTTTCAACTAAAATATATAAAAGTATTATATTATATATATTATTCATAAAAATAATAGATAAAATATTTACATTATTCATTTACAAAACATTGTTATTTTCATTTGTGATACGTAATCATTTTCACGGGGAATGTAATGTTTATATTCTAATCATGCACAAAGAGGATAAAACACCTTTCATTGAAATTTTTATTCTAAAAAATTATTTAAAAAATAAATAAATTAAGATTAAATTCATTACACGTGAAATAACTAATGTATTCAGAATGAAATGGAAATGGAAATAATCATACAGGTATCTAAATCATCAGTTCAAGTAACTTAGATCCAATAGACATAGGTAAACCTAGGAGATCCAAGAAAATTATAGAAGATAACAATACATGAGACTCCATCACATTTATAATTTAAAACATGAGGAAATAAAATATTCTCAACATTACCTTCCACCCTATATTTCTATTTTCATGTTTAAAATCCCATAGTAATAAACAAAATTATATCCACCTACATTAGGGTACTAGTCTGTATGTCAACTACTATTGCAACAATCATTCAACAAAAATTCTCACAATATTATCGGTTACCATGACTCATGTATATAAATAGGTGATCAATCCAATTCCATTATAGAATAACATCACAAGTGTATATAATAATAAATCAACAAATGGAATCACCTAAAGCCACTCCATGGAATGATCTCATGAAATAGAATAAACTAAACCCAAATAGTCCAACCAAAGGAACTCTTATTATTGATCACATGGATTGCAATGAAAATATATCCAATTAATATTTTACCCATAAAAGCCTCTAGAAACATCCAAATAGGGTTTTCATAATAAATAGTTTTATAATTTTCACAATGTGTTCGAATGGGAAATTATGCATTTTACCAAACAAACATGTAACAATGATATGGAATCCACATTTCATAAAGAGGTGTAAAAAACCAGTATACACATAGAAACATTTATAAACTCTATTAAAATATCTTTATTTCACATTCAAGGAACAACTATTTTGTATTAAAATGCCAAATGGGCTATTCATCGCCAACAGGAGCTAAAAAACATTAAAATCACATACAAATTCATTGTAAAAAAATACCAATTTTGAAACCCATATAATGAATTAAAAAATCATTTTTCATTATACAAATAAATTAATAAATCCATTGCCATAAATTTTTTATCACAATTAACGAATAAAATTAAACTAGGCAATTTATCAAACACTAAACATTCAATATTTCACAATACAGTTTCTATTAAAAAACAAATGAGGCATAAAACACCAATTTATATTGCATAAATATTTTCAAACATCAATAACATATTTTAATATAAAAAACCAAGAGTGAAGCCTAATGGAACATTTCATTAAACATACAGTGTGAACTTTTTAAACAAAAAAAACTATTTATCACTAATCAAGGTATAAACTGATACATTGAACAACCAAATAATATTTCCAAGGCACATTAACAATATATATGAATAATTGAATGTTAGAACATCATGAAAGATAATAATAAAAAATAAAAAGTGTATGTTCAATGGGAGACCTACCTCAAATCTATTGAGAAATGTAAATACACTCTTGATTTCACATAATGAGGGCTCAAAAACAATAGATCCATGATGAAAAACCATAAACAACCATAAAAGTATCAAAATACTAGTAGAAAAACAATCTATTAGGATAGTGACTATGTGATAATTGTAAACCAAGATAAAATTTAATAATAAGGAAATTGGAAGAGTGTAAAAGTGGAATTGTACGATTTGATGCAGAAAACCTGAAGAATAACAAACCTTTTGCGATAAATATTCAAAATTTTTCCAAAAATGAAGGAGAACAAAGTATCACATCCCTATGGTTGATACCCAATAAGTAGGGTTTCAAATGGGACGTGGAATCACATAAATTATATTTTTAAATTAAATTTAATTTAACACATAATGGGTTGCATGATTTTCAAAATGTTTTTATATGTTGTGCACAAACGATGTGAATGATAATGGAATACTATAAAAATTTAAATTATTATTTATCATATTTTGGAAAAACATTTATAAAAAATGTTATTAGGAATTTTATACAATATCCCTCATATAAAATCCCAAACATTAAAGAATCTCACCCAATGACACTTGAATGATTAAAACTAATAATACTGACACCTTGGGTGTCAAAAAATATCCACATTTCTACTTTTACCCAACACAATCCAAAAGACAAACGCATTAAAAAATATGAAAAGGGAAAAATTAAAAAATCATCACTTGTCACACCCAAAACATGAGAAAAATACCAGGATTCAGATCAAACCAGATCATAATACAAAACACGACAACTGAGTGGTTCCACTATGGTTCTTATACTAGAATTTATAATGATTTTGTTATATATGACTATTCAAATAGAGTATGAAGTTTTTCAATTGAATGTAAAAACAATATTATTGAATGGTGTTTTTGAAGAGGATGTTTAAATTGAATAAACATTGGGAATTATGATTTCAAATGCTGAATAGAAGGATTGTAGTTAAAATAAGATACTATATGTTCTGAAGTAGGACGATTGAGTTTCATATTCTCGAATATATTTAAATACAACGAACATAAATTCAATTTAATAGTTATCAATATTAATACCAAATCGAGTAATTTATTACAAGATTTCTTTATGGTTATGTTGTACATATTTTATATTATATTTAGTGGAAGTAGGAAGAGATATGTGGAAGAATATTATAATTTCATGAAACTATATTTGAGATTTCTATGATTTTTGAACTCAAAAACAACATGGTTATTAAGGTTGTGGAAAATAAATATTTTGCATTTATTTATTTAAAACTATATGATAAATAGATTATGATAAAATTAAATATGCATGATTCTAAACCAATATCAACTCCAATTATGGTGGAAATAATCATTGAATGCATGAGGATGCGGAATATCGGGATACCACCTTAAACTGGAGAATTATTGGAATCTTATTGTGATGATGATAATTGATTTTTTAGTTTTTTATACGGATGATAGAAGAATACCCTTCCTCTAATACAAGCACTCAAGGAGGCCGAAAATGATGAAGAAAAATCACATCCCCAAGAAAAAAACTATTACATTCATGTGTAAGTAACCCCTAATTAGAAAAAACCAAATGGGCGTCATTGGGACGACCTCCTCTAGACAAAGCGTCTGTCGCGATGTATCCATCTCTATAAATATTCCATACTTAACAAACTCTACCAATCTCCGATGTGATGCTATGTAAAACATTTTTCACTCTCCATAGAAGCTCAAATTTCTTGTACAAGGCCATAATCAACAACTCAGAGTCGGATTCAACCTATGATAACCTCACTGGTATCCTTTTGCATAACATTAGACCTGTGTGCAAGGCTCTTACTTCCATAGCCATTGAACTCCCCATCCAATGAAAGATGCTAAAAGAAAATAAAACTAAACCGTAACTGTCTCAGACCATACCTCCTCCACACATCCCCCCCCCATCAAAGATCCGTCAACATAAAGTCTTATGCCATTCAATGGTGGGTTTAATTATACCCAACAACCCTGAGGTGTCGGTCGAGTAACTTGGATGTTTGGGGTATTACCAAACAGAATATAGTGCTGGAGCCCCATCACCAGTGATCATAGTTCTTATATAAAAAAATTCATATTTACCTTGAGAAGCTAGAATGTCGGGTGCTTTTCTGTCCTGGCCTTATTCTGGGCCTCCCACAGTGTCTAGAAGATTGAAGTAACCATGATGATCCTACTCATATTTTCCATGCCCGGATGCTCCAATCCCCTAAACCAGTCCACTAGAAACACATGCATGGACGTGTACTCTTTATTATAGCTCCCCCATATATTGATGCTTGATCGTAGACAAGAAGCCCATTCACTCCTAATAAAAAGATGCACCACCGTCTCCACCTTCAGATTAGTGAAACAGTAGCATCAGGATGGTAGCTGAATTCTATTCCTCTGTATCTTATCCTGGTAAGAATATGTTGGTGATGATCCCTACACATGAGAAATAACATCTTCATGGTGACTTCCTTGAACAATAAATGTTCCCCCCATTCATCTCTCTCCCTTCATTGTCATATCAGTCCCCGATAGTCAGACCCATTAAAATTCCCTGAGTTCGACATTGTGAAAAAGAATATATTATCCACCACAAAAATTCAAATTCATTGAAAAGTTTTATTTGGTCTAGGCTGAGAATAGCTTCCATAAACATTGGGTAGTGGCTGGACTCCCTAACTGATATGTCTAGTCTAGGACACAACCGAAAAAACAGCTTCTGCCCAGTCTAGTTTTCACTCCATTTATTAAACTCTCCTCCTCCCACAAGCCATCGAGAAGACCCCTGAAGAATTTCCAGATGATAAACCATTATATTCTACCATATAGACAGTTTTCTACTATCCCAATCCTCCAAATTTCATCCATTTGTAAAACCAATCATTATATCCCACATTGATTTCCCATCCATAATGTCCCATGCCAATCGGGCTTGCATGGTCTGCATGGAGACAACTACATCCTTGAGACCAATCCCACCCTCCTCCACTAGTTTGGCCACCTGGTGCCATGCAGCCCAATGATTCCTACCCGATGAATTGGCATCCCATAAAAACGTATTCATCACCTACTCCATAGAAGAAATTATCCCTTTAGGTGGAGTTATAACATACATAACATGCATCGATATAGATGAAACAACACTATTAATCATTGCCACTCAGACACCAAAAGAGATATACATGTTTTTCCAGTTCAAAATATTACTAAGCATTCTGTTTATAATGTCCTCAGTGTTTCATTTCTTCACTCGAGCATTATAAATGTGTTCTCCAGGATAAATGATTGGCAACTATTTCCACTGCATTCAGAGAATGTCTTGTATTACCCAGCTTCTCCTTCTAGAACATCTATTGGATAAAAAGATGTTTCTCTACCTAGAATTGATCTATTGAACACTGATCTCATTATATAACCTCATTATTCTCATGAAATTAACCAGATGCAATCTCCTTCCATTCACAAAAATGAGGATATTGTCCGAAAACATCATATGTGAGAATGAACCATTTGAGCCTTTGGCACGATAACGAAACATCCGCCGATTCCCCATGCTTCTTTGAATATTCATTGATAGATATTTTTGGGCAATAATAAACATAATAGTTGACAAGGGATCCCCCATGCGTACTTCCCACCCATTCAAGAAAATAACAAATCTCCACTCTAAAATAGATATCGTGTGCCACAGTGAGGAGTAACAGTGGTAACACAGACCACATACCTATTCCTGAATACAAAGCTTCATCATTTCCCTGATGATGAAGCTTCATTCCAGCTTATCATATGCATTATCCATGTCCACCTGGATTATCACATTGAACCCAACCACTTTCTTATTTGAGTATATCAACATTTCTTGTACGACTCCAACCACCCCCTGGATACACCTACCTTGGACAAATCTTTGATACCACTGCGATATGACACTAGGGACCAATCTGTGGAGTCTCCAGACAAAACACTAGCTAGAATCATTTATGATAAGTTTTATCGACATATCAGCCTATAGTGATTAATGGAGGAAGGGTATTTAACATTGGGTAATATAAATACCTAGGTGGAACTGAAACATCTATCAATATCACCCCGGAAAGAAGTCTTGTACAACATCAATCACCCCATCCCCCAAGAATTCCCACGTTGCCACATAAAAAGAAACCAAAAAACCATCTGAGCAAGGAGAGCTCTCCCTAGGAATGATGCGAACAACCCCACACACCTCATCATCAGATAGTATGTAGTGCAAAGACTAGTTATCCTCATTATCAATCCTTCGGGCAATACAACCCATGAAGACCTCCTATTCATGTTCTAAGTTCACCTCCCTCTAATACCCTTAATGATCACTTGTAAACAATGATCGAAAGTATATCAAGTTTATCTTACATGCGACCTCGACATCATACGAAAATGACCCATCCTCAAGATTAAAATAGATCTTAAGGTTTTTCCGCTCCTTCATGCATGAATGGAAAGAACCGCTATTTCTTTCACCTTCCTTCAACCACTTGACCCTAGAGCTTTTTCTGAAATATATCTCCACCTCCAAAAAATCAATGCGACAGTAACGAGAAATTGTCACATAACTGTATTAAGGCAGATTCATCCTAGCTATGTTGAATCCACCCTTCCAACCTGACAATTTCCACTTTGAGTGCCACCACAGACAATAAAGCTGTTGTTTTATTAGCGACCCACTTGATAATGTCACCCATGAGCCATTTGAGCCCCCTGGATAACCTATCCCAGGATCAATCATCCACCTCATGTGCCCAGGAGTTCCTTATAATCTACATGAACCTGTCCATATAGTGCCAATTGATAGAATAGAAAAATTCCTTAGTATACAAAATCTTGTGCTTCAGCTCCACCAACAGTGGAACATGATTCGAATGAACATTGGACAAGTGAGTAACCAAGGTCCAAGAGATGGCCTCATGGCCCGAAATTTTAGTAAGGCATCTATCCAGACTACTCCTGATGTGATTACTGCCTCTCCTATTATTACACTAGGTAAATTTTCTCCCACTGAATCCCAAATCCAGAAGTCCTTTCCTAGAAATGAACTCATTAAAATCTATCATACTATTATTGAAATCCGTTGTTCCACCTTTCATCTCTAAAACATACACAATAGCATTAAAATCTCGTCGAACAATCCATGTTAAACCTTCTACATTGAAATTTTCGAGACACTCCCATATATTTCATCATTCCACGATATCGTTACAGGTATAGATGAAGGAGAACAAGAATTTGATACGGCTAATCCTGAACATCATCGTGATACACTTCTCTTCAAAATTTACTATCCCCACCAAAAGAAAATTCTTCCAAATAACCCATATATGTTTATTCAATGGATTCACATGCTGGCTAGAATTGAACTCTATCTTCCCAGAAAAAACCTTTATCATCACATGGTCCTTCTTCAGTTACAGAATGGCCACCAAAGATGATCTACATCTCCTTGCCTCAACAGCCAAGAAAGCACTTTTTGATTGCACCCACATTCCACGTGTGTTTAAGATGTTTTGAGAAGACATTAATGAAAGATACTTCCAGCCCTTCGGGCATTGCTACCAGTTCTCAGAATTAATAACTCCGAATCTGACTCCCCCCCCTCCATCGAGCGTGTCACTGTTCTGGAATATCCCACCGAAAACACCCCTTCCTTGGAACTAGAGCCATCTTCTTCAAAGGACTGTCAAAATTTTCCAACATCAATAACAATTTACTCATCAAGAATGATAGAGACAATGGGGTCGTCACCTACTGAAACGCTACCAACACTAGTCGGGGTAGAGATTTGTGAGCCGTTATAATCTCCCTCGCCACCCAATACGGGAAAGCAAACTTCTTAGATCTCGAATTCTTCTCCTTATCGAGTCCCAATTAACCCAATAATGAAAACATTAAAACATTTGATGAAATTCTAAAAGAAATATCTAACTCTAAAACTGGGGTGTTAACCATCCCGGAATGCTTGATATAAGGGTAGTAGTGGGATGGCTTTTCACTTTGTATAACTTCAAAAACACAGTTAGCATCCCCCTAAGCTGATGAGAATCCCTCCGCTTCCACCAAACTGGTCCCCCCAAAATCCAATGGTAACTTTTCATATCGATCAGAAACCCCAGCCAAATAGTTGGCATCCAGCACCATTTTAGAAAAGGTTATTCTATTTAATACCTTGGTTCCAACAACATTTGAGAATCCCGAGGAAGTTGTCAAATTTTTTACCTTACCCACCACCAAGGAAAAAGACGGTGAACAAACTCTTACTCTCAACACCACACGGAAGCAGCCTTGCACCCCAGCCGTGTCCCCAATGCCACTCATAAAATCTGATCCTTGAGCTGCCCTGTTATGGCCCTATATGATAGGTGACCCCCTACTCTGATGTTTACCCTTCCCTTTTCTACATAAATCCACTGTGTGCCATTGGAAACCACATAATGACCAAAACTTGGCGGGAATTGTATACCAAATATTTCCCCCACCTGAACCCCTCTATCGAATGGAAAAGGATCTGAGACGGGATCTTCGCCGAGAGGTCCATCTCGATGAAACCACGAGGATTGACGGCATCCAAAAACCCCTTCTTTCTCTCGTCCACTCACAAAAATCCCACTAGAGAGTCACTCATCACCTAAAAAATATATGGATTGTGATAGGGTAAAGTAATACCCAGATACTTATTCTATACAGCACCCATACATGATTCCATTCCATAATGGCACTCCCAAGACCAGCAGGAAAGAGTGAAACGATGAGAACCGCACTATAGTACCTCCAGTTTGAGATATGTGGTATTTTTATGCTTTTTTATATGATTAATGTTCATTTTATGATATTGGAAGAGGTTGGAAGAGTTTGGAATGGTTTTGGACGAGTTTGGAGGCTTTTAAAGGGGTGCACGTTTTGAGCATGGTCCGTGGAAACCGTGTTGATTCTCCAGAAATTCATGCAAGGGAGACAGTAGGTGGCGCATGTCCTACGCACGGTTTTCCAAACCGTGTGAGGAAATAGTGCAGACCCTTTCTCCCGAGGCAGTAGAATGCGCACAGTTAGTGCACGGTTTTCCAAACCCTGCGGGATAACCATGAGACCACATAAAAAAAAGGTTATATGTTTTCAGCACCCTCAAACTTAACCTATTTCACTCCAATCTTCCTCCCACTCGAGCATAACTCAGGATTTTGGGTTATCATGGGTTAAGGTTGCTCTCCCACTAAATTTGGGTCCATTTTAATGGGGTTTCAAGGTGGATTGAAGGTGGTTTCTCCCGGGTTAGTATCTCCTCTTATTTTTCTTGTGTTTTCCACTAGATCTACATCACTCTATTTCATGGGTTTCTAGATCTACAATTTTTTCGTGTAGATAAAGGGTGGTGGTTTCCTTGGATGTTAATATTAATTCTTGGGAATGTTAGGTAAAGGGGATCTAGAGAGGTTTTGGTGGTGTGTTTTCCGAATTTGAGGTGTGGTGCCTTGTGGGTCAATTTCTCGGGAACCCTAAAGGTAGGTGTCTTCTCACTTGACTCAACGTGTTCAGAACTAGGGGTTCATTGTACAATTAATTTATTTTTCTTGGAATTAATTGTGTTCTGATGTTTTTAATTGGTTAGAAATCCTTTGGGTGTTGTTTTAAGGATTTTTGGAAAAAGCAGGGTTTTATAGTGAAATTCTATTCATGTTGATTTTAAAATGGATATTTTAAAATGGCGTTCTATGGTTGATTTTTGAATATGATTGAGGGAAATGGTTTTCAATAAAAGTGTTGTTTTATTGAAATGTCTTATGGCATGGAAATTATTTTTCATTAAATGGGTGATTTATTGAAGTGGGTTGATCTGTAATGGATCGTGATTGATTGGATGTTGTTGTGATCTTGGTGGGTTTATGCTTGGTTTGGCTTGATTGAAATATTTTATGGAAGTGGTAGGTAATTATCAATATAAAAATGGGATGGATAGTGGTCGGAAGAACCACAATATGAGTAGTGGTCAGGACGTACCGTTAGTTGTGAATGGGTGAACGGGTTGGGTTGAAGTCCCACAGTTTTGATTGATTTGGTGTGAATTGTTGAACGACTTGGATGGAAGACCCACCATATTGGTTGTTTGGTACTTATGTTTCTCTTGTTGTGTATTTCTTTGCAAGATGGAAATTGTTGTGCTGACGTGTAAATGATGAAATTGATTGTGGCATGTTTCGTTGGCTTTCCCTTGGTTGCTTGGTTTGGGTGTGATTGTTTGGAAATGGAATGTCTGTCTTATGAAAATGGATTCACATTTGATTTAATTTATATAAACTATTTTATATATATATGCTAACGACATTATCCTAGTGGTGTGTGTAGGGAAGTCATTTGGTGAAAATCCTATTGAGTTTTAGTAGTCACCCCCAAATTTGGAACGTTGTTGTTTTTGCAGAAGCCGTGTATCATGATGTGGGAAAAGGTAAGGCATATCCCTCCTTTAGTGGAACATTGTGATCCCTTGATGGAGCTTAGAGCTTCGAGCTTGGCATGGAGTTGTTGTGGTGTCATGTATTGTGGTGTTTTTTTGTTTAATTTCTTGTGGTGTACTCAAATGTTATGTCAAAATCTCTAGTTGTATTGGTTTTGAGTTGTGTTGTGGAACAACTTGGTTGCCTTTTGGGAATGCATGGGTGGGTAATTGAATTGACATGAATCATATAGTGGATGTTACTGGATGATTTGGTTGGTTTTTTCATAATGGATATTTGTTCCCCAACATGATCATAAAGTTGTCATCATTTATTTCTAGCCTTTGGAATAATGGGAATGTCGCTTAGGGCCAAGTAGCCCTCATTGCCTCCTCATGCCAGGGGATGTGTGTTACAAGTGGTATCAGTTTGTTCGGTCCGTTGGAGTCGATTCTCAGATTTGGTGTTCACATTCGTTTTGGTATACTCTTAGAGTCAGGATAGTATCAAGGTGTAAGAATGTAGGAACATGGAATGTATAGAATAAAATGATATAGCTAACACTTTTATGAATAAATTCAAGTTACCAGGGAGTTGGGTACATAAGTGTTCTGGAGACACTTATAGGCATTGGAAATATCATGGTCGTGGGTGTAGCCAATGAGATGAGGACGACATTCTTGGTACATATGACATCCCACTTGGATGCATATTTCATTGGTAATAATGATTTATGGGATTAATTTAGAAATGTTTTTGAAAATTTGTGAAATTTAAATGTGAATAAATTGGTATTTTGAAAAAAATTTGGTTTTTAAAATGGTGAAACATTGAAAATTTGAACTGTTTAAACGACTTATTGTGATAGTGTTGTGTAATGTGATTTGAAATGTTATTTCGTGATGTCTATGGAAGTAAGACTCATGGATATTTGTTTTCTATTTATAGAAATGGCACCGAGTTGGTGTCGTAGAGACCAACTGGAGGAGGATACTGAGAATTTGGTAGCACCTGAGCCTCAGGTGAACTTGCAGCGAGTGTAAATCATAGTGCAATCTTTCCAAGCTATGGAAAGTGTAAATAATGTGGATGAACCCAGACATATGGATCATGTGGTTCAATTTTAAAAGAAGAATCCACTCATCTTTTGGGGTGATTCAGAGCTAGAGAGGTCAAAAGTGTGGTTGAATAGAATTAACAAGATCTGTGTGTTCTTGGGAACGTCCGTAGAGCTGAATGTGTAGTTTTCCATGTATATTTTGGAAGATATTTCCCATCAATGGTGGCAGTTGGTAGTCCAAGCAGGGAGAAACCAAGGTATGATGTGGGAAGGAATTGAGGAATTTTTTAAAAAAATATTCTACCCACATATGTTTATAATTCAGTGTACGACTGATTTCTTCAATTTGAAGCAAGAGATTATGTCTGTGAAAGAGTATGAAGCTAAGTTTACGAACAAAGTGCGGTTTGCACCCGAGGTGGCGGGTATCACGTCGTTGACAGTTAGGATCCTTAAATTGGGGTTAAGGCATGAAATCCATTCGAAGATAGCGGTGTTGTGTGTAGATGATTATATTGAGATGGTGAATAGAGCCTCAATGGATGAGAGAGATCTGTTGGGAGCTCGGGGCGGGGATGCATGGTGGAAACCATGGAGAATAGTAGGAACTTTAATGCTAGGTTCAAGTGAAGGAGGGACACTTATTCCCATGGTGAGAATATGGAATATAATCCTACGATAGGATCGGTAAATCTTCCTCCAATGTCCCAGAGCATGCCGTGATGTTTTTAGTGTGGTTCTAGAAACCCCATCAAGCGGGATTGTACAACACATCCTCGAGCATGACATTATTGTAAGCAGATGGGGCATCTGTAGCATTATTGTTAGAATTCTCCAAGGTCAGGAGTACGTGACACTCCTCAGGGATCAAATAAGTCATATGCTTTGATGGAACAGGGATAATAACACACCCCTTTTCAATAGATTAATGTGGGTCATGGTGATTGTCGGAATACCACAACACCTTAGCATTGTAATAAAGAGTAGAGTGTGGCAAGAAAACATTTTATCGGGGCTGAGCAGTATGTGGTGGATGATTTGTCGGGATAAATCACGGTGCAAGGTGCTATTCATTTAAATTCTTCCATGATGAAAGTGATGTTTTATATGGGTGATTCACACTATATTATTGTTGCACGTGTGGTTAATTTGCTGGGTTTAAGGGTAGAAATAATACCCTCGGTTTTAAAACATCAAACTCCTCTTGGTCGAAGTGAATGTCGAGCCTTCTTGTGTAGAGAATGTTGTGTCGTTGTTGGTGTAGTTGAGATAGTGTGGAATTTCTCAATGCATGAGATGGATGGGTATGATGTAATCTTGGGAATGGATTAGCTGGTGGAGTTTAAGGCCAATATTGATTGTGATGCGCGAACAGTGGATTTTACGACACACGATGGCAATAGAAATCTCTTTAGAGGAGAGAAGCATGAAAGGTAGGGTGGAACATGTTTGTTGGAACCAGTAGTTGGTACGTTATCATATCAGTTGGCATTTTTTTCATTGGAATCAGTAGAGGGTGTTGAGAAGTGTGTTTCTCTAGAAGTGGTGGATCAGTTCATGGATTTTTTTTCCTGAAGAATTCTCTAGGTTAACTTATGTAATATATGTGGATTATAGTATTGATCACCTTATGGGGACCAGTCCTATCTCAATTTCATCTTACCTGATGTCACCAGCTAAATAGCAGTAATTGAATGTACAGTTGGAAGAGCTAGAAAACAATTGGTTTATCTAGCCTAGCACGTCACTGTGGGTTGCACTGGTGTTGTTTGTGAAAAAGGCAGATAGAACATTGAGGCTCTCTGTTTATTATCGTAGACTTAACTATGTTACGATAAAGAATATATATACACATTAACAAATTGATGAATTTTTCGACCATTTGAGGGTAGCCCGGTGGTTCTCTAAGATCAACTTGAGGTAGGGATATCATCAATTGTGGGTGAGGAAGGAGGATATTTCTGAAATAGTTTTCATATGTATATATGGCAATTTTTAATATGTAGTTAGGCCCTTTGGTCTAACGAATACGCTGGTGGTGTTTATATCACTGATGAATCAGATATTTCAATGATATCTGGATTCATTTGTGATGGTGTTTTAGAATATATTCTATTATATTCACATAAAATGGTGGAGCATGCGCCACACTTTGAGACAGTGATGGGGATCTTGAGGGATCCTCGGTTGTATGCCAAATTGTAAAAGTGTGACTTTTAGATACAGGAAGTTCATTTTCTTGGTCATGTTATTTCTAAAAGGTGTCTTTTAGTGTATCCAAAAAGATAGATGTTGTTATCTCATGCAAACCACCAAATAATGTGTTTGAGATACAGCATTTTCTTGGTCAATCTGGGTATTATCGGCGTTTTGATCATGATTTTTCAGGTTTGGCTTTGCCGATGACATCTTTGAAAAGAAATAATGTTCCATCATAGTGGAATGAACAATGTCATTAGTGTTTCGAATAGATAAGGGGTCATCTTACATCAACACCAATCTTGGATTTTCTGGAATGTGGAAAATGGTACGTGGTGTATTGTGATGCAACAGGATCAGGGTTGGGGTTTATTATCATGGAAGAGAATCATGTGGTTGTGTATGGTTCATGATATTTGAGAGTGCTAGAGAGGAACTACCCCAGTCATGATTTGGAGTTGTCAGCAGTGGTTCATTCTTTAAAAGTGTGTCTTCATTATCTTTTTGGTGAGAAATTCATAGTATATACAGATCATAAGAGCATGAAAGACATTTTCACAAATAAGTATTTGAACTTGAGGAAAAAGAGATGGATGGAATATCTCCAAATGATTGATTTTGACTTAATGTACACACCAAGTAAGGTAAATTCGGTGGTAGATGCATTAAGTAGAAAATAATATGATCAACTGGTAGAACATGCATCTGACCAATGGAATTTGATGTCGCTTGTAGCTGATATGCGGTTGGAATGTGATGACTAGGTTGATAGAGCAGTCTTCATACTAGTTTTGTTGATTCTAGACTTGGTTGTCCTGGTTAGAGAGCCACAAATATCTAATTCTAAGTGTGTGAGCATGGGGTCGAGACTCAATGGTGGGGAGACAATTGAGGGTTATAAACTAAATGGAGATAAAGTTTTGTGTTTTCAGAATTGGATTGTTGTGCCAGTTTGTTTTCAGGAGAATCTTCTCAGGGTGTATCATCATTCCAGGTGGGATATTAATCCGGGAATTTGAAAATTGTATAAAGTGTTTAAACTGCAGTTCTGGAGGGCTGGTATGAAAAGAAGAGTGGCTGAGTTTGATTTGAGATGCTTGAGTTTTCATCAGGATGAGGTAAAGCAATAGAGGCCAGCAATAATTTTTGCATTATTTACCAATCCTTTTTTGGAAGTGGGAGAAAATAGTGATGGATTTTATCACATGTCTGCCATGAACTGTCATAAATCACGATGCCATTTGGGTTATAGTGGATCAACTAATGAATTCTGCCCATTTTATCCTGATTCTTGAATCTCATACGGTAGAGGATCTGTCCAAAATCAATATCTGAGAGGTGGAAAAGAGACATGGTGTTCATTTTTCTATTGTATCAAACAGAGATCCAAGGTTTACATCTCATTTATAGAAATACTTATAGCAATCCCGTGGGACACAGTTAGCTATGAGCACAGCGTATCACCCTCAGACAGATGTACAATCCGAGAGGAAGATACAATCTCTGGAAGATATGTTTTGGTCTTGTGTCATTGATTTTGGTGGCTCATGGGAGGATCACTTGTCATTGGTTGAGTTCTGGTACAATAAAAGTTATCAGGAATCCATACAGATGGCTCCATTTGAAGCATTGTATGGGCTGCCATGTCGTTCTCCACTGTATTTGGTGGAAACGGATGAGTCCTTGATGGTTGGACTGCGCCTAGTCTAGGAGACTACGAAGAAGATCATTTTGACTAGGAAGAGAATGGAGATAGCTCAGAGTCATTATAAATCGTATGCGGATCATCGTCTACGGTCGTTGTCATTCGAGGTGAGTGATCATGTGTTCTTGAAGATATCTCCTAGGATACAACATCGTCGGTTTGGGAAGCAGGGAAAGTTAGCTCTGAGGTGTATTGGACCTTTTTAGATTCTTTAGAGGGTTGGTGAGGTGGATTATTGTTTGGCATTTCCACCTGGGTTCAGTTCGATGCACAATTTGTATCAGGTGTCGCAGTTTAAAAAGTATCAGCCGGATTTTGACCATGTGATTCGATGGGATCATGTTGAGGTAGAACAGGATTAATTGATGGTGCACGTTACTGTATGGATTGTTTATAGGAATGAGAATGTATTTTCTGGTAATACGATCAGTTTAGTTCATTTTTTGTGGAAGCATGGTGAGATTCAAGAGGAGACATGGGAGTGGGAGAAAGAAATGGTCGAGTAGTGGCCTGAGATCCTTCTCCAAAGGGAGGGTTCACTATATTCCGAGGACAAATAGTCCAATGGTGGTGATATCTTAGTACCCTCGGTTTTGAGGAGTTTGGCATTTTTTTATTCTTTTTAAGTGTTTAAAGTTCATGGGGTGAGTTGGGAAGAGGTTGGAAGAGTTTTGAATGGATATGGTTGAGTTTGAAGGCCTTTAAAGGGGTTCAATGTTTGAGAAACATTATTGGAAACCATGTGGATTCTCCAGGAAACCGTGCAAGGGATACAATAGGCTTAGCATGACCTACACACGGTTATCCAAACTGTGCGAGGCTACAGTGTAGACCCAAGCCAGTAGCATGTGCATAGTTAGAGCATGGCATTCCAAACCATGTGGGATGACCGTGAGGAAACATAAAAATAGGTTATAAATTCCAGGCAACCTTGGTCTTAACCTATTTCACTCCAATATTCCTGCCACTCGAGACTCACTTGGGATTTTGGGTTGCCAGGTGTTATTGGTGTTCTCCTACTCAATTTGGATGCGTTTCAAAGTGGTTTCATGGCAGTTTGAAGGTGGTTTCACTAGGGTAAGTCTCTCCTCTTGTTTCTATTCTATTTTCAGCTAGATATACATCCTTCTCTTTCATGGGTTTCTAGATCTACACATTTTGTGTGTAGATAGTGGGTTGTGGTTTCCTGGGATTTTAATATTAATGATTGTGGTTGTAAGGGAAAGGGGATCTAGAGATTTTTCGGTGGTGTGTTCTCCAGATTTGAGGTGCAGTGGATTCTGGGTCGATTTCTCGGGAATCCTAATGGTATGTGGCTTCTCTCTCGAATCCACTAGAAATGAACTAGTGGTTCTTTGTACAATTAATTCTTTGTGCTTGTAATTAACTATGTTTTGATGTTTGGAATTGGTCAGAAATCCCTTGGGTGGTGTTTTGGGTATTTTTGGGAAAAAGGGTGGTTTATGGTGAAATACTATTCTTGTTGATTTTAAAATGGATATTTTAAAATGGGATGATATGGTTGATTTTTTATAATGATTGAGGGAAATGGTATTCAATAAACACATTTTTTTATTGAAATGTTGTTTGTAATGGAAAATGGTTTCCAATAAATGGGTGATTTATTGGAGTGGGTTGATCTGCAATGGAACATGGTTGATTGCATGTTGTTGTGATCTTCGTGGGTTTTTTCTTGGTTTGTCTTTTTTGAAATGTAGTATGGATATGGGTGGGATGTATAAATATAAAAAGGGGATGGATAGTGTTCGGAAGAACCACCATATGACTAGAGGTCAGGAAGTACAAATACTTGTGAATAGGTGAACAGGTTGGGCGGATGTCCCACCGTTTTGATTGTTTTGGTGTGAATGGGTGAACAGGTTGGGCAGAAGTCCCACCATTTTGGTTGGTTAGTTGTTATGGTTGTATTGTTGGGTATTTAATTGCAAGAAGGAAGTTGTTGTGCTAATTTATAAATGATGAAATGGCTTGAGGCATGTTTGGTTGTATTTTCCATGGTTTCTTGGTTTGGGTGTTTTGGCTTGGTAAGGTCATGTTTGGATTATGAAAATGGTTTCACTTGTGATTTAATTTATACAATATATATTATATAAATGTTCTAATGGTTTTTTCCTAGTGGAATGTGTATGGAATTCTTTTGGGGGAAACCTTCAATGTTTTAGTACACACCCCATACTTTGGAATATTGGTTTATTTGCAGATATCGTGTATCGCGACGTGGGAAAAGGTATGGCATCGCCATCCTTTAGTGGAGCATCATGATCACTTGGTGGAACTAGTAGCTTCGGGCTTGATGTTGATCTGTGGTGGATTCATGGCTTGTGGTGTTTGGATGTTTAGTTTAATCAGTGTACTCTGTTGTTGTGTGGACATGTCTAGTTTTATTGGTTATAAGTTTTGTTGTGGAATAACATGGTTGTATTTTGGGAATGTAGGGTTGGGTAATTGAATTGACATGAATCATATAGTGGTTGTTCGTGGATGGTTTGGTTGGATTTTTCATAATGGAAAATCTTTCCCCAACTTGATCATTAATCCCTCTGCATTTATTGCCAGCCTTTGATGTCTTGGGAATGTCACTTAAGGCCATGTATCCCTCACCGCCTCCTTAAGCTAATGACGTAGGGGAGGGTTGTTACATGCACCGTCTACCCTACCTTTCCCAATATCTCACAAAGACTTCCCTACTATTAAAATGAATGTAAAACGAATCCTTAATAACTCTGAGACTGCCACTGAGTGAAGAAGACCCCAAGTTCCCAGGAACTCATTAAACTCCCCCAATGAAGGCATCATAGGTCCAAACCTATCCACAAGCATCATTTTATGAAACCCTATAGCGAACCATAGATCCATGTTAGAGATCACCATCATTTTGTCTCCATCCAGCATTTCTGTCTTACGGTGGACCATCTAGATCAGCAGATGAAAAAGCATGCCAAAATAACACTCTAAATATTTCCCACAAAGTGCTTCCTTGAATGTTTTATCCCTGGAAAGCCTCCTTTCGATTCCCACACCCACCTATTCCATTACTGGAGAAGACATATTTCAACCAAATATCAACTTATATTATGTCTTCTATTTGAATCCTATTGTACATTTCTGAAACATAGAAAAATTTCATCATTGCAACATGCATAGAAACAATATTTCTACAAAATATAAATTAAAAATAACTATAAAATTAAATCAATCATGAGGTGTATTCAAGTGAAATGAATTTTGGAATACACTTTTCAGCATTAAGTGTTAATGAATTATCATAATTATCTATTTCAAATAGTTATGGTGATGTGGTTGATATAAATTCAATAAGTGGTGGGGAATAGTTTATTAGTATATAAATATCATTGATGGATGAAAAAAAAAATACGTTACTTCTCCTAGTATTTCTAAAGAATAATATATCTCTACAATAAAGGCATGCACTCTGTTATTGTGGGTAAAACAACAACTAATTGATATTGGTGATGGGGTTAAATATATGATAGTGATTTATATTGATAATAAGAGTGTGAATGATCTCATAGAGTAAATGGTTATGTAAAGTCCTGGAAAACATACAGATATTAGATATCATTTTATCTAGAAATATTTGAAAAAAATTTGATTAAAATTGAGCGTGTTTTAACCATTGACCAAGTGTCCGACCATCTAACTGTTCCTTGGGAAACAAATGTTCCTAAAAATATCAATTAAACATCATTGTCTTGAAACTGCTGAATGCATGATGTGATTATAGATAATCCACTCTCTACATTTTAATTCATTGTTCAAACCACATTTGGATGTGTTATGGATTTATAGTAGAGATATAATAAATTCGTTTTATTTTATTGAGATCTTAATGTACAAATACATTCTCTTTGGGTCAATTTCAATATAGATAGAAAATGAAAAAAAATAAACTATAGTAAAATGGAGATGAATGACAATTTGGTGTTTTGAGGAAACATGTAGAGCATAGTGTATAAAATTTTATGCATTCTAATAGATGAGATCACAATTAATGTAATTCCTATTGTTTTCTAAACCATGAATTGTTCATGTAGACATAAAATGTTCTATTAGTTTTCTCCCATGATCTATTTTTTATATTATCTATTGATATATAAACTTAACCTTAATATTTCAATCAAACCCCATGGGGGAGATGGTTGGAACCTAGAACATTGATAGATAGAAATGGTAACATGTTTATGTTTGCTATCAATCTATAATAAGTTGATCAGGGTGTTTTAAAGGAATGTGACCTTATGGTAAAATAAGGAAATATTGTTGAATATGATTTGGGTTACTAGTGTTTAAAAAAGTTTTTTCATTAATTTTGAGAATAGCGAAAGTTGTGTTTGAAGAAAGAAGGGTCATGCAAGGATTATGGAATATAAAAATTATTTTCACAAGGTGTTATTCAAGAATGTCTCATAATAATATAGAAATTAATGAAATAACACAAGAAATGTGCATCAACATGAATGTCAATTTATGTAATTTTTTTAAAAAAAATCATGAATATAATAATATTTTGTTCCAAATACAATATAAAAATATAGTTTAACATGATGGATATTTTGTGATAGACACTTCAAAATTTGGAAAATGCAATTGGTTTAAGAAAATGATTAGATTGAGAAAAATATACTTACACTTCATATGCGTCATCATTTACAGACATACATGCATAGGGGAGATGTAGAGGGAAATTGCACACATGGATGTCAAGGTCGATTAATATGTGGCTATCCCCCATAATGTGATAGAAAACATTTCCAATGATAAAATGGTGGCTATTACCTATGTTTGATTTGTATACTAATGATATTCACATACAAAATAAAATACACAAAATATTAGTGTGACATCCCTAAAATATTATTAGGATGTATGCCTAGAATATATAAATTGTGTATAAACTCACGTATTCCAGAAGTAGTGAAGATTAGTGTATTTATATATTTCAAACACTCTATCATCAAATGATACATGGAATATCCATTAATAGGAAACCAAGTAAAATAGTAGTGATTTTTCAATGAATGAGAATTATTAAATTTCATCACATTACTATTTAAAAAGATAAACATGGTGTTACAACCATGTGAAAAAGATCAGCCTATTTTATAGAAAAATAAGACACCATGATTCAACATCCTTTCTAAATATATTCTAGGTCCCATTAATTATGTGTATGACAACACACATTATGCATATTTCATTTACATTTAATGTCGATAGTATATAATATATAAATAATGATGTGTTTGAAAAAATATATTACAAGGAATATTTCTTCATGCTACTATTTCCAAAAATGAATGATGACATAATGAGGAATGTAGAAAAATTATTCTCTGAAACACAGATATATGGAGGAGTGTATAGATTTTAATAGGACTACCTCAAGTGATAGCTTCGGGTAGACATCACACTGTTTGATGTCCCTAAGGGGAGTCTATATCGGGATTTGGGCTATTTGGGGGGGGGTGGTTATCATGTTCTAAATTATATGGAGAGGGGGGAAATCAGGTGTCTATGTGTCTATCATGTTATGATGCACTATTGTTGTGCATACATCTAGCTACAATTCATTGAATCATAATGGACATACTGTTTGGTTGGTGTCGAAGCTTCTCATTCTCATCATTAGCTCATTTTAGGTACCAGTTTCTTTCTTTTTGAAATTATAACATTATTTCAATATTGGTGCTCCTGAATCATAGTTAGATTCTTCATCTACATAGATAAATCTATTATTACTGATCCACATAAATCCTTCTGTCAAGGGAGATCTTATTTGACTTGTATTTATGTTATATTTTTCCTTTTATTCATTTGAAGAATAGTTATGTCACTATGTCTCTTGGTGCTTCCACAACAATTACCATTTACAATATAAAACATTTATGTTCAAACTAGAATATTATATGCATAAATTAATTATTTTTATATTATTACACATACTAATGTATTATTATTCAATACATAGTCATATACAATACTCTTCCCTAATTTTATACTATATAAAGACACTTTTTATATATAATATGTAATATTTTCATAGTAAAAATTCACATATAACATTTAAATACATATGAAACATGAGAAATTGATAAAAAAAACTAACATATTACAATTAGTGTGATAAATTAAACTATTAAATTCATCATTTACATTAAAAACTTTTTATATTTTTGAGTTTAATACAACATATAAATAAGATAATGATGATTAAGATAATTAGATACAAGTAACATCATGTTATCTTATAGATTCTAACATGATGAATTGTAGTATCAAATCACAGAATGATTTTTTTGAACTTAGTAATGAGTATCAATAATGAAAATGTTGATATTAGCAAAAAAATTGAAACTAGAAAACTATCTATATGATACTAAATTATACATTTTCTTATATTCACTTGGACGTACTCATATTTCAATGATTTTAGGAAATATATCAGCCTTTTTTTTCTTCCAACTCACTTAGAATATACGTAACCATAAAATTTACATGGGAAAATCAATTCAATGAAATACAAAACAATTGACCCTTTAAATATTGAATTTTTTTCATGAAAACTGCCTATGAATTCCTTTGTTGTACATAAATTTTGGGAAATATTACAGTATTATTATAATTGTTTTATAGATTCATTGAAATTATATTATCATATAATGTCATATATAAGAATGGGTGGACCACACATTAAAAAAATGTAATCAAAGCCTCCTTGATGAAACATTAATTGTCAGCATCAATCATAAGAGCATGAATAAAATCCAATCACATAGTGTCTTTAACCTCACTCAATTATGCTAGATTGTTTTTCTCCATATTATCGATATTGACATAGGTTAAAAACATGGTAATGGGAATTTAGTGGCTGATTATTTGATACACTAATTGTATAAAAATGTGTATAGGGATGATCATGACCAGAGAGCCTCAAAATTCATACACTCCCATGAAAGGGAATTACATTAATTGGGATTGATAACATATGGTGGAATTATATTCGTCCCCAAAAATCTCAACATTTCCTATAGTACTCTACAATAATAATTCATTTTTAGTTGTAAATTATATTTTTCTATATTTTGGAGGATTCTCTATTTTCACTATTCATAACTATCAATTGTACATCCTCATTATTTTTTAATTGAAGCATTAGTATGGAAATTCGATGAATAACCTATTATTTAGTACATTGTGATATTATTTATAAACATTTATAATGAATCATAAAAATATATCTTTTTTACATGATTTTTTAAGTAAGAAACAACTGTTTTTTTAGATTACATGACCTTTAATTTTATATACTGAGTATGGAGCCCATGGATGAATGATTGAAACAACTCTATGATCCTAATTAAATACATAGTATCCCATTACTTTTTTATAAATGGTACAATTTTTCTATTTTATATGATAGTTATTTATGTCTTCAATTAATTATAAATCAAAATCTATTATTTATTATTTAGCATAATTACAATAATTTATTTTAAATTTTTTCTGTAAACACATAATTCTCTAGGGTCTTATTTAACATCTATTTTCATCATTACTAGTCTTCACATTTTATATCATATTTAATATCAATGTGATTTTATCATTAAATATTTCATCAATGACTTTTGTGAATTCATTTGTAATTCTACATTCACATTTTATTATAATCCAATATTCATTTTTGAAATTATTATATCTATATTCAATATCATATAAATTCTTGAAAAATGCCTAATTACCATTTTAGTGATCTCGTTGATTCATAACCATTTCTTTGTTAAATTAATTTTCATTAATATTCACTTATATATAAACTTATGAAATAGAAAAAAGTAAAATATTCAAACTCAATTTAAGTTCATATATTTTTATAGTGTGAAAAAATGATTTTCTTTGATAATGTAATACTTATTGTTAGAATTATTTTATGTAATAATATTATTGTTCAATAAAACATTTAATTTATATTATCTTATTATGTGTAGAAGGAATGGTTTTCCCTACAAGTGGAATTTTTTTTGGAAAGTACATTTATTTTAATGGTTCATATATGCACACATAATAAAAATATTACTATATTGTGTAATTTAAAATTTATCGAACTAATGTGATGTATTTCTAATCGGTGAAAGGTGGATAGAAACCCATAATGGGATGCCAACATCCTTGAAAAAAAATTTAAGATGTATATCAAAATTGAAAAATCTTTATCCTTTTATCAATCAAAATAACAACTATCATGAATTGTTTGGATAGCTGGCTGTTGTGGTTGGGAACACATCATTTGGAAGAATCCAATTAGAATCCCTATCAGCATCTCACATGCTAAAATATAAGGTTTTTTTCTTCCTCTTATGTATAATTTTTCACATTACAAAAAACAATTCTTAATTTTATTCTAACATATTAAATGGTTTTTAACCATCAACACTTTTTTTGATATCTTGTAAATATTAATGGGATTAAAAATAGTCCCTATATTTATTTTATAGAACTTATTTTAAAATTATAAATTAATTAATTTAAATGAATTGGGTTATGATTAGATGGTGATTTAATTTTATGGGGGTTACACTGAATATATTATTTTTTATATTATATTGATATGTGAATCATATGTGGAATTTCCTTTTCCTAAAAAATAGTCGATGACCATTTTTAGATATATTAGTTTTTTTATCCGGGTGAAAATCTAATGTTTTTTAATTTTTTTATTGAGGTACTATTTTATTTTATAAATGAATTTTTAATTATAAAAATATCAAAGAATTGGGACCCACGTAATAAAGTGGGGAACAAGTGGATTTAGTTTCCTCATTGATTAATGCTTCCATCATATGTGTATGTCCAATAGCATTAAATGAGACCTACATAAAAACCAAAAAAAAATAGGGTCCCACCCAATGAACTATGGAAGTAACAGATATATCATTGATGTCCTCATCCATCTTAATTTTATAAAATGTTGTGATATATAGGTTCCTTGTTTTGATTAATACATCCATTTGTGTTACATTAAAGGTCAATTGCCTCCTCAATGCATGAAACAACCCCATGTTAAACAATTATATTCATAACCCAGACTGATGCGTTCCCCAATATGTGATTCCATGACATTGTCATCCATTATTAATTCCTTCACAATAATGTCAGCATAGGAGTTCCAATGACCAATGGATCAACTACCATGATAGAACATGACTCATGATTGGGATCTCATATCGTATTTATCAATTTTGGGACTAGAATTAGTGTAATCACTTACAATGAAATCATCCTCACCTTAAACAATTAGGAACATTTCTTTAATTAATATAAATTATAGAAGGATATTATTTATGGATATCGACTAAGTCACCAAGAATAGGGGCATCAGATTAAATTATAGAATAAGAATCATTAGGTAAAATATAAAACATTTTATAAATGACACATCTTAGGGGGGGATATTGAAGGAATATTATCTGTCATTTACTAATTTTTAGGATCTAGGATCATCATATGATTCATTCTCCGAAACATTGGAAAATACCACTTTATGTAGGTTTCAATACTAAACCTGTTGAAATCATTCCATTATATCTTCTCTCTCCCAGTCCAAACATAATTTTCATCCATCTATTTGGAACATTATTTCTCATGATTCTGATATTTAACTCATATATTTTATTAAAAAATAACTTGACAACAATTTTTCATATTGTAATATCAAGAAGTAATTTTAATTATGTAGTACGTCATCTAAATAAAACACTAAAAATAATATGATGTATTGAATAAAACATCTTATATCCATAACAATCATATGTTTTTTTATAAAACCTAATACATTTGTAGCCTCATTGAACCATATATTCCCTCACCATGAATCTTTCCTCAATCCCTAAATGTACCATTTCCACTTGTAGACATTAACAATATCATTTGAAACATTAAATCCATTATATTATATTGTATAACAATCATTGAAAAAAATTTTGTTCTAAGATCTTATTTTGATACCCATTAGATATATTTTATAATAATGAAGATATTTCATGTCATATCATAATGGAATTTTAATGAAAACATAATAGTAAAATAACATTGTAAGAACAAATATTTTGTTTTGAAATAAAACATTTATGATCACTTAAAAAAGATCACTATTAAACAAGATGATTATATTTATAAAATTAGTAAATATTATAAAAATTAAATTAATAAAAAAAAATATAATTAATAAAAATAGAATTTAAAATTATAGTGAAATCATATTCAAATAAAAATAAACATGAATAGTAAATTGAAATAGAAAACTCAAATATAGGACACCAATATATCACAAAACACAGTAAAACATTATGGATATTAAATTTAATTTTAGATTTTATATAATAGTTATATAGGTAAAATGTATATAGCAGTGTTGATAAAACATATTTTAAAAATGTTGATTACAATTTGCTAATTGAATTTATAATTCCACAACTAAAAAGATATAAATTGGTTGAGGATTAATACATAGTATGATTGAGTGATTTCAATATTCATTTTGTATGAGATCCAAAATGTCAAACCTATAACCATGGAGGCCTAACACGTCTGATTATAGGATAAGTGAACCACCCTTTGTCTTCCACTAACATGTCAAGGGTTTGAAACTAGAACCGTGTTTTCATATAACGAATCATGATAAACCTTATCCTATATCATTCAACAATAAAAATGTAAGAAATCATGAATATAACAAGAAACACCTATAAGATAAAAATATATAATCATATAAATGTTAAAAATATCATGAATGACACAATAAACAATATTTTAACACCACATGGGAGAAATATAATAGTGTATTACATCTCAGAATCCCATAAATCTGATAGATGAATGGTCATGAAGATCACCTGCCTATTATGAGTACTTTTGAAATTATATCTATCTATAATAACTATTTCCTATATCATGGATCTAAAATCTATATAGTACATCCGTAAGAATCACTAATGAATAGATTTTATGTAATACATGCATCACTTCTATTAAGACCATCATATAACCTTATCAACATTAGTATAAACATAATATATGTAGGAAAAATTCCTTTGAAACCATGAATACATAGAATACTAAGATTTATACTACGTATGATATTGAAATAAGTATTATATTCTCAAAAAAAAATGTATCGGTGGAGCAGCTAAATAGTCAGTATCCTTGAAGTAGTTGAATTAGTCAAACAATATAACATTAATGTTTACAGAAAATACAATAACACATAACCCATTAATTGACATAAACATGTCATCCATTGGAATACCACATCCTTTCATTCGTAACTATCAATATAGTTCTTATAATCATTTAATTCATAAGATAAAAAATTTCATTCTCTATAATAGATCTCATTCATGGAATACTAAACCCGACTATTGGAACCTCTCATGTGGGTTATGAAAGGGTCAATTCCAAATATATGAAAGAACCCCAACTCTACATAGGCCAGAAATAGAAGAGGTTAGAGCTAAACTTCACAAGTTGAAACTACATAAATCCATAATCCAAAACAGCCAATACTATATAATAGCGGGAAACCGAAACCTCATTGGAAGAAACCTCAATCATGAGGTAATGACTTTATTTGTAGAGGACCCACACCTCTCTAGAAGACACCTAGGATGAGAGTGTACCGAAATAGATTCATAGACTGTGGTGGTCCTACACCTAATCAGCAATGATGGATTAACGAATGCAGGTTGATTTTGTGTAATTGTGAACCAAGTATCATGACTGGGGGTATGGTGGGGTAGTAAAATACATCATGGAAACAATAGGGTCTTATTTCCCATATAACATATTAGTAGGGTTGTACTAACCTTGTGAAGGGTTTTAACATCATAGAACCAACCCCATTATATACCATAAAAAGATACATACAATAACTACCAATCTATCCATAAAATTTGAATCATATGGATGAACAAAAAATATCCATTGGAAACTATATATAAAATTAAATAAGATAGTGTCTTTATTTAGCTAAATCATACATTCAGAAATAATATAATGATAATCAGACAATAAAGATATTGTGTAGAGACTTGGAGACCCTTGGGAAAGAAAAAATGTGTAATAGGGGTTTGTATTGTAGTTATATAGATCCCAGAGACGTTGTGTATTCCCTACAATGTCGGATTGGGTAGACATACCTGAATATCTATCATGTAGGAAAATGAACTTGTTCCATACATTGATCTATCATGTTTGTTGTCCTGTGCCGCACGATCGATTGTAGTTTAGTTGAGAAAAAATAACCGCCACCCCAAAATATAGACAAAAGGATAAAATTATTATGTTATTTTTAATAAAATATTTTCATTCTCTATATCACAAATAATTATTTTTTAGCTCATCATGAGGGTAAACATTTCACAACGCAATATACATATCCATAAAATGTTATTTACAAGATGACTATTTCGATAAATTTCTAAATTTAAATTTAAGTTGGTTCTAAAACAAGGAAACCCCAAAATTTAGATAATTCGCAATTGGAAATTTACTTGATAGATACACAAAACCCCTCATTCATGCCCTAATTTTGACGTATTGAATTATTGATCACTTATTTCGTAAAATGAATAAGGAATATTGATTGTTCACTTGATTTCATGATATAAAGAGGTCTTATATAAATTTTATCTTGAGTATTAGATATATAATTATAGTAAGGTGGGTTTATGTATTCGTTGGAGGATTAAAGGGTTGAAATAAATTTGACTGAATAAAAAGTGAAATAATCATTAATCATAGTATGAATCATTATTGAAATAATATTGAAAAAATATTTTCAATCCTTTATTGATTGAAATGTTTTAATATAAACTTAGTGAATATTTTTTAAGTGTAAAATCATTGTGTGAAATGGGGTGATATTATTGGTTGATATTTCATAACGATATGTCGTATTATAGGATACAATGTCTTTATGTTACATAATATTTTTGGATGAGATTGATTAGTGTTATAACGTGATTCGATGAGGTTATGATTTAATTATATGGGGATATAGTGGTGGAATTTTGTGATAAAGATGTGGTGTTGGTTATAATTATGCAGTAATGGGTTGATTCACATAGGGTGAGAGGTGGGAATGCTTATTTATAGTTGAAATTCTTGGGATTCCAAACATAGTTTGATAGCTACGGTTTCTTGTTTTTCATAAATATAATGATGGTTTCAATGTTATGGTAACCATTGTTATGTGTGTTTATTATGATTTTTTTACATTTCTAAGATTCATCTCATATTATTATATATCCTGGGAAATTTAAATTCTTTTTTTTACTTATGACACTCTATAGATTAATAAGTCAATATTATGCGACTATTGTTGAATTATAAGTAAATTATTTTTCCCAATATCCTAATCACACACTTACAGTGGTTAGTTTATTACAAATATATATCCCAAAATATATATTCAACATGGGTAGGGATAAGTAAATCATATTCTCACCCTCTATAGTTTTTTAATATTTTTACTTTATTGTCTAATGGTTATTTTTGAAATTTATTTCATAGCTTAGGTAACGTTAGTGAATTATCTATCACATTGGGAATAAGTTATGGAATATATTTTTAAAATTTTAATGTTATTTAATAAACAATTGGTATTTGAAAACATATATTTCCCGAAATGGGTACCTTTAGGTGTGGATTTGTGGTATTTTTTTATTTTTATGTGAATTAAGAGAGAGTGCTCATATTATAGTCATAGATAACTTTGGTCAATGTTTACATGTAGAGTAAGGATTTAGGTAAAAATTTCCACCCTATTCCATACTATGAGTGGTTGTAGTATGCATTTTCAAATTATGGTGGCACTCCATAGCTCAATTTTCTAATAGATACAATATTATCAATAATTAATTTTAAAACAGTTTGAAAAAATTTGAAATTACTAACAATCAAAACATAATACACATACATACCTCAACATATTCATTCATTTTAATTCAATATTATTTTATTGAATGAAACATGGATGACCACATGGAAAACATAAAAAATAACCCATAATATTCATGTCCTACATCAATTACCATCCAATTTAATAAGTGAATCAGATGGAGAGTGAACGATTCTCATATTATTATTCAGTATTACAAATATTGATGATATAAATATTTTGTGTACATCACATCACTCTATAGGGTGAATCATATATTATTTCACTTTTTTACCCTTGAAATATTTTTAATAAGGCTACCCAATTCATCAATTTCATATTGGGATCATAATATCAGATAATTCCATCACATGCATCGATGATGCTTTTCATTGTTCATAAAGTATTATATTTTTTGTGAGCATAAATAGAAATACACCAAAATGTACTGAAAATATAAATCATATGGAATAGTGTCCCTTCTATAAATTTCATTCAAACAAAATATAATTTATTCGAACAAAAATGATTGGGGGTTGAGAAGATGATAAAAATATATGTAGGTTTTAGATAATCCATATCAATTTGGTTATATATTTATAGTCATTGTTTGTTTTAAATTATTTTCTCTAATGTTAATAAAAAATTCAAAATATTGGTAACACAAATATAATTCCTACTAAAACTTCATAAAATCAAACAATAACATAATAGTACAACCTTACGTAAAAACCCATGGGTAATCCAGAAATAATATTTAATAGAGAAAAATAAAATAAAAATAACTAAATAGCACATTAAATAATTATTTTAAATAAATATTATCATTTTTAAAATCATGTACATACATGGTGGATAAAAAATAAAATATAAAGTAATGAATCAACAAATATTTCAATGATTTTCAGTCCATCAACAAATTTTTTCATCTTCCGTGAATCACTAGAATCGTTGAACATATTGATGATTCTATAACGACTCAACCATATTTAACTAATCACAATTCCACTAATAAATTATTAATAAACAATAAGCACAGATATTAAGGAGACATAATTATAAATGAAGTTAAATAGATGTTAATATGAAACATTTAATGAATCTTAATAAATTTAGGTGATAAAATGCCCATATATGATGTTTTAAAAGAATTTTATGTCAATAAAATTTAAAAAAATAATTTACTAATTTATTTATAAACAATACTATTAATAAAATATAAATTAAATTCATCAAAATATATATATTAATAGTGAAATTATATAATATTGTCTATTAAAAATTATATATAAATATAATTCAAATATAGATTTATGATATATAATTTAGATAACTCCTAAAACTGATAATATACATTGCAAAAAATATTAATCAATTTCACTTTCCACAATCAAATCAATCATGTATGCATTATTTACAATTTTTAATAGTTCAGATGAAAGGTTGTATATTTAGTAGAAGGTTTAATTAAATTATTAATACACATTTATTATTTTAATACATCATATTGAATGATAAATAAATTAAAATATATAAAAAAGTGTGAAATAACATGCACAATTATGTAGCTCATTTGTATCTCATTTTCATTTAGTGGACATTACACATTGATATTATATTTCATCTATTTCAAGTTATTGTGGTTGTATCACCACATTCTAGAAAATATACCAAATATCAATCTAATTAAGAGAATATATAAATTTAGTAGAAAATGGGTTTTTCTTGTGTTTGAACACCAATAACATGTTCATTCAAATTAATATAAACAGAAAATTATTTAATTATTAAAGTAAAATATATAAATTTACATAAATAAAGATAATATAATTAGAATAAATGAATATACTTTTGAACGTAGTATATAAAAAGTTTTACCTCAATAATTTCTTGGAAAAACACCATTAGTAATTCATTTTGTTGTTGATTTAGCTCATGATCCAATATATCTTATAAAATCATATATATCTAAATTAAAAATTTGACTGAATGATACACCTGAATAATAGAGTCTATGGATTTCTATATCACATTAGCATGATTACATGGACTCAAATTTTGAATTTATGAATAGATAATTATATTTTCAAAACTAGATAAAAACATAAGTTTAACATTATGAATCGAAAGTGAAAACTATAATCAAATTCTAATAAAATCATCCATAAATTTTTCAATAATCCATACATGTCATTCATAATAAAAATATGAAGATACTTGTGAAAAATAAAACATAATAATGTGGTGATTTCATATTATTATGTAATAAAATTAAACATAATCTATCATTATCTATATGGAATGGTGAAAAAATAAAAACAAATGATACTTGAACATAATCTCGAGCATAGTATAGATAGAATAAAAGTTAGATTAAATAATGTCATATAAATAAACAAATTAAAATAAAACATATTCATTCATATTATGGTAGTAAAATAATAAAAAAGAATATCAATTAATAGAATATAATGATGAAATTCTTAATGATGGTAATTATAAACAAAACATTGATGCCTCAACCATGACATATGAAAATAAATGTATTGGTAATTTAGCATATCTATATTTGATCTAACTCACAAGACCTACTGATCGTAGTGGGGATATATAAGGACGCACACATCACATAATGAGTCCAATTAATTCCTCATATTAATGGGTTTAATCATATAATCATATATATATATATATATATACAAAATATAAATACATTTTATAATCGAGAAGACAAAATCAGAAACAATTATGAGTAATGTGTTTATTGGTATCTAGATAGTGCATCCCCAATCAAAAATATTTTAAACCATTTAATTAAATATGTTATATATAACTCATAACAGATCAATATAAATATAATATTAGATTCTACCATGTTATTTAAATATATGAAAATAATATAATAAAATAATCATGGAAATATTGAGAAAAATACTCATTTTACTTTTCAATGAAGACTACTTCTGGAAAAATCATTTATATTATTCATAAATGATTTTATAAAACCATATTTAAAAAAATAATGCTTTCATGAAATAATTTTGATTTTATAAATATAATTTTATCATTATAATGATTGTTGGTGATATAGGAAAATTGTAAAGATGTCTGGAAGTTCCCTTCAATCTGGTTTTCTTATCAGGATGAATTGAGATAAGAAATCCATAAAACAAGTATTATCCTATAAATGAAATATGAACTGGTTATGAATATATGATTTTTGAAAAAAAAAATTTATATGAAGTATATAAAATATTGAATAATTTAATTGGGGTAAAAAGTGATATAGTGCAACTCGAATGAAATATGGATGTTTTGGAGGAAACCCTTACCATATGCGCGAATGTGTTCTTCACCTGACCATAATGTCATGTATAATTAAATGAAATCAACTAAATAATTATGTCAAAAACTATCATCATTTATTTTAATTATTATAATAATATTAATTTCATTCATGATATTTTTGATGAGTTTTATTATTAAATTTTATGGTTGTATAGTGTTAATTTCATTGGTTTTGACGATTAGTTAATTCTTATACACATATGAAAGATCATGAAAAATTAAAATATTATTCCATAATTTAAAGTATATGTCATTAATGTAATTACTGAATATTACATGGTTATATAATTCTTCTATTATTTTGGTTGAAGATGTATTAATAGATATGACATTAGTGATTATTGTTTACAAATTTTTGTTGATTTTTTGTTCATGACAACTAAATTTAAATTATTAATTACTATTGTGATTATAAATTATTTACTAAACATTAGATAATATAAATTACATCCATTAAAAAAAATTAAAATCTTATTTTTATGACCATTCTTAAAGATAGTATTGAAATAAGAAACCACGTAGTCTATAAATGTGGTAAATTAGAACCTCACAGATGATATCCTCATTGTTTAAAATAAATTGAATCTGAGAATATTTTTTATGGTGGATTTTACTTTTAAATCAAAAAATTAAATTAAATAGAACATTATATATTTATCATGCCGTTTTGGATAGGGTAGGTGAGGATTGAGTAGGAAAATTATTGTAGTTGACATGAAAATAAATGAAAGAAAATAGGGGTTTTACATCTTGATTTATTTCCCACAAGAACCTATTTTAGAGGAAGGGTTTGGACATTAGTTAAGAGAAAATGCTCCAAGATTTTGTACAGGATCTTGGGAAGTGGATTGGATTTATTATTTCGAATGATCAATATTTGTTAGGTGAGTGGAGATTGGTGATTAGGGGTGGTATTAATAGTGGGGGAGAGTGGGATTTTTTGAATATTTTATTCATTCAATTATAATTTTGGACCATGACTATGAATTGATTGAGAGTTATAACAAATTATATTAATATAATGATGGTATGATTGAGGTTATGGTTCTTATAACATTCATAACACCATAAATAGTGCATTCATCATATAATATACATATATATTCATATATATTTCTATATATCATAAATTACCTTGTGTTACATTTCATGGAAATTTTAAATACAATAGAAAAATCACAAATAATAACCCTAAAAGTTATTTGACTTGGCTAATTCAAAAATGAACCCCAATTTTAAAAAATTATTATCTAAAAAGTGTAAATATATTATTAATTAAATTAATCATTAATATGATAAAATCTAGTTTTAAAATTATAACTGTTTTTTCGGAAACATTGAAAAACTATAAAAACTATAAAAAAATTATATTTAATATTTATGAATAAAATAATAATTAAGGAATATATTTTTTAATTCTTATATAAAATTATTATTATTTTTATAAAAGTGTAAACAAAAATATTGGTTTTAAAAAAAATACTAACAAATAATTTATTATTTTTAAAAGATGTATTTACTTATTCCATTCTTAAATATAAAATATTTGTATTTTTATTGCCCAAAAATATTATTTATGCATTCATAGTGATGTTACTATTTTATTGGTTATATTACTATACATAAGGGTCACATTATTGATCCAAAGTATATATTAAGTATTATATTATGGTTTTAATCACATTGTTGCATGAAGTGTAAACTACATAATATAATAAAATTTAAAAGAGTCAAACAATAAATTTTTGGGGTTTCAATTCATCAATACTAAAAAAAATCATCCTTAAATTTTCAATATTATCCCCTGAAAAATATTTTATTATTTGTTCATTATAATTTTATTAGGTTCCCTAGTCACCACATCAATTTTATTATTCATCCATAGTACTATTACCAGCTAAGTCATTTGTTTCCTCAAAACATATTTTCTATTATACAGATTATCGATAGACTAATTAGATTATAATACATTATGTTCCCATTATATTTCTTTATAACATGTAACATGCATTGGGTATTGCGTTTTCCTCCACATTAGGAAGATTTGGAACATTTCATGAACATTAGAATGGATACGATGAATTTCTAGACTATAAGACACATCTCAAATTGTTTCTTGAATTTCAAAATGACCAATTTAGTTAGGGCCTATTTTCCATTTATTTCCTAACCATCAGACACAAACCCATATAGATGCCACAATAAATACATGATATACCTATAGGAACTCCAATTCATTCCATAGACTATAGGTCTACCTCCTTTTCCTAATTTTACCTAGTTTGATATGGGATGGAATAGATTTCTAATTTTCGATTGTTTCCTCCATATTTTACGGACCTACAAGATTCCACTAACAAACAACTTCCAAAAAATATAGTGTATGAGATATAATTCCCTAAAATGTTGTATATGGTTCCATTTTAATACTATAATGTAGAATATTGTTGTTGTAATACTCTACCCGATGTATATATTAATGCCACAAGCATTTAATTTTGAGTGACCATGATCTCAAATTGTGTTATTTTTTAAGGTTCATCCATTATTACTACCCATCAGTTTGAGAGTGATAATAAATGGAAATGTAAAGCTCAGTATCATAAAAGTTTCAAATATTTTTCCAATTTTTTTTGTATATTGTGGATCATGATCAGAAATAATTGAAATAGGTTCTCATGATGTCTTAAAACATCATTAATATAGAGTATTTTTAGATTCTTTAGTGGGAAATCCTCCATTATAGCTGAGAAATGTGTAGATATGTTGTATTGATCAACAATTACTCATATTATATAATTATTACATGGATCTTTTTAATATAGTGCCAAAATAAATAGTAATCTCATTCCATTTCCATGTTAGAATAGGCAGCGGTAACCTGGATCATCTAGTATGTTTTATTTCATCATTCAACAATTGACAGACTAAACATCCAAATACACAATAAGAAATTTAATAATTCATATTATCCTAATATAAATGATCATTAAAAAATTTAAACATACTAGTTCTACTATGGATGATAGAGAAATTAAATTTATTGGAATAATACAACAACTCACTTTTGTGCTTGAGTGAAATGAAGCACATAGAAACCTACAAAATTTTAGAATTCCATGTTCATATATAATGTATACCAACTTCAACCATAAATAACATTATTTTTTAAATATTCTCAAAATTAGAAATATAACATCTAATAATTTTCAATATATATGGTTAGGAATCCAATTGATATAGAAATGATTTTTCACCTTACATTATAATTACAATATCCATATTTTCAATATCAATGTATATAGGATCCTTTTTAATACTCATTTTGTCCATAAATCCATGATCCTTCCAGCTCAAAGCATTATATCCCTTATTTTCCTTCATTGGGTGGTAGTGTATTGAATATTAATAATATTTGAGTAACATGACCCATCACCTTTAGTTGCATTTGAGTTAATTTTGTGGGAACGTATATTTCAAGTTATTGTGATCTATATATATATATCAGATGTTTATCAATATATATATTTTCTCTATATTATTAAGGCAATTATTACAGTTTCTATCTCAAGATCAGAGGTTAGATAGTTTTTTAATGAGTTTTTAATTTCCATGATGCATATACAATGACTTTATCAATTTAATAAAGTATTTATCCATGATATGTCATTCTTAAATCCATGATATTTCCTTCATTGATGTAGGACATTCCTATATATCCCTTTCCTTCATAGGAAAAAATAAGATTAATTTTTAGAAAATATATTTTCAAAAATATAAAATATTTGAAGACATAATTAAAAAATCCTAAACATCCAACATAACCCTATTCTTCTAAGTGTCTCTAAAACCATATGAAATTGTTCATTATGGTCCTCATAGATTTTGGAAGATATTAATATCATTCATAAATATAACAAAAAAATTTCACGATATTCCTTAAACACATTATTCATTAGATACAAAAAATGGGTGATAAGTCTTTCAATATTGAAGTACTCTAAACACATTATGTCCATACATAGTTAAAAATGATATCTTTGGAATACTATCCTTTTTAATATACCATTTATGAAGTACAGAATCAATGTCATTAATCGAAAAATAGTTTTCCCCATGAAGTGATAATATTAAATCAACAATACACGTCATATGATACTTATTTTTTTTATAATAGCATTTCATTCTCTATAATTAATTCAGAACCTCATGGAATAATCTTTTATCTTTCCAAAGATAACATGTGATCAACTTGGAGAAACACAAGGTTAGATAAATCCATTATCACTCAATTCCACTTTTGGTTTTTTCAGATCCACTAAATTCAAAGTGACCAGTCTATTTGTAGTATTTGATATTATAATTCGCAAAGGATTAAGTTAACAAAGAACACAACTACCCTCTCTAGAGGATGTATTGGAAAATAATCTATAAATACCTAAGTAAGTACTTTTAAAATATGAACATATTCAATTTCATGATTTCCCTATTTATCCATAAATGATTTATTCTCTTCATCTTTAATAATTTCATTCAGTAGAGCAATTGGGGGGTGGATATAATGATGAGTTAGATGATGAGTTTACAACTATAAAAATAAGGGATTCCACAACATCCTCAGAAATATTAAATTCCTTCTTCAAGATGTATATTTTTACATCATATATTGAATTACATCAAATACGATGGAGTATACCAAATTTGTTCATAGGTATGATGATAAGGTTAACAATAAAATAACATTTTTCTTTCAAAAAGGGGAAAACACATGTTTTTTATAATATGAATCCCCATAATTTTTTTTAAATCCTACTAACATGATTAGTAAATAGGTAAATGTTTATTTTTCATGGTAAAATAGGATGATTTTAAAGGATATGATGATCCCACATCAAATACTGAAGTGTTTATTTATGAGTAATCAATTATAGTATTATCCACCACAAAATTTTGAATTTCAACCTCATTAGTTGTGATAGCATAAACATGGACTTTATCTCTTCTTCTTTTCTGGGTAATGATTCCTTTATTACTTTGATACTCATTTTTCATATTTCCCCTACTCTATATAATTGTAACATTAAACATTTTTATATTTATTATTTCCCTTAAATTCAAGAGCATGATTGTCTTTCTCAAAAGAGATGTTCGAAAATCATATTACTTTTATATAGGAAAATGGGTATTTATTTCTACAATTTAATATAATAAATGATTTCCATTTTTATTATTCCCTTTGTACATTCCTTAATCCACCACCAACTTATTTTCTTGATTTTCAATAAAGTCATAAGTCAAAGAGAATTAGTTCTATATCTTTATGGAACATTACACTTTATCATTGTATGACAATTAATTTTTACTAACATGTTCCCTTTAGAAGAATGGTGTCAAAAAAACAAAGAATCAATCAATCATTATACTTGGATAATATTTGTAGAATGAATCATTCATTACTAACCATGTTATGTCAGATTCATAGTTTTTTATGTTTTTTTATCTCATTCTGTCTTAAACACGTGAATATTTCCTCCACATGTACTCACTGTTCTCAATGTACTTATTTATACCATGAAAAATTACTCCAAATCATTTATAATACATATTTTCAATTTCATCATCCTACATTGTATTTGAATCAATGACAACCATTGATCAATATATTATAATAGATAATTAATTATATTATAACATTATCTCTTTAATTAATTAAAAAAGAAAGAAATGTCTTCTCAAGGTATATTATCCACCAATCAGACAAAATCGGTATAATGTCTCTTTAGATGATGGAGGGTGTTATCCCATGAAGTTGTCTAAAACTTTTCTTGCATGTTGTTGAACATGTTTTTCCATATGGTAAATGTTATTGTGAATAACCAATGTGAACAGTCCCAATGTGGTCTGAATATATTCATATCAATTTGAAACTATAGTTGTAATGTCATTGTCTTTCATAGGAGGCTTTAGCCTATATGAAATACACACATTGATATAGTTTTTATTCCTTATACATAGATATACTTATATACAAGAATATACATTAAATTTGGTTATAAATCACAATTTATAATTTGATCTTGAAAAACACATAACAAAAATTGAATCATTTATCTATAAGTAAAATCATAATAGTAAATTATTCATCATTAGGATCATATTTTGTGTTAAATCCATCATAATGGGTTTTCAATAAAATATGAATTATCATAAGCATATCCCCTACGAGTTTCAAACAATGTGCATAATAATATTCATTTTCATATACCAAGTCACCTCCAATTGAGCTCAAGACACCTAGTCAGAGTTATTACCCATAGTTTGAATTGATTAAGAACCACTTAAATTTATAGTATCATGATAGGGATGTATTTCATGAAAACTCATATAATATCCATTGTACCAAATTTATAGGATGTTCTTCTATGGTTATCCACAAAGACTATCATACAATTATATTCTTTGATATATGTTTTCTAAATCTAGTTTCCAATGTTTCTTCTAATATTCCATTGATACCAACGGCAAACACCAAAACAACAGAAGCATGAAGTTGGGACCTTAATTTATTACATTTGAATTATTTCAAGGAATAAAATTCTAAAGACATTAATAGTTTAACTAATATTGAAAAAAATTAAAATCATTGGTTTTATATTAAATAATTAATATAAATACTACAAATAAAGACTTATAAAAAATCAACAATCTTTTACGTTATCCATGAAATTTATTCAAAATTAATGTATTTTCATCATTGGGACAAATAAAACATATGAAATGAGTGTCATAAGATTTTATATAAGGGTAAACTTTTTTAAGAATATACCATAATAAATAAGTCACAATGAATATATAAAAAGTCATTATAGTTGAACATAATCTTGAGAATCATATGGAATGAATAAAAGGCTGACTATATAATTTCAGAAAAATTATCACATGGGAATGAAGGATAAAAATGTATATTCACCTAGTTAAATAATCATGTGGAATATAAATTACATGAAAAATAATGACTGAATTCATAAAAAAATATATAATGAAGAAATTGTTGAGTCCTTGGTCATGAAATCGATAAATAAATGGGAATTGTCTCAGCCATGTCTATATAAGATTATACTCATGGGAAATAAGAATATATCAATGAGATATAGGGGGACACACACAACACATAATAGGTCTAATGTAATCCACATATAAATGGGGTGAAATATAAATAAATATAAATGAAATGTGTAAATAAATATATTGAACAAGTATACATAATCACATAAAATTCTATTTAATGTGTTAAAAGGTATCAAGAAAGAACATCCACAGTCAAAATAATCATAAAACATTTTATAAAAATTTAGTAGATTATAGTCACAATTTGTGAATATCAATAAAATTTTTTATTAAATAATGGGTTTTAAATATATGACAATACACTAGGAAATTTATCAAGGTATTTATGAGAGAAGGACTCCTTTTACATCCCAATATTGAGTTCTTTTAGAAAAAAATGATTTTTTTGTCACAAAGGTTTGTGTAAAAATAGATATAAACAAATAAAGAATTTCAATAAAATATAAGTGAATGTAGAAAACAAATGTTTTTATTTAATATATTATACAAGATACATGAAAATGTGTATGAAATTTTGATTCTCCTTTAAATAAATAATTCATTATAAAATAATGGCATCTCTTCCACCCCTTCTTCACTTTCATTCCTATAAATTCATATGACATAGAGAGGTCTTTCTTAATAATGATGACACATGAGACTATATATTCATAGGATGAGAAATTGTGGGTGACCTTCCCCATTCAATGGAAATCTATTAAACCATCAATGGATCAATAAATCTAGCCCACTGGATTATTTAGGTATTCTGATGATCTATTTGATGTCCTTGTATAGTCTGATCCATACATGGAAATTATTTCAACCTATTTCTAACACAGAATTAGACGTTTCCTATCCTTATCCAGTAAATGACCGTGACCGAAATATTTGACTTTAATTTTTTAAAATACTTCAATTATCTTTTGAAATTTATTTCTCTTACTTTTTTTAAATCATTACTCACCATTGATCATCATATTTTTACATTAATATTTGAGGAATATCTTCTCTAAAAAACATATCCACTACTCAAACACAAATTGGGTGTATTCCCATTGAATGATAAAGGTTATTGTCTCAGGAATCATCCCATCATTGTACCACCACATTGTGGATCAGGATGTCCCATATGGAAACGATTATTGCTCATGGCAGGACGAACCTATGCCATTATGGTAATATGTTGGTCTAAAATAGTTGATACTCCATCTCAAATATCATTATACATTATAATATGTAAATACATACTTGGTATATGATCGTTGATTGTGTCAATTCCATAAATTTGGAACTATTTCTATATCAATATAATACGAAAAATTATGTTATGAAACATGAGGTTTAGTCTCACATAAGAAAATTACATATCATAAATTGAGATATTTATGCATAGATAATCATATAATAATATAAAATTTAAATGTTGGTACATATTTTCATTTGAATAAATCATAATGGGTTGTAAAGAAAATGTTAATTGTCATGTGCATATAACCATGGATTGTCAGACTAGGTGTGCGGTAAGGCCCATGGTCATGTTCTATGTTACACTGAGTTAGTCATAAAAAAATGACAGAGTCTTTTCCGATAGTTACATTTTTACCAGAGCCACATCCTCTTGTATTGTCCATACATAGATGTAATTATATAATGTATATAATAATATACAGCTTTCCCCAATTATTGGATGTTTTATAGTCTTATATATAAGGACAATCATATTATTATTTTTAATAATATATGTTTAAAAATACTAGTTTCGATTATTTTAACTAAACATCATTTGATACCATCTATACATAGCCACACATTAGATGTCTAGAGATAATACCTTATAATATTTAATTTGAATTATTAAAAATAATAAGATCAAGAATGAGAAAATAGTTTCTTATATTTTGGAAACCATATACAATCTTACATTATAAATAAAAACTTTAACTAATTTATTTCTAATAAAATTCACTAAATATAAATAAACTTCTAGTTTATCATGCAATTTCATTCATATTAATGATCTTAAACTCAGGGGAAAAAAGAATAATTTTTTTTGTTCTTAGATGAAAATTGTGGATAAAACATACATAAGAAGATATCATTATCAATAAATCATTTTGAATAAATTAAATCACATGCTACTTCAACATAATCATGAGTATTTAATGGAAATAATAAAAAACATGATAAATAATGACATTTAAATAACAAAATGAGAATGAAATGAAACCATGGATACTATACTTGTAAAATAATAAAGTGGAATATCAACTAATATATTCTTAATTAGGGATTTATTAATTTCAGACATAATAAACATTTCATCATGGCCACAACCTTTAAATATGAAAATAAATATGAGTGGCTTCTTCCATGTCCATATATGATGTTCTGATGTGACCTACTGATGAATTGAAGGTTACATTGGGCCCCACCATTCTATTACCAAGTCCAATGTATTATTCATATCAATTTGGTTGAAACTTTACAATGTATAAATACCAAATTTCAATAACATTTCCCAACCAGTATACAAAATCACTAACCATTCTGAGTAATACGATGAATGATATCAGGTTAGAACATCAAAAATTAAACAAATCATAAACAATTTAATAGAATATGGTAGATTATATTCATAATATATCAATTCCATAAACACATAATATTCAATGGAGTTGTTGAAATATGTGAGAATACTCTAATAAAATCATCAAGGACATCATGAGAAAAATATCGATTTTACTCTTAAAGGAATAATAATTAACAAATTTTCTTTAGTTTGCATAATTGTTTTTATAAAACCATAAACGCACAAATATATATTTTATCGTAAAAATTCGTGATTATATATAAATAATGGTGTATTTAAATAGATTATTGATTATAATTTAGAATGGGTATTGAATCGGGAAGTTCGCTATAATCTGACTTGCTTATGAGGAATAATTTAAGAGGCTTACCTGTAAAACAAAAATTCATTAATGAATAAAAAATAAAATTATTTGGATATATATGTATGGAAAATATAAAATGAATTTATTATAATCATATAAATAATTTATAATTTTATTTTTTTAATGGAATAGTTAGAATAACCCGAAAAAATGGTTTTTCACGAAGAAACCCTTACCATATGTTCGAATGTGTTATGCACATTAAATTAATGTTCTCTTTAATAAAATTAAATCAATTATTTCATTAATTAAGAAACTTATCATTATTTATTTTAATTTTTATATTATTATTATATTTATTTATTGTATTCTTATTACATATATAATTAAATATTGTCGTTTATGTGTGATCTTTTCCTTGGTTTTCATGATAAGTTTACTTTTACAGACATATGGGAGATCATGTAAAATGAAAATAGTTTTCAATAATTTAAAATTTATGTTATCAATGATTGTAGAGAGATTAGAAGGCTATATTTTTAATTTCACAATTTATGGTGAGGATGAAATATTAGATAATGTAATATTGATAATCATTTAGGTTATTTTAGCTCTTTTTCGATCAAAACAAACTAGGCTTTTAATTAATTAATTTTTTTATATATACTATTTATAAATATTTGTACCATATGTAATAAATATATTATAATATGTAATAATAAAAAAGTGTTTTATTCCCATCATTGATCGATATATTGAATAATGAAAACATGCCATCCAAAAACGTGTTTAATTGGAACCTCACAGATGATATTTTTAACATTTTAATTACATGAAAATATATAAGTGACAATATGGTTGATTTTCTATTAATTTCATAAAATTTAATTAGTATAATTTCTTTTAATTTTTCATTTCCGGTTGAAAGGGGATGTGAGGGAACTATAAGAGTGGAAAATAAAATAAAATAATGAGGATTTTAGCCTATGGAATTCTTCACCTGGGACACCTCCTTAACAGAATTGGGTTTTGTTTTATTAATAATAAATGCCCTTGTACATAGTGGAGGTCATTGGTAAGATGATTGGATATAAATTTGACAAGTATCCTAGCTTCGAATGTTTGAGGAGAAGAAGTGATGCAAGGTGTAATTAATAGGTTGGTAGAGGGGTGTTTTAATAATAGTTTATTCCTTTGTATACTATTTTTAATTATGATTATGGATAAATTAGTAATTATCATTAAATATATTAAAATAATGAATATAAATTCATGATTATGATGATAAAATCATTGATGAATCAAGTAATGTTTTATTTATCGTAAAATATATATATATATATACCATAATTACAGTATTTTACTACTTATAAAAGATAAACTATTTCTAAAAAATCACAAAATTTCTTCCTAACTATTCATAAACATGAATATTCAAAAATGAAATCCATTTTAAAAATATAAGTCTAAATTTGTGGAATTTAATTTTTAAATAAAATCACCATTTATTCATCAAGAACGAATTTTCAAAGTATAACATTGTTTATGAGTCTGTTGAAAAATTATGTTGGGGATCATAACATTTTAATATAATATTATGAAAAAATATATTAATTTAGGAAATTATTTTGTAATTATAAATTAAATTAATATATTATTAACAAAATTTTAAATAGAAATTTAGATTTTACAAAAATACTAACATTAAAATTATATTTTAATAACATTTATTTACATATTCCTTAATTTTAATATTAAATATTCTAATTTACATGATACTAAATTTTTTATACATTAATAGATTATTTTACTATACTTGTGGCTATATCAATATTTGTAATAGTCAAATTTCATGTCGAAATATCATCTTTAATGTTAAATTAACATTACAATAACAATTTTTGGTGAAGCATAATCTAGAGAAGATATATAATTTTAAAATATGAATACCATACAATCATGTTGTGATATAAAAATATCATGGATAACTATAATTAATGGTGAAGATTTAAAGATAAATGAAATATGATTGATAATTCATACTATAGGATTCACATGAGAATCTTCATGTTCCCATTAATTTCTCAGCAGTAGAAGATATTCTTCAGGTTATTCATAACTATATTTATGTCCAATATAAAAATGAACATTTTCTATTATTTATCATTAACATTCCTTTTCCATGGAAGGGAATTTATTTTTAAATATCTACGGTGGATAGACATTAAGATAAATATTACCAATAATTTTCCATTATTTTCTAAACTATCACTGAAATAAAATCTCTCATTTGATGTTAATAATGTTTGTTGAAATAATGATCACATTAAAAATAAATTAGTTTTTTAAAAACATTTAATAATTTCATTAATTAAATTTATTCTATTTTAACCATATCATTAGAGTGCAATGAAAATTTCCAGATAAAATATACAATTCTAGACAATTTTTGTCAACAATATTGACAAACATTCATAGAATTTAAGTATTTGTGACATATATTGGAATCTTTTACCATTATATTGAATCATTATTTTGGTGTATTAAAATATTTTATAATTTTGAAAAACCATAACGTATGTTATAAATAATATTATTTCCATTTCTTTGGTCTTATAGATATTTCATTAGAAAAACATGGACCATAATTGCATACACGTACACAATTAATATAAAAAATAATTTAAATATAAAAATGAAAAAATGAAATATAAACATCTATAAATTCACTTAATCATTGACTAATATATAAATATAATTCGGAAAATAGTATGAAACATAAATTAAAATAAACAAATGGAAGGAGGGAAATTATAAAAAACTAGCTTTTGATAATATACTAATAAATGTTACATTTTTTGATCAGATCATTTCAAATAAACAATACACATTCCTGAAAAAAAAATAGATTTTGAGAAATATTAAAAGTAAATATCATGAGTTTAATTTTAAATATATTAATTAAATGATGTTGTAGGAAATTGAGTTACCTTTTTGATAAAAACCCAAAAAAAATTACACTCCCTCATGTTTTATATACAATAATCTATTCATTCATCATTTTTCATTATTTTTTTAATATATTTCATTATTTACCATCAATTATTTTTTTATATAAATCAGATTATATACGTAACTCACATTTTAACACATTGTCTTGTTTAAAAATGTTTATAAATATTACATATAATATTAATTTAAATAAATTATATAAATTTCCTTTATCATATTTCTAATTTTTATATTGATTACTTCCACTTGTAAGTTAATTTTTTAATAGTACCACTATTGTCTTTGTACAAAAATATTATTGTTCAATATAATTCTATTCATTGGGATATATTTTTGGAGAATGAAATTCCAAACATATTGAGATTTAGGAATGAGTGTGGTATTTTTGTATCCAATTTTTAAGGATAATTTATAATAAAAAAATAGATGTATAATGAATATAAATCATTTTTAGGAATAAACCCATGTATGGGTAATTTTTTTAATGAATCATTTTTTTCAAGGAATAGTGTTTGTGTTTTAAGGCACAATTTATTATTTTTTACATATTTCTTATAGAAATAAACATTATATTTATTTTCATTTTAAATTTAGATTTGAATATAAATTTCGTAAATAATTATTAATATACGAATAGAAATTGATATTGTTATTAAAAAAATGTATGGAATTTTTACATTAGATGAATAATAGAATCGATTCAGAAATATGATTTTTAATATCAACAAATGGAATGTGAAATGAATAAAATCAAATTAAAAATTTATTGTGATATTGTAATATGTATTCACACCATCACATAAAAATTTTATGTAAATGATATATATATATATATATTTCTGTTTTCAATATATATATAGATATTTGGCTTTTATTATAATATATTATGTTCACTAATATTTATTTATATACATTCCATAATAACATAATATCTATTCATTAAAAAACATATAATTATATGTTAAATATATATTAAAGGAAAATATTTTTTTTAAAATTCATATTAAATGAAATAAAAAAACTCCAATGTGCATCAATTTTTCATCACCAGAACCTAGTTAACTGGAATTATATGATCTTAACATGCATTAAATTATAGAATCATATTCATTAAAATAAAATAGAAAACATATAATAAGTTATTTTATTACAAGGATATCTAAATTTGCTATACAAAATTAAGTAGGATTGATAATAGAAATAACTATAAGAAATATAATCAAATTGATGAAAAATTACTAAGATATATAAAATTATATTCACATAAAAAATATAACAAGATATTTATAGTTAGAAAAATATATTAATATATAATTTGTATATAAGAAACAAATATTTTTATATCTTCTACATATCATGTCCATTTTATGTAAAATATAACACATAATGTTTAATAAATTAAATTTCCCATGGAATAATTCATCACTAATATTTTTTCCTTAGTTAACAATCATAAAATGCGCAATTTTTAATGAATATCACCTTATGGATTCGAGGGTGGAAGGGTCTATATAATCATAAAGGACTTCCTCATGTGATAGAAATCGGGAGACATCACACTGGGTAGAATTTCATCAAGGGGATATTATCTCGGACTTTATGGTATGTGGGTTCCTTTGATGTATGATTTTGGTAGGGGGTGGTGGGATTTTATAATGGTCTATATACATATTTTCTATTTGACTACTATCTACACATCCTTGAAGGGCTGCCTGTAATATTCACTCATTATTGGTGATCTCGAATCATAATGAAAATCAACCTATCAGGGGACATATGAATTATTATCAACCGACATAAATTGTTGTGTCCTCTAAGATATTCTACTCATTATTTTCATATTCTTTAATTTTTCATTCAATATTTCAAAAGTCTCTTATGTCACAACAAATCCTTCAATTTTTCAAGTGATTACTATTTCTAGTATTTATCATTTATGTTCGCACTTGAATATAATATTGACCAATTAACGAGGTTTTTATTCTAACAACTTATAATATAATATTTTTTAATACACAAAAATATAAAATACTATAAAAAAATTATATAAAATATAATGGAACTTCCCTAAAAGCTACGTAGCGTTTATAATATGAAAATCTCACATAGAATTTAGAAATAAACATACATCATGGGATATTGAAAGATAAATTCACATATTACATAATATGTTAGTGTAAAATATGGATGTATAATTTTTCATACATGAATAATAATATATTTATTTTTTCAATAATCAATATAAATATGATGATCCACATTAATATAAATAGCTAATAGAAAAATCATGTTCTCATGTTGATTCCCACATGTTGGAAAATAGATAAAAATCGAATCATAATACACATTATTGTTTTATCTTACTAAATAGTATTAAAAAAATGTTTCTATTATCAAAAAATTATAGTACAAAATTATATCATTGATAATGTGTTTTATGTGTCCTTATATTGTCAATAAAATGCTCATATTTCTATGATTTTCATGATGAGGATAGAAAAATATTTCAATGTAAAACTAATTTATTCTATGACACATCCTAATTAGAAGGGAATTATAAATTCTATGAAAGACAGATAAATTGACCCTAAATGTTGAAAACATCCATTTCCAAAAACTACATACGAATGTATTTACATACATTTATTTCTATCATTAGTAGACTGTAATGATCACTTTGTCTGTGGTGTCACAAGTCTCACTTCTCTTATGATGATAATTAAGAGAAAGGTTATACAATTCAAATTGAATGATGAAGGAATGAAATATATTCCTACGTTAATGTACCAACCCAATAATGCACATATTATATTCTTTCTATAACAAGGGAAGGGTTATGTTGTGTATTTTAATTCAACTAAATCTACATGGGACACAATACAATTATAGTAGACCATGTCATTTCCCTTGAATCTCTGTATTGAATTTAAAAGAAAAAAATTATTTGACTCACTTATGTGGTGGTCCATGAAATAAAAACATGTATGCAGAATCTCTTCAAAGAAATGTTTTGTATCATCAGTGATTATATGATCTTGAATAAAAACTTTTCATAGAGGGACATAAACCATAGGAAAAATGATGGATGGATTATATCCATAATCTTGACATTAACTTGGTTTATACAATTGGGAATGGAAATTTAGTGGATGATGGTTTTGGCAAAAAGTTGTACAACCAAGTTATTATAGTGGAACATGACTATAGTGGATCAAAAATACTACACAAACAGGTAAGGTAATTTTATATAATGTGATTGATAAGTACTATTAGATTAAAATTTTGAGACCACAGTCCCAACAATTTCTTGTTTTCTTTTACCATAACTATGAATTTTGTAGTATACAATGTATTTTATTTATTTTTGTGGATTCTCATATTACAGAGTTCATACCTATCAATTTCTCTTCCTAATAATTTCTTTTCACCTATAATTTCTAAACATTATTAATAATGTATTATTAGGTTAATAATGTTATTGATGTAAATTTTCATATTTTATCATAATAAATTATTAATAAAAATCAATTTTTAATTTGATAATTTAATTTATTTTTAAACTACAATTTTATATTTCTTTCCCAACCAGTCAATTTTATAAAACAAGTCTCGATGATATGTATATATTATTTGTTAAACCTTTTGATCACAATGAAATATATTAAATACCATTATTTAGGAATAATTGATACAATTTTCTTTGTTTAGAAATTATATGATAGTTATTTATTTCCTCCCAACATTAAAAATTAGAAGCAACTATTGATGGATTCACTTATTTACTATTATTTTTATAGGAATGTTTATGTTAACGTTTCATCCTCATGTGTTTTTTATAATTGATATTTTCTTTATTATTTGTTTTCCCATTTTAAAGAATCTTTATGAAAAAATTGTTTTAATTTAATATTTTCTCAAGGACTTTAGTCTATAAAATTTTAAATATTTTATTACTATTTTTTACTATAATTTTATCGTATTATATTTTCTAATGTCTATTAAGAATATCATAGAAAAGAATGGGAAATGAATAACATATTTTAACCATATCTATACTTTTCATTTTTTAAAAATAAATTTTTGTAACATCTATGTTAAAAATAATTAAATTCATGAGATCAATGTAAACAATAAAAACTAAATTTAAGGATATCTATTTATCTCGGGGTGGCACAAATGAATATATTATCTTAATATAATAGTTAATTCTGGTATTTTTAGAATTAATATTGGATTTTTTCATTGAAATATTAATTTTATATTGTTTATTATATAAATTAAGTCTTTCTCCAAATGTTTAAAATGAGGTTAAATAGTATATTTATTCTGGTGGATGTATAGTAGAACACATGATTGAAATATGACTGTGTGGTGTACTTTTTATATTTTTGTCCTGATGTGATATATTTAAGAATATAGAATGATGGATTGATGTTTATATTTGGATTTTAGTATACTTCAATTGTGCTTGATGATGTTCTTCTAAATTGAATCGTCTTATTTCTTGTAAAAATCTCATTAAAACTCAACCTGTATTATTTTATTAGCTAATTCTTTTATATAGGAACTCATCTTTTTTAAGAAGCCTATTTATGCCACCTTAAGAACTCACTAGATAATTTAATGGTTTTTTTCTTCACACCATTTATAATTATCCACATTAATATGGAAATATAATTTTTAATTGTACATTACATGTTAAAAGGATGATACAATTCAACACCATTGTTGCAATATTGTTTTCAATTAAATAATTCATAATAATGCCATTATGAAAATTATAGAACCTATTAAATATTTGTATTCATATAATTTCAGAATAATTTAATTACGAGTTTTTAGTTATTTAATTATATGGTTTTCAATTTCAACTTATTATTTATTATTATATATTCATTAGTGATATTTATTTTTGGAATTTTCCTTTTATTTAAAAATATTCATTCACATTTTTTAATATGTTAGATGTTTTATGAATCTGAAAATGAAATGAGCTCTAACTTTATAAATATAAATTTTTTTATTTCATATACATAATGTTATTTTTTTACATGTGTGTGAATGGGGTCGAACTTATTAAAGTACTAAACAGGTGGTTGTAGTGGGTTTATTGCCAACTTCTTCCATCACAACTGAATACTCCATTATATGAAACAATAAATGAAACAGACATTAAAAATCATACATGCTAACTGAACAATGTATGTAATAGATATCGTTTAGATGTTCGCTTCCATACCAATTTGTGGTACTTTTGTGAGACCAATGTACCTTGGCCGATGAGTACTTTCATTATTGTCATAGTTAAGGTCAATTGACTCCTTAATGAAAGAAAAAATCACATGTTCAACAATTAAATTCATGATCATGACTGATACATTCAGTAAAATGTGACTTTATAATGTAACCTTCCTTTGTTATTGACTTTAATAAATGTCTGGATTAGAACTACACCAACAAATGGATCAAATACCAGGACAAAACATGAAACCATTTTGAGATCCCATATCATAGTTATAAATTTGGAGACTATCCTCAGTATATACACGACATTACATTCATACTCACCGTGTAATTATATAAACATTTCCTTAATTCATATTATATAGTAGAGGATATTTATTCTGACAACCAAATGACTCATTGTGAATATAGGGTATCAACTTAATATTCATCAACCATAGGAAACATTTTGTCAATTATATAACATTTTATATATGAAACATCATATGGTGGAAATAGAATATATCTTATCCATCATTTCCATCATTTTAGGATCTTGAAATATCATTATATATGTGCTAGGAAACACTCTATGAGATTATATCTTGGTGTATTCCATACTAATCAACATTGGAACTTGTCCACTTTATATCAAAAGTCATCGTTGATAAAACTTTTTTATACACCTATGCAGAAATTATTACCCCATATGTATGATTCTTCACTCATCTATTTCAGTGAAAAAAATTTTGAAAACATGTTTATAGAATGTATTTTCATTGTTTCATTTTCTAGAAGTAGTAATTCATTTTCATAAAAATCAAATACCATGACACATCCACAAACATGAAAATATTCAATAGAATTATATGTGTTTTTATAAAATATATTATATTTAATGCATCATCAAACCATATGTTACAACTATGACAATCCTCCTTCTAAAAACAAATGGATTTTTGGGACTTATATACATTAACAGTCTCATTTTCACATTAAAAAAATTTTGTTCTATTGTAATCATATCCTAGAATAATTGTTTTTATAGAAAGTAAATTTTTCCTAAATTTGATATATCATAATATCATAATGTAATACCTTATAATATATGAATAAACCATATTATTTCCACTGAAAACAAATAATATATTATAAAGACAACAATTATGATTAGAACAAAATAAATTATGATTAAAAACAATATAACATTAAAAAATTAAATATTATATTAAAAATTATGAAATATTATAGATAATTAAAATTATAAAATTATAAAAAATTAATAACAAAATAAATGAAAATTATGAAGAAAACATTTTTAATTTAAAATAAATTGTCACTGTTAAAGGAAAATTGAAATTGCACTCAAATATCTCAGAGAACACATAAATAAATTAAGGAATAAAAAGATAAATATATTATTATTTAACAGTTTTATAGAAAAAATATAGAATTGTTGATACACCATATTTTTACAAAAACAAATTTATATATGATTGTATAATTTATTGATCCACCACTAACATGATATATGTTTTTTGAGGATAAATGCATAATATCCTCGAAATATTTATATACTCATTATATGTGATATTAAAATTGACATGAGTTGACCCATCGAGGACCCACCATGGAATATTGTATTCCATCTATGCTGCACTATGTACTCCACTAATAGGCCATGAGTTGGAGACAATCCCCATGATTGAATGTCGTACAACATGATAACCCATTGCATATTTCATTATAAAATAAACTGATCTTCAATGAATATGATAACTATCAACACCTGTATGATATCAATATAAAATCAAATAAATGGTACAGAATGAATGAATGATACATTAAGAAATAATAAAACCCCTGATGGGAAAATATAAAGGAACTATACATTTGACAAGTCACTTAATCTAACAGATACGAGATGCTAGAGAACTCCCCCAATTTTTTGTTCTCTTAGATTGGTCACCTAAAACAACAAAAAACTACCAACAACAAGGAATTCAATGACACATAATATGTCACAATGCATAACTATGAATTATCTTTGATGTAAAGCTTTTTCTCATCTACTATTACCATCAACTATTTTTCCCCATCAGTAAAAACAAAATTTGTGTTTGAAAACAATGTGATACTGGTAATAATCAATATACTAAATGTCTACTAAGTAATACATAGATAGGACTATTTTATGATGAATCCTAAAGGTGTTATTAGAAAACATAAGGATTCATATGTTCGGATGTAATATAATTTCTCATCCTTCTCAAATCTCATTTCTCTACTAAATACAATAAAGAATGACCTACTAATTTATTTACATGTTACAAAAAACAGAATGATACACCATCTATTTAATAACTATCAATACAGTATCTCCATTCATGATACTCGTAAGACATCCCAAGCCATTCTCTACATTGGATCACAATCATGGTTGTATGATCTATGACTAAAATAACCACACAATTGTGTTCTGAAGGAGATAATTCCTAATATATATATGATCCCCCTCTCTATATAAGCCAGGTACGATTGAATTCATCATGAAATGTAGAATATTCAAACTACCCGAACCTAGAAACCCATGAATCATTTAAGGAATTATATTGGGATACCCATGCCTCATTGGAAGAAACCTCAATCAAGGGAGTATTGTCAATATTTTTACATGACATGTGCCTATATTGAATTCATCTCAGTCGAGGGAGTACACAACCTTATTCGTATAGTATAGGGGAGAAACAACTAATCCATTCTGCTGGCGTACCAAATCCATTTCAATGTAGTCGTAACATTACCCATGTATGTTGGGGTGGATAGTGAAATCATTGATAGAAAGAAGGGGATCCATTACATGTAAAATATTTCTTCTGAGGGAGTAATGGCCATTTCAATGCATTTATCATCATGAACCAAACCCCATCATCATCATTAGGGAGCTAAATCGAAAAAATACTTATCTATAATTTAAAAAGAACGTAGATATATGAAGAGAATGTATCCATTGTGATCATTGTCAAAAAATTCACTTAGCATAGGTTACATATTTTACTGAAACATACCGATGATAAAAATATCATGGATGTCACACCACATTGGTGATTGGTTGAAACATGGTGAATCTTCAGAGATAAAAATAGATAATTAGGGGTAGGTGGTGTAGGTGAATGGAATTTATTCACATCTTTTGTTCCCTAGTAGGTCAGGTTGTGTATAATTATCTGATTGTTTTACGAGGTAGACATTGAACATGGGACCTATGTTGAGTAGGTCATGATAGTACACCTACACTGCCATACATAGTTTGGCCCTATCGTGCTCTGGGACCACCAACCCGCAAATACACATGAAGCATTAAAATTCTAAAACTATTTTTAGTATATTTTGTTAAATAACTAACACTCATAATTCTATATCCACTCTTTCGGGGGGTAAACACTGCACCCCAGAATCCAAAGATCCATACAATAATTTTACCAAGGATTAATAGATTGGAAAATTAATAAAATTACATCTAGGGGGTTCTAAAACATGATAACCATAAAACATCTAATTATAAATCATAATAATTAGAGGTCACTAAACAAGCCTCCATCATTCAACGAAACATACTATTCATTTTATATTAATTTTTTACGAAACATGTTTGTCATATTATTTTGTACACAAAATAACAATTTCCCTTTAATAGGTGATTGATTATAAAGATAAATGTGACTATCGGAATTTTACCATTATATAATTGTTTGTTAATTATGACTCTGGTTCAAAATGATTGTCGGGACCTATAATATTTTTAATAATTTTAAAGTTATAATTTGTTTTTTTATATAGAAATGTAAAATAATAAATAATTAATATAAAATAAATAAGAGGCCTCAACCTATAATTTCATTCCAAAAATTCCCTTTTATCAAAACATTGGATGCAGGTTGCATAAATATGATTTAATCGTGATCAAGCCTATCCATTCATCCCCACCTAAAATATGAATGATTTCCCTTATTCTATAAGTTCAACTTATTTGAAATTACCAGTCGAGCGATGACAGATCAACAACCTAATAAATCTATAAACATCACACAATAAACCATATGGGTTTAGTAAACCATAAAATTATAATCCATTATGGTAGAAGATGATCAAGGCTAGAATAATGGGAAGTTTTCTATGTTCAAAATTGATAAATAAGGAGTATGAAAATGTAATACAATACTGTGTCATCAATTTCTTCTGGATAAAAAGAATGAACTAATGGATGAATTTCATAGATCTAATTTATCCAAAAATCTAGGAACCACTTAAATGTTTCTGGAAATTCATGATAATTATTGGTGGGATAACACGAAATTGAATATTAATGACTACACCACAAGGTTCATATTATTTCAAAAAGTAAAGGCACAGTGAAAACTTCATAATGAGGTATTAATAAACTACTCATACAACCATGGAGGTGGGAAAACATCACAATTTAATTTTTTATCAGTCTATAGGAAACATTTATTGGAAACAACATGATATGGGTTATATCAAACCATCCCACCATGACATCTCATTTTATACCTATTCCAGATAAATTTTCTCTTGAAAAAAGTTACATGATATATGTGATGGATGTGATGAGTATACAAGGGGTACAAAATTCTATCATTTCTTATTATGATACAATGTTTGCATCAAAATAATAGAGATCTATTCAATATGCTCTGAGTACTAAATATAATATCACTGTGGTATATCAACCCAAAAGGGATGGATAGATTGAATAGACTATTCAAATACTTGAGGACATGATGAGAGCATTCTCAGAGGATTTTAAAAGTAGATCGGATCAACACCTACCATTATTTGAAATATCATATTTCAATATCATTCATTTGAGTATTAAAATTGATTCCTAAGAAGGACATGTTTGAATGTGATGTAGGAATCACAAATGATGTGATGAAGCTTGATAGAGAATGAATATTTGGAATTATCTTGTGTAAAGAAATATAGAAAAGGTTTATTCCATCGAAAAACACATAATGGCTGCTCAATGTTTGATGAAGATCTTTTTTGAGAGCCATTAATGGGACATAGAGTTTGATGATGGTAATAAATTCAATTTTTCAATATCACCAGAGAAGAGATTTATGAGGTGTGGGAAGAAAGTGATGCTTATCCCTAGGTACATTATCCCCTATGAAATCATTTATCACATAGATGTTGTTTCATGCTGGATTACAATACCTCAGAATCTAGATATGATTCATGATGTGTTTTACATACATATCATCAGGATGTACATACCTAACCCTTCACATGTAGTAAATTGGAAGGTGGTAAAACATTAATATGAATTAACTTTTGAGTAACTACTGATGGATATTATTTTCCATATAGATATGGTTCTTCAATAATAGACTACCTAGCTCAAAAATGTGTAGTGTACGAACCATATGTCTAAGGGTTGGATGTTAGATCCCACAGAAAAAATTAGGTAGATGTATCTACATCTTTTCTCAACTATGATATTGAGATGAAATTTTGGATAAAAATTACTAATGGTGGAAGAATGTACCAACCAAATATTTATAAATAAATATTTTTTTTCTAAAAATTTGTGTTATATTATTACATAAAGTAAAAAAACATTTCCTTTTAATAATTAAATGAGTATATTAAAAAAGATACAATCTAATTTCTTACAATTATATTAATAATGATAATGATAATATTATTAATAATATTAATATTAGAATATATTTTATATGTAAAAATAATAAATTATAACTAATGTATAACAGAAAAAAATGCCCTTAACTATTTGAGTCATGTCCTACAGAGCACATTTGATAGAACATTAAAGGGGGGAGGAATCACTAGGATTCAATCACCACTACACACCATACGGTCATGTAATATATTGGTGTTATAATGGTTTATGTGCACAATACCTATTTAATTAAATTTCAATTCACTTTTTAAAATAAAATTATGTTTTAATGAATGATTTCTTAATAAGAGATTATGTTTAATAAAATTGAGATTAAATTTGATAAACTAAATTTTAAAATATAACTTCTCATTTTATAAAAAGATATATTCATTATAATAAAAGAAATTATTATTATAATGTATATTTTTTGAAATAAATTATTCAAAAAACTCTAATATAAAACCAAATGAAAAATAAATTAATTTCTTTAAGAGTTATAAATTTTAATATACATTTACTATTGACATTCAAATATCTATAATTATTTAATAAATTGTGTTTTTATATTGAAAAGTTAATTTAAATATTATTATAGAATTATTATGATAAAAATATATTTTGAATTAAAAACAAAAAAATATGATTTTTTTGAATTTTTTTTTACGTAATAAATTATTTATTTCGTGAAGGGTAAAAAACATTCTGGGTGTTATGGTATATTTAATGAAATCATAATTTTTTATAATGATGTAATAAAAAATTTGTCCAAAAAGGCCTATAATATTTTATTTTATTTATAATAATTATTTTAATAGTTTTTCATCGATTCCTGATATATAATCAAAATTTTAAAATGGGAAGCTTATCATTAAAAATAATAATTTTTGGAAGCATTATGGTTTCATTCCAAATTATATAATATAAAATGTGGGTCAACTATTTTTGACTAAAATAAAATTTCTTTTGTCCCTTGTGTCTAATAACATGGAGTCATACAATGGTAATTCCTATAGTGTATCATCTAACAATACAATGGTGTGTATGGAAATTAATAAACAAATCCTCCTCTTTAATTATAAATACCCACAAATTTCTCTATTTGTATGTATTACCAACTATTCCTCATGAAATATATCATATATATACCTCCCAATGAGTCCTCACATGCAGTCCTAAATCATAAAAGGTCACAATACTCATGTTTTAGTTTCATTTATGCATGGTTAGTGAAATATCAAATTCTATTTTCCATTCATGTTCACTTTTTTATGTGGAATTTCTTTTTAGATCAATAAAATGTAATTGTGTCAACATTATTATGTCACTAAACTATATTAATATTATTTTATTAACTAGTTACCCTTGTCAACTATATTTTTAGCCTTTTTCAAAACAAATTTCTTTACCTGTTATGATGCTGATTTTACTTCTCAAATTTCACACTTTTCCCCATGAAAATTTAATATATTTTGTTTTTGTGAATAAAAATCCTACTTATTTTACATGGGTATTAAAAAATTTGCTAAAATAATTTATTTAAATCTTTTATTTCCATAAATTTAATTTTCATTTCATTTATATATGTTAATAATGAAATAATGATCTGGATTTTCTAATTGTTTGGAAACAACGTTATAATTTTATAAAATGTGTTTTCTTTTCTTATACATTAGTAATTTAGGAAATAATTAATTTTGATTTATGTAGAAAAAATGAAAATTAATAAATATTACGTGTGTTCTAGGATATTAATATAATTTAGTATGTGATATGCTTATGAATGTCTCATTTAAATGTTTTATAACATTTTCAATTAGTGGTTCTTGTTTTTTATTATGGTAGGAATATATTTTTTATCATTACATTATGATATTCCATATGTTATTAATTTTATTTTTCATAATTCAATATTATATTTTATGAATTTTTCATCTTACAAAAACATGTTCTCACAATTTTGTTTGATTTATGTCCCTATTTTATGAGATTCAAAAATGATCATATGATGAACATTTTTGTGAAGCCATATATTGTATTAAAAATGTATTATTTTTTTTACATTCTATCTCAGAAACTAAACATTAATGATTCACTATTTTTATAATTTAATTAAATGATACGTAATAAAAATTAAGGGTGTCATTTTAAATTCTTATTTTATATAATTGTAAAATTGAACAATGAAATAATAAAATGAATCATGTTTAATGTATTTTCAAATGTATTCATGACTTATATATGTCTTCTATAATTTTTTTATTGAGTGTGAGTTAATTAAATTTTGGATGGTAGGTTTACATATTAATAGGTGTATCAAATGGTTGAAATGATTCTGAATAAATAAATAGATATAATTAATTTTATATTATATAAAATATGACAGATTACATATTTTCAAAATAATTTACCAAAACATTTGAATTAGTTTTTAATTAAGTCTTTCATGATGAGTTTTATTGAGTGTAAAATCTATGTGTGTAATTAGATGAATCTATTGGTTGAGATTTTTTAGTTCTATTTATATTTTTAGGTTTTTTATATATAATTTTAGTGTTCTATTTTTGAGCAATATGGATTAATTTTATAATATTATATGATGAGTTCATGATGTGATGATGTGTGGAGAAAAATGTATAATGTTGTGGTGATAATAATACGGTTTTGGTAGTGATGATTTGATAACAGGATGATGAACATAGGATGTGAGCAAATAACGAATGATGGTGATGGATATTTAGGTGATTCCTAACATAGGTTGAGAGTATTGTGTTATTGTTTTATATGAATATTTTGATGGTTGGGATGTTATGTTTGTAATTTTGATGTGATATTATTATATATAAAGTTTATTTTCTAGGATTATTCTCAATTATTTATATATACCCATAAATTATTATTTTAATTTATTATATATTATTCGAAATACATTAATAAGATATGATGATGTGACTACAGTTGAATTATATATAAATTATTGTTTTCTAATTAACTTAATAAAACTCATTAATTTCATAGTTTCTTCAAATATGAATATCCCATGAACTTTATTCCACATGTATATATATATGGGTACCTTATGTTCTAATCCTTATAATAAATTTTTAATTATTTTTTGGATAGTCTTAATTGGATTTGAGATATTCTATGGGTAGAAAAGGTAAATAAATAGAGTGGTATAAATATTTTGGATTCAAATATTTCTTGATTTTTATTGATGGTCTTAATTAATTTTGTTAAAATTGGATTATGGAAACATTTTTTTATGTGGGTCCTATGTGTGTTTTTTAGTACTTTAATATTTTATTGAGAATTAAGAGTTAAATTAATCATATTATTATGATAGATACCATTGGTAAAAGTCTTTTACTCGTGACCTATTTTTGGGAAGAATCACGTGATAATCTTATCCACACATCCTACCTCTGAGGGGATTCAGCTAGAACGAGAAACTATAGGGGGAATTGCCAAAATAAATTTCAAATAGGTATGTAGTTTTCACTAATAAATTTTTTAAACTCATTTAAAAAATATTCCTGACCAAATACACACAACATAAATCAGTTACATGCCTCCTTCTATTCCGCTTATTTAAATTTCATTAATTTTTTAGATTAAAAAATAGATTATCTAAAAAATAACATAGAAGAAAACCCCAAATAGTAAATTAATACTTCAGTGATATGACTACATTGAATGTGGGAGATCTAGAGAGAAAATAATTCTCATATTACTAGACAACACAATATATTTTTTAACAAACCACATGTGTGAATATCATATCACTCTTTATGAAACATCATAGATGCTTGAAATTAGTTTCTTTTCAATTGATTATATAAGGAAATTTAATTCATCAGTTTATTAGTATAATATGAATATCTTATAATTCAATAACCAACTCCACAAATTATTTACATGGGTTATGAATGAATATAGGTTTTCTAATATTGAATAAAAATTTGAGATAATTAAAAGACAATAATAAATAAATGCAACATTATCTATTATAAATTTTTTTATTCATAGAGAAAATTCTAATGTCATGATAATATATTGTGTTCAGAGAAACTAGAAAAAAAATATAATGGTTGTAGAGTAGCCCTGTCATGGAGCATGTAAATTTACACTAATTTTTATTTGAATTTTCTATCACTAATATTAGGAAATAAATTAAAACCATTATTCACTCTGGCATAAGGAATACTAGAACTACATTAAATCACACATCATCTAAATATTATGCCCTCATGTAAAAACCCATGGGTATTAAAGAAATAGAATTTTACAAAATTATATTAATTAAAAATAACTATATAAAACTATAGGTAATTAATTTAATTAAGTTATGGAGAATTCTAACATATATTAAAAATAAGATAAGTAAAAATATATGAGAAATAAATGAACACAATAATAGTTTAAAGGGTTTTTGTGAATTCATATCTTTTTTTCTTCATTCAATATTCATTAGTACTATTGAATATACCGATGTTTTGTAAATGTTTTTTTTCTTAATAATTAATAAAAAATTTCACAATCCTCTTTTGAATGTATAATGAATATTAAAATTAATGGGAAATACGAAAAAAATATAGTTAACCAGAGTCTTCTTCATTATATGGATGGGATTTATCACAAATTAAAGAATGAACATGTCCATATTTGATGGGTAATGAAATATTTTATGTTGATAAAATGATTAACATATACTTTTAAAATGTTTTAATATACAATATTATTAATAATAGAGAATCTAAATGAACCAGAAATCAATATATAATTTTTATAGAATTACATTATTCATTTTATTTAAAACTGTGCTGTATGCATTAGAAAACATCCCATTAAATATATATTTTGATTTATATATATACAATTGAACATTTATTTTAAGATGTGATGACACAAAAAAATTTCAAAAAAATTAATATATGTATTTTATCCTACAAATTAGCATGGATATTTAAATTTAATTCAAATACATATCTAGGAGAAATAACATAGAAAAATCCTAGAATTAAAAATATCCATTATAGAATATATAAAACTATTTCACATACCAAAATAAAATGAATCAAATTTAAGAGATAAAAAATCATTTTGGGGGTCATATGAAATGTGTTAAATTTTTTTTATGATTTATTAAATCATGAAATACCATTGAATAATTTAATAAATCATTGTCATCATTCAGTACAAAATACATTCAATAAGTGTTCAATAACATGAAACTTAATTAATCTTGTGAATATATAATATTAATTATTTTCCATTAAGAATTTCTAATGTCTTTGTTCACATACAAGTGAATAAGGTTCTATCGCTGCTTTATGGTAAATATAATAAATAATAACATAAAAACTATAATTATAAAATTTAGTTGATAAGTTAATTTTTTTGTGTTTGAACAAAAATAATGACTTCATTACTTATAATATCACAGAAATAATTATTACATAATAATTTAATATGTAAAAATTTTCATAAAAATTAGCAAAAAATATCTTCAAAGATCATACCATTAAACATGTGGTGTATCATGTTTGACATCGACCGTTTCCATGAAACACAAAATAATTAATTTCTAATGTATTTTATTTAGATTATGATCAATCTAATCTCTTGAAATCAAATTTTTTATTAATTATTGGGAGATTTCAAGGGGTTTTATGATAATGTTGGAAATCCATTGAAAAATGATATGTTATTAATAACGATTTGAATAGAAATCACCTTAGAATATTCATGTCTAGAGAAATTTATCTAAAATCAATGAATTTTATTCGATTTTTTGGTCATATATGTTCATCCTATATAGTAGTGCACTATTTAATATGATTTATCATTAACATGAATTTTTCATGGGAGAAATTTATGTATCTATATCGAAGAAAAATAGGAATATAGATATTTAATCATGAAAACTGGGAAATATGTTCTGGATGAAGTATAAAATCACATATCCCTTTTCGATTTAATATTTTGGGATGATATAATAATTTCATCAAGTATAACCTAATAATTATAAACATTAATTGATATACATAATTAATTTATTCTCTAAAGGAAAAAAATAAAATTTTATATCATACAATGAGGGGAATTTATCAATGTAATAAAAAAAATTGACTAAGATCATCTAGAATTTTAATCCCACTTGTTATATATAAATGGTGTTACATATATGTTATCAAATGTGATCATTTTAAGATGTTTTTAATTGGGGTTTCAAATAATCACTAACAATCTTTGACCCCCCCACCATGCACATGTGATTAGAAAAAAAAATTTCCCTGATGACGATTCATTTTATTTTTACAAACAACAATGTAGTTATGATAACTATGCTTTATATAATAAATAATTAAAACCAATTATAAATTCAAATAACACATAAAAATGTAATATTTAATTAAATAAACCCTAAAAAATCATACTAAATAAAATATATTTACTAAATTTCACATAGAATTAAACATTAAATATTATCATTATAAAATATTTGATTATATTAAAATAACTTTGTAAGAGTGAAATCAATACTATTTGAAATAAGAAGAAATTTAAATCTTTTTTGTTCCACAAAGTGGAAAAAATTGTGAATGTATTTATTTAAGAATTATATTGAAAATATATACTGGTTGAATGAATCATTTTTCGCAGATTTTTTTAGAAAATACGTAAAAAGAGTTAGATAAAAATCTTATCTATATTTGGAGGGTCTTTTAAATATTTAATTACAACACCATGACTCTACCTTACACACACAAATTATGTCATTCAAAAGATATGGGTGAATGATGAAAAATAAAATTTTAATCGACTATAAATAAATCATTAAATAATTGTGAAATATATAGTAAAAATCAAGTCACGCACATAAAATTAAAAAAATTGATATTAATGAAATTTAAATACATAATCTTAGAATAAATGAGTAATAACTGTTAGATTTATTAATTATATCATTTGAAATAAAAATATTTATTTACTAATAAGAGATACATAGTTCTCCAAAATTAATAGAAGGGAATGGATTCACAATTATTTTGAGAATAATGAATAAATGAACTCATATTCATGTATATTTAAATTTTGAGACAATCCCAGACCGAATGACTTTTCAAATTTTTTATATAAAATAATCCTTTTTTTTCATATCCATTTTTTTATAAATATTACATTTTTTCACTTAATAATTCATGTACTGTAAATTACTGGAATTTTTATATTTTTCATTATTATTTTATAAATTTAATTATAACGTAGATTACAGGACATGCAATTTATTATATAAATGGTTAATATATTATTTTAAATTAATCACTATATGCCTATCATTTTTAAATTAATGTATTCATAGTATTTCAAAGGCTCTTATTGTAAAATATTATTATTTGACACATCTAAATATGGGGAGGCATATGTTTAATTTGTAATTCTATATGGATTGAGATATAGGAACAAGTTAAGTGTTGTTGAAACCATTATTCTTCGATATATATTAATTAAATCAACCAATGTATAATTAATGAGAAATTAGTTTTTTGATGAAAATAATGTAGTTGTAATTTTATTGATAACATATATTTATGAAAGGCATGATTTTTGTGTTTTGTGTACAATTTATTTTTTAAATAGTATTTCAATAAGAAATAAACATGATATTTATTTGGAGATTAAAAAAAATTGAAATAAAAAAAAATTGAAATTTAAAATTGGAATAAGATTTGAAATATGAATTTATATTTATAAATAAAAATTCAATGACTTCATTCGTTAGAATTGTATTTGCGTCCCTAATAAGATTGGATTTTTATCATCAATAAATAGAAGTGAAAAAATATAATAAAATTGAAAAAATTACATATATATAATATGTATCCACACCATCACATAAACATGTTATGTGAATTATATATATGTGTGTGTGTGTGTGTGTGATTTTGGGAGGTACATTAATATATAATGATTACATTATATATATTATGTGTATTTAAAAATAACATTGTATACATTTATTAAATAATTATAATTTATAGAAAATATTTTAAATTCGTATTCAGTAAAATAACTTCAATAATGGAATATTCAATGATATAAATAAATACTATATTGAGAATCATTTATTCAACACCATAACCCTGTCAACTATAATTACAACATCTTGAAATGAATACAAGCATACAAAATCATCCATTAAATAAAATAAAACAATATAAAACATATAATGAAATATTATATTTCAAGAAAATATAATGTCCCTTAAGAAAATAATGTCTCAATGCTAATAAATATTAGTCTAAAAAATAAAAATCAAATAGATATCCAATAATTGTGATATTTCAATTTTTTTCTACATAATAAATTTATCATCTTATGTTTATTGTGTAAATTATAATTATATATTATGTGCATGGAATGCACACATGATGGGCATTTCATTTAAATTTCTTATCCATGGTATATAATATATAATAAATATAGTGTTTGAATAATTGTTTCACAATGAATAATTCAACACAATTTCATCTCCCAAAATGAATCATCACAAAATAATATTTATCTTGTAATGATTCCCTCAAGCACGAGGTGTTCTAGGGGTGAATAGAATAGACATGGACATCCCCACATGAGGGCTACAGGGATACCATACACTTGTGGATGTTATCAGGGGGTTCCTTGACTATGTATATGGGGGAGGGGTAGTTTATCATCTGTAATAGGATACAAGTAGTGGGGGATCTTGGGGGTGGTGGTAATTTATCTCAGGATATTTCAGTAATATAGATTATTCTTCTAGAAATCATTCATTATAGAATAGCACACATACTTTACAATTGGAGGAATAATAATTCATCCTCCTTCTCTTTTTGAGTGATAGTTTTCGATTTTTTTAAACTATGATATTCTCTCTTACTTTTTTCTCTTAAATCATAGTGATATTTTTTATCTATATGGACAGATGGATTATTGGAGAAAAACATAAATCATCATGTCCTATGCGATCTTATTTTTGTTATTTTATTGTTCTATTTTATTATCACATCTCCATCTCTAAAAATATTATACCAATGTGACCCCACTTTTTTAGAAGATATTCCAATTTCTCATATTAGAAAAATATGTTCACTAGAATATTTTGTTCACCAATTATTTATTTTAATACTCTTAAACCTCAAAGAGTCTTATTATTTAATACATACCAATATTAAAGACTCTTAAAAATTAATCTCCAATATGTTGACAAGTATATATATCATATTTAATATTTATTCTATGAAAAATTCACATGGAAAATAAAATAGGAAATAAAATCATGGCACATTGATAGAAAAATTCACATAATAAAAAATATGTCATAAAGTCAAAAATATAAGACATAATTTTCATTCTAGAAACTTTATCTACTGATATGTTTCATAAAACATATTAGTAAGATGATTCATATTAGGATTAATTTATTCTTAAAACATAAAGTGATCATGTTGATTAAATCATTATGATGAATATTAGAAAATTCAAACATATCATATTGGATTTTTTTTGTTTTCAATAAATAGTAACAATGATGAAAATGATGTTATTAGATTTCAAACTGAATCTAGAATCAACTCACATTGATATAGTGAATTATGTTTCCATATGTTCCCCTGAAAATTCTATTATTTCCAATAATTCATGGAAGATGTTGAAAATGTTATTTCCTTTAAATGAGTTCAAATATATTGACGTCATCATTTCATTGGGAATTTCATTTCTGAGAAATAAAAATCCATTGACTCTAAATTTATAAAAAGAGTAATTTCATCGAAACCTCCTATGAATGTATTTGAGATACAAATATTTCATTGAATACAATACTATTACAATCTCATTTTTTGAGATTTATCAAGAATCACTTCTCATTTTAAGAAATAGAATATAACGGTTAGTCCATCCAAATGGAATGATGTATGTTAGAAATTCATTTATGATATTAAGAACTAACTAACTTCTACACACATACTCATCTTCCTAAATGTATGAAGGGCCATGTCAATATTGTGAATCATCCGGGATCAAGATTGGGTTGCATAAATTTGGAAATGAAATCTTTTCATAGACTACAACTCAAAATAATTTCAAAAATATGAAATGAATTATCTAACTCACAATTGTGGTTTTCAATGAATTAATAACATGGAACCACATCCTCTTCGATGAAATATTTATTATCTTTATTGATCAAAATATCATGAAGAACATATTTTCACAAATGGACTAGATCCTAAAATAATGATGATGTAAGATGTATCTCCACATATTTAACATATAATTTTTTATAAAATTGGGAAATAGTATTTAATGGGTGATGGTTTGGTCTCAAAATTTAATAACATTGGGGTTTGGGAAAATTCAATATAAAAAGGATAGAAAATCATACACACCAAGGAATGGAAATTTATTATCATGTGATTAATAATTTCTATTGGAATTATATTTATTCACCACACTCCTTATAATTCCCAACTAGATTATACCATACTTATTTATTTTGTATCTATACATTGTAATTTAATTTATTTTTTATCCATATTTTTTTCAATTTTTGTTATAATCATTTTTTATTCCACATTATTTTAGTTTTAAAACATTACTATATACTATTTATAAATAATATATTAATTTTTTCATCATTATATTATTTTATAATTTAACATTTTTTAACAATATATGTCTTATAAACCAAATGTTCATTTGTAAATTTTTGTCAGTATGAAACAATATTTGTATGTTACATTCCCTATCATTAACATTTTCATATTCAGTTATGGGGTCATGGATAAAAGACAATAAAGTCTCTTTAATAGTAATGTAATGCACCTAATCCCCTGAATTTTGCATAAATTGAAAATTCTATTTTGTTTCCATATTCAATAATAGTAACTTTTTTGTCAGTAAATTAATATTATTAATCCCTTATTAATGATTTCACATTTATACTACAAAATTCATCAGAAGATATCAAAATTCAATTCATTCTCATGAGACGTATTTAACAACTAATTTATTAATTATGGTTTTCTCATTTTAAAAATTCTATATTATGGAAGAGGTGTTTTATTTATAAAATATTTTCTCATCAACATCAGTTCATTTCTTTTTAAATCTTTAATCAATATTTTTTTACAATAGATAGATCATTATTGAGACTATCTAGTCTAAAAATTATATCATAAAAATTGATGAGAAACGACTTATGGAAAATTTATTGATGAAGTTGATATATATAAATATACATATTCCTTTGTTAAATAAATATTCATTACATAACACATACATATAATTATAGTAATCAGTATAAAGTAAATTATACTAACAAAATATAAGTTATGTTATTTTTTTATGGTTACAATAAATGAATATTTTTATATAATAAAAGTTAATGATGGAGTTTGTAGAAATAATATATCCATTTATCATATAATTATTAATTAATTTTATCATGATTAGTAAAAAATGTAATTTTTCACCAAAATTTGAATAAGGAAGTTTAATAGTATATTTATTCTTATAGTGCACAATTTCACACATTATTACAATAAAAATTTATGGTCTAATTTCATTCTTCATGGAGTGGTGTGCTGATATTATTATGGGTGAATCATGGATAGAAGTCTATAATAGTATGTTAGAAGCCATGAATAGTTGTTTATGACATATTTCAAAATTATATCATCTTATTCCTTATACATATCACACCCAAACTAATTATACTTGGTTTTATGAGCAAATTTTTGATGATTAGAACACACAATTTGTATGAAGTCTAATGGAATCTCTATAAACAACTCAATATTGAAAAATTAATCTTATACTTTATTACTCCCTTGTATAATTTGTCTCATTTCTATAAAAGAACAATTCTAAATTGTATATTTACATGTTATATGGAGTAGACTATTCCACACCATTGTTGAGATCATGTTACCATTTAAATTATTCATAACTGTTAATGTAGAATTTTTATTTAAACTATTTCAAATTTATATATTAATCCTTTGAAATGAATTCAATTATGTTTAGAAGGTTTTTTTATTTCTTTTCTGGTTGGGTAAAATATATTATTTATTATAGCATATTGATTAGTGAAACATATATAGAAATTTTCAAATTCATTCAAAATAGTTATAGACCATATTTTATAAGATACACGTTTTATGAAGCTGATAATGAGATGAAATAAAAAAAATTGATTTTTTTTATTTTATAAGCATATTATTTTTATGTACATGTGCATGAAAGGGGACCTACAAATAGAAGTGGTTAACCGATTGTTTCATCTTTAATATAGTAGATTGCATCCATAGATAGTTCATTTTCAATTTATAGATATAAGATCTACAAAAAGGGGACCTTCCAGGTGTACCATTGTTGTAATAGATAGCATATAGATATCATCATCCATTCTTATTTTTGGTACCATGGAAAGTAAAATGTTTCTTTTATTGAGTAACACTTATTTTTATTCATTGTAATGTTCAATTTCCACATCAGTGAAAAAAATTCCACCCTCTTCAAAAATTAAATTCATGATCATGACTGATACATTTACCAACATGTGAAACGATGATGAAATCTACCTTTGTTGTCAACATGACTTAAATATTTTCGGAGGAACTCTAGTGACTTATAAATAAACTGAAAACACATATCATGACAACAAATTATGAAATCATGTCAAATTTATTAATTTGGAGACTAGAATTAGTGCAATCCAAAAAAATGAGCTCATCCTAACAATGAAAGAATATGAAAAAAAATTATTCTCCAAGATTTTATTTATGAAAACCAATTGAATCACAAAGAATATAGTATATCATTTATGATTCATAGAAAAAAAGAAACATTATGTAAAATAGAAAATATTTTGTTGATGAAAAAAATTATGGTTTATATAGAAGGAATAATATTCATCATTTCCTATGATTTAGGATCTAGGATCTTCCATCTATTCATAAAACAAAATATTCTAAGAAACCTATTCCTGATATTTTACATACTAAAAATCATGATAACTTTTCCATTATATAAGGATTGAATTGGTAAAAAAAATTCCATCTATATAGATCATTATACACCATGTTCATGTTGTTTACCTAATTTATTAACTATATTGACATATTCAAAACATGTTTACATAATGTAATATCCAGGAATCATTTTCATTATGTAGTATGTCGACCATAAATAACATTAAATATATTTTGATCAATCTACTAACATATTAAAATAACAAAGAATAATATGTTTTTTATAAATCCTAATAAATTTATACCTCTATACAATAATATATTCTCACTCAAAGAATCTTTCTTTAATCCATAAATATACCATTGATATATATAATCCTTAACAATATTGCTAGAAACAGTAAGAAATCTAGGATATATTTTATAGATATATTTTTTATGAATTTATTTTGTAGAATGTTATTTTAAAATCCATTTGATAATTCATATAATCAGAATTACATTTCATGTATTTTTTAATGGTCTTTATTATCTCTAGAGAATCAAATTAAACTTTAAAAAAAATTATCTTTTGAAAAAAGTTCATTGACGATTAAGAATTTATATATCATTATTAAAAAATTGTATTATTGTTTATAACACAATAAAAAGTTATAAAACTTTCATAATATTAAATAAACATAAAATTAATCAAAAAATAAGGAATATTTTTTGAAAAACATTTAAAATTAAGAAGACATTAATAGTCAATGTAAGTAGAAAATAAAAAAATAGGATACTAATATATCAAAAAAACATTTAATCATTTTTTAATAAAAATATAAATTCAACATTTATATAACATTTTAATAGAATTAAAATATATCTATGTGTGGATAGAACATATTTTGGACAATGAAAAGTTTATTATGTGTGTTTCATTTCTAGATTCCATACTAGCACAATATAAGCAGATTGATGATTAATCCATAATATTCTTATACTATTTAGATATTAATTTTCAATGAGATTCAAAATTTCATGACTAAAACCATGGAGTCCCAACCAGGGTTGATTATTATTTGAGTTTTTTACCCTATGTCCTCCACTAATAGGATTAGGTTATGCAACTAGCATTGTGTTAGCATATCTCACAACATGAAAAAACATATCTTATATTATTAAACAATAAAAACAACATCAATGAATAAAATATTAAGAAACACTTGTTAGATATACATATATATTCAACATAATGGTATAAAGTTCACTAATGACACATTAAGAAAAAATATAACACCACATGTAAATAATATAATGAAACATTAAATCCAGCAATTCCTTAAATATGATATACGTGAAATGGTAGAGAACTTATCCCCATTGAGAGTAATCAAAAAAAATTTATCTAGATGTAACTGACCCTACCACCATAAATGAGGTCCTAGACAATTAATTACACATTCCATCAAAATAAATATATCCCCATGCAATTCATAACCATCTTTACAATGATTCCATCAAAAACTCATAGTAAAACCCATACCACTCTCATGAATATATCCTAGTCAATGGGGTACTAACCTCCACTATTATATCCCTCTATGGGTGTCATAAATGAGTTAATCCCAAACTTATTAAAGAGACCCTACTATGAGTTTAATAGTTATATGTGAAATTAGAACCCTAGTCAACAAATTTGAACTACCAGAATCCATAAACCCACACAAACATTATGGAATTAATGTCGGAGACACACACCTCACAGGAAGACATCTCCCTTAGGGGAGTAATGACCATACGTATAGAGGACCAACGCCGTGATACAATAAACCTCGATCAAGGGAGTATCGAACCCTTCATGTATAATGTTTTGGACCTTCACCTAATTAGAATTGATGATGTATTGAATAGCTGTTGATTTAGAGGACCCACGCCAAAAGTATATTGGGGGTAGGGGTAATGAAATATATAATGAAAAACAAGGGTCACATTGCCTTCATGGCATACTTCTAGGCATGTTCTAGCCCCATGAATTTCCTAAAGATCATTACCAAAGACAAATCATTAATCCTACAAATATAAATTCTAAAAGTAGTTGTATCACATTGAAAAATAACTCATAGAGAAGAACAAAAACATTCAAAGTGTTATATTTCGAAAAAACAAAGGATATTAAATTTATTTTCATGGAACGTACATATGATGTAAGGACCCAACTTTTTCCATTTATGTTTTTTATAAAATATTTGGACTTATTATGAGTTTTCCAAAATTTACGCCACTTGATTCTGAGGCACGGTGTATCAGTAATTAATTTATGAATTTTTTTAATGTATTTTCAGTAAATGCACGGGTGGTGTTTTCTGTCATTGGAACTGGTAATCAGAGTAAAAATATGAGGGAAATGTTGAATCTGCAGTGCCAGGATTTCCTTCAGGGAGGCTTCCCTTCAACCGTAGAAGGTCTGGTGGAAAATATAGTTTTTGGACATTTAATAAAATAAAAAAATGAATATTTTATTTCATTTGATTTTTTTACTTTCTTCCAACAAATGAGTGGTAGCGGCATAGCCGACAACATGTCAAGCAATTAAATAGCTTGACTCTATTTTACTTGTAACCACACCATTGTGAATTTGGGTGGTATATTAATAAAATGGACCCAATAATGTCCTTTGAGAATTACCAACATCTTCCAATTCTATTTATTTGGATATTTAGTGGGGGTGTTGGAACAACTTCCCCATGTGACGAACCTCTAGGAATGTACAATTATGCCAACCACCTAGAGGAAGGGATCAGTTTAAGCGAGTGGTGATGAACACCAATGAATCATAAACTGATGAATAAAATGAAGTATGTTACGTCGATCGTCCTTCGTAGACGGATTTTCCATTCGGGGGGGGGGGGGGTGTTGTTGTAAAGTTCATATTTATGAGATAACTTTTTGACTTCCATATACAATGCTAATGTATAGAGAATAGGACAAAACAACAAGGCCAATCCCCTCCACATAATTTTTATTTGTCTCGTATTTATGTAACGGTTATCCCAATGGAGTGGTAGGATTAAACCAAATGGGATGCAGTGGTGTTGGTGACCCAAGAGCCATGCATGCGTTGACGGTAGCAAAATGGACCACAAATGTTCGTCCAGTGGCCCGTGAAAAAATCTGCTAGCATGACATATCGATGTTAGCTGGTGATGGAAAGAGGAGTCCTACGGCTACTGGCCGCAGGTGGTCACATTTTGGGCATCATCACACGTGTCAACATTCATAAGTGGATTCACGGGTCAAGGGTGGCACCTAGATGCACGGTCGGCAGCAGGCGGGTGCGGCTGGGCCCTGCGCTACACAGCGTTTAAGATTCCAGTCGGCAAGACGAATGACCATATCATGTGGTGGGTCAGCCCCCCCCCCCCCCCCTTCTGTGTAAATTGGCCCCATCAATTGTTTGGACAGCAAAGAAGGTTGTCCGCCTTCAGGGGGACCAAGTAGGACATAGGGCGACCAAGCATACCGGACCCGCAGCCTAGTGGCCAAGAGCGGGTGGGCCGAGACCCACCTGTAAGGCTAGGCCAACTACATCTCATGACCACAAACTAATGGGATTACCCTGATGGGTCGGACCTAGTAATCCTGGCTGACCCATAACGGGCCAGACCTGGGCAGGTTCAGGTATACCCCAAGAACCATTGCATTAGCCTGGTCATAATGAGTCAGACCGTTTATAGAACAAACAGACCCCTGAATAATTAAATGCCAATAACTAACAAACCAAGTGTCCATTTGACACATCGTCAGTGGAATTTGGACTCGTTTTAGGAAGCGTTACTTTTGGGATATTTTGGCAGGCCCAACGGAGACAGGCCGGACTAAGGCACAATCATCCCCATTTCACAGAAAGTGATGTAACTAACATACCCGGAGTCCGATCGACACAATTTCTATGACATATGATCCCTTGTGACAAGGAGGTCATTTGGAGATACACAATGGGAATTTTGATGGAGTTGGTGTATGACATGGGATGGATCATAATCAAATCCAACTAGTCCTTTTTACAAAAGTGCGAATATCTCATAGAACGGGTGTCTGATCGACGTGTTTTCTATCATGTTGGCACTCTTATAACTGGGCGGTCCTTTGGGGATGGTTTTTTGTGGGGCATCGTACCATTTGAAATATGGCTAATGTATTGAGAAGTCGTTCTCAAACAATCAAGTGTGCTATCTGTGGAAATTCGGTGACCAACAGTCTTTGAACTAGCAACCATTTGTGGATCAACATCTAGAGACCCTATGTGGATCTAAAATCTAGTGTCCCTATATGGATCAACATATAGTGACCTTATGTGGATCACCATCTATAGAACCTATGTAGATCAGCATTCTAGTGACCCTGTTTGGATCATCATTCGAGCAAGCCTATGTGGATCAGCATTCTCGGGACCTTGTGTGGATCAATAGTTTTGTGACCTGATGGGGACCTGCCTAGTAGTGGCCCATCATGTATTGATGACTTGCATCAATGAGAGGACCTATAGTAGAACAACTTCTTGTAGAGTAGTTGTGGAACTTCATAACGGAATAATGTGATATAGATTTGTATTAATCTTCCATATTTGTGATCTCTGAGTTGTATACGTGGTGTGAGAAGACTAATGATATTTTATTTTTGGTTGATGGCTTGTTTTGTAATTTTTCATTTGTGGAACTATTAGAGTCATTTATTGGTGTTGGGGTACCTACTGATTATTTTTATACTCAACCCTGCACAATCTTTTCAAGCAACGTGTTCTGTCTTCTGCGGATGACATACAGATTTGACAGAGGTCTAGGAGCAAGGACACGATGGTTCTCAGAGGTGGACCTTTAGGTGTGATGAGCCGTAGTGACATCAAACCATGATTTCTGCCTACAATTAAGGTTGGAAACTTGGAAGACATTTATGTGAGCAATTTTTCTATTGCTGTTGTAATTTTCAGTTGGGATTATATTCCATCCCCTTTTCATACAGTACTCTTACTTTCAGAACACATCTTCTTTCAACTATAGTTTTACTACGTTGGTTCTGCTCGTTGTATTATTGGATTGTGTGTTTACAGGTTTAAAGTAAATGCCTTCCTATTTTTCAGGTATATTCCATTATATGCAAGTCACCAACCCTTGTCTTATTGAATGTGGGATTGGGATATTCATTACATGGGACGCAGGGGACGGGTCTCTACAATTTTGTATCAAAGGAATCGGTTCTACCAAAGAACTAGGACACTGATATTTTTAATTAATCAATAGAGATATGTGTTTTGATTATGAATTTATTTTGGGTAATCTAGTGTTGGTGCTACGATAGATCTATCCATTCACCAGGATCCTGAATTCTGAATTCGGATTCAGTAGATAAATGTACTGATTCGTTGTGTTTTTATAGGTTTTTTCTTTCGATATATTTTGAGTCTGGTCACCACTTATAACAGTATGACCGTAGGGAACGTCATTATTTTCTAGTTTCCACTACATATACAACCATTCATGATTCCTTAGAGAGTAGATGACGACGGCCCATCGAGTGATGAGGCTTTGGTCTAGGGCCCTTTTATGATGATAGTACCATCGGGTTGTGTAACAGTAGCACTACTACTCGTTGGGAAGATGTTTCCTCCAACCCCACTATTAGAAGCTACACACCGACTGAGCACATTCCACAAGTTCCAACGGCAGAACCCTTAGAGGTTTTGAGTCGAGATGGATCCACAAGTGGCTGAGGACTGCCTAGAGGCTATGGCAAGATTTTTTTACCTGGCTGGGACACTAGCCGACCAGATGGCGATTCTAGATATTAGTTTTATCCATGGTGCAACAAGGAGATAGTGGATTCTGATGTTCCAAATACAAGTCTAGGTGACCCCCACATATACTGATTTTGAGGACCTCTTTATGGAAGTGTTCATCCCAGTGACTCTATTCTATATGTGTATTCAGGGGCTCCTACACTTATAGAAGTCAAGCCTGAACGTGGCATAGTACTCAGTGTGGTTCACCGACCACTTGAATTACTCTACTGAAATGGCACAGTACCCTTTCATTAGGGACCAGACCATTGAGTAGGGACTCCGACAAGGGATCAGATCTTTGATAGTATCTCTTATCATCGACATGCATGCTGTAGTGCTAGATAAAAAAAGTCACGGTGGATAGCATCCATGTTGAGAAGGCCTCGACAGCGAGACCCACCACTGGTTGATAGGTAGGACACTCATCAGTGGCTGGTAGTAGGCATATGACACAGAGGTCCAAGTGGATCAAAACATCATGTGGACAAACCTATGTCTTTATGTCACGACCCGTCCTCGGGGCCCGTGCCGTGACTACCCCAAGCCCGCCTTTCATAGGCCAGGGGCTGGCGACTAGCACCAAAGGAGTAAATCCCGATAACAGGGAAGGCATTGCCTTTATAAAAGAAAACAAGCACCATAGAGTACAAGCAGAAACAAAACACTAAGTACAAAAGAAATGCTGAAAAGTAAATGCGCCAGAATACAAACCCAAAAAAATGTACAACTACAACTAAACAAGGTACAACAGTAAAAAGACAAATAGCTGGAAGAAAGATGTAGCTCCTGGGTTGTCCTCCTCAGATGCTACCTAAAGGGTAGGTACAGATAGCGCAGCTCCAGGTCGTCCACCACGGATCGTACCTGAAGGGTAGTTACAGATAGCCTCCTCCACGCTCTCACCCGTCAACCTCCTCTGTGTGTCGTCTCATCGTGTAGTCCACCTCTGTGTACTGACTCGTCGTGTAGTCCACCTCCAGGTACCGACCAGTCCTTGAACACTCGGCCTCCATCAGCACTTCCTGTCATCTGCAACCAACACAACGAGGTGCAGGCATAGCCCGTGCAGGGGTGAGTATAACGATACTCAGTAGACACCCCGAGACCCTCAAGGTCTCCATAAACCAACAAGGATAACCACAAGAAGATCTCAAAAGATAACCTCTACTTATATATATGCTCATACATATACCTAAGTTATCAAGTAACCCATATCAATCATGAGGAAACACAAGGATTGTTAAATCAACGGATAACCACTACCCAGGTATATGCCCATACATATACCTAAGTTATCAAGTGAACCATCTCAATCATGAGGTAAACACAAAGGTCAAAAGTCTCAGCTCAATCCAGGATTTTCATTATCGAAACCGTAACTGCTGAAGAGCTCCATCTCTAGAGTGTACAGTGGTCCTGTCATGACTCCAAGGTACTGCTCACTAACCTAAGACTGCTGAGGTACTCCTCCTGTCGAGTACCGCAAGCCTGCCACCTCACACAGTAGTGCTTCCCGCCGGGGTCTGCCACCCAAAATAGTATTGCTCCCCCCACATAACCTATAGAGGTACTCCTCCTGTCGAGTACCGCGGGTCTTCCACCTCACATAGTAGTGCTCCTCCGCTGTGGTTCTGCCACCTCACAATGTAGTGCTCTCCACTGGGCTACGTAAGTCACTCCGAATCGAATCGGACAAGCAGTCTTCAGGTCACTGCCGACTATACGGTCTCCGTACTCCGTACGCTCGTCTCTAGGAAGTTCCGCTCCACGAGCCACAATTCGATTCTCCAAGTATCTCAAAGTCCCGCGAATAAGTATCACAAAGGACCGCCTTGTCATAGGGATTTCAACGCAATAGACGGCGCGTCAATCGGACGCCCGGTCTATGAGTTATTAGCCTTTTCGTCCCAGGGGCCCGGTTGGTTTCGTGAGCGAACCAACCCAGGCCGTATCTCAACTGTACCCCGAACTCTCATAGGGTATGCTCATAGGGACCATTTCTCAATGTGATCACCAACGCCGCTGACGGTTCGTCAAACAGACGTCTGGTCTGAAAGATAACAGCTTTTCCGTTCCAGGGGCCCAGTTGGATTTCAGGTGCGATCCTACCCGGACACTTCCAACTATATAAAAAACTCCGATGAAGTATTCCAAAAGTTCCGTCTCATCAAGAGGAATTCAATGAAACAGACGGCGCGTCAATCGGACGCCCGACCTGTGAGTTATTGGATTTCTCGTTCCAGGGGCCTGGTTGGTTTCGTGAGCGAACCAACCCGACTGCACTCCATCGGCATCCAATCCTCGAGCAGAGTAATCCAAAAGATCCCGTCTTTCTTATTAGATTCCATCAAAGTCTATGGCACGTCAATCGGACGTTCGGAGCTCAAGATATAAGTGTTTCTGCTCCGAGGGCCTGGTTGGTTTCGTATCCGAACCAACCCAGCCGAAACCAAATTAATATGAAATCTTGAGTGCGATATACCGAAACGACCGTCTCGATCCAACGATCGTGTTTCCACTGACGGCGAGTCGTTTGGAGGCCCGTAGCTCAAGTTACTGGCATTTTACCGAATGTGGCCCGAAAAAGGGGGTCTGGGCCCGGGCCGACCCGGGCCGACCCCCCCTAGGTCGGCCCAAAACGGGTCGCCCGAACCGGGTCGACCCAACCCAGGTCCGACCCGGATGGGCCCGGCCGGGCCCGATCTGGCGTGGTCCGGTTCGCTCTGGCCCGACTGGCTGGCTGCGACTCGGCCAGCGTGGCCAAGCCGACACGCGGGCGGGGCGCGCGTATCCCCTGCCCTTCGCCGCTGATTGAGGCCGGCAGTTCGCCGGCCGCCCCTTTCCCGGCAGCGCGCCGCCGCCGTCTTCCGCGGACCACGGGACGCGTTTCGTTGGTCCGTTCATTCTTCCGTCTTCGCCTATGGTCCCCCCGGGACCCCATCTTCACTGCGAAGGGATTCAAACGCCCAAACGTCCTGCTTCGTCGTCGCCTGTCAATCCGTATGTCAAAACAAAATGTGTTTCCTTCGTGGTTCTCTGGAACGCTTCGATGACATCGCGCCCTTCCATCGTGGCCCCGCTCCGGCTGAGGTGTCTACGGGTTTCTTCGATGCGATGCGATGGCGTCGTGTCCTCGTTCAACTCCTCGGCGTGGCGTGACGGCGTCGCGTAATAATTTCCGTGTGATTTTTGCGTGGTGCGACGACACCACGCCATTTCTTCTGAATCACATAAGAAACAACATTAACAATGGAGGACGGTCGGCCGTGTTTGTGCGGTCCGGGCCCCTCTCGTTAGTCGTTAAAAATTGTTCGTATTTTCACGAAGAACGACAAGATAGTATTCACGAATGAAATAAATAAATAAAACCCCTACATTCTTTCCATAAACAAAGCTAAACTTCCATCCCGCAATTAAAACGTGCGTGGATCAACTAGGTAATAAGTTGATCTGTGTTCATTGTTTTCTTTAGGAGGAAAGAAAGAAAGAATTTAAGGGAATAAAATTATTCTCAACATGACAATCCCCTACCACGTCGAAGTCGTCGAAAGAGGGTTCGTCGCGGATTTTCTCGTCGCGGAAGAAACATCGCGGAAGGAGAGTCGTTGGTGTCACGTCGTCGATCTCCAGGGGTTTGGCGTTCTTCGTCGGAGATCGGAGCGTTCTTAGAGTTCTTCGCGTTCATCGCGTTCTTCGTCGAAGAACGAAGAATTCTCCCAAAGGTTTTACACAACACAAACCCCTCAACAAAAAAGTAAAATAAGTCCTCAACTTATTTTATTATCAACATAAGAATTTGAAAAACAAAGGATAAGAAAGGATCAATTAATTCAAAGAATGAATTGTAAAGCTTAACTGCCCAATTAAATTGGGGCGTTTCTTAACCAGAAAAACGCACGGTTGACTTCGTTTAATAGGGGGTGCGAGTGCGTTATATAAGAAGAAATGAAACGGTGGGGCTCGTGCGGGCCCCACCTCACAAATATCCTACCAAGTGGGTAGGATATTTTGAATTGGACCCTATCCGCTTCAACCCAGCTTAAGTAGCTATTAAGTGGTCTTTAAGAGGCTTTAAGTGAAATAAAATAAAATTGTCATACAACTTTATTTTATTTCTTAACTTAAACCCCAAAAATTAAAAAGCACAACCGAGAAAACGCAACTTCGAAAGAGGCGTTTCTAAGAAAAAACCGGCACTGCGATTTCATCGGTTCCCTCGGAATTTGATTCCGAGAACCGATTCAAAAGATAGAAAAACCCGCTCGTTCGTTCACTGAACGTACCCGAGCCAAACATCGGAAATTGATTCCGGGCACACCGGTCCTTGGAATCAGGCGCCCTCAGAAACTGCGTTCTTGTAAAATTCCAAAGAAAATTAAGAAAAAAAATTCCCTTGAAATTTATGGGTCTTTACATTACTCCCACCACAGGGCTTTACGTCCTCGTAAAGCTTCACCACAAACTTAGGGAAACAAAGGCGGTACTGAGCACGCATCTGAGCCTTCCGCTCCCATGTGCTCACCTGGAGGTTCCCGTGCTTCCAAAGAAAGTGCACAAGATGAATCGACCGTCCTCCTAGGGTCCACTCCTGTCGATCCTCGATCCCCACCAGAACCTCTGTAGAAGTCACCTCATCACTGCTGTCCTGCTCCCCATGGTCGATGATATGCGGAGGGTCGAGCACGTATCTCCTCAGTTGGGATATGTGGAAAATTTTGTGCACCTAGTGTAACTGAAGTGGATGGGTCAAGCGGTAAACCACCTCGCCTGCCCAGGAGAGAACCTAGAAAGGTCCGTTGAACCTCGGAGATAACTGTCATCCCTAGCCACATCTCCATAAACCTCGTCGTGGGGAGACTTGTATAAGGACGTGATGGTCATACTCGAACTCTAGAGGCCTCCAAGCCCTGTCAGCATAAGGCTTCTGTCGGCCCCTTGCCATCCTCATCCGTTCTTGGATGACCTGGACCTTCTCTAGTCTCACAAGAGCTGCAATGATTTCTTCTTTGCCGATATGAGAAATCCGGTCTCATCCCCTGGATGAACCACATTCGTTGCCTAATACAGTCAATCCTGACATGAATGATGCATTCATGCCATGGATGATGTCGTAAGGCCTCGACGTAACTTCCAAGAGATCCAACTGTCACTCTCGCCTCCAAGGTTAAAGTCACACTATCGGCATCAGTGTGTGGTCACTAGGTCTCCTTCAGTAGAAAACTCGAAGAGAGGGTCAAGTCAACAGTTTTAACCGGGACCACTCAGTATCAACCAAACAAAAGGACAGGAATTAAAACAAGGATAAGTGTCTTTTTATTATTGCAGCTCATAGTACAAGACACAAAGCAACTACAGACAAACATCATCAAAACCAGAAGCAACAAGATCAATAGCCTCCAGGTCGGAAGCTAGTCCCGCTCGTGTCCATCTAAATCCGGAGCTCCATGACCATAGGCCTCAGCTGCCTGATGCTGAGCTCTCCCATATCCTCTTGTCCCCTGCGGTCAGGGTGGGCCTCCTGGTGGTGGTGGTGGTGGCAACATCTCGAAGCGTTGTCCACCACCAGCTGCACAGCCAGCTCCTCTGCCATGGCCACCTCCTCCTTACAGTCCGCCCTGATCGAACCTCTTCCTCTGCCTCGGAGTTTCTTCATTTAACTATTGTTCATCTGCATGGTGGGTCGGACAGTCACGTGCTATGTGACCAATTCCGCCGCAGGAGTAACAGTTCATGGCAGGTCTGGCTCTATCACTTCCCTTGGTGCCTCTCACTACCAACCCTGAGTCACGCGGTCGACCACCTGTAGGTCTGGTTGTCTTGGACCCCTACGTCATCTATCTACTGCCCGCTACAGAAGACTCTGCCGCATGCCAGCTAGTGGTGGGTCCTACTACTGGAGACTGCTCAGCAAGGAAACTCTCCACTAAGAGGGCTCGATCGAACACTCCTGTCTGCGTCGGAATGTTATGCGATACAACCAAAGCTCTGATCTCCCGTCTGAGCCCCTGATCGATGGTGTGGGCCCTGAAGAACGGGTCCCGTACCATATCTGTGGAGTAGCGCGAGAGGTCCGTGAATCTCGCTGAGTACTGCGCCACTGACATGCTGCCCTGTCGTAGTTGAAGTAACTCCTGTATGCGTACTGCTCGAAGGGTGGCTGGTACAAACTCTTCCCGGAACAGGCTCTCGAAGTCTACCCATAGAAGTGTCGCCTCATCATTCATCTGAAGCATCAGGCTCTACCATCTGCATGCTACTGCCTGAAGAAGGCTGGCAGCAAGGATCACCATGAAATCTGTCGGCATCCCCACTAGCCTGAAGACTCTCCCCACAGCCTCCATCCAATCCTCAGCCGCATGCGGGTCCGTCCCTCCCTGAAACCAGGGTGGCCTCTGGCGCTGGAACTCATGCAGTGCGCTCAAGCGACGTGCATCCACTGCTGCTGGGGCTGGTGGCATCGGTGGCCCAACGGGTAGTAGTACCGCTGGTGCCTCCGCTGGTGCCTCAACTGGGATAGGGCCCTGTACTGAGGCCTCGTCGCTCAGCGGGCTGTCAGTACGCACCACTCTCAGGGCTCTAGCTGGTTGTCCACGGGAAGGCATCCTGAAAGAAAAAACATGACACGGTCAAAAGATTATACCTAGTGAGCTGACCTGGTTTGACCTGTCATTTAAATAAATCTTCTGGAAAACACACACTCAATCAGTGTTTTCGTGCACAAAGTCGGAAATCAGTTGTCAGGGTCCTGGTGTATGGATACGTCGGCCGCCCGCACCAACACTGGACTCCCTAAACTGAAAACCACACTCGGTACTCTTAACACTATTTATTCACAGAAAGAAACATCAGAGATATAAGTTTTGTGGTAGAACCGAACTCCTTTGATACCAATTTGTCACGAACCGTCCTTGGGGCCCATGTCGTGATGACCCCAAGCTCGCCTTCCATAGGCCAGGGGCTGGCGACTAGCACCAAAAGCATAAATCTCGATAACAGGGAAGGCTTTGCCTTTATAAAAGAAAAAAAGCACCATAGAGTACAAGCGGAAACAAAACACTAAGTACAAAAGAAATGCTGAAAAGTAAATGGGCCAGAATACAATGTAACAACCCGAGATTTTTTGAAAAATATTATTTTTAATTTCACTAATGTCTTGTGTTGTACGCAACATCAAAAGGATCTTGCACAACATGCATCCTTTAATTTTCTTGCATTACATGCAATCGCGACCTTCCTCGATAGCATGTGTAGTACGCAATAACGAGTTTCACTAAACAACAATATGCTATTAAAATATTATTAAAACTAGCTGTTATGAATAGTGTTGACCTCACCTGTTTTGATAATCTCAATCATGTATTTATTTGTGTTGAAAATCCCAATTATGTCTTCATTCTCTATGATATTGTTAAGTATTGTTGATCTATACTTTAATTCTTTCCAATCTGTGATCAAACCAATAACACCCTTTTAAAATAGTCTTTGGAATATGTTAATCATCATTTATCCATGTTCATACAAGTTATAAATTGATTCTAACACAATCGGATGTGTTCTGCATAAAACAGATAAGTAATCTGCCTATAGCTACTGATAAAGAGCTACCGGTAACCAGTCTACCGATAGACAGTCTACCGACAGACAGCTACCGATAGACATAACACAGAGTTGCCAATGTACTCATAAATACAGCTACCGATACAAACGTAGAGCTACCGGTGTAAGTATAAATAGCTACCGATGGAATAAGTCACTGATGGACGAAGCTACCGATAGACTCACAGCCACCGATACATGGAGCTACCGATCCATGTACCTACCGACGCATAGAGCTACCGATGCATGTACCAACCGATGTTCAAGCCACCGATGTTCAAGCTACCGATGCTGATTACCTACCGATCACTCAACTTACCGTTTGAATTTCTTTATTTCCTATATTTAATCTATCTAACGGTCATGTCATACATTTTAATGATTTGTCAAATATCTGATAAAGGTTGTCGGATGTCAGGAACCCGTACCTCGTACCTGCTGAAAAGAAATCTTTTCTGTCCCCTGATGGGAGATAAATACGAGAAGACTACATACCAGAAAAGATGCGAACGTGTGAAAAAAAGGAAGCGAACCAGAAAAGTGCGGTGCATCCATTATACCAAAAACGACACAAGCACAAGAGGAACACAGAGAAGCTCATAGACAATCAAGCATACTCGAGGAGTGTTCTGTGCTTACAAGAAGACGTCATCGACTACATTCTCACCACCTGTGAACCTGGAGCATACGAAACTCTGTTTCTCAACAGAAACAAGAAGAGGACTCAGACTCACTTCTAATCGAATCCAAAGGAGTCCAGAGCTATACTGAAATCACCAGAACCATCTCTAAACTCTACATCTCTTGTTCTGTGATTTATTACCATTCATTTCGAGCAGTGTGTGTTATCTGCTATATCTAACACATACACTGTCTCCTGTACTCAAACTGAAGGATCTGTAAATCCTTACAAAACTCTTTCATTCTTTCTTTCCCACGAAGAACTGTGGTAGAGGTCGTGTGTGACCTGGACAGCTGGTTGCTGTTGTACTGTTTCCCACGAAGAACAGTGGTAGAGGTCTTGGACCTGGACAGTTGTAAACTGTTGAACCCCGATCCAGGGTGTGGATCATTTTTATATAAACTCTTGAGAGGACTAAGTCTCGGCTTGAGACTGAACCTCTTGGTTACATTGTTGTGCCATCTATTTCAAAGTTTTATTCCACTGCTAATCACTTTAAAACCAATACTGTTTTTAAAGTTACTTTGATAATTAAATTAGCAAGTGTTTATGTTAAGTGTAGATTAGTAAGTTAGTTTCAAAAGATAATCACACACTCCTGTGTTGATTACCTGGGAATTAATCAATCCCTTGAGAACCTAACAGAATCTCTACATTAATATAAATTCACTACAGTTTAATTTATTATTTTATTTGGGGGTCTTTAAGACACTGCTTTTTAATATAGAAATTTTAATTGGTACTCAATTCACCCCCCTCTTGAGTAAACCACTCCGACCAACACTTGGTATCAGAGGTTGAAAATACTTTCTAAAAGTACTCTGCTTTTGAACTGTGATTTTAGTTGTATTTTAAAGTTCTTAAAATTTCTGTTATTTCTAAATTTTTATCTCTTTAAAATTTTCTCATCATGGACAATAGACTTGAGGGTGCTGCTACTAACCGGCCACCTTACTTCAATGGAACTAATTATGCTCAGTGGAAGCTGAAAATGAAAATCCATCTAGAAAGCATAGGTTTTGATATTTGGACTGCTATTGAATCAGAATACAAAATTCCTACTACTGCTAGATCTACTTGGGATGAACCTACAAAGACTGCCTACAATAACAACTGTAAAGCTATGAATGCCTTGTACTGTGCTCTAGGAGATGAAGAGTTTAATAGAATTTCTGCATGTAAAACTGCATATGAAATTTGGGATACCTTAGCTGTTTCTCATGAAGGAACAACTAATGTTAAAGAAATGAGATTGAACACTTATACTATCAAGTATGATAATTTTAAAATGAAGCCTGACGAACCCATTTCTGACATGTATCTCAGGTTCAACGAAATTGTCAATACAATGATTTCGCTGGGAAAGGATGTCTCATCGAAGGAACAAATTATGAGAATTTTGAGATGTCTACCTGATAGATGGAGAGGCACATCTGTCTCAATCAGAGAATCATGTGACATAGCTGCTCTACCAGTCAAGGAACTAATTGGCAAGCTGATGATGTATGAAGAAGAGCTTAAAGTGAACAAAGAGGAAGACAATGAACCTGCAAGAAAGTCTGTTGCTTTCAAATCCTCAACCTCAAAGAATAAGGACAAGGAAAAGCTTCAAGCTGTAGTTGAAAGTTCAAGCTGTGAAGACAGTGGAAGTGATTCTGACAGTGATGCTGAGATGGCTCACATTGCTAGAAGATTTAAGAAATTCTCTAGGAAAAAGAAGTTCTTCAGAAAAACAAATTATAAGGGTAAGTATGATCACCAAGGCAAATGGAAAAAGGACTGGAAGAAGAATGACAAGTCAGATGATGTTGTCTGCTATGAGTGCAAGAGAAAAGGACACATTAAAGCCGACTGTCCAAAGCTGAAGTATAAAAAGAAATATGAATATAAGGACAATAAGTTTAAGAAAGCCATGAAGGCTACTTGGAGTGCTTCAGAAGACATCACAAGTGAAGCTGAATCTTCAGACTCTGAAAGGAATCGAGCCAACATGTGTTTTATGACAAACACTTCTGAGGTAACTGCTGAAACTCCTGCTTCAAAGTCATATTATTCTGGAGATGATTCTGAAGGTGATAACATGTCTAAATCTGAACTGTTTGAATACTGTGATATGCTGGAAGAGACATGTAATGAACTTAAGGATAAATACAAGTCATTAAAGAAACAGCATGCTCTCACCACTACAGTTAAAACCGAACTTACTATTGAAAGAGAGAAAAATGCTCAACTGTTAAAAGAAAACACAGAACTGAAACTGTCAAATGAGCAACTTAGAAAAGACTTAGAGAAGTTCACCAATGGCAAGAATGCTCTAACACAGATGCTAGGAAAGCAAGTAGCACCTAAATACACTACTGGTATAGGATACCAACCTGGACAAAGGAAAATTGCTAATACTAGATTCATTTCTAAATCTGGACAGAATGAAGGTAATTCTGGAACTTCATATGCTTCAACCAGTTATATACATAGCTATGGATCTAATAAAGTTTATCTTTCAAAGCATGTCAATTCTACAAATTATATGAGACCCATTAGACAAATATGGGTACCTAAGGTGTTATTGGCTAACCTGTCTGGACCCAAGAAGATCTGGGTACCAAAATCATCTCCCATCTAAATCTGTTTTGTAGGGAACTTGCTTAAAGAGCTCCTGTAAAGAGACATGGTATTTGGACAGTGGATGTTCAAGACATATGTCAGGAGACTTCTCTTGTTTCAAGAGTTTAATAAAAGTTGATGGAGGCTTTGTCACCTTTGGTGATAACTCAAAAGGGAAAATCATCGGCCTAGGCCAGATTGGTAACACTGATTCAATTTTGATTTCTAAAGTTTTATTTGTTGATGGCCTTAAATACAATTTATTAAGTATTTCTCAGTTATGTGATGATGGTTTTCATGTTAAATTTGAAAATGATTCTTGCAAAGTTTTTGATTCTAAGAATGTTTTGGTATTTTCTGCCTCAAGAAATGAAAATGTTTATGCTGTTAATCTGAATTCTTTAGCTAAGCAGAATATTAATTGTTTGAATGCTTTTCATAAAGAATCTTGGCTATGGCACAGAAGATTAGGACATTGCAACATTCACTCACTTAGAAAACTTTCTAGGAAAAACCTAGTTAGAGACCTACCTAAGTTAGAATTCCCAAATGATAGAGTGTGTAACCCCTGTCAAAAGGGAAAACAACACAAAGTTTCTTTTAAATCAAAGAAAGAAGTTTCAACTTCTCAACCACTTGAATTGGTTCACATGGATTTGTTTGGACCATCAAGAGTTTCTAGTTTAAATGGGAAGCACTATGTTTATGTTCTTGTAGATGACTTTTGTAGATATACTTGGGTATATTTTCTAGCTCACAAAAGTGAAGCTTGTTCTTACTTTGTTAAATACTCCAAGTCTGTAGAAAATCTTAGTGGACTCAAGATTAAGACCCTGAGAAGTGATCATGGTCGTGAGTTTGGAAATCAAGATTTTGAATCTTATTGCTCACACAATGGCTATACTCATAACTTCTCTGCCCCTAGAACACCCCAACAGAATGGTGTAGTAGAAAGAAGAAACCGAACTCTTCAAGAAATTGCAAGAACCATGCTCAATGAATATGACCTGCCTATTTATTTTTGGGCTGAAGCTGTAAATACAGCTTGTTATGTTATTAATAGAGTCTTGATTAGACCTGTTCTTAAGAAAACCCCTTATGAATTGTGGAACAATAGAAAGCCTAAGGTTAATTACTTTAAAGTTTTTGGTTGCAAAGTATTTATTCTGAATACTAAAGATAATCTGGATAAGTTTGCTTCCAAAAGTGATGAAGGAATTTTTCTGGGTTACTCTATTTCAAGTAAAGCCTATAGAGTATTCAACAAGAAAACCAAATGTGTGGAAGAATCTGTTCACATCAAGTTTGATGAAACTGATCCACATGAGCCTAAAACCTCTCTTGAAAATCTTGAAGAAGACTTATCTATTCTGGACCTTAATGATAAATCTAAAGAACCTGTTATAAAAGTATCCAGTTCTGGACTTTCTCCAGAATCTGCTTCTGTTGAACCCGAACCTATAGATGAACCTGAAATTTCTAGTCCAACCTTTACTAGATCAACTAGGATTCTAAAGAATCATCCTTTAGAAGCTGTTGTTGGTAATCTGGATAGAGGAACACAAACTAGAGCTTCTCTAAGAAATCAGGTTGAACATCAAGCCTTTCTTTCACAGATGGAACCCAAAAATATCAATGATGCTATCAATGATGAATTCTGGGTAATAGTTATGCAGGAAGAATTAAATCAGTTTGAAAGAAACAAAGTCTGGGAATTAGTTGACAGACCCAAGGACACTTTGACAATAGACACAAAATGGGTTTTTAGAAATAAAGTAGATGAATCTGGAAATATAGTTAGAAATAAAGCTAGACTAGTTGCACAAGGATATAGTCAAGAAGAAGGCATAGAATATGAGGAAACTTTTGCACCTGTAGCTAGACTAGAAGCCATTAGGATCTTACTTGCATATGCTGCACATCTGGATTTCAAGTTATATCAAATGGATGTAAAAAGTGCATTTCTAAATGGTTTTATAATTGAAGATGTTTTTGTGGAACAACCACCTGGATTTGCTAACCCCCATTTTCCAAATCAAGTTTTTAAACTTTCTAAAGCTTTGTATGGTTTAAAACAAGCACCAAGAGCTTGGTATGATAGACTTAGCAATTTCCTTATTTCAAAAGGTTTTACTAAAGGGATTGCTGATCCAAATCTTTTCATTAAAAGAATTTCTAAAGATGTTTTAGTTGCACAAATATATGTTGATGATATTATTTTTGGATCTTCTAAACACTCTTTATGTACTGATTTTTCAAAAAGTATGCAAAATGAATTTGAAATGAGCTTAATGGGAGAGCTTAAGTACTTTCTTGGATTTCAAGTATTTCAAAATGAAAATGGTATTATTTTGAATCAAAGTAAATATACAAAGGATCTTTTAAAACGTTTTGGTCTGAATAGTATCAAGGAAAGTGAAACTCCTATGAGTACTACCTGTAAATTGGATGCAGATGAAACTGGGAAACCAGTTGATCAAACAAATTACAGAGGTATGATTGGTAGTTTACTTTATCTTACTGCTAGTCGACCTGATATTATGTTTAGTGTGTGTATGTGTGCTAGATTTCAAGCTAACCCAAAAGAATCTCATTTTCTTGCTGTTAAAAGAATTTTCAAATATCTCAAACACACGGTTAACTTAGGTTTGTTTTACCCAAAAGGACAATCCTTTGAGTTAATGAGTTATTCAGATGCTGAATTTGCTGGTTGTAAGCTAGATAGAAAAAGCACATCAGGAACATGTCATTTGCTTGGAAAATCCTTAGTTTCTTGGTGTAGTAAGAAACAGAACTCGGTTGCATTATCTACTGCTGAAGCAGAATATATAGCTGCTGGTAGTTGCTGTGCACAAATTCTGTGGATGAAACACACTCTTTTGGACTATGGATATGTTTTTAAACATGTTTCAATCAACTGTGATAACACCAGTGCAATAAACATTTCTAAGAATCCTGTATCTCACTCTAGAACCAAACACATAGATGTAAGACACCATTTCCTAAGAGATCACTTTCAAAAAGGTGATATTTCTCTTGAATTTATTGGCACTGAACATCAATTGGCTGATATTTTCACTAAACCTTTAAGTTCGGATAGGCTAAGTTTCATAAGACATGAACTGGGAATGTTTAATCACAACCGGTGTGAAAATTCTCACTGATGTGAAAATTCTCACTGGTGTGAACATTCTCACCGATGTGAAAATTCTCACTGATGTGAAAATTCTCACCGATGTGAAAATTCTCACCGATGTGAAAATTCCCACCGATGTAAGTTTCTCACCGACGTAGAAATTCTCACCGATGTACAACGCTCACCGATTTGTTTTTCTCACCGATGATTAACTCACACCGATGCAAAGTTTAAAACTTCTGTCTGCCGCCAAGAATACGAATCGTTTTATTTTATTACTCTATTTTAATCGTTTATTTGGAATTCCTAAATGATAAAACTAAGTCTAAGCCACTTCTTACCTCACCGAGCTCAAAATCTCTCACCTTCGAACCTTAGCATCCAAATCGACCAAGAACCCTAAACCCGCGATGGCAAAAACCAAGCTTCCTATCGTCAGAGATGAAAGTGCAGAACCAAATGCTAAGAAGCAGAAGACACAGCATAAAGCCAGTGTTAGTGAAGTCAAAACTAGATCGGGAAGGCGACCAGTGAATCCTCACTTGCAGAATAGAGATATAGTAATCGAGAAGGAACTGTACGTGGAATGGCTACTGCCTAGCAAATCCTTAGTGCTCGAGATTCTGGAAGACCAGAAATGGGTGGATTGTTTCTCGAATAACAATGGCCCATACTACCCGAAATTGGTAAAGCAGTTCTATGAGTTTGTAACCTTTGAGAAGTCTGAGAATGAGAATCGGGTAAGCTCTTTTGTAAATGGAAAAGAGATGTCTTTTTCTTCAGTAGAGTGGGCTGAGAGTTTAAAAGTACCACATGAAGGTGTCTCTGGGTATGTATCAAGAGCAATGCCACCTAGTAGTGACATTTTTGATTATGAGACCGCCTTACAAGAGCTGACTGGGAATGGAAATCAAAGGCAAGTGGTAGCTGCTGAAATGGATGGAGAGAATCGACTGCTTTTCAAATTTGTTCAGCATGTGTTGATACCGAGGAGAGGAGATTTTGCAAATCTGAGATATCAAGATATCTATCTTCTTCATTTGCTAAGACATGGTGTAAAAGTCAATCTGTGCAGATTGTTGATGCTTCAAATGGAAGACATGATTAGACCAAAGTCAAAGACCAATGCTTTGTTCTTTGCCAAGCTGATTTCAGTGATGATAAAAGTGAAAGAAATCGCTGAGTCTCAGGATGAGACAGTTGTAGTCAAGAACAATTTCTGCATCACCTCGACTGTTTGCAAGTATATGAAAATTAACTGGAACCCATGGAAGGGAGAATGGGTCAGTGATGATCAGAAAATCTATGATAGGTTTAATCCTGTGGATTATCCCTCAAGACCAAAGGATATGAGAGATCCGAGTCTAAGACCTGATGAAGAGGAACCTGCTTATAGTGATGAGACAGAAGAAGAAGAAGAAGAAGAAGAAGAAGCTCCTATGGATGTTGGAGGAGATCCAGACTTGCCCCCAAGTCCTGTTGCAGAACTGGTTTATTCTAGGAAAGGAAAAGTAGAGGAAGTTTTGCCTACTTATGAGGAAGACCAGTCTGTACCTCACCAAGAAGAAGAGGAAAAGGAGAATGCAGTTGAATCGCTTGCTTCTGGTAGGTTAAGTATGAGTCCCTTAATTGGAAACTCATCTATACCTGCTGCTGAAGAAGAAAGAGATAGAGAAGAAGTTGTACCTATATCATAAGATCTTCTAAATGCTACACCTGTAGAACTTGTGGTAGAAGATTCTGATGAAGAACGGCCAGCAGAAAAGGGTGTTGTGATACATGAGAATGCACCCATTGAGGGGGAGCATCGGTCTGTGCTTGGGAATGTTACAGTAGCTGTTGAGATTGGAGACTGGGTAGAAGACCCAGGGTTTATAGTCTGTGGATTAGATTATCCAGATTCTGACAATGAGATGTCTGTGGATAGACCAAAGACCAATTATGATCTTGCTGCTGAGTTGTTGCCAGACGATGTGGTCAGATTTCATGATTTGACTAAGCTGAAAGAGGACCTCAAATCCAGTTTTGTTGAAGAAGTGAAGCTAATGGAAACCTCTCTTGCATCCTCAATTAATTCAATAATGACTACTTCTGTAGTTAATTTGGCCTCAGCAAGGGAATCTGCTGCAGTTGTCTCAAGTGATTTTGTCTCCAAATCAGATCTTGAATCCATGAAGGATGAGATAAAAGAATCATTCAGTGCTTCAGTTGCTGAGATGAAGGAAAGCTTTTATGAAGAAATGAAAGTGCTAGAGAGATCCTTCGAGCTATGTGAAGAGTGTAGTCATCCAGTTTGTCTCAGTGTTTGAAAGTTTCAAAACCTCAGTGAAGGATCATGTTCAATTACAAGACTCTCAAGTTCAAAGCCTAATCAGTGGTTTGTCAAAGAGTTTTAAAGAAACTGTTTCCTTCTCTCTTGGCCCTCTCACATCCCAACCATCAGTTGATATGAACTCAGTTCGAACAATATTGATGGAGGAGATTGGTTCTATTCCTACCAGTGGCTCTGGGGACTCATCAGAGTTAAGCCGAGTGGTGCTTTCTACAAGGGATTCTGCCAGAGAAATCATGAAGATAGTTCAAGATTTTATGAGAGAAGCCTCTGCCTCTCAAGAAGCCATAAAAAGCAAAGTGGACTACTACTTCTCCAAGATTTTCACCAAGCATCAACTCGAACACCACTTCAAGCTAATGTTGGAGCACATGAAGCTCCCTCCAGTCACCCAAGCTTTTGGTATCAGAGGGGGAGCATCGGTCTGTGCTTGGGAATTATTATGGAGAACAAAGATGATTTCCTCTCTGCTATGGAAAGAGGAGGAGGAATTATTATGGATTTTAGAAATCTGCTGCTGCCCTTCTTGCATGTTGATGCTAGCCCAGTCATCATCCCTCCTGCTTTGCCTGCTTCTGCCTCAGCTGCTCCCTCAGTCCAGCTGACTCCTGCTCAAGCCATTCAAAGCCTCAAACCAATGATTACCCAAAAATATTCAACTTACAAGCCTGACTCTGTGTCAGTGGCCCAGCCTCCTTTGATCTTTTCTGGCATTCCCAAACCTTCACCTGAATCCTCACCACCCGAGCATCCTTCTGATCCTAAAGGAAAATCTCACATTGCAGATGCGGAGTGAACCAGTGGCCAAGCTTTTTGATAGGAATTCCTTTGTAATCTGTTTTTGTTGTAATTTTTGACTAACTATAATACAGACCACTTTTTACTTCTCTTTGTTTTATTTCTCTCCTATATATATATCTATATATATGCTTTCCCACTTTTTGATTATCACAAAGGGGGAGAACAATAAGAGAGGGGGAGAAACTTTTTATGCGAGAATAAGGAGGAGAACAAAATGAGAAATATTTTCAATGGAGAAAAATAAGGCATAAGGGGAAACACATTATCCTTTGTTTTGTTTCCATTTTTATCTCTGATACCTTATGTCTATATAGTACCTTATTATTTTTTACCTCTGATAACTTATGTCTATATCATACTATTTCTATTATCTATGATGCTGTTTTCTCTGAGACAATTGAATTCAATATTATACTCTTTACTATTATATTTTCACTATGTTAAATGTCAATATCATAAATTGTGATTATCAAAAAGGGGGAGATTGTTGACCTCACCTGTTTTGATAATCTCAATCATGTATTTATTTGTGTTGAAAATCCCAATTATGTCTTCATTCTCTATGATATTGTTAAGTATTGTTGATCTATACTTTAATTCTTTCCAATCTGTGATCAAACCAATAACACCCTTTTAAAATAGTCTTTGGAATATGTTAATCATCATTTATCCATGTTCATACAAGTTATAAATTGATTCTAACACAATCGGATGTGTTCTGCATAAAACAGATAAGTAATCTGCCTATAGCTACTGATAAAGAGCTACCGGTAACCAGTCTACCGATAGACAGTCTACCGACAGACAGCTACCGATAGACTTAACACAGAGTTGCCAATGTACTCATAAATACAGCTACCGATACAAACGTAGAGCTACCGGTGTAAGTATAAATAGCTACCGATGGAATAAGTCACTGATGGACGAAGCTACCGATAGACTCACAGCCACCGATACATGGAGCTACCGATGCATGTACCTACCGACGCATGGAGCTACCGATGCATGTACCAACCGATGTTCAAGCCACCGATGTTCAAGCTACCGATGCTGATTACCTACCGATCACTCAACTTACCGTTTGAATTTCTTTATTTCCTATATTTAATCTATCTAACGGTCATATCATACATTTTAATGATTTGTCAAATATCTGATAAAGGTTGTCAGATGTCAGGAACCCGTACCTCGTACCTGCTGAAAAGAAATCTTTTCTGTCCCCTGATGGGAGATAAATACGAGAAGACTACATACCAGAAAAGATGCGAACGTGTGAAAAAAAGGAAGCGAACCAGAAAAGTGCGGTGCATCCATTATACCAAAAACGACACAAGCACAAGAGGAACACAGAGAAGCTCATAGACAATCAAGCATACTCGAGGAGTGTTCTGTGCTTACAAGAAGACTTCATCGACTACATTCTCACCACCTGTGAACCTGGAGCATACGACACTCTGTTTCTCAACAGAAACAAGAAGAGGACTCAGACTCACTTCTAATCGAATCCAAAGGAGTCCAGAGCTATACTGAAATCACCAGAACCATCTCTAAACTCGACATCTCTTGTTCTGTGATTTATTACCATTCATTTCGAGCAGTGTGTGTTATCTGCTATATCTAACACATACACTGTCTCCTGTACTCAAACTGAAGGATCTGTAAATCCTTACAAAACTCTTTCATTCTTTCTTTCCCACGAAGAACTGTGGTAGAGGTCGTGTGTGACCTGGACAGCTGGTTGCTGTTGTACTGTTTCCCACGAAGAACAGTGGTAGAGGTCTTGGACCTGGACAGTTGTAAACTGTTGAACCCCGATCCAGGGTGTGGATCATTTTTATACAAACTCTTGAGAGGACTAAGTCTCATCTTGAGACTGAACCTCTTGGTTACATTGTTGTGCCATCTATTTCAAACTTTTATTCCGCTGCTAATCACTTTAAAACCAATACTGTTTTTAAAGTTACTTTGATAATTAAATTAGCAAGTGTTTATGTTAAGTGTAGATTAGTAAGTTAGTTTCAAAAGATAATCACACACTCCTGTGTTGATTACCTGGGAATTAATCAATCCCTTGAGAACCTAACAGAATCTCTACATTAATATAAATTCACTACAGTTTAATTTATTATTTTATTTGGGGGTCTTTAAGACACTGCTTTTAAATATATAAATTTTAATTGGTACTCAATTCACCCCCCTCTTGAGTAAACCACTCCGACCAACAAATAGTAATAACCACTTTTTGAAATTTTGTAAATTTTCTTTTTCAAAATGGAATTCATTTTTGGATTCGTAATATCTAAATTAGCTTAGGGTGAAATTTTGGTACTTTTCGGATAACTTACATTTTCTGATGAATAGTGAAAATTACTAAATTTTAATTAAAAACAACTTTTTTAATCGAAATAATTAATAGTGATAAATTACTAATTTTAGTGGTTTTAAAGTTTATCTAGAATATATTTTTACAATTCAATACAATGTTGGTCATTGGATGTAATTTCACATTTACACCACACATAAACAAGTGTTAATCTTTTGATAGTTATTATCTCTTAAAAACACGCTATTTGTTGTGACAGCGGAAATTAATTATAAAATTAATTAATGCAACTTATATGTTGGGAATTTTGTAAAATAGAAATCATTTTTGAACTTGGAATATCAATTATCGCTTAGGGTGAAATTTTGGCATTTTTCTGAAAAACTTCAATTTTTGATGAATAGTTAAACTACTAAGTGGTAGTTAAAAAATTAATTTTTTCATAAATCTTAATTTTACCGCTTCTGTGAATGGAATTTCAAAAATCCGAGAAACACAGTTGATGTCAGTAAGTAGAATGTGGTTCAATGAGATGAAAATAATTTTTGGTGAATAGTAAATTTTTACTTTTATTTACCACGGTTAAAAGTAAATAGTGTAATTAAGGGTAAAAATGATATTAATATTACCCTAACAAATGTCCTAATCCTATTGCACAAGTGTATCTCGACCAAAAACAACCTTAAGTGTAAAATATTATCATTTAGGCCCACTTGGATTAGATTAGGACATTTATTATTATTATTAAATAAAAGAAGAGTTAAAAGAGTTAAAATCAATGTTTATTTACTAAAACATTTTTACTATAGTGTTATACATAATATAATTTCGACTATAAATATTCATTATAATGATAAAAAGATTTCATACTTAATGTTATTTTATTTTTAATTTTTATACTTTAAATAATTTAATTTATTTATGACACAACGATGATGCAGTAATTACTTTTTTAAGAAAATATTAACATAATTGATGTTATAAATGCCCAAATAAATGTAATTTGAGACTTTTTATGACTTACACTAATTTTCTAGGTTAATATGACATGTTATTGTTTATTTAAGTAACTTGGTTCCAACTTATCATTCTGTTAGAAATTTTATACAAATCATGTACCAAATAGTGTCAAAATTGATATAAATTAGTTTTTAAAACATATATTATATTATTAATTGTTATTTAATTCCTAAAAATCTATAGTTCGGCCAAATGATTTAGATAAGGATATATATATTAATAATAAACAACTTGGGGTTCATTTGTCTTGATATAGTAAGTTTATTAACCATATAGTTTAAGAAAACAAAAAGACACGGTAAGAGTTAAATTATTTAACTTAGAGTTAAATCTAATTGATAAGGTTAAAATAATAACCTACACTTTTCTAAATCCTATTGTATGAGAGTATTTCGACCCATCCCCACTATATCTTCTAAATATGACCATTTGTAACCATTATAAACCGAATTTTATCTTAATATAAAATAATATTTTGAGATTTTCCTAAGATGCCCCTCTCCTCCCTTATAAAAGGATACATCCTCCCTCTCCTCCTCACACCAATTTGAGCATTGAAGCTCGTCCAAACCCTACCAAAATCGCTTCTCCACTTCCCTAGTATCATCCTAGAGGTCCTGGTCGTCTTCAAAGACCATCCTTAGTTCTTTAAGTGGAGGTAAAGTGAAGGCGCGTCAAAAAGAGGTAATATCCATTACCGATCTTTTTCAATTTCTTTCTTCTTCAACATCTTCTTATTTAGTTGTTTCATGATAAAGCAATGACATCAGTATTTCTTATATACTGATATGTTATTATAAATATGAAACAACTCTAATTAACCTTCTATCCATCCGACGGAAAAAGGAAATCACCGCGCGTGCGTACGTACGGAATACCGTCTCCACGCCGTGGTGTAATCTATTTTCCGCCACCACCTTAATTGGATGGGTATAAAGGTGTAATGAGTAACTATATATGATTTTTTATACTATAGTATTTACTGGGGTGTATTTTATCATCCACATCCATGTTTCCTCAATATGAAATATTATTTACATTCACCTACAATTGTTTAAATCCTATTTTACCCTTCGGTTAGTTTTTAGTAAAATATATTAAAGGAATCTTTTGTCGTTTTTTATACAAAGTACTTTTTTGAATTTTCCGACAAAAGTACGAGAAGAATGTTTTTTAACTTATACGGCATGAATGGATTTTTAAAACATTATTTCCATGAAGATTCCTTTACATGTTTTCATGTTTATTTTTAATCAACTTCTTTTATTTTAAAGTCGTATGACATGTTATGAACGGAAAAATGTTTTTGAAGAAGAAAGGATATTTTCCTCAAGAATGGAGTTCAAGTGTTTTATCAAAATTATTTTCCATATAAGATAATAAAGGGTTATGTTTTTATCCCTATTATTACATTGATTTGATCATGTTGTAATGGAATTATTTTTATGAATTCCTTTATCTTATATGAATTGATTTATGATGTCATGATGTTTAAGATTCCCATTGGTATTAAATGGGTTATGAAATGATGTGTGATTTATGATTTGTGGCACAGATAAGAATGGTATAATTATGAGATGGGTGGGACCTATATCTCCCTCCAATGCATTGGGTAAAGATTTTATATCTCATGAGATAGACATGGCTGGAATGGTAGGTTATACAGGTTCAGTGAAACAGGACTGAAACGAGGGTGACTCGGTTCAGAAAAGGACTTTGTCCTCTAAGATAGTCTTGGCAATGAGTCTTTACTAATAAGAAATGATTCTCTAAGATTATGTGTGTATGACACAAAGTTTCATGTTTTAAGTTATGATTATTGTTATTACATTTCACTACCATGAGTTATCCTAGGTTATGAAATTATGATCTCATTTACAGGTTAAGATTTCCAAAAGTTATGTTCTTATGTATATGATGTGATTGATATTTCTTTTGTTTACCCTTACTGAGAATTTGAGCTCACCCTTATCTCTTTTCTTTTCCCCAGGATATAAAGAAAGGTTTTAGGTATAAAAAAGAAGATCTTTATGGGAGATGTTGAAGATCTTTCAACAGGATTAGAATATTATATTCCGAGTTTCCAAAGACACTAAACTATTATGATCCTTGTGTGTGTGTTTTTGTTATGTACTAAGTATTCCGCAAAAGTAATGTAATATTCATGTACGTTAAGCTTCGAGTCTCTACATACAAACCCAAAAAGAAGTACAACTAAAACTGAACAAGGTACAACAATAAAATGACAAACAGCTGGAAGAAGGATGCAACTCCTGGGTCGTCCTCCTCGGATCCTACCTGAAGGGTAGGTACAGATAGCGCAGCTCCTGGTCGTCCACCACGTATCCTACCTGAATGGTAGGTACAGATAGCCTCCTCCATGCTCTCTCCCGTCAACTTCCTCTGTGTGTCGTCTCGTCGTGTAGTCCACCTCTGGGTACTGACTCGTCGTGTAGTCCACCTCCGGGTACCGACCAGTCCTTGAACACTCGGCCTCCGTCAGCACTTCCCGTCATCTGCAACCAACACAACGAGGTGCATTCATATCCCGTGCAGGGGTGAGTATAACGATACTCAGTAGGGACCCCTAGACTCTCAAGGTCTCACTAAACCAACAAGGATAACCACAAGAAGATCTCAACAGATAACCTCTACTTAGATATATGCTCATACATATACCTAAGTTATCAAGTAAACCATCTCACTCATGAGGAAACACAAGGATTGTGAAATCAATGGATAACCACTACCCAGGTATATGCCCATACATATACCTAAGTTATCAACTAACCCATCTCAATCATGAGATAAACACAAAGGTCAAAAGTCTCAGCTCAATCCAGGATTTTCATTATCGAAACTGTAACTGCTGAAGAGCTCCGTCTCTAGAGTGTACAGAGGTCCTGTCATTACTCCAAGGTACTTCTCACTAACCTAAGGCTGCTGAGGTACTCCTCCTGTCGAGTACCGCGGGACTGCCACCTCACACAGTAGTGCTTCTCGCCGGGGTCTTCCACCCAACACAGTAGTGCTACCCCCTCATAGCCTACAGAGGTACTCCTCTTGTCGAGTACCGCGGGTCTTCCACCTCACATAGTAGTGCTCCTCCGCTGTGGGTATTCCACCTCATAATGCATTTCTCCCCACTGGGCTACGTATGTCACTCCGAATCGAATCGGACAAGCAGTTTTCAGGTCTCTGCCGGCTATACGGACTCCGCACTCCGTACGCTCATCTCTAGGAGGGTCCGCTCCACGATCCAAAAGTCGATACTCCAAGTATCTCAAGTCCCCAAGAAGAAGTATCACAAAGGACCGCCTCGTCATAGGGGTCTCAACGCAACAGACGACGCGTCAATTAGATGCCCGGTCTGTGAGTTATTATCCTTTTCGTCCCAGGGGCCCGATTGGTTTCGTGAGCGAACCAACCCAGGCTGTATCTCAACTGTAACCCGAACTCTCATAGGGTATTCTCATAGGGACCGTTTCTAAATATGATCACCAACGCCGCTGACAGTTCGTCAAACGGACGTCTGGTCTGAAAGATAACAGCTTTTCTGTTCCAGGGGCCCGGTTGGATTTCATGTGAGATCCTACCCAGACACTACCAACTGTATCCAAAACTCCGGCGAAGTATGCCAAAAGTTCCGTCTCATCAAGAGAAATTCAACAAAACAGACGGCACGTCAATCAGATGCTCGGTCTGTGAGTTATTGGCTTTTTTCGTTCCAGGGGCCTGGTTTGTTTCGTGAGCGAACCAACCCGACCGCACTCCGTTGGCATCCAAACGTCAAGAGGAGTAAGCCAAACAATCCGTCTCTCTTAGTGGATTCCATCAAAGTCTATGGCACGTCAATCGGACGTCCGTAGCTCAAGATATAAGCGTTTCCGCTCCGAGGGCCCGGTTGGTTTCGTATCTGAACCAACCCGGCCGAAACCAAAGTAATCCGAAACCTTGAGTGTGATATACCGAAACGACCGTCTCGATCCAAGGATCGTGTTTCCGCTGACGAAGAGTCGTTTGGAGGCCCGTATCTCACGTTACTAGCATTTGACCGAAAGTGGCCCGAAGAAGGGGGTCTGGGCCCGGGCCGACCCAGCCCGACCCCCCCTGGGTCGGCCCGAACCGGGTCGACCCGACCCTGGTCCGACCCGGATGGGCCCGGCCTGGCCCAGTCCGGCGCAGTCCGGTTCGGTCCGGCCCGACCGGCCGGCCGCGGCTCGGCCAGCGTGGCCAAGCCGACACGCGGGCGGGGCGCGTGGATCCCCCGCCCTTTGCCGCAGATTAAGGTCGGCGGTTCGCCGGCTGCCCCTTTCCCGACGGCGCGCCGCCGCCACCGGTCGCCGGAGCCGCCGCGCCGGCGGGGCACGCCGCCGCCGCCTTTCGCGGAGCACCGGACGTGCTCCGGTGGTCCATTCTTCCTGTCCTCTTCGCCTATGGTCCCCCCAGGACCCCATCTTCACTGCGAAGGGATTCAAACGCCCAAACGGCCTGCTTTGTTGTCGCCTGTCAATCCGCACGTCAAAACAAAACACGTTTCCTTCATGGTTCTCTGGCACGCTGCGACGACACCACGCCCTTCAACCGTGGCCCCAATCCGGCCGCGGTGTCTACGGTTTTCTTCGATGTGGAACGACGGCGTCGTGTCCTCGTTTAACTCCTTGGTGTGGCGTGACGTCGTCGCGTAATATTTTCCGTGTGATTTCCACGTGGTGCGACGGCACCACGCCATTTCTTCCGAATCACATAAGAAACAACATTAATAATGGAGGAGGGTCGGTCGTGTTTGTGCAGTCCGGCCCCCTCTTGTTAGTCGTTAACAATTGCTATTATTTTCCTGAAGAACAACAAGATAGTATTCACGAATGAAATAAATAAATAAAACCCCTACATTCTTTCCATAAACAGAGGTAAACATCCAACCCATAATTAAAACGTTCGCGGATCAACTAGGTAATAAGTTAATCCGTATTCATTGTTTTCTTTAGGAATAAGGAAAGAAAGAATTTAATGGAATAAAATTATTCTCAACATGACAATCCCCTACCTCGTCAAAGTCATCGAAAGAGGCTTCATCGCGGATTTTCTCGTCGCGGAAGAATCATCGCGGAAGGAGAGTCGTTGGCGTCACGTCATCGATCTCCGGGGGTTTGGCGTTCTTCATCGAAGGTCGGAGCGTTCTTCGTGTTCTTCGCGTTCTTTGCGTTCTTCGTCGAATAACAAAGAATTTTACCAAAGGTTTTACACAACACAAACCCCTCAACAAAAAAATAAAATACGTCCTCAACTTCTTTTATTATCAACTTAAGAATTTGAAAAACAAAGGATAAGAAACGATCAATTAATTCGAAGAAATAATTTTAAAACTTAACTGCCCAATTAAATTGGGGCTTTTCTTAACCAGAAAAAATGCACGGTTGACTTCGTTAAATAGAGGGGTGTGGGTGCGTTACTTAAGAAGAAAAGAAACGGTGGGGCTTGTTCGGGCCCCACCTCACATATATCCTACCAAGTGGGTAGGATATTTTGAATTGCACCCTATCCGCTTCAACCCAGCTTATGCATCTTTTAAGTGGTCTTTAAGCTGCATTAAGTGAAATAAAATGAAATTGTCATACAACATTTTTTTATTTCTTAACAAAAACCCCAAAAATTAAAAAGCTCAACTGAGAAAACGCAACTCCGAAAGAGGTGTTTCTAAGTAAAAATCAACACTACGATTTCATCAGTGTCCTCAGAATTCAATTCCGAGCACCGATTCAAATGTTAGAAAAACTCGCTCGTTCGTTCACTGAACGTACCCGAGCCAAACTTCGGAAATTGATTCCGGGCACACCGGGCCTCGGAATCAGGCACCGTCAGAAACTGCGTTCTTGTAAAATTCCAAAGAAAATTAAGAAAAAAAAAGTTTCCCTTGAAATTTCTGTGTCTTTACATTACTCCCACCACATGGCTTTACGTCCCCGTAAAGCTTCACCACAAACTTAGGGAAACAAAGGCGGTACTAAGCACGCATCTGAGCCTTCCACTCCCATGTGCTCACCTGGAGGTTCCCGTGATGCCAAAGAAAGTGCACAAGAGTAATCGACCATCCTCCTAGGGTCTGCTCCTATTGATCATCGATCCCCACCGGAACCTCTGTAGAAGTCACCTCATCGCCACTGTCCTACTCCCCATGGTCGATGATACGCAAAGGGTTGAGCACGTATCTCCTCAGTTGGGATGCATGGAAAATTTTGTGCACCTAGTGCAACTGACGTGGATGGGTCAAGTGGTAAACCACCTCGCCTACCCAGCTGAGTACCTAGAAAGGTCTGTTGAACCTCGGAGATAACTTGCCTCCCTGGACACATCTCCGTAAACCTCGTCGAGGTGAGACTTTTATAAGGACGTGATGGTCATCCTCAAACTCTAGAGGCCTCCAAGCCCTGTCAGCATAAGTCTTCTGTCGGCCCCTTGCCGTCCTCATCCGCTCTTGGATGACCTGGACCTTCTCTAGTCTCACAAGAGCTGCTATGATTTCTTCTTTGCCGATAAGAGAAATCCGGTCTCATCCCCTGGATGAACCACATTCGTTGCCTAATATAGTCAATCCTGACATGAATGGTGCATTCATGCCATGGATGACGTCGTAAGGCCTCAACGTAACTACCAAGAGATCCAACTGTCACTCTCGCCACCAAGGGTCGAGTCACACTGTTGGCATCAGTGTGTGGTCACTAGGTCTCCTTCAGTAGAAAACTCAAAGTGAGGGTCAATTCAAAAGTCTTAACCGGGACCACTCATTATCAACCAAACAAAAGGACAGGAATGAAAAAAAGGATAAGTGTCTTTTTATTATTGCAGCTCATAGTACAAGACACAAAGAAACTACAGACAAACATCAAAAAAACCAGAAGCAACAGGATCAATAGCCTCAAGGTCAGAAGCTAGTCCTGCTCCTGTCCATCTGCTTTCGGAGCTCCAAGACCATAGGCCTCAGCTTCCTGAAGCTGATCTCTCCCATATCCTCCTGTCCCCTGCGGTTAGGTTGGTCCTCCTAGTGGTGGTGGTGGCAACATCCCGAAACGTCGTCCACCTCCAGCTGCATGGCCAGCTCCTCTGCCATGGCCGCCTGCTCCTTGCAGTCCGCCCTGATCGAACCTCTGCATCTGCCTCAAGGGATCTTCATTTAACTTCTTTTCATCTTCATGGTGGGTCGGACAGTCACGTGCTATGTGACCAATTCTGCCGCAGGAGTAACACTTCATGGAAGGACTGGCTCTATCACTTCCCTTGGTGCCTCACACTACCAACCCTAAGTCACGCGGTCGACCACCTATAGGTCTGGTCCTATTGGACCCCTACATCATCTATCTATTGCCCGATAGAGAAGAATTTGCCGCATGCCAGCTAGTGGTGGGTCCTGCTGCTGGAGACTGCTCAGCAAGGAAACTCTCCACTAAGAGGGCTCGCTCCAACAGTCCTGTCTGCGTCATAATGTTGTGCGATACAACCGAAGCTTTTATCTCCCGCCCGAGCCCCTGCTCGAAGGTTCGGGACCTAAAAAATGGGTCTCGTACCATATCTGTGGAGTAGCGTGAGAGGTCCGTGAATCTCGCTGAGTACTGCGCCACTAACATGCTGCCCTGTCGCAACTGAAGTAACTCCTGTATTCATACCGCTCGAAGGGTGGCTGGTACAAACTCTGCCCGGAACAGGCTCTCGAAGTCTGCCCATAGAAGTGTCGCCTCATCATTCATCTGAAGCATCAGGCTCCACCATCTGCCTGCTGCTGCCTGAAGAAGGCTGGCAGCAAGGATCACCATGAAATCTGTCGGCGTCCCCACTAGCCTGAAGACTCTCACCACAGCCTCCAGCCAATCCTCAGCCTCCTGCGGGTCTGTCCCTCCCTGAAACCTGGGTGGCCTATGGCGCTGGAACTCATGCAGTACACTCATGCGACGTTCATCCTCTGCTGCTGGGGCTGGTGGCATCGGTGGCCCAACGGGTAGTAGTACCGCTGGTGCCTCCGCTGGTGCCTCAACTGGGATAGGGCCCTGTACTGAGGCCTCGTCGCTCGGCGGGCTATCAGTACGCACCACTCTCGGGGCTCTAGCTGGTCGTCCACGGGGAGGCATCCTGAAAGAAACAACGTGACACGGTCAAAAGATTATACCTGGTGAGCTGACCTGGTTTGACCTGTCATTTAAATAAAACTTCGAAAAAACACACACACAATCAGTGTTTTCGTGCACAAAGTCGGAAATCAGTTGTAAGGGTCCTGGTGTATGGATACGTCGGCCGCCCGCACCAACACTGGACTCCCTGAACTGAAAACCACACTCGGTACTCTTAACAATATTGATTCACAGAAAGAAACATCAGAGTTATAAGTTCTGCAGTAGAACCGAACTCCTTTGATACCAATTTGTCACGACCCGTCCTCAGGGCCCGTGCCGTGACTACCCCAATCCTGCCTTCCATAGGCCAGGGGCTGGCGACTAGCACCAAAGGCGTAAATCCCAAAAATAGTTAAGGCATTGCCTTTATAAAAGAAAACAAGCACCACAGAGTACAAGCGGAAAGAGAACACTAATTACACAAGAAATGCTGAAAAGTAAATGGGCCAGAATACAAACCCAAAAAGAAGTAAAACTATAACTGAACAAGGTACAATAGTAAAAATACAAATAGATAGAAGAAGGAAGCAGCTCCTGGGTCGTCCTCCTTGGATCCTACCTGAAGGGTAGGTACAGATAGCGCTGCTCCTAGTCGTCCACCACGGATCCAACCTGAAGGGTAGGTACATATAGCCTCCTCCACGCTCTTTCTCATCAACCTCCTCTGTGTGTCGTCTCGTCGTGTAGTCCACCTCCGGCTACTGACTCGTCATGTAGTCCACCTCCGGGTACCGACATGTCCTTGAACACTCGGCCTCCGTCAGCACTGCTCGTCGTCTGCAACCAACACAACGAGGTGCGGGCATAGACCGTGCATGGGTGAGTATAACGATACTCAGTAGGGACCCCGAGACCCTCAAGGTCTCACTAAACCAACAAGGATAACCGTAAGAAGATCTCAACAGATAACCTCTACTTAGATATATACCCATACATATACCTAAGTTATCAAGTAACCCATCTCAATCATGAGGAAACACAAGGATTGTGAAATCAATGGATAATCACTACCTAGGTATATGCTCATACATATAACTAAGTTATCAAGCGACCCATCTCAACCATGAGGTAAACACAAAGGTCAAAAGTCTTAGCTCAAACCAGGATTTTCATTATCGAAACTATAACTGCTGAAGAGATTCGTCTCTAGAGTGTACAGTGGTCTTGTCACGACTCCAAGGTACTTCTCACTAACCTAAGACTGTTGAGGTACTCCTCCTGTGGAGTACCGCGGGCCTGCCACCTCACACAGTAGTGCTTCCCGCCGGGGTCTGCCACCCAACACAGTAGTGCTCCCCCCTCATAGCCTACAGAGGTATTCCTCTTGTCGAGTTCCACAGGTCTGCCACCTCACATAGTAGTGCTCCTCCGTTGTGGGTCTGCCACCTCACAAAGTAGTGCTCCCCACTGGGCTATGTAAGTCACTCTGAATCGAATCAGACAAGCAGTCTTCAGGTCTCTGCCGGCTATACGGTCTCCATACTCTGTACGCTCGTCTCTAGGAGGGTCCGCTCCACGAGCAACAAGTCTATACTCCAAGTATCTCAAAGTCCCACTAAGATGAATCACAAAGGACCGCCTCGTCATAGGGGTCTCAACGCGACAGATGGTGTGTCAATCGGACGCTCGGTCGGTGAGTTATTAGCCTTTTCGTCCCAGGGGCCCGGTTGGTTTCGGGAGCGAAACAACCTCGGACGTATCTCAACTGTACCCCTAACTCTCATAGGGTATGCTCATAGGGACTTTTTCTCAACGTGATAACCAACGCCGCTGACGGTTCGTCAAACGGACGTCTGGTCTGAAAGATAGCAGCTTTTCCGTTCCAGGGGCCAGGTTGGATTTCGGGTGCGATCCAACCCGGAAACTACCAACTGTTTCCAAAAGTCAGGAGAAGTATGCCAAAATTTCCGTCTCATCAAGAGGAATTCAACGAAACAGACGGCGCGTCAATTGGACGCCCGGTCTGTGAGTTATTGGCTTTTTCGTTCTAGGGGCCTGGTTAGTTTCGTGAGCGAACCAACCCGACCGCACTCCGTCAGCATCCAATCCTCAAGGAGAGTAATCCAAAAGATCCATCTCTCATTGATGATTCCATCAAAGTCAATGGAACGTCATTCGGACATCCGGAGCTCAAGATATAAGCGTTTCCGCTCCGAGGGCTCGGTTGGTTTCGTATCCGAACCAACCCGGCCAAACCCAAAGTAATCTGAAACCTTGAGTGTGATATACCGAAACATTTTTCTCAATCCAAGGATCGCGCTGCCGCTGACGGTGAGTCGTTTGGAGGCCCGTTGCTCAAGTTACGGGCATTTGACCGAAATTGGCCCGAAAACAGGGGTCTAGGCCCGGGCCGACCCGGCCGGGCCCGGCCCGGCCGGCCCCGGCTGGTCCCGGCTAGGCCCGGCCCGTTCCGGCGTGGTCCGGTTCGGTCCGGCCCGACCGGCCAGCCACGGCTCGGCCAGCGTGGCCGAGCCGACAAGCGGGCGGGGTGCGCGGATCCCCCGCCCTTCGGTGCTGATTGAGGCCGGCGGTTCGCTGGCCGCCCCTTTCCGGGCGGCGCGCCGCCGCCGCCTTCCGCGGACCACCGGACGCGCTCTGGTGGTCCGTTCTTCCTTCCATCTTCGCCTATGGTCCCCCCGGGACCCCATCTTCACTGTGAAGGGATTCAAACGCCCAAACGGCCTGCTTCGTCATCGCCTGTCAATCCGCACATCAAAACAAAACGCGTTGCCTTCGTGGTTCTTCGGAGCGCTGCGACGGCACCGCGGCCTTCCACCGTGGCCCCGCTCCGGCCGCGGTGTCTACGGTTTTCTTCGACACGGCGCGATGGCGTCGTGTTGTCATTCAACTCCTCGGCGTGGCGCGACGGCGTCTTGTAATATTTACCATGTGATTTCCACGTGGTGCGACGACACCACACCATTTCTTCTGAATCACATAAGAAACAACATCAATAATGGAGGAGGGTCGGCTGTGTTTGTGCGGTCTGACCCCCTCTCGTTAGTCGTTAACAATTGTTCGTATTTTCACGAAGAACGAAAAGATAGTATTCACGAATGAAATAAATAAATAAAACCCCTACATTATTTACATAAACAGAGGTAAACTTCCAACCCGCAATTAAAACGTTCACGGATCAACTAGGAAATAAGTTGATCTGTGTTCATTGTTTTCTTTAGGAAGAAAGAAAGAAAGAATTTAAGGGAAAAAAATTATTCTCAACATGACAATCCCCTATCTCGTCGAAGTCATTGAAAGAGGGTTTGTCGCGGATTTTCTTGTTGCGGAAGAAACGTCGTGGAATGAGAGTCGTTGGCATTACGTCATCGATCTCCGGGGGTTTGGCGTTCTTCGTCGGAGGTCGGAGCGTTCTTTGCGTTCTTCGTTGAAGAACGAAGAATTCTCTCAAAGGTTTTACACAACAAAAACCCCTCAACAAAAAAAATAAAATAAGTCCTCAACTTATTTTATTATGAACTTAAGAATATGAAAAACAAAGGATAAGAAACAATCAATTAATTCGAAGAATTAATTGTAAAACATAACTGCCCAATTAAATTGGGGCGTTTCTTAAGTAGAAAAACACATAGTTGACTTCGTTTAATAGGGGGTGCGGGTGCGTTACATAAGAAGAAAAGAAACGGTGGGGCTCGTGCGGGCCCCACCTCACAAATACCCTACCAAGTGGGTAGGATATTTTTAATTGCACCCTATCCGCTTCAACCCAGCTTAAGCAACTTTTAAGTGGTCTTTAAGTAACTTTAAGTGAAATAAAATAAAATTGTCATACAACTTTATTTTATTTCTTAACTTAAACCCCAATAATTAAAAAGCACAAACGAGCAAACGCAACTCCGAAAGAGGTATTTCTAAGAAATAACCGGAGCTGTGATTTCATCGGTGACCTCAGAATTCGATTCCATGCACCGATTCAAAAGTTAGAAAACCTTCTCATTCGTTCACTGAACGTACCCGAGCCAAACTTCGGAAATTGATTCCGGGCACCCCGGCCCTCGGAATCAGGCGCCGTCAAAAACTGTGTTCTTGTAAAATTCCAAATAAAATTAAGAAAAAAAAATTCCATGAAATTTCCAGGTCTTTACACTTTAGGCCTGGGATGTGACACTCACTCGGTAAAGTAGTCCAGTAGAGGAGTAGACTATGCTTCACGGGCGGCGAGCAGGTTCACATGGAAAGCAACTACCTGACCATCCACATTGATGACCAGAAGAAGGTCAAGGGACAGCCGATGTAGAGGTCGGGATTTGAGCGAGGAAGCCCACATGGCGCCAAACATGGTATAGTATCATTTCATGTAGTATGTGGTTGATGATAGCTCGAGGTTCAACCGCCACAACATACAGGTGTTCCACACCGACTACTGGTAGCAGGTGGAAAGGGACGAGTTTAGTTCCAAGTAGAGAAAGTCTATAACCACGATGCTCAATATTTTATTAGAGGTCTGATCATTGTTTAATCCACCTAATTTATAGTGCATATACACATTGGTTCTAGTAACTCATTCAATTCCAGGTTTTTTCGTTTGGAGCACAAAGATTACGGTGGACTTGTTGGCTCAATTTTTATGACTATAGACACTTACGGGAGGGGATTCGATGGTTACACACAGGTGACGGTAGTGAGACCTAACACTCTATGGTGAGAGATTGAGTTGAGATATTCTAGTAGAAGCATCAAGGCCTTACAGAAACATATTGTGTATGGAATGGTTATCTACACTCCATAATCAGATTGAATACAGTAGACACAATGTGTGGTGTGTCCATATATAGGGGCCTAGATAATCCTTCACCAGTGAGAAGGCAACCATTCATCACATTATGGACATACCTAGAGGAGGGTTCTTCAGATCACACATCATTTTTCTAGCCATATCATTAATGTAGTTAACGATTAGAGTTCGAGATATCCAATAATGGTGGACCAATATATTGATATCTTCCCTGATGATGTTTCTAGAATACCTTCATGAATAGTGGTGTGATATTATATCAAATTGTAACTCATGATGACACTGAAATCTACACCATAATATCATATGGATTTAACAGAGCTTCATTAGTTATAGGTATAGCTTGAGGACTTGTAGAGAAAGGGGATCATAAGGCCTAATGTTTCCCCATGGGCATCCCCAATTTTGGTCTTCATGTACGTATATGAGTGTTTGAGGATCTTCTTGGAATATTGGTGACTACCCCAGGTGAATGTGATGAACATGTATCAACTTAAGATGAATGATGATCTCTTTGAACAGCTAAAGAGAGCTTGTTGGTTTCTGAAGATAGACCTCATATCAGGAAATCATCAGTTCAGGGTAAGATATGAGGATGTGCTAAAGAATACCTTCAGATGTTGGTATGGACATCATGCGCCCTTGATTATTCAATTTGGAATGAAAAATTCTCCTTCAATTTTTTGGGACTCATTAATAGGATCATCCAGCCAGAACATTGTCATGTCGTGGTGGAATTCATTGATGACATCTTGGTGTTCTCAGTGACGGAGGAGGATCATGCCTATCATTTGTAGATAGTTCTTGATAAACTATGAGGGAACCAGCTTTATGGTATTCTCTTGATGTGTTAGTTCTATATTTGGGAGTTCCACTTTTGGGGACACTTTATCTCGTAGGATAGAGATGTAGTGGATCCGTTGAAGGTATAGGTTGTTTTTACTTTGGAGCCACCCAAGAGAGTGACTATGGTGCAGAGTTTCCAAGTGTTATATGGGTACTATCTTATATTCATAACAGACATTTCCAACGTTTTAGCACCCTTGACAGCATTGATGATGAAGGTAAATCCCATCGTATAGATAGAAATATACTGATATATTTTTCAGCAGCTGAGACAGAGACTGACAAGTTCCTCCATCATGAGGCTACCAGAAGAGGGCAGTGGTTATGTAGTCTACTGCAACACATTAGAGACCAGCCATGGATGTTTCCAGATGCATGAACATGAAGAGATCACTTATGGTTCACGATTGATAAGATATCATGTGATGAACTATGATACCCATTCTCGAGATTTAGCCCCAGTGGTCTTCTCCTTGAGGATTTGGCGGCACTACCTGATGGGAGAACGCTATATAGTCTACTGTGGTCACAAAATTCTAAAGTATATCTTCTTAGATAAGTACCTAAACTAGAGACAATGGTGATGGATAGAGTTTCACTAAGAATATAACTATGATATCGTTTATAATCTAGAGAAGGGGAACATTGAATAATATGCACTTAGCAGGAGGTCTGGTCTACATTTTTTGTGTGAGGAAACAAGTAATCAAAGCCATGTTTCTGATATCTTCTTTGGATAGAGATGGAGAAACATACCTTTAGTCTATGAAATTAAATTCACCACACTATTGGTGATTCTTGGTGGCGCAATATGGGTAAATTGACTATGAGACTCGACGTGATCATATGTCTTCAAAACTGGAACATGAGGTATTTATTGAAGATGGGGAAAATGGATTACTCTTCAGAGGGCGCACCATGGTACCAGTAGGACTATATGTGTAGGTATTGATGGTGTCCCATACACCCCATTGTTGGTACATCCTGGAGTGGAGAAGATGTACCAGGACATCTGGTGGCAGTACTTGTGTCCTGGGATGAAGAATGTAGTGGAAAAGTTTGTTTCACAAGGGCTCCCTTGTCAGCGAGTGTAGGCCGAGAATCAGCTTCCAGCAGGCTAAGTGCAACCAATATATGTAGTAGATTGGATGTGGGATAGCATTTATATGGATTTATTGATAGTTATACCATATGCGTCTAGGGGAAACAATTATATCTGGTGGATCGTTGAACAACTCACTATGTTGGCCAGCATCCTACCCATCTGTGAGAAGGGATCAGTAGAGGTGTTGGGACGCCTCTACATACAAGATATCATGTGTCTTCATGGGGTTCCATTAATTAGCGTCTATGAATGTGACACGCATATTACATCCCAGTTTTGGAAGAGATTATAATAGGAATTTGGGTCTTAGATTTGTTTGAGCACCGCCATTCATCCTCAGATGGATGGTCAGACTGAGTGCACAATTCAGACCCTGGAGGACATGCATTGTACTTACATCCTAGATTTCGGCCATAGTTGGGAGGATAAATTTCCCTTGATTGAGTTTTCATACAACAACATATATCACTACATTATCTGTATGGAACCATTTGAGGCCTTGTATGGTCGACCATACAGATCACATAAATGTTGGATAGCCCTGGGGCAGTCTACACTTATGGGTCCTGATTTGATATGGGATACCACTAAGAAGGTTCAGATCATCCAATTGAAGATAAAGATTACACAGAGTAGGACGAAGTATTATGCTAAATGGAGATGTAGACCTTTGGCGTTCGAGGAGGGAGACCATGTCTTCATATGGTTTTCACTTAAATGGGGTTTGAAGAGATTTGGCATGGGATGTAATCTATCTCTATTGCTCATCTGACCCTTTCTGGTTCTCAAAAGTGATGGAGAGGTTGTGTATTTCTTATATCTTCCCCCACTTATGTATCATGTGCATGATGTTGTCAATGTGTTGATGCTAAGGATGTACGTTCATTATCCATCACACGTTTTTTACTAGGGCGTGTGAAATTAATGAAAGTGGTGAGGTTTATGGCGGTTCCAGTGGAGATTGAGGATCAACAGGAGTGGGATGATATTTGATGTTTGATACCTCTGGTGCACATTCACTTGGAATCATGAGATCATCCCGGAAAAATCATGGGATAATGAGGCTTAGATTCGTACTTAGTACCCGAATTTGATTCCTTAGTTCATGTTGTGGCTCTTGGGGAAGACAATCATTTAGGATGAAAATTGTAAATACCCAGATTTTCCATGTAATTTTTTTTAATTATATGGAATTTTTATGAGACTCTGAAAATTGGTGGGGAATGATTCCAAGCCATGGTGTTCCCATAATGAATTTATGACCTTTATTATGGTACATTAATTAAATGTATGGGCATTTATTTCTATCGTTTAAACAGGTTTTCTAATATAAAATCTGAAGGCACTGTTGAATCCAATGTTCTCAGATTCAGTTATGGGAGGGTTCAGTTAAAAAGCAGATGGTCAAGAGAAAATTATTGATTTTTGACATTTAAATGAATAATAAAATAATGATGTTCTTTTATTTATCATTTTACATTTCTCAAATGGATGAGCTGTATTGGCGGAACCCACGAGATGTGAAGCCATTAAATGGATTAACTCTATATTACTTGTAACTGCACTGTTGCGAATTTGGGTTGTATATTAATTAAATGATCCTAATAAATTCCTAAAAGTGTGACCCACCTCTTCCCCTATTATTTATGTGGTGCTTGGGGTGGGGTGTTGGTGTGACATCACAAGGAGATGAAGCTCTAGAAAAGTACCACAACACCGACTACCATGAGGACGAGACATGTTTTATCGAGAAGTGACTAGTGCCCCTAAATAAAGAATTGATGACAATGAAGGAGGATGTTATATAGATCATTATCAGTGGAATCTTATCTACGTAGAATGAATGGTGCTGTTTTCATCAATATGAGAAAACCTTTTGACCAACTGATATGATGATAATGTGGATAGTGCATGCCAAATGAACTAGGTACATACCCTTCACAACTTAAGTATTATTCTCGTATTTCGGGAATTGATTTTCAAACAGAGTGTCGTGATGAAACTGGATGGCACATAGTAGTGACAGTGAACCGAGAGCCTCATAGGTGCTTACATCACCAAAATATTGACCATCGAAGCGTGTCTGGTACCCATGAAAGAAACTGCCAGTGTTTTATGTCGATAGCGGATGATCGGGGATAAAGGAGACCCGATGTGTGTGGCCACAACCAGTGGGAAGTGGCGTGCCGTCACGCTTGACACCGGTTTCACCAAAAATAGTAATTGTGACCGTAGGGTGGGGCGCAACCCCACATCATGTTGTTTTCGATGACATTAGTTAGCCAAATGGTAGAATGTTTCAAGTGGTGGGGTAGTGCCCCACTAGATGGTAGAAATGGTACGGCAAATGCGGGGTCTGTGTATAAGGTGGTCTATGCCGGACTCGCATAGTGGGTTGGGTCAGACCCACATCCCAGCGGCCCAATACAGGTGGGCAGAGCTCCCCCTAGCAAGCCCCACTCGTTGGGTCGGGCCAACCATTGCCTGGGCCCGTGAACCAATTGGTCATCCCCGACGGGCCATACCAAATGAACTGGGTCGGTCCCTGGTGGGGTCAGGTAGACCCCAGGACTTGTTGCGTTGGGCCGGTCAGACCGAGTTGGACCGGGGCAAGACCCAACCAGCCCCCATATAAATAGACACTCATAACTGACAAAACAGGTGTTGGTTTGACACACCGTCAGTGGATATGGGACCCCTTTTAGGAAGTTGTCCCATTGGAATATTCTGGAGGTCCCGAGCAAGCTAGGCCAAACCGAGGCATGATCACACCTGATTCATGGAAAGGGATATAACTAACAGACTGTGTGTCTGATCGACATTCATAATGTGGCTTTTGTACCCTTTTGTCAAGGTGGTATTTTAGAGATAATCCATGTTAGTTTTGATGGAGTTAACATAAGACTTTGATTGATCATACTCGAATCCATCCTGGCGCATTTTAAAAAAGTGCCCATATCTCACAGATCGGGCGTCTGATCGACGCGTCATCTATCAGGTTGGGACCCCTATGAAGGGGCGGTCCCTTGGTATGATTTTTTAGGGAATTCATACATCTTGAAATAAGAGCGATGACTTGATGAGTGGTACTACCGAAATCATGCGTGCTATGAGAGGTAATCTTGTGAACAACTGGTTTTTAACAAACAACCCCGTGTGGGTCAACATCTAGAGAAACTATGTGGATAATCATTCAAACGAACTTGTGTAAATCAATATCTAGAGACCCTATATTGATCAAAATTTAGAGACACTTTGTCAGATGAATTTCTTCCAAGAGTTGACCAATATTAGAAAAAATTCATCTAGACTATTTGAAGAACATCTCATGGAATAAGTTGATACATATTAAGACTAATCATATATATCCATGATATAATATTTTTATACCTCGTGCGAGATGACTAATGCATCGTGACTTGAGATTAAGGTCTTACTTTTTGGTTATTACTTTTTGGAACATTGGGAGACCTTCGGGGGTCTTGGGATCGCTACTGAGTACTATTATACTAACACCTACTTTGGCACAACCCACACCATGTTGTGTCTTGTGTAGATGACATGAAACATTGACCAAGGATTAGGATCTAAGGCTGGATGGTGCTTAGAGGTGGGCCATTAGACATGTCGAGCAGTAGTGATGAATAAACATGATTTGTACCTAACCTTCATGTTGGAACCTTGGAAGATGATTCCAGGAGTAATTTTTATCCTACTATTGTACTTTTTTGTTGGGCTTGTATTCCATCGCATTTCATTATAGTAATCTTTCATTCAGTACACATATTTTTATTACTACAATTTAACTATGTGTGTTCTTCTCAAAGTATTCATGGACAATGTTATTGCTGGATTAAAGGAAATGAATTACTGTTTTTCAGGGATATTCCATTCACTACTAGTCACCATCCCCTAGACTATGGTAGGAGGGCATACGGTAGTCACGACAATGACCCTGGGAGTTGGGTTGTGACATATGACAAGAAAATCATGGAAATAAAACCACAAATGTAATGAGTGGAAACATTGAACCCTGTGGGTGAGAAACATGGAATGTTGGGTTTCATGGGTGTATGTGTATGGATCCCATGAATGCAACATTTTCTTCCAATGTTGGTTTGGGAATACATACCCAGCTGGATTGAAGGTTGACCAATGCACATGGGCCATGCGTCGAACTGACATGGATGGCACCAGGGCCACCTGAGCTATTGTGGTCTTTTCATGCCCATGTCACCACCCCCAACAAATACACATCAAGGGATAAAAACAATTTTTTATTTTAATATATTTTCATCATTCTCAGTAACACTCTTAATTTTATTGCAGCATGATATAAAGGTAATCACTACACCTCATAAGTTGTATATCCGTCAAAGAATTTTTCCATGGATGGATTTTTTGTTAAATTTCCCTTATTCATCCATGGAAATGTTGAAAATTAGAAAGCCAAAAATTAAAGAAATTTTCAATTTGAATATTTTTCAATCACTACAAAACACACCCTCATTCATGAATAATTTTGAATATTTGAACTTCATATCGATGGACCTATAAATTCAAAAATCACGCTGGATGTTTACTGGTTTTCATAATATCTAGAAATCATTATAAATTTATTCTTTGGTTTGACATAAATAAATTTAGTAAGGTAGTATTATGAATTCCTTATTGGATCATATGGTTATGATGAATATGAATGAATAAATAAATAAAAAATAAATGAAATGAGTGTAATGCATGATAGATAACATATTGAGAAAATTATTTACTACTAATATTGATCTAAATGTTTAAAATTAATTTAATTACAATTATATGCGAGGTTTAAAATCTACGTGTGCAATGATAAGATTCAATTTGTTGAGATTTCAGAGGGTTGTGCCATGTTTTCTATTCTAGAGGCATAGTATTATGTAATGGTTCTGGATGTAAGGGCTCATTGTAATAAACTAATTTGATGAGCCCATGAAGAGATGTTATTGGGATATAGTGGGGGTGTGTGGAGATGGTGGTATAGTTTCGGGTTTGACAATGTTATAATGTGATGTTTTAAATAGGGTGGGAGGTGATAATTTTTTTCATTAGTTGATATGCTAGTGTTTCCTGACAAAGGTTGACAGCTAGTTTTTCATTTTTTGCAAGAATATTTTGATGGTTGTGATCTTATGGTGGAAATTTGGATGAGGTATGATTATAAGGACATAAATTTCTAGTATTCTTCACATATTATTATATATCCCATGAATTTCAAAATTCCAATTCCAAATTATCATACACCATCATTTAATAAATTAAAATGATGTTACCGAATTTTAATTATAAGTAAATAGTAATTTTACAACCATGGTAATTAAAATATTTATTTGTTTATTTGTTTCATTTATGTATATAGAAAATCCATTTTTACATGTGGATATATATTAGTAAATTATGTGGTCACAAATTTATTGTTTTTAAATTGTTTTTTCTGGATTGTTTGTGGATTATTTTCGCTATTATTTGAGTAGATAGGGTGGAGTTAAATAATTATCATGAGTTCTTGGAAACCATTAAAACATTTATTTTAATGGTTTTATACCATTTTGGAAAAAATTGGGTTGTGGAGATATATTTTATCTCCAATGGGATCATTTGGGTTACAATTTAGTTGTTTTGATTATTTTTTTATAATTAAGTGCGTAAGGACTCATATTTTTTTTGATTCCCTAGTTTTCTGTTCTAATTTCATGACCTATTGGTAGATGTATTCATTAATAAATTCTATATCATATTCCAACCATTAGTGGGATTAATTAGGGATTAGATGCAATTTTTTTACTCCAAAACATAATATTCTTTCCCGAACATTATTTTCAATATTAAATTTTAAATCCCGTTTACAAAATGTGACCATAAAGAAAAAACATTAATCAACTAAACACCTCTCTCTATTACCCATTTTTAATATATATCGTTAGATTCAATTATATATAGATGATATATAAGAAATAAATAGAAGAGGTTCCACTATGTTCATGTCTTACATAATTGGTAAGAATATTTATAAAGAGGTTTAAATGGAGAGATAATGATTACAATATTTTAATATGGAACACTAATAATTAATAATAGAATCACTGTGTGAATATAATATCATTCTACTGAGATCATCATAGTTTCTCTCACTCTGTTTTCCTTCAAATTTATCAATAAGGAAATTCAACTCTCCTATTTAATATTTGAATTTGAATACCCTATAATTAAAAAATGTGAACCATGGGAGCTTCACCTAGTTCATAAATCAATATTTCTTTGGAGAGCATGGATATTAATTTGAGAAAAATTATTGATAATATTAAAAATATAAAATATCCACTCTTGTAAAAATTGTACTCATATAACACATATACCCTTTATGATTAATGATGGTGGTCAGAGAAGCCAAAAAATTACATAGATGTTTTAGATTATCTATTTTAAGGGAGATCTAAATTCACAAAAATTGTATATTTATATTAGTTTCTATAATATTTGAAATGTAATTAAAACCAATGGACACAGTATCATAAATAATATTTTGACATCATAAATTAAATAATCAACCTAATAATATAGCCCCATGTAAAAACAAAATTTTAATCCAGAGATAATAATTTACATATCAATATCAAATACAAAATAACTAAACAACAAATTAGGTATTTATTCTAATAAAATATTCGTGCAATGTAATGTCATCTACATACGAGGTTAATAAAAATAAAATATAATCTAAATAATAATAAAATAGTTCCACTAGATTCAGTCCATTCACTTCTCTTTTCATCATCCCTAAAAAACTGAAACTATTGAACATACTGATGTTTCTCTAACTGTATTTCCCTATATAATTATAAGAAATTCCACTAAACTCTTATGAACAAACAATAAATAGTGAAATTAAATAGAAATAATAAATAATGATGTTAAATAGATAACTATATAGTACATGTCTGTAATTTTTTAAAGATTGTAACAGTAAAATGCCCATATATAAGATCTAACAATGTAATATATTTTAATTATATTATAAAAAATTCTTTACTAATTTATTAATATACCATATTAAACATAAACGATATAAGAAAATACAGAAAAAAATATATTTCTGCTGGAATAAAAATGGACCGCCTTTTAATAATTGTCATCAATGACTTCAAAAATATATTAAAAAATCTATATATTTATTTTACATAAAAATTGAACATTATTTTTACGGTGGAATGAAAAAAACTGTTTACTAAAAACTATTATTTGAATATTATTGAATAAATAAAAATGGATATTAATATATAATTATATTAACTAAGTAGGATAAATAATATTGAAAACTCATAGAGCTTGTAAAATTATTTACCACTATTAAAAAACAATTACACATTCTAAAATAAAAAAATATGTTTCTGATTATTATCATTTTTTGGGGTTTAGTTGCTATGTTGTATAATTAGGAAAATGATTAATTAAGTCATAATAACACTTGAAATATAGTAATCTGTCATAGTGACTATTCAATTCTAGAAAACATATAATATGTATGAAATAACTTACACCAGTATGAATCTTGTTTGTATCCCATTTAATTTTTTTGGTAATTATACATTGATATTATCATTCAACAATTTCTTGTGACTATATATATATCACCACATTCTATAAAATAAAATAATTTTTATTATACCAAATATTTAATAAAATTTATAAGAAATGTTTTTTCATTTGATTGAACCCCATTAATGTATTAATTTTAGATAATATCATTAGAAGAATATTAAATGATGAATGTAAAATATATCAATTATCACAAAAATGAAACTAAATATAGCTAAAAACAACATTCATTTAAAGACAACATATATCCACTTTGCCACCAATCATTGCATGGAACCACAAAAACATAAATGATGATTTCAATTGATTTATCTTATAATCCAACAAATCTTATAAAATAAAATATTTCTAAATTATTAAAAAATATCTTGTATTTTTATAAATAATAGGAAAAAATGTAAAATTTATTATTAATGATAATGAATATTTTATGAATCACCCAATAAACTTCATGTTCCATTCGAATTCTGGAAAATAAAAGAAACTCATATGGCTTTTCTTCCTTATATGTAAATCCTTTAAAAAGAAATTTTTTATGATTAAACAATTAAATACATTTAACAAGTATGGAAAATTATTTATCTATATATGAGATGGTTTGACATGGATTTATTGACTACATTAAATTGGTCATTATGGTATTATATATGTTTCATGTATTGGTTCTCTCTTATATTTGACAATGCATGATGATAAAAATCATTCATTAAATATAATCTCATAATTATAAAACATTGATTAATAAAAGTAATTAAATTTATTAAATTTAATAAAATAAAATAAATTTTATATATCTAATCGTGTAGGGTATTTATTAGTATAATGAATTAGATTTATGTCCTCATCTATAATATCAATCCTATGGGTTATATAGAAAATGTCTACAAAAACATTAAAATAATGAGATCATTTTTAGGATATTTGGAATTGGGGATCCAAATATTACAAACAAAATCTAGACCCTTGCCATGCTCATGTTATCATCAATATGTTATCCATGATAACATTTTATTATAATTTTAATGAATGAATCCCATTTATGATATCTTTACATTACATAATATGTAATAAAACAAATTAGAAAATAACATAACATATATAAAAGTAATATTTTATTAATAAAAACTATCAAAACACTTAATTAATGAAAAATAAATACTTATTATTCACTAAAATAAACACATGAATAATTATAATCATAAATTTTTTAATTTTTTTAATACTAATATGTTGGAGTGAAATATAAATATTCATATTAATTATGCAATTCAGGACAATTCCGGTCATCAATATTTCCAAAAATTCTTAGAAATTATTTATTTTTCAATTGCACTGAAAAAAATTAAATTATATTGAATCTAGTTGTTTTGGTAGTAAAATGGTTATAATTTTCAAAAATATATAAAATTTGTTCAAAAAATATCATCAAAATATTGATGGTCTTATACATATTTCAAAAGAACAACAGGCCCATGCATTCCACACATAGACAATATCAATCGAAAAATATTGGAGAATGAAGAAAAATAGAATTAAAATCAATTATAAAAGATTAAAATCGTTGATTAATAGAGAAATATGTAGTTTGAAAAAAATTGAAACAAATAAAAATAGAATCACCAAATGAAATCCTGGAAATTAAAAAACATTTCATTTTATTCAAAGATTAATAAATTTTACTTATCCAAATCAGATTGTTATGATTAGAAAATGTCATTCCTCACAGGAAAATTTTTTTTCTTGAAAATATATAATGGGATATGCATGATCATGATTTTCAACATAATTAATAATTGAGGTTCCAGTAGTGGACATCACTTAATTGATACAACCCGAGTCTAAATGATACTGTCTTCATATTTTGTATGAATTCATGTACTTTTTATACCTTTTTCATTGTTTCCAGAAAATATTAAATTATTTACAATAAAATATTATTCTTCCCTAAATAAATCATATTGTGTAATATACTCACATTTAATTCCTTTTCATTTTTCCATATATAGAATATATTATAGATTAAATTACATTAAATAAATAAAAAAAATTGGATTACACAAATTTTTTAATTAATCTATGGATGATGCTCATTGGTAAATTAATATGTTAACTCTATCCAAAAGGTACTATAAAATAATATTCTAATTTAATGGACATAAAAATACATGGATATTAATTTGTAGATAGTAATGTGAAATGGATTGAGGTTTAGGAATGAGCTATGCTTTGTTGAAACCCTTATTGAAGGATATATTTTAATTTAAAAAAATTTACTATGAAATAAAATAATTGTTGTGGATGAAAACCAAGTACGGTACTTTTTTATGGTGAGGCATGTTTTTCAAACTATGATTATTGTGTTGCAATGAACAATTTATTTTTTTAACTTATTTCTTTCATAAATTACATTTTTATTTATTTTGATATTATAATAAATTGAAACTAAAAATTATAAATAAATATTTAAATATAAATAAAAATTTATATTTAAATTTATATTTTTGTTAAGATATTTAATGATATGTTACAATAGAAAAATATTAGAATCCATTAAAAAATTCTATTATTAACCTCAACAGATGGATTTTCATAATAGAATAACAAATAAAAAAATAATGATATTTCAAAATGTATCCACATGATAACATAATCAATTTATGTGATATATATATATATATATATATATTCTGTAAATATAAATTTCTTAGTGTTTTTGTGTTATATTAATAAATTATGTTAAATTTAATTCTACTATGCTCATTAAATAATAGAATAATATCTATTCTCTTATAAAATATAATGTATAAAAATATGTTTAATTTATATTGAATAATATTTTTTGATGATGGAATATTCTATAAGATACTTAAGTTGTCAAACCTGAATCATTGATCCAAAACTATAACCTAGTTAACTGGAATTACATAACCAAAATAGGCACAAATGTATATAAAATTATCCATACAAAAAATTATATAAAACATATAATGAAAACTTAAATTTTAATGTTATCTAAAGGGAATGCACAAAATAATATATCTATGAATCTAAATAGAACACTAAAAAATCAAATAAAATATTATTCCAATCACATAGATATATCTATTTGTATCCACATAATCACTGTAACATATATTATGTAGTGTGTATATTATATGGATATATTATATGTATGATTAAAGGAATTAATATGTATTTCATTGAAATTTCATGTTCACAGTATATAATATGTAACACATATTGTGTTCGAAATAATATTTCATAAGGAATAATTCAACACATTATCATTTAGATTAATGATTAAACTCAAAATGAGAAATATCAATTGATGCATCTCTGATGAAAATGGGTATGGATGTTTTCATAGATTCTAAAATGACATCTTAATATCAGGGTAATGATGATTCGTCACACTAGTAGATGTTATCAGGGAGAGTTTATCCTGGGTTGAATTCCATTGGGGGGTTTATACAATGTTGTAGGCTTTAGTGAGGATGGGGGTGTACATTTACCTAGTCTATAGAATTATTTAATTGAAAACATAAATATAAATTTCAAGGTATCAACGTGTACATATTATGTGGTTGTTGGAATAGTGTTCACCCATGTTTGTATCTCTTTTAAACGTAGGGGTTTCTTTTTTGTGAAACAATGATACACTATTTGTATTTCAGCTCATAAATCCTATTGATATTTTATATCTCCATGGATGTTTGGATTATTACTGAACCTCATAAATTGCGGTGTCCTATGATATCATCATCATTTTCTTTTATTTTTAAATTTATTTTTTCTTTTAGTAATCTAAAATATATATGTGTTTCTAAGACTCTCAATTATTTGACAATAATTACAATTTTAAATTTTTAACATTTATATTCACACATGAATAATATATCCACAAAATGATAAATTTTATATTCTTACAGTTCAATGTGGATTTTCATTCAATATATAGTAATATGATGTGCACTTTAATAATATGAAAAATATGTGTGAAATGTTATAGATTCAATGTTTTATTTATACAATGATAAATTCACATGGAACATAAAATAATACTTGAGAAATGGGATATTGATAGAGAAATTCACATATTACATAACATGTGATAAAATCTAATAGGAAAGTATTCATTTTAAGAAAACATGATCTATAAATATTTTTCTTCAAACGTATAAATAATATGACACATATTATGGTAAATAGATACAAAAAACATTATGTGAGAAAGAGTATTCCATCGTAATGAGAAATATTTGAAATTATGAACAAGGATTGTGTTATACTCTTTTTTTATGACACTAGATCATAGGGCACATTTCATGATAGTTGTTCATTAAAGAAATGAATTATTTGACTCAAAATGGTGGTGTCTCATACACTAAAAACATTTCACCACTATCTCTCTGATGAAATTTTAAATTTCTTCATCGGTCAAAAGAGACTAAAGAAAAATTTTCACATAGGTACATGTTGCTGAGGAAATGATGATATATTCGGTATCCCCATATTTTTGACACTATCTTGGTTTACAAAATTGGGAAATGAAATTTAATTAGAGATAAAGTGGGCCGAAAATTTTATAACAAATTGATTGTATAGGACTATTACAATATAGGCTTGAATTTAATACACACGTAGGAACTAGAATTCAATGTAATGTGATTGAAAACATCTATTGGAATTAAAATTATGGAAAATAATCTGAAACATTTCAACAATATTCTACCATTCCTCTTCATTTTTCAAAAGTAAATTGTGTTTTTTTCTAGGATAGTATTTTTTCAGAGTTCATAAATGACAATTTTTTTCAGTGTGATTTTTGGATTGAAAAATAATTGGATTAATTATATATGTAATTTATTTTATTGTACTTATTGTTTTTATCTTAAAATTTAATAATGTTTCAATATAAATGAATAATAAAAATAACATGGTCATTTTTTAATTTTTTTTGTTTCAAAGTATAGCTTGATATTACACTCCACACTATTTAATTTTCCACATTGTGTATTGAGGTGATGAATATATGATTGGAACAACTCATTGATAACAATGAAATACATTTTAGCCCATGAAATTTGAAAAATTGTTATATTTTCATTTTCTTCATAATTATATAATTGATATTTATGTCAACAAAAATAAAAAAATTAAAAGACACTATTGATCATTTTAGTTATTTTCTCTAATATATATTTGAATATTTCAATAATCATTTCATTACATTGAGTCATAATTATTTGGTTCTGTCATCATTTTTTGATTTCCCAATTTTAATCATCTTTACGTAGAAGGTGATTTTTTAATGAATTTTTTTTAACAAACTTCAGTTAATCCATTTTTATTTCTCTAATAACTATTTTTTACAATTGGATGGTCATTGAGGAATTCTGAAGTCCAATAAGCATATAAAAATGGATGGTACATTAATAAAATTAATTGATCAATTACGTAAATATATTCATCAATGTTATATGAATTTTCATAACATTTAACACATATATAAACCCATGCATGTGAACAATGTAAAACATACAAACTCAATTTTTCTTTAGTTACATGTTAAGGGGTGTGAAAAAATGAATATGTGATCATAATGTGAAATTTATTTTTGGAGTTCATAAATTTAATATTGGCACTGTTTATGTGAATTTTTAATTCAATTAATGTTGTTTAGTGTTGAAAATATTATTATCTATAAATGGAGAAAAAATAAATTTTATAGTACATGTATTCTAATGGTGAATATCTGCACAAATGATTGAAATCATTCTATTTGTTCTAAATTCTAATTTCATGGACAGTTGTGATGTATTTTCGATATGTGAATGGTGGAGAAAAGTATAGAAGATGATGTCAGTAGTATTGAAATGAGGATGACGATTTAAATACAAATTATATAATCTTATTACATATACCAATCACACTGAAACTCAAAATGCATTGTTTTGTGAAATGATTTCTATAAATGGTAACACATCATATTGATTGATCCTATTGAAATCCACTTAAGAAACTCACATAAAAAAATAATTTTTTTTGTTTCTTCCTTCAATGAATAATTTTATACATTACTATAAAATCAAAATTTTGAATTCAATATTAATTAGTTAAATGTAATGGACTATTAAAACTCTTTGTTGTGATCTTGTTAAAAATAAAGTGATTCACTATAGTTCCTAAATGTAATTTATAGAACCTATTAGAAAATTCCTTATTAATACATTGAATTGATTTTTAATATGTTTAGTTGGTAATGTAATTTTATCATGGTGAGGCCAAATATGTTATCATTTATATTAGATTTATTATTGAAACCTATATTAATAATAATCCTTGACTAAAAAACAATTATTGACCATGTTTATATTTTAAATAATTAATAATGCTAATATGAAATGAGATATAAATTTTTTGATGTACTTTATATTTAAAATTAATGTTTTTTGTTCTTTACATGTGAATGAATGACTACCTACATACACATGTAGTGAACTGGTGGAGGCATCATCTGTATAGATTCCCACTTCTATCACAAGTGAATGTTCAATTATAAAAATCATGACATGAAAAAAAAGGAGGACCTAAATGATGAACCATGGACGTAGCTTCGGTATCATATATTCATTCTTCCATCCTTATTTTAGGCACTTATGTGATATGGAGGTTCTTGGTAACGAGGATTACTACCAATGTTTTTACTATAAAGTTCAATTTCATCCTCGTTGCATGAAAACACCCCATAATCATAAATAAACAATAGTATCTGAAATGTTACATTAAACAACAAGTAACTCCATGATGTAATCCTCGTTTGATAGTAATTCACCATAGTTTTTGTTTTCGAACTCCACCAAACAATGGATCAACTTCTATTTAAAACATGAAATGAATTTCATATCTCATATCATATATATCTATTTCAAGACATGAATTTGTGTAATTCATTACAATGCACTCATCATCTTCTTAAAATTCATGGAAAAATTATATAATTATTCTAATGTACTCATGGGTATTCGTTAAAAAAACATGTTTACTAACCAAGAATATATGGTCTGAAATAAATATACAAAGATCAGAACAATAATTATGTCAAATATAGAATATTTCAAATACTAAACATCATACCTTAGACATAAAAATAATATTATCCCTAATTTCCTACAAATTATGATCTTGGATATTTTTATGATTTGTATTATGAAGCACTAGAAATGATCCCTACCTATAGTTATTCATATTAATCCTCGGGACAAATTTTTTATTATATGTGATTTTACATTGTACAAAATAAAATTTTTATCCATCTATATGGATCTTTATGTATCATATTTAGGTTGATTAACTAATATATTTTTTTTTCATTTTTTTAAAAAAAAATTAGAGACTGTATATTGTAGACATCGTTTTTAATATGTGGTATGTCATTCATAGAAAACTCTACGAATACCATTATGTTCCCACTAACCTTCATATGTAATATATAATCATATATGGTTTCTGAAAACTAAAAACATTGAGAGTGTCACCTAACCATATATACCATATTTGAAAATATTTCATCAATACGTAAATCAACCATTTCAACATAGAATCCTTAACAATCTCATTTGACACATTAAAACCTTTATGCTATAATTAATTCCTATAATCCAATAAATTTATGTCATATTAATTTATATTTATATTAATTTTATATATCATTTAATCATTATGAGATTTCATGTAATATACGAATAAAATATATTATCCCTTATAAAAAAGTATTCATTATTAAAACAATTACAATGTTTAGAAATCAAGAAACCATTGATGAATAAAAAATATTATTACAGTATAATAGAGTGAGACAATGATTAAAAAATTACAAAATAATATAAAATATTCAAATTAAAATGAAAAAATAGAATTAATTGAAAAAATACATGTATATTATATTGAATACATTTTCAACTTAAAAAAATCACAAATAGGTAATTTAAATGGAAAAATGAAATATAGGACACCAATATCTAACAAAACTCGTTAATATGTTACATATTAAAAATGTAAAATCATCTTTTAATAAAATATTTTATTAGAATAGAATATATAGCACAGTTGATACAATAATTATTGAGAAATAAAAATTTTCAAAAGCATGTTTCAATTCAAGATCATCTACTAACATTCTATAATTTGTTTGAGGATTAATCTGTATGACGCTTGAACTATTTACATATTGATTATATATTAGATTCAAAATGATATGAATCAAATAATTGAGGCCCCACCTATTCCTATTGTAGTCCGAATGCAACACCAAATGTCATCAAGTAATAGTTTGAGGGTCGGGGAATAACCCCATATTTCTATATCATAAAACAAGATAGACCTTAACCAATTTAATTCAATAATAATCACATTTTCAATGAAAATTATATCAAGATACAACTATACTATATACATATATATTCAAATAAATAGTACTCAATGCATGAGTGATACATTATGAAAAAAAACCCCACATGGGTATATATAAAAGAACATTACATTTGAAAAGTCCCTAAATTAGAAAGACATGACATGATAGAGAACTCCTCCCCATTGCGAGTAAATCTGGATAGGTCTGCAATTGAAATAGACATTACAAAAATCATGGACAATCAATCCTTATAAAAAATCAACATGAATAATGAGGTTATAGGATTAATGTAATTCCATCGTCACATCTACCGAGACCACCATCTATCAAGGTTAACAATAGAAAGACACCAACTTGTCTGGGAAAAAATCATTTGAAACTATTAATATGTTGAATAGTAAAAAAATTATAATACATAAAGTATAGATATCCCCACTATACCATTGATCCTAAATGTATGCATAGATCAAAAAATAGACACAAACCTAGAAGTAGATGAATCACTCATCCAATCCATCATTCATGTTTCTTATAAATAAAATAATAAATGACCCACTCATTGTTGTACATATTTCATATATGGTAACCCCAAACCCATTTATTAATATACATCAATATAGTGCTTCAATTATTAAAACCACTGGGAGAACCCATAATATTCTCTAGAATAGGTCCCAGTTATGAGGGAACTAACCACTTATATTAGAACCCCACACGTGTGTTGTAAAAGTGACAATTACCTATATATGAATGATCCCCCTCTATGTATAGGACAGATAAATGTGATATTATCAAGAAATTCATGAAATTAATAATATTAAAAACCTGAATCCCATAAAAACAATATGTAATCATAGTGGGATATGAAAACACAAGTTGGGGGAAGCCTCAGGATGGAGAGTATTAACCACATGCATAGTGGGCTCGTGCATCGCAAGAAGACTCCTCAGTCAAAGGAGTATTGGACCATATTAATAGTGTATGGTGGATTAGAACAGATTCATCACTAATGGATTACCGAATCCATATTCATTATGACTAACCACTCTGTATATATCTTAGGGGGGCTCTGAAATCCATGATGAAAGACAAGGGAACCATTCTTTATCATAGCATACCACAATGGTTGAACTAGCCCTGTGACATCTCTGATCATCATGCCCCAAACCCAATCATCATCCCAACTGAGATAAATCCAAAAACTACCAATACATCATTCTAAGCAACCAAATATGGATGGATAAAAACATATAATTTAATCATTCTAAACAAATACATATGATTGTTTATTTATTTTATATTACATACATATTACAAGGAAATCATAGAAATAACACCATAAAGGCAATTAAAGGCCATATGGTTACCCATGGATGAGCCAAATTTCACAATGTGGGTAGGGTATGTAGATGTATGACTCTAATTCACCTTATTTTCACCCCCCTCAATTGGGTTGGGAAGACCTACCTGACGTTATCATGACCTAGACAATGCACTTGGACCCATCGTTGAGCTGGACATGAGTGCTATCCTACCCCACTCATCATGTTGTGGTTTTTTCATGCCGGATGCACCCCACATAATAATAATTTTTGGGGGATACTAATATTAAATTATTTTCATGCTCTAAAAAACTCATAATTTTATTTTAGCGAAGCTTGTGGGTAAACATTGCACATCGAAATAAGAAGATCCATAAAATGATTTATTAAACGATAAATACTGTGATAAATTCATCATTTTACATCAATATGGTTCTGTATCATGAAAAACCAAACAATTAGATAATTACAAATGGTAAAAAAATAATTCCCTAGACAAAACAGCCTCTTTAAAGTCCTTTTTTTTCATCATTGAACTACTAATCCATGAACTCTAGAAATTCCTCAACCATAATGGATGCGCACATTTTTTTTTTAATTTAGAGAGGCATTTGAATCATGTTTTCATGATTATGTGATAAATAAATTGAAGAACTATTTGTTTTTGTATACATTTGTAGATAAAATGGAATACATTTTTTTGAATGAAAAAAGAACTTTGTAGGAATCATTATGTATACCATACAAAGAAAATAATTATAAGCATTGTTCATTTAAATGTTTTAATATTTATATTATGATGATTTTTTGGAGAGTAAAATCTAGGCATCGAATGGGTTGATTATACATGTTGATAGTTCTTAGGGTTATATCTTATTTTGGGATGTGTTTTCATAGGGTTATGTCATGTTTTGGATTGTCGTAGATTTTTATTATAACATGATTCGATGTGATTGTGATGTGATGATGTTGGGATATCGTGGAGAAAAATTATGGTGGTGATGATGTTGTTTTGGTTGTGAAAATGTGATAATGGAATTTTTCACATTAGGTGATAGTTGGTAATGACAATTTCTTGATGATATGATGGAGATTCCTCACACTGTTTGAGGGATTAGATTTCATATTTTTCCTGAATATTTTAATGGTTGTAGTGTTATGTAAGCTATTATGATGTGATACGATTATGATGTTGATACTTTTATAGGCATCTTATCATATAATTATATATCCCCAGTAACTCTAAATTCCATTTCGTATATATAACATTCAATATTTTTATAATATTATGTGATACAAAAAAATTTAAATTGCAAGTAATTTATAGTTTTCCCACTGTATTATTTACACTATTTCTGTGTTTATATGTAAAATGTTTTTTATCCCAAAACCATTATTCCATATGAATATAGATGATAATATCACGTGATAACCACTACATTGTTAGTTAATTTTTTTCTATATAGTTTTATGGATATTTAATCTATCGTTAATATAGATTGAGTAGTGTTAGATAATGATCATTAGCATTGTACTTAAATTATTGACTATACTTTTTTATGTTATTACATCATTCATGTAAAAAAAAATTGTATGATAATATTTCTTATTTAATTTGAAAATTCAATAGTTGTTTTTTTGATTTTCTTATTTTCAAGAGAATTTAGAGTGTAATGACTCTTAACCTCTTAATAGATACCCCTATTTCTAGATTTTAACTCATGGCCAAATTGTGGATGGATTCAAGGGATATTATTATTTCGTATTCCAACCTTCGAGTGTATTTTTTAGTAATTCTAAAAACACTCCAAAACTCAATTTTCTTATAGGGATGTTGTTTTCAATAATAAGTTTTAAAACACTATATAAAATATTCATGCATTGACACAAAAACATAAATCACATACTTTCCACTATTACCCCCTTTAATGCATATCATCTATTTAAATTAAACATAGATAGCCTCTACGGGAAACATAGAATAATTCCCCTAATTTTCATGTCATACATAAATTGTAGGACCATTAAAAATGATGGAGAGATAGAGAGAGAATTATTCTCGTATTACTTTATAGACCATTAAAAATAGATTAGATACACCTTTTATGGACATCATATCTCTCTATAATTAGTATAATGGATTCTTGATATCTATATCCATAAAAATTATTGATTAATGAATTTCAAATCATCAATATTGTAGTGTAATATTAATATCCCGTATTTCTAGAACTTGAGCTATAGAATATTCACATGGTTCATGAATGTATATAGGATTTTTGATAATGAATAAAAATGTGTGAAATGTTATTAATAATATAAAGTATATACAATGATATTTCTTGTAAAAATATCATCTATACAAAAAATAATTCATTCAAAATAAAGAATAATTGTTAATGAAGAAAACAAACAGGAAAAAAATTTAGATTATACTTTTAAAGAGGGATCTAAAAACACACTTATTATGTATTTGAATTTTGTGTCTCAAATATTAGAAAAAAAGATAAAATTATCCATTGTAAAATAATGAATACTATAAAATCGTAATATCACACATCAACAAAATATTATGTACTCTTTTAAAATTCTTTGTTATTTAAGGAATAAAAATTTATGGAACACCGTTATATAAAGATAACTAAATCACATGTTTGATAATTATTTTATTAGTTTATTATATAATTGTAAACTAATCTAAAAACAAGGTAGATAAAAATAGAATATAAGCTAATGAATCCAAAAACAATTCATACATATTGACTCAATTCATTCTTTTCATAATTCAGGTTTCACTAGAACTATTAAAAGTACAGACGTTTCTCCAATGATTCAACCCTGCCCAATTAATCAAAACGTTAATAATATATTTTTAATGTACGGTACAAGGTGAAATTAAGGGAAGTAAATTAACCATAAATTCATCTATGGGTTTCTAAACTACATGTAATGAATTTTTCACTAATTGTATAAATAAAATACCCATATATGATTGGTAACATTGTATATTATGAAAATAAAATTATAAAAAATTATATTATAACATATTGATATATAATATTATTTATAATTGAGAAATGAAATGCACCGAATAGAAATATTTATTAATGGTTGAATGATTTATATCTTTCTATTTTTTGGAAAGAATGTCTTAGAAATAATCCCATTAAATCCTAATATGTTTTATAGGTAAAATAGTGCACTTTGATTTTAAGGAGGAATGATACCATTTTATTTAATAAGATGTAAAATATGAATGTTATAATAAATGCGATGGATCAGACCTGGATAACACTTAATGGTGCACCGAGCTCGGTGCCCACATGGCCTGATGTGTATCTCCCCAATCTTAAGAGGCTCTTGACTAGCAGTGAGAGCGTTGGGTGTGTCTTTGGGGATATTATTCCATCATTAAACAGAGTCTAGAAAAACTGGTAGATATGAAATGTATTAATGATTTGAAGTTGTACAAGTAAATAGTAAATTCTGAAAAAATGTATTACATCACCAAGGATAATAATAACTTAATTAGATTCCACAATAGGTGATGTAATTTCATGTCACATGAAAGTTGGAAATAATGTATACAAGAGAATTTAATTATCATGTTCCACAATTTAAAAAACGATCAAAAATACTATATGATGAATCCTGAGTTCTAACTCTGCCATATTCAATCATTCTATCACATAAATAGTAATAAATAAAAAAATTTAATGGGGAATGCTTCCCTTTATCAAAAATTGTAGTCATATAATCTTATTTAGGTACTAAATGATGGCTGGAGATAGTGTGAGGTAAATCTCAGTAAGAAACCGCCAATGATGACTATAACATCCAACCCATGTAATGGAATCTAGCATTTTGTTGACATGAATATATAATGTAATACAGTAAAATGTGGCTAAATACTCATATATCTACTTTAGCCCTTGTTTGGTGTCTGTAAATGTAACCATTAAATTATAAAATTAATTATAATATTATTTTAATAGATGAACTGAGGAATGGAAAGCATTGGCCGCACCTCAGGATATTATAAGTAATAATGTTTCGAAAAATTTATAGGAAACCCTGAAATGATATATGATTAGTTATATCCAATGTATGCACCAAGGAAACGTAGATCCCATGGGTTGATTACTCGGTAGTATATTGGTCTCCTTAAGGGTAACAATGTTTTCCAAGGAGCGTAATGAAAAGAATATTACAATAATGCACCTATCGGGTCCAAGGTGATCATCCAAGGTAATATTTTTCATTGGAGTGATATGTCCCGATGAGCTATAGCCATGGCACCAACATGTTAATGTCGAATCAATGGAATTTATTTGAGGTATACTATAATAAATGTAAGGGATCATAAGGTGTCATACCGGTCATTCGAGGAATGGAACAAGTATAAGATCTAAATGGATATCAAACGATACCAGACACATGCTTGAATCAGAACATGGTTTTCAATTTTTCATGGCATTTCCCTCTCATAATTCAATATGATCTTGAGTTAGACCATTCCTATTTGATAACAATGTTAATAATAATTCAATCATCGCATGCCTTGCCTTCCATTACTGTGAATAGTTAAGGTATCATTGAATCCATTCATTTATTGGATCATGCCTTTCCTTACTATTTTTTAATAGGCCAATTAGAATATCAACAATTTAATCATGACATAATTATTCATTTTGTCCATTTTTTCAGTCCATTCACTTTATTAGTGTGATAAAGGAATGTAGCATGATTCTATTTTTTAAAACCATTTAGTAATATTCATTAATTTAGTTCCACTTTTCTAAAACCCTAAAACATGTAAATGGGTGATATATACATGCAACCTTTATTCAATTACTCTTAATATGGCTAGGTCATGTACTTAATACAAGTTCCATTTCAAATATCACATTTAATAATAAATTTGAAGCACATACCTTAGGCATGTCAAGTGTAGAGAATACATTGTACTATACATTATGTAATTAACATTATTAATAAGATATTTATGTAACACCCCATCATTTCATAGTATGTTATCAATTTAAAGTAATCCAATAGCTTGTTCTACACATAACAATTAGTACAAGCGCACCACGAATTACAAACTAGCCATTCAAAAAGTGGTTATGAATTGTATTAATAAAATTATGAATTTGATATATATCATATATAATTTTAACATTAACCTTATGAGTTTCTTGGACATAATATTAGAACAAATTCAATTTTCCAAATATAAGATTAAAGTTTCAAAAAAAATGATGATTTTCCACCATTTAATGGAAAAAGCTATTTAAATCCAATATTTGAATCTTTTATGTATTAAATTTAGTGAAATTCAGTTATTCTTTAGAATCGGTACATAAAAATAAAGTTTCGATAGATTTTTTCAACGTTTAGAATAAAATTCATATTTAGATTAATAGTGAAAAATACAAAATTTTAATTTAATTCAACTTTTTTAATTGAATTAATTTATAGTAATGATTTATTATTTTTATTGATTTTAAAGTATAATTATATTATATTTTTACCATTTAAAATAATATAGTTCATTATATGTAATTTTACATTTATATTAGATATAAACACATGTTAATCTTTTGATAGTTTTTACTTTTCAAAAAACTGTTTTCTGGTATTGACAATGAAAATTAATTTTATGTTAATAAATGAAAATTTTATGTTTTAAATTTTGTAAAATAGTCTTCATTTCTGAATTTATAATATCAAAATTATATTATTTTTAATATTTTGTATTTTCTAAAAACTCTGAATTTTATATGAATAGTGAAAAATAATGTTTTATTGTTTAAAATGACTATTTATTTAATAATTATTTATTTTGTTACAATTTATTTCAATTTAAATTATATAAGTAATAACAATATTATTCCAATGTAATTAATTTGAATCATTTTATAATAAAATTATGTATATAAAATTTTATTGAACTTTTTACAATTTTTACCCAACTTCAACACACATTTTCAAATATTCATATAACATAATATTACTGGTTCTAGGAATTGAAATTCAAAAATACATGAGACACCATTTTCAATAAAAAGTTATTTTTTTAAAAAAGATGAAAATATATTTTGGTGAATTGTCAATTTTTACTTTTCTTTACCATAGTCAAAAGTAAATAGGTGATAAAATGTAAAATTGATATTATAATTACCCTGAAAATGTCCTAATTCTACTAGATATGTTTATTTTGACCAAAATCAACATTATAAATACAATATGATACTTTTTATCAACTTGTATTAGATTAGGATATTTAATATTATTTTATTTAACGAAGAGTTAAAATGTCAAATTCAACTTTTTAATAACTAAACTATTTTTAATATAGAATTATTCATAAGATAAATTCAACAATAAATATTCATTAGAAAAATAAAAATATTTCCTATATCATAATATTTATTTATAAATTTTAGTCATTAAATAATTAATATAATTAATAACCTAATGGTGTTGCAACAATTAACATATCAATGAAATATTAAAATAATTGATGTTATAAATAAAAAAATAAATTTAAATTTATACTTTTTATGAACTAAACGAATCATTTAATTTAATATAAAATTATAGGATTAATTCAAATAATTTTTTTCCATGTAATATTGTTGTTATGGATTTCACCAAACTCAATACTAAATACTGTCAAAATTGACATAAATATATTTTTAAAAAAATACTATTTTATTATATGATAAAAAAATTCAAAAAATATAATATTCGGCCAATGGACATATATAAGGTTATATATCTCATTAATGAACCACTCATTCTTGTCATGGAATTTTATAGTTACTTTATTAACCATATTATATAAAAAAACGAAAAAACAAGGGAAAAGTTAAATTAGTTGACTAAGCGTTAAATCTAAATGATATGGTTAATATAGTGACCTAAGCCGGTCTAAAATCTATTAGCTGTGATTTTTTATACCCATATCCACCTTATCCTCAATATAAATTTATTTAGGGCCATTAAAAATAAAAAAATGTTTATAATAAATTGATAGTTAATGATATTTCTGAAGTGGCCCTCACATCTCTTATAAAAGTGTAATACACTTATCTCTAATTAAATACACCACTGCCCTTTGGCTCGACCTAAACCTACTAAACTATCTTCGAAATTACCCTCATTTCATCCAAGAGTCCTTACATTGATCATAAATCCAACCTACAGAGACCTTTTCATAAAATTGAAAGGAAGAACCCAAAAAAGATATAATTATTTCATCAAGTCTTTCAAAGTTCTTTTCTTCTTCCACTTCTGATTTCAACGTTGTTTACATAAAAAATATTTATAATTAATTATAAAAACTGATATTTTATTATAAATATGGTACAACCATATTCATTATTCTATCTACTCAATAAATGATAATGTCATCATACGTGCATTTGTATGGATTATCGTGTCCACTTCATGGTGTAGTTTTTTATTCAACACATCATTATTTAGAAAGGTATAATAATGAGTAAAAATTATGTTAATAATAGACATAACATTTTAATGGTTCTGTGTATATAATATACCATCCAATTAAATACTATTTCACCATCAATAGAATGGCATTCTTGCTCGTCCATATGAACGTATTACCGTCTCCACCATGTGATGAGATTTCATTGCCCAACATTACCATTCATGAAAAAATTTCATTTAGAGAATATAAATAATTTTTAGGAACTTAATATCATTCTTTATATGAATAAAATACATCTTATCCATAACAAACATGGCTGACATAACAAAACATATAAAGTAAAACAGATAAGTTACTACCAAAAACAATGACACTATTGAAATATTACTAACAATGTAACATTAAAAGATCAAATATTCAATCATATTAATGTAATTGGTTCCTGTATAAGATAAAAAAAATTAATTAACTATTATAAATGTGTTTAATAAATCCTAAACTATGGAAAAGTACAAGGTATTGGGTTTTTATCTCACTTTGTATTCCATTGAGATTAATGCTAAATTTGCCACTATTTACTTTGGTGTGGTATATTTACTACCCATCATTGTATTAATTGGGTAATATACTTAAATTTGTGGGTATTTAAATCTTCATTTTATGATCCTTCTTTCTTGGTGTGTATGTTTTGTAAGTTAGCAAATCAGTAAGGGAATTTTTAATAACAATTTTTTCTTAATAGGTTTTAGGCATACATCATTGAATATATTACTACATGATTATGTGTAGAATCACTATTATTTAATTTATGTAGTAATTTCATCTATGCTTTGAGTGTATATACTTTTGATACATATAATCACCCCATTTATAAATTCTCAATTCATTGATATAATGATGAAAAAATAAATCTTAACTCAATTTCATTTCATTGAGTTAAACATCAAGTCATTGGTTTCCATTTTTACAAGAATTGTGTGAATGTCCTATGATTTATTAACACTGAATATTAAATCATATTGAGTGTACATATATTTTTTACACATAATTATGTTATTTATTTATCAATAATATAAGGATATAGTCATTATAAGGTATTTCATATCAATTTACATTCCATTGAGACTAATTTGATGTTATTCTCCAGTTCAATTTTATATAGTGTATATATTGTCCTTTGACATATTATATGATGAATACATTAATTCTAATGATATTACAATGTTTTTATTAATTTTATTCCTCAAATAATTGTTTTTAATATTCTTTCATTTAGTTATGAAATCTTTACGTAAAACTGAATTTTATATGATTTAAAGATATATTCATCTAAATATTTACCCTTAATTTAAATATTTTAAAAAGTGGTTTAAATGATTTATTTATATTAACATTAATTTTTTGAGATTACTTTACAAATTTTTATAGTGATATTGGAAAATTTGATTCAAAAATCTATTTTAAATAACTATTTTCAAAATAGTGCACCATTTAAATGTTTTCAAGAAAAAATCGATATTTCACTCAAAATAGTTTTTCTGATTATTTTCATCTATGTAAATATCATTCATTGTATTTTATTCATGATTGAGGGTTGATTATTATAACATAATCGTCTATATTTTATTGAATGAGTTATGTTTAACCATGGATGTGTTGTATTTGTACCATTCATGGTTTGTGGTTAAAGTATTAACATTTTGTATGCTAGTTTTGATACAAATGTTTATGTAACGTTTCAAACATTTCATATGAATAATTCATTAGATGTAGTAAGTGGAGGAAGAATACAACTATAGATCCTAGATATATAGGTAGATCTCATGATTCACACTACTGTCTTGGCACAATGCCCTGACAAAATATTATTTGTAATCTTGGAAGGAGGCATTGACTATGTGGTTATGATATCAAACATTATGCATTATACCATTATGAGATTATATATTGATATTACATGTGATTATTAAACTAGATAAATATCTATTAGAATATGTAAATAGAATCATTTGATTTACATTTTCCATATTATAATGTATTTTATGTTTAAAAGGCTTGTGTTTTAGTAATATATATTTCCTTAAATGTTTATTCTTATTTATAAAAGTTTTCACTATACTGTTATCCCAACGGGTCATATAATCCCACAACATTTTTATGTTTTATTTTTACCAGTATGTGAAGAAGTATATTAAGATTAAATTGGAGTAATATTCTAACGGTTATTATTGTGTTAAAGGGGGACACACTGTTGTTGTTTCTATATTTCATGATATAATGTAAAACATATGTATGAATCTAGTACTTCCAATGCTACTAAAATAGTCAATATTTCAAGACGTGATCTATTTTGACAATTATAATGTTAGGTAATAATGGATTGACTCTAGGTAACTATGTTCAGGGCATTATATATAGTATCATATAAATTTAAAACAAAACATGGAAACTATATTTATAAAAACTCTCATTAAAGAACATTATCCTAAGATAAATATTGATGATTAGAATAGTGGAACATCCAAAAAACCAGATGTGTAAATATTATGCGCGTTTTACATGATAATATATCCCTGTATAGATACAAGAAGGTAGTGGAGGCTCTGGCACAGATGTAAAAGTGAGTTAAAACTCTAACAAGGAGTTTCGGGCTTGACCCCCGGTATTTGGGTACACAAAAACGAGCCTTACAGCACTCTTGGTTACGACGCTCCTAGGGGAAATAATTATGAAAATTCACATTTTCATTAAAAAAATTATTTAAATGATTTTGATATAATATTAGAATAAATTACATTGGTTAATCCTATGGAATTTTAAATGGAAAATAAGCTATTATGATTTTCATTAAATGATTTTATAACTATTTTTACTCATAATATGATTTCAGGTTTTAGTTTATTTCTAAATTCTAAGGATTTCATAGTAACATTGAACATGACGTAGAAGTTGGGAATAGTGGTGGAAAAGGGAAACCCAATGTAATTATGGTGGGCGTAAAAGATAGTATGATCATGCCAAATCAGTTTTCCAAAAATATTATCAGCAATATATACATTAACCAACTCTCAAACACAATAATGTAGATAAAGGTGAAGGTTGATAAGAGCTTTAGTAGTGGATACTATGGAGAATAGAAAGCTCAATTTCTATAATGGTGGAAATGTGGAAGGAGAAACACAGTAAAGTGTCTCTATGGAAAAAATAAATTCTCTATTTGTGATAAAAAGGACATAATGTAAAGAATTGTTGCAGAAAAATGAATAGTACAATGGAAGAAAATAAATATGATCCTAATAATCATTTTACAATCCTTTTCCGTAAATATAAGGGACCTGGGAATTGAACTATTCATTGTCCTATTCTATGGAATAACCCATATGTCATGGAGGAACCTATGTGAATATAAATGGATGGTGAAATGTTTAAAATCATTAATTCTCTTTGTTGATGTGATTAATTTGGAAGACATTTCTCCTATTTGTGTAACCCTATTGTTTATTTTTTTTAAATTCAATTTCAAAAGGAATTATTTTTCTCATGTGGATATATTTATGGAGAACCATTTGGGTTTATATGATCCTTGAATTTGAGTCAATTTCATGTTATTACTTTTTGGGAGTTAAATGCCAAGAAAGAGAAAACATTTTTGGTTAAAATAAATTAAGGTTATTTTTTTAGTAATTTATATCCATTTTGGGAATGTTATAATATAATATTGTTTTTGAAAAAGGACAACCTGTTGACCATTTGACAACACGTCATGTCAGAAAAATTAGTGGGAATCAAACCCACAACCAAAGTGGTTCTGAGATTTATCGCCTACCACTACAATATGTGATGTCCCTAGTTAGTATGACTAATTATTTTTAGTTAAATGATTTTATGGATAAAAAATATGTTGATTTTGGGACCTTATGATTTACTATTTGTATATAAAATAATTTGGTTCTTATGTTATAATATTTATTTTTGAAGATGTTCTCTCTTTTAGGATCACTTAATGCTTAAGGAATATAGAATACTTTCGGATTTCATTTGAGGAGTAGTGGGGGATTTTTATTTTGGATGAATTTATGTTTTTATTTTGGACATATAGATATTTGGTTTATTTATGGAAATGATTAAACTATCATAGATAATATGTGATTCAGTTAATTAGCATTATGTATGTGACATTAGGAGTTGTTGATGTTATTTGGAGATAAATGATATGATTTATCGTGGAAGACTATGTGATAAAATCTTTCTAAATATTGGATTTCAAAATTATTTTGTATTATTCTGAAGAATTATAAGGACAATTTTTTTGAATGGTATTTTTTGAACATTTGGTATTGTTTGTTTAATTTGGGATATTAAGAGTAGTATTTCTATAATTAATTATTATTTTTGGGGATGAACAGATATTGTACTAGCCATTATAGTTTTTTTTAATGTCTAATGATAGGGGAAATATATAATTCAACTTGTTTGGATTATATTATTATATTGATGTTTAATCTAGTGTTTTATGTCTGACCTTGTCCTCTTCAATACTCATCGTATGGTGAAATGATGAGTTTGTTGTAGAAATTTATTAAGAAATGAAAATCTACTTGAATAGTAATAATATCTCATAATGTTCTTAGTAAATATCATAAATAAATTAAAAAAAATATTTAAAGGAACTTAAAACATAAACATTTTCTTTTTAATCTTCATACTGTGTAACCAAAACTGTTTAACCCTTCACATGTCTATCGTTTTTTAGTAGATAACTTTTTCCTGATGTGGGATTTCAGCAATGTTGTTTTGAAATGTCAAACCCTTTGTTTTTGTTTCCTAGTTTAAATTTCGAGAACAAAATTATTTGAATGAGGGTATAATTTAACACCCCATGAGTTCATAGTATGTTATATCTTCAATGTAATTCAATTGCATGCACTACACACCACACCGAGTTCGAGCGCACCACGACATAAAAATTTGGATATTCAAAAAGTGGTTATAAATATTATTAACTACATTTTGAATTCCATAAATATCCTATATCATTTAACATAAAACATTATATTTTCCTATAGATAATATAATGAAAAAATAATTTTTCATATAAAATAAGTAGTTTTTAAAAAATGATGATTTTACACCTTTTAATGGAGAACCCTTTTTGAATCAATTATTTGATTCTTTTATATATTAAAATCATTGAAGTAAAATTATTATTTTTAATCGGGACAAAAAAATTTATTTTGGATACATTTTTTGTACTTTCTGATAACTTTCATATTTTGAAAAATATTAAAAAAATTATAATTTAAAATAATCTTATTAGTATAAATAATTTATCATGATAAATTAATAAATATAGTAGTTTTAAAGTATAATTAATTAATAATTTTTTCATTTAATATAATTTTGTACATTGTATGTAATTTCACATTTATAATAGACATAAACACATATCAATCTTTTTATAGTTTTTACATTATAAAAACCCTCATTCTAGAATTGACAAAAAAAATAATTTTAAAATTATTAATGTAATTAATATTTTTTGAATTTGGTAAACTAGTCATCATTTTTGTATTCGAAATTTTAAATTTATCTTACGATGATTTTTGGTTTTTAGATGAATAGTTTAAAACACTCGATTGTTGTATAATACGAAATTTTTATTTAAAAAATTACTTATATGATTTAAAATTATTTTAATTAAAAATAGATACAAAAAACCTATATAAGTCAAATGTAATTAATTTGAGTTGTTGTATAATAACAATAGGTATATAATTTTTTTTACATTTTACCATATTTTACCCACCTTCTGTGCACATTTGAAAATTTTCATAAAAGATTATTTTACCACTTCTGTGAATTGAATTTCAAAATTCTGAGAAACATGGTCGACATCAGTATGTAAAATTTGGATCAATAATAGGAAAATAATTTTCATTATTAGTAACATTTTCTATTTTTTTAACAAGGTTAAAAGTAAATAGTGTACATAAAAGTAAAAAAGATATTATAATTTCCCTAGCACATGTCCTAAATATTTTGGATAACTGTATTTTGACAAAAATAAACCTTTGGAATAAAAAATTATCTTTTTAATCCCCTTGGATTATATTAGAACATTTAATATAATTTTATTTAAAGAAGAGATAAAAGTTTTAAATTCAACTTTTAATAAATATACAATTTTTAATATGTGGATATATATAAGATAAATTTGACAGTAAATATTAATTAGAGATCCAAAAATATTTCCAATATCATGGTAACTTAGTTATTATTTTTATTCTATAAATAATTAAATTTATTTATAACACAATTATGATGTTGTAATTATATTATTAATGAATGATTAAAATAATTGATGTTATAAATATTAAAATAATTTTAAATTGATACTTTTTATACATTAAAAGAACTTTATATTTTAATAAGACTTGATATGGTTAATTTAATGATTTTTGTTTCGATGTAATAATGTTGTTATTAATTTCAACAAAAAAATACTAAATAGTGTCAAAATTGATATAAATGTGATTTTAAAACAAATACTATTTAATTATATGACAAAATACTCCATAAAATGTAATATTTAGAAAACGTTTATGTAAGGTTCGATATGCCATTACTGAACAACATGATATTCATATGTCATTATAAAGTATGTTTATTAACCAGGTAATTGAAAAATATAAGAGGATATGTTTAAAGATAAACTATTTAACGATGAGTTAAATCTAATAGATAAGTTAAATATGGTGACCTAAACATATCTAAAACCTATTGATTAAGAGTATTTAGACCCATAACAACATTACCCTCAAAATAAATTAATTTTTAGACATTAGGAACCAAAAATTATTTTATAATAAAATAATATTTCAATCTTTTCCTAAAGTGCCCCTCACATATCTAATAAAAGGGAACTTCTTCTTCTCTAAAATTTACTCCCCAAATCTATTTGGTTCGGCCATCCCCTATAAAAATATCCTACAAAATAACCTCAACTAAAACTATATGCCTTACTTTGATCCGAAAGCCAATCAATGAAGTCCTTTTGATCAAATCAAAAGGAAGCACCCAAAGAAGAGGTTATTATTTCATCACCTCTTTCGTTGATATTTTTATGTTCCATATCCTCATTCATTGTTGTTTCCATAAAAAATAATTACCCCAGTACCATATACATTATTATATTTTATTATAAATATGGTAAAACCATATTAGTTATTATATCCATCCTATGAAAGGTAACATCCCCATACGTGCATATATATGAATTACTATCTCCAAATCGTGGTTTAGTTTTCTATTCAACACATCATTATTTTGATGTGTATAATAATGAGTATAATTGATGTAAATAATAAATACAACATGTGAATGGTTCTGTTTATATAATATACCATCAAATTAAATACTATTTCACCATCCATATAATGATATTTCCACTCATACTTACGAATGGTTTACCGTCACCACGGTGCGATGAAATTTCAATCCCCAACATAACCATTTTAAAATAATTTTCATTTTGAAAATAAAAAATAAGGTTTAAGAACATAATATCATTATATATACGAATCAAATACATCCTCTCCAATACAGACATGATTTACATAATGAATCTTAAAAATTAAAATGTATCATTTAACACCTGAAACAATTATAATATTTAAATATTAATAACAAAGAAATATTAGAAGGTTATAAATGATATAATATTTATTTATTTGGTTATTGTATAATGTAACAACAAGTAATTGAATATTATACCATAGGTTAATGTACCCTAATATAAAGAAATTTTCTAATTAAGGGCTTTTCCTCTCACTTTTTGTTCTTCTAAGATTCATGATAAAATTTCTAGTATTTCCTTTTATGAGGTGTATGTTCTCACCATGATTGTGTTCATTGTGTAATATACTATAATTTATTTGTATTTAACCCTTCAATTTATGATCCTTCTTTAATGGGGTGTATGTTTTGTATGGTACCAAATTGTTAAGGGAATTTCTATTTTCAATTTCCACTCATTAGGTTTTACGCATAATTTATTTATTATTTTACACAAATATCATGTGTGGAATCACTATTTATTTATTTATTTAGTAATTAACAATCCACGTTGTGTGGATATAATTTTGATACAAATAATCACTCCATTGTTAAATTCTCAACTCATTGATATGAACTTGATAAAGGTATTCTTAACTTAATTTCAATTCATTGAGTTAAACATCCAATTAATTGCTTTTTTTACAAGAATATGTGTGAATGATCACTGATTGATTTAAAATAAATTTTAAATCATATTTAGTTTATTTATATTTATCTCACATAATTATGTCATTGATTTATCAATAATCAAAATATACAATATTAATAATGGATTTCATTGGAATTTATGTTCAATTGAGTCTTCTTTGTTATTATGCACCAATTCACGTTTATATGGTGTATATACTATCATTTGTCATATTATAATATTAATCCCTTTATTATCAGTAAATTTTAATGTTTTTAATAAATATATTCCAAAATTATTTGTATTCTAGCTTCTTTAGTTAGGTTATGAACTCCTTATGTAAAAAATTATTTTATCTGTTTTAATGATTTATTATGATAAATATTTCTCATCAATGTCCATGTTTTAAAAAATTGTTATCAGTATTTATTTATATGGACATGAATGTTTTGAAATTACATTCAAAATTTTAAAAGTTTTATGGGACACTTTTATTAAAAAATATATTTTAAACATCTTCTTTGATAAATAGTGCCAATTTTAAATGTTTTCAAGATGGATGGGATATTTATCTCAAATAATTTTTCTTATTATTTTAATCTTTGTAAACATAATTATTTATATATTCTTCTTTATTGGGGATAATTTATTATAACATAATCATCCATATTTTATTGAATGAGTTTTTTTTTACTGTGGATGTTGTATTTTAATACCATTCATTGTTTATGGTTAAAGTGTTAAAATTTTGTATGCTAGTTTTAATACGAATGTTTATTTCTGTTTCATCCTTTTATTGATGTGGAATGCATTAGACATAGTAAGTGATAGGTGGAGGCCTAAATAGATTTTCAATTCATCGATAGGTCTAATGAGGAAAACTAGTGACTTGGAATAAGGCCATGAAAAAATCTTATTTGTAGTCTTGCAATGAGGCCTTGAATATGTGGTTATGATGTCCGAAATTTTTCATTACATTATTATGAGATTAGAAATTTATATTACATGTGAGAATTAGAATAGTATAATATCCATGTGAATATGTAAATGGAATTATTTGAATTATCATTTCCATATTATACTGATGTTTATGTTTAAAAGGATTCTGTTTTAGACTTATACATTTACTTAAATTTTTATGTTTATTTATGTCAGCTTCATATAGAATGTTATCACTAATGATCATCTGATCTTACCACATTATTATGTTTTATTTTTCCTAGGATGTGATGAATTATATAATGATTTAATTACATTAATATGATAATGGATATGAGTATGTTCAATGTGGACACACTGTTGTTGTGTTTTGATTTCACAATGTATTGTAAAGCATATGTATGTATCTCATAATTCCAATGCTACTTAACTAGTCAGTCATTCAAGATTTGAACTATTGTGTTCTTTCCAATGTTTTTTAATAATTCACTAACATTCGGTAACTATGGTATGGGTGTTAAAATTTAATATAGGAATGCGTACACATATGAAGGTCTTGAAACGGAACACCGTAATAGTGTCTCAAATGTGTCGAAGCACTAAAAAAGAAATTTTGGCATGCCATCTTTCATGGGATGGATAGATTGTGACTGTATCAACAAACAAGTGATTAAATATTTTGAGCGAGAATAACCACATTGTTTTAATGATTATAATAATGGAATTATAATTCAATAAACTGATGATTATGAAATTGGTGGGCCCCAGACAGATATTCAAAAATCAATGAACTTTAGGGATGAGTTATAGAACAACAAACATAGGTGCCTATGACTCTAATACTAGGATATATATACTCTTTATTTTCCTAGATATATATTATCTCTATAAATAGGATAAAATTCCCAAACCATGATAACTAGGTAAAGATCAAATAAGATAAATAATGGCTCAAATACACTCAATTACTTACTGTTGGGAATCCAACCTGATGAATGGAAGATCAATAAATTGTTTTATGATAGAAATATAATTATCTATACCTTAGTTCATTAAAATATTCATGAAATTAGAGGCGTGTGTTACACCCCAAGCTTCCACGGTACACTTCTCTTTGAATAATATAGTACCGTGTGTTGTATGCAACTTTGAGTTCTAACACGCCACAACCAATCAAACTAGTCATTATGAATAGTAATACCCACTTTTAGAAATTTTATAAATTTTATCATTCAATATGGACTTCATTTTTGGATTCAGAATACTGAAATTTGTTTAGGGTGAAATTTTTGTACTTTTCAGATAACATTCATATTTTCATGAATATTGAAAATTACTAAATATTAATAAAAAAGAACTTTTTTAATAGAAATAAATAATAGTGATTTATTTTGAATTTTAGAGTTTTAAAAGTATATTTAGAATATATTTAGAATATATTTTTACCATTTAATATATTCCATAGTTAGAATCAGGAGGTCCAAATTGTGTAAATTGGTAACTCTTATTTTTATTCATTTTGAATAATTACTTCGGTAAATATTTTATTTACCATTGTTAAAGGGTAAATCCAGCAAATAAGGGTAAAAAAATAATATTATAATATTATAAATTTATCCTAAAACGTGACCTAACCATATTGGTTGATACATTTCCGACCATGGGCATATTTTGGCCGATTTTGGGACCCCATGGAGCCACTTGTATATTATAGGGACACATTATATTAATTAAGTTAAAGTAAATACAAAAATAACATAAGCATATATCATTTAGATAAACAATATTACATAGGGTTATATATATATATAATATTTTTGACTATAAATATAAATTAGAAATATAATAATACTTCCAACAAAATTAAATTTTATTTATATTTTTTAGACATTAAATAATTATATTTATTTATCACAAAATAATGATGCAGTATTTTCCTTATTAATGAAAGAATCTAATAATAAGTATTATAAATGTAAAATTTAATATAATTTGAATTTTTTGATGACATCCATGAATTTTATCGGTTAATATTACATATTAGGATTACTTAAATGAATTTTATTATAATTAATAATGTTTTTTAGACTTTAAAAAATCAATTATTAAATATAGTCAAAATTGACATAAATGAGTTTTTAAAACAAATATTATATTATTAATTCAGATTATATTCTAAAATTATATGATTCGGCCAAAGGACTTATATAATTATATTTATATCATTAATGGACCACTTTGGGTTTACATTGAAGTATATAGTAGTTTTATTAACTATATAATATAAAAATACAAAGACACAAGGTAAGTGACAAACAAATTAACTAAGAGTTAAATATAATTGATAAGGTTAATATAGTGACCCAAACCTATCTAAATTCTATTGGATGAAAGTATTTAGACCCATACCCACCTTATACTTATAATAATCTACTTTGGATCCATTAGAAACTGAATATTAATTTATTATAAATTAATATATTATGTTTTTTCTAAAGAGCCCCTCCTCCCACTTATAAAAGGACACCACTTATAACAAATTTATCATACCATTAAATCCTTTTTGTTTGGACAAAATCTGACAAAATACCCCCTAAGATATCCTACCTTAATCATAGAGGACTTTATTTAGTCATAAATCCATTCTAAGGATCCATTTTGATCAAATCAAAAGGAAGACCCGAAGAAGAGGTAATGTTCTCACCACCCTTTTTCAGGTTCCTTTCTTCTTCAACTTCTTCTTTATTTATTTTTACATTAAAAATTAATAACTCCAGTATCTTTTATATACTTTTATGTTATTATAAATATGGTACAACCATATTCAGTATTCTATCAATCCTATCAATGACATGTCACCACAGGTGTGTACGTACAACCTACTACCTCCACGTCGTGGTGTAATTGTTATTAAAAACATTATTATTTGGATGGGTATACTAATGATGTGTAATTCATGTAAATAATAAATATAACATGATAATTATTCTATATATATATGATATTCCATCCAATTATATATTATTTTAATATCAAAATAATGTTATTGTCGGTCATGCGTACGTACAGACTACCGTTTCCACGAACGTGATGAGATTCATTCCCCATCGTATCCATTCCAGTCTAATTCTTATTTTATGAATAAAATTAATGTTTAAGGACTTGATATCGTTAATTATATAAATAAGATACAACTTAACCATAAAAAACAAGACTTATGTAAAAAAACATATAAATCAACATGAGTAAGTTATCACCCGAAAAGACGATAATACTAAGATATTATTTACAATGAAATGTTAAAAGATCATTTATTTTATCATATTAAGTTATATGATCCTTTTATAATTCAATTAAAATTATTTCAACATTATACAGGAGGCTAACCTACCCTCGACCATGGAAAAATTACAAAGTAATAGGTTTCTTATCTCAATTTTAATTCCGTGAGAATTCCATTGTTCACCACTTATTTATTGCATGTAGTGTGTGTAATTCCCATGATTGTATTCATTGTGTAATATAAATTAATTTATGGGTATTTACATTATCAGTTTATGATACATATTTTATGGGTCTATGTTTCTTATGTTACCAAATTGATAAGGGAATTTTAAATTTTAATTTCCACTCATTCAGCTTTACGCATACTTCATTTATTATTTTAGTCCAATATTATGTGTGGAATAACTATTCATTTTCATTTGTCATAATTTACACTCCCCTTTCTGAAGATATAATATTGATTCACATAATCATTCCATTGATTAATTCTTATGTCGTCGATATGAACTTGATAAGAGTAATTTTAACTCAATCTCTATTTATTTGATTAAACATCCAATTCATTGGTGTTATTTTTACAAGAATATGTGTGAATGTCCTCTGATTGATTTACACTGAATATCCAATCAAATTGAGTGTATTTATATTTTTGACACATACTTATATCATTTATTTATCCTAAACCTATGGATACAATCTTTATAACAGACTTAATCTCAATTTACATCCCATTGAGACATCTTTGTTGTTATACACCAAATCACTTTTATATGGTGTATATAATGTAAATTGACATAGTATATCATAAATACCTTTATTCTCATGATATTAAAATATTTTTCTTACCTCAATTATTTAGATTCAAGTGACTCTTTTTGGTTAGAAACTCAAACTAAAATATCATTTTTAAATGTTTAAAAGATTTATTCTTCTAAATCTTACTCATTAATGTCTTTGTTTTAAAAATGATTTTAAGGATTTATTTATATGATCATTATGGTTTTAAAATTAAAATTACTTTTAAATGTTTCAATGTGTTATAGGACACTTTGATTCAAAAATCTTATTTAAATGGCTTCTAGACAAATAGTTTGACTTTTAAATGTTTTCATGAAAAAGGGGGATATTTCTCTCTAATAGTTTTGATGATTATTTTCATCTATGTCAATATCCTTCATTATTCTTGATTGAGATTAATCTGATACAATAAAATCTTCCATATTGTATTGAATGAGTTATTTTTGACTGTGGATGTGCTATATTTATACCATTCATTGTTTGTGGATCAAGTATTGACATTTCGTATGCTAGTTTTTATACAAATGTTTATGATATATTTCAAACTTTTCATATAAGGAATGAATTGGGAATATTAAGTGATAGGTGGAGCCCACTATAGCTCCTAGATGCATCCGTAAGTCTCATGAGATAAACTAGTGTCTTGGAACAAGGCCATGAGAAAATATTATTTGTAGTCTTGGCATAAGGCCTTGACTATGTGGTTATGATAGTCTGGCATTATGCATTCCATTATTATGAAAGTGGTTATTGATATTGCATGTGATTATTCGACTAGTAGAATATCCATGTGAATAAGTTAATGGAATTATTTAATTTTATCTTTGAAATATTATTCTGATGTTCAAGTTTAAAATTCTTTTGTTTTAGTTTTACATTTCATTAAATGTTTATGTTTATCTATGAAAGTTTCCACTATATTTTTATCCTTACTGAGCATCTAACCTCACCCCTTTCAGTGATTTATGTTTCCCATTATGGGAAGAAGTAATTTATGAATGACCTGTAGGTATAGTATTTGTGGATATGAAGACAATATATTGTTGTAGTTTTTTTAATTTTATAATGTAATGTAAGACTTATCAATATATCTAGTGTTTTCAATACTAATAAACTAATCTAACATTCAAGACTTGATCCTTTGTGATCATGCCAATGTTATGTAATAATGCACCGCCTCTTGGTAACTGAGGTCAGGGCGTTACAGTTGGTATCAGAGAATGTTTAGTACAAAACTTGAAAACTAGATTTAGTTAAATTCTGATTAGAGAACATAGCCCTAAGATAGACATTGAATATTCGTATAGAAGAACTTCCTAGAATTTTGGTATCAGATAGATTTTGTTTTTTTTTCAAATTAATACATCCCTGTATGGATATTAGCAGGTAGATGTCACTCTGGCATAGATGTACCTAGGGGTAAAACCCAAAAACACCGCATTGAGATAGACTTGAACGGGAACTAGTGCACGACAACGGGCCTTGAGGCACTCTTGGTTACGACACTCTCGGGGGATATGATTAAGATAATTAACATTTTAATTACAAACCAATTTTATGTATTTTAATATAATATGAGAATAAATAACATTGGTTAATCCTAAGGTGTTTTAAATTGAGAAAATGGAATCATGATATTCTCAAAATGATTTTATGACTACTGTTACTCACATAATGCATTGTGGTTTTAGTCAATGGCTGGAGTCCAGTGAAGTCATAGTAACATTGAGAATGATGTACAAGGTGGGAATGATGGTGTAAATTAGAAACAAAATGGAATGTCGATAGGAATAAAATATATCATGTTCATTCCAAATCAGTTTTCCAAAAATATGATCAACAACATATATATTAACCAACTCCCAGACTTAATAAAGAAGAGAATTATGATGAATGATAAGAGCTCCAACAGTGGAGACCATGGAGAAAAGAATCCTAAATTTCCATCATTTAGAAAATGTGGAAGGAGACAACCAGGAAAGTGTCTCAATGAAAAAAAGAAATGATTTATGTGTAGGAATGAAGGACATAAAGTGAAGAATTGCAGAGGAAATATGAAGAGTTCAATGGATGAAAATCAAAATGGCCCAAGTAATATATTTACAATCATTTTCTATAAATGTAGGGGACGTGGACATTACATGAGTGAATGACCTATTCTATAAGATATTTTCTTGTTCAACTAAGATTATATGTGGAAATACATGGTTGTAGAAATGGTTAAATGTGTTAGTGCTCCTTGTTGATGGTATTACATTGGAATAATTTTCTCATTAATTTGTAACCCCATAAATTTCCATGTGAGAATGATATTTGAGGAAGTCTTATCTTTACCCTTCTGGATATAGTTATAAATAACCATATGTTTTTATATGACCATTGGGTTTGAAGCAATTACAAGTTATTATAATATGGGATGAAAATGAAAGGTATGAGATAACATATCTAGTCAAAATTATGTTAGGGTTATTTTGAGTAATTTATCTCATTTTGGAAATTTTATAAAATATAGTTTTTGAAAAAAGATAACCCGCAGACAGTCTGAAAACCCGTCACGTAGGACAAAACAATGGGAACCAAAGCAACAACCAATGTACGATTGGGATTTATAGCCTATCACTAATCTACGTGAAGTCCCTGGTTAGTGTGACTAATTTTTTTAGTTAATCGATTTTATTGATCAATAATAAGTTTATTTGGGTTATTATGTATTATCAAATGAATTCCCATAGTATAGGAAAATGAGTTTCTGATTAAATGATAAATGTTATCATGGAAGATATTCTCTTTGTTGGGAATACTATATGCCCATGGAAAATAGAATACTATGGGATTTCATTTGAGGAGTAATGGTGGGTATTTATCTACGTTTTTGTGGATTTATAGTGATTTGGGTTATTTATGGAAATGATTAACCTATAATAGAAAATATGTGATTAGGTTAATTAATTTTAATTATGTGACATTAAGAGTATTTGGTGTCATTTGGAGATATAATTTAACATGAAAGACTACAAAATCAAATTCTTCTAAGTTTTGGGATTCAAAATTTGTTTGGATTATATTGAATGATTTTAAGGACAATTGTTTATTGAATGGTTTTTATTTAATTTTGGGGTATTGTTGGTTTAATTTTAGAAATTAAGATTCGTGTTTTCTTCTCTAAAGGAATATCCTTTTGGGGGATCCTCAGATCTTGTAAAAACTATTTTGGTATTGATTAACCTCTAAAGACAAGGTAAATATTTAGTATATCCGTCATGGATAATCTGATTCTATAGAAGTTTATTCTATCTATTACATTGCGACCAAGTCTTCTGGAATACTCATCATTAAAAAAATGAGTTATTAGTAGAAATTTATTAAATAGTGAAACTCTACTTAAATAGTAAGTATATCTCTTTATGTTCTTAGTGAATCTCAGAAACTAATTCCTTATCATTATGTAATGTAACTTAAAACAAAAAAATTGTTTTCTGTTCACTTTTCTTACTGGGAAACTAATGACTGTTTTCCCCATCCTAACATCGGGGTTTTCTTGTTGTTAACTTTCTCCTGATCTTGTATTGTATCCAACCCCATCAGAAATGGACAATTATTTTATCGTCTATATCCAATTTTTTACACGGAATCCTAGTATAGGTTATCTTGGGTGACCAATGTACTTCTATTTATTTCTTTTAAAGTGATAGTTTTATTGACTCTTTTTCTAATGTGGGATATTCCATTATATTCCCAAGCCCAATTTTACAAATTTTAAGGACACCATTTATTGTAGTAGGGGAGAATGTAACACCCCAAGCTTCTATGGTATTCTTCTCTTTGAATAATACAGTAGCGTGTGTTTTACTCAACTTCGAGTTCTAACACACCACGACCAACCAAACTAACCATAATGAATAGTAATACCAACTTTTTGAAATTTTATGAATTTTATCCTTCATAATGTACTTCTTTTTTGTATTTGGAATACCAAAAATATCTTAAGGTGAAATTTTGGTAATTTTCTGATAAATTTCATATTTGGATGAATTGTGAAAATTACAAAATATTAATTAAGGACAACATTTTTAATTGAAATAATTAATAGTGATAAATTATGAATTTGAGTGGTTTTAAAGTATATTTAGAATATATATTTACCATTTCATACAATGTTTGTCATTGGACATAATTTCAGATTTAAACCGGTCATAAACAAGTTTGAATCATTTGATAATTATTATTTCTTAAAAACAAGCTTTTTTTTTGACAACGGGAATTAATTTTAAATTAATTTCTTCCACTTCTGTGTTTTGAATTTAGAAAAATGGATTCCATAATTAGAATCATGAGTTCCAAATTGTGTAAATATGTAACTCTTATTTTTATACATTTTGAATAACAACTTTGGTAAATATTTTATTTACCATGGTTAACGGGTATATCTGGTAAATAAGGGTAAAAAAATATTATAATAATATTTATTTACCCTAAAACGTGTCCTAAACCTATTGGTTGATACATGTCTGACCAGGGGAATCATTGGGTAGATTTTGGGACCCCATGGGCCACTTGTAAGTGATATGGACACTTTATATTAATTTAGTTAAAGTAAATACAAAAATGACATAAGCATATATCGTTCAGAAAAACAATTATTACATAGGGTTATATATGTTATATTTTTTACTATAAAAATTGATCAGAATTATAGAAAAATTTAAGGCAAATTGTATTTTATTTATAATTTTTAGACATTTATTGATTAAATTTATTTATGACATAATAATGATACAGTATTTTCTATATTAATGAAATAATAAAATAATTAGTAGTATAAATGTTAAAATAAATATTATTTGAATGTTTTGAGGACATCCACTACTTTTATCGGTTAATATTACATATTTTGATTACTTAGATGAATTTTATTTGAATTAATAATGTTGTTATGACTTTAACAAAAAAATTAATAGAATCAAAATTGACATAAATGAGTTTTTAAAACAAATATTATATTGTTAATTCATATTATATTCCTAAAAATATATGGTTCAACTAAAGGACTTATATAATGATAGGTGTATCATTAATTGATAACTTTGGTGTCACATTTAAGTATATAGTAAATTTATTAACTCTATAATATAAAAATAACAAGAGACTTGGTAAGTGTCATACTAATTAACTAATAGTTTAATATAAATGAAATGTTAATATAGTGAACCAAACCATTATAAATTCTATTATATATAATTATTTCGACCCATACCCACCTTAGACATTTAATAATCCACTTTGGTGACATTAGAAACTGAAGATGAATTTATTAATAATTAATACTTTAAGTATTTCAAAAAGATCCCCTCCCCCCACTACTAAATTACACCACTTCTAACCAATTCTTCAAACTGTAAAAGACTTTTGGATTAGCTGAACTCTACCCAAATATCCTATAAACTATCCTAAATTAATCTTAGAGGCATTCCATTATTCATAAAGCCAACCAATGGCTCCCTTTTGATCAAATCAAAAGGAAGTACCCGAAGAACATGTAATGTTTTCACGGCCCTTTTTCAAGTTCCTTTATTCTTAAAATTCTTCACTCATTGTTGTTCCATTATAAAATAATAACTAAATTATATTATATATACAATGATTTTATTATAAATATGGTACAACAATATTCAGTATTCTATCCTTCCTTTGAATGACATGTCACCATACGTGAATACGTACGACCTACAGTCTCCACGTCATGGTGTAATTGTTATTCAATACATTATTATTTGTATGGGAATAATAATGATGATTATTTAATATAAATAATAAATATAACATGATCATGATTCTGTATATATGATATACCATCCAATTATATATTATTTTAGTATCCAAAGAATGATATTGTCGCTCGTGCGTACGTACGAACTATAGTCTCCAGGAACGCAATGAGATTCATTCCCCATCGTATACACTCAAGTCTAATTCTAATTTGATGATTAAAAATAATGGTTATGGACATGATATCATTTGTTATATGAAATATATACAACCTACCAACATCAAACATGACTTATGAAAAAAAATATAAAATAAAATGAGTAAGTTAACACTAGAAAGGACGATAATACTAAGATATTATTAAAAAACAAAGTTAAAAGAGAATATATGATATCATTTTAATGTTTCAGATTCTTGTATAATTAAATAAACATTATTTCACCATTATACAGGAGGCTATAATACTCTCGAAAAAGGAAAATGTACAATGTAAGGGGTTTCTTATCTCAATTTTAATTCCGCGAGAATTCCATTGTTCACTACTTATTTATTGAATGATGTTTGTGTACTGCCCATGATTGTATTAATTTTGTAATATAATTTAATTTATGGATATTTACATCATCATTTTATTATACATCTTTCATGGTTGTATGTTTTGTATGTTACCAAATTGATAAGGGAATTTGAAATTTCAATTTCCACCCATTCGTCTTTACACATACTTAATTGATCATTTTCCTCAAAAATTATGTGTGGAATCACTATTAATTTTCATTTGTCATAATTTCCACAATTCTTTCTATGGATATAAGTTTAATACACATAATCACTCCATTGATAAATTATCATGTCATCGATATGATCTTGATAATAGTAATTTTAACTCAATCTACATTTATTGAGTTAATCATCCAATTTATTGGTGTTGTTTTTACAAAAATATGTTTGAATGTCCTCTGATTGAATTACACTAAATATACAATCATAATGAGTGTATTTATATTTTTCAAACATAATTACGTCATTGATTTATCCTTAACCTAAGGATACAGTCTTTATAAGAGACTTAATCAAAATTTACATCTCATTGAGACATCATTGTTGTTATACACCAAATAAATTTTATATGGTGTATATAATGTACATTGACATATTATGTCATGAATCCATTCATTCTCATGATATTAAAATGTTTTTATTACCTCAATTGTTTTTATTAAAGTGTCTCTGTTTTGGTTAGATACTCAAACTAAAATCTCATTTTTTAATGTTTTAAAGATGTATTCTTATAAATGTTACTCAATAATGTCCATGTTTTAAAAATGGTTTTAAGGATTTATTTATATAGACATTGAAGTTTTAAAATTAAAATTAATTTTAAAAGATTAAAACTGGTATGGGCCACTATGATTCAAAATTTTATTTTTAAATGGATTCCTGAAAAATATTGTGATGTTTAAATGATTTCAAAAAAGGGGGAAATTTATCTCTATTAGTTTTGCTGATTATTTTCCTCTATGTCAATATCCTTCATTATTCTTGTTTGAGGTTAATCTGATACAATACAATCTTCCATATTTTATCGAATAAGATATGTTTGATTGTGGATGATATATTTTTATACCATTCATGGTTTGTGGATCAAGTATTGATATTTTGTATGCTAGTTTTAATATGAATTTTTATGTTATATTTAAAACTTTTCATATGAGGAATGCATTGGACATAGTAAGTGATAGGTGGAGCCCACTATAGCTCATTGATTCATCGGTAGGTCTCATGAGACAACATAGTGTCTTTGCAGAAGGCGTTGACAAAATCTTATTAGTATTCTTGGCACAAGGCCTTGACTATGTGGTTATGATAGTTTGGAATTACGCTTTCCATCATTATGAAAGTGGTTATTGATATTTCATGTGATTATTCGACTAGTATAATATCCAGGTGAATATGTAATGGCATTATTTCATTTTATTTTTGAATTTTTATGATAATGATGAAGTTTAAAAGGCTTTTTTTTATTATACCTTGGCTTAAATGTTTATGATTATCTATAAAAGTTTCCACAATATTTTTTTCCTTATTGAGCATATGTGCTCACCCCATTAAATGTTTTATTTTTTATCAGGATGTGAAGATGTAGTTTATGAATGACCTGTAGGTATAATATGAGGGGATATGAAGTCAAGATGTTGTTGCAGTTTTTTTACTTTATTATATAATGTAAGACTTTTGAATATAGCTAGTGTTTCCAAGACTACTAAACTAATCGGTATTTTGAGACTTGATCCTTTGTGATCATGCCAATGTTATGTAATAATGCATCGACTCTGGGTAACTAGGGTTGGGGCGTTACATTGTGGATGTAAATCCGACTAGAAATCATATTTTTGAAGAAGAGGTGGCATACTTAGTTCATTAAGGAAAAACATGAAATTTATCTAAAAAATTAATGTGCATGGTTTGTCTGCATTTTTTTTAAACTGTACACAAAATGTGAAAAGTAGTTTTGTAAAAAAAATTCAACGACTACATAGTTTCATCTAACTATGTGAAAAACATGCATGGGATCCTAAGAAAAATGTGTTCATGCATGTTTTTTCTTCACAAATACGCCCCAACAACGACTGATTGCTCTTTCCCTAAAAACAATATCCATTAGTTTTTCCAAAAAATGTGCATTTATTGTACGGTTAACTCTAAGCCATTCACTAATATAGTTTCCCCAAAATTATGGGACTCGGCCTCTGAAAAACTCCAAGACACCCATAAGGCCATCACTAAACCATTAGTAATCCATATTAGTTCCAATTAAAATAATTAGAACATTAATTTAAATATCCATATATGAGTGAAAAAATAGGTTCTTAATGTCTTCCCAACCATAATGTACAATCCCCTAAGTTCACCTTCCATGGGATGAGAAAAAAATTCTGAGAACAATTCTAGCGAATGGGAAACTATGTCAGCCTCTCGTTCCCATGTATCATTCTACACATGGTTGTGATATAAATGAAGCTATTCCAAAGGGAAGAAATTTATTCAGATAATCTATGTGCTTTAGTTTATGATTCATACTGGATATTCCTCAAATGTAGCATCAGCAACAAACTCAACATCCTTATGATCAAAGTTATGAGGTGGGTAGGAAAACTATTGGTGAAGCTATGAAACAAATAAGACATCATTCATTTCAAAATACCACTGATGTAAAATCAACTAAAAGGCTAGAATCTATCCACTAACTAGAATCTAAAATTACACTATATAATAAGGATAATTATTTCCCCACATTTTCATCTATCTTTTCCCATTCTTAGGTGATACCCGGAGGAAAACAGGATCCCCAACCTCGAACACTAGAGGTCAATGAAGAATACTAGCATTAGATTATCCTCTAGATTAAATAGTATTCATACACAATCTGATCATATGATCATGTTCTAATGTATCCTTAATAAGATATGGACCCAATATGTCTAATTGACCTACCTCTAGCCAGAAAATAGGTGTAGGACACGACCTACCATATAAAGCCACAAAATGATCCATCATAACTATGCCATGTAGCCTATTATTATAATCAAACTCAATGAGAAGAATATTATTTTAACATGTACCTCCAAAATTGAGGACACATTCATTGATAATATACAATATTTGTATTAATGGTTGTTCTAACTGTGAATTGGTTTGAGTGTGAAAACATGTTCTTAGAAGCACATGTTTCCCTATATCCTTCGGCAATCCCTTCCAAAACCGTGATGTAAAATGAGAATCTCTATTATAAACAATAGTATGCAAAACCTCATATAGCCGTATAACTCATGGTCTTGTATTTTTTTCATCTCAATAACTGAGAATTTATCGCTATTAAGAGTAAAGTGGGATTATTTTTATAGTTGGTTACTGAAAACTCATATATCATTTATACCACTTCATGACCTAGGTATGCCGACTACAAAATCAATTGTAAAATCTTCCCATTTAAATTCTAGGACTGAATGTGGTTTCAAAAAGCCTGAATGACTTTGAAGCTCCAAATTCACATACTGATAGGTGGAACCCCTAATGATAATGACTGTTAGCTAATGTTTCATTCCAGTAACCCAATACTTACACCACATATCAACATATATTATGTACATTCCTCTATGAACATCCCCCTATGAAGAATGGTACTCTTTAATCAACTCCACTCTCAAGTCTCTAGGAAACCATACACGTCCACGAATACATAGGATGCCATCCCAAGCCATATAACAATCCATAGATGGGTTATCTCCTGATATGCTCTCACGAAGAACCAAACATTCAGGATCTAAAAATGTTCAAGTCTTTAAATATTCATGTGTAGAAGAGGTAATTTTGAAGGAGGAGAGGTAAGACTGCTTGTTCAATGAAACGTTTAATGTATTTTATCTTGTTCAATGATGAAATATTGGTTTTCTACCAATGAAGAAAAATTATGTTCAACAATATATTTTTCTGATGATGCTCATGTGAACAAATGATAGAATTTTAACTATATTAATTAATTACAAATGTTTTGGACTAATGTTACTTATATATAATTGGTAAATGGATGATAGAAGTCCATAAGGGTATTTCTATAGACCACAGTAGAAGTTGACGATGTATGTATAAATTGTATAATCTTGTTCATTGTACCAATATTACTTAAACTCCTAATTTATTGTTTTTTGAGATTATTGTGATGGATGGGAATAAATCTTAGAGAGAAAGCACCTTAATCAACTCAGTATAAAAAATAATGGTTCTTTATTCTTCCTCCACTGTATTATTTTTCACTTTATCATAAAAAATATTTTAGAATTGTACATTAACCTATTACATTTTTTAAACTATTCAAAACCATTATTGTGATATTGTTAACTTTTCGATGATTTATAATATTCCCTATATAATTTTTATGGAACTTATTTGAAATTTCTATATTAATCATTTAAAAAGAACATGAAAATGTTTATTTAATGAATTTAATTTATCGTGGTCAAGGATAAGTGATTATTTTGTGTAGTATACTGGTCATTGAAATTAAAATGGAAAATTTCTATTGCATATGAAATATTTAATAACCTTTTTTTATATGTCAAATGTTTTCTGAAAAAAAAAATGAAATGATATCAAATTTATTTATTTATATATTATTTAATTTTATATAAATCATTCTTTTTTTATATATGAATGAAATAGGATTTATTTACACAAATAGTGACCTAGTGGTGCTAGGTTCCGTATAGATTCCTAATTTCATCACATCTTCATGTTCAATTTTATAAAATGAGACCAGAAACAAATCAAAAAAATAGGAACTTCCTCATGAACCATGAATGTAACAGTTATCCTGTTATTTTCATCATCTACAATTATTTTACATACATTAATGATATTGAGTTTCTTTGGATGAAGTAATACATCTACTTTTGTAATAATAATGGTTAATTCGATTTTCAATAAATGAATCTCACCAAAAATAAACACATAAATTAATGATAATGATTACAACATTCATATACATTTGATTTTGTTATGTAATATACCTTTGCTGTCAACATCACTAAATTTTCATGTTTGGAACTTCACTAAATAATGTCTAATCTTCCATGATAGAAAATGAAAATAGAATGAGATCAATTTTCATTATTATCAATCTATAGGATACAAGTTGTGTTAGCATTTAAAATATTCTCATCATCAACATGAAACACTTGGAATATTTTTTTAATAAATATAAATACTAAATTCTATTATTTACATCACCTTATAGACTGATCAATTATATAAGATATAAAATTTTTATAAAAGGATCATAAGAAACATTTGGTCAAATATAAAACATTTTGTACAAAACACATGTTATGAAGGATATATAAGTAATATTCTCCATCAGTTCTTATTGTTTAGGATCTATGATCATCCTAGGATTCATTCTATGAATCATGTTGGGTCCAGTAATCTACCTATATACACATAAATCTTACATGATTTTATAAAACATTATACATTCATAGAGTCATCAAACCATATATTCCAACTATGAGAAGATTTTTTCAATTCATAAATTGTACATTGAAACTTATAAAACATAAGAATATAATATTTATCTTTAAAAACATTTGGTCATATTATATTTGTATCTTTCCATAATTTTATGTAATATAAAATGATTTTACATCCATTTTATATATCATATAATCGTAATTATATATCAATTAATATCTTAATAGACTTTATTTACACCACTGAAAAACAATAAAAAATTATAATAAGTACAATAATGTTTATTAAAAACCAATTAATGATTAAAAAATAATAAAAAATTACAATATAATATAATTATTCTTATAAAACTACTAAAAATAAAAATTATCATAAAAATGTAATATTAATCACAAAATAAATGAAAATTATATTGAAAATATGTTCAAATATAATAAAACATAAATAGTAAATATTAATATATAATGGAAATGCAAGACACCATTATCTCACAAAAAATTAAAACATATTAGATTAAAAATATAATGATAGACATTATTTATCAATTTATTGGAAATAAAAAATATAATATGGTTCATACAAAATATTTTGAGGAATACATATTTTCATATTCTTGATTCATTTCTAGATCCTACACTATCATAATATAAGTTTTTTATGAATAATCCATATAAGGCTAGAACTATGGGAATATTAATTTCCCACGAAATTTAATATGTGACGATTAGACCCATTGAGGCCTAAACTAGGCTGATTATAAGCTAAATGCACCACCATATATCCTTTACTATTAGTCTGATGGTTGGATACATGAACCATTTGTCAAACTAGACATCATTATAGAACATATCCTATTAAATTCATCAAAAATATTGTATTCAAATCATAAGATAAGAAGAAAAAGATTTAAGATATACATATATAAAAAAGTAAATTATACACCATGCATTAATGAGACATCAAGTTAAAATATAACCTCACTTGGTTAAAATGTAAAGGAAGAATATATTTCAAAATTCCATGAATTTGAATAATGAAATACAGTAGAGAACTCATATACATTGTGAGTACAACTTAATTAGTCTCCAACCACAACAAACATGTCCACAATCATGGACCTCCATGCTTCCTAATACATCGATAATTCTCAGTAGGTATTATCATTGAAGCACTACAACCATCACATATACCGATATCATAAAATAAGATTTATAATGGCATAAAAATCATAATATTACTAGGAAAAAGTCCTTTAAGACTAAAAATACATTTAAAACTAAAATTTATAATATGTTTATATCAATTTACCATGGGTAATTTATATCCCAAATGTAACAATGGGGAACTTGAGCTGTCACAACCCTTGAATTAGTAAAATCTATCAAAATCTCCATCATCAATGTTTCAAATAAATAACATATTGGAAGACCCACTTATTGATGAAAAAATGACATCCAAGGGAATAAGACACCCTGTCATTCACAACCATCAATATAGTGAATCCGTTCTAGATACCCACAGGAGAAATATTGTTTTTATCTGGAATAGATCCCATTCAAGGGGGAAATAAACCCTACTATTTGAACCACCCATGTGAGTATTAAATAAAATAAATCCAAACATATGAATGATCCCCCACTCTATAATGGAATGAATCATGAGAAATTAGAACATGACTCAGTGAATTTAAACTACCAGAAACTCGAAACCAAAACAAACTATAAGGAATTATAGTGGGAGACACAAAACATGTTGGAAGACACCTATCTCAGAAGAGTAATGACAATATATATATGAAACACTCCTCGTTATAAGACACCTCATTCAAGGGAGTACCAAAGCATATTCATAGCATGTATTAGACCAAACTCTAATTGATACAGATGGAGTTTCCAATCCTTGTTTATTTAGTGGAATAATTCCCCTATTATCATGGGGGTATTGAAATTCATATTGGAAAACAAGGGGATCATTCCCTTTATAGCATATTTTCACGGATTTAATGGCCCCATGAATTCCCTGTAATTAATTTCTGAAACCCTATCATCATCCCTATGAAAAAAATCTATAAGACTGTTTATCTCTCATTGAATAGAGTCTCAGATGGAAAAAAACATCAATTGTGATTTATCTGTAAAAAACCTAGATAGGTTATTTATTTTTCTTAATAATTCATGAGAAAAAAATAATTAAAATCGAACACCAACAGCAATGGGTGGCCACATAGAGACCATTGAGAAACTAAAGGGCACTATGGTCATACGAGATTATGTGTCTTGATACCATGAATGTTGAATGATCTCTTCATGTTTGGGCTAATAAGACATACTTGATTACCTTGTGGGTTATCAATGCATTGGGGCTCTACGTGGTGTTGGCCCAACTGACAGACATGTGTCACCCAACCTAGTTTGGTATAGTCATTCCCAAAGCATGCCAACTGAAAATTATCATATATAGTTAAAAAAATTATATTTTTTAAAATATATTATTTTCATGATCTGCAACACTATTAATTCATTTTTGGCTCAACCTGAGGTTAATAACTACACCTTGGAAGTAATAGATCAATCAATTTTGTTGACTAATGTTGGCTAATTGGTTATACAAATTATTTTACATCTAAGATGGTTTTGAATTTTTCATACCCGTAGATTTAGTTAATTTTCAATTGGAATATATATTGTTCACTACTGGAAACCATCTCAATCATTCCTTAATTTTGAATTATTTATATATTAATCCATTAATATTATATTTTCCTCTAGCATATTATAAATTCTCATGTTTTTATTATTTAGATAATTTATCTAAATTTTTTTCTTGAGTGTGAAAAAATAACCATAGAAATGTAGGTTTATGTATTATTTGGATGATGAAATGGTTGAAATGAATTTTAATTATTAAAAAGTGAAAAAATAATGAACATATTATTAATAAGTATAGATTACATACATAGAATTAATATAATACAACAGTTTATATATATGAAATATTGTGGATTTAATGAATATATTTATTTAGTGTAATCTATAGTTTGGTATTTGGATGATTCTACTGTTTGAGATTTCTAGGAGTTATTACTTTTTTTTTGTAGTGATTTCATATGGTAATGAAATGTTTTCTAATGTTATTTCTTATGTTTTTAACATCATTATATGAGGTGGTCATGAGATGATGTGGGTAAATTATATTGGTGTGTGGTGTTGATTATGTGGTTGTTGTAATGACAATGTGAAAATGAGATGATTTAGACATGGTGAGAGGTGGTAATTCCTTTTACTAGTAAATATGCGGTTGATTCCAATCATGGGTATAGTGGGGTGCTTTCTTGTTTTTGAAAAATATTTTGATGGTTATATTTTTAATGTAGAAATATCTTTCCCACTATATTAATTATACTTGTTATTATCTTAGTGATTTCACACATATCTATTGGAAAAACATTAGTACACATGAATAGATTTGGGTATATATGGTGATCTCCCCATAATATTTTATTCATTGTTTTGGTGGTTAGTATAAGAGAAATTTTATCTACTGTTCAGGTATCTTTTATAGAGATACAATTAGAATTTAAATTTTACCAACCATTCTTTAATATATATCTTTAAAATTTTTGTGTCATTTAAATATGAAATGGGTTGGGGAATCATATTTTTTAATATATTGGGAATCCTTTGGAGTTCATTTATCATTCCTATTTATATTAATGATAATTAAGATGGTAATGTCTCTTATTATGCTAATAGATTCCCTAGTTCCCCATACTAAAATTATGAGCTATTTGTGTAATGATTCCAGGGATAATATTACTTCCTATACCTATAATGAATTGGATTTATTTGGGATTCCCAACTTCTAGTGGCACAAAAACAATAAATTTTTTATCATTGACAAAATTTTCAATAATCAATTTTTAAAAAATATTGAAACAATATGATTGTGCTGGAAAAAACTCTAAATTAACATAATTTCCCCCCTATTTCCCCTATTTATCAATGCATTTCATTTGTTAGAATTACTAATAGATGATATAAAACACAATCAAAGAATAAATCCCACAATATTGTATACCTAAATCAAAAGTAGACCTATTTTAAAATAAAGAGATTTGGAGAGATAATTATTCTTATATTCCTATATAGAGTAATAAAAATTGATGTGTGTATCCTATTTTAAACATCATATCACTCAATAAATTTAATCATATATGATTGAACATATTTTTCCTTAAAATACATATATAAAAATTAAAATAATTAAATTCATAGTTGAATATAAATATCATTTAATTACACCACAATCACCATAAAAGTAACACATGATTCCTAAATTAATATAACTTTGATGAGAATGAATATAAATGTGAGAAAATATCATTATAATAGAAATCACAAAAAATATTACCAATGTTAAAACTTGATACTTAGAATACATATTTTATTCATGATAAAATATGGTGGTAAGAGAATTAAATTATCTAAAATATAGGATATATAGTATCTTTTTAAAGGGGATCCATATTCAAAATCAATGTGGATTTGAATGTTATTTATCTTAAATTATGGAAAAAAATCAAAGCAGTTGTCATAGTATGATAATTCATACAAGAACATCATTAAAACATACATACACTACATATTATGGGGTCATGTAAAAATGAATGTGAATTCATGAAATAAATGTTTACATTGTAAAATAAAATAAAAAATAACTCTATCACTCTTCAGATAATTATTTTTATAAAATATCTAGAAATATTTAAATTGTATACATACAAGGTAATTAAAATAAGAGAAGTGAAACTAATGATTCCAAAAATAGTTTGACCATTTTATATCCATTAACATATTTTTTTATTTTTAATGAATCACTAAAACTACAGAACAAATTGATGGTTATTTAATGATTATTCCCAATATAAGTATCCACAATTCCACTAAAAACTTTTTAATAGAAACCAAATAATGAAATTAAGGATAAAAAATTTACATAGAAGTTAACCAAACATTTCTACGCAATATGCAAGGAATTTCATATTGATTGTTGACAAACATGCCAATATATGACCTATAACAATGTATTTATGTAGATTAAATTATACAAACATATTTTACTAATGAATTAATATAAAATATTATTTATAATATAGAAAATAAACACTCTAAAAACTAATACATATTGTTGTTGGATATACATGGGGCCTTTTGATAATAATTTGTGTGTATGTGTTATAAAATACCCCATTATTTCTATATTTTGAATTTCAGATAGAAAATAAAACATCTTTTTAAAGATATAACTTCGAATGTAATTTTACTAAAAAGTAAAATAATAATGTTATTGCTTACAAGGATATCCCTTGGGGAGAGCTTTGTCATGTTGGGTGCTGGGATATGTTCTAGTTGAGTGGTTCACATTCATTTCTGTGCATTACTACTTTCAAAAGGTGGCCAGTATCCCTCACCTCATTAGTGATCTTTTCTCTATAATTTAAACATGATGACGGCTTGTTAGTTCCTCTTTCCATGGATTCATGCATTGAACTTGTTACCTTGTCATGAAATCCCTTAAATATTATGAAGTGGTTTATGAACATACTTTTAGTTCCATGAGTTTAGGGACACCAGTTAATTTCATTTATCCTATCAGGTCATTCCATGGGTAATGTCTAGAAAAAGCCTTCAGTTATGAGAGTTGTCACATAGAGGTATCTATACCATTTCTTACCAATGATACATTACAACAACCTTATTCTACCATATGAAAGGGGTTCTCAATGGTGTATAGGCATGAGTAATCCCACGTTGAATTGATGGAAGTATATGATAGAGGCCTACCTCCTTGGATTTCCACTACTTCCAATGTTTATAAATGGTTATCCGTGACATTAATGCCATACAAGGATAGATATGATTGACTAGAACACTGATGAGAGTAGAACATATTGGTGGATACATAGGTGGGATATCCTAGATGGATAATATGATTAATGGATTATAAAGACAGATGATGAAAAGGTCGACATGGCATGTTCAAAAAAAGTGGAAGGTTTCACACCATGAGGGATAATCTGTACAGCAAAATAAATATTAGAGGAGATGGGACATGTCAAATTGGATTCTATGTTTTACTATTGTCTTGGATTGAACATTATGGGTCTCTCTATGGGTCTAACAAGGGATCAACCCAATATTGTCTGAGGGGGTGAGGAATGGGATCAGGATGTACACAGAGGATAATGAACTGAAAGCATGTTGGGCCTTAAGCATGGTGTGCAAACCATTGGATGATGTGACTCCACGAAAAATATGGTGATGAAATAGATAAACTGAATGGGGGTTTTTCATTGTTAGATAATTGTATGTATACCTTTAGTTTTCGAGGATGTGGTATCCTGGGTAAATTAAATGTTGATTTGGAAGATCATTCGATGGATTAGATGAATAGTGAAAAATCCAGTATGAAGGTAACATTATTGTCCTTGATCCTCAGTGTGGTTTTCTACCTATCCCATTGGATTAAAATCAATGTCGAATTAATTCTATTATGTTGTGATAATTCACTTAAGTTTTTGGATCATGATAATAGGTTCATTGAAGGGACCCAAAAAAATGAAACCTATAGTTTATGGAATGATCATACAAAAAAATGACTAAAGGGAATGATGAGGATGATAAATGAGTGATGGTCTTGAACCCCTATGATGATTCCTAAATTAAATGATAAAAATTGAAAAAAATAAATGTCTATGCACTTTAGGATGGGTCACAAAATCATGTTACACACACAGGATTGTGAGCGAAAGCCATTATAGGTATTAATTTTGGTTAGTATCCCATCATAACAGGGACACTGATGGTTGGAAGACTATGGATTGATTAGAGATAATATGAATGGTTAGATTTACAGGTGGAATAGAACACTTCTATGATGAAAATCCATTGTATGTTCCCTATAATGTGATGAAATTGCATTAGGATAGTAAATCCTTATAAAATAGAACCATAATTTACTATTGACTGTGATTGGACCTCACAGAGGTTTCAATTTTACTTGAATGTGAACAAACCACACATAATTCAAAATTTACTACATATTCACATCATGTTGTATGATTAGTGAACCAATGAGAAATGGATGGAAAATAAAGATGATGGGCTCCATCGTCTGGGTGGATTCCTCCATACATTATTTTGAAGACATGGATCAATGTCCATGTATAATGGTGAAGAGGGGTGTGTGGATTAAATGTTGTTATTGTTCCATAAAGTATTTCATGGTTTGTGCCTACTATAATAACATAAGATTTTGGTGTTAGTGTGAGAATCAACTGGAAGCAAATGAACTCAAAATTGTATCAGGATAGGTGCAGTCACGAGGTATGGTATTTGGAATTGACATGTCTAGCTGCCTAGGGAGATTCATTTTGTGACATATATGAAGAGGGATGACTAAAAATGGTATAGATATGTATTAATTGTATATGGACATCAAATATGGATCACCCTGTCCTGGAGTATTTGGGAATACATAAATAATCTATATGGTGAACACGGAAAAATTTCCCAAAGGGAAATAGAGTGTGGGAGGGAACTAGTTTCCATCCCCTCTGTAATCATTTAAGACCTTCCATGAATGAAACAATCCTAGATTAACCTCATGTTTTGATGACATTGTTGCTTGAATGTTTAATTTTATATAGATCTAATGATGGGGACATAATTTTCACCATCCAGATATACCGAACTTGTACCAACCCACACTTGGGGAAGGGTAGTCATAACAAATATCAGGTGTTATTGATGTGGAATAGTAGACAATTGATGGGTCATTATTAGATTAGTTGTCCAATGAAAATAAATTTTTTAGCATTCCCATGACATGAAGCATATGGTAGGTCAATGAAACATGATGTTCCATATGAGAAACCATTAAATCCATTCATATTATATTAATGGGACACACTAGTGAGTGTTTTGTAATAAAAAAGTCCATGTAAAGAGGTGATTTGTGAAGATTTGGTGTATGAAAAAGTTGAGGGGATTCACAACGGAATGTACTACATGAATCATGGTGACCCAACTGAGGAGTGTAGTCTATACGTACATGGTCATTATTTCATGAATGTTAAATGCATCAGAAATTCCCATATTCACTAATGAGACTCATACCATGAAACATCCAAGGTAAATGAAGATTATGACATTTTAATATTTATTAATATTTTTGAATGAAATATTAATTTTACTTTAATGGGGATGCTTTGTTTAATAGTGTACTTGATAAGCTACAAAAGGATTCTATTAAATATTACATTGCACATAGTGTTGAGTCATACTGAAAAATTATATACAATATTATTATTTTAAATTGTAGTTTACACCAATCCATTGTACTGGAGGGAATGAACATAACTAACTACAATTTTATTAGACATGTTTGTTAAATGTTTTTACATTTTCCCAATAAATTATAGTTGATTAAAATAAGAATGAATCCAATTTTAAGAATAAATACATTAATATTGTTTAAAAGATTGATTTACCGTATTTTGATGGATAACACAATTGAAGTCTAGTTTTACTAACTTTTATATCTTTTATTGGATGAAATATAATTATTCATTTGTATATGGACATTAAAATATACTTTTGATGAACTTTTTGTATTTTTTTGAAATATTTATTAATGAATAGTGAAAAATACTACATTTTAAATCAAAACTGCATTTTAATCTAATTTATTTATATGGTTATATTATATTATTAATTGGTTTTAATATGTAATTATATTATATTTTTATCATTTAATAATTTTTTTTGAATTATAATTAATTTCATTTTGAAATTGAACATAAACAAGGGTCAGTACTTTGATAGTTATTATTTCATAAAAACACACATTTTGTTTCACAATGATGATTAATTTTTAATTAATTTTTGTAACATCTGTGTTTTGAATTTGGAAAAATGGAATCCGTGTTTGGAAAAAATTGGTCCAAATTTTGTAAATATGTAACTTTAATTTTTAGAAATTACGAATAGTAACATTAGTAAATATTATATTTACCATGGATAAAGATTAAATATGGTAAATAAGGGTAAAAATAATCTTATAATAATATAAAATTACCCTATCATATTTCATAATTATATAGTCTAATACTTTTTCAACCATGGGCTTCCGTGGGTCGATTTTCAGACCCCATGTAGCCACTTGTAAGTGAAAATGATAGTATAATAATTAATATGAAGTTATGTAATATGTAATATAAACATATATCTCATTGTAAAATAAGTTTTATGTGGTGTTATATAAGATATATTTTTGACTATAAATATTATTTATAAATATTAACATATTTCGAAAATCATATTATTTTATTATTAAATTTTATAGTCTAAATAAATAAATGTAATTATGACACAATTGTGATGCAGTACTTGCTTCATTTACAAAGGATTAAAATAATTGATATTGTAAATATTAATATAAATTTATATTAAAACTTCTAACTCCATAAAATAAATTTAATGATTATTATGACTTATTATATTTGAATTAATTAATGTATTATAAATTAATTATGTTTTTTTTGGTTTTTTTAAAAAGTCATGATATAAATTGTGTAAAAATAGACATAATTCATATTTTAAAATATAGAATATTTTATTAAAGTTTCTAAAATTGAAAATAAATCTAAAAAATTTCCAAATAGTAATCAGATATATAAATTTTTTTTATCAAATCTTTAATTGTATATTTGTGTTGTTTTGGTAACTATATTAACTCTCAATGAGTTAAATACTTGATAAAAAAGAAAGAGTAAAAATGTGTTAAATATGAATATAAGGATTAACAAATCTCTGAAACCTGTAAAAATATTATTGGATTCTTTCATTTATACTAATATAAATTTAATATTTAAAATAAATAATCATATGACCTTTTGAAACTGAATATAAATTTATAATAAAATAATGCTTTCAAACATTCTTAATGAGCACATCCCACCTCTAATAAAAGGCCACAACCTCTGACCCATTACACACACTACTCAAGACCCTTACCTCGTCCCAAATATACGAAAATATACCCCAATATCCCTTTATTCCTCTTATAATACTTCTTCTGTGTATAATGAAATTCTAGAGAGCCTTTTTGTTGAATAAAAAATGAGTTACCCGATATAACGGTAACATCTTCTATCAAGTTATTTTGTTTTATTTTCATTATCCACAACCCAAAACACTTCTTATTCAATTATTTTATAACAATATCAGTATATTAAATATAGTAGTTTGTTTTTATGAGTATTATTAGAACTATACATCCACACACCTCCATCTAATTGTTACAAACTTATTGTTTCTATTGATTGTGAACTGTTGGATCAGGGAAAAATGATTGTTCAATTATCTCTTACTACCTCTCATAGTGGCCATTATGATGGAACTATACTTATATAAGATATATATTATATATATAATTTTGATCTACGTATGTATTTTTAATTCATAGCATATTATTATGGTTTCCATAATGGGTAAATATGATAATTTCATTTGAGGAAGTGTGGACTCCCACCCCCTCAAAGTGATATGACTCATTGATGCCATATGATGAACATATAAAATATTGTTTTAATGAAATTATATGTAAAATTGTACCGGAATTATAATATATATATGTATCATTTCATTTTTATTCAATTAAATATAAAATAGAAATGAATGTAGTGTTCATGCGTACGTACAACTTATCGTCTCCATGAATGGTGAATTTAATTTCTTATCTCCAAATGATATATAATATTATAAATAAATATCTATACATGATTTATATGATATATATGATATATAAATTAATAATTTAAATATGGAGATAATGTAATTTTGACCAAATGGAAAAATTGAAATTATAAGATTTTATTTTTTACTATAGTACCTAATATCGACCATTCAACCATTATTAGCACAATCAATTCTGTATTTTTTATCATAGTAATAAGAGATATAAGATGAATAATAGTCTAGAAAAATATTATTATTCATGTATAAATTATCATTAGTTTATTATTCTGGTGATTAATGAATGAACAAGTCATGTCAGACACGATGTAAGGGAACTTCTTAACCAAATATCCATTCATTGGGATAAAATTCCACATCTTGATTATAACATTATATGAATAATTGTGAAATTCCTATAATTTTTTATAAATAATTTACACATATATTGGGTACATCAATATCCTTCATACATAAATATATCCCTAATTCATCATTAATGTAATGATACGATCTTTATAAGGGAACCTCTTAACCCAATTTCCATTCATTGGGTTGATCTTCTTCTTCATTATTATGTCATGCCCTGATTATATGTGGAATCATTTCTTATTTATTTATATTTAAATTATGACTTCCCCTTGTGTTGATATACATTTTCAACAAAAAATAACTATATTGATAAATTCTTACGTCCTTTATATGTTCTTGGTAACAGAACATTTCACTCGTCTCTTTTAGAGAGACACTTCATTTATTTAATATAAATAAATTTCAATTTTAAAATGACGGGATATGTTATTCTATAACCTTATTGTTTTACATTTTATTTTCATGTGACGAAATACCCTTTTCTATATCATCTAGTTATTTTATGAATTTCTATGTGACACCATTAGGATCCGGAATTATAGTAAGGGATTATGTCTCAAAATCAATTAATTTGAGGAATATGATAATATTTTGCACCTATATTATCCAATGGGTTGTATATATTTCATTTGGAAAAATATATTATGAATTAACATATTCTCATGATATTATATATTTTTTAACTATTTTAAATAAATTATTTTTTCAAGTGTTATGTGACTCTTCAACTAAAACCTAGTTTTAAATTTATTAATGAATTTCTCTTATAAATAATTCGTAATAATGACAATGTTTTCAAAATGTTTTTATGGATATATTTATAAGGAAATTAATTTATTGAAAGGTTAATTGCAATTAAGGCCTCAAATTTATATGGGACACTTTAATTCAAAAGTATATTTATTAAATGATTTAAATGGCATTCAAAAGGATACATTTTCCATGAAGCATTTTACTAAATGACAAAATGAATGTTTCATTTTTTATATACATGTAGAAAAAGACCTTTCTTCCTCCATCTGAGATTTATGATGTTTGGATTCCATAAAAATTCAAACTATTTTTAAAAGTAAAATAAATACCATATTCTCTATTTATGTATTTTGGTATTGAAAATTGTTTATGGAATGAATTGATTATGTTCATATATTGAAATCATATATTATTATTACAATGTAGAAATTATTTCATTCTTTTTGCTTGTTTTATGTGTAATGATTAAGATATGGTTCTTGAGTATTGTTTACGTATACGGGTGGTTCCATGATAAACCATGGGTGGGTGAACTCTAGATATCACTCCCATTCATTGGGTAACATGTCATAGGTAAATGTTAATGTTTATCATAAGATATTTAGGTAATATATTGTGATGTGTATTCCATAAGTAACTCCCTATGTAGTTGTGAAAGATAAAATTTATGTATTTTATGTATTCCACAAGATACCATTATGATTTATTATTTCTCTGTGTTATTCATAAATATTATTATATCAAGTGGTATGTTATGATTGAAAAGTGTGATTTCATTGTTTTTTATTTATTTATTGAATAATTTTGTATATCATTATATTCTAACACTTTCTAAGATTTTAATGCTCATCCAATGATTTTGAAATGTTTTTCATGGGGTTGATGGAAGGGTAAGAGAATGGAAATATTCATGATTATTTATATCAAGAAAACATGTATTTTTTTATTTAAGGAGTTTTTTTTTTGAAATGTTGGATAGATTATTAGTGTCTGCATTATAATTTGTGAGATTTACTATAATAGTTTTAGTATAATTCTCTAAAAATTTAAACCTGAAAAGAACCTAAATGAGAATTCAAAACATAACTCATGATTCTGAAATTTTAAAGGATATTGCCTTATTTACCTTCATGATGGATTTATGGATTCATGAAGGGCATACCCACATTAATCATAATTAAATTAGTTTAAAGTGAATGTTTCATCATAGTGCATATGTTCATTGGGTGATTCATTTTTTCACTAGTTCATTGGGAAATGGGTGTGTCAAAAATCAAGAGATCAGAAGATGAAAGGATAAGGATTTTAACCTTTGGGATTGAGATGAGTTTAATATTTGTAGGCACTTGGAATTTTTATTCTTCGTGGGTCCACCATGAAATAAATGGTTCTTCTTTATCAGATGTTGATCTGTTGGACTCATGGAGGCTTCTGTCATTACTTCCTAGTGATCAAAATGTTCATTGGACATGGGGAGCTTTCTAACATTACATCATGGTAGTCATGTTGTTCATTAGACTCGTGGATGCATCTATCCAAACTTGTTTCATTTTCTGTTCTGCGGGAGGTTCTTGAAGATGTTTCTCAATGGGAAGACATGACGAAAAATCCCGAGCTTAGAGAATGTTGGCGATTTAATTATGATCAAGATTCATTGATGGACATTCAGTTAGAAGGTCAGAATAAATACCACCTTTAAAGAGATATTCATTATATGGCTTTAGGTAAAGGAATGAAAACCTTATCCTTTAAATGAGAAGGGACCAACAAACATAATGTTTCAAGGGAACCACATTCTAATACATATGTTATGAATACTAATGGGATGGATTTATAGCCAAAGTATATCTACCATAATATCACCCCATTCTAAAGGACGTTTTAATGAAACATGAGAAACTATGAACTTATAACCGGGACATGTTCCATGTAAATAAAAAATTTCTACATCAAAAATTAGATAGATATTTAAATAAAGTATTAAAGAATTGTAAAATCATATACATACATGGATCATAATATAATAGAAGAGAAACTAATGAATCCCAAAACGTCTCTATTGTTTTTATTCCATTCACTTATTTTTCTCATCTACCAGGAATCACTAGAACTATTTAAAATATAGATGTTCTACCAATGGTAAATCCCTATATCATTAATTTTACTTCTTCAAAATTCATATAAACAAACTATAAGATGTAAAATTATGGATAAAAAATTTCTAATAAAGTTAAATTGAGGTATCAAATTATTTAATGTTAACTAATTATTAAAAAATACATTAATATCGTATTAATAAACAATTTAATTAAAATAATTTAAATTAAATTAACCCTAAATAATATTACACTAAATTTTTTATATGACCACCATTTTTAATTTTTTTTTAATGAATTATAAAACATCCCATTAGATCTATATTTTGATTAATAGATAAAAAAGTTTCCTTTGAATTAAATGTTGAATTGCATGAGAAAATCATCTAAAAAGTAAAATAATAATTTTATCCTACAAATTGAAAAGGATATTTAACTATAATTCCAATGCATAAGTATATAATATATGTTAATCAACTATGAGAACTGGTAAAATCCATGGAACTAATATAAATATATTCCACCCACCACAATCAAATTAAATGAGTATAGAATACTAAAAATATATGAAGGGGATATAGATGTCCCCAACCATTAGTTACTAATTCCAATTTATTCCGAATAAGAATGTTGTAAAACGAAATCAAATATACATATGAATTGTATATAAATTCCCCAACCATTAATCATTACCACTGAACATTTCGAATAATGTGGTTAATTGTATCAATATATAAGAGTCACCGTGATCCTAATCATAATAAATTTAATAAAATAATATATGTTATAATAATAATATTTAAATTTAAATAATTAATAAATTTAAATATATTAATTTAAATGTTTGCTAATACTCTAGTAAAATCATCAAGTATTTCATGAGAGAAGAACCCATTCTAATTTTAAATGAAATGTTATTTTGGAAAAATATTTTCATGGTTAATAAATTATTATAAAAAAGTAGAAATGAAAAAAGTAGTTTATCAAGAAATTAATTTGATTTATTAAAAATAATGACGTCTTTAACATATTCTAGATGATTTTTTTAAATGGGTAAGAAATCATGAAGTTCCCATCAATCGATCTTTCTTGTAAGGATGGATTATGAATAAATCCTTGTAATACATGTATCCTCAAATGAAATAATGATTTATTTATTAGGATATATTAGTTAGGTACCTAAAAAAATATCTATAAGATTTATATAAATGTAATAAATAATTACATTGGGGTATTGAGAGAGATAGCATAAACCGAATGTCATATGGTGGTTTGGGAAGAAACCATTACCTTATATTTGATATTGTACTGCACATGGACATAACTCTGTGGATAATTATATTAAATCCATTAATAATTTTTAAAAAAACTTTTACTCCTGTATTTTATTTATTACAATATTATTATTATCATATAAGGTTTTTTTGTTGAGTTATTATATTAAATTTTGTTATTCGAGATTGTTCATTTACATTGGTTTCATGATCGTTCTAAATTTATACACATATGGAAGATCAAGTAAAATAAAAATAGATGACCAAATTAAAAAATTAATTTGATGTATGATATTAGATAATAATAAATGGTTATATATGACATTTTTTATTTAGGATAAGGATGAATTTCAGACAAGAATTTAGTAATAATCGTTAAGATTATTTTGGCTGTTTTTTGATCATCATAAACTAGTCTTGATTCATTAATAAATCTTTTATATATATAATATTTAAATATCATTATATAATATGTAAAAAATATATTAAAATGTGTTTTAACCATATGTATTTTTTATTCCCACTCATGAAAACAGTTTTGTAATCGGAGAACATGTCACCCATTAAGTTGATGAAATTGCACCTTATATACAATATATTCATCATTAAAAATAAATGGAAAGTGATAAGAGAGATGATGGTGTATTTTCCATTAACACAATAAGATTAAAATATATAAATGATTCAAACATTTTCTATTATATTTGGATAGGTATGGTTAGGGAAGGATAAGACAAGAAAAGAAATTAAAAATTAAAAAAACCAAACGAATGATGATTTTTTCCTCTTAAATTCACCTCCATGAGAAACTCATTAAGAGGATTTATTATGGAATTATCTTAATAATAAATGAACTTATAAATCTGGTTGAGGCATGGAATGTGTATTGGTGAGAAATTAGAGAAGCATTAATGCATATAAGGTGTGAGGAGATGATGTGACGTGGGGTGGGGTATATAGTGAATAATAGGGGTGTGGTTTTGAATATTCTATTCATTTATTTATTATTTTTTATCAATTTGTTGATTATTTTTTATTCATATCATGAAATATACTATACTAATTTTTATAAGATCTATATTAGTATGGTTAAATTATTCATGACTTACTGAATATTTTTTTATCTTATAATGTATAAATAATATAAATGACCATATTTTTCTAGTCATTAAAATATCAACTAAATTATAAAATTCGAAATAATTATCTATTAAAAATATTCAACATTAATAATTAAATCCATATTATGAAAAAAAATTCAAAATATGATAAATTTATTTTTTAGTTATAATCATCATTTATTTGAGAGATATATGTTTTTTAAAACAATTTTTCCATTATATATATATATTTTATTAATATTTTTATGATTTAAATAAATAACACATAATTTATCATTTTAAAAACGTTTATTTACTTTTTATATGTTTTAATTTTGAAATATAGGTTTGTATAAGACAAAAAAAATTTAATAATACTTTTATGCCTGGTGTTTCTATTCTATTGGTAATATTATTATTCACAAGGGTCAAATTAATAATTCAGAGGTCATATTAAAAATTATATAACAGTTTTCATCTAGGTGTTCTGTAAAGCATAAATATTCAATATTATTAAAAAATAAAAAAAATTTGGTCATTCCAAATAATTTTGGTGTGTCACATTCTTCATTCATACAAAAATATTATCCTCAAAATGTATAATTTGTCTACAAAAACCTATTTTGGTAGTTTTAATCATAATTTTCTTAGGATATCACAACTCCTATCGAATTTTATGATTCTTATAAAGCACCATTATACGTCGATTCATCAGATTCCTCAATAATAGTAATATATTTTCAAGAATCCAAATACTCACATAAAAGTAAGATAAATCTGATTCAAATTATATTTATTCATAAATGATAACATGAAATAGTTAATGAATTTTCTTCATAAATAGGTATATGTGAAATACATCATGAATAAGGAAAGTCTAGGTATCATTTGAAGATGATAATACATAGCCCCAATTTACTCCATAATTTAAAGTGGAAATATTAACATAGGAAATAATTTCTACTTATACCCAAATCCTAAGAATCCCTTCCATGGTGATACCATAAAAATTAAATGATATCCCTCATGGAACACTAAATAGATCATTATATTAGCTACATAAATATTTTTACTAAATTGAGATGTTTTTATATGGGGTTTAAAAATCATAACTTTTGTTTTTTTCCTCTACAATTTTTAGACCATCAAGATTCATAACATTTAATCCATCCCAAAAAGTTGGTGTACGACATGCCTTTCCTTATAATTCATCATATGGTTACATTTTAATATTATAATAGAAAATATTATTATAAGATAACTCTACCAATGGTAAATTATTATCCCACAAACCTTGAAAGTAATTTGATCATAATTAAAACATGTCTTCTAATGTATGGAAAGTCCTTTCAGATATCCTATTAGTTTGAGAGTGATAATATGTGATCAAATGATGCTTAGTATCCAAAAATTATTAATGAATTATATTGAATTTTGTTTTAAATCATGGATATCTAATATAAACATTATTAATTGTAATCTATAAATTATTAAATCATCATATGTATAGAGTCACCAAAGACTCCCTTGTGTAAAATCCTCCATTGTAGTTAGTAAATTTGTAGATATGGAATGTTGATAAAAAATTAATAATATTTTGCGATGATTTCAACAGGATTTTTCTATTTTAATGAACATATAATTTTTAATTGCATTACATTTATTAATATAAATTAGAAGAGGATTCATGGATCCACATGGATGTTGTCAATTAGTATTAAACTATTGAAATAATAAACATATTGACACAAAATAATAAATTTTCAACATTATATTATATGAACATAAATATTCATTCAAATAACTATACATATTAGTGAAACCATGTTGTATAGATAAATTTGAGTGAGAGGAATTATCAATGAATAATTTTTTTAGATTAATTATAGAGGAATCAAATAGCATCCTCCCAAAATCTATAAATTTCATCTTTGTATATGAATTACTCCAAAATAAAATCTATCAAAAAGTTAATGTTCTTTCAGTGATAATCATTATCATACAGAGAACAATTAAACCTTTAAAATAAATATTTTTTGGAATCCTATTGAAAAACACATGTTTTCACATTCTATGATAATACCCATTTCTATAGATTCTTGATCAATATACAGATGATCCATGTTAATCATCATTTTTTTGGAACTCCATGATCCTTCATACTAATATATCATATACATTATTTTCCTTCCATGTGTTGTAGTTTATTGAGTTACCATAACATTTTAATTGTTCGTTCAATAATTATTTATTGACGTTGAGTTGTGGGTGTGAGATGATTTTTTTCATGCTCTTGTGATCCTTATACATCTCATATCTTTCTTCAAGGATACAGTCTCTTTATTTATTCAGGGAAAAAGTTACGGCTGCTTACTTTTTATATTGAGTGTGGTAGTTTTATTCTACTATTTTTTAACTATATTTATACATATTCAATAACACTATCATTTTATATTGGGATACAACCATGTTGGTTCCATGATACATCACTATAAATCAAAAATCAACTCATACCTGATGTTGGTGTAACGATCGTTTAATTCAGAAATACGATCATAAATTTTTAAAAACATTATTCAGATTACATTATGCAAACAAACCAATCCCATTTCCAAGTACTATTGTTTAAAAGATTTTCTAATTAGGACAAATTATAAATGAAGCACTTATTACAACATGAAAAACCAATGAAACCATATACCTCAGTTTTGTTCATTGGTGCACGACAGTCATGTACTACCATTTTTATTGCAAGATAAACATTTATTCTATCCATATAGATAATATATCCAAAAAATAATCCTATTAGAATCCATAATTAGATCATGGCAAGTATAAGGCCCCAACCTCAACCCTTACTTAATCTTGAGTTATTACAATATTACACATTGAGGATCTTTTCAGGTTTAGGGTGTTAGAGAATTAGATCATAAAACTTGCATTACATTCCACATTTAAACATAGTTGTTACATAAAAGATAGTATTCATTTTTTCCCATCAACGGAAACATATTTAAAAATAAAGCATGGATTATTTCTTGACACTTCCTTAGCACTATCATCACATCATGTACCTTTCCCTTGACCTGTGAAAAACATTTCAAAAAAAATCTTGAGATGAGCATAAAAATCTCAGTATGGGTTATAAAAATATGGAAAAAAGCATGAGTTCATATATACATAAGAATGAAATCATACTTTACCCATAAAACATAATCATATCATATCATGAATAAATCATAGAAATCATAAGACATAAAAGGTAACATGAGGCATTCATAACATTCTTACGTAGGGAGTAACCCTCTTGGTTACGGTTGGAATACCCACCACAGTATATTCCCTAAATCTCTTCAGAGAAATCTTATCTTTTCACTCCTTCGCATTACCCAATGCATTGGAGAGCTATATCAGGCTCACCCACCCGTAGTTTATCACGGAACCACCAATCTTTATAATAATTCCCAAGAACCATAATATAATATTATCACATAAAACATGCATAAAGGAAACATAAAATTTCCACCATTCAATAACAAGATATCTATAATGAACCGTAAATTTCAAGGAAATTTTTTTCTTAATATTTTTTTGGAATTTTACAGGGACACAGTTTCTGACGGCACCTGATTACGAGGCCCGGTGTGCCCGGAATCTTTTTCCGAAGTTTGGCTCGGGTACGTTCAGTGAACGGATGAGCAAGTTTTTCTAACTTTTAAACCGGTTCTAAGAATCTAATTCCAAGGGCACCGATGGAGTCACATCACCGGTACATGCTTAGAAACGCCTCTTCCGAAGTTGCGTTTTCTCAGTTGTGGTTTTTAATTTTTGGGTTTTATGTTATGAAATAAAATAAAGTTGTACGACAATTTTATTTGTATTTCACATAATGCCGCTTAATGATCACTTTAAGCTGTTTAAGCTGGGTTGAAGTGGATATGGTGCAATTAAAAATATCATACCCACTTGGTAGGATATTTGTGAGGTGGGGCCCACAAGAGCCCCACTGTTTCTTTTCTTCTTATGTAACGCACCCACACCCCCTATTAAACAAAATCAACCGTACATTTTTCTGGTTAAGAAACGCCCCAATTAAATTTGGGGGTTAAATTGTTACAATTGATTCATTGAATTAATTGTTCGTTTCTTTTCTTTTGAAATTAAAACATGTCATGTGCGTTAATAAAATAAGATAACTCTTATTTTATTTTGGTTGGAACTTGTGGCGTGGAGATGTTTTGGGAGGAAAGCGTTCTTCTTCAACGAAGAACACGAAGAACGCTCCGACCTCCAATGAAGAACGCCAAACACTCGGAGATCGACGGTGCGACGCCGTGTACCACAACATCAACAACGTTTCTTCTGCGACGATCCAACCCCGCAACAACCTTCGATCGACAACGACATGGTAGGGGATTGCGGTCCATTACATTCCTTTGTGTATTATAACATCAATATGGATTTAATTATTAAAATTAAATCTATATGTTCTTGATCCTCGGAGATCGTCAATGTGACGCCCTTCCACGACGACGTGATGCCCTTCCGCGGCGCGACGATCCTCTTGTTCCGCGACGGTCCTCTTGTTCCGCGACGGTTGATTAGGCGATGAACACTCATCCGACGACAGCTACGAGGAAAGGGTTTTATTTGAAAGAAATATTTATTCCCATGGTTGTTCGTCTAAAATAAAGAACCCGGACCAAAGTTCAATTTTAATTTTACTAAAATTGTGCCTTGTTTGTATTTAATGGGTTGAATATTTTATTCCCGATTGTTATCACATAACGATGAGTGTGCGGGCCAAACAAACACGGCCCCACAACCCTCCGCAGTTCTTCGTTGATGTGTGGATTTGTCGGGCGACAACAAAACGTGCCACCGAGGCGATTTGATGATTCGGTAGTGAAGAAAGGGAATCGGGAGGAGCAACGGCACAGACGGAAGTGGAATCGGACCACCGGAGGGGCCGTGGTGTTGTCACAGGGGGGCAGCGCGCCCCCGCGTCGCTCGGCCGCCCGGCCGAGCTGAGCCGGGCCGGCCGTCCAGGCCAGGCCGCGCCCTGTCCGGGCTAGACCGGGTCCAGCCGGGTCGGACCCGGATCGGGACGACCTGGTTCGGGCCGACCCAGGGGGGGTCGGGCCGGGTCGGTCCGGGCCTAGGCCCCCTGTTTCCGGACCTTTTTGGTCTTTTGCTCATAACATGAGCTACGAGCCTCCAAATGACGTTCTGTCTACAGTAACGGGATCCTTGGATCGAGACGGTCATTTCGGTATACCGCACTCAAGGTTTCGGAATACTTTGGGTTCGGCCGGTTTGGTTCGTACAAAAAAAAACGGGCCCTCGGATCAGAAACGGTCATATCTTGAGCTTCGGACGTCCGATTGATGTGCAATCGACATTGATGGATTCCTCTAAGTGAGACGTATCTTTTGACTTACTCTGCCCGAGGTTTGGACGCAGGTGGAGTATGGTCGGGTTGGTTCGCTCTGGAAACCAACCGGGCCCCTGGAACGAAAACGCCAATAACTCACAAATTGGGCGTCCGATTTACGCGCCGTCTGTCTCATTATTTCCCTTTTGATGAGGCGGAAGTTTTGGCATACCTCGTCTGGGTTTTGGTTGCTGTAGGATAGTGGCCAAGTTGGATTGTACCCAAAATCCAACCGGGCCCCTAGAACGGAAAAGATTATATCTTTCAGACAGACGTGTGTTTGATGAACCGTCAGCGGCGTTGATGATCACTTTGAGAAACGGTCCCTATGAGTATACCCTAATAGAGTTCGGGGTACAGTTGAGATACATCCGGGATTAGATCGCTCACAAAACTAACTGGGCCCCTGGGACGAAAAGGCTAATAACTCACAGATCGGGCGTCCGATTGACGCGTCGTCTGTTGCGTTGAGACCCCTATGATGAGGTGGTTCATTGAGATACTTCTTCGTGGGACTTTGTGATATTTGGAGTATCGACTAGTAGCTCGTGGAGAGGACCCTCCTAGATACGAGCATGCAGAGTATGGAGACCATATAACCAGCTGAGACCTGACGACTGCTTGATTGATCGACTCTGTGTGTTTCGGATAGCCTAGTGGGGAGAGATTGGTTGTAACAGGAGACCCACGATGGATGAGTGCTTGGTTGTAGCGGCAGACCCGCAGTACAAAACAGAAGGAGAACCTCTGGAGGCTATGAGGGGGAGCGCTTGGTTGTAGCAGCAGACCCACGACAGATGAGTGCTTGGTTGTAGCGGTAGACCCACGGTACTCAATAAAAGGAGTACTTCTGGAGGCTATGAGTGGGAGCACTTGGTTGTAGCAGTAGACCTACGTAGGAGAGGCGCTTGGTTGTAGCGATAGACCCACGGTACTCAATAGAAGGAGTACCTCTGGTGGTTATAAGGGGGGGCGCTTGGTTGTAGCGGCAGACCCATGGTGGGAAGTGCTTGGTTGTAGCAGCAGGCCCACAGTACTCAACAGGAGGAGTACCTCAGCAGTCTTAGGTTAGTGAGTAGTAACTCGGAGTCGTGACAGGACCACTGTACACTCCACAGACGGAGCTATTCAGCAGTTATGGTTTCGATGATGAAAATCCATGTTTGAGCTGAATATTTGACCTTAGTGTTTACCTCATGAATGAGATGGGTCACTTGATAACGTAGGTATATGTATGGGCATATACCTGGGTAGTGGTTATCCGTTGATTTCATAATCCTTGTGTTTCCTCATGATTGAGATGGGTTACTTGATTACTTAGGTATATGTATGGGAATATACCAAAGTAGTGGTTATCTGTTGAGATATTCTTTGTGGTTATCCTTTTTTGTTTAGTGAGACCTTGAGGGTCTCGGGGTCCCTACTGAGTATCATTATACTCACCCCTGCACGGGCTATTCCCGCACCTCGTTGTGTTGGTTGCAGATGACAGGCAGTGCTGACGGAGTGTGAGTGTTTGAGGATTAAACGGTACCCGGAGGTGGACTACACAACAAGTCAGTATCCGAAGGTGGAATTCACGTCGAGACAACACTCGGAGGAGGTTGACAGGCGAGAGCGTTGTTGAGGCTATCTGTACATACCTTTCAGGTAGGATCCGTGGTGGACGATCCAGGAGCTGCGCCATATATACCTACCCTTCAGGTAGGATCCGAGGAGGACGACCTTGGAGCTGCTTCCGTCCTTCCAGTTGTTGTCTTTTTCTGTTGTACTTGTTCAGTTGTAGTTGTACTTTCTTTTGGGTTTGTATTCTGGCCCATTTAACTTTCAGCACTTCTCTTTGTACTTAGTGTTTTACTTCTTCTTGTACTCTGATGTGTTTTGTTTACTTTTATAAAGGTAATGTCTTCACAGTGATCGGGATTTATGCCTTTGGTGTTAGTTGCCAGCCCCTGGCCTATGGAAGGCGGGCTTGGGGTTGTCACGGCATGGGCCCCGAGGATGGTTCGTGATAATATCAATACATCAAATTGATATAAAAACATTATGAAAACCATTTTCAATACCAAAATAAAAGAAAATTAAAAAGTGGTATTTATTTTTCTTTTAAAAAGTTGGTATGGGTAGTAGAGTAAGCCAAATCTCAAATAATGGTCACGGCAACGGAGAAGTCATTGTCACCGCATACGTATGACGAAAACACTACCTTTTGTCATTTAATAATTTCTTTGTAGAAAAATGATTCCTTTTGAATAAACGTAAAAGTCAAAGTGGTTTATACACCATATAAAAGAAAGTTGTGTATAAAACAAAATATGCCTCAATGAAAGGTGATTGAGACGAAGTCCCATACAAAGACGATATCCTTGGATTAAGGATAAAACAGTTACATAATTATGTGTGACAAACGGATACAAGAAATATAAGTGGGTATTAAGTGTAAAACAATCAGAGAAAATTCACATATAATTATAGAACATCATATTCTAGGTGTGCAAGATTATCCCAAAGAATAAAAATTGGGTTAAGAAGTTCCCTTTCAAATATTCGACAGCCTAACGGCGTCACTTACAAATTCCGAAAAAGAGTTGATGAGAAATAAAAATGGTATCTCATCACTTGGTCATAAAATTTACATCAATAAGGATATATAAGAACATATCCAAACATAATAGTATGTTAATTAAAATACATAACAAAATAAGTCTTTTAAAAAGAGGGGGGTGAAAGGTTCCCTTACCGAATTGGGTAAATATCGAAACGTACACCCCATTGAAGAAGGGTCATAAAATAAATATTTAAATATTCATAAATGATATTATATTACACAAAGAGTATAATAATCGGAATTAAATACACCACTCAAAGGAAATGGTGGCAAATGTAGCATAAATCTCACTGGACTAAATGTGAGATGAAAAATCCCTTTCGAAAACTTGGCAGCCTAACAGCGCCACCTAAAACTTCCAAAATGGATTGATGAGAGAAAATAGGGTCTCTCATCATATGAACATAAAAAGTATAGTAAGAGTAATATAAAATAACATACCAATCATAATAAATATGAGCTTAAATGGACTGACATAAAAGAGTGTACTTAAAAAAAGAGAGGGGTAGGATCCCTTACCTCGGGTCCGACATGACTCGATCGTTCTTTAATATCCTGAATAATAAACTTGAGTTAATTTCAACATCCATAAGAACCTTTTTAAAGTTCATTATTCCTTTTATATCACTTATTACCATGTCATTTACACTATGTTATTATTTAAGTTAATTATGGTCGTTTTAACGATCATTGGTACTTGAGTCAAAAAAATAAACACTTTATAATTACAAGTTGTTCATGTGGTAAAATATCCATTTTATCCAAAATTTTATTCATGATATAGATATCATATATATCATATATATCCAGTATATTCATGCATTTATAATATTACATAACATATAGTGTTAAGAAATGAAATGCACCGTTCATGGAGACGGTAAGCCGTACGTACGCATGAATGTTACTTACATTTCTATTTAATATTTAATGAAATTAAAACATAATGATACATAATAGTAATTTAATTCTAGTATGGTGTCATATTTAATATCATTAAATATATCCTTTATACATACCACATATGGTATAAACAAATCAAATCACTTTGAGGGGGCGGTAGTCCGCACTTCCTAAAATAAAGATACCGCGTATACCTATAATGGAATCCATAAAGGTATGCCATAAATGAAAAATCCATAAGCATAAGGAAAACATAAACATATTATATATCCTATATAAATGTAGTGACATCATAATGTCCACCATGAAATGTGTTAAGAGAAGATTGAACAATCATCATTTCGTGAGGCAGTAATTTGCCATCCACAGAAACAATATGTTCTTTAACAATTAGAAGATTGTGTGTGTAAGTGTATCTTGAATACTTAACATAACAACATCCTAGTATACTGTAGATACTGGTGTTGTTACAAAATAATGGAATAAAAATAGTTTAAGGGGGTGGAGAAGAAAAATAAAATAAAAGGACTCAAGTGAAGACATTACCTTAAAATCTGTAACTCCCTTTGGTTTGAGCTCAAAGGCTTCCTTGGGAAGACTTCTGACCAAATTGAGGCTTTTAAGAGATAGAGAAGTATGTGGACAGACAAAATGGGTAGGGTTTGGCCGAGCCAAAGGCTTTGGAAATGTGTGTAAGGAGGTAGAGATGGGAAATCTCTTTATCTTTCCAATGACAACTTATAGTCAAAACTCTCACTTGTATAACCCCATTTAAAAATTGTTTTAGTAAAACAACTCATGTTTGTGTCATTTAAATTTTAACATTAAATAAAAAGGTATTTATGTCACTTTCCAAACAAAGTATCTCCATGGGGTACCCATGTTGACCCATGGATTCTATTGGTCGTACATGACTCATCCAATGAGGGTAGGACATGTGTCTAGGTCATTTCATATTATTAAAACATTATTTTTACCTTAAACTACACTAATTACCTCTAATCGCGATTAAAAACTTAATAAGTTACTATTCACCAAAAAATTATTTTAATCCCATTGAACCACATTTTACTTCTTAATGACAACCATGTATGTTGGATGTTTTAAATTCAAAACACAAAGGTGGAAAAATTTCATTTAAACGAAAAATCAGTTTTTATAAGTACCACTTAGTGGTTTCACTATTCATCAAAAAATAATGTTTTTCAGAAAATTTCCATAAATTCACCCTAGGTTATATTTTATATTCAGAAATAAAAAATGATTTCTATTTTACAAAATTAAAAACATATAATTTTCATTAAATAATTTAATAATTAATTCCCATTGTCAAATCAAATAGCGTGTTTTTATGAAACAATATCTATTAAAAGATTGACACTACTTTATGTCCAATTTAAACGTGAAATTAATTCCAATGACCACCATTGTATTTAATGGTAAAAATATATTATAATTTTACTTTAAAACCAATTTAATAGATAATCTAATCATATAAATAAATTAGATTAAAAACAGGTTTTGAATTAAAATACTACATTTTCACTATTCATTTAAAAAATGTACTTTATCAAAAAAATACCAAAAATTTACACAAAGTAAATTTTGATATCCTGATTCTAAAGAAGAATTTTATTTTGTCAAATATAACACATAAAATTATCAAAAAAAGGATTTAAAAGTGGTTCTCCATCAAAAGGTGGTTAATCGACCTTTTAAAGAATATTAGAATGTTTATGCTTAAAATTGGATTCATTCGCATTTGTAATCCTCTAACATTTATTGTAAAAAGTAAAAATATTTGACAAACATATATAATTATTTTTTAGTTGGTTCTATTCATTCCCTCTATCACAACATCTAGGCGTTAACTACCATTAAAAATAATATTATTTTATTATTACAGTGCAACGTCAGATTCTCAAGAAACTTGTTGATGTGTGTTGGGTATACCATCGAGCATATCGTCCCCTTTATAGTTATATTAATATTTAATTCACAAATATGGATAAATGTTAAAATTTCATAATCTTTATTTATCTGGGGTGTTACATCCTTCCCCCATTTGAGAATTGCATCCTCGCAATTTTAAAATTGGGCTTGGAAACATCATTGAAAATCCCAAATCGGAACAAGAGTCAGTAAAAACATCACTTTAAAATAAAGAAGGATAATTACCAATTTCACTCATGTTAACCCATACTAGGATTCCAAGTATGAAAATATGGACATGGAGGAAAAAACAAAGAGTCATGTTCTGTTGGAGAGTGATAGTAAACATGTCTAAGAGAATGTTAACCGTAAGAAAATCACAAACATGTGATGGTTTAAACGGTATTCGATTCCCCAGTAGGAAAAGTTAATAGAAAACACTTTTGTTTTAAGTTACTCTTCATTGAGGAATTTATTTTTGATCTTAATGAAACATACTTACTTGTCATTTTGACTTTGAACATACTCATACTTCCTCAAAAAGACGAGTATTTAGGAAGAATTGTTCACATTAAGGGTACTATAATAAACTTATAGAGAATCACCTAATCCACAAAAGATTACTATATACGTCCCATATCTTTAGACCTTAACCAAAACCAAAACCAAAAAGTTTAGTACAAGATCTGATAATCCAGAAAATGATAACCCTTTATAAAAAAAAATCTATTCTTAATCTCCAAAAATTGTCCAACAAAACCCAGAGTTCAACGAGGACAATTCGATAAAAAAATTTTCCATAAAATTATTCAAAGTAAACCAAACTAAGATTGAAACCAAAATAATTGAATTATTTAGTCACATAGTCTTCCGAGTTAAATCGTAACATTTATCTCCAAACAACATTAGTTGCTCCTAAAGTATGGTATCGATAACTAATTAACCTAATCACATATCCTCCATGATAGGTTAATCATTTTCATAAATAACCCAAAATCAACTTACTCTTAATTCATAACGTCACCAAAATAAAAAGAATAATTCATACTAACCAGGGACTTCACGTAGTCCAGTGGTAGGCGATAAATACCAGTTGCACTTTGGTTGTCGGTTCCATTCCCACATCTTTGTCTGGCACGACGGGTAGTCACACGGTCTGCGTGTTGTCCATTTTGCAAAACTATATATTTCTCAAATCATTCCCCAAAAAGAGATAAAATCCTCACAAATAACCATAACATTATTTAACCACAATTTTATGTCATGCCTTTCACTTCCATCATAACATATAGTAACCCATAATTACCTCAAAAGTGGGGATCATATAAACCCAAATGGTTCTTTATAAATATGTCCACTAAAGTACAGATAACTATTCCTTGAATAAAATTTTCATATATTAAACATCAGGGTTACACATAATATAAAAAGTCTCTTAATGTAACCCCATCATCAAAAGAGACTTAATTCTCTTAAGAATTTTACCATAACTCTTAAAGACCTTATATGTTGACTTCTTACTCATTCAAAATTATTCATGATCCATTAACCATTAAATTACAACTTATTATGAAATACTTCTTTCCTATAATCAAAATCATGAATCATATCATAAGATTCCAAAATAGGAATACAAAAGTTATGAAATAATCCATACCTTTGATTGTTCATTGTCAGTTTCTTCATCCTCAATCGAAATGGCATTAGGTATTTGTAAATGAATATTTGTACGATCTTGGTGATCCCATTCACGAACCTTCTTCATAGGAAATGTGTTTTCATAATGACCATGAACACCAAAATTAAAACATTCAATTGATCCCTCAGAACGATCTTCTTTCCCTTTCCTTGAGTCAACTGGATTCATCCTTTTTCCATGGAAGGTTCTTGCTTTATGACCTTCATTTCCACATATATTGAATATTTCTTTCTGTTTGAAACATTTTCCTAGGTGTTTCTTTCCACATCATTGACACATAGGTTTTTGAACACACATACCTTTATCATTATTACATTTAGTTTCATAGGAATTTGTTTCTCACATATATGATGCCTTACAGAAATCACCAAGGTTTAGGTGGTCAATCATGACTCTAGATAGTTGGTTGTGGATAAACACAAGAGTTCTCATTGCAGCTCTGATATCATTCAGTTTCTTTCTCAAAAAATTGTCACATTTTCCTTCACATCCACGGTTACTTTGGTGCCTGCTAGATCCAGCCATTTACTAAAACCTAAAATTTTAGTATGAGTATATCAACAAAGCCATCAAGTACTAATGAGGAAGATAAACACTAATATATACTTACTCATTCACTTTAACTAAAACTAAGACTCTTTCTGAAATCCTAACCATTATGGTAATGTCACTTATGCTTAAAGAATTCCATAACCTCTAAAGTTATCTAAACCGACCTATGATACCAACTATAAGGCCCCAGCCTTAAACCTTACTTAATCATGAGTTATTACAAGATTACACATTGAGGATCTTTTCAGGTTTAGAGTTTTGGAGAATTAGATCATAAAAAATTCATTACATTCCACATTTAAACATAGTGGTTACATAAAAGATAGTATTCATTTTTTCCCATCAACGGAAACATATTTAAAAATAAATCATGGATTCTTTCTTGACTCTTCCTTGACACTATCATCATATCATGTACCTTTCCCTTGAATTGTGAAAAACAGTTCAAAAAAGAAACTTTGGATGAGAATAAAAATCTCAGTATGGGTTATAAAAATATGGAAAGGAAACATGAGTTCATATATACATAAGAATGAAAACATAAATTACACATAAAACATAGGCATATCAAATCATTAATAAATCATAGAAATCATAAGACATAAAAGGTAACATGAGGCATTCATAACATTCTTACATAGGGAGTAACCCTCTTGGTTTCGTTTGGAATACCCACCACAGTTTATTCCCTAAATCTCTTCGCAGAAACCTTAATGTTTCACTCCATCACGTTACCCAATGCATTGGAGAGCTATATCGGGCTCACCCGCCCTTAGTTTACCATGGAACCACTTGTCTTCATAAAAATTCACAAGAACCATAATATAATCTTATCACATAAAACATGCATAAAGAAAATATAACATTTCCACATTTCAATAACAACATATCAATACAACACATTGATATAAAAACATGAAAACCATTTTCAATACCAGAATAAAATAAAAGTAAAACATGGTATTTATTTTTCTTTTAAAAAGCAGGTATGGCTTGTAAAGGAAGCCGAAACTCAAATAATGGTCATGGTGGTGGAGAAGTCGTTGTCGTCGCATACGTATGACAAAAACATTCCCTTTCGTCGTTTAGAAAATGCTTCATAGAAAAAAGATTCATTTTGAATAAATGTAAAAGTCAAAGGGGTTTATACACCGTATAAAATAATGTTGTGTATAAAACAAAATATGCCTCAATGAAAGGAGATTGAGACGAAGTCCCATACAAAGAATGTATCCTTTTATTAAGGATAAACCAGTTACATAATTATGTGTGACAAACGAATACAAGAAATATAAGTGGGTACTAAGTGTAAATCAATCAGAGGACATTCACACATAATCATTGAACAACATATTAAAGGTGTATAAGTTTATCCCAAAGAATCAAAATTGGGTTAAGAAGTTCCCTTGCAAAAAATTCGACAGCCTAACGATGTCACTTCCAAATTAAAAAAAAAGAGTTGATGAGAAATAAAAAGGGTATCTCATCACTTGGTCATAAAATTTACATCAATAAAGTTATATATGAACATATCCCAAAATAATAGTATGTGAATTAAAAGACATAACAAAATAAGTCTTTTAAAAATAGGAGGGTGAAAGGTTCCCTTACCGACTTGGGTAACTTTCGAAACGTACACCCCATTGAAGAAGGTTCATACAATAAATATGTAAATAACCATAAATAAAATTATAATACATAAAGAGTATAATAATGGGAAGTACATACACCACTCAATGGAAATGGTGGCCAATGTAGCATAAATCTCACGTAACTAAAAGTGAGATGAAAAATCCCCTACGAAAACTCGGCAGCCTAACGGCGCCACTTAGAAATTCTAAAATGGATTGATGGGAGGAAATAAGGTCTCTCATCATATGAACATAAAAATAACAGTAATATTAATATAAAATAACATCCCAATCAGAAGAAATATGATCTTAAAAGGAATTACATAAAAGAGTGTACTTAAAAAAAGAGAGGGGTAGGATCTCTTGCCTCGGGTCCGACTTGACTCGATCATTCTTTAATCACCTGAATAATAAACATGAGTTAATTTATACTTAATTAAGAAGCTTTTTCAAGTTCATTATTCCTTTTATATCACTTATTTCAATGTCATGAACACTATGTTATTATTTAAGTTATTAATTGTTGTTTTAACGATAATTGGTACTTGAGTCAAAAAATAAACTCTTTATAATTACAAGTTGTTCATGTGGTAAAATATACATTATATACAGAATTTTATTCATGATTTATATATCATATATATCATATATATCCTGTATATTCATGCATTTATAATATTAAATAACATTTAGAGTTAAGAAATGAAATGCACCATTCATGGAGACTGTCACCCGTACGTACGCATGAACACTACTTCCATTTCTATTTCATATTTAATGGAATTAAAACATAATGATACATAATAGTATTTTAATTACAGTATTGTATCATATATTATATCATTAAATATATCCTTTATACATACCATATATGGTATTAACGAATCAAATCACTTTGAGGGGGTGGTAGTCCGCACTTCCTAAAATGATGATATCACGTATACCCATAATGGAATCCATAAAGGTATTCCATAAATGAAAAATACAGAATCATAAGAAAAGCATAAACATATTATATATCATATATAAATGTAGTGACATCATAATGTCCACCATAAAAGGTGTTAAGAGATGATTGAACAATCATCGTTTCGTGAGGCAGTAATTCGCCATCCACAGAAACAGTATGTTCTTTAATCATTAGATGAAGGTGTGTGTAAGTTTATCACGAATCCTTGACATAAAAACATCCTAGTATATTTAAGATACTGTTTTTGTTACAAAATAAATGAATAAAAAGAGTTTAGGGGGGTGGAGAAGCAAAATAAAAGAAAAGGACTCAAGTGAAGAAATTACCTTAAAATCAGGTAACTCCCTTTGGTTTGAGCTCAAAGGATTCCTTGGGAAAACTTATGAACAAAGCGAGCCTTTTAAGAGTTATATAGGGTTTTGTAGAGACAATATGGGAAGGGGTTGTTTGAGCCAATGTCTTTGGAAGTGTGGGTAAGGAGGTAGAGGTGGTGGCCTTTTATAAGAGGAGAGGAGGGGCACTCTAGGAATGTAAAGAAATGTAACATTATTTTAGAATTAATTTCTGATTTTAATGGTCCGACATTGATTTGTTTCGAGGATAACGTGATAAGGTTTCGAAATACACCCATCCAATAGGTTTTGTACATGTGTAGATCTTAGATTTTACATTATCATTCCATTTTATTTAAATCGTTAAATAATGAGGTCATCGCTGCATCATCATGTTGTCATATATAATTTAATTTATTTAATGTCTACAATTTATAAAGAAAATACTATGATGTAGGAAATATTTTTATCTTTAAAATGACTATTTATATTGAAATGTATAACTTTTATAACCCCATTAAATTTTTTTTAGTAAAACAACTCATGTTTGTGTCATTTTAATTTTAACATTAAATAAAAAGGTATTTATGAAATTTTCCATCCAAAGTGGCTCCATGGGGTCCCCAAGTTGACCCATTGATTGTCTTGGTCGGCCATGACTCATCCAATGAGGGTAGGACATGTTTCTAGGTCAACATTATTTTTACCTTAAACTACACTAATTACCTCTATTCGCGATTAAAAACTTAATAAGTTACTATTCATGAAAAAAATATTTTAATCCAATTGAACCACATGTTACTTCTTAATGAAAACCATTTATGTCATATTTTTGAAATTAAAAACACAATGGTGGAAAAATTTCATTTTAATGGAAAATCAATTTTTATAAGTACCACTTAGTGGTTTCACTATTCATCAAAAATTAATGTTTCTCAGAAAATTTCCAAAAATTTACCCTAGGCTATATTTGATATTCCAAATTAAAAAATGATGTATATTTTACAAAATTCAGAATATATAAGTTGCATTAATTAATATAATAATTAAATCCCACTGTCAAAACAAATAGCGTGTTTTTAAGAAACAATATCTATTAAATGATTGACACTGGTTTAAGACTAATTTCAAAGTGAAATTAATTCCAATGACCACCATTGGATTTTATGGTAAAAATATATTCTAATTTCACTTTAAATCCAATTTAAAAGATAATCTAATCATATAAATAAATTATAATAAAAATAGGTTATGATTTAAAATACATCATTTTTCACTATTCATTAAAAAATGTACTTTATCGGAAAAATACATAAAATTTACAAAATGTAAATTTTGATTTCCCGATTCTAAAAAAGAATTTTATTTTTTCAAATATAACACATAAAATTATCAAAAAGTGGATTTAAAATTGGTTCTCAATCAAAAGGTGGTTAATCGACCTTTTAAAGAATATTATAATGTTTACGCTTAAAATTGGATTCATTCGAATTTTTAATCCTCTAACATTTATTGTAAAAAGTAAAAATATTTGACAAAAATATATAATTATTTTTTAGTTAGTTCTTTTCATTGCCACCATCACAAAATCTTGGTGTTAACTACCATTTAAAATAATATTATTTTATTATTAGAGTGCAACGTAAGATTCCCAAGAAAGTCGTTGTTTCTTGTTGGGTACGCCATCGAGCATAACATACCCTTTAAAGTTATATTAATATTTTATTCACAAATATGGATAAATGTGAAAATTTCATTCTCTTTATTTACCTGGGGTGTTACACCAAGAATCATTTATAACTCATTTATTCTAAGCGTCCCTAGAAAAAAACAAAATTTGTTGCAATGGTCCTCCCAAAATTTTGTAATATATCATGATATCATTAAAAAATACCATGAATAAGTATTCAAGACAATACAGAAAAAATATATTCATTTGTTCTATAAATACATTTGTTTCCTTATTCACCCCTAATGCAATTACTGATAACTAGTAATGTCCATACATGATTTAAAATGATGTATTTGGAATATTTTACATTTATACATGAAACTGATGATGTAAAAGATGATATTCAATATTCAATAAATCTAAAAATCCATGAATTTGTTCAAATAAACAATCAATGAAATGAAGAGGAGACATGTTCATCATTTTAATGACACTGAATTCTCCCTAATCAATCAAGATCCTACAAGATCTACCTTTCTTCATGAAATAGTGAACATTGGATCATCATAAGGAAACACTAGGAAATATAATTCCCATGTTACTCATTAAATATATCTATCAACACATATCTACAAATTCCAAAATGGGAATTCTATAATGAGTATTTGATATTCACCTTGCAACATGAAGTAAATTGATACAGAACTCAAATTCTATGTCGAGAGGATGTCTAGAGAAATTCTCTTAAAATAAATCAATGAATTCGAGCCTAATAGATAAATAATTATTTTATATATTTCATGCTTCATCTATAGATGATGGTTTCTCTTAATCACCAATATGTTATTTACATAAAGCTTCTAGGGGTGGATCTAGAAAAACATCGGATGAAGAGGATTCCTCTCTAATGGTTAGGGATTTTTCATCTTCATCATTAATAGTATAATCCCTCTCCTTACAATATAATTTCAAATCATCTTTTAAAACAAAGTTCATATTGATTACTATATCAAATTCAATCATAGGTATGATGATAAGGTTCATCACTGAATCCGATTTTTATCTCGTAATAGGTATAGACAAACACATATTTATTCCAATGGGACTTATCTTTTAATTTTTGATTGAAAAATATCATATTAAATCAAAATGGAAATGTATAATTTTAACAAAAATATGGGAATATATAAAACAATGTGAATATCCCGATCTAAATAAATCATTGGGTAAGAATGAGGAAATGATTCATGAACATTCAACAAAATCATTAGTAATTTCAACACCAATAATTGTGATTACATAAGGTTGTCTTTTGACTATTTTCATTTTTTGAGGAATGTTTCATTGATGATTCAGAAAATAATTTTCAATATATCCCATATCACTAAAATTTTCACATGTAATATTAGTATAATGTTTATTTCAGTTTATTTGTGATCAGGAAGACAATTCTCACAATAGTTTTATAAAATCAATTTATATTTTAAGAAGAAACCCGTGTGATTTCTTCCTCATGTTTCTCACATTAAGAAGTTTCTATTTCAATTACTATATTTATCCATTCATTATAATTCCACCATATTATTTTATTTATTCATTTAAAGTCATAAGATTTCTATATATTTTTATATTTTATAATTTCTCATTAAACTATATCATTAGCTTGTGAGAATTTTTGGGAGAGATGTTCACATCGATAAAATGATTTGGAAAGATATTTAATTGATCTCCCTTTCTCCATGGATTAATTATTTCTTCCATAAATTATGTTTAAAAACATGTAATTGTATATTCATACACATTAACATTTAAATCATCATTCTATCTTAGACTCAAAAAATTCTACTCTATATACGCTCTAAATTATCGATGGAAATATTTCTCCAAGAAAATCTCCATAAAATCCATCAATTACATATTTTTTATTTCTTAATCTTTGGATTTTTATGAATCAATGAACACCATTGATCACCATGTCTTGAGAGATTATAAATATCAATGAAAACCTTTTATCATTAGTTATGTCTGATAGTGAGAAATATCTTCATTAAGGAATTTGTACACTACTCAGCAAACAAATCTGTCTGTAGTCTTATTGAATGGTTGTGGTTGTTATCTCATGAAGTGTCTCATCATATTTCATCCAGGTTGGCGATCAAGATGCTCCCTCTATGAAATTTTATTTTCCATAACCTGAGTCAGTTGTCTTAATATGGTCAAAAAACGTTTCGGCTTCAAACACACAACTCCTGCACCAATATCATTATCTATCATAGGAGGGAATTCCTACATGTTCTACGAGCCTTTATATTTTTTCCATTCCTTCTAAATGGAAGATTTTAAACAAAATTTATTACATTATTTTAGGTTTTTAATCAATATTCATAATTTTTATAACGCAACACTTAACATAAATTAAACAAATTATGCATAGATAATATCATAATTGAAAATATGTATTACTTGTGGGAATATTTCCTTTTAAACTCATTTATAATTATTTTTAATGAAAATTTAAAATATCATAATCATATAACTTGTGTGTGTTGAACCATGTTTGCAGTAAGGCATTTTTTCATGTAAAAAGATACCTAGAGTCAGGCCTAAGACACCTTGTTGGAGTAGTTACCCCATTATACATCTTTTCCAGAACCACGTCAACTAGAACTATGCAGAAAGGGTTGTGTTTATATGATACACAAATAATTTAATTATTTATAATTTTAGATGATGTTCTTAAATGCCTATACAAAAAACTATAATTGGGTTATGTACCCTAGTCTATGTTTTTTAAATCTATCTTCCAATATCGCTAATAATACTTTTTGGATATGAACTATAATGTCATAGACCCATGAATAATTGAGCTAGATCATTAATTTATTATCATTGAATTACTAAAAGAAATCAAATCAGGAATGAGAAAATAGATTAGTAGATTTAGAAATCTAGATACAAACATTATTTTTTAAATCAGATATTTTAATGAAAAACAAAATAAAAACTCCACTGAAAACATCCAATATCATCTAGATTATCCCTATAAGTTATTCATAATAATCATATTCACATAATAAGAAGAAATAAATCATAATAAATGTGTTATGTATGATTCTATGATAGGGAAAATAATACAAAAATAAACTATCATTATCAATAAGTAACATTAAATAAAAAACACATCCTACATGATCATAATCATGTATAAATATAGAGAGAATAAATATACGACTAAATAATAGATTATAAATAATAACATGAGAGTGATAATTAACCATGAATAATCTACTTCTCTAATAATAATGTTCAATATTAATTACTGGAATCATAATTAGGTAACTCATAATGTCGATCCTTAAAAAATACTATTGAGGCCTCAACCATGACATCTGAAATAATTGGTTATGGACACAGCCAAGTCCATATGTAATTTATGTCATGATAACTACATATGAAATGATGTGAAATAATGGGACCACATATCTCATACTATGTACAATTCAATATTCTTATGAATGGGGTGATATATTAAAACATGTACATGTGAAATGTTATTAAATTTACCCATCTGATTAACATAATCACTAACCATTCTGAGTAACTCATTGAATGGTAAAAATATATCACATCGATAATAAAACTATTAATAATCTATTGAATAAAATATATCTGATGATAGTAATAAAAGTTCGATTTCAATAAATAAAAATATTCAAAATGTTTTTTAAAATAAATGATAATAATCTAATAAAATCATCCTGTAATTATTGTGAGAAATACCCATTTTACATTTCAATGATTATTTATTTTAGTAAAGTTTTTTATTTTTCATAAATTACTCTAGAAAATGAAACTATAAAATTAATTATTTTTCTAAAAATTTTATTAATTTATATAAATAATGGTGTCTTTAAAAAAAATTATGTATGATATATGAAAATGGGTTTGAAATTATGATGTTCCTTCTATTCAAGATTTCTGAACAAGTATAATAAAGACTAGAACCTTGTAAAATTGTTTTTATCCAATCAAAAAAATTCAAACTGATTTTAACAAATGGGTTTTGAAGATATTCAATGAAATTAATTTATATATGTAAAAATAATGAATAATTACCTTTGGGTAAATAAATAGATAGTGTAACTACAATGAAAAATGGAGGTTTGGGAATACACCATGACATTCTGCATGAATGTGTCCTGCACAAGACCAAATTGTATTGTATATTAAAATTAAATCCATTTATTAAATAATAATTAAACATTTATTTATTTAGTTGATTTATTACTTTTTTTAATATTATTTATGGTATTTTTTATTACTTATATGAATATTATTCAACATTAGAGAGTGTTCGTTTCATTGGATTTAACGATCTGTTTACTTTTTCACACATATAAAAGATCATCTAAAATTAAAATATTTATCCATAATTGATAATTAATGGTTTTTATAATCATTATAAATTTTAAATATTTATCTAGGAGTTATTTTATTTAGGCTTAGGATAAATTATTACATATGATATTCATGATAAATATTTAGATTATTTTTGTGGGTTTTTGATCATCACAAACAACTATTTTATCATTTGTTAATGTTATGTATATCTACTTAGTCGAAAACATTACATAATATGTAATAGAAATATAATAGCATATTTTAAAAATAAATTTTTTTATATTAAAATACTAGAATGTGGAATTAAAAAATAAATAACATCACCCATGAATGCAGTAAATCCACACCTCACAAACGATATTTTCTTCATCTAAAAGAAATGGAAATGTAGAAGGAACATGATTGTGTATTTTCAATTGACATAATTTCAATCAATAATATATAAGAAACTAGATTTATCATTTCTCTTTTTGTAGGTTTGTTGAGGGAAGGATATTAACAAAATGAAATTGAAATAAAAATTAAATAAATGATATAGGTTTTTTACCTCTGGAATTATTATCCTTGAGAACCAACAAAAGGGGATTGGTTTAGGAATTATTTAAGAAAAAATTATACCAGATATGATAGTGGTTATTGGACAAAGTATTTTGTATATACATGATAAGGATAAAAACATTTATGTTTCGTAGAGTACTAGTGATATGGGGTGGTGTTTATGGTTGAGCAGAGAGGTGCCTTTTGAATATTTTATTCATTTTTTTATTATTTATGATCAAGATAATGAATATAGTTAGAATTTTCACTAGATATATTAATATAATGAATTTATGTTTGATATTACGTTTCTTACATCATTCATATATAACATAATGGTTTCATTATCTTATAAGTACATATACCAAAAATTACAGTATTTTACTATTCATTACAAAATCTATATTATAAAATCACCAACATTTTACCCTAACCATTACTCAGTGACTAAATTTTAAAAATTAACAATATTATTGGAAAATAATTTCCCATATACAAAAAAAATTATACTTAATTAAAATTACCACTTTATTTTAAATAGAAAATTTAAAATTATAAATAATTTTATTACACATTGAAAAATTAGTCAATGACTTAGAAAATAGTATTATAATATTATGTAAAAAAAGTAATTTATTAATAAATCTTATAAAAATTATATTAAATCCTATTATTATTTTAAAATATTTAAATAATTGTTTATCTTATAAAAAATTACTAACCCAGATTTCACTTTTTGAAAACATTTATTTAAATATTACATGAAGTAATAATAAAATATTATTTTATATACGACCCAAAAAACTCATTTATGAATTCATAGGTGATGTTATTACTCTATTGGTCATATTAATATTCCTAATGATCATAATACTATTCAAATGTTCATATTCAATTGTAATTTATGGCTTTAATCTTGTTTTTTTGGGAAGAATAATCTACTGATTATATTAATTTCAAAAATAGGATCATAATAAAATATTGGGGTTCTACATTCTTCCAACCTAAAAAGGTTTCATCCTAAAAGAATATATACTATGAATTAAAAAAATTTGGTTGTTATTTAACATATGATCCATGGGTTTTAATTTCACCATTTAAATTTTATAAGTCTTCTAATGTACCATTACAAGTGGAGTCATTTGTTTCCTCAAAACATGTTCTATATTGTTGAGGCAATAGATATGATATTCATTGTATGATAAATTTGGTTCCAATTCTATTTAATAAGAATATAAAACATGAATTTGGTTTTTCATGTAACACTCTAATAAAGAGCGGTGGAAAACATAACGGACTTTGGAATGCTACGGTTTCATGGCCAAATGTTATTCCACAACTCAAATTCTATCTATAATTTTAAAGGATCCAATGTACATGGGGATTAATTCTACATTATTTCCGAATATTATGACATAATTCCATGGATAAAACATCACGAAGGCAAGATCTACCAATTAGAACTCCAAACCAAATATCGATTATCAGTATCACTCTTTTTTCCTCTTTGATCTGCTATGATATAGGTTTCAATAGTATTTTATACTTAAACTATTGATAGACAAAAAAATTTGATATATAATCAGTAATTTCTCACATCATATTATCCCATTGTAAATGTTCCTTTAGATATCCATATATCATTGTAATACCAATGTGTATAGAGAAATATGACCTAGGTGCTTCGACCAATATATACCATTAAGCAAGGTTATAGAGGGAACACATTAAGTCCTAAAAATTTTTAGAATTATGTCTTTATAAAAAATGTATTCCAACATCCCATCATTCAAGACTTCAATTTTCATTTGATGATTCACAATATTAGATAGAGATATTTTAATAATTTCAAACAATTTTAGTTAGAAAACCATTTGAAAATGTAATTATTTTTTAACATACATGATTATTTCATATCCATATTTGTTCGATCCTTGTACACATGATCCTTGTTAAAGTTTATTTTTATCATAACTCCATGATCCTACATACTCAAAGCATCATCTACCATATTTTCATCACATGGTAGTTTTGTATTGAACTCTCATAATCATTTAGTAAGTCATGCCATTAAATATTCAGCAGGTTGAGTTCTTTTTTGAGAATATATATTTCATTATCTTGTGATGTATATATATCTCACATAATTCATCATAGAGATGGTGAATCTATATCTTCAAATAAAATATTGTTGATTCTAACTGAAGATAATTTTGTTGGAATTTTTGTGCATGTTTATTTAACTAACATTTTTCATAGGTATTAAAACTATCATTCTATATATTCACACAACTATGTTCATTCCAAGATGCATTAATATAATAAAAAATACACTATTTCCCTTTGGATTCATAATGATCATTTAAATAACTAATGTCTTATTCGGTTTCTAGAATCATTCATAACATTCTTTTAACAATAAAAAACATATTCCCTTTATGAGTATTATTGGTTAAAGGGTCATCTAATATAATTAATGATGTACCCATAATAACCTACTAAACAAATGAGGCTTCTTACCTCAGTTATATTGATAGGTGTAGGGTATTCATGCACTACCTTTTTCATTGTAGGACTATTGATGAAGCCATACATATAGATAATTTGTCCACTATTAAATACTAATTAATGATTTAATTCACACTTTCAAAAAATCACATAAAACCATTACATTATACAAGTCATTAGAAAAAACTAAAATTAGTTCTCTTGGTCCTCATATATTTTTTAATATATCCTCATATCCGTAATAAATAAAAAAATAATCCTGATTTTCCATGAACCTAATTTTCATAAGATATATAAAAATAGAGTGTTCATTAGTTAGTAAAAATTGAATTTATTTAATATTGTACTATCCATTCCGGGTTCAAAATTTTGTATTTAGAATATATTCTAAACTTAAACTAATTTATGATAACCATAAATATGGTAAATATTCAAAACTAATCAATTATTTAATGTCTATCAATTAAATAATCAATGTGAGGAAGAGGATACACTTTTATTATAGTAATATCATTGTTTTCACTATAATCAATATATAACCACATGGCTCTATATTTTATATTAAATAATAGAAAAAGGGCTTCCCAAGGAGAAACATGAGGGTTGAAAAATCCCATAACACCAAATTTCTATAATCAATTATTCAACACAACTAATTGTACATTGGCCATTTTATAAGGAGTAATTTATATTGTCCTTGAATCGGGGAATAAATATATAAAGAACATAATATCCTACATTTGTGGATGTCCTTGTAAATCCAATTTATATACATCAATATATTCTTGAGAAATTAGAATATCATCAATTTGAATATTTACCACTTCATCTATTGATGATGTTTTCTCTTATTTCAAAATAAGTTCATTCTATTAAGATATTGGGGATGAGAATATATATGAATTTGATGATGATGTGTCTTATAAAAAGATAATGATTCCATATCTTCTATATAAGTAAAACTTCATTATTCTTTCAATGGAATTTTGCATCATAGTTTTTATGCTAGTCAAAAAAATGAGTATATCAACATCAATTAGAGTTATGGTAAAAATGATCATAAATAACGATCTATATTTTTTTTAATAAATCTCAATAACCAATACATATTTTTTAAAATGATTCTTCTATTAGGATTTTTTACTAACAACTGATTTATTTAGTAAAAATATAATTGTATACTTTTATTAATATAAATGATGATATAAAATAATGTGTTGAAATAGAATCAAATAATCTATGGGATATTTTTAAATAATTGATAATGGAACATACATCCACATAATTATAAATTTGAATCATAGAGGTTGGGATCACATAAAAATGTCGTTACTCTTATTCCCTTTTATACTGAGAGTTTCATCAACTCTTCAGACACTCATTATGATAGCTTCCCATCTCCATACAATTGTAACTTTAAACATTGGTATATTCTTTATTTCCAACTCATTCATGGGAATTTTCATGACATGTCCTCGGGGCCCATGTCGTGACTACCCCAAGCCCGCCTTCCATAGGCTAGGGGTAGGCGACTAGCACCAAAGGTATAAATCCCGATAAAAGGGAAGGCATTGCCTTTATATATGGAATAAAAAACAATAGTGTACGCAAGCTTAAGTAAAAACTATGTAAACTGAGTAAAAATGTAATGGCTAGAATGTAAATGGTTTAGTATTCATACACAACTTAAAGTACAGTACAATTGAGAAAATTAACATACACCAACTGAAAAGTAAACTAGCAACTGCTGAGACGTCCGCTAGAAACCCCACCTGAGGGGTGGGTACTAGTGGTATCCTCAGCTCCTTAAATATGTCCTTCCACAATATGTATGCCCCACCTAATATTTCACCTCTTGATACCATCCCACTCAACAAGCCTCAACTATGATCAAAGCTATCTGTTGTCTGCAACCAACACAACGTAGTGCAGGCATAGCCCATGCAGGGATGTGTATAAGATACTTAGTAGGGACCCTACGACTCCTGAAGGTCTCCCAGAATCCACAAAGGGGAAATCCACAAAGGAATAGAGAAACACGAACTGTCAACTAACACTACTTAGGGGTATTCCCTTACATATACCTAAGTCGTCAATTCAAGTTCGGCTACAACTCCCGAGCCCAGGTTCAACCCAGTCCACAGAGTATAGTACAACTCAGCCCACACAGGAAAAGTACAACTCAATCCACACAGGAAAGTACAACTCAGTCCACACAGGAAATCAAGACAATCATATTGATGATAATGATTGAAATTAATGACTCAGATCACACATGTATACTACTAAAGAAGAGGGGTGGAGATTTTAAATAAGGCCTCTGAATCATCTCCTCTACTGAACCCACATAGGATCCAATTATAGAAGTCATTGCTTATGAACCCACATAGGATCCATGTACAGTAACCATCACTCCTGAACCCACGTAGGATCCAAGTACAGTCGTCATCACTTCCAAACCCACAGAGGATCCATGTATAGTCATACTCACTACCAAACCCATGGAGGATCTATGTACAATCGTCCTCACTGCCAAACTCACGTAGGATCCAAGTACAGTCGCTATTGTCGTCGCAGTCGTAGCCAGCTCTAGGTTTCCTCACATAGTATGCTCGATTACTGGAGGGTCCACTCCATGAGAAAAGGGTTCGATACATCATCTGTCACAAAGTCTATAGTTGATGTATCAAAATGTTCCATCTCGTCAATAGGAACTCAACGCGACATATGGTGTGTGAATCGGACGCCTAGTCTGAGAGTTATTGGTTTTTCCGTCCCAGGGGCCTGGTTGGTTTCTATACTAAAACCAACCTTAATATACTCCATCTACATCCAAATATCTAGTGGAGTAAGCCCAATTAACCATCAAACTAAGAGGAATTGAACTTAATTGACAGCATGTCATTCGGATGTCCGGTCGTTATGTTATAAGCGCTTCCGCTCCAAAAGCCCGGTTGGTATCAGGTTCGAACCAACCCGTCCATACCCAAACCTTACTGAATCCTCATGTGTAACATACAGAAATTACTGTCTTAGTCCAAGGATCCCCACATAACAGACGGTGTATCTATCAGAGTTCTGTAGCCCATGATATGGGTGTTTGTATGAACCTGGTCTGAAGATAGGGGGTTTGGGGCTGGTCCGACCTCGCCCAATACACCCTAGGTCAGGCCGAACTGGGTCTGACCCAATTGGGATCTACCTTGCCTGGCCTGTGGTGGGGTGCGGCCTGCGACCCGGCTCGGACTCTGGTCGCAGCTCGGCATTCGGCCGAGTAGTGTGTGAAGGGGGAGCCACCCCCTTGTTTTCGAAACGGCGGCCCCAGGTTGGGTCCACACTAATTGAGGTTCAAGGGGTTTCAACCCCATGGTTTTTCTAGAAAATTGATGGCCATTATGGTCCTCCAGTTGATCCGCAGTGGGACCCACAGGGGTCCCCGCTCAGGAAGCACCGACAGGCGGCTCTTCTGACTACACAATTGAAGACCGTCGTGACTTTAGGTTGTGGCTCCTATCTGACCGGCACAGCGTGACCGCGTCGCGACCCTCCAGCGCGGCCCACCCCAGCTGCGATCCCCTTGAATATCTGGCATGGCGCGATGGTGCCGCAACCCTCCACCATAGACTGCTCCTGGTCGCGGCCTCCTTCGGCCTCATCGGCACGGCGTGACGGTGCCACGCACCTTCACCATGGCCCGCTCCGGCCGTGGTCATCTTCGTTACCATGCGGTGTAAAGACACCAAGCCACCTTCGCCACATTGATCAAAGAAGATTAAAAAGATAAGGGGAGGAGGATTTGTCATGTTTGGGTGGTCAGGTCTCCTCTCGTTAAGATGATATGCAGAGGCCAAATATTTAATCAACAAAGGTCGATAAATAAATCATTGAATGAAGATAATCCCTTACTCGAATTAATTATATGGTCGTCATGCATCTCGGATGATGGGGTCATTTCTGTCATCATTGGTGTATGGTCCCTTATCACAGAGGAAGAAGTGAATGATGAAATCGGGCGGTCGGGTCAACGTTCTTCGTCAAAGGGTGGGTGTTCTTCATTAAATATGAATTTCATCAAAATAGAATAGATCTCTCTTCTAAATTCCCTCAAAAAACCAAAACTCACCAAATAATATAATGTCTACCCTTATTTTATTATTTTTCCTTGCATTTCAAAATTACAAAATTCAAATACTCTTAATTAATTAAATGTTGAGTTTTTTAATTTAATTAAGAGGTGGGTTGGAAAATAAATTGGACGTGGAGGAGTTACATAAATAAAAGAGGGGTTAACAAGTTTAAAGGGGTATAGTTAAGGTGTTAGGGAATGTGAATGGTTGGGGATCGTGTGGGACCTACCTCACAAATATCCTTAAATGAGTAGCTAGAAACTTGCAGGTCCCACCCCAACATCCCCATGTAGATTAAAACAACTTCAGAAAAAGAAATAAAATTGTAACACAATTTTAATTTACTTTTTATTTAATCCAAATTTATTAAAAACTATTTTCGAGAAGATGCATCTTCTGTAAAGGTTCTATTAAGAAATTACCGGTTATGCGGTTCCATTGATGCCCTCAAATTTCAATTCCGAGCACAGGTTCAAAATATATAAAAACACACTCATTCGTTCACTAAATGTACCTGAGCTAATCTTCGGAAATTGTTTCCAGGCACACCGGGCCACAAAATATGGTGTCGTCAGAAACTGTTTACTCATAAAATCCCACAGAATTTAAGAATAGAATTTCATTAAAATTTATGGGTCTTTACATTACTCCCACCTTAGTGATTTACATCCCCTTAAAGATACTTCATAAACAAGGGAAACAAATTATGGTATCGTGCACTCATATGATCCTCACTCTCCCTTGTGCTCTTCTGGAGGTTCACTTGCTGCCAATTGATGCACACTAAAGGAATCGACCTTCCACGTATGACATGATCTTTTGGATCCTCGATCTCCACCAGAACCTCCACAAATTTAGCCATGTCATCAATTTACAGCTCCCCATGATCAATTATATCTACCGGGTCATGGACGTATATCCTCAGTTGAGATATGTAAAAGAAGTCGTACATCTAGTGCAACTGAGGTGCAAGAGCCAGGTGATAATCCACCTTGCCTATGTTGCTGAGAACCAGGAATGGTCCAATAAAGCACGGAGATAACATTCTGCCACGACCAAATCTATGTAATCCACATCGAGGCGAGACCCACAAGAAAACGTGGTCTCCATCCTTGAACTCCAGTGGTATCTAACTTCTATCATCATAGGACTTTGGTTGTTTCTGTGCAGTCCTCGTCCGCTCATGGATAATCTACAACTTCTCTATCATAGCATGGACCATCTCTGGTCCTACAAGTGCTGCCTCCCCAGGCTTTTTCCAGCACAGTGGTGATCTTCATGGTCGGCCATAGAATGCCTTGTATGGTTCCATCCAGATGGTGGTGTGGTAGCTGTTGTTGTATGCAAACTCCACCAAGGATAGGTGATCCTCCCAGCTACATCCAAAGTCAAGGAAACATGCATGGAGCTTGTCATCGAGAGTCTGAATGTTCATCTCCCTCTAAGCATCCATCTGATGGTGAAAGGCGTTGCCCAGACATAGTTGCATCCCAAATGCCTCCTGAGATCCCTTCCAAAGCCGGGATGTAAAGAGAGCATATTGATTAGAGACGATAGATGATGGCACATCATGAAGCCATAAGATCTATTAAACATAGAGGCATCCCAAGCTCTGCACTGAGCCCTGCTCTCTGATAGGTAAGTAGTGGGCCGACATGGTGAGTCGGTCGACAATCACCCAAATGAAGTCATGTCCTCTGGATGTACATGGATGTTCCATCACGAAATCAATTGATATCATGTCCCACTTCCACTCTGGAACCTCCAAGGGTTGTACCAACCCTGCTGCTACCTGGTGCTCTGCCTTCACCTGATGGAAGGTGAGACATCGTGAAATAAACTCTTCCACATCCTTCTTTATACCTTGCCACAAGTGTTTTCGTATGCGATCTTGGTGCATCTTTTCTACCTCTGGATGTACCGAAAATGGGGAAGTGTGAAACTCTCTCTAAACCTACTCTTGTAATGCAATTGGTACCATGATACGTCCTCTAAAAATGATAATGAGATCCTCTCATATAATAAATCCATCAGGTGCCTGTCATGTAGATATCTTTGCATGTCGCATCTCACAGTCAATGTCCCCACACTGTGCCTCTCTAAGCCACTAATGTAGTGGAGGAGTGAATGTGAGAAACTGTAGAAAGGTTGCCCCATCTCTATCCACGAAAGATATCTTCATTGCTGCTAGCTGCTCTGCCACCTCTCCAAGTAGTTGAATTCATGATCTCCTGCTGAGAGCATCACCTACTACATTCCACTTCCCAGGAGTATGGACTATTTTAAAGTCATAGTCCTGGAGGATCTTGAGCCACCTCCGCTGTCTCTGGTTCAGGTCCCTCTGCGAGATGATATACCTGAGACTTTGGTGGTTAGAGTAAACTGTAAATCGCTTGACCATCAGATAGTACTGCCACATATTCAATGCGAAGACCACTGCTGCTAAATTCAGGTCATGGGTAGAGTTGTTCTCTTCATGCTTCCTCATCTATCGTGAACCATAAGCGATCACTGTGCGCTCCTGCATCAGGACACACCCGATTCTGGTCCATGATGCATCGCTATGAACTACGTACACCATGCCCTCTTTCGACAGCCTCAAGATGGGTGAACTGGTCAATCATTGTCTCAGCTCCTAGAAGCTCTCATGACATCTATATAACCACACGAAGGGTTTCCTAATCTTCGTCAAAGCTGAAAGAGATTCTATAACATTGGAGAAGTCCGGCACAAATCTCTGATAGTACCCAGCTAGACCTAAGAATCTCCACAACTCTGTCACGCTCCTGGGTGGCTCCCAATCTAGTACTACCTCGATCATCGCAGGTCCCACCATAACTCCTGCGTCAGATATGACTCGCCCCAAGAAGTGGACCTCTCGAATCCAGAACTGACACATTGAGAGATTACCAAAAATATGGTGATCTCGGAGTGTATCCAGTACATCCCAAAAGATGTAGGCGTGCTCCTCATCAGTAGTCGAGAAAATCAATATGTCGTTGATGAAAACTAAGACAAATCGATCGTGGTAAGGCTGGAAGTTCTTTTTCACGAGACTCATGAACACTGCTGGTGAATTGGTTATTACGAAAGGCATAGCAAATAACTCATTGTGGCCATACCGAAAACTGAAGGACATCTTCTGCACATCCTCATCTCGAATGCTGAGCGGATGATAGCCTGACCTGAGGTCTATCATGGAGAACCATCGTGCTCCCTTGAGCTGATCAAAGTGGTCATCAATCCTCAGAAGTGTATACTTGTTCTTCACAGTCACCTGATTCAGTAAATGGAAGTTGACACACAATCGCAATCTTTCGTCTGCCTTCTTGGCGATCGAAATCGGGGAAGCCCAGGGCGAAACACTGGTTCAGATGAATCCCTTGCCTTGAATGTCCTCCAATTGTACCAAAATATCCTGCAGTAGAGCGGGATCCATCCGATATGCTAGAGTAGATATCGGGGTTGTCCAGTGGTACAATTAAATATAGAATTATACCTATTTTTGAGGAGGTAGTCCTGGAACATCTTCAGAAAAAACGCATGTATACTGATCCACCACAACAGGAAAACTCGGACTCCACACATCAACTGCTCTTGGGATGATACTAGAAAACTGATGGGTGATCGGTTATCCTATCCTTTGTTTGAGTCCATCCTATGCTGCAAAGGATCCATTCTCACTGGTGAAGGTGATCCATCTCCCATCGGTTCGGAAACACCGCACCTTTAGCCCAATACAGTCGATCTGAGCATGGACTGTTGATAACCAATCCATGCCCAAGATTACGTCTTAAGGCCTTGACGCCGATATAAGAAGATCACAACCAAATCTCTCTACTACTAGAGTAAGCTCGTACTATCTGCACTAGTGTGTAATCATTGAGTCTACTCTTGTAGGAGTCTCTTGCTACAAGGATCGATCCAATGGCTCTGTCCGAATCTTCGAGCTCCGAATAAGGGCAGCGACAATGAATGAATGACTTTTCCTATGTCTATAAAACAGTAGCAAGGTTAGAGTTGACACATAATTGACCTTGAATCATCTCAAGTGCACCGTGGTTTTAGACCTCCACTACCTGAAGCTGAGGCTACCTCTTCCCGCCAGCTCCCTGTGGTCAGGGTGGACCTCTTGGTGGTGGTGGCAGTAGAGCCTCGAAGCATCTTCCACCACCTGTTGCTCAGACAGCTCCTCTACCTCATCCTCCAGCTCCCTACGGACTACCACATTCAAACCTATGACTCTACCTATGTGGTCCCTCGACCTTATGTTGCTCCTCTATATGGCTTGTTGGTTAATCACGAGCCATGTGGCCCTGCCTGACGCATGCATAGAACTGCCAGCCTCTCGTATGACTGGCTCTGTTGCATGGGCCCCACACCTCCGAACCAGTATCCTGAGGTCTCCCACATTATGGTCTGGTTTTCATAGACCTCTGGGACATCTGTATACTACCACCTGTAGAAAACTCCACTACGTGTTGTCCTGTGGTAGGTATCGCTGCTCGTGTACGCTCAGCAAGAAAGCTCTCCACAAGAAGGTATCGTTTTAGTACTCCTGCTGGTTTCAGAATGCTAAGGGAGATCATCAAAGCTCTAATCTCATTCATCAGCCCCTGGTTGAAGGTCTAGGATTACATGAATGTGTCCAGTACCATGTTAGTGGAGTAGCGCGAGAGGTCTGTAAATCTCACTGAGTAATAGGCTACTATCATGCTGCCCTCCCGCAGTGTTAGTAACTCCTAAATTCACACCACATGGAGGGTGGATGGAACGAACTCCGAGGAGAAGAGGCTCTCAAATTCCATCTAAAGCAGTGATGCCTCGTCGTGTATAGTGACTATCATGCTCCACCATTTACCTACTGCTGTGTGCAGGAGACTCACCGCAAGGATCAACTTATGTTCTGATGGCGTCGCTACCAATCTGGTGAATTGAACAATAGCCTCCAGCCAATCCTCGGCTACCAGAGGGTTCATCTCTCCACGGAACATGGGTGTTGTGTGATTCTGAAACTCGTGCAGTGCACTCAGGCGACGTGCACTCACAGCTGCTAGGGCTAGTGGCATCAATGGCTCGGTAGGTAGAGGTACCATAGGTTCCTCCGCTGTAATGGGGCCCTGCAACAAGGCTTCGTCGCTCAGTGGGTTTCCATCTCGTACAAAGGTCAGAACCCTAGATGGCTATCGTCGTGGGGAAATACTGAAAAGAAACAGGTGTGACACAGTTAATACAGTATACCTGGTGAGCAGACAGAAAGTAATCACAAAGAAAACATTGAAACACACATGCAATCAATTTTTTCATGCACTGAGTCTGTAATCAGAAGTCAGGGTCCGGGTGTATAGATACGTCTATCGCTGCACCAACACTAGACTCCCTGGACTAGTAACCACACTCAATACCCTTAACACAACTTGTTCACATAGAATAAATTATCAGATTATTGAGTTCTGTAGTATAATTAATTCCTCTGATACCGTTTTGTCGATATCCTTACTTGGGGCCTGTGCCGTGACAACCCCAAGCCCGCCTTCTGTAGGATAGGGGCTGGGGACTAGTACCAAAGGTGTAAATCCCGATATAAGGGAAGGAATTTCCATTATATAAGGAATAAAAAATAACAGAGTACGCAAGCTGAAATAAACACTAAGTAAACTGGGTACAAAAGTAAGTGCAGGAAAGTAAATAGGCCAGTATACAAACCCAACGAAAGGCACAGTACAACTACGAAAAGTATTCTACAACCACTGAAAAGTAAAGCATCAACCGCTAAGACATCCACTGGAAACCCCACCTGATGGGTGGGTACAGATGGTATCCTGAGCTCCTCGAATCCGTCTGTCCACACCATGTATGTCCCACCTGATAGTCCAACTCTGGATACCATTCTACTCCACAAGCCTCAACTACGATCTACACAGTCAGTCGTCTACAACAAACACAACGTAGTGCAAGCATAGCATTTGAAGGGGTGAGTATACGATACTCAGTAGGGATCCTGAGACCCCCGAAAGACTCCAAGAATCCACAAAGGAGTAATAAAAAATGGAATATATAAACATGAATTGTCAACCAACACTACTTTGGTATATGCCCATACATATAACTAAGTCATCAATTCTAGTTAGGCTCCAACTCCCAAGACTAGGTTCAACTCAGTCCACACAGGATATTACAACTCAATCCACATAGGAATAGTACAACTCAGTCCACACAGGAATGCACAACTCAGTCCACATAAGAAAGCAAGACAATCATATCGAAGATAACGATTAAAATTCATGACTCAGCTCACACAGGTATACTCCTCATGAAGAGGGGTGGAGATGATTAAATGTAGCCTCTGAATCATCTCCTCTACCGAACCCACATAGGATCAATGTTCAGAGGTCGTCGCTACTGAGCCCATGTAGGATCCATGTACAGTAACCATCATTGTTGAACCCATGATGGATCCAAGTACAATTGTTATCGATCCAGAACCCACAGAGAGTCAAAGCACAGTCTTCCTCGATGCCGAACACTTGGATGATCCAATTACAGTCATCCTCGCTACCGAACCCATGTAGGATCCAATTACTGTTTCCATCGTTGTCGTAGTTGTAGCCAGCTCTAGTGTTCCCACACACAGAATGCTCGATTTCAGGAGGATCGGCTCCACAAGCCAAGGGGTCAATACATCTACTGTCATGAACTCAAGATTTGATGTATCAAAAATATCCATCTCTTCAATAGGAACTCAACTTGATAGACGGTGCATCAATCAGACGCCCGGTTTAAGAGTTATTCGATTTTCAGTCCTTGGGGCTCGGTTGGTTTCTAAGTAAAAACCAACCCCACCATCCTCTATATGCGTCCAAATCTCGATTGGAGTAAGCCAAAAAAATCTTCTCACTATGCGGAATTCAACGAAATTGACATAATTTCATTCATATGTCTGGTCGTTATGTTATAAGTGTTTCTGCTCCAAAGGCCCAGTTGGTTTCGGGATCAAACCAACCTGGACATACCCAAACTTCACCGAATCCTCATGTATAATATACCAAAATTGTTGTTTCAATCCAAGGATCCCTATGAAACTAAGGGTACATCAGTCTGAGATCCTATTCCCATGATATAGGCATTTGAAAGAACCTGATCTGAAAATAGGGTTTTTGGGAACGGTCTGACCCAGTCCAATTCCCCCTGGGTCGGCTCGAACCGGGTCGGCCATACCCAGCTATGGATCCGGCCCAATTGGGAGCAGTGCGGCCCAGCTCGGCTTTTGGCCGAGTGGGATGCGAAGGGGGTGCCACTCCCTTTTTCCGAAATGGCGGAACTCGGTGGGGTCTACGATAATTGAGGGTTGAGGGGTTTCAACCCCCCTGTTTATCTGGAAAAGTGGCCAGCCATTATGGTCGGCCGGTTGAACCATCGCGAGACCCGCGTGGGTCTGGCCTCCTGATGCGCCTGCGGCCGGCTCTGCTGGCCACCCATTTGAAGACCTCCGCGACGTTTGGCTCGCCTCCTTTCCGACTGGTGCGGCGCAACGGCGCCGCAACCCTCCGCCGCGGCCCACACAGATTGTGGCCCCCTTGAATCTCCGGTGCAACGAGACGGAACCTTGCACCTATGTTGCAGCCCGCTCCTAGCCACGACCTCCTTCAGCCTCACCAGCGCGGTGCGCCGGTGCTGAGCCCCATCGTGGTGGCCCACTCTATCTACGATCCTCTTTGTTCCCTCTTAGTGCAACGACATCACGCTACCTTCGCCCCATTGTTCAACAAAGATTAACAAGGTAAGGGGAGGAGGAATGGCCATGTTTGTGATGTATGTTCTAATCCTATTATAATGATATCAAGTGGGCAAATATTTAATCAACGAAGGTCGATAAATAAAACTTTGAACGATGATAAGACCTTCCTCGAAGGAAGTTCGTAGTTGTCAAGCGTCGAAGATGATGGCGTCATTTCTGTCATCATCGGTGTCTCCTCCTCCTTTGTCACGTAGGAAGAAGAGGATGAAGAAATCGGACCACCGGGTTGATGTTCATCGTCAGAGAGATGGTGTTCTTCATTGAAGATGAGTTTATTCAAAAGAGAATAGATCATTCTCCCAAATTCCCTCACACAACAAATAATAACAAAATAAAATAAGGCCTCCCATTATTTTATTATTTTTCCATGCATTTCAAAATTCCAAAATTGAAATGGGCATGTATTCATACACAACTGAAAGTACAGTACAATTGAGAAAAGTAACAAACACCAACTGAAATGTAAACTAGCAACCGCTGAGACGTCCTCCAAAAACCCCACCTGAGGGGTGGGTACTGGTGGTATCCTTAGTTCCACTAATGCTTCCTTCCACACCGTGTATGTCCCACCTGATAGTCAACCTCTAGATATCGTCCCACTCAACATGCCTCAACTATGATCAACGTTGTCTGTTGTCTGCAACCAACACAACGTAGTGCAGGCATAGCCTGTGCAGGGATGTGTATACGATACATAGTATGGACCCTGAAACTCCTAAAGGTCTCCCATAATCCACAAAGGAAAAATCCATAGAGGAATAGAAAAATACGAACTGTCAACTGACACTACATAGAGGTATGCCCATACATATACCTAAGTCATCAATTTGAGTTCGTCTACAACTCCTGAGCCCAGGTTCAACCCAGTCTACACAGGATAGTACAACTCAACCCACATAGGAGAATTATTACTCAGTCCACACAAGAAAGTACAACTCATTCCACACAGGAAAGCTAGGAAATCTTATGAATGATAATGATTGAAATTCATGACTCAGCTCACACAAGTATACTACTAACAAATAGGGGTGGATATTATTAGATGTAGCCTCTGAATCATCTCCTCTGTTGAACCCACGTAGGATCCAATTACAGAAGTCATTGCTTCGGAACCCACGTAGGATCCAAGTACAGTAACCATCACTTTTGAACCCATGTAGGATCCATGTACAACAGTCATCACTACCAAACCCAAGGAGGATCCATGTATTTTCTTCCTCACTACCAAACCCACTGAGGATCCATGTACAGTCATCCTCACTGCCGAACTCACGTAGGATCCAAGTATAGTCGCCATCGTCGTCGTAGTCGTAGCCAGCACTAGGGTTCCTCACACAGCACACTCGATTACTAGAGGGTCCAATCCATGAGACAAGGGTTTGATATATCAGCTGTCACAAATTCTAGAGTTGATGTATCACAATGTTCCCTCTCGTTAATAGGAACTCAATGAAAAATGTGGTGCATAAATCAGACACCTAGTCTGAGAGTTATTGGTATTTCCATCCGAGGGGCCCGGTTGGTTTCTATGATAAAACCAACCTAACTTTACTCCATCTAAGTCCAAATATCAAGTGTAGTAAGCCCAACGAACCATCACACTAAGAAGAATTCAACGTAATTGACAACACGTCATTCGGATTTCTAGTCATTATGTTATAAGTGCTTCCGCTCCAAAGGCTCAGTTGGTTTCGGGTTCAAACCAACCCGTACATACCAAAACCTTCCAGAATACTCATGTGTAAAATAAATAAATGATTTTCACAGTCCAAGAATCCCCACGTAACTGATGGTGCATCAATCGGAGGTATGTATCCCATGATATGGACGTTTGGACGAACCTGGTCCGAAAAGAGGGGGTTTGGGACTGGTCCGACCCGGCACAATACCCCTAGGTCTACCAGAACTGGGTCTTACCCAATTGGCCTCTACTTAGCTCAGCCCGCGGTGGGGTGTGGCTTGCGACCCAGCTCAGACGCCGGTCGCGGCTCGACTTTCCGCCGAGCATTGTGTGAAGGGGGCCCCGCCGCCATGTTTCTAAAATGGTGACCCCAGGTTGGGTCCGCCCTAATTGAGATTTGGGGGGTTTCAACCCCATTGTTTTTCTAGAAAATGGCCAGCCATTATGGCTAGCCGGATGATCCTCTGCGAGATTCGCGGGGGTCCCACCTCTGGAAGCACCGATGGGCAGCTCTGTCGGCCGCCCCATTGATGACTGTGGCGACCATAGGTTTTGGCTGCTGTCTGACTGGCACGACGTGACGGCATCACGGCCCTCCCCCGTGGCCCACCCCGGCCACGACCCCCTTGAATATTCGGTGTGGCATGATGGTGCTGCAACCCTCCGCCGCAGACTGCTCCTCACCGTGGCCTCCTTCGGCCACATCGGCATAGTGCGATGGCACCGCGCACCATCGTCGCGGCCCACTCTGGCCGCGATCATCTTTGTTCCCATGCATTGCAACGACACCGGGCCACCTTTTCCACTTTGATCAACTATGATTAACAAGATAAGGGGAGGAGGATTGGTCATGTTTGGGCGGTCAGATCTCCTCTTATTATGATGATATCTAGCGGCCAAATATTTAATCAACGAAAGTCGATAAATAAATCATTGAAAGAAGATAATCCATACCTTGAATTAAGTTTGTGGTTGTCAAGCATCGTGGATGATTGCGTCGTTTCCGTCATCATCGGTGTCTCCTCCATTGTCGTAGAGGTATAATATGATGAAAAAATCGGGCCGTCGGGTCGAAATTCATCGTCAAAGAGTGGGTGTTCTTTGTTAAATATGATTTTCATCAAAATAGAATAGAGTTCTCTACTAAATTCCCTCAAAAAACAAAAAACTAACCAAATAATATAAGGTCTCCCCTTATTTTATAATTTTTCAATGCATTTCATAATTACAAAATTCAAATGCTCTTAATTAATTAAATGTCAAGTTATTTAATTTAATTAAGAGGTGGGTTGGAAAATAAATTGTAAGTGGAGGAGTTACATAAATAAAATAGGGGCTAACAAGTTAAAAGAGGGATAGTTAAGGTGTTAGGGAATGTGAATGGTTGGGGCTCATGTGGGACCTACCTCAAAAATATCCTAAAACGAGTAGTTTGAAACTTGCGGGTACCACACCAACATCCCAATGTAGATTAAAACGACTTTAGAAAAATAAATAAAATTGTAACACTATTTTTAATTTACCTTTTATTGAATCCACATTTTTTAACAACTCCTCCCGAGATGTCGCATCTTCGGTAAAGGTCCTATTAAGCAATTACCGGCGCTTCGGTTCCATCGATGCCCTCAGATTTCAATTCCGAGCACCGGTTCAAAACATAGAAAAACACGATCATTAGTTCACTGAACGTACCTGAGCTAATGTTCAGAAATTGTTTCCAGGCACACCGGGCCTCGGAATATGGTGCCATCAAAAACATTGTACTATAAAAATCCCACAAAATTTAAGAAAACATTTTCCTTGAAATTTTCAGGTCAATACATTACTCCCTCCTCAGGGATTTACATCCCTATAAAGATACATTATAATAAAGGTTAACAAATGAAGGTATTGTACATGCATCTGAGCCTCCCGCACCCATGAGCTCTACTGGAGGTTTCTGTGCTGCCACCTGATGCACACTATAGGAATCGACCATACACATAGGACCTGCTCCGGTCGATCCTCGATATACATCGGAACCTCCCCAAATTTTACCATGTCATTGATTTCATGCTCCCCATGATCAATGATATGCACCAGGACATGCACGTATCTTTTCAGTTGAGATACATAGAAGACGTCGTGCACCTAGTGCAATTGAGGTGCAAGTGGCAGGAAATAAGCCACCTTTCCTATCCTACTGAGAACATGGAATGGTCCAATAAAGAACGGAGATAACTTTCTACCCTGGACAAATCTATGTAATCCACGTTGAGGTGAGACCCACAGGAAAACATGGTCGCCATCCTTGAACTCCAGTGGTCTCTACCTTCTATCAACATAGGACTTCTGTTAGCTCTGCGTAATCATCGTCCGATCCTAGTTAATCTACACCTTCCCTGTCATAGCCTGGACCATCTCTGGTCCTACGAGTGCTGACTCCCATGGATTGTCCAGAATAGTGGTGATCTACAAGGTCGGTCATACAATGCCCCGTATGGTGCCATCCGTATGGTGGAGTGGTAGTTGTTTTTGTACGTAAACTCCACCAATGATAGGTGATCCTCCCAACTACGTCAAAAGTCAAGGACACATGCACGGAGCATGTCTTAGAGAGTCTAAATGTTCCTCTCTATTACAGCATCCGTCTGAGGGTGAAAGGTGGTGCTGAGACATAGCTGCATCACAAATTCCTCCTGCAACTCATTTCAAAGATGGGTTGTAAAGTGAGAATCTCAATCGAAGTCAACAGATGATGGAACACTATGAAGTCGTATGATATCCTAAAATTAGAGGCGTCTCAAGCTCTCTACTGATCCCTACTATCTGATAAGTAAGAAGTGGACCGACATGGTGAGTTGGTCAACAATCACCCAAATGGAGTCCTGTCCTCTGGATGTACGTGGATATTCCGTCATGAAATCAATTGATATCGTATCCCACTTCCACTCTGAGACCTCCAAGGGTTGCACCATGCCTGATGGTACCTGGTGCTCCGCCTTCACCTACTGGCAGATGAGAAATCGGGAAATGAACTCATCCACAACCTTCATTATACCTGGTCACCAGTGCTGTCGTCTGTGATCCAGGTGCATCTTCGCTACTCCTGCATGTACCACAAATGGGGAAGTGTGAAACTCTCTCTGCACCTTCTCTTTTAATTCAATTATTACCATTATACGTCCTCTGAAAATGATGACGTGCTCTTATCCTATAGAAAATCTATCTGGTGTCTCTCATGTGGATTTCTGTGCACTTCGCATCTCACAGTCAATGTCCCCACACTGTGCCTCTCTGCGCCACTAATGAAGTGGAGGAGTGACTGTGAGAAACTATAGAAAGGCTTCCCCATCTCTATCCATGAAATATATCTTCAATGCGGCTAGCTGCAATGTCACCTCTCCATGTAGCTGAATTCCTTGCCTCCTACTGAGAAAAACAGCTACTACATTCCACATCCCAGGAGTATAGACTATCTCAAAGTTATAGTCCTAGGGGAACTCGAGCAACCACCGCTGTCTCAGGATCATGTCATTCTACGAGAATATATACCTGAGACTATGGTGGTCAGTGTAAACTATAAAGCACTCGCCCATCAGATAGTGCTGCCACATATTCAATGCTATGACCACTGCTGTTATCTCCAGGTCATGGGTAGAGTTGTTCTGCTCATGCTCCCTCAACTGCCGTGAACCATAAGCAATCACTGCACACTCCTACATTAGGACACACCTGAGTCTCTTCCCTGATGCATCGTAGTGAACTACGTACATCATGCCCTCTTTTGGCAGCCTCAAGATGGGTGCACTGGTCAATAACTATTTTAGCTCCTAGAAGCTCTGATGACATCTATCTAACCACACGAAGGGTTTCCCATTCGTCATCAAATATGAAAGCGATGCTACAACATTGGATATGTCTGGAACAAATCTACGATAGTACCCATCCAAGCCTAGGAAACTCCGCACCTCTGTCATGCTCCTGGGTGGCTCCCAGTCTAGTACTACCTCGATCCTCGTAGGATCCACCACAACTACCACCTCAGAGATGATGTGCCCTAATAAGTGGACCTCTCGAATCCAGAACTGACACTTTGAGAGATTACCATAATGATGGTGCTCTCAGGGTGTATCCAGTACATCCCGAAAGAGGTAGGCGTTCTCCTCCTCAGTAGTCGAGAAAATCAATATGTCGTTGATGAAAACTAAGACAAATCGATCGAGGTAAGGCTAGAAGATCCTATTCATGAGACTCATGAACACTTATAGAGCATTTGATATGCCTTTCGTCATAACAAAGGACTCATAGTGGTCATACCGAAAACTGAAGGTCATCGTCTACACATCCTCATCTTGAACTCTGAGTAGACGATAACCTGAACTGAGGTCTGTCGTGGAGAACAATCGTGCCCCCTTGAACTGGTCGAAGAGGACTTCAATCCTCGAAAGTGGATTCTTGTTCTTCACAGTCACCTGATTTAGGCGATGGTAGTTGACACACAGTCGCAAGCTCCTGTCTGCCTTCTTGGTGAACATAATCAGGGAAGCCTAGGGTGAAACACTAGTTTAGATGAATCCCTTTCCTTGAAAGTCCTCTAGTTGTATCGAAATCTCCTGAAGCACAGCGAGAGCCATCCTATATTCTAGAGTATATATCAAGGCTATCCAGTGGTACAAGTCAATATATAAGTCTACCTCTTTGCGTGGAGGCAATATTGGAAATCTTCATGAAAAAAATCTGTATACTGATCCACCACAACAGGAAAAATCAGACTCTGCACATCAACTGATCCTGTGATGAGACTAGAAAACTGATGTGTGATCGGGTATCCTATCCTTTGTGTGAGTCCATCCTATGCTTCAAAGGCTCAGTTCTCACCGGTTAATGTGATCCTACTCCCATCGATGCGGACACACCACACCTTTCGCCTAATATAGTCCATCTGAGCATGGACTATAGATAACCAATCCATGCCCAAGATTATGTCTTAAGGCCTCGACGCCGATACAATAAGATCACAACCAAAGCTCTCTCCTACTAGAGTAAGATCACACTATCGGCACTAGTGTGTAAACGTCGAGTCTACTCTTGTAGGAGTCTCTCGCCGTAAGGATCGAGCCAATGGCTTTGTCCAAATCTTCGAGCTCCGAAAAAGGGCAGCGGCAATGAAAGAATGACTTTCTCTTGTGTCTATAAGAACTATAGCATGGGTGGAGTAGACACAGAATGTACCTTGAATCATCTCAGGTGCGCCATGGTAAAAGGCCTACACTTCCAGAAGCTGAGCCTGCCTCTGCCCGCCATCTCTCTTTGGTCGGGGTGGACCTCTTGGTGGTGGTGGGAGTAGAGCCTCGAAGCGTCTTCCACCACCTGCTGCTCGGATAGATCCACTACCTCATCTTCCAGCTCCCTATGGACCGCCACTGACAAACCTCTACCTCTATGTATGTGGTCCCTCAACCATCTGTTTCTCCTATGCATGGAAGGTTGGTAAATCACGAGGCATGTGGCCTTACTCGCTGCATTCATAGCACTATCTGCCTCTCGTATGACTGGCTCTGCTGTGTGGGCCCTGCACCGTCAAACCAGTATCCTGTGGTCTCCCACCTGATGGTCTAGTCAACATAGACCTCTGTGACATCTTTCTACTCCCAGTTGCAGAGAACTCCGCTACATGTCATCATGTGGTAGGTATCGCTGCTCGTGTACGCTCAACAAGAAAGCTCTCCACAAGAAGGGCTCAGTCCAGTACTCTTGATGGTGTCAGAATGCTATGGGAGATCATCAAAGCTCTAATACCATTCCTCAGTCCCTACTTGAAGGTATGGTCCAGGAAGAATGGGTCATGTACCATGTCCGTGGAGTAGTGAGAGAGGTCTGTAAATCTCACCGAGTACTGGGCTACTGTCATGCTACCCTCCCGTAGTGGTGGTAACATCTAAATGCAAACCGTATGGAGGGTGGCAAGAACGAAATCCAAGAGGAAGAGGCTCTTTAAGTCCATCCAATGCAGTGATGTCGCGTCGTGCACAGTGACCATCAAGCTCCACCATTTACATGTTGTAGCGTGCAGGAGACTCGACGCAAGGATCAACATAAGATCTGATGGTGTCCCTACCAATCTAATGACTTGAAGAACAGCCTCCAGCCAATCCTCGGCTACTTGAGGGTCCGTCTCTCCATGGAACCTAGGTGGTTTTTCATGCTAAAACTCGTGCAGTGCACTCAGGCGATGTAAACTCTTAGCTGCTGGGGCTGGTGGCATCAGTGGCTCAGCGGGTAAAGGTACCGCTGGTGCCTCCGCTGTAATGGGTCCCCGCAACAAGGCCTCAAAGCTCGGTGGGCTTCCATCTCGCACAAAGGTTGTAACCCTAGATGGCTGCCATCGTGGGGACATCATTAAAAGAAACAGGTGTGACATGGTTAATATAGTATACCTGGTGAGCAGACACAATTAATCACAAAGAAAACATTAAAACTCACATGAAATCAATGTTTTCATGAACTGAGTCAGAAATCAGAAGTCAAGGTCCGGGTGTATGGATATGTCGGCTGCTGCACCAGCACTAGACAACCTGGACTAATAACCAGACTCAATACCCTTAAAACTACTGGTTCACATAGAATAAATTATCAGAGGATTGAGTTCTGTGGTAGAATCGACTCCTCTGATACTAATTTATCGTGATCCGTCCATGGGGCCTGTGCCGTGACAACCGCAACCCCACCTCCCATAGGCCAGGGGTTGGGTACTAGCACTAATGGTGTAAATCTCGATAAAATGGAAGGAATTTCCTTTATATAAGGAATAAAAAATAACAGAGTACGCAAGCCGAAATAAACACTAAGTAAACTGGGTACAAAAGTAAGTGTTGGAAAGTAAATAGGCCAGTATACAAACCCAACTAACAGTACAGTACTATTGAGAAACGTAATGTACAACCTCTAAAAATTAAATAAACAACCACCAAGACGTCCTCTGGAAACCCCACTGATGGGTGGGTACAGATGGTATCCTGAGCCCCTCGAATCCGCCATCCACACCGTGTATATCCCACCTGATAGTCCACCTCTGGATATCGTCCCACTCCACAATCCTAAACTATGATCAGCACCATCAGTCGTCTACAACCAACACAACATAGTGAGAGCATAGCCTAAGCAGGGGTGAGTATACGATACACATTAGGGACCCCAAGACACCTGAAGGACTCCAAGAATCTACAAAGGTGTAAAAAACAAAGGAATAGATAAACATGAATTGTCAACCAACACTACTTTGGTATATTCCCATACATATACCTAAGTCATCAATTCTAGTTAGGCTCCAACTACCGAGCTCATGTTCAACCCAGTCCAAACAGGATAGTACAACTCAGTCAACATAGGAAAAGTACAAATTAGTCCACACATGAACGTACAACATAGTCCACACAAGAAAGCAAGACAATAATATCGAAGATAATGATTAAAAGTCAAGACACAGCTCACACAGGTATACTACTCACGAAGAGGGGTGGAGATGATTATATATAGCCTCTAAATTATCTCCTCTACTGAACCCATGTAGGATCCATGAACAGAGGTTGTCGCTACCGATCCCATGTAGGATCCATGTACAGTAACCATCGTTGTCGACCCCATGTAGGATCCAAGTTCAATCTTCATCGCTCTGGAACCCATAAAGAATCCAAGTACAGTCTTCCTCACTGCCGAACACATAGAGGATCCATGTATAGTCATTTTCACTTCCGAACCCATGTAGGATCCAAGTACAGTCACCATCCTCATCGTAGTCGCAGCCAGCTCTAGTGTTCCTGCACACAGCATGCTCAATTTCGAAAGGGTCTTCTCCACAAGCCAAGGGGTCAATACATCAACTATCACGATGTCTAGATTTTATTTTTCACAAATATCCAAATTGTTAATAGGAACTCAACGTGATAGATGGCGCGTCAATCGGATGCTCGTTTTGAAATTTATTGGCTTTTCGGTCCTAGGGGCCCAGTTGGTTTCTAAGAAAAATACAACCCCACCGTACTATAGATGCGTCCAAATCGTTTGTGTAGTATTCTAGAATAATCTTCTCACTAAGAGGAATTCAGCATAATTGATGGAATGTCATTCGGATGTCCGGTCGTTATTTTATAAGTGTTTCCGCTCTAGTGGCCCAGTTGGTTTCGGGTTCGAACCAACCTAGACATACCCAAACGTCCCCGAATACTCATGTGTAATATACGAAAATGACTATTTCGATCCACTGATCCCTATGCAATTGACAGTGCGTCAGTCGGAGGTCCTTAGCCCAAGAAATGGGCATTTGAACGAACCTGGTCTGAAAAAAGGGGGTTTGTTCACAGTCTGACCCGGTCCAATACCGCCTGGGTCGGCCCGAACCGGGTCGACCCGTCCCATCTCTGGGTCCGACCCAATTGGGAACAGCCTGACTTGGCTCGGATTTTAGTCGAGTGAGGTGAGAAGGTGGCACCACTCAATTGTTTTCGAAACGGTGGCCCCCGGTGGGCTCTGGCCTATTTGAGGGTTGAGGGTTTTCAACCACCAAGTTTATCTGGAAAAGTGGACGGCCGGTTGAACAGTCGTGGGACCCTGTAGGGGTCTGGCCTCCTGAAGCACTGGCGTCCGGCTCTACGGGCCGCCCCTTTGAAGATTGCCGTGGCGTTAGGCCGTTAATCCTTTCCAACCGGTGCGGCGCGGCGGCGCCGCGACCCACCGCCACAGCCCACCCCGGCTACGGCCCCCTTGAATCTCTGGTGCATCGAGATGGCACCGCGCACCTCTGCCGCGACCCGCTCCTAGCCATAGCCTTCTTCAGCCTCACCAGTGCGTGGCACCGGTGCTGAGCCCCATCCTACTGGCCCACTCCAGCTACAGTCCTCTTTGTTCCCGTGCAGTGCAATGGCATCGCGCCACCTTCACCACATTGATCAACGTAGATTAACAAGACAAGGGGAGGGGGATTAGCCATGTTTGTCCAGTCTGATCTCCTCTTGTTATAATGATATAAAGTGGACAAATATTTAATCAACAATGGTCGATAAATAAAAATTTGAATTTCTTCAAAAAGAGAATAGATCATTCTCCCAAATTCCCTCACACAACAAAAACTAACCAAATAAAATAAGGTCTCCCCTTATTTTATAATATTTCCATGCATTTCAAAATTACAAAATTTAAATCCTCTTAATTAATTAAAAGTTGAGTTGTTTAATTTAATTAAGAGGTGGGTTGGAAAATAAATTGGATGTGGAGGAGTTACAAAAAATAGAGGGGTAAAAAAGTTTAAAGGGGGAGTGTTAAGGGGTTACGGAATGTGAATGGTTGGGGCACATGTGTTCCCAACCAAAAAAATATCCTAATATGACTAGTTAGAAACTTGTGGTTCCCACCCCATCTTCCCCATGTAGATTAAAACCACTTTAGAAAAAAAATAAAATTGTAACACAATTTTATTTTACATTTTATTTAATCCACATTTTTAACAACTTCTCCCGAGAAGACGCCTCTTTGGTAATAGTCCTATTAAGAAATTACCGGTGTTGTGTTTCCATCGATTCCCTCATATTTTAATTACGAGCCTAGGTTCAAATGATAGAAAAACCCACTTGTTTGTTTATTGAACGTACCCGAGCTAAACATTAGAAAATTTTTCCGGGCACACCAGGCCTCGGAATAAGGTGCCGTCAGAAACTACGTACTTGTAAAATCCAAAAGAATTTATGAAAAAAATTTCCTTGAATTTCACGACCCGCCCTCGGGGCCTGTGCCATGACTACCCCTAGCCCGCCTTCCATAGGCCAGGGGATGGCGACTAGCACCAAGGCATAAATCCCAACAAAAAGGGAAGGCATTGCCTTTGAAAAGTAAACAAGCACCATAGAGTAAGAAAGCGGAAAAGTAAACACTAAGTAAAAACTGTACAAGCTGTGCTGAAAGTAAAAGGGGCCGGAAATACAAGCCCAATAGTAAAGTACTACTGAAAGGAAAAACAACAACTGAAAGGGAAAACAATAGCGTCGAGCCGTCCTCTGGAAATCCCACATGAAGGGTGGGTACAGATAGCCTCCACTGCTCCTCAGGTCCACCTAACCGCTCCGTGTATGTCCCACCCAGTGGTCCACCTCCAGGTATCGTCCTGCTCCACACGCCTCCACCACGATCAGCGTTGTCCGTCGTCTGCAACCAACACAACGTAGTGCGGGCAAAGACCGTGCAGGGGTGAGTATAAGCTACTCAGTAGGGACCCCGAGACCCTCGAAGGTCTCCCGAAATCCACAAAGGATAATCCACAAAGAAAAGATACAATAACGAAGTAACATCTGGAACGGCTTAGGTATATGCCCATACATATACCCAAGTAATCAATTCCCGTTCGACTCCAACGTCCGAGCCCAAGCACAACCCATTCCACACAGGAAAGAAAAACGTATACCCACATAGGATAGCTCAACACAATCCACAAAGGAGAGTAAACCGTAAACCCACACAGGGTAGCTCATCACAATCCACAAAGGAGAGTAAACAGTAAATCCACACAGGATAGCTCATCACAATCCACAAAAGAGAGTAAATAGTAAATCCACACATGATAGCTCAACACAATCCAAAAAGGAGAGTAACAAAAGATTCATCTAACACAGGATATACTTCTTCGGATGACGATAAAGATGATCACTGATCCATCTAAGTCGTCAGACCCACGAAGTATCGATAGGTAACTAACCCCCGCAATGACCCACACAGGATCGGGCCCACACAGGACCCGTAGGTGCTGGCTCACACAGAACCATTGAGTGCGGACCCACACAGGATCGGACCCACACTGGATCGGGCCCACACAGGACCGGGCCCACACAGGACCTGTAGTACTGATCCACGTAGGATCGCTGAGTGTAGTAGTCGTCGTAGTCCACTAAGGATCTCTGCACAGTCGTCGCCGCAGTCCACTGAGGATCTCTGCACGGTCGTCGTCGGAGTCCACTGAGGATCTCTACACAGTCTTCGCCGCAGTCCACTGAGAATCTCTGCACGGTCGTCGTCGGAGTCTACTAAGGATCTCTACACAGTCGTCGCTGTCGAAGTAGCTGTCGCAGCCAGCACTAGGGTTACCGCACACAACAAGCTCATTCGGGAGGTTCCGCTCCATGAGCCGAGAGGCTGATACATCAACTGACACAAAGTCTGAAGTTGATGTATCCAAATGTTCTGTATCGTCAACAGTAACTCAACGTCGCAGACGGCGCGTCAATCGGACACCCGGTCTGAGAGTTATTGGCTTTTTCGTCCTAGGGGCCCGGTTGGTTTTTAAGGCAAAACCAACCCGACCTTACTACACCTACGTCCAAACCTCAGGGGGAGCATGCCAAAAGATCCTTTTCACTTAGAGGAATACAACGAAGCTGACGGCACGTCAATCGGACGTCCATGGCTTGAGATATGAGTGTTTCCGCTCCGAGGGCCCGGTTGGTTTCGTGTACGAACCATCCCGGCCAAACTCAAAGTATTCCAAAACCTTGAGTGCGATATACCGAAATGAGCGTCTCGATCCAAGGATCGTGTTGCCGCTGACATCGAGTCGTTTGGAGGCCCGTAGATCATGTTACGGGCGTTTGAACGAAAACGTTCGAAGACGGGGGGGGTACGGGCCCGGGCCAACCTGGCCCGACCCCCCCGGGAGTCGGCCGAACCGGGTCAACCCGAACTGGGTCGACCCGACCCGGTCCGACCCGGTCCGGTCCGGCCAGGGCGCGGCGCGGCCGGTCGGACCGGCCTGGCCCGGTTCGGCCGAGCGGTCGAACGGCCGAGGCGCGCGGGGTGCCGCCCCCGTGGCCTGGTAGTGCCGCGCCCCCCCGCGTGGGGCCGCGTTGTGTCATGGATGCGGCTTCAGCCGCTTCCGAGGGCACCGAACATGTGGGGACGCGGGTACTGCCGCTGTGCCGGAGACCCGCGCCTCCGGCGAGTTTCACGGGCCACCGAGATCGCTCTGGTGGTCCGATTCTCTTCCAGTCTGTGCCACTGCTCCTCCCGGGACTCGTTCTTCACTGAGGGAGTGTCAAAAATCCGTTGCGGCATGTTCCGTCGTCGCCCGCCAAATCCGAACAAAATGAAGAACGACGGAGGGTCGTCGGGCCGTGTTCGTTTGGCCCGCACCCTCTGCGTTAGGGATAAACAACCGGGAGAATTTTGTTCAACACATGAACCAACAATTTTAATAAAATAAAATTGTTCATTTGAAACTGGTTCTTTAATTTTTAAAGAACGTTGACGGGAATATAAATAGGGGTATTCCAAATAATAAAAACCCAACCTCGTTGGTCGTCGCGCGCGAGCGTTCTTCGTGGAAAAGCTCGTCGCAGAAGGTGGAGATCATTTCATCGTCGCGGGAAGGCGTCGCGTCGTCGCAGAAACCGGCGTTGAGTCGGTGAACTCAACGCACCATTAAACAACAGATTTAATTTAAATAATTAAATCCGTGTTGGGTTAAGAACCATGAAGGAGATAAAAAGGAAGGTCTGAGACTCTTACCTCAAGCAGCCGATCGAAGATCCATCGCGGAGGAAGAGACGTCACAGAAGAACGTTGTCGGTGTTGCAGATCACGGCGTCACGTCGTCGATTTCTGGGTTCGGCATTCTTCGTGTTCTTTGGGTTCTTTGCGTTCTTCGCGTTCTTCGCGAAGGAGGAAGAAGAAACAAGGATTTTGTCCCAACGAGTAATCCTCCAAAAGATTTTGGTTGGTCTTATTTTATTATTATTCCAACACACGAAAACGGGTAAGAAACGACCCATAAATTCGTTTAATTAATTCAATGAAAGAAACAACACATTTAATTCACGAAATAAACCGCCCAATTAAATGGTCTGTTAAGATTTTAAGAAACGCGTCAGTTGACTTTCATAATGACGGGTTTTCACAGGTGCATTTCTTAGCGGAAAGAAACGGCGGGGCTCGTGCAGGCCCACCTCACAAATATCCTACCAAGGGGGTAGGATATTTCTGGATAGCATCCTATCCGGTTCAACTCAGTTCAAGCTGTCAATAAGTGGCTTCAAGTGGCTTCCAAGTGGCTTAAGTGAAATAAAATAAAGTTGTCGCAAAATTGTTTTATTTCTTAACTTTAAGCCCGAAAATTAAAAACCACACCTGGGCAAACGCAACTCCGGAAGAGGCGTTTCTAAGCGAATACCGGCGTTGCGATATAATAGGATCCCTCAGAATTCGATTCCAGACACCGGTTCAAAAGTTAGAAGAACCCGCTCGTCCGTTCACTGAACGTACGCGAGGCAAACTTCGAAAAATTATTCCGGGCACACCGGGCCTCGGAATCAGGTGCCGTCAGAGACTGCGTTCTTTTAAAATTCCAAAGAAAATTAAGAAAAAAATTTCCTTGAAATTTACGGGTCTTTACATTACTCCCACCTCAGGGCTTTACGTCCACGTAAAGATACATCAAAAACTAGGGAAACAAATGTGGGTACTGAGCACGCATCTGAGCCTCCCACTCCCAAGTGCTCTCCTGGAGGTTCTCGTGCTTCCATCTGATGCGCACAAGAGGAATCGATCGCCCACGTAGGACCCGATCTTGTCGATCCTCTTTCTCCACTGGGACCTCCGCAAAAGTCACCCCATCATCCACGTCTAGCTCCCCATAGTCAATGATGTGCTTCAGGTCGTGCACATATCTCCTCAGCTGAGATACGTGGAAGACGTCGTGCACCCGTTGCAACTGAGGTGGTAGAGCCAGGTGATAAGCCACCTCTCCAATCCTGCTGATGACCTGGAAAGGCCCGATGAAGCGTGGAGACAACTTGCCGCCCTGGCCAAATCTTTGCAGACCACGTCGAGGTGAGACACACAAGAAGACGTGGTCGCCATCCTCGAACTCTAGTGGCCTCCGCCTCCTGTCATCATATGATTTTTGCCGGCTATGTGATGTCCTCATCCGCTCCTGGATGACCTGGACCTTCTCTATCGTGGCCCGGACAATCTCTGGTCCCACAAGTGCTGACTCCCCAGGGTCTGTTCAGCACAAAGGAGATCTGCAAGGCCTGCCGTACAACACCTCATAGGGTGCCATCCCGATGGTGGAGTGGTAGCTGTTGTTGTAAGAGAACTCCACCAAGGGTAGGTGGTCCTCTCAGCTGCGACCAAAGTCGAGGACACATGCACGGAGCATGTCCTCGAGGGTCTGAATGGTCCTCTCCGTCTGACCATCCATCTGTGGGTGAAAGGCGGTGCTCAGACGTAGCCGCGTCCGGATCGCCTCCTGCAACCCCTTCCAAAGCCGGGAAGTAAAGCGAGCGTCCGGATCGGAGACAATAGTCGATGGCACACCGTGAAGCCGTACAATCTTCTGGACATAGAGACGCCCCAAGCTCTCCACTGAGCCCTGCTCTTGAATGGGTAAGAAGTGTTCCGACTTGGTGAGTCGGTCAACAATCACCCAAATGGAGTCGTGACCTCTGGAAGTGCGTGGAAGTCCAGTCACGAAGTCCATAGATATCTCGTCCCACTTCCACTCCGGGACCTCTAAGGGTTGTACCAAGCCTGCTGGTACCTGATGCTCTGCCTTCACCTGCTGGCATGTGAGGCACCGTGAAACAAACTCTGCCACAACCTTCTTCATGCCCGGCCACCAGTGCTGTCGTCTGAGATCCTGGTACATCTTCGCCACTCCAGGATGTACCTCCAAAGGAGAAATGTGAAACTCTCTCAGCACCTCATCTCGTAAAGCGACTGGTACCAAGGTACGTCCTCTGAAAAAGACGTCGTGCTCTTCTCCAAAGGAGAAACCATCAGGTGCATGTCCCGAGGATATCTGTGCACCCCGTGTCTCACAGTCAGCGTCCCCACGCTGTGCCTCTCTGACCCGCTGTAGAAGTGGAGGAGAGACCGTGAGAGACTGAAGGAAGGCTGCTCCGTCTCTATCCACGAAGGATATCTGCAAGGCGGCTAGCTGCTTTGTCGCATCCTCAAGTAGCTGGATGCCCGTCCTCATGCTGAGGGAATCGGCTACCACGTTCCCCTTCCCAGGAGTATAGACTAACTCAATGTCATAGTCCTGGAGGAACTCGAGCCATCGCCGCTGTCTCAGGTTCAGGTCATTCTGAGAGAAGATGTACCTGAGACTCTGGTGGTCAGAAAAGACTGTGAAGAACTCGCCCATCAGATAGTGCTGCCATGTCTTCAGGGCGAAGACCACTGCTGCCAACTCCAAGTCATGGGTAGTGTAGTTCTGCTCATGAGGCCTCAATTGACGTGATCCGTAGGCAATCACGGCCCGTTCCTGCATGAGGACACACCCGAGTCCGGTCCCTGATGCATCGCAGTAGACTACGTATCCAACTCCCTCCTCAGGCAACCTCAAGATAGGTACGCTGGTCAACCTCTGCCTTAGCTCCTGGAAGCTCTGCTGACATCTGTCTGACCACACAAAGGGTTTCCCCATCTTCGTCAATGCTGAGAGTGGGGCCGCAAATCTGGAGAAGTCCGGCACAAATCTCCGATAGTATCCGGCTAGGCCCAAGAAACTCCGCACCTCTGTCATGCTCTTGGGTGGCTCCCAAGCTAGCACTACCTCGATCTTCGCAGGATCCAATGAAACTCCCGCCTTATAAATGACGTTCCCCAAGAAGTAGACCTCACGTAACCAGAAATGACACTTCAAGAGCTTTCCATAAAGCTGGTGCTCTCGGAGTGTGTCTAGTACCACACGCAAGTGGTAGGCGTGCTCCTCCTCCGTGGTCGAGTACACCAAGATGTCGTCGATGAAGACTACGAAAAATCGATCGAGGTATGGCTGGAAGATATTGTTCATGAGGCTCATGAACACTACTAGAGCATTGGTCACGATGAAAGGCATAACCAAGAACTCATAGTTTCCATACCGACATCTGAAGGCTGTCTTCTGCACATCCTCGTCTCGAACTATGAGCTGATGATAGCCTGACCTGAGGTCTATCTTCGAGAACCACCGCGCTCCCTTGATCTGATCGAAGAGGTCATCAATCCTGGGTAGCAGATACTTGTTCCTCACTGTCACCTGGTTCAGGTGAAGATAATCGACACACAATCGCAAGCTCTCGTCCGCCTTCTTGGTGAACAATATCGGGGAAGCCCAGGGTGAATCACTGGGTCGGATGAACCCCTTGCCCTGAAAGTCCTCCAACTGTACCCGCAGCTCTCGTAGCTCAGCGGGGGCCATCCGATATGCTGGAGTGGATATCGGGGCGGTCCAGGGGTACATGTCAATAGAAAAGTCTACCTCTCTGTGAGGAGTTAGTCCTGGAACGTCGTCGGGAAAGACGTTCGCGTACTGATCCACCGCTGCAGGAAAACTGGGACTCCGCACGTCAACTGCTCCAAGGATGAGGCTAGCCAACTGATGAGTGATGGGATGACCTCTCCTCTGCGTGAGTCCATCCTGTTCTGCTAAGGCTCCCTTCCCGCCGGTGAAGGTGAACCTGCTCCCGTCGGTGCACACACATCGCACCTTGCGCCTAAAGCAGTCAATCTGAGCATGGACCGTAGATAACAAATCCATGCCCAAGATGATGTCATAAGGCCTCAACGCCGCTACAAGAAGATCCCAGCCGAAGCTCTCGCCTCCTAGAGTAAGCTAACACTGCCGGAACCAGTGCGTAATCGTCGAGTCTTCTCCTGTAGGAGACTCTAGCTATAAGGATCGAGCCAACGGCTCTGTCGGAATCTCTGAGCTCCGAACAAGGGAAGTGGATATGAAAGAGTGACTCGCTCCTGTGTCTATCAGAACTGCAGCAAGGGTGGAATAGACATTTATCGTACCTCGAATCATCTGTGGCGTGTCGTGGTCGTAGGCCTCTACTGCTTAGAGCTTCTCCTCTGCCTCGTCGGCCTCCTCCCTGCGGACCGCCACGGTCAACCCTCTGCCTCTGCCTGGGTGGTCCCTCCACTGTCTTCTACCCCTCGGTACGACGGTTCGGGCAGTCACGAGCCATGTGGCCCTGCCCGCCGCACTCGTAGCACTGTCTGCCTATCGGAAGAGTGGCTCCGCGCTGTGCGCCCCGCACTGCTGAGCCAGTGTCCCGAGGTTGTCTGCCGGAAGGTCTGGTCTGCCTGGAACCCTGAGTCATCTGTCGGCTACCAGATGCCGAAGACTCCTCTACCTTCCACCCTACGGTAGGTCTCGCTGTGGACTCAGCCAGGAATCTCTCAATCAGGAGGGCTCTCTCTAGTACTTCTGCCTGGGTCGGGATGCTGAGGGAGATCAGCGATGCCCTGATCTCGTGTCTCAATCCATGCTCGAAGGTCTGGGCCCGGATGAAGGGGTACCTTACCATGTCTATCGAGTAGCGAGAAAGGTCAGTGAACCTCGCCGCGTACTGCGCGACTGTCAAGCTTCCTTGCCGCAGCTGAAGAAGCTCCTGGATGCGCACCGCACGGAGGGTGGCCGGGACGAACTCTGAGCGGAAGAGGCTCTCGAAGTCCGTCCAGATGAGGGAGGCCTCATCATGTACCTGGAGCATCAGGCTCCACCATCGCCCTGCTGCTGCGTGCAGTATGCTCGCCACATGGATCACCATGAGGTCTGCTGGTGTCCTCACTAGCCTGAAAACTCAGATGACCGCCTCCAGCCAGTCCTCGGCTGCCTGGGGGTCCGACTCCCCACGGAACCTGGGTGGTCGCTGGCGCTGGAACTCATGAAGAGATCCAAGGCGTCGTGCGTCGTCAGCTTCCAGTTCTGGAAGCATCGGGGGCTCGGCGGGTAAAGGTACCGCCGGTGCCCCTGCTGTCAACAGGCCCTGTACCGAGGCCTTGTCGCTGGGCGGGCTTTCGTCGTGCTCTACTCTAGGAACCCTAGCTGGCTGCTGTCGTCGTGCCATCCTGAAAAAGAAACAAGTTCCCCACAGTCATAACAGTATACCTGGTGAGCTGACACAAGTAATCACGAAGAAAACTTGAAACACACATGCAATCAATGTTTTCGTGCATTAATTCGGAAATCAGAAGTCAGGGTCCTGGTGTATGGATACGTCGGCCGCCGCACCAACACTGGACTCCCTGGACTGATAACCACACCCAATACACTAAACACTATTGCTTCACACATAAAGAAGATCAGAGTCTGTGGTAGAACCGACCACCTCTGATACCAATTTGTCACGACCCGCCCTCGGGGCCCGTGTCGTGACTACCCCAAGCCCTCCTTCCATAGGCCAGGGGCTGGCGACTAGCACCAAGGCGTAAATACCAACAAAAAGGGAAGGAATTGCCTTTGAAAAGTAAACATTAACCACAGAGTAAGCAAGCGGAAAAGTATACACTAAGTAAAAACTGTACAAGCTCTGATGAATGTAAAAGGGGCCGGAAATACAAGCCCAACAGTAAAGTACAACTGAAAGGAAAAACAGAAACTGAATGGGAAAACTGTAGCGTCGAGCCGTCCTCTGGAAATCCCACCAGAAGGGTGGGTACAGATAGCCTCCACTGCTCCTCGGGTCCAACTGACCGCTCCGAGTACGTCCCGCCCAGTGGTCCACCTCTAGGCACCGTCCTGCTCCGCACGCCTCCACCACGATCAGCGTTGTCCGTCGTATGCAACCAACACAACGTAGTGCGGGAAAAGCCCGTGAAGGGGTGAGTATAAGCTACTCAGTAGGGACCCTGAGACCACTGAAGGTCTCCCGAAATCCACAAAGGATAATCCACAAAGGAAAGATACAATCACAAAGTAACATCTGACACGGCTTAGGTATATGCCTATACATATATCTAAGTCATCAATTCTCGTTCGGCTCCAACGTCTGAGCCCAAGCACAACCCAGTCCACACAGGAAAGAAAAACGTATACCCACACAGGATAGCTCAACACAATCCACAAAGGAGAGTAAACAGTAAATCCACATAGGATATTCATCACAATCCAGAAAGGAGTGTAAACAGTAAATCCACACAGGATAGATCATCACAATCCACAAAGGAGAGTAAACAGTAAATCCACACAGGATAGATCAACACAATCCACAAAGGAGAGTAACACAAGATTCAGCTCACACATGATATACTTCTTCGGATGATGATAATGATGATCACTGATCCATCTAAGACGTTGGACCCACGATGGATCGATAGGTAACTAACCCCCGCAATGACCCACACAGGATCGGGCCCACACAGGACCAGTAGGCGCTGGCTCACACAGAACCGCTGAGCGCGGACCCACACAAGATCAGACCCACACAGGATCGGGGCCACACAGGACCGGGCCCACACGGGACCTGTAGCACTGATCCACGTAGGATCACAGAGTGGAGTTGTCGTCGCAGTCCACTGAGGATCTATGCACAGTCGTCGCCACAGTCCACTGAGGATCTCTGCACGGTCGTCGTCGGAGTCCACTGAGGAACTCTGCACGGTCGTCGCCGCCGTCCACTGAGGATCTGTGCACGGTCGTCGTCGGAGTCCACTGAGGATCTCTGCACAGTCGTTGTTGTCGAAGTAGCAGTCGCAACCAGCACTAGGGTTCCCGCACACAGCAAGATCGTTCGGGAGGGTCCGCTTCACGAGCCGAGAGGCTGATACATCAACTGATATAAAGTTCGAAGTTGATGTATCCAAAAGTTACGTATCATCAACAGGAACTCAACGTCGCAGACGGCGCGTCAATCGGACGCCCGGTCTGAGAGTTATTGGCTTTTTTGTCCCAGGGTCCCGGTTGGTTTTTAAGGCAAAACCAACATGACCGTACTCCACCTGCATCGAAAACTCGGGCGGAATATTCCAAAAGATCCGTCTCAATTAGAGGAATACAACGAAGCTGACGGCACGTCAATCAGACGTCTGTGGCTCGAGATATGAGCATTTCCGCTTTGAGGGCCCGGTTGGTTTCGTGTACGAACCAACCCGGCCAAACTCAAAGTATTCCGAAACCTTGAGTGCGATATACTGAAACGATCGTCTCGATCCAAGGATCGCATTGCCGCTGACGGTGAGTCGTTTGGAGGCCCGTATCTCAAGTTACGGGCGTTTGAACGAAAACGTCCGAAGACGGGGGGTACGGGCCCGGGCCGACCTGGCCCGACCCCCCCCCCCCAAAGTCGGCCGAACCGGTCTGGTCCGGCCAGGGCGCGGCCCGGCCGGTCAGACCGGTCTAGCCCGGTTCGTCCGAGCGGCCGAACGGCCGAGGCGCGCGGGGCGCCACCCCCGCGACCTGGTAGTGCCGCAGCCCCTCGCGTGGGGCCGCGCTGTGTCATGGACGCGGCTTCAGCCGCGTCCGAGGGCACCGAACCCGCGCAGCCGCGGATCCGTGGCGGCCTGTCCGGCGGCGCGCCGGGGCGACGCCGCTCCCAGCTGTCGGCGCTGCCGCGCCGGCGACCTGCGCCGCCGGTGAGTTTCGCGGGCCACCGGGATCGCTCCGGTGGTCTGATTCTCTTCTCGTCTGCGCCACTGATCCTCCCGGGACTCGTTCTTCACTGTGGGATCGTCAAACATCCGTTGCAGCATGTTCCGTCGTCTCCCGCCAAATCCGCACAAAATGAAGAACGACAGAGGGTCGTCAGGCCGTGTTCGTTTGTCCCGCACCCTCCGCGTTAGAGATAAACCGGGAGAATTTTGTTCAACACATGAACCGACAATTTTAATTAAATAAAAATGTTCATTTGAAACCGATTCTTTAATTTTTAATGAACGTTCATGGGAATATAAAGAGGGGTATTCCAAATCATAAAATCCCTACCGCGTTGGTCGTCGCGCGTGAGCGTTCTTCGCAGAAAAGATCGTCGCAGAAGGTGGAGATCGTCGCATCGTCGTGGGGAGGCATCGCGTCGTCGCGGAAACCGGCGTGGAGTCGGCGAACTCAACGTACCATGAAACAACAGATTTAATTTAATTAATTAAATCCGTGTTGGGTTAAGAACCACTAAGGAGATAAAAAAGAAGGTTCGAGACTCTTACCTCAAGCAGCTGATCGAAGATCCATCACGGAGGAAGAGACGTCGCAGAAGAACGTTGTCGGTGTTGCGGATCACGGCGTCACGTCGTCGATTTCCGGGTTCGATGTTCTTCGCGTTCTTCGCGTTCTTCGCAAAGGAGGAAGAAGAAACAAGGATTCTGTCCCAACGAGTAATCCTCCAAAAGATTTTGGTTGGTCTTATTTTATTATTATTCCAACACAAAAAAACGGGTATGAAACGACCCATCAATTCATTGAATTAATTCAACGAAAGAAACAGCTCATTTAATTCACGAAATAAACCGCCCAATTAAATGGTCTGTTAAGATTTTAAGAAACGTGTCAGTTGACTTTCATAATGACGGGTTTTCACAGGTACGTTTCTTAGCGGAAACAAACGGCGGGGCTCGTGCGGGCCCCACCTCACAAATATCCTACCATGGGGGTAGGATATTTCTGGATATCATCCTTTCCGGTTCAACTCAGTTCAAGCCGTCAATAAGTGATTTCAAGTGGCTTCCAAGTGGCTTAAGTGAAAGAAAATAATGTTGTCGCAAAATTATTTGATTTCTTAACTTTAAGCCCGAAAATTAAAAACCACACCCGAGAAAACGCAACTCCAGAAGAGGCGTTTCTAAGCGAATCCCGACGTTGCGATTTCATCGGAGCCCTCAGAATTCGATTCCGGGCACCGGTTCAAAAGTTAGAAAAACCCGCTCGTCCGTTCACTGAACGTACACGAGCAAAACCTCGAAAAATGATTCTGGGCACACCGGGCCTCGAAATCAGGTGCTGTCAGAGACTACGCTCTTGTAAAATTTCAAAGAAAATTAAGATAAAAATTTCTTTGAAATTTATGGGTCTTTACATTGAAATTTATGGTTCTTTTCATGAATTATGTCCTTTATCAACACCCTTGTAACAAACATATTTTTAGTTTATGAATGCACCCAAATTTTTCGTTCAACAAGTTATACATGATGGAAAATTTCACATCATATTCATCCCATTATCAATGATATGAACCACCAAAATATTCTTCTATTGAATTAAAATAATGTCATATGAAATATATAACTCAATCTCAATATTTATTTCACATGAGACTATATTTTTGAATAATGATAAATTTTGGAAGACCAGTTACTTTTTGAATAATGGTTATAAACCACCATAGAATCAATAAATCATTCTCCTTGGAATACATATGTAGTCTATGAAATGAATTCATAACCATGTATATTCAGATTCATAGTTGGAAAAGTTTTCATCCTCTTTCCATCTCAGTCTCTAGAATTGCATCTCTATATATCCTTAATGATCACTTAGAGAATATATCTCCATGAAAATTTCCATAAATTCCTTAGATTCAATTTTTTATATTTCTTCATCATCAATTTTTTAATAAATAAACCCCATTTATTAGTATCACATGAGATATTGTAAATTTTAATGATAACCTTCTCTCCATTGTTACTTCACAAAACGAGAAATAACTTATTTAAGCAACATATCCACTACTCTTCCTTGAAATGGTTTGTAGTCCAATCGAATTATCGAGCTTGGGGTCACATGAAGTGGCCCAATATTGTTCCTCAACATTGTGGATCTGGATGATCTATATGGGTATGTTAATTATTCAATACCAGATTTAGATTTCCTAGTGTGGGTATATGTCTTTCAGATATAGTTAAACCTCCCACTATCATATAATTATCTTTTGTAGGAGAGAAATCCCTACATGAGATATATGCATTGATATGGTTTCTAATATTTCTAATAGGGTCCCTTTCAAAACATTGGAATACTATAAATTAGGTTGTGAAAAAAAAAATTTAATTTCATACAAGTAAAACTTGGTACATGAATTGAATACTTTCAACATAGCTAATCTCAAAATTGTAATGATTGTTTATTTGGGGACATAATTTCATTCAAAACCATCGTAATTGTATGTAATGAAAATTTTAAATATCATATGAATATCCCCTAGTAGTTTCAAAATAGGTTTACAGTAATGACCATTTTCATTTACAATTTCACACCTTGTTAGGCCTAGGACACCTTGTTAGAGTTGATACCCCATGATGCATCTCCACCAGAACCAATTATACTTGTAGTATCTAGATAGGGTTGTTATATGAAGAAGACCCACATTATATATACCTTCAAATATTTTGGATGTTCTTATATTCATATCCAAAAATAAAATATTAGAGAAATGTACATTAATCAATGTTGTCTAAATCTTGATTCTAATGTTTCTTCTAATTAGACTTTGATACCAACAACAGTGAACCATATCCCAAATGTCAGGAGTGGGTTACATAAATTAATACATTAGAATGGTTTAAAGGAATACAATATGAATATAAAGAATAGTTTAGTAGATTTGGAAATCCTCATTCAATCATATGATTTACATTACGACTGGAAATAATTATCTACAAAGAAATGACATTATAAACATCAATATCCATCTAGCTTACCCCGACAATTAATTTATAATAAAAAACATATGAAATGAGTTAGGTCATATTCTTAGTAAACGTTATCAAAACAATATAATATATTTTATCAATATTCCATGGGGAATAAATAAAAACACATGAAACCTGAACATAATATTGAGCATTATATGGAATAAATAAAAAATGACTATGTAATTCTATATAATTTATTACTTAGATAGATGATAAATCATGGATATTCCACTAGTCAAATAGTCATGTTCTGTATCAATTACTAGGGTAATAATTATTTAATGCATAATTCATATAAACATAAACATGATGTCATGGTATCATCCATGACATCTAAAAAAGGGGGCATGGCCTCATCCTTTTATATATCTGAGGCATTTGATGTGAAATACTGATGCATCAAGGGGTTATAGTCCGAATCCATATGTTAATAAGTAAAATACATTCATAATATTAATGTGGTGACTCATAACAATATATATGTAATAAATGTAAATTCATTTTCCAATCCTATAATTTTAATGAATAAATATTCTCAGTAACATGGCGAGTGTTGTCATTATAGAACATCTATAGAAAAACTAATAAATAAATATTTAATAAAATATAGTTATTGATTGTAATAACCGGCCAATTTAATTAATTTATATGATTCAAAATATGTGTTTAAATAGATGATAATAATCTAATAAAATCAAAAAATAATTCTATAGTGAAATACTGATTTTACATTGCACACATGAATTCTTTTCAAAAATTCACTTTTATTTTTAATAATTTATATTATTAAACATGAAATGAAAAATTAATGTTTCTGATAAAAATACAATTTATGTTATTAATATAATGGTGTCTATTAATATATTATTTATGATACATGAGTGTGGTTAAACAATTAGGATGTTCTTTTAATCAGGCTGGCATATATAGAATAATGTATAAGTGAAACATGTAAAACATGTATTATGCACTAAGAAAATAAAATTATCTTGGGAGTTGTGTTTGGAATATATAAATAAAATTTTAATTTGTAAATACTAATAATTAATAATTAAATTGGGTAAAATAGATAGATGACATAACTCAAATGAAAAATGGAGGTTCAAAAGATACACTTACCTTATGTCTGAACACGTTCTATACTTGAAATTAATGTCCTTGATTATTGAATTAATTACATTAGTTATTTACATAATAATATTTTATTCATGTATTTTATTTAATGAAATATTATGATGTTCAAATATAGTAATTTTCAGATGTCAAAATCATAAATTTTATAATTCATGGGTGTTCGAATCCATGGTTTTCATGATATGTTTACTTTTATTCACTTATAGAAGATTATGTCAAAGAAAAATGTTTTCTAGAATTGAAAATATATGTTATAAATGATATTTATTATGATTAAATGGTTATATAAGTATTTCCAGTAATTATTTTAATGATGAATTTTTAGATAAAATGTTAGTGATAATAGTATAAATTATGTTGTTGGTTTTAGATCGTGACCAAATAGTATTGTTTCTTTAATTAATATTATTTATTTATAAAATTTTTCAAATAGTACATAATTTGTAATAAACATATATTTATTTTAATTGAAAATGAAAATTAAATTATGACCATACAAGAAAGTGGTAGTGAAAAATGAAAAAACATTGTCCATTAAGGTGGTAAATCTACACCTCACGAATGATATTTTTATCTTTTAATATATATTGAATGGCAGAAGACAATTTATGGTGTAAATTTAATTTAAATAATAAGTATTAAGTTTATAAAAGATATTATATTCATTATTGATCTTAGGATATTTCTAGGAGGGTGATTGATAACAAAAGAACCAAAATTAAAATGAAAATAATATAAATGATATGGGTTTTTTAACTCCTAAATTATCCCATTGACAACAACATTAAATGGATTTTATATAGATATTTTTTTATGAAAAAGGGCTCATAGATTTATGGGAGGTGATTGGGAAGATGATTATACAAAATTTTGTAAAGTATCTTGGGTTTGATGGAGTACCGAGAAGATATGATGATGGGTGGTATTTATAGAGAAGGTGAGAGGTGTTTTTTAATACTATTTCCACCTACATATTATTCTACAACAAAACTATGAATTGTTTGAGAATTATAAAAAATATATTTACTTTTTAAGGTAAGATATATATTGTGGTTCTCATATCATTAAAGACTCAAGGAACTGTTTATTTATCCTATAATGTATATGTTCCATAAATTACCATATTCTTCTACTTATCAAAAATTGAAATATATCCGAAAAATCAAAAAAACACGAACCATTATTATATCTGTAGAATTAAAAAATAAACTACATTTTTTGAATATAATTTTCATAATAAGATAAATTTCATATTTAGTTAAAATCATTAGTTATTCTAAAAATAAAAGTTCTAAGATTATAACTGATATTATGACACACCGTAAAATTAGTAAAGGGGTTATTAAATTATATTATAATTATATTGTAAAAAATTATAACTTATGAATATATATTATACGTATATTTTAAAATTATTTTATTATTTATTAAATTATAAATAAATATTTTTTTCAACAATATTGTTAACACTGAATTTTTTGTCTATAAAAAATTTATTTACTTTTTACATTATATAAAAATAATATCTAATTATTTATAAGATAAAATATTTATTTATACATTCATAGGTGAAGATTCTATTTTAAGGTCATATGACGATTTTTAAGGGTCACATTACCCTTCCTAATTTCGTATTAAATATTAGATATGATTTTAATCTTGGTGTCACGTGATTCAGAAACTATCAAAGATGATTAATTTTTATTACACCATTAAAAAATCATGGAATGGAAATAAAATCAATAGGATTTATAAATAATGTTGAAAATAAATAGAAATATGATACATGATATATAATGTAGTGTATAGAAATCACCCTTCAATTTCTTTGTTTTATGTAATTTCTCAAAAATAATGGAATCCCATGTTATTTTCATCATGATTTGTATGTTATATATAATCATGCAGTTTTTCCGATATTTATCATCGACATGCCCTTTCCAGGATAAGATATTTTAATATCTATTTTTTATTATGATAGACATTGAGATACTCACTACAACAAATAGATAATTTTCAGATTAACTAATTCATAAATCACATCTATATTTTATGTTAAATAGTGCATGATATCAATTTGAATGATTTAAAAATAAATTAATAATAATCAAAACATAAATAAATATTTTTATTTTAATTGTTTAAAATTTAGAATATAAAAAACATTATGTATCATACCAAGTGGATAATTTATCCACATAATCAATAAAATGACTAATATCATCATGAATATTAATCGTTTTGGTAATAAATAAATGGACGAACATATCATTAAAAAAATGTAAAATTTTTTAATAAGTTATAAATTTTGGTGGAAAATGTTAACCATAATTTCTCGGACCCCCACAACACACACATGATCTGCAATATATTCTCTATGATAATGATTCATCATTATTTTTATGATCAATAAAACACATATAATATTTTTGCATCATATACTATGTCATGAATGCCAATTAGAAAATATAATAACATATATAACTATAATATAATATTAATAAAAACTAAAAAACTCATAATCACTGAGAAATTATTATCAATTCATCACGTATGAATCCCCTTAAATATTTATCATCAAAGAATATTTTATTATTTTGAAACGGTGATGTAAAAGAGAAATAAAAACATTCAGAGGCAATATACAGTTCTGGACTATTTTGTCCATCATCATTTCCAATATTTCACAGTATATACTAATTTCCTTATTACATTTAAAACATATACCAATAAGATGAATCATTATATTTTGGTAGTACAAAAGTAATTATTTTAAAATATCCAACAATTGTGTTATAAAACATTATTATCCCTATTTTGACTATCATTTACATATTTCATTATAAAAACATTCCCTGTCATTTCTCACACACAAAATCAATATAAAAATACCAGATAATAAAGAAGAATAATTTTTTAAAATAGTTATAAATACAATAATTCATCGAATAATAGTGAATTACGTACATAAAAAACAAGATACACACATAAAAATCATTCAACAAATGAAATTAGGAAAATTAAAAATATATTCATTTTAATCATTGATTAATAGATGTTACTCTTTTTTATCTGATCAATTTTATTACAAACATCTCACTTTTTAAATGAAATATATTTTTTTTAAAATATTAGACTCGGAAAGAATGATAATAATTTTTAATGTATTCGGTAAATGAAGATTCAATAATTGACATCACCTTTTTAATACAAACCCATGCCATAATTAATTGTATTCATGTTTAATAAAAAACAGTCTATTTTTTATCAATGTTCGTTGCCTTTGGTAAATATTTAATTATTTAACATATAATATTTTTCTTCCTAAATAAATCACTTTGTGTAATTTACTCAAATTTTACCCATTTAAATTATATATTGAAATTAAAATATATTATTGATTAAATTAAATGAAATAAATTATTTAAATGTATAAGTTATTCATTTTAATAAATCATTGGATGATTTACACTAGTAAAATAATTTTTTAATTCTATTCCAAATGATAACGGAATAAAATTTTATTGTTTAATGTGATTCAAAAAACAGGTATTCATATTTTTTGTTAATAATGAAATATTGATTGAGGCTGAGGAATGAATTAGTTATTTCTAAATACCTTATTGAATGATAAAGTTTAATAACAAAAAAAAAAGAACACTACATAAAAACTCATCTCAATAAAATATAATTTTGTATAATTTTTTATGGTCTAGTTTTAATTCAAGGTTTAATGGTTATGTTCAATTATACAATCTATTTTTTATTTGAACATATTAGCTCTATAAATGAAAATGAAATTTACTTTTACATTCAAATGATTATAAAATATATATTTTTTAAATAAATTTTTAAATATTAATAAATTGATATTGAAATATATTTTTTATTAATATATTTAAATAATTATTACATTAGAAGAATATTATAATCCCTACATGAATAAAGTTTTATATATTTATAAATGGATTTGAGAGAATAGAAAACCAATTAGAATAAATATTTTAGAGACATTTCAATATATAAAAAAGCCATCATATTAAAATTATATTTGAATTATACACACACCCACACAGACACAGATATATATATATATATATATATATATATATTTGTTTGTGTGTGTGCAATTGTGTCAAATATATACATATATATATATATCAGTGGTCCTGTTTTATCTTAATATATCATTTTAACATTAAATTAATTATGTTTATTTAATAATCACATAATATTTCTTATTTAAAACAATATAATTTATAATTATATGTTCAACATATATTCCATGAAATATTCTTTTTAGAAGTAATATTCAATGTAATATATAAATACTCCAATGTGAATCAATTTTTCAACCCTGTAATATGGTTTTATATAATTAATATATCTCAACATGCATAAATGTAACAAAAATTATACATTAAAAATATAAAAGAATAGAAAATATATAATGATTAATTGTATTACATGAATATCTAAAGGACCTACATAAAATAATGTCTTATTTAAAATAAATAGATGTATCAACATTAAAATCCAATAGAACACCAATAACTGATATATTTCAATTTGTAACCACATATTCAAATTAAAATGAAAATTGTAGTATTTAAGTTATATTAAGATGTTATCTATTGGAAAAATACATATAACATGTATTTCATGAACATGTAACATCCACAATATATAATATATATTTATAAATCAGTCCAACTAATATTTCACAAGCAGAAAATCATGATGATTCCATTTACTTAAATAATTTATTATAAAATGATCACTATAGATTGATGCTTATCTTAGGTATTAGGGGATGATGTGTGTGTTGAATGTAGAAGGACTTCCTTATGTGAAGTAAATAGGGAGATTCCACAATGGTGGATTTCAATGGGGAAGAGTTTATCCGAGGATACAATCTATGGGGGACCACATTAGGCTATGCAGATGGGGGAGGTGTGTTTGTCTTGGGCTATAACACTATTACAATGTGAAATTATATCTATCATTCATAGTATCTCACTCTACTTATTGTACGGTTAGTAGAAAAGTGTATGACTATAAATTTTTACTCATTTGGAGGTAGGTTTTTAGAGTAATGAGACTCCAATGTTGTCTCTGTTTTTCCCACCCGAATCATAGTGTGATTCCACCTCTCTGTGGACATATTTATTCATACCAAACATTATAAATCATTTTTTATTATGAGATATTATTAACTTTTGTTTAATTATGTTTCTTCATATGCATACCAGTTATGCCAATGTGCATCCCATTGTTCTTGTAGTAATTAAAACTGATAGTATTTTACATTCCTATTAAAACATGTAAAATATATAAAAAAATTAATGTGTTTTCCATGTTTAAACATCAACGAATCGTAATATTCAGTACATAATAATATTCAATACTCATTAATATTAATGTAAAATATATGTGAACTACTAAATATTCTATATAATACTTATACTATGAAAAAATAACAAGGTACATATAATGAAAAATGAGACCAGATATATAGATATAAAAATTAACATATTATATAATATTTGATAAATAAAATTTTGGATGACTTAATTTTATACCGAAAATCATAATAATATTTAAGAGTTTCATCAACCATTTAAAAAATATGATGCACATTGTTATAAATAGCTACAAGAAACATCATCTGCACTGAAGTTGATACCATCATGATGAACAATAGAATAAAATCGAAAAAATAGCCATGATTGTATAAGTCATAATAATGAGTAATAATGAAAATAATTTTGATTCTATCATAGAAAATTAAAGTAAAAACATATATCTTTGAAACTATGTTTTCAGTTTTCTTATATTATCATGAAAATAATCATATTTTCAACATTATTAGGAAAATGTAAGAAATGATATTTCCATTCAATGCATTTTAATTCATGGGGACATACTTATCTTTTTGGGGTTTTTATTTCTAATAAATACACATAAATAGACCCAAAAATATTTTAAAATTCATTTCTTGAAAACTGAATATAGATTTCATTGAGATATAATGATTTTTCTATACGTAGTCTATTAATATTTGTTTTTCTGAGATTTCTCAAGTATATAATCAATTATTGTGACATTAAACTGAATGGTTATTATATTATAATGGAATTAAGATAGTAAAAATATCAAATCATGAGTTTATGATTTGAATCAATTAATCACATATCCACAACATTCTTGTACTAGAGAACGGATATGTGTTGTATTGTGATTCATCTTTATCTGGATTGGGTAGTGTTATATTTTTGAAACTTTTTCATTGACCATGAGTCATGAAAATTTCAGAATCAAGAAAATAATTATCCAAAAAACCACTGTGGTGGTCTAATCATTGAAAAAAATTCACCCAAATCAAATTAATAAAACATTTACATTCATCATCATTCATAAGAGCATGAAAAACATAATTTATCAAAGGGATAAAAACCACATGAAATGATGATGGAAGGAGTGTACCCATTTGTTTGAAATTGAATTTGTATTTAAAAATTTGAATAAAAATTTAGTTGCTGTTGGTTTGGGTCGAATGCTGTATTACCATTTGTTCGTAGTGAAATATTACCAAAGTTGCTCAAGAATCATACACCCCGAATAAATGGAAATCAATTTAATGTGATATATAACTTCTATTAGGATTATATTTATCCCCAAAAATCCCCATAATTTCTTATTGGATTCTATCATAGATCAATATTTTGCAATTTTAAATTATAGTATGCATTACATTCTATGATTTTCTATAATCAAAGATCATAACTATTCTTTTTTCTTCCCAGTAATTTTTTTGTTTACATCATTAGATGATAAATTTTAAGAATAATTAATTATTTGGTGCATCATGTTATAATTTTTTAGTTTTAAATTGTTTCATAATAAATTAATAATAAAAATATCATGTACATTTCTAGTGTCATTCAGTTTGAAACATTAGTTTTATGTTACATACCTTATAAATTAATTTTCCATATTGTGTATTGAGTCCATTGATCTATGATTCAAAAAACTCCTTGATCACTATTAAAAACACTATAGCCCATGATTTGTGAGAAAATGTTCCATTTCACTCTACATCAATATTATATGATACTTATTTATGTCCACACAACATTTAAAAAATAATCCACTATTTCTTATCTCACTTATTTACTATAATTTGAATTAAAATATTTTTTGTAACAACATCATTCTAATGACTCATATTTCACTACTAATGCCTTTATTAATGGTTTTCCAGATACAAATAATCATTAAGCACATAGTGGTGAATTTTTCCTTGAATATTTTCACAAGTAGATAATTGCATTAAAATCAAAATCTCAAATATCATTTAAAAAAATATTTTCATCATTGTTGAAATTAATAACTCCATGTTTAATACCGTAAAAATGTTTGCGTAACGACTAAAAGAAGTTTTATTTTACAAGCTAGTAGATATATATTAGTTTTTGTTAAATTAATTTTCAATACGTTTAACAAAAATAAACATATATTAATGATCATAATGTATTCTATACAAACTAAATTTTATTTTGTTATTATTTGGAGTGAAAAAAATAAATATTTTTTTACACTCTAACTTTTAATATTGAAGTACTCATAATTAATATTGGAATTTCTCATTGAAATGTTTTATTACAATTATCTTGTTCAATGGTGAATAGAAGGTTTCCTCCAAAAAGGTGAAAAAATAAGTCAAACTTTACATTTATTCTGTCAGTGCAGAGGTGGATTTATGATGGAAATTTGACTGTAATGTGTAATTTCTAATTTATCAGGACGATGTTATGTCTATCTGATGGGTGAATAATTTATTCAATTCTAGATTAAGATGTTAGTAGGATTGAATATATGTTTTTGAAATATATCTAAATCATATTATTTTATATCTTATACCAGTCACAACCATAATAGACATCCATTTTTTTATTAACATATTTTTTTTGAGGAGAATACATCATATATATGAAGCATATTATAAGGGAAATCAGTTAATCACTAGAAAAAATAATTTTTTTTGTTTCTTCTTCCCATGTATAATTTTCTACAATACATTAAAAAATATTATAATATGTATATTAACCTGTTAATTGGATTGGACAATTCGATACTATTTTTTCGATCTTGATAACTCTGTAGTGATTAATAATAGACCATCTTGGAAATTCATTTAACATCTTTAAAATATATAATAATCCTATGACAATAATAAGATTATTTTAATTGAAGATTTATTTATAAGGATGTTATGATGAATGTATTACTTATTAGGGTATATTGAATAGTTAAATTTGTTTTTAATTTTTTCCTTAATTGAAGAATAGTTATATAACCTTTTCATTTGTCAGATATTTTATGAATGATTAAATTAAATGAGAATTAATTTCTTAATTTTAGAATTCGTTTATTCAATATGAATGTTATTCACTCTGCACAAGTTTATTGAAGTGGATATTCAAATATATGTGATGAACCAATTGTGTTAGCATAATCATATATACATTCAAACATGACAAGTTCTTGTTCTATTTGCTAAAAAAATACTAGACAGAAACGTAAAAATGTAGGACCTTCCTGGTGAACAATGGAATTAAAAACAATCTCACTGATACAACATTGAGATCTCATTTCATATTTATCAATTTGGTGAATATAATAATTATTTTTATTTACATTTCATTCATTCAAACCAAGAATAATTAGGAACATTTCGTTAATTATTATAGAGTACAAAAGGATAATCTTTAAGACAACCAATTGACACAACAAGAATACAGGGTTTCATTTTATTATTCTTCATGAATAAGAAACATTATGTCTAAGAAACAACATTATATCTAGTAAATAGATTATTAAATTCATACATTAAATCTTATCATTATCATAATATAGATTACCATCTGGTATCATTCAATGAATTGTGATATAAACCAAAGGAAGAGACCCCATCATGGGGTTTTCCTTACAAAAACACCTGAATAATGTCACATTATATATTTGTTGAAATAGTCATAAAAACCATTCTATCCATCAATATGGATCTATATAACCTATATGTAGGTTGTTAAAATAATTTTATTCAATGAAAAAAATTGAAATCATTTATGTAGAATGTAACATTGATACATAATTTTCAATAATAAGTATGTAATTAATATACAACACTAAAAATATGATGAAATATCCACAAAACTGTCTATATAGACAGGATTAATATGTATTTTTAATATAATTTTTTTTGACAAAATCATCATACCATATATTCTCACTCCAATAATCATGATTCAATCAAAAAAATTGTTGCAACATAAAATCCCTAATAGTCTCATATGAATCTGTAAGAAATATTGTTTATATAATAAACATATATCCAGATAAATTTATTTTAATGAATACTATTTTAACATCAATATGATATATCATATATTAATAATGAAATTTCAAGTAAAATCTAATGGGATTCATTATTGTTATTATATAACAATTAAATATTACTAAAACTACAAATATATCCTGAAAAAACCCATTATTGATTTTAAAAAATATAGAATAATAAAATATTGTTATTTTGTTTAAAAAATTATTAAATATTATTGAAAATTAAAATAATTATAAAAACATAAAACAAATCACAAAAAATGAATTATCATAATTAAATCATTTTCAATTTTCTTAAAACATAAATATTCATTGAAAAAATATTAAACTATATGACACTAATATATCAAAAAATAATTTAAAATGATATTAATTAAAAATGTAAAATCATATTATATTAAAAAGTAATATTTAATGTAAATATATTGTAGTATTCATACAATTTATTTTTACAGATTCATATTTTCACAGGCTTGTTTCATTTCTAGATCCTCCACCAACATACTATAAGTTATTAAAGGATTCATAAATTTTATGACTGAACTATTAAAATAATTATTTAACATGAGATTCTAAAAGAAATGACTCGACCCATCATGTCCCCACCTTTGTTTATTGAATGTCAAGAACTCCATCCAATGTCATCTACAAATTAGCTGAAGGATGGGGCTGCCACCATCCTGACATATCACACAACCTAATAAACTAAATTAAATTTCATTATTAATTACCACATATTCATTACATATGAAAACTATAAAACCATATATAATGTAGAAATATAATTAATTAAATGGTAAATAATTCTATAATGATATATTAATCACATATTAAAACAATAATTGATATATATAATTAAATTGTATAACTAAAATATCCTCGAATTTGATAGATACGATATTCTAGAGAAATCATAACCATTGAGATTACTCCTAGAACGATATCAAATGACCCTAAACACAACCACAATCATGTACCTCCATGATACATAATATGATTCCATGTGGTCATAGGAATTAACATTAATTTTATACAAAATTCACTACCACCGAGGCCATCATCTATCATGCACATCATTAAAAAAAACTTGTTTTTGTACAATGCCTTTGAAATTATGAATACATGAAATACTGAAATATCTACTATGTCTGACATAGATATCCCCGTACTAAGTCGCTTCACAATGGAAACTAATGATCATCTAAGGATTCTTATTCCCCAAACAAGTCAAATCAATAAAACTCAACCAAATTCATGATTCTAATAATTACCATATAATTGGGACCCTCACATAGATGTACACCATTCATCAAATGAAATACCACATTCTGTAATATGTATCCATCAAGACAAAACATTCATTCTAGAAACATGTAAGAGACCTCATTCCATTCTCCAGAGTACATCCCATTACATGGGGAACTCATCCATAATATTAGAACCACCCAAATGCATTGCATTGTATATAATTACAAACAAATTAATGACCCCCACTATAAATAGTCTAGTTATAGGTTAAATCTTCTTACAACACTGAAAACATGAACTACCAAAAACAAGAAACTCATGTATCCTATATTCAAATATAATTGGATACACACACCATGTTGTATGAAAAATCAATCGTAAAAGTGTTGATCATATGTATAAGGAACCCACACATCACTTGAAGAGACCATTGTCAAGGGATTATAAAACACTATTTATTGTGTGTTCTAGAGTTGCACCTAATTAAAATAGATGTAGAACCAAATCTGTGATGATCTAGGGGATACATTAACAAATTATCATTGTGTGTGTATTGAAATCCTTGATGGAAAACAATGACACTATCATCTATCATATTATACAGGTAAGGGATTAGTTGCTTTGTGAATGGTTTAAACAAGATGCATCCAAACCCTTCACATATATATTATGATAAATCCATAATCAATACATTTATAATGAAAACATCATAATATTGATAAAAGGAAAATATATTTTGTCATTCAGGTCAATATATTCATATTTTGGATTATTTATTGGACAAAAAAATAAATCTGACAAGAAAATCATAGAAGTCACACACAAATGGAGATTGGATCCCATATAGTGGCCATTGGAAAATCCATATCTCCCAATTGGGATACATATTATATGTTTAGTTATCCCATTCTTGTCGTGTTCAACCTCCTATGTCTGGTTGTGCATACTTTTTAGACTGGCTCATGAACTGGACAATACACTTGGGCCCTGCTTCATGATTTCCTAATTGACTGACTAGTGCCACCCAACCTAGTTAGGTCTTGTCATGATCAAGGTACCCCCACATATATATACAAATGGGAGGTTAAAATCTTTAATTATTTTCAATATAATATTTTTTAATCTTCAACAATCATAATTCTATCTCAGCTCATCCTAAGAGTAAACAGTGCACCTCATAATAAAAATATCCATAAAATTATTTTTCTATGGATTAGTAGTTCGGTAAATTAATCATTTTACATCTAGGTGGTTCTGAAACATAAAAACAAAAAAAAATATATATATCTAATTCTAAAATGTAAAATAACTATTTCCCTGTGCAAAAAAGAAATATTTCATTGTAATGACACTAAATTACTAGTTTAAATTTGTTTAATTAAAATGTGTGTTATATTACATTGTACACAGAAAAACCATGAACATTAATTAAGAAGGTGAATATAAATTGAAATGAAACTATCTAGTTTTGTATATTATTCGATCGTTGATCAATAATGATCATTGTTGAATATGGCCATTTGATATTATACACTTTTTAGTAATTGCAACTTTATAATTTATTTTTTGAAGTATATGTGATAAATAATAATTTACTCTGAAAAGTGAAATCTAGGCCACATCAAGTAAATTCATTCCATACAATTCCCATTATTTAGAACATTGGATGAAGATAGAACCACTGGGGTTGAATCTGTACCAATCCTTGTCTTAAAATAGGCATGTTTTTCCTGAATAAAAATTCTATATTAGAAGTTAACATGATTGGGAAATACAACTATGATGATATTATCTAAGTAGCCCCATGAATCTATCACCCAGATACACCTTAACATTTGGTTTCAAGAATCTAAAATTTTAAATTATAATTACTTTATAGAAATAAAAACAAAATCGCATCAATTTCATTTTATGAATGGTTTTGGAATAATGAAATTGATATGAGATATGGAAAATTGGTTTTTTGGATAGAAATTATACATTTAAAAAAATATAAAATAAATAAAAATAATAATATAATATTGATAATTTATCATTTAATTAAGTATTATCATTAAAACAATATTAATTACCTCAAAATTAAAAAACATTAATTATATAAATAATATGATGGATTGTATTTCACCTATATTTTAGAAAATAAATATTTATATATTTTAATTTTAAATTTATCATTCATATTGAATTTTTATGGGTTAGTAATCAATATTTTTTTTAGCTAATCAAAAATATTTATAGTGAATATGATAGAATTATCGAAAATTTATTATTTATTCATTATTAGAAAAAATAAATATTCATTTTGTTAGTAGATTTAATTACATCATAATTAGATGAAAATGATATAATAACTCTTTAACAATTATTCAAGACATTAATTATTTTATTTTATTAATATAAACAATTATAATTTATTATAATCAATTTCTAAATTTCTGATTTACTTAAAAATATTTAAAATGGAAATATAAAAATAAAAATTATTATCTTCTGGAATCATTTTATTTTCTTTACCAATTAAGTAATACAAATTCTTATAGACTCCAATTAATTTAAATAAAATACTATTTGACCCAAGTTTCTAATAACAATGGCAAATAGCAATTCCAATTCCAATTCAAGGGTTTTTCATTAACCACTGCCTACGTGTCGGAGGATATTGTTGATCAAATACTCATCTTTTTCTATATATAACCACCTATTATTTCATTTTTATATTAATTTCCATTTCATCTTCAACAAATATATGAAATTTTAAAACCAAATTATTCTTACCAAGGTCGTTTAAACCCATCGATATCCCATATCTTGTGTATTTTGAACCACTAACCCAGGAAATAGAAATTAGAACATCTCTTTTCCTTCCAAGTTCCCATTTTTAGGTTTTATGTATTTCATATTTGAATACTATTTTCTATTATACATTTTATAATATAAATTTAAATGACTATGATTCCATTTTTAATGAGATACCCTATCTTATATCTTTTTATTCATTTTGAAAACCAAATTTTAGACATCTAATGTTGCCTATTTTACTTCATAAATTTCTCTCTTCTCCCACAAAATATTAAATTATATATTTTTTAAACCAAACCTCTTTCCTTTCTTGATTAATCTACAAATATGTAAAAATATTTTATTTTATTCTTGTAAGGAAACACATAAATCTCTTATTGCATTTCTGTGGGTTAAAAATGACACAATCATCATAATTTTTATTCAAATTTTAATCGACTTGATTTTGTTATTAGCCCCATTTTATTTTCTTCTCCAATTTTTATTTATGAAATTATTAGTTATATTATTTTTTTTATCACATAAAAATTAATATTTAATATTTTCTTGACTTTATAGTGCTTCTATTAATTTTGTATAGTATTTAATTTAATGATATGAAATGTTTTACGATACTTTGATGAAAAGCCAAGTTAATTTTTATAATAGTTCATTGAAAAAACATGTTGATATTAATATGACTGTATCATTTAATTTTTGTTTAAAAATTTCATTTATATTATTCATGTATTCATTATATGTCACTTTTTCATAGATTTTTCTCTTTTGATATTCCTCATGTAATTAATGGTATTTATCATTGTTCACATGTAAATTGTTTCCCTTATTTCCCCTTATGGCTCATATTCTCACCCATTAATTTGATTTGTGTCCCTAGTTTATCTAACCCTATAATTTATTATAGGATTAACATTATATAAATCATTTCATGTGGAATAAAATAATTTTTTTTATCTTTTCATGCATTTGTTATACATTATTTCTATGAAACAAAGCATTTATGATCCATTATTTGTAAAATGTAATGAAAAGTTGTTTAATAAAAAGATAGGATGTATTTGTTTTTTATAAGATGGTTTAGTTATTTCAATATTTTAAGATTTAATAACTTTAGGATAAATTGTATAGAAATTTATTAATATAGTAAACCATTCTTCATTTTTTTTGAAATATTACATAATTGGTTTCAAAGAAAATATTCCATGTATTGAATTAATAAGTGGATGTGGTTCCGGATAAAATGTACTTAGAAAAATAAACTATAACATGGTGAATCATTCCTAACATGGAATTAAAAGTTACAAGATAATGATCATTACTACACATCTATTTGAAACTCTAAAAGGATATTGTAGGTTATTTTGTTTTTTATGAACTATTTTTAAGGATTTATTGAAAATGTTATTTTTTCAATGAATAACATATTTAAGAATGATTTTTTAACACTTAATATTATTTTTTAAATATAATATTTTTAAAATAAATACATTTCACAATTTACATTTAGACATTAGAAAATACTAGGAAATAAAAGAAACAATGTATATGGTGAGAGTAATGGACCATGTACTTATTTCCCTCTATTGAAATGCACATTGGAAAACATCATGTGAACGATGAACAAACTGACTAAAGATATGAAAAATAATATGAACCAATCTAGGAGAATATATTAACATATATGGAATCAAAATTATTTCATATCATCTATGCATCAATAATCCTAAAAATTTAGTTCATATACTGAACCACAGATTGTTTATTACATAATAGGATATATATAAATGTTCTTTTATATAAATTTTTGTTCGTAAAAAGTGAAATTAAACATCATTTTATACCACATAGAATCTGTATTTGATCGTTGATAAAAATATATTGAAATCATGAATCCACGAGGGAAGATAGATTCTATGGGTTGGGAAGATTTCAATGAGATTTTTTTGAAAAAATATTTCACCATTAGATGTGAAAGAAAATTGTGATGGAATTCCTAGACTTGATTCAAAATGAAAATGATTACATTGGAATCAATTAAAATAAAATCAATAAATTTTTCTCATTAAACAATAACCTGTCTTATGGATCATAGTGGGATATTTAATGGATTTATTTTTGTCTAAGAACCCTTATATTTAATAATATAGCAAAATTAGACTATACATGATATAAGGATAACATGTGGAGGAATATAAATTTTGAATAGTAGTTCAAAGAGATTTTTTATTACCATATATTGACTTAAAATTGGAGATAATTAGATCCAAACATTATGATGATATCTGATCATTGATGTCGTGAAATTTTAGTTCATCTTCCAATGTAGAACTAATTTTGGAATAATCATTCGAGGAACTACCTTCTCATCAGTGTGAAGTGTTACATGTGTGAATGAGATGCCCATGTTTCTAAAAAATGTCATAGTGAGGTAAGGTATAAATTTCAGAACACAAATAAATATAGGAAGACAATTCATTCCTTTCCTAAAGTCTAAATATGAAATTGTCTAATGATTGGGAACTCTTCCAATCCCAATCAAAATCAAATGTATGTGAAGGGAAATCATCATCAAACCCTATGTATGACACTATATAAAAGTGTTTATTTTTTTAGAAAATCCAATGATGAATCACCAAATTTTGTTGTGGAAGACACTATAAAAATTTATTCAATGCTATGAACTGATTTTTGTATTCTTCTTCTACGCATTCCTTTATTTCTGCCATGTTTAAAATGATTATTGAGTCCATCATTAACTAGTAGAAAAAGCACTATCAGTTATGAATCATGGAAATATTATCCAAGAATAAACAACATATAAGAAATCTAGTATTTAATTTTAAATTCATAATATCCTCCAAAATATAGTATTCATTCAAATTCTTGAATTTAACATTATAGTACAGATGGACTGGATCATAAAGTATAATACGAAGATCAATTTAAGAAATGTGGAAATAACAGTAGTATTCAATTGAAATCATACAATTGTTTTCAAAGGAGATATATTATGACATAATAAATGTCAAAAATAACTTCCTTAATCATTATTTACAGATTTTTATTGTTATAGGATTGAAGGAAATTTAAATATATAAATTTAAAATTTTCCAATCATTCCCAAATTCATTAATTTATTTCCCACATAATTTTCTGGACCTCCATTACAAAGAGATGTATTTTTATCAATTTCACTCATATCATTGTAAAAAATGATTTCAATGACCAAATATAGAGTTGAAAATGTTATGATTGAGGAATCATATAACAACCCTAGTATCTATTGATAAAGTTGTTTATCTAACCTTATTTGTCACCAGGGGGATCACCTTCTCTTTTTTGATGAATATGGATTGATAAATGCAGCAATGATTTTATTTATAAATAACATAACATGATTATTGTGAAGAACATATTATCCATTCAAAGGATTAATTATTTAGTTAGACATGTTAGTGGACCTCAATTATTCTAAAAGATTGATTATCGATTTGGTTATAATCATTTGTGGGTAATGAAAAATTTATAGCAAATACGTCCATCCTATCATGATATGGGAATTATGTGTTTGTACTTTTTCTATTTTAATTTTCTAATGATCCTACTATTTTCATGTATTTTTTGAAAACATTAATTATGTGCCACCCAGATAAATTTGTTATAGTTTTTATTGATTATATTATGATATATTATTAAAATAGTGAAGAGATTGACGATAATCTTGGGGTATTATTGTAAACAATGGGGAATAAAATGAAATAAATAATGTTGGTAAAATTGGAATTTTTTTTAAAATAAGTTGATTTCTTTGGGTGCATCCTAACCAATGATGAAATATTCAGTGACCCTACCAAGACAATATTTATGGAGGGGTATAATCATCATAAAATTGTAAACATGATTTTTATTTTCTGCTAATTATAAGGTTATTAAAAGATATTTTTTAAAAAATATACAAGAATTTCAAATCCACTAACAATGTCAACTCGAAATGGGATAAATTTAATCTGAAAAATGGAGTTTGATGAATGATTCCAAGTGATGATGACGTGATTCGGTTCTGCACCCATGTGAACTATAACCTCAATTTGAGAGGATTCATTATTTTTATTGATTTATCTAATAATGGTATTGGGTGATTCATCATGAAAAATGACAACGTGATTTCTTTTTCATCTCAACAGTGAAAGGTTGATGAGTAGATTTTTCCTACTTATGACTTAATGATATCAGCAATTATAATTTATCTAAAGATATGGAGGGACTCTATTTTTGTGTAGAATTTGAAATATACACAATACAATAAAATTTTATTCTTATTTTTACTCAAAATATATAGAACATGATACATATAAGATGGTTTGAACATATTAGTCTATACGATTTTTCAATACATTATCAATTAGAAAGAGAAAACATAGTTGCTAATGCCTTAAGTATGAATTTTCATATTATCATAGTGATGATGAGGATTCAAGGAGATACTTTGTTCAAATACCTACAAAATATAAATATTAGAATTATATGTTAAGTGACATCTTCACCCAAATCCAAAAAAAATTCTCAACCATCATTTTTGTGATGATAAAAAAATCTCGATGTGATGAAACTTTCATTAAAAAGACGATAGAGACTCCGATGAATGGTATGTTTCATTATTTGTATATTGATCATTATGGTGTATTAAAAATTAATACCATACTATGTGTTCCATCTAGTCTTAATATAAAAAATAAACTGAGGGATGAATCACCTAGCTCTTCATTCTCTATTCACCATGGAATTAATAAAATATATAGAGATCATGCTGGTAATTATTAGATGGATAAAATTAAAATGGAGATTTATGAAAACCATACATGGCACCAAGTTTGTCAACCTACTATTGTGTAACAACAACATCATAATAAGAATTTACTACCACAACATATTCTAGCATGTAAGTCAGAAAATATCACAATGGAATATGTCAACAGTCTCTCGAAAACATTCAAATGAAAAAATTTAACATCATTTATTTTGAACTATATCATCAATGATTCCCATATTATTCCTATTCATAAGGATATCCCTCATGACTACATTTAAAAAATATACATGAAATATGTGTTGAGGATTCTTAGAGAAACAATTTCTATCGGTTAAGATCATGATACAATGATAAAATAAATATTCTAGATCTGTATTATGGATGTGATCAACACCTCCCATTAGTAGAGTTTTTATACAATAACAACTTCAATTCGATTATTCAAAAGGATCCTTATGTTTTTAATTATGGAATGTAATGTACCACTCTTACATGTTAGGAAAAAGTTACGGAGAGAAATATTATTGGGTTTAATTATCTTCAATAGATGATAGAGAAGGTTCATGCCATCAATCAACACATAAATTCTTATTAGAGTAGTTAGAAGTCCTATGTTGGAATTCGTTGGGGGGACTTTGAGATACAATATACCATTGAATATGTTTGTGGATGAGAATCAGGAGGTTTGAGAAGGAAGTGAAGCTCAACCCCACGTATATTAGCCCCTATGAAATTATTGATCATATAAGATAAGTTTACTTTAATCTTAATCTTGATCCAAATCATGATCATGTTCTTTATTTATTTCACATATCTCTCTTGATAATTAGATACACAACCATTTAAGATGTAATAAATCCTGAGGTTTTACAACCGCAACATTGACATTCTTATTATGATCCTTTAATGGAGATCATAGAATTTATAGAGAAGGTTCTATGAAATAAGACTATCAACCTGGTCAATGTGTTGTAGAGGAACCAAAATTCTGGTGAAGTGATGTGGGAGCCAGATGAAAAATTGAGGCAAAAGTATATACATATTTTTGAAAATATTTTATTTAGTAGAAAGTTAGGGGATGTAATTTCATTAGGGTTGAAGAATGTAATGTGTGTAACTTTTTAAATAAATTGTTTTTCCTAAAAATTTGTGTTATATTATTTTTAACAGAAGAAAATAATTCATGATTCTTAATTTAGTGAGAATAAAAGGAAATGTGACAATAGATTTTGGAATGTTATATGACCATTTCTCAATTATGACCATTGGTCAAAAAAAGCATTGGGAACTATTATCGTGTTAATAATATTATCATTATAATTTTTTATTATATGTAGAATTGACACAGAATAATAAAGACAGAAAAGAGAACAATGGAAATGACCAATAGAGTCATGTTTTACGAATCCTGTTTGATAAATCATAGGTGGATGGTAGAATCGCTATGCTCTTCAATTTTCCAATCCCAATATTGGAATGAATATGTGAAGTTTGAATAAAATCACATATGGAAGAAGTTCAAAATACTAAAAATTTAAACTCAATTGATGTTTGCTGATCCAACCAATGAATCTATCAGCGTTGCACACTGATCCCTTAGGTTGTTTGAGGTAATTATAATGGTTTATGTGTTATGTATCTATTTACTAAAATTTTAATTCCTTTGTATAATTAATTTTTTTTCATTAATGTATTTTTATGGATAGTTATTTCATAATAAAAATAATATTAATATTGATAAACTGAATTTTCAATCAAAAACATGTAATTTTCAGAATACTATTAATTATTATAAAAAAATAATTTCTTTTTAATAATGTTTATTATTATGAAATTTTATAATTAAAACCATCTTATTTTAAACTAAACGATAAGATATTTTTTTGAAGTGTCTAAAATTTTACCATGCATTTAATAAGTATTTTTTATCTTCTATTTTTTTATTAAATCAGATTTTATATATTTCGAAGATATATTAATCATTATTAGATGTGTATTATGGTAAAATAAATATCATTTTGTCGAATTAAGCATTTTGAGATTTTCTTGGGTGAATTTTCAAGACATTCCTAAAATACAGTTTTTTCATGAATAGTAAATATATTTTCTCAGTCTTCTAGTATGTTAAATGAAATCATAATTATTTCATAATGATATAATAAAAATTTAATAAAATACAGGAAAATTAATTTTATATTTTATTAATATGAGTTATTTTATTATATTTTTGTCAATTTCTAAATATACTATTTACATTCCAAATTGAAATATCGAATTAATAACTTAAATAATGTTATGATGATGGAAAATTTTGTTTTCTTGCTAAATATAAATATAAAATATGAAATTCCCTTTTTGTGGGTTAAAATAAATTAATCGGTGTCCATATTGTCCAATACCATGTTTATATACCATGGGAAATCCCATGGTTTTTCAGTCACCACTACCTAGTTGACCAAAGAAATTAAAAAATAAATATTCTACTTTTGATTTAAATACCCACCTATTTCTATGATTTTGTAAATTCCAAATTATTTCTTCAATGATTATATAATATTTTTAATTCCCAAATAATCCTCCCAAGGTATTCATAAGCCCTAATGGTCATAATCCTTATATTTTAGGGTACACTCATCATGGTAGGGTAAATTGCAACATCACAATTCCATTCAAGTTCCCTTTTTATGTGGTCTGTCTATCAAAATTCCAAATTAAGTTATTTTTTCTATTTTATTCTATAAAATTACTCTATTATTATTATTTTATTAATGGGAAATCCTTTTCCACTCTCTTCTACGCTATTTTAAAAAAATATTCCAGACTATAAATGTTATCAATATTTGTACTTAAATTTATCTCTTTACCCAATGAAATTCTATTTTAATTTTTTTTAATGAAAAAATTAATTATTTTCCATGTTTATTAATGAATAATTAAAAAATATATATTTTATTCTATTATTTATATACATACAACCCTTAATGACTTTATGTGGGTAAAAAATAAATAATGATCATTCCTTTTAAGCACCATTGAGTCACATTGATTTTTTTAATAACCCCATTTTCATTTCTTATACATCGGTTATTTATGAATTTTTTTATTATGATATATATGGATCACCTAAATATTATTACATTTTGAGGTTTCTACCTAATTTCCTACAAATGAATTTGGTAAATAAATTAATATATATAGATTCAAAATGTTAAAATACATTTCCAAAAACCATGGTAAATTTTATAACACCACTATGAGAGGCCTTGGTGATATTATTATAAATTCATCCATTGAATATTTTATCCACATTTACATGTAATTATTCTTTTTCATTTTATTATTATATGCACCTTTTTTCTATTGGCATCGCTTTATGATATTCCTCATGTTAATATTGAAAAAACTCACAGATCAAATGTAAAATGTTTCCCTTTTATTCTCTTACAGGGCCATAGGATCACCCTTTCATTTGATGTATGATCCCATTTTATAAGATATAGTAAATATACAAAGAATAACAAATATTTTAATTATGATAAATTGTAATAAAATAAATTTTATATTTATATGTATTTTTTGGAAACTTATTTTCATGAAATTATACATTAAACAACATTGTTTGTATAATGTAATGAAATGTAATGTTATAATAATGCTGGATTCCCTATTCAAACCCTAATTGACCATTATTGGGAAACCAAACTATGAAAATTATAAAATCAACATTTTTATTAGTTGTTCACATGTTTTCTTTATTTAAACAAGTATTCCATAAAGTATTTATTAACTTTCAAATAAATAATTTTTGGAATTTATAATTAAGTATTATTTTGTGGATCAAGTGGTTAAAATTAATTTCAACGAAACAAGATAAAAAATAAATGAACATAGTATGAACCATGATGGATAAAATGTTGGGTAATTAAATTATTACCATTAATGATATAATTCATTAATATGAATTTTTTGAATAATTTCCTTATGTGTAAATGCTTATTGTGAATTGGATGATTCTAATAGTTGGGATTTCATAAGGGTTTGTTTTGTTTTGGGAAACTATTTCATAGGGTTATGTAATATTTTTGGCCATGATAGCTTAATATTATAACTTTATTTGATGATATCATGTTGTGATGATGTAGGGATATGGTGGGGGAATGTATGGGTTGTGATGAATGGTTTGGGGTATTGATGATGTGATAATGGGATGATTCATGAAAAATAAGTTATGGGTGTTCCTGTTGCTCGTTGATATAATGTAAATCATTGAAAAACGATGAGAGATAGTTTAATAATTTGAAAGTTGGGATGATAAGTTATAAATAGTGCTTTTTTGTGTTTATAATGTAATTTCTAATAATTTTGTTATTATAATGATACATTATAGTAAAATTAGATTTGTTGATGCGACTATTATAGAATTTTTTTATGATATTGTATTACCACTATCATAATCGTAGTATTTATTTTTTTATTTATATCACATATTTATATCCCAAAACCATTATTCCACAAAGATATATTTTCTAAATTCATATACTATCCCTTATACAGTTTGTTAAGTATTTTTCTAGATAGTCTGAGAGATATTTGAGTGGTTGTCTGAGAAGCTTGTGTTGAGTGAAGGAATGGTCTAGATCTTTTGGATTTAATTCTTGAATGTATTATATTTATGATTTTATGTCTTGTAGTTAGAAATGTGGATGTGGGAAAATATTTTTTCCTTAATGGGAACCTTTAGGTGTTGATTTTTATTTTTATTTTATTTTCATGTGAATTAAGATCGAAATGCCTCATATCCTCATGAAAGATACCATTTGTCATAGTTGTCTTATCGAGAACTATTAGTGGAAAGATTCAGTTGAAAAAAATATCCATTATACCTACATATCTAGGGATTCATAATGTACTATCAACAACTATTGGAACTCTAAAACACAATTTTATAAAATGTGTCATAGTCTTCAGTAATAAAATTTAAAACACTTTCCAAAAATATTCATATACTTTAAAACAAATAATAATTAAATTACATACTTATCCCATTTCCACCTTATTTAGTTCATAATATTTTTCAATTTAAACATATATTATATTCAAGAAGAACATAGAAAAATATCCCCAATATTCATGTCCTACATCATTGGTAGGACTATTTTAATGGAGGGAGAGATAGGGTGGGAATTATTCTCATATTACTATATATGATAGAAAAAAATTTATAATAGAAACCTTTGGTGAAAATAATATCAACATATGATGTTCATTTAAGATGCTTAAACTCAATTTAGATTCGAATGTTTTGATATGAAAAATAAATTCATAAATGTCATATTAGAATATGAATATCCTAATATTCCACCACCATCACCCCATATTCTTTACATTGTTGATGAATGAATTTAGGTTTTGTGAGCATGAATAGTAATATATCAAAAAACATTAATAATATAAAATCATATGGAATATTAAATCTTTTAATAATTTTATTTTTACAAAAAATATTATATTCAAGATAAAATATAATGGTCAAAGAAGCCATCATATTGATATAATGGTGGTAGATTAACCTTCTATTGGGGGATCTAAATTCACAACCATTTTGTATTTGAGTTTATTTACTCTAATATTAGGAAAAAAAATCAAACTAGAGGTCACTATAACATAAATAATATTATATCATCATTAAATCACACGTAATCTAAATATTGTTGACTAATGTAAAAACCCAAGGCAAATCAAGATAAAAAACAATATAGCAAAACATCAAATAAAATATAACTAAATATTTCATTAGAAACATGTTGTTATAAAACATTAAAAAATATTAAAATCATGTACATACAAGGGTCTTAAATAATGTTGAACACAAATTAAATAATCTAGAATCAATACAATGATTTTTATTGTATTCAGTTTTTTTCATCTTCCATCAATCCCTAGAACTTTTTATCATACTGATGCTTATCAATTGAGTCGTCTGTACATAATTAATCCAAATGTAACTAAACAATCATGAACATAAAATATATGTGGAAATTAAGGAAAAAATATTTACAATAATGTCTACCAGAGTTTTCTACACTACTTCTACTAATATTCTCACTAATTGTTTAAATAAAATTCCTATATCCAATATATAGCAATGTATTTTATTTTATTAAAGTAATTTAAAAATAAATTAGAAATGTATTAATATAAAATATTAATCTTAATAGGAAAATAAAATACACCACAAATAAATACATTGTAACAAAGAAAAAAATAGAACCGGTTATTAATAATTTCCATGTAATTAGTATATTAAATCCCATTAAATCTATATTTTCATTTACATATAAAACACTACCCATCAATTTTATGGTGCAATGACACTAGAAAATTTATTAAAAATTATAAAATGTAAGTGATCCTATAAATAAACATGGATATTTAAATATAATTTAAATGAATATGTTGAATACATAATTTAGACAACTCTTAAAACTATTAAAATTAATTAAAACTAATATAAAAAAAGTTCACATACTGTAATAAAATGAATCAGTTATGGATGATATAAATAATTTTTTGGATCTGATAAAATGATGAAAAAGTTATGATAATGTTTTCATAAATATTAAAAATTGAATACATTAATTCATCACATTGACTAGTCGATCTTAAAAACATTAAAATAATTGTTAATAAACCTGAAACACATTGAATATTGTGTGTGTCCATTATTAATTTTGTGCCCATTGGACATTGATATTTTCCTTCTACTCATACATGTTATTATCAGTCTATAACCACATAGTATAAAATATTATAAATATAAATATAAAAAATAGAATAATAATGTCACAACCCATCCCCTAGGGCCCCTACCCTGAATACTCAAAGCCCGGCCTCCATAGTCCTAAGAAGGGCGATTATCACTGGAAAGAGATATTCCTAAAACTTGGAAGACATTCCCATTATAACATGTAAACCTATAAAATCAATCACACAGTAATATAAGAGCCCAAATTAAATTATACAGTAAAACAAGTTAGTACGGTATGTAAAGGGGGTCATAATACAAGACTGACTTGATTGTACTAGAAAAACTGAAAACAGATTCTGTGAACACCCGCCAAGAATCCTACCTTAAGGGTTGGTATGAATCTTGAACTGTCTTCTCTGTTGTACGCTTTATCTATGGTCCACCTCAGAGAAGCATCCATTCCTGGTACCCTTGTCCTTGATCAATGTTTTCCTTCATCAACACAAGACACAACAAGGTGCTGGTGAATCCCGTGTAGGGGTCAGTAAAAAAATACTCAATAGGGACCCCAAGCCCCCCTACGGTCTCTTAAAATATACAAAGGACAAACCAAAGATCGTAAAACAATAGTCACCCATACATAATCATATTATTATATATATACCTATGTTATAATTTATACCCATATCAACCATTAAGAAACACTAATCCCACTTCTTTAAACAAAAGATCAATTGTTCCATGAACTAAAGAATACCACAATGGTAATACAACAAAGGTAGGTACCACAAAGGGAACACCACACAAAAGAATACCACCAAGGAATAACCACGAATGAAAGTACCAAAAAGGTAACACCATACAGAATATTACCAAAAAGTGATCAAAAAACACCAGAATTATACAAATGTAAAGACTCATCTCACACCATGTATGACATTAGTATGAAATTATAGATGATTATTCATAAGCTAGATCATTTTACATCTTTGAGAAGATCTATTGTTGACACACACAGGATCGAAGATGACCAACATAGGATCTAAAGATAACACTCACAAGATCTGGAGATGTCCCACATAGGATCAGTATGTACTGACACACACAAAATCGCTAAGCACTGAACATCATAGGATCTGAATATGACCCACACAGGATCTAAGGACTCTAACTGTAAAGCAAGTCATAGGTTTATCGAACTAATCATAGTTGATCATGGGCGGTTCTTCTCCTCAAGCCATCGGACGATACATGAATTTATATAAGGTCCCACGAAGTCTTACATCGATGGTATGCCATGTCATAAGTATCCCAACATGATAAACGGTGTGTCAATCGGACTCCTCGTCTGTATGTTATTAGAGTTTTTTGTTCCGAGGGCCTGGTAAGATTTAGAATCGATCAAACTCGGCTGAACCCCAACATTTTCTAAAATTCATGAGGAGTATACCAAAATGACCATATAAAAATTAGGAATATTCTACCATAGATGGTTTTCCAAACGAATGTATGGTTCTCAAAATATGGTCACAAAGGCGTAGATGGGTCCTGTTGGGCCCGAGGCTGGTCTGACCAGGCCCGAGCCGATCCGGCAATGACCGATTAGGCTATGGTGAGCTCGTCCAGCTATTCATTTATGGGGGAGGCCCTGCCCATCCCATTGTGCGGCCTGAGCATTGGTGTCCCCATGTGGTTGGGTCTTACCTAACAACTACATGGGAGGGGAGGGTCTCCCCCCAGGTTACCCGAATATCCCAAGGGCCATTCGATTCCCCTACTTTATTGCGGGGCCTGCCAGAGGTGTCCTGATTAGTGTGATGTGGCCAGCCAGATTCTTGATCGGTCCTCCTAACCACAACGTGACGACACCACTGGCCACCGGCGGCCGACTGGATGTCGACCTCCCTCCTCTGGCAGTGGCACGAACACATGTCACCCTTCCACAATGTGGCCGACTGGTTGTTGACAACCACCATCAACCAGAGTGGCTGATGAGACATATCCTCCCATGCTACAGACGGTTCAGTCTTATGCCACCTCTATTCCATGCATCTGACTGGGTGCCATCCTCCACCTTCCTTTGTCGCGACCATAATGTCGCAGCTTCCATCGACAGCCCAGTTGAGATGCCACCATCATCACAGTCATTCGGTATGTTTGCCGCCACCCATGAAGAACGTGTCAATAAGGATTGTGGAGGGATCATGCCATGTTTTTTTGTACTGTACCCTCTAAATAATGATGGTAGTCGGTGGTTTAAGAGAATTATAACATCGTAAAATCATAATAAAATCATAAATCGTTCCCTAACTCGTTTTCTCATTAGAGATGGCATGAGGAACAGGATGAAGTAGATGAAGAGAACATCGACATTCATCGTTCCTGCAACATGTTTCCTAACTAGGCTCTTGTGTCGTCCTGGTTCTTGATCTAGAGAAAGATCATTGTCGTAGGATGTTATTCGTTGAAGTATTCTCCTACAAAGGCCTCATCCACCTTTGGCCAATGGAAAAACAACCCTAAATTCCCTCAAGAAGAGTTAATAAAATAAATATTAATTATCAAGTAGATTCATAAATTTAGAATTAATGAATACTAATAATTTATGAGAAATATGGTTACACATTTTGTGTAACCGGGAATTTAATGACCAGAATTAAATTCCCAAACACCCTCATCTGTTCCCCACGACCAAAAATCAATTGGGAGGGTTCATTAGAATAAAAAAATTGTTTGTTCTATTTTATTATTTTATTTACTCTCCCATGAAATTATGGAAAACTATAATCTATCATCGACCTACTGCGGTCAGGATGGAAGTCTCCTTATCCAAATATCGGCATAGTGAGTTCAATAGTGCCCTTAGCTTTCAACTCTGAGCACTGGTTCAAATGATACAAAACACTGCTCACTGGTTTACTACAGTTACCTAAAAAAATTGTAGAATTTTTTCTAGGTACATCGGGCCTCAAAATAATGCACTGTCAATTTTCGAAGACTTTTAATATTTAGATTTAATTTAAAAATTTACACTGAAAAACCCGAGTCATTACATTCTCCCATCATCATGGATTTACATCCCCAAAATCTGCAAAACAAAATAGGAAAACAGGTGTGGGTATTGTGGATGAAAATGAGCCTCTCTCTCATATGTGCTCTCTAGGAGGTTACCGTGCTTCCAACGAACGTGCACCAGAGGTATCGACAGCCCAATAAATACGCTCTCTTATCGATCCTCAATCTCTACTAGAACCTCCAAAAATTTCACCCCATACTCAGTGTCTATCTCACCCCAATCAATGTTGTTTGAAGTATCATGTACATATCTTCTCAGCTGGGATATGTGGAAAACATAGTACACCTGGAGAAAATGAGGAGGAAGTGCTAAGTGGTAAGCCACATCGCCAACTCTACAAAGGGCCTGAAAGGGTCCGATAATCCTCAAGATATAACATGCTAACTCAGCCCAATCTACACTAGTCTCAGAGAGGTGATAACCATATAATGACATGGTCACTATCCTTGACCTTTAGAGGTCACTATATCCTATCAGCATAAGACTTTGGCCTCCTATCTGCAGTCTTCATCTACTACTAGATGATCATCACTGTCTCCTTGGTAGCTTGTACCATCTCTAGTCCAATGAGTATTAACACCCCCAGGGTCTATCCAGCACATACGTGATATGCAAGGTCGACTGTAAAATGCCTCAAATGGTGCCATACCAATAGTGGAGTGATAAATATCATTAAAGTAGAACTCTACCCAATGAAATTGATCCTCCCACTTGCGGCTGAAATAAAGGACGCAAGCACGCATCATGTCCTCCAGATTCTTAATGGTCCGCTCTATCTGACCATCTGTGTCGGGGTGGAATGTGGTGCTCAATTTAACATGCATCATAAATGCCTCATGAATTCCCTTCCTTATCCGGGAATTAAAACATACCTCACGATAAGAGGTAGTCATATATGTAATGAAATGAAGCCACACAATATTTTGTATGTATAGGCATCCCATCCTCTCTATTAAACCCTGCTCTTTGATAGGTAGAAAGTGGGATGACATGGTGGGCTGGTCGACGATCCCCCAAATAGAATCCCAACCCTTGGACGTGCATGGAAATCCTGTCATGATGTCCATAGAAATTCCATCCCACTCCCACATTAGAACATCTAGTGGTTGAACTAAGCCTGATGGAACATGATGCTCATCCTTGACATGCTGACAAGTGAGGCACTGAGAGACAAACTATGTTACTACATTCTAAATTCAACGAAAACAGTGCTAACAATGAAGGTAGTAGTACATCTTCATCACTCATGTATGTACCACTATACTAGATATAGGGAACTACTTCAAAAATTCCTCTCTAAGATCCATCGTTACAATAGTACACCCTATAAAGAGAATGAAGTGCCCCCAACATCATAAAATTCATCATGTTCCTGTCCTATGAATATCGGAACGCGTTGAGCCTTGTAGTAAGTGTCCCAAAACTACACCACACTGAATTGTTGAAGGGGCGGGGGAGTGACTGTCATAGACTAAAGATAAGTTATTCCATCTCGATCCACGTACGATATCCACAAAGAAACTAACTACTTTATCAGCTCACTCAGTAACTGTAAACATATCTCTTACTGAGTTCATCTGCCACTACGTTCCCATTCCATGGATTATATGCTATCATGAATTCTCAGTCCTCTAGGATCACAAGACAACGTAGTTGTCTCATGTTCAGGTCCTTCTGAGAGAAGATATATTAGAGACTCATGTGATCAGAGTAGACAATAAAAAGTTCTCCCATCAAGTAATGTCCCCACATATTTAGGGAAACGACCACTTCTACTAACTCTAGGCCATGTGTAGCATAGTTCATCTCATGTTGTCTAAGATATCAACAACCATATGTGATCACTGCTCTTTCTTCCATATCGACACTTGCTTGTATGTTCCTCGAAGTGTCGCAGTAGACTATTTACCCTTATCCCTCCACTAGTATCCTCAAGATAGGGGAACTTGTCAATATCTGCCTTAGCTACTAAAAACTATGCTGGCATCTCTCTGACCACAAAGAGGGATTCCTCTTCTTCATCAACACTAATAAGGGTGCCAAAACTTTGGATAATTCACAGAAAAAACTACAGTAGTAACCTACAAAATCCTGGAAACACTGCACCTCTGTGAAACTCCTAGGAGGCTCCCATGAAATCACATCCTCAATATTCAATGTATCCAACACAACTCTAGCCTTTGAGATGACATTTCCCATGATTTGAACTTCTCGGATCTTGAGCTGGAACATTTATAGCTTACCATAAAGCTTGTGCTCTCATAGTGTGTCCAAAATTATTTGCAGATGATAAGCATCCTCCACTTCTGTAGCTGAGTATATTAAGATGTCGTCGATGAAGCAAACCATAAAGAGAACAAGGTATGGTGACTAGATCCTGTTCATGAGTCCCATGAACTCAGATAGGGTGGTTTTCATGTATAATTGAATGAATATGAACACATAATGGCCATAAAGACATCTCAAGGCCGTCATGTGATTATCTTCATATCGTACCCCGAGCTGGTGATACCCTGATCTGAGGGCTATCTTTGAAAATAATTATGCTCCCTTTAACTAGTCAAAGTGATCGTCAATCCTCTAGGGTGGGTACATGTTCTTCAGGGTAACCTGTCTCAGGAACTGGTAGTCTACACAGAGTCTCAAACTATCATCCGCCATCTTGGCGATCCAAATCGGGTCTAACCAAGGAAAAAAATTAGACCTAATGAACCCCTTGATTGGCAAGTCCTCCAGCTGTACTCGTACCTCTTGAATCTCTATGGGAGATAACTGATATATTAGTATAGATATGAATGACATCCCAAGATACAAATTGATATAAAAGTACACCTCTCGGCAGGAGGAGGTAGACCCATAACATCATCCGGGAAAACCTCAGCATACTGGTCCACAACTACAGGATATGTCAGACTCTCAACATAAACCCCTTTGTAAGTATGTCTTTCCAACTGATTCCTGATCGGCTACACCCTCCTCCGGGTATGTCTATCCTACAGATCAAAGGTTCCCTTCTCTACCGTGAAGCAAAAACATGTCCCATCCTCGCGGTCACACACACATTGTGCCAAATACGATAGATCTAATCATGGAGTGTGGATAAGATGTCCATACACAAAATGACGTCGTAAGGCCTCTATGCCGATATTAGAATATCTCAACCAAATCTATAACCTATTAGAGTATGATCACACTACCATCACCATTGTGTAATCATTGAATCCTCACCCATAACAGTCTTTAGTTGTAAGGATTGATCCAACAGCTCCACTGAAATCTTTGAGCTCCAGACAAGGGATGTGAGAATAAAATAATGCCTAGCACATGTGTATATATGGACTACATCAAAGGTGATGTAGACAATGATCACACCTCGTATTATCTATAAAGAAATCTGGTCCTAGGACTCACCTACATAGATCTAATCTCATCCCAGTCCACCTGCTCCATGTTGTCGGGGCAGCCAACCGGTAGGTGGTGGTGGTAAAACCTCAAATCGCCGCTATGGCCTGCTGCACAACATGCTCCTATGATGCGTCTTTCTGCTACCTACGAACCACTTCAATCGAATATTGTCCTTTGACCAGGTGGTCATTAGACAATCTATTGGTCGTCTGTGCAGCGGTTCTGGCAGTTGCGAGCCCTATGACCCTGCCAGACATATGAAAAACACTACATGCTCCTCTCCTGTCCTGCTCTATTTCGAGAGCCTCGTACCTCCGAAAATGTATCAATTGGTCATACAACAGTATTTATGGTCCTCTGGAACCTATTCATAATCAATTTTCTTCCAGCTACAGATGACATTGCTACATATCATCTGGTGTTGGTTCTCGATGCCGGTGACTAAACAACAAGGATGGTCTCCACTAAGAGTGAACACTCTTACACCCCTGCTTGCATTGGGATAATATCAGAAATCATCAAAGCTCAAATATCCCATTTGATCCCCTAATCAATGGTCCAGGCCCTAATGAAATGCTCTTACACTATGTCAATGGATTTGTGTGAGAGGATGGTAAACCTTACTGAATACTAATTCACATTCATATTGTCCTACTGCAAGTGGAGAATCTCTTGTATACAAACTGAGTGAAATTTTTTTGGGACAAAATCATCCTTGAAAAGGCTCTCCATGTCTACCCAGATGAGAGTGACATCATCTTGAACCTGGAGAATCATGTTCCACCATCTACCCATTACATCCAGAGCATTACTGGTGGCAAGGATGACAATGAGATCAGTAGGTGTCTCTACCTGTTGAAAAACTATAACCATGGACTACAAGCTATCCTCAGCCGCCTATGGATCTATCTCCCCCCCATAACCTCAGTGGGCTCTGTCACTGGATCTCATGCAACATGCTTATGTATCATTCACCCTCTTCTATTGGGGCTGGTGGAATCGAATGCCCAATGGGTATTGTTGTTGTTTGTACTACACTCGGTGGTACAACTGTCGTAAGGGGGTCTTTTACCGAAGCCTTGTTGCTCGGTGGTCTATCATTCCTTACTCTACCAAAAACCCTAGCTAGCTGTCTACATGGAGGTACCCTGAAATGGAATAGGGAACCATTGTTATTATGTTATATCTTGTGAGTTTACACAAATAGATCATGAAGAAAACATTTCAAAAACACATATGCAATCATTGTTTTTGTGCACTAAGCCAGAAATCAGAAGTCAGGGTCTTGTTGTATGGATACGTCAGCTACCACACCAACACTAGACTCCCCAAACTAAAAACCACCCTCATTAGACTATATGCTATTGAAACAAAGAAAATATCCGAGTCTTAGTTCATCGGTATAACCGACTCATATTATTCCAATTTTTCAGGACCTATCCCTCAGAGCCCTTCCATAACTACCCCATACCCATTTTCCAATGGAATGGGGCCGAAAACTAGAACTGTAAGGCATATTACTAAAATCGGCAAGGCATTGACCTTAAAACTTGTAAACTTACACAACATATCACAGATCAAGATACAAGCACAATATAAACTGTTAAAAAAACATTGCTTACAGTATGTAAAGAGGGCTGGAATACAATCCCAACTAGAAAGTACAGAATAAACTAAAAACAGCTCCTTTGAACATCTGTCAAGGATCCTACCTGAATGGTAGGTACAACTCTCAAACGTTTGTCTATATAGTACACCTTTTCTACGATCCACCTCTGAGTATCCTCCGATCTTAGTACACTCATCCTCGATTATTGTTGTCCATCATCTACACAAGACACAATACGGTGTGGGCATAGCTCTTGAATGGTTGAGTATAACAGTACTCAGTAGAGACCCTGATACCCCCTAAGGTCACTCGGAATCCAGTAAGGGTAAACCACAAAGCACGAAACAACAGTTATCCCGACTTTGGTATTTGACCATAGATATACCCAAGTTATCATGTATACCCATATCATCCATGAGGAAACACAAAGCCCATGATTTAAGGCTTTATTTAATCTATTCCACGAATGAAATAATACTACGAAGGTTACACCACAAAGGTAGGTACAACAAAGGTAAAACCAGAAGGATGAATACAACCAAAGTGTCTACATGAAGGTAAGTACGACAATGTTAACACAACATAGAATATATCCACAAAGGCATCACCACACATAAGAATACCACAATGGTAAGGACTCATCTCACACAATTTATAACATATGAATCAAATTAGATATGATTATTCATAAGCATGACCATCTTACTTTGTCGAGAAGCACTGATGTTGACCTACACAGGATCGAAGATAACCTAGAAATAGCCTAAGGATGATCCACATAGGATTTGGAGATGAACCACACATGATCGGTATGCATTGAACCACATAAGATCGCAGAGCACTGACCCACACACGATGTGATAATATCCAATACAGGATCTGTAGGCTCCTCAAGCACAACCAGCCACATGGTTTCTGATCTAAGCATGCTTGATTCCTAGCGGTTCGGCACCTCACACACTTGGTCGATACTTGAACTACTATAAGGTCCCACAATGAAGTATCTCAATGGTCCACCACCTCATAAGAAACCCAATGTGACAGATGGTGAATCAATCAGATGCATGATTTGTATGTTATTAGAGTTTCGGTTCTGAGGTCCTAGTTAGATTTGGGTTCGATCCAACCCACATGTACCCCATACTTATCCATATATCAAGTAGAGTATATGAAACATACTTCCACGATCTAGGTATGTTGGTTCCATTGGTGGTTCTTCAAACTGATGGTCGGTTCTCATGTATGGTCACTCAGGCGTATCTGGATCTAGTCGGGCGCATGTTCGGTCCGACCCGATCGGACAGCCCTGGCCTGAACAATACCGGTGTTGTGGAGTCATCCCTAGCCACCACCAGGGAGGGTAGGAACCCCCCCCCCCATGTCACCTGTATTCCCTAAGGGTCATTCAATCACTCTGCTGGCATGTGGGACACATAAAAGGTTATCCCTCTCGGTGAGATGCACTCGGCCTAACGGATGGCGGCCACCCTCCTTTACCGGCTGTGCGAAAACATGTTGCCCGGCCTCTACATGGCTGGCCGGTTTCCGGGCTCCTCAATAATCTGTTACTACCGATGGGCCGCGACCTCCATCGCTACATGCGGCGCAATCATGCACCGCTCCGGTTCCTTACAGTCGCCAGGGTGCTGGACTCCCCCTTCATCCGCTAGGGCTGTCGGGTTGTGTCCTTTTTCGGAGGCACAGTTGTACTGTCGCCGTCATCACTACCAACTGGTATGTCGTTCTCCTCCAATGAAGAGCATGTCAATAGGGATTACAGAGGGATCAGTCCATCTTTTTTTGGCCCACACCCTCTGCGTTATGTTCGTAGTAGGCGGTTCAAGAGAATTAAAAAAACATAAAACCATGAATAAATTATAAACCATTCCCTAAATCGTTTTCTATATGAAGATGGCGTGTGGAAGAGGATGATGGCGATGAAGGGGAAGCCGATGTTCGTAACTCCCACAACACACTTCCTATCTTGGCTCGTGTGTTGTCCTCATTCTTTATTTGGAGGAAGTTTATGATGGAGGATGTTATTTGTTGGAGGATTCCCCAGCAATGGCCTCCCCACCATTTCGCCAATGGAAAAACAACCATAAAATCCCTAAAGAAGATTTAATAAAATAACTCTTAATAAACATGTTGATTCATTAATTATGAATTAATGAATCCTTTTAATTTAAGAGAAATGTGGTTACCAATCTTGTGCAACTAGGAATTTAATGACTAAAATTAAATTCCCAACCACCCTCATGTGGTCCCCAAAACCAAAATTAAAATAGGATGTTTCATTTAAATAAAATAAATGTTGTTTTATATTTTATTATTATTATTACTCTACCTCAAAATTCTGGTAAACTATCTTCAACCCTCGACCTACTGCGGTTGAGGTGAGGATCATGTTGAGAAAATATCGGTGTTGTGAGTTCAACGGTGCCCTCAGTCTTCAATTTTGTGCACCGGTTCTAATGAAAAAAACACCACTCATGCCGTTACTAAACGTACCTAATTTTTTTAAACTAAATTAATTCCAATCACACTGGGCCTTGGAATCACACACCAACAATTTTTGCAGACTCATAATATATACAATTAATTAAAAAAATTCCGTGAAAAAATCATGTTCTTTTCAAAATAAATTAATTAGAAATGATTTTTCTTTATTTTTCTACATCACAAATGACTTCATTGAAATTATAATAAATAAAAAAAAAATTAATTTTAAAATTTATATGTATAAATTTACATTAACAATTTTAAAAAAAATATAATGTCATATTACCACTGTAGTCAAGGTATTTCAATTTTGACATCGACCTTTTCTTTGAACAAAATCATCATAAATGAGCATTGCAGTTTTTTATCTTATGGTCCCTCAAATCACTAAAAATAAAATATTTATAAATTATGAAGAAATATCAAGGATATTTATTATAATAATGAAAATAAATAAAGAAATGAAATATTATTAACAATTATTTGAATAGGAATCACCCGTTAATTTGCATTATTCACATGATTTCTTGAAAATCGATGAATCCTAATAAATTATTCATCTGTATATGTACATACATTATAATCATGAACGTTTTTCAATGCATTATATTTAAAAAACATAGAAAAATATATAAATTTTCTGTCACCAATTTCGGATAAGGATAAACATATAGATATTCACTATAAAAATGGCCATTGTGTGCTGGTATAATTCTAAAATCATATTTCTATTTCAAGGACAACATAACTATATGGAGCACCACTTAATATAAATATAACCTAATAATTATATAAATTAATTAATATACGTAATTATTAATTTTAAATTTTACAATATAAAACAGTTTCTTCTTATGTTACCATGTTGGTCATTTGGCCACATATTCAATAAAATGTCTAATCTCATCTCGAATATTAATGAAATTGGTTATAAATAATTCAATTATCACATCATTAAAACAAATGTGACCATTTTTAGGATGTTTGGAATTATGGAGAAAAATATTCACCATCATTCATATGCCCCCACCCAACCGACTTGTACATCATTTTGTTCTCCGTGATGATGATTCATTTTTTTACATACAATATTACAATTATGAAAAAAATGATCATATTATATGCCATTAAAAAAATAGAAAATGAAATAGAAAATAACAATGTAATATTTTATTAATAAAATCTGAAAAACTCATTCATATAGAAATATCATCAAATTCGCCACTTAGAAGAGCACATTAATTATTATCATAAATTATATTTTATTCATTTGAAACAACTCTATACGTGTTAAATGAAAATAATTGGAGATAAAATGAATATATGTAATATTATATTTTCAAAAATTGAAAAACATTCTTATGATGAATTGGTTTATGACATACATTGAAAAGATATATCAGTATATTGTATCTTGATTATTTTGGTAATTAATTTTATTATTAATTAAAATCCCGTAAATTTTTTAGAAAAAATGATTATCACCATCATGATGGTCTTATAAATATTTCATCTAAACTTTTTTCCCCTACATTAAACATACATAAAATCACAATAAATCTAATTAAAAAAGATATTGCTGAAAATTAAGACATTAAAAACTATAAATGTCCACAATATTTAACAAATATAAAAATTCATATAAACAACCTTGTAACATAGATCAAATTCAAATAAACAAATGAAATCATTGAAATTAAAAATACATTGCCTTCTAAAAATTTATTAATAATTATAACTCTTTATAATAAGACCATTTTTATTAAAATAATAAGATTCAAAAAAAGAAAAACACGGTTGTCAAAAAATATAGGCACCATTTTTAATAACCCTGATTATAAAAAATATTTAATAAATTAAATAACAATCATGGACATCACATGTCTGATACAGACCCCTGTCGAATGATAATGCCTTAATTTTTGATATACCATAATGGATTTTATCATCTCTTGTCAATGTTTATTTTTATAAATTTAATTAGTTAAATAAAATACTATTAAAGTTTAATTTACAAAAAATTAAACTTTTAACATATTTTTAAAATTTAACAATATTAAAGAATAATTTAATTGAAATAAAATAAAAATTTATCATATCTAACTTTTAGTTAATATATTGGTGAATGTCATTAGAAAATTATGTTTTTTATAGAATTTCAAGTTTTAGTATATTAAAATTTTATTATTCACCATTCTTCTTAATATAGGGATATGTATTTATATTTAGTGATTCCATATGTATTGACATTCCTGAATGAGATATTTACTGTGGAAACCATTATTGTATGATATGTTTTAATAATTAAAAAAATGTATAATGAATAAAAATTATTTTGTTGAGGAAAATAACATAGGGTAAATGTTTACCACGACTATGGAATGATGTTCTGTATCATGGGAGAATTTATTTTTTTAGTATAGTTCTTCAAAAATGACATTGAAATTTTTTTAGATTAATATGAAAAATGACATAATTTTTTTTGAAATTTTAAAAGTGGAATATAAATTGAAATTGATATTTATATTGTCAACATAAAATTTAATGAATTCTTAAGTAAAAAAAATATTAACGTACATACATAAACTCGATTTCTAACAATAATAAATTGATGTGAAAAAATAAAACCACCAAGAAAAAAAATTATATTGATATTTACATATTTATGCACATAATCAATTTAACATGTTATTTGAATCATATACATGTTCAACACAGACACACACCCACACATATATATTAGTGATTGTGTGTTATATTAATATATCATGTTTAATTTATTTTTATTATGTTCATAAAATAATTACATGGTATTAATTTATAAAAAAATATTATATATAAAAAATTTGTTCAGTTTATATTCTATAAATAATAAATTTTGGATGGATTACACATTTATAAATATAAATAATCTCACATGAATCAATTTTTCAACATTTTATCCCTCTTTACAATAATTACCAAATATTATAATGAAAAAAATTACAAAATATTATACAATCAAAAAAATTCTAAACAAAATTTGACAAAACAATAAATATTATATTAAAATAATATATAACGTCGTTCCACAAAATTATATCTCAATGCTAATAAATATGTATACAAAAATCAAATTAATTTAAAATTCCATTCGTTGAGTTATTTTAATTTTTACCCACACAATAATGTTAACATATAATTCCCAGTTTGTATAATATATCAATATATTTTGTGCATGATAGACAGGCATTAGGTGTATTCCAGGTGTATTTCTAGACAATGCTATATATTATATAATGAAAAACTATTTTAACTAATATTTCAGTAGGAATATTTCATTACACATCCATGTCATTAAATGAATCATAAAAAAATTAGAAATATTTAATGATACGTCTCCCAATATATAGGGGATATTGGTTTTTATAGAATCCAGATGGACTACCTCATGTGAAAGCTATAAGGAGATGTTAGACCGGTTGATGTAATCGTTGGGAGGTATTTTGTCGCAGGGTTTATGACATGAGGTAGGATGATTTTACAATGTGTTTCTGTATATGTTCGGGGTAGTGTGGAATAATCGTAGGTCGATGAACTACTGAAGTGTGAACTTCCAGATATCATTCATTATTGCATAGTTCTTTTACTAGGAATTTAGTAGAACATCCAATCATCATCCTTTTTATCTCATTTTGAGGAATGTTTGTTTTGGTTGTTAAACTATCCTATTCTCTTAGTATTTGTACTGCTGAACCAAAGTCAGATTCTTGACCTCCATGGTTTTTGTGATTATTAATAACCCATGTAAATTGTAGTGTCCAATAAGATCTTCTTCTTGTTTTTTCTTGTTCTTGACTATTGTATTATTATTATCTTTAACCCAATTATTCCACATCAAGTCATACTATTTCTGCGACAATTACCATTTCATTTATTCAACATTTTTTTTCAAACTTGAATACTATATGTATAAATTAAATAGTTTTATACTCTTGCTTTTTTAAGAAGATTATTATTCAATAAATGAAATATTCAACACAATTGATTATTAATATAAATATATGAAAAGTCATATATAATAGAGGAGTAATATTTATACTATGAAAAATTCATATGGATATACATTGAAACATTAAACATGTGATTTTAATATATAAACAAACATATTATATAAAATGTGATAACATAAACTGTTGGAGTATTTATTCACATTCAGAAAACATAATGTAAAAAAGTGTTTAATAAAGAATATAAATTAAATGATGCACATTAAGATAAATAACATATAAAAACATCAAGTTATCATGATGATTCAAACATGGTGAATAGTAGTAAATAATCTATAATATATATACATATGTGTTTAAATATTATTAAATGGTAAAAATTAATTAAATGTTTTTATAAACATAATAAAATGTAACTGGAAACATCTTTCTTTGATAAAGAGTTATATATTATCTTATTTTGTTTTGAAAATAATCATATTTCCCCGTGTTTTATGAAGATGATAGAAAACTTTTTCCTTTAAAAGAATTTTTAATATATGACACCTTATCAATTACATGGTATATTAATTTAATAAATACACAAATATATTGACCCTAGAAAGGTCAAAATTATGATCTCATGACAAATTACTATGTATGTATTTTAAAAATAGAGATTTCATATGCTAGCCGACTATTACAGTAACTTAGTATGAGGTTTATAATGTCTATATTATCATATGAATACATTAATGAAAAATTACATTAAATTCACTTGAAATTATAATAGTAAGAAATCCATTCAATAGTTTTTGTCCGGAGTCACTTCTTCACATATCTGGATCCTTCTAGAACCAGATAAGGGTTATGTCATGTATTAATATTTTTCTAGATTAGGATGCTTTGATTCATTATCATTGAGACTATGTCAGAGCCCATGACTAATGATTGTTGTAGATTCATGAAAAAAAATTATCTATCACACATGTCTGGGGTTCAGTGCATTAATAACATTGAACCACGACCTCTTCAAGGAATATTTTAGTCTATTTATCAATGATAAGATATTTAGGAACATAATTTTACAAAAAGGTATAACCCAGAGATAATGATGATTGATGGTATATATCAATATGCGTGACATTGAATTTTATTATAAACATGGGATAAGGAATTTAATGGCTAATGGTTTGGTCAAAAAATTTATAACCATGTGGTTAGGGATGATTTATTCTAGAAAGACAAAAATATAATGCACCACTAATAAAGAGAATTAAATGTAATGTGATTCATAACTTTTATTAGAATTATATTAATATATCACACCCCATACAATTTATTGTTGCCTCTAATATACCAATGTATTTTGTATATGTACATTTTATTTTTATTTATTTACTATGACTCCCTTTTTTTAGAGTTCATAACAATCCTTTTTGAATCCTCGTTATTTTTTGAATTCAAATATTAGTGGATATATTTTATGATTAATCAATTATATGATTCAATGTGAAATAATTTTTATTTTTCATATAGTATCATATTAAATTAATATTAAAATAAAATTTATTTGGTGGTTCTATTTAGTTTGAGACACCATTAAAGTGTTACTTTTCCTACCATTTATTATATATATAAATATATATTGTGCCATAGATATATGATTATAAAAAAATACGATCACAATGAAAGAAATGTATCACATTAGTTTTACATAAATTGAATGTTCTCCTTTGATTCCATATCATATAATTATTACTAAATTCTGAACAATATTACAAATTATAATTAACTATTTATTAATTCACTTGTTTATTATATTTTTTATTAAAATATTTTAGCAACCCATTATTTGTTATTAGTAATATTTAACCGTTACTATTTTCATTATTCGTATTTCCATTTTAAATCATTATTATGATTAATGTGGGGTTTTCTTTGAATAATTTCATAATAACATTGGTACATTTATTTTCAATTCTGTAATCACTATTTCTAAGGATCCAATGTTAATTATTGAAAATATTATCTTCAAAAATAATGACATAAAAATGATGGGAAGTGACTATTGAAAATATTATTGATCTAGTAGATACATATCGATTAATTTTTTAAATTAATTTTCAATTCATTTTAAACTCATTTATAATCTAACATCAGAATAAATAAGAAAATATAAAATAAATTTGACTAGAGTTTTTTTTAATATGGGTAACAAATTAATATGTTTCATTAATGTTGCAAATAATATATAAGGTATTAGAATTAATATATTCATTATTAATTTCAATCGTTAATTAATTGTAGTTTAATCAATGTATAATATATGTTTTTATCCAAAATCTGAAAAATAATGTTGTATATTACATTTATTATGACACTAAATAAGTGCTATCATGATGAAAATATATCTATATGTTGTAATTTTTATGTAATTTTACAAATATGATGTTTTACTATTGGGTTAATAGTTTAAATAAATCTAGAAGGTGATGTATGAAACCATGATGAAGATATGATATCTTACATCTAAATTGTATCATCCTATTCCATTTACCAATTACACAGTATCTCATCATGCATTGTTTAATGAGATTAATATGGTTGGAGGGAACATGTCCTTTAGAAGAATCCTACTATAAAAAATACATCTTGTTTTCTATTCCTCCCATGTATAATCTCACACATTACTGTAGAAGACAAATTATAAATTTTACATTAACCTATTAAATGGAATGGATATTCAACACCATTTTTCTGATATTTTTATGATTTTATTGAGTTTAGGGTTTCTTTCCATGAGTAATCTTTCCATGTATGTCTCAACATATGTCAATTTCTTCCTGAATTCACGAAACCAACAATATATTCATAATTAAATTCTTGATCACAATAGATTATTTCACTACCATGTTACACCGAGACATAATCTACCGTTTTTCAACTTTACTAAATGTCATCTTTGGAAACCCACCAATCAAGGGATCAAATTAAAATATAAAACATGATTCATATTGAGATATAATACCATATTTAACAATTAGGGTTATATCATCAGTGTATGAAATTGAATTGTTATCTCTTAACCTTGATTTATAATGAATCTTATCATTATTATTTTTATCTAATATAGGATATTATTTATGACAACTGATTTACTCAAAAGAATTTTTGTTATCATCCTATTACTCTTAGAGAATAAGAAATATTATGTCTAATATAAAACATTTTTTACATGAACAATATTATGGTGGATAAAAAGGAAATATTGGACATCATTTCCAATATTTTAGGATCATGGATATTCCTACAATTCATGAAACAACAAATTTTAAGAAGCCTCATTCATGGTGTTCTCGATACTAACCCTATTGAGAATTTTTTAATAATATTTTCTTTGAATCAATCAATAAAACATTTTATTTATCTATGTGGATCATTATACCACATGTGTATGATTTTTAACACATCAATGTAATAGATAATATATTAAAAATAGTTTTACATAAATTAATGTTAGGACATCTTTTTTAACAAGTAGTACACCAATTGTAAAAAACACTAACAACACAATGATGGATCCAATAACCTTCTTATATACAAATGAATCATATTTTTATTAAACTAAATACATTGATACCATCGTTAAACCCCAAATAACCGCTATGAGATGCTAGTATCAATCCATAAGTGGAAAATTGCGTCTTATTAACCATAACAACATATAATGATAATTTAAAAAATTATGGTTTTATTTTTTAGATAACTTCAAATGACATTATGTCATAGATTGTGATTTTGAAAATATTTTAATATATTATATAATCATAGTTATATATCATGTATAATATTAATAGAATTTATAATTGACATAAAAAAATAACACATTATTAAAATTATTATCTTTATAAAAACCCAATGAGGATTAAATAAATATATCATTATAAAACGATATCATTATGTTGATAAAATAACATAAAAAATAGACAAAAATAAAACAGTCATATAAAAATTAAATTAATCACAATATACATAATATTTATATTAATTAAATAATCAAATTAAAAAAGAATAAATAGTCAATGTATTCAGAAAATTCAAATATAAGACATCAATATCTCAGAAATCAGTTTAAAACATTTTGGTTAAGAATGAAAATTTTGATTTTTATGAAACTATTTATAGAAAAAATTACATTTTTGATACAACATATTTTGAAAAATTCATATTTTCATAAGATTTTTGTATTTCTAGATCCTTTACTAACCCGATATAACATGATAGAGTATTATTCCATCTTTTTTTAACAATTTATATATTCGTTGTCCATGATATTCAAAATGACATATTTAAACCCATGGAGGCCCAAAATTGTCCATCTCTATGAAATGTGTGACAACCTATGTGCATTACTAATAGGAAATAATATTCAAATCCTTCAATTTTTTTATATCAAATAGTATGATAGACCATAACCTTTTTATTTGAAAAATACACACATATTCAATGATTATGATAAATATAAACACTTGTAGGACAACAATGTTTAATCAAGTAAACGGTATGAAATGAATTAATGTGACAAGAAGAACAAATATATGTCCACATGGATAAAATATAAATGAATTATATGTCTGAACAGACCATGATTCGGACAGATGAGTGACATTAGAGAATACTTTTACATTACGAGTACCCTAGTATTGGTGTTCTGCCACCAAAATCACTGCCACCATCATGGGAATCCATGCTCTATAATATATCACTAAGAATCACGAGTGTTTATCCTTGAAGCAATAGAAGATTCTATACTACAATTTCCATGGTCAAACATGCTAAAAATAAAAAAAAAACACAACTTCTGTAGGCATAAAGCATGTGCAACCATGAATACATGGAATACTAAAATGTCTACATTGTAAAACATTGATTCCCTACTACAAACTATGTAAAAAAGTATGCCATGGATCAATTAATTAGTCAAAATTATAGATCCAATCAAATCATTCATCATATCCAAAATTAATATTTCTTTTAAATACCAAAATAGAAGACTCACCCATAGAATTACTCAATTTATCCAAGGTAATACCACATTGTATCATTCAAAACTATAAATATAGTTATTAAATTATATAAACCCATAATATTACCATGGAATTACCCATAATAGATCCCAGAAAAGGTGTAAAACAACCAACTATTATAACCACACACATGTGTTGTAATAGATATAAATACAATCATACGAATGAGACCCAAATATGCATTGACAAACTACAATAGTAATCAGTAAACAAATCCAAAAATTCGAATGACCCAAATATAGAAACCCATATAACTATCATGGAATTATAGTGGGAGTAACACACCTCATTGGAAGAAATGTCACTCATGGAATAATGATAATTTGTATTGAAGAACTTGGACATATTAGAGGTCACCATGGTCAAGGGGGTACCGAAACCTATTTGTAGTGTGTATTAGACCTACACAAAATCCGAACTGATGGAGTACTAAATCCATATCTATTTAGAGGAACCATTCTTGATTTATCATGGTGGTATTGATATACATGATGGAAAAAGGGTCACATTCCCTTCATAACGATCTTCCTTGGATTTATAAGACAGTTGAGTTCTCTGAACATCATGACCCCAACCCAATCAACATCCAAATGAAAAATAATACAAAACACATGTATATCACTTTGAAAATTGCCTCATATGATTAAAAAAAAATCATGCATTGTGATATATGTCAAAAAAATGTGTATGATAATTTATATATTTTCCTAAAACATATATCTGTCAAGAAATTCAGGATAATTTAGATACCAAAGGTGATGTGTGTCCACATAGAAACCATTTGGTGATCCACATTGTAAATTTGGGGTGGAGAATAAGTGTATAGATACCATGCATGTCTCTCGTGCCCACATGGGTTGGTTTTGGTATATATACCCTACTTGATAGTAGAATATCCAACGTACATTGGTTAATTGATGATCTAGACCAACTTGATGACTTGCACCACCAGAATGAGTGTGGTTTTTGTAGATTAAAATGTACTACCACCCACAAATACACATACATGTGTATCAATTTTATAATGTTATTAATATATTATTTTTAATTTTATCAAAAATCATATTTCTAGTTTAGTTTAGCATGATTGTAGACACTGCAAATCAAAATCAACTTATCCAAAAAATGTTTTTTCCAAGGATGACTACTTGGAAAAATTTATCATTTTACATCTATAGAGGTTTTAAAACACGAATACCCAAAAAATGATCTAATTTTCATTAGGGAAATATAATAATCACTACTCAAAACCCCATCATTCATGCATTAATTTTGAGTATCTGATCAAATAAGTCATAAAATCTAAAACTGCATCCTACATATTAGATGTTCACATGTTTTTAGGATTTTGATATGTCTTCCATATATTTCTTATTTAGTGTGTTATAAATAAATTTAGGAATGTATGATTATTTATTCAATGTTCTATCATATGGTTGAAAGGAATTTTAATGAATAAAATGTGAAAATTTTTATTAATATATAAGAAACATGATAAATTTCATATAAAGAAAATTATATATTATAAATATACCTATTTTAATAATGATTTACTGAATATGTTTCTCAATTGTATCATCAAGGAGTGCAATGGGACGATTCATCTGGTTAATGTTTTTAAGGGATATGTTTTTCCATTTGATATGATTGCTTAGGGTTATGTAATGTTTTTGGCTATAAGGTCTAAATGTTATAACATTATTAATGATGATATTATGTTATGATGTAGGGATATAATGTTGGAATGCAGTGATTATGATGTGGATTTTTTTATGTTTTGATAATGGGATGATTCACAAAGGGTGAAAGGTGGGATTGCTTACTGATAGTTGATATGATGTTGATGTCTGACATAGGTTGAGAGATGGGCTTTTTTGTTTTCCCTGAATATTTTGGTGGTTGCGATATTATGGTAGAAATTATGATGTGTTATGATTATAATGATTATAAATATATGGTATTATTCTTGTATTAGTATATATCATTATTATTTCTAAATTCCAATTTATATTTATGATACACCAATGCTTAATAAGATAATATGACGAGAATTAGTTGAATTGTAAGTAATGTATTTCTTCAGACTAGATTTATCAAACCCATTACCTTTATAGTCCATTCCTATATTAATATCTGAAACCTTTATTCTACATGGATATATCATAGAACATCATGTGATCCCCCATCCATAGTTTATTAGTTTTTTTCTAGATTGTTCAATAGTTATTCAACTATGGTCCGGGTAGCTTTGTTAGAGTGAGACAATGATCTAGATCTTTTGGAAACTATTAATTCATTTAATATTTTTTGATATTTAATTATCAATTGGGTTTTGGAAGAATATTATTTCCTTATATGGATCCTTTGGTTGTTTATTTGTAGTTTTTTTATTTTCATGAGAATTAGGATGGTAATTCCTCTAATTGTTATGAAAGATACCCTAGTACCCGATTTTAATCTCAAAAGAAATTTTACGGAATGATTCATGTGAAAATTTTCCCAATCCGCATTCAGAGGAGGGGATTTTAGTAGTGATTGAAAACCACTGATAGAACTCCGATACTAAATTTTCTAATAGTGACACTATTTTTCACTAATAAATGTTATAACACTTTGAAAAAATATTAATGTACAGAAAAAGAATGGGAATCACATCGTTCCATATTCCTTTTCATATTTGTAAATGGATATCATATTTTAGTATTAAACATAGTTGATATTTAAAAAACATTTAAAAACTACACCAATATTGAATTTCATCTTCAATGGTACGTCTATTTAAAAATGGGAGAAATTGAGAGAAAATGATTCTGGTATTCTTATATAGTATATTGAAAATTTATTATATAAACCTTTTGTGAACCTCATATAACTCTTTAAGGATCATCATGGATGAATTAATTTAGTTTCTCATAATATTATTCAATAAGGAAATAATCATAATCAATTTCCTTGTGAAGTATTAGTATCCTATAAATCCATCACCAGTACCAAAGTTGATTCACATGTTCAATAAATGAATATATGTTTAGAAATGATTAATAGATATGTGTGAAAATGTAATAATAATGGAAAAATAGATAATCATCTCGAATGTAAATATTTAGTTTACACAAAACAAATTCAATTCATGATAAATGATTGGAGTTAGAGAAGCCAAAAAGACTAACATAGTTTTTTATTGTAGTCTTTTCAAGTAGGGATTCATTATAACTCATTGGGTATTTGAATTATATGCATTTATATTAAAAAAATAATTGATTATAGTGCCTATATAAATATATAACATTATAAAAAATTATTAAATCACTAATAAAATATATATTATTGGCTCTTGTAAAAACCCACAGGTATTCAAGAAATTATATTCTATAAAACTCCATTAAAAAATAGAAAAATAACACATAATATAATTATTTTAAAACATATTCTAATATTATACAATAGTCTACATATAAGGTACATAAAAAATAGATGAGAAACCAAAGAATCAATAATGAGTTAAATGGTTTCAATCCATTATATTTGTTTCCAAATCACATGAACCACATGAACTATTGAACATTGAAAGAATTCTATAATAATTCGTCCATATATAATTCTAAACTGTTATTTTAAAATATTATGAACATAAAATAAATAGTGATATTATAGAGAATCATTTAACAATTATGTTAACAAGAGGTTTCTACATCACATGTAATGAATTTATCGTAGATTTGTTAAATAACATGCCCATATATGATGTGTCACAAAGTATTTTTGTTTATAAAATTATAAAAAAATAGATTAGTAATGTAATAATATGAACTATTATTCCTAAAAGAGAAATTAAATTCACCACAATAACTAAATTGTATTGGATAAATAATATAGAAACATAAATTTTAAATGGTATTCATTAGAAAAAATATAACTAAATGTCTATTTTGATTTTGAAATAAAAAAAGTGAACGATGATTTTACAGAGGAATGTATGTTTATAATTTACTAAATAGTTTTATAGATGTTGTATCCAAAAAATACATGGATATATAAATATTATTCAAAATATTAAGTAAAAGAAATTCTTTGGTCAACTCCTAGATCTGATAAATTTTATTAAAACTCATATAAATTTATTTATATTTCAAAAAATAAAAGGAGTCATGTATGTATTTTTATAAATACTTTTTGGATTATATGGAATGTTTAAAAATTATGAAAATGACTTTTTAAATCATATAATCAAAACAAATATTATAAAACATCATAGTCACTAATAAATTCTAGATAACATATAATATTTTTGAAATAACATGCTCAAAAATAGATCTCGTGTGTATCAATTATTAATTTGATTTTAGGTTATACACAAATGTTATCATTTTTAACATAAAATTGACTCTGGTTATTTCCCAACATTAAATAAAATATAATAAATATAAATATAATTATTTGAATAATAGTATCCACTTGAAATGTTTATTTATTGTGTTTAATCAATTATAATGTCTTCATTTAACTAAATTTAATCATAAAATAGTTAGTAACTAATTTAATATTTATCAATTTTCATTCAAAAGGAACTTAAAAAGATTAAAATATAATACAATTGACCAAAATTTATATCATGTTTGATATCAAAAATTTATAGGGACCCAAAAACATAAATAAAGGTTTTATTATATATTTATTATGATCAACGAAATATCTAAAAATAAATTATATATAAATTATGAAATAATATGATGAAAATTTATGATTAATTAAAAAAATAGAAAATTGAAATATTATTTATAATTGATTGTATAGTAATCAATTGGGAATTTTTATGTTCCATGAGCCTTCATAGAAATCTATGAGAAACATTCTTTTTTCACCCATATAAGTATTTAATTTATAATCATGAAATTCCATAAATTCATTTACTTTGAAAATCTTGGTCTTTGTATGGAAGTTATTGTATAAATTTCTATGATGTATAGACATAGAGATATTCACAATAGAAAATTGTGCATTTTGTTCTGACATATGTCTAAAATCATGTTTTTATTTTATTGTTAACAGTGTTTTTGGATACATTGATTACATTAAATATAACCTAATAATTATAAATTATTAATTAATATAATGAATTAAATTTATTAAATGAACAAATATAAAGAAAATTTATGTATATTACCATGTGTAACATTTAGATACATAACCAACAAAATGACTAAGGTCATCTGGAATATTTAACCCGTGCATTATAAATAAATTGTGTAATATATCGTTATAAAAAATGTGATTTTTTTGGATGTTTGGATTTGGGTTTCAAAATATTCAACAACATTTCTCAACCCCCACCATGATCATGAGATAAATAATACATTCCCTTATATGACGAATCATATTTATTTTTAAGAACAAAAAACCATTTATAATTTCAATTTATAATATAATAAATCATAAAAACAAATTCGAATGTTAAATAACATATACCAATGTAATATTGGATTACTAATAACTATAATAACTCATAATTCCTCAAAAATATTAATTACTAATTTTTCAATAATAATTCCACTAGTATAATAATAATCATAAAATATTTTATTCTTTCAAAACCATGATGTGTGAGTGCAATCAAATAATTTTTTGAATAGATACAATTTTATATTATTTCTAGGTCGTCAAAATCAACAAACATTCTTAAAATGTATTTATTTGTTCTGTTCATTGAAATAAAATACCAATTATCATTCATCATTATTTTTTGTAGTTGAAAAGTTTAAGTTATTACAATACCCTAAAATGTGTTACAAAAAAGACTATCACCATTTTTATTGTCATTCACATATTCTGTTATGACAAAATGCCCAAATATTGCATGCACACAAAAAATCTTTCTAAAAATCCTTGAGAAAAAACAAAACTATTATATTTAGAAACATAAAATGCACATAAAAATTGAATAATAGAGAAATATGTTGTAAAAAACAAGCCAAAGAGTTAAAATTAAAATTAAAAATGAAATCAAGGATATTTTAATATATTATATTTTAATTATTTCGTAATAAAGAAAAATTTTCCAAATTAGATAATTATTATTATAATTTATCATTAATTAAATGAAAATTTGGTTCATGAATAATATTAGAACTAATAAACATGAATATAACTTTCTATATACTAAATAATAGAAGTCTTAGCGGTGGAAATAGTTCTTTTGATACAAACCCTACATGGTTGGAAATGTCTTTAACTTTTAGAAAAAGGAATCATGTTTTTAAAAATTTATTGTAAATATATAATTTCTTTCCAATGAATATTTTTTCCCAAGTTAATTCATGTTGTGAAATTTACTCACTTGTATCCCCTTTGAATTGTTTTTCTAAATTTTAATTTAATATTGATGAAATGACTTGAAATATATTTTTCAAAAAGATTATAAGAAATTCTAAACTAATTTTGGGATGAATCCAATTAGTAAATTTATATGATAATTGTCTCTCTAATGTTTTAATAGTAATATATTATTATTTAATAGAATTAAATAAATGGGGATATGAGTTGTTAAATAGTAATTCTATAGGGATTCATATTGAGAAATGAGTTATATAATTTTGAATCACATATTGAATGATATATTTTAATGATTTTTTTCAATGTATAAAAAAGCATTGATTAAAACATAGTAGGGTAGCTATTTTTTAAGTCCATTTTTATTTCTAGGTATTATTTTTTTGTTTCTTTTTACAATACACTTTTTATCATATTTAGTTTAGAAATGAAACTGAAATTTACATAGAGATAAAAATGAAAATAAAATATTATTATATTAAATAAATTTTATTATAGGAATAAAATATGAAATTATATATATATATATATATATTTATTTATTAAAAAATTATTTCAATTCTTAAATTAGAATAGCGTTACAATCCCTACAAAAAATCTATTTATGACACTACTAAATTGATATTTTCAAAAGAAAAGAAAATATAAATTAATTTACAATGATTTTTCAATATTTTTCTGTATCATAACATAAATATGTTATGTGAATCATATATATAATTATTTCGAATATATATTTATATGTGTGTGAGTTTGTGAATTAGATTAATTTTTTATGTTGAATTTATAGTTTTTATGTGTATTCAATAATCACATAATATATATTACATGAAAAATTATATTATATAAATATATGTTATAAATATATTGATCAAAATAATTTTTTTTTAAGGCATATTCAATGAAATTGTCAAATCAATCATTGTGTGTCATTTTTCCAAAATTATATCCTTGTTAACAAGTATTCCAATATCATAACATGTATAATGTATAGAAATTTATCCATTCTGAAAAAAAAAGAAAACTTATATTGAAATATTATGTTACAATAATATAGAATGTCCCTAAAAAATTATGTTTTAATGATAATAAATATAAGTATTAATAAATCATGTAAAATAGAAGGAAAATATTTTATATATTTCAATTTGCATTAACATAATCATTATAACATGTTTTTTGTATTCTGTATATTATATTTATATATTATTCGAATGGTAGATGCACATTATGTTTATTTCATGTCTATGTTAACTCCTTGGTATATAAGATATAAAATGAGTAATATCGAATGATTATTCTCTTATGAATTGTGAATGGGGGTGTGTATAAATTCTTGAAGGTCTACCTAATGTTATGTATAAGGGGGGAAATTAAAAAGAAGGATGTCATAGGGTGGATTATAATGTAATACATAGCTATATTCAACACTCATCAATATTAATATATAATATTTTGTTGGAATTATATTTACGCACTACAATCCCAATGGATTCCAAATATATTCTAACATACTTTTGTATTTTGTGTGTCTACATTGTACATTTATTTATTTTCCAATATTCTATATTTTAATTGTTCATAATTAAAAAATTTTAATCCTTTAATTACTTTTCTTCTTTCATGGATAATTTTTATGAAAAAAATTTATTTTGTGAATTTTTTTATATTTTTAAATATTCATATTGGTTCATAATAAAACAATAATGAAAATAACATGTTTATTAGTTGATGTATTTTATTTTGGAGATACTGGTTTATGTTACAATCCATTCCATTCAATATTCCATACCGAGTCTTATGTCAGTGTATATATAAACTAGGAAATGCTTGTTAAAAAATAAATGTACTATAGCCCATGAATGTTGTAAAATGCCTATAATTTCAATTGTATGAAATGTATGTCATTGTCATTTAAGTCTTCACAGCATTAAAAAATAATAATGTAGTATTTAATATTTTTGGCATTTATTATTATTTTTATTGAATTATTTCAGTATACAATTCACTATCATAAGTCATATTTAACTACAAATGTCTCCATTTTTTGGTTTTCCACATTAAATAATATTTAAGAACAATGTGGTGTTTTTATTTAAATATTTTCACCTGGAAAAAGGTCCATTTATTTTTAGTAATCAAATAACTGTTTTTTGTAATCTGAAAATCATTATTAGTATTCTTATATACATAAAGCATATCGAAAAAATGTTTGGGAAATGACTAATGAAAATTTTATGTACCTAGTCAATACATATCGATTTCATTGTTAAATTAATTTTTATTAATTTTACAATACATATAAATAAATGAATGTGCATAAAGTGTTCAATACAAGACAAATTTAACATCATATATATGTTAAGTTGTGAGACAAATGAATATTTTGTCATAATGTAGAATTTTATGATAGAGTTCATCTAATTTTTATTGGAATTTATGAAGGAAATATTTGATACATTTTATATTGTTCCCAGATGAAGGAATGGTTTTATCAAAAAGGATAAAAATAAGTTTATCAGTATATTTATTTTGGTGGTGGATAGGTACACACACAGTTGAAATTTGACTATATTGTGTAATTTATATTTTCTTTATTTGATTTGATGTATTAAAAATTGTTGAATGGTGGAAAGAAGTCCAGATGGGATTGTCAACATCCTTAAAAACAATTATTACATAAGTCTAAATTATATCATTTTTTTTGTTTTTCTAATCACACAAAAACTCATCATTTACAATGTTAGGATCTGGTTATTGGGGATGGGAACACATCATTTTGAAAATATAGTTCGAATCCACATCAGAAAATCCATATAATTTATTTAGGTTATTGATCAGTCTTAAAATGTATTATTTTTCCATTACAATATAAAAAATTATAATAAATTATAAATTATCATTTAAAATGGAATGGACTATTGAACACCATTGATAAGATCTAGTTATCAATTTAGTGATCCATAATATTTCTCAAAAGTATTTTAGTTAACCTATATAATAATTATATGTCAATCAATAGAAAAGAATTATATAATGTGTAGTTGATGATTTATTTTATAGTATTCTGGAAAAAGATATTTATTTTGTATTGTGGATTGATGAGTTAATCATATGTGGAAATTTCCATTTGATAAAAATAAATTTGAATACATTTTTTATATGATAAATGATTTCCAAATGTGAATATATAATGAGATATAATTTTATGTTTTATTAAATTTTTTTATATGCATGTTGTTATTTCAATATATGTTTTAGAAATGGGACCTACAGCCACAAGTGGTGAAAAGTAAGTGGCAGATGACTTATATAGGATAATTCAATCAGAAGTTCATGTTCAACTACAATAATCAAGACCATCCATAATCAAAAAAAGGAAGACCTACCCAATATACCATGGTGGTAAAATTTGTCTCATAGATGTGAAAATGATCCAAACAATTGAATAATATATTTTATTCCTTAATATTTATGTATTAATATATTGTAATAAATTAAAAAATAATAGTATAATGGAAATAAGACCATTGGTTTCTGATTTTTTCTAACCATTTGAAAAAATAACAATTTTTAACGTCATAATTGTTGTTTAAAATAGAAATAATAATGTATTACTAATGCATGCAGCAAAATTGATGCCTCATCTATTAGACTATGGATGTATGAAGCCCATCTTTTGGAGCATTAGAAGGAGGTAACATCATTTTTTGACTCTGGACCCAGACTATGTCAATCTTCAACATGTTAAGCATGACCAAAATTTCCTTTGGGAGAAGATCATGCCGATAGAAATCACCAATTGGGTGGGGTTGTATGATCTTCCAAAAGATTATATCACCATTTTATAGCATACTCATAGGTCCTATGTAGGTGTTTTAAGGGTCAATGTTACAAGTCATTGGGTACTTTTTGCAATACATTTCAATAAATAAAATTTTTTGTTTTTATTATGGTAAAAATTTTGAATTTAAAATGTTAATATTAATATAGGAAGAATTTTTATAAGATTCATATTATTGATGAATATTAAAAAAAAATTGCAATTTAAAATATTTTTTATTGTTTAAGTAATAAATAATGTGAACTAATAATTTGAAAATATACACATACACTTAAACAAATAATTATATTTAGAGTCTGATAAGATAAAATTATTTTTGGTGAATGTGAAATTATGAATAATTATATTACACTTATGAATAATAAAATTAACATTTGAATATTAACCTCACTTAAGAAAGTATAAATATAATTTTTGTGTCTTAATGGGTATTATGATATAATTACATAAGTAAATAAATGTTTCAGATATTATTATTTAAGTAATAGTATTTCAATAGGTAAATAATGATTTTAAAAAAAATTAATTATATCATATTTTAAAAATTATTTCCATAAAATGGATTTCATTTATTAATTCATAACATTTATAATAGGTCATGGTGAATTTATGATATTTTTATAAATTTTTTTGTTTTGTGTTGAATAGTAATAATAGAGATTTTGATTTTTCGGTGTGTTTTATAATATCATAATGATGTAATATGTAATTCAAAATGATAATTGAATGATTGGGTATAAAATTCTTTATGAGGAATCCCATGTGGCCAAAACAATGGAAAAATAGAATGGTCCTTCCCACGGTATTTATAATTCCTCTGATTTATTGTCCCATGAAAATTAATAAAATATTACCTCACTTTTTTAGTAAATACCAACCACTTCTTTCATTAAGATCATTCAAAATTTCCACTTAACGATGATCTCATATTTTTACCATGAATGGAGTCCCCACATGGTCCACTCAATCCCATAAGGTCCCAACCATTGATTATTTATGTTACTCTTAAGTGCAAGGGATCCTTTTACGACTCTTCTTTTAATCAAGACATTATTTATGTTATGTAATTTATTTTTCATTTTCTAAATATTGGGGAATGATCTTATATATCCTTATTAATGTCAATATTACATAAAAATTATTAGAGACACATTAATCTCTCCTCAACTCATTTTTTTCTTTTTATGTGTTGACGTTAGGTTTTTGTGTTACCCTTAGGGAATTATCAACGTATGGTTTTTTCATTCATGTTATTTTATATTTGGTATCTCTTTCATGATTTGATACTATGTTTTTATTTAAATTATAATCTATCCATACAATGTATTACAAATATATTTTTAATGGGTGATCCATTTCCCCTTAATTTTTTTAGTTTACTAAAACCATGTTGATTCTGGAATTAAAATACATAAAAACCACATTCCATTTATATGTGTTATATATGATATTAAGATATTGTTTTTAATGAATTTTTAAAATGACATGAGTTTAATATTAACTCCAAATCATTTATTCTATATGGGTAATTTAGGAATTTTTTTATTATTATCTACATAGATCACATGAATATAATGTAATATTATGTGTTTACCTTATAGAACTCCAATGAATTGGGTAATTATTTTAATAAATTGATATGGCAGGCTTTACGATACCATGGTGAATAAAATTTTTAATTATTTTGACACCATTGGTATGGACCTTGGTGATATGATTATGAATGTAAAAATTATATATCGTAGTCATATTTTGATTTATTGATTCATGTTATTTTTATTATAATATGACTCTCTTTCCATTTTCACATGTATTTTTGTATTTCATCATGTTCATATTGAAATCCTAAGAAAACTGATTCCCTGGCTTAGCCTTACTGGGATTTATGCAGACTCTTTCCTTTAATTTAAATCCCCAAGTTATGAGATGATGTAATATTTCACAGGAGGATAATTTCACAATGCTTATCCCATTGATTAAAATATTGTTTTATATTTCATTTATTATGTATCTTTTTTCCAAGACACTAGTCATTAAAGATCATCTATTTTTCAAATGTAATGAATATTTATTTAATAAAACATTGTGATTTTATAGTTGTTATAAAAGTTATTTTTTTGTTATTTGTGGAAATTATAATATGTAAACATTAGGATGAACCCTATAGAAATGTCTAAATATTGGTAATCTTCTTGGTATTTTGATGAAATATTATGTATGTGGTTTCCGAACAAACAGATCCCTGTATGGATACAAATAAGTGGATGTGTCTCTGGCACATAAGTATCTTGGTGTAAAACCTGAATCAAATGTGTTGATATTAACTCGAATGGGAACCGATGCAAGACAACAGACCTAGCCAAACTCTAGTGTTGATACACCTGGGGGATATGATTGGTTAATCACAATCCTTTTATGAGTTATTATGAATGATTTATATAGAAATGTAATTGTTTTTAATGAATAATTTTACAGACCATGAATATTTATGTTTGTAATATAATATTTCGATATTTATTAGTATTAGTATTTTATTTTAAAAAAATGGGTTCCATCCAAAAAAAATTGTTTGCATAATAAAATGTAGACATCTTGTTTTCAATAGAAACACATAAATATTACATTTCTATAAGGCCAAATAGAATTATTAACCTAGAATATGTACTATAAGGCTTATTGGGAACAACGAGATACCACAAAACACAACAACTACGCAACATATGTAGTGAATAACCATCAATTCTATCACAATGAAAAACATTGTGCAATGTACTATGGAAAAAATACAATGCATCAAAGGATTTAGAGAACCATTCCTACAATAATAAATGGTTATTGATTTTTTGAACACCCTAAAAATGTATTTATATGGTCTTCATGATAAACAAGATCGTAGAAAGTCGTTGTGGTCTTTAAGTGACATTTATTGTAGGTAATATTCATAAAATAGTATAACTATTAACTATTTTGACTATTTCATGTATTCTAATTTTTCAAATTATATATGTATTATAATAATTTAAAATGTTTTAAATTTCTATAATTTTTTATCCAGGGATAAATAATAACATATAGTGGATTAATTATATTCTTTATATTTTGATTAAAAAATTATGATAACCATAATGATTCTTCTAATGTGAATAAAATTTATAAATTTAATGAAATGTTTTAAAATAAGTTCTATAAAGAAATTTAATGTTTTAAGACTCAATGTAAATATAAAGAAATGAAATAATGACATGTATGTTAAAAACAATTATATATATAAAGGAATTATAAAGTGCATTATGTTATTTTAAATATGTTCAATAAATTTTGATAAATATTTTGGTGACTACCCACCCAACCAAGGGATGCCATAAAGTCCAATCCCTCACAATCTCAGTGGAAATTTCACATTGACAACTAAAGGCCTAAGACGAGTGCATCGATCATACATGATGAGTCGTGCACAGGACCATGTATATGCCTAGTCATGATCGAGCATGGCTTGAGGATGGTCACACACCGATGTTGGTGAGGGTGGAACAAGGATTGAGGGCGGGGTTCCCATTTATTAGGAACCGACAATGCATGCATGTGTTATTGGGATAAGTATGGTTCACCGATCTGTAGAATTTAGTCCTCAAATCATTCAAATTTCGATGTTGGACTACCAATTTTCTAGGAAAAGAAATATAATTTATCTTATTATTTCGCAAGAGATATCAAACGTTCAGCCTCACATCCCTTTTAAATATTTGGGTTTCCCCATGACCTTCTAATCAATGTGAAATTATAATTTTGACCATCCTAGATTATAAACCACAGAATTCACCACAATAATCCGATCGACCCACACCCTATCTAAACCATACATATTTTTCACTTCATCATCTTTTATTCTTCTTCTACCTCGTGCCACTCCAGTAGATGACATCCTCCTCCTACAATGTTTCTCTCTTCTCCCATGAGTACTCCAATTACTCTCCTTCAACCGAACCTTTTATTTTTTTTACACATTTCCAGTAAGGTAGAATTAGTTTAATGAAAACCCATTTGGAGGATCATTTGTGTATTCCAATATATATATATATATATATCTAAATATTAAATGATTGGTTTATTCAATCAAATCATTGATTATAGTTTATATTAATTTCTAAAGTAGTTAGATTCAGTTTTCTTTAGGTCTATTTTTTATATGTTTATATTTAAACCATTTTATATCAGATTATATATATTTATCTGAATAAACATCTAGTTTTTACCCATATCCCTTTGTGTATTCCTCTTTACATCCTTCCTCCATACTATACTTGACTCAACCTCCCCATTGAAGACATGTAAAGGTTTATGTAGTTTTTGTTTGATTAAACAATATAGACAAATATGTTTATATATATTAATATATAAATACCAAACCAGTTATAATTTATGTGTTTTTAATGATTAATTGTTGTATTTATATGAGCTTATTTATTAATATAAACCATGTTGGAGTTATTTCAAATTCATTTTTGATATATAAAACCAATACAGAAAATTGTTTAATGTATGGTTCCACATAAATCTATATGCAGATTTCAATGCCAATCTAATTTTGGATTCATTATAATTAAAATTTTTGATTAATTGATGTTTTGTATTGAATGATGCAAGTAAGGATTATTCCAAATTTAATTTGGATATAATAATATCATATATAAACATTTTTTATATCCTATTTTATATAATCATTATTTACTAATCTATTTTGGGGTTTTCAAGTGTTTATTGTCAACAATTAACTGCTATTTTGATACATATAACACTCTTAAATGGGTTACTGAGAGTGTGTATAGAGTTTATAATCACACACATATATATATTGTTATATATATATATGAATAAAGTTTTTAATCATAATCCGATTAAGTTTAATTTTTTGAGAAATAATTTTTAAAGGTGATATCAATCCATATGCTTATTCATTTAATTCTAACTTCCAAACACTCATGTGTATACATATAAGTACCAAAATTACATAAATTCATGTCTTATTTTATTAAATTATCACAAGTACAATTTGATTTTATAAAAATTAAAAAAATGTTATTTTTTAATTGCGTGGCTAAAAATTTTATTATTACATCACAGTGTTATTAAAATTAATATTACATACACTCATGCCAATTAATAATTTTTTTTATAAAATTTTAAAATTATATATTTTTTAATATATACGTAGATTTAGAAAAACACATAAATATATCAATAAATAATATTAAATATTATCATAACTTATAAATGGATGGTATATAATATTAGATCAAAATATTAGTGAAGTGAGTTTAATTATTTTCTTATGTTTAAATATCACACTTGAAATTAATGTATCATGTTTATAAATATTATGTATTAATTAATGATGAATCGTCCAAAATGAACAATATTCGTTATTACTGTTAATAATTTACTCTCATTCATGCTTCCATTAATTATGATATGTTTTAATCATGACTGATAACTATCTTAAATCCAAAAACATGTATTTTAGTATATTAAAAGTACTTCATGGAACAAGAATTTTGAATTTTTGAATTATTATTTTATGTTAAAAAACTCAAAAAAATCTATGTTTTTTTCACCCATAGTAATCACATGTAAAAAATTGTTTCTATTTTTCCATTCATGTCCTTGATAAATTTGAGATAGCTAGAGCCTAAAAAAATAACGGACAAACCACATTGTTTTTTTATTAACGATTATAGTTGATGCAATATTCACAATCTTTATTAATATATATAGTAATTGAAAAATTGTGTTTTAAGTTTATAATAACTTTAGTATTATGAATTTAACTATTCAATGTGGTATGGGACACATTTAATAAGAGAAACAAATTAATTATTCAATTTGGCATGGGACACTTTCAATAAAAGATATAGATTATTAAATTAAATTTTTATGTTACACATTGATTTAATGACATATTAAACATATGAGGAGTGCATATGAATTATTATTTTATTGTTAAGGCCCGAAATAGCCTCTCTATGCATCAATACAATTCATGATACAAACCATTGAATTGGCACGAGGAATTGACAAAATGATTTTGTAAGCTCTTACCAAGAGGCCTTGACAAAATGATTATGTATGTTATTCGAATGATGCCTTGATAGATTGTTTATGATTGTCCTAAATTATTCATTTTCTTATTATGTGATTAATATTTAATCACCCATGTGATTATTCAACTTGTAGAATATCATTGGTAAATAATTTTGTTCTTATGATTTTGGTAATAAATTAACATTCCCTAATGATGGATGTAAAAAGAAAATCATTCCAACAGAATGTTTAGAAACTATTATCATAATTTTAATACAAGAGATATAAAATTTAACTTTTATTTCATGAATTTCTTTTTATGTGATAAGTGGTTTATGATTTGTATTATTGGGAAGTTATTTGAAATTATAATTTCATGTTCTAGTTTGTACCTACATCCTTAAATGTCACCCATAAATTAGTTGAATCAATTCCATTCTTATATTCCTTATGATACAAGTATGCCTTCACTGAAATTTGTTTTATTTGTATCTTCTAAATAAAAATATAAATTATTGTGTATGATATTTATCAAATATTATTTCATGTAATCATTGAAAAACTATGATGATGTGAAAAAAACTATTGTTTTCTCTTTGGAAATTTCATTATGAATGTAAAATTATTTTAAAAAAATTTTAATAACATAAATTTTATTATTTATATTTAAAATCTCTAACTGATAATTTCATATTCTCACCATATGTTTGTAATTAATTTTTATGGGATTAATAGATTTTTCTGCATTGATTTATTCATAATCATGGTATCACTATGTAGATGATCTCTTTCTGTTTGGAATAAATGTATTAGTTGTATCTGGATTTTAAGAACCTAGACCAAGAAGATGCTCTATGATGAGATGTGATGATTAATTTTGACATCATATTTTAACAAAACATATTACACACCATGTTTTAGGCATAAAATCCATGCTTTGGGGTATTGGAATTATTGTTGGTTTTAGTGGAATGGACTAGATAATTCTAGAAAATTAAAAAAAAACTAGAATATTTAAATTTGATATCATGAGTTGAAAATTTTCTTAAAATTTTCATATGGAAAGTGAGAGACCAAAAACCAGTCTATTTTCTCTTCCTACTGAGATACTAGAAACCAGAATTTTAAATTGATTTATGGATGATTTTTATCGCATTGTAAATAGTCGTTTTCCATAAAAATATTATTATAACACATCTAACACTCTTATAATACTTCATTTCTCCGTGGGTCATGCTTTGTTTATTTCCCTATGGTGCATGTCAAACTATAATTCTATAATCATAAGGCTATTTACATTAAGGGTATGCATAAATTCTTTACCATAGTCAAAGGTTTTTTGTCCATAGGTTATTTCAAAGAATATGCAATAGAGGGTCACCTTCATGCAAGATACCTATGTCATGTCTTCTAAAACATTTTAAATGGTCAAATTAGTGAACTTAAAATCCTTGAGGTAGATCCATTTCATTTGACTTATAGACGTCATGTCCATGTGAATGTATCCCATCATTACACCCCTCATGCCTCACTCTCTAAATATTGTAGTTTAGTGCACGATTTTGACACATGTTTCCCATGTTCAATTTGGTACAAAGAGATTGAAAAATTTAAAATTGTACTGGGGATTCACTTAAACATGGGGAACTGGGAAAATCATTGAAACTGGTGAATGTGGTGAATGTATAATAAAAATAATTTTAAACAAAATATAGATAATCATTAATAATTAAAAAATATCTTTTATGGAAATCATAGATAATGAAATAAATTTATTATGTGGATACATATGAGTAAAGTTGAAATATGAAGGGATAATTACATTATGGAGAGATAATGTGATTCCCCAAACATATTTATATTTTTATTTTTTTTATATTAGTATTATTATTTTTTTAATTTATATTGAGGGAATTGAAAATAAATGTATACAGAATTAAAATAATATATATTTTATTCAATAGAGGAACTAAATCATTACATTACAATAAGGCCAAAATACCATAAAAACATATAATACCTACTAGAAGGCCGATTATAATCACCATGAGGCCTCCAAACACAAGAACTAGACTATGAAAGTAGTTAATATCCTATGAGTTTGTCACAATAGAAAACACGATTGTTTGTACTGTGGAAACTATACTAAGGAACTAGGGTATGTAGAGAATCATTCATATAAAAAGATATGAATTTTGAATTTTGGAACAATATAATCATGAATTTATAATGCTATGAAGATAAATATGACTGTTGATAGATATTAGGGTCTTTTGGTGACCATTGTTTTTGCTAATGGTGATAATATTTTATAACTGTTAAGCATTTTGAATATTTTATATATTCCATGTATTATAAATATGTAATTATTTTATGAAATTAAAATCTTTTAAAGAGAATTAATAATATATCCTCAGTTGAATAATGAAATATTTTTAATTAATGATATACATTATATTTGGATTCTAAAAATTTTATAACCTTGATTTTTATTTTATTGATTATAAAAAAAATTCGAAATTAATGAAATGTTTTAAAATATGTTTTATTTTTAAATATATTGTTTTAAAACAAACTGTAAATATAAATAATTGAAATAATGTCAATTATGGGAATGAATAATTTTATAAATATAAGAGAATTAGTATGTTTATTTTATTATTATAACTATGTCAAATAAATTTTAACAAAATATTGGGTGAGTACCCACCAAACTGATGGCATCCTAGAACGCGAGGGACTCAAGGTCTAGTGGGCATATAACATAGAAAGCTGATGGAATAAAATGAGTGTATGCAAGGTTCATGTTGATTCATACACATTCCAGTGTGTATGCTTGGTTAGAGTAAGCATGGGGTGAGGAAGGTCACACCCTGGTACGTGAGACGGTCGGCCAAGGCACGCGAGTGGGGGTCCCATGTATAAAAACCCCATGGTGTGTGATTTATTTATTTAGAAATGCAGTTTTTTTCAATTTTATTAGGTTGTCTTGAAACCTTTACCATTTTGATGTTGGATGACAATTTTTTTATGAATCAAAATCTGAGCTCGCTGATTTCGATATGCGAGATAACAACTGTCTAGTTTAGTGCATCATTCAAAATCCACTACCTCTCCCCTATGCCATTATTTTAATCAACCAAAAGATCTGATCCTGTTTGATATATACCACACATCCCATTAAAATCTCGTTGTTTCACCAGTACCATCCTATCAACTACACGTTATAATCTGAGCTATCATTCTATTTTTAAAACCACATAAGTCACTTCAGCCTTTCGATCGACCCATTCCCAATATGAACCGCCCATCATTTCTAATTATTATTGATATATTCTTCTTCTAATGTGTGCCACACCAGTAGGCGTCTTCCTCCTCCTCCACTATTTCCCCCTCAGTCCCTCGGTCCTCTCATCACTCTCCTCGGGGCCATCCATTTATATTTTCAATATGTTGACCAAGGGTGAATTATTATAATGAAAACCCCTTTGGTGTTTCCTGTATGTTGTCCACAATATATATATATATATATATATATATATATATTATCATCAATTATTTTATTCATGGTCTTCATTGATTAAGGTTATATTCTTGTCTAAAATAGATAGTTTCTGTATTCTTTCCGACTGTTTGTTTTTATTTTTATGTTTAAACCAAATTATATAAAATAATATATAAACAATTTATATAAACCATCATCGGAACCCAGAAACCTATGATATTTATTCTCTGAAACATTCATTTATCCTTTTCATGACTCAACCTCACCATTTTAAAAAGGTAAGGTGTTTTTTAGCCTGAATAAACCATATAAACATATATGTGTACATATGTTTTTAAATAAACACCAAACCTATACTATTTTATGTTTTTTTAGAATGTTGAATTTTTTATTTAAATGAATTTATTTACTAATAAATATCATGTGAGTTTTATTTTAGCTTTAATTTCAAAATGAGGTAACCATATATAAACATTGTGTATATACAGATACATATATATCTATATAAATATTTCATCCCATTCTGATTTAGGTTTTCATATAATTTTTATTGGTGGCTAACTAATGTTTTTAGGTGTATGATATTTGTAAAGATTCATTATAAATTGTTTTCTTTATGAAAATATCATGTATACATTTCTATATATATAGTTCTATATAATCATCAAATACTAAATATTTTCAGTTTCTCAAGTGTTGAATATCAATAATTAAATAATATTTTGATACATATAACACATATAAAAGTTTTACTAAGATTGTTTTTTGAGTTTATAATATTATACATATATATATATATATATATATATTTGGTTTACACAGTTATATATATTGATATTATTTTAATACTATTCCGATTATGTTTCATTTACTACGAAATTATTTTTAAATTTGATTCCTACCCATATACGTATTATTTTAATTCTGATTTCAAAACACAAATTATCACATAAATGACTTATTTTATAGTTGAATTCCATTTAATTTACATTCATGCTTTGTTTTGAGGGTTTCCCACGCCTTTATGAAGGAATGGGGGAGTTTTTATGAATTGGGCCAAACCGTGAGCCAAATTCCAGAATTAAAAATAAATTTTGATTCCTTTATAACTCTTTATTTTTTCATCATTTATCATCCATTTCAATTCCTAATTGTCATCCAATGACATATTAACACCACCATATTAATTTGGACCATTTATAAATCCATATTCATGGTGGATATGGGTTTTTAGGTAAGGGATTGGGCCTGCCCTAAAACCCATTTTCTGCATTAAAAATAAATTTTAATTCTTTAATATCTCTTCACTATTTTCATTTTTTCAGTGATTCCAACTCGCACCCAAGACCATTTAACTGAGGCGCGACACAATCCCCTCTTCCCATATTTTGGAAGTCGATAGAATCAAGGAACTTGCCGAAACTTCACCGGATTTCAGAAATCGTCTAGATTTGTAGAGGTAAATTGATCCTTTAATAACTTCTAATATTTTTACTCTTTTTTCCCCATTAAAATTCCTAAAAGATATCATAATCATTGTTCGAACATCCCATGAATTTTTTTATGTTTTCATATTCATATTCTGGTGGATTTTGTGTCTTTTTCATCAAGATTATTTTGGGTATGTGTTTCTCTCTTCAATTCCTTCCTTCTCTTTAGGGTTTCCTCCCACTTTCATAAACATATAGAGTGTCCAGATGTTAGGTATCATACCTAGGGTTTTATATGGGGTATATTTGGTGAAATATTATGGTTTAGGGTTTGTTTTCACATCCTTGTGGTGCGGCGGAGGTGCGGTTGAGGTTTCACACCAAAATTCATGTGTTTTGACTCAAAAGGTTCGTGGTTCCATATGTCAATAATTATTGATGAGTTAGCTTGCAGTATTTAACCATTTTTAATATTCCTCATATGTTGGGTGTGGTGCAAAAACTGTTTATGATTGATTTAGTTATGTGTTAAATTTTATAGTTGCTTTTTAACATGAAATTGGCTGTTTTCATGTGTAACTAATGGGGTTTTATATGGGTGTGGTTTATAACTTATGATATTGGTTTATTAAATCTTTTTTGGCCTGCCAATTATGGTTTGGTAATTTACTAGTGTCATGTGGTCCTAAAAAGACGGTTTTTGAATAGGTTTGATGTGGAAAACATTGTTATACTTCTTGAGGTCATTTTAGGAAAATGTGTGTTTTCATTTGAATCTTTTGTGGTATTATTCAAGGTTATTTTATAACACTTGAATGTATTTTTATAAATGTTTCTAGGAATTCCAATTCTATTTTTAATAGTAATTGGTATGGTTTTGATCTTAAATTGGGGTTTTGAAATCGGTTTTGTGTGCAAGACATAGTTACACCCGTTGAGTTGTTTTATGAAAATTGTGAATGTTTTGTTTAGTTAAACAAAGTGGATAAAAGGATTTATATGTACTTTTTGGGGGGTTTATTCACATAATATTGGTTTTTGAAAGGTATGGTGGTTATTTAAGATTTAAAATAATTTTTTGGATTGTTTTATACAGTGCCGAAATGTTTTTGAAAATTGGAAGAGAGCTGCAAAACATGGTTGTGGGCTGTTTTGTGTGAGTGTGTTGTGAAAAATGATTTTTGATGATGAAAGTGGTATTATATGTTATTTGAGTGGGCTGTTATGTGAGTTATAATGTCTTGGAATGGTTTATAAAATTTTTTTAAAGGATTTGTGGAAGTGACAATGTAATGTGAAGAATGTTGTGGGCTATTTTTGTATGAGTCAGATTTCAAAATCAATTTGAATGAAAAGTGTAACTTGGTGAATTGTGTGGTATACATGTGGGCAGTTTGGTGAATTTTTGATAAGGAAATGATATTTTTATTTGAGAAGTATATATCTTTACATGTTGAACTTGTTTCAGCACAAAGGGAAAACCCAGGTATCTAGGTGGGTGGACGTGTACTAGTATGCTAGTGAATCCGTAGGGTTTGGCCTCAGTTTCACTTAACAAGATTGATGCTTACAACTCTAACTAAACTATGATGATGATTATTTGGGACCACTAGGTTATGGGTATGTTCCCTACTATTAGATCGTGCATGATAACAGATGTTTGTGATGGTTACTCTCACTGAGATACGAGGTACCTGGGACCCACCGCTAGCTAGTGCCTAAGGGTTATTTCACATTACTTGTGCTCACTGGATATTTTGTTCTTACAATCAGTATACAGTATGAGTGGCAAAAAAATTAAGTAGTTGTGGTATTTATTTTAAATGTTTTTATTCTTTAAATTAACATACCGGAAAACTATTTTTATTTAATGTTGCTTCTTTTAGAAATTTTAATTAGCATCTCATGTCTTTGAAAACTTGCATGGTTTTCATAATTAAATGTTTATCACATGGAATATATTAGTGGTGGTATCCTATTGGGATTTGGCTCACACCCTACTCACACCCTTGGTTGTAAGTAGACTTGGTTATTTTTGTTGTCACAGGTTGGGTACAGTTTTTAGTTCCAATTGTTCGGGCTTCTGGCAGGTCCTTGGTGGTGAAGTATTGTGGAGATAGCATAAGGGTGGTGCCCCTTTCCATGAGGGTTCCTGGGCTGTCCATATTTGTTTTTACCTTTTTAATGGTCTTTAATCATAGTTTTAACTTATGTAATTCAATTCTGAAATTTTGTAAAAGATGGTTTTAGTTGAAAAATCCAGATTTGTTTTATTGAGTTTTTTTGTTGTTTAATGTTTATAAAATCAGGTAAATCATTCCCAATTATCATTATTTGATACCCAGGAACTTGTGCCAGCCCGTTGGGATCCGGAACGCCCTTCGGGCCTTGTCATGGGCTGGGTTTGGTGTCGGTTTTAGCGGCGACCAGATCCGGTTCGTGGAAAAATGGTATCAGAGGAGTTTCGCTCTCTATGAGTCATGTTATTTGGGGAGCAGTCGAGATAATCTAGAGTTAGGAATTTTGGGACTTGGAATTTCGATTATGAGTAGTGTGACTGATAACCACACCTCATGATGGGATTCAGGTCTCTAGGGGATGTCAGGACCTTTCATAGTCCTTTGGTTTTCTTGGTTTAATGATGATTAAGGGAAATGAAAAGAGTGTTGGGTTAATGGTCTCAGTGAGCTCGCATGGCCTTACAAGCCATGTGGAGCCAGGGATATTCCCTAGATCACTCTCTGTAACAGTGAAGTGATTGGAATATGGCTTCCAACCATATGTCCAGGTCACCCACTGAAACTAGTTTCCTGTCGCATTGTCTTGTGTTCTTTAGTTTTGAAATCGTGGAACTTTGGTTTTAAAGTGACTTGGTTTTAAGAAGTGTAATGTTTTTGTGAAATGATTTTCAAATAATGTTTCAATACTATGATTTATGAAATTTTGGAACTAAATTTTCAGAATTATTTTGAAATGGAAAATTGTGTGATTACACCTTTTTTGAAGGCAGAAACTGTATTGAAGTTGGTTTTGAAAAAGTGTTTCCAATAGAGTTTTCTAAACAATTATAGGGTGTTTTAATTGGATGATATGATATAAAATTTATGTGAATTACATGAATGTGAGTTCTTGTTTAAAAATTTTTGTATTTATGAAAATTTTTGTAAGATGTGAGTTGGGATTTTGATCTCGTGGTTAGCGGTTATGAGAAAAAAATATGTGTTGTTTGACCATTTTGGTTTTGAAAAGTGGAAAAAAAATTTGTTTTAATCTTTTTTATTTCCATTAGCGACCACATGAATGGGGTTATATGGGATGAGGGATGGTTGATGGCATGACTGGAAGAGTTCCAGGATGGATATGAGGAGGGTGTCTGGTGTGGCACAAAAACAAGCATGTGTGAGTCCCATGGGATACCATTGGTCGATACTCTTACCGCTGAACCATTTGTTTTCAACAAAATGGGTTTAAAGAAAAACATTATGTCTTGTTGAATAGTTTGGTATTGTTTGTATTATGGTTTTTTGAAAATTTTGTTTTTGTGGGATGTTTTTTTTAGTCCAATAACCCCTCCTATTTGAACTGCGTTTTGGGTTTATGTTTGGTCGGTAAGCTGGGTAGAAAGACTGGTTAGTAGTATAAGGCCCCAGCCTTAAACCTTACTTAATATTGAATTAAATGAATAATTCACGTTGAGGATCTTTTCAGGTTTAGAGTTTTAGAGAATTAGAACATAACTATTACATCTTAAAAGATTACAATGTAGACACTTCTAATAAGTCTCCATAAAATAAAAACTCTTAAAAAGAAAGATGTCTAGATTCCATGTTTTAGATAGCATGAAATTCCCTTGATCCCATCCTTGACCTTATTCCACTTTAAATCCTGTGAAAAACATTTCAAAAACTAGGGGTGAGCATAAAAAGCTCAGTAAGGGATACAAAGAGAATGAAAAGTGTTAGTTTTTCAAACATCAAGTAAACCATGTAAACTATATCAAAGTAATACCTTCACCTTCATGAAGTAGTAAAAAAAAATCTTCACTGAATAAAGTATCATTACTTACCTTTTTGTAACCAAAGGATTACCATAAAACCCATATAAAGAAAACATAGAATATATAAAGGTAACTTGGGACATAAACATACTTAAGTGGAATAACCCTACGGTTGACTTCCACACATATACTTAATGGAATAGCCATACGGCCAATTTCCATACATACTTAATGGAATAGCCATACGGCCGACTTCCATACCCAATGCATTGGAGGTTATAACGTAACCACCCGTCCTGGTATTCACGGCACCACCCGTCATATGGTTTATAACGTAACCACCCGTTAAAATGTCCAAGTACCAATATAAAATCATAAAACATAAAACCAATATAAAGGAATGATAACATTTCCACATTTCAATCACAATATATCATAAATATATTGACATAATAGAATCCTTTATCAAAACCATTTTCAATACCAAAATACATAAAATAGAATATGGTATTTTATTTTATTTTAAAAACATTACGGCTTGTTGAGGAAGCCAAAGACCAAATAATAATCTCGGTGGCGGAAAAAGTCATTGTTACCGCGTACGTTAAAAAAAACATTCCTTTTTGTCGTTTTGTAAAACGCTTCGTATAAAAAGGTTCATTTTGTATAAAAGTAAAAGTAAAAGAAGTTTATACACCGTATAAAAGAAAGTTGTGTATAAAATGAAATATGCCTCAATGAAAGGAGATTGAGACGAAGTCCCTTACCTTGGGGTCCGACTTGACTCGATCATTCTTTAACGTCCTGAATAATAAACTTGAGTTAATTTATACTTGATTAAGAACCTTTTTAAAGTTCATTATTCTTTTTATATCACTTATTTCCATGTTATAAAAATTATGTAACCATTTAAGTTTATAATGTTTGTTTTGTCAATATTTGGTTCTTAAGTCGAAAGTTGACTTCTTACAATTACATGTTGTTCATGTGGTCAAGAGTTCTTTATATCCAGAATGAAATTCCCGATTTGGATATAATATGTATCATATATATCCAGAATATACATGTATTTATAATATTACATAATCATTTAGAGGTAAGAAATGAAATGCACCGTTCATGGAGACGGTAAGTCGTACGTACGCATGAACGCTACTTTCATTTCATTGTCATATTAATGAAATTTAAACTAAATGAGAGGTATGTATATTTTAATTCCAGAATTATATTCATCATTTAGATATAACATTAATTATATATATCCATTATATACATGTACTTTTAATAGTACATTACATTTGGGGATACGAAATGAAATGCACCATTTATGGAGACGGTAATCCGTAAGTACACATGAACGCTACTTTCATTTCTATCTCATACTTTAATGGAAAGAAATAATAATGATATAGAGGTATATTATAATTCCAGTATAAAATCATCTATAATAACTTTAAATTCATCCTTTACATGTCCCACATATGGCATTAACGAATCACATCACTTTGAGGGGGCGGTAGTCCGCACTTCCTTAAATGAAGATATCGTGTTTACCCAAAATGGAAACCATAAAGGTTTGAAAAAAATGAAAAATACAGAAGCTTAAAGAAAACATAAACATATTATATATCATATATAAAAATAGTGACATCATAATGGCCACCCTTGAAGGTGTTAAATGAGTATTGAACAATCATCGTTTCGGGAGGCAGAATTTCGCCATCCACGGAAACCATATGTTCTTTAACCATTTGATGTAGTTGTGTGAGAGTGTAGCTCAAATAAATATTATAACAACATCCTAGTATATTGGAGATACTGGTTTTGTTAAAAAAGAAGTAAATAAAAAGATTTTAGAGGGTTGAAAAGCAAAATAAAACAAATGAACAAGAGAGAATGAATTACCTTTAAAAGTGTAACTACCTTTTTATTTGAGCCTAAAGGCTTCTTTTGAAAGGATTCTTCCCAAAGGGAATCCTCTAGGATGAGGATAGGGATGTGTAGAGAGTAATTGGTCAGGGTTTGGCCGAACCCAGGGCTTGAGTAGTGTGTGAAATGAGGTAGAGGTGGGGGCCTTTTATAAGAGGAGAGGAGGGGCACTTTTGGAAAGTAAAGAAATATTACTTTATTTGAAAATGTGTTTCGGTTTTAAAAGGTCCCACATTGATATAATTCGTGGATAAGGTGATAAGGGTTCGAAATCCACTCATCCAATTGGTTTTGGACATGTGTAGGTTTTAGATTTTTCATTATCTTTCCATTTTATTTAAATTGTCAAATAATGATGTCATCGCTGCATCATTATTATGTCATATATAATTTAATTTATTTAATGTCTAAAAATTAAAAAAAATACTATGATGTAGGAAATCGTTTTAGCTTTCCAATGACTATTTATAATCAAAATTTTTACTTGTATAACCCCACTCAAAAATTATTTTAGTAAAACAATTTATGTTAGTGTCATTTTCACTTTAACATTAAATAAAAATATATTAATGTCATTTTCCAACTAAAGTGGCTCCATGGGGTCCCCAAGTTGTCCCATGGCTTGTCTTGGTCGGCCATGACTCACCCAATAGGTGTAGGACAAGTGTCATGGTGTTTTCACATTTTTATAATATCATTTTTACATTAAATTACACTAATTACCTCTAATCGCGATTAATGAAAAAAAGTTACTATTCACCAAAAAATTATTTTAATCTCATTGAACCACATTTTACTTCTTAATGACAACCATGTATGTCGGATTTTCAAAATTCAATACACATTAGTGGTAAAATTTCATTTAACTGAAAAATCAGTTTGCTTGATTACCACTTAGTGGTTTCACTATTCATCAAAAATTGAAGTTTTTCAGAAAATTACCAAAAATTCACCATAAGCTATATTTGATATTATGAATTCAAAAATGAAGTATATTTTACAAAATTCAAAACATATAAGTCACATTAATTAATTTAATAATTAATTCCCGCTATCAGAGCAAATAGCGTGTTTTTATGAAACAATAAGTATCAAAAGATTGACACTAGTTTAAGTCCGATTTCAAAGTGAAATTAATTCCAACGACCACTATTGGATTTAACTAGTAAAAATATTTTCTAATTTCACTTTAAAACCAATTAAAATAATAATCTAATCATATAAATAATTTATATTAAAAAGAGGTTTTGAATTAAAATACAACATTTTACACTATTCAAAAAAATGAACTTTATCAGAAAGGTACCAAAAATTTACACAAAGTAAATTTTGATGTCCCGATTCTAAAGAAGAGTTATATTTGGTCCAAAATAAAGTATAAGAGTTATCAAAACTATATTTAATGACGGTTCTCCATTAAAAGGAGATAAGTGAACCTTTAGTGAAAATTAGAGTATATATGCCCGTAAAATTGAACTATTTCCGTATTTTAAGCTTTTATCTTTTATTGGGTAAATGTATAAGCATTTAAAAACATATCTAATCATATTTTAGTTATTTCTATCCATTCCCGCCAGTACAACGACTACTTTTTAACTAACTTTTAAAATAATATTATTTTTTTACTAGTGTGCTACGTAAGTTTCAAAGAAACTCATCGTTGCGTATCAGGTACGCTATCGAACATAGCAACCCCTTTAAAATAAAATTAATATTTAATTAGTAAATATTAATAAATATGAAAATTATTTATTCTTTATTTACCTGGGATGTTACATCCTTCCCCCCCTTTTGGGAATTGCGTCCTCGCAATTTTATTCACTTATCAAAATAAGTGGGGGTATTTATCCCTCATAGCATTTTCAGATTCCCACGTTGCCTCTTCAATCACATGGTTTTTCCACAAAACCTTTAACTGATGAATCACCTTATTCCGTAACATTTTCTCCCTGTGGTCAAGAATCTGGACCGATTGTTCCTCATAAGATAGGTTCTCTTCCAGCTGAACTACCTCTGGGATCAAAACATGATATGGATCTGGAATATACATTCTCAACATTGAAACATGAAAAACATTGTGTACCTGAGATAAACTCAGAGGTAAAGCCACCCGGTATGCAACTGATCCAACTCTTTCCAGAATTTCGTATGGTCCAACGAATCTTGGACTGAACTTTCCTTTCTTACCAAATCTCAACACACTTTTCCAAGGAGAAACCTTGAGAAAAACATGATCACCTACCTCGAAATATAGATCCTTCCTCCGGTTATCTGCATAACTCTTCTGCCTGCTCTGAGCTGTTCTCATGTGTTTTTTGAATCAACTGAACTTTTTCTGCCATCTCTTCTACCAATTCTGGTCCCATCAGCTTCCTTTCACCAACTTCATCCCGGAAAGCTGGAGTTCGACACCGCTTCCCATACAATGCCTAAAATGGTTCCATTTGTATACTGGAATGAAAACTGTTATTATAAGAAAACTCAACCAAATAAAGATGTTGGTCCCAACTTCCCTGATAATCCATAGAACAAGCTCGTAGCATATCCTCCAATGTCTGAATTGTTCGTTATGTCTGCCCATCTGATTGAGGATGAAAAGCTGTACTAAAATTTAATTCAGTACCCAACGACTTCTGAAGGCCTTTCCAAAATTTAAAAGTAAACCTGGGATCACGATCCGATACAATGGAGAGAGGAACTCCATGTAACCTGACTATCTCTTTAAGATACAAACGGGAAAGTTGATCAAGAGAGAAAGTATCTCATATAGCAAGGAAATGAGCAGATTTGGTCAAGCGATCAACAATAACCCAGATTGCATTATTACCTCGAGATGTCCTCGATAATCCCACAACAAAGTCCATGGATATGTTTTCCCATTTCCACTCTGGCACTGGTAAAGGCTGAAGCATCCCTTTCGGTAACTGCCGCTCTGCTTTAACCTATTGACATGTCAAACACTTCACAGTAAAATCAGCAATGTCTCTTTTCATTCCATCCCACCAGTAATACTCCCGTAGATATCTATACATCTTAGTACTGCCCGGATGAATTGAAAACGGAGAACTATGAGCCTCACATAACAACTCATTCTTCAACTGTGAATCACAAGGCACACATAACCTCTTCACAAACCTCAAAACACAAACACAAACTTATCCAAGAACTCATGGAAAATTTTATTCATAAGGTCCATGAATACAGCAGGTGCATTGGTTAACATAAAAGGCATAACTAAAAATTCATAATGGCCATATCTAGTACGGAAAGAAGTCTTCGGAACGTCTGCTTCTTTTACTTTCAACTGATGGTACCCCGACCTCAAGTCAATCTTCGAAAAATAATGAGCTCACTGGAGGTGATACCACTTCATTCGATGGCCCAAAATCTACTGAAGTTGTTGCAAATGATTTCACCACCCCTTTCTGCTTGTAGTCTGGCTGCATTCCCCCAGTTGAGTTCATCGTTGGACACTCGTTTGCGTAATGACCCATTTCATTACACTTAAAACATCTTACCGTTGGCTTTTCATTTCCTGCTTGATCATCTTCCTTACAGTTACGAGCAATATGACCAGACTTACCACACCGAAAGCACTTACCGGACTTGGATAAACATTCTCCAGGATGCATTTTACCACCCTTCTCACAGGATGGATATTTGGTTTTCTTACCTCCTTGCTTCTTTGATGAATTCTTCCCCTTTGCCTGCCAACTAGACCTCTTATTCTGTTGTTTGTCATAGAACACCTGATCATCGGCAAACTCCATTTCCACCTTCTCCGCACATCGAACAAGTTTTTCATAACTTTTGAACTCACGAGAAGCTAAAGCCTTTCGATACTTTGGATTTAACCCTGAGTAAAAACGGTTTATTTTACTATCAAGATCTCGTATGAAGTTTGGAGCATACCTTGCCAATCGATAGAACTTTTCTTCATAAGTAGCCACTGAATCATCCTCCTGCCTCAATTCTAGGAACTGTTTTTCCATCCTAAGACGAACTACCTTAGGAAAATATGTCTCAAGAAACATACCTTTGAATTCATCCCAGTGAAGATCCTCAATCTCATCGCTATCCCTTATATTTTTCACCATCGACCACCACTGATCAGCTTCTCCTTCAAAACGGTAAACAGCAAGACTAACCTTTTGATGTTCTGAACACCCCATGACATCAAAAATCTTCTCCAGTGCTTTAATCCACCCTTCAGCTTGCACAGGGTTAGATGATCCTCTGAATGATGGGGGATGATGGCTCATGAAATGTTCCACCACTGACATGTTCCTCTGTGGTTGATCTGGCTGATCTCGTGCATGGATACCACCACCATTTATAGCCTGAGTCAACTGTTCCATCACTGCAACAAACTGTTCAGTTCCGATTCCGACCATCTCAGGTTGCTGATTTGGAAGGTTATCTTCCTCCTGATGTCGTCCCAACATAGCGGCTTTGTTTCCTCTACGGAAAACCATTCTGAACACATAAATATCTTAGGCGAAGCAACATGGCAATCTGTAAATGATATATCATTTCAATCATATTATAATTTAACACTTTTCTAACTCCTAAAGTTGTCTAAACCGACCATTGATACCAACTATAAGGCCCCAGCCTTAAACCTTACTTAATATTTAATTAAATGAATAATTCACGTCGAGGATCTTTTCAGGTTTAGAGTTTTAGAGAATTAGAACATAACTATTACATCTTAAAAGATTACAAAGTATACACTTCTACTAAGTCTCCATAAAATAAAAACTCTTAAAAAGAAAGATGTCTAGATTCCATGTTTTAGGTAGCATGAAATTCCCTTGACCCCATCCTTGACCTTATTCCACTTTAAATCCTGTGAAAAACATTTCAAAAAATAGGGGTGAGCATAAAAAGCTCAGTAAGGGATACAAAGAGAATGAAAACTGTTAGTTTTTCAAACATCAAGTAAACCATGTAAACTATATCAAAGTAATACCTTCACCTTCATGAAGTAGTAAAAAAAATCTTCACTGAATAAAGTATCATTACTTACCTTTTTGTAACCAAAGGATTACAATAAAACCCATATAAAGAACACATAGAATATATAAAGGTAACTTGGGACATAAACATACTTAAGTGGAATAACCATACGGTTGACTTCCACACATATACTTAATGGAATATCCATACAGCCAATTTCCATACATACTTAATGGAATAGCCATACGGCCGACTTCCATACCCAATGCATTGGAGGTTATAACATAACCACCCATCCTGGTATTCACAGCACCACCCGTCATATGGTTTATAACGTAACCACCCGTTAAAATGTCCAAGTACAAATATAAAATCATAAAACATAAAACCAATATAAAGGAATGATAACATTTCCACATTTCAATCACAATATATCATAAATATATTGACATAATAGAATCCTTTATCAAAACCATTTTCAATACCAAAGTATATAAAAGAGTATATGGTATTTTATTTTATTTTAAAAACATTACGGCTTGTTGAGGAAGCCAAAGACCAAATAATACTCGCGGTGGCAGAAAAAGTCATTGTTACTGCGTACGTTAAAAAAAACATTCCTTTTTGTCGTTTTGTAAAACGCTTCGTATAAAAAGGTTTATTTTGTATAAAAGTAAAAGTAAAAGGAGTTTATACACCGTATAAAAGAATGTTGTGTATAAAACGAAATATGCCTCAATGAAAGGAGATTGAGACGAAGTCCCTTACCTTGGGTCTGACTTGACTCGATCATTCTTTAACGTCCTGAATAATAAACTTGAGTTAATATATACTTGATTAAGAACCTTTTTAAAGTTAATTATTCTTTTTATATCACTTATTCACATGTTATAAACATTATGTAACCATTTATGTTAATAATGTTTGTTTTGTCAATATTTGGTTCTTAAGTCGAAAGTTGACTTCTTACAACTACATGTTGTTCATGTGGTCAAAAGTTCTTTATATCCAGAATGAAATTCCCTATTTGGATATAATATGTATCATCTATATCCAGCATATACATGTATTTATATTATTACATAATCATTTAGAGGTAAGAAATGAAATTCACCGTTCATGGAGACGGTAAGTCGTACGTACGCATGAACGATACTTTCATTTCTTTGTCATATTAATGGAATTAAAACTAAATGAGAGGTATGTATATTTTAATTCCAGAATTATATTCATCATTTTGATATATCATTCATTATATATATCCATTATATACATGTATTTTTAATAGTACATTACATTTGGGGATACGAAATGAAATACACCGTTTATGGAGACGGTAATCCGTACGTACGCATGAACGCTACTTTCATTTATATCTCATACTTTAATGGAAAGAAATAATAATGATATAGAGGTATATTATAATTCCAGTATAAAATCATATATAATAACTTTAAATTCATCCTTTACACGTCCCACATATGGCATTAACGAATCACATCACTTTGAGGGCGCGGTAGTCCGCACTTCCTTAAATGAAGATATCGTGTTTACCCATAATGGAAACCATAAAGGTATGCCAAAAATGAAAAATACAGAAGATTAAAGAAAACATAAACATATTATATATCATATATAAAAATAGTGACATCATAATGGCCACCATTGAAGGTGTTAAATGAGTATTGAACAATCATCGTTTCGGGAGGCAGAATTTCGCCATCCACGGAAACCGTATGTTCTTTAACCATTTGATGTAGTTGTGTGAGAGTGTAGCTCAAATAAATATTATAACAACATCCTAGTATATTTAAGATACTGTTGTTGTTACAAAAGAAGTAAATAAAAAGATTTTAGAGGGTTTAAGAAGCAAAATAAAACAAATGAACAAGAGAGAATGAATTACCTTTAAAAGTGTAACTCCCTTTTGATTTGAGCCTAAAGGCTTCCTTTGAAAGGATTATGCCCAAAGGGAATCCTCTAGGTTGAGGAGAAAGATGTGGAGAGAGTAATTGGGCAGTGGTTGGCCGAGCCAAAGGCTTGAGTAGTGTGTGAAATGAGGTAGAGGTGGGGGCCTTTTATAAGAGGAGATGAGGGGCACTTTTGGAAAGTAAAGAAATATTACTTTATTTGAAAATGTGTTTTGGTTTTAAAAGGACCCACATTGATATAATTCGTGGATAAGGTGATAAGGGTTCGAAATCCACTCATCCAATTGGTTTTGGACATGTGTAGGTTTTATATTTTTCATTATCTTTCCATTTTATTTAAATCGTCAAATAATGATGTCATCGCTGCATCATTATTATGTCAAATATAATTTAATTTATTTAATGTATAAAAATTATAAAACAAATACTATGATGTATGAAATCTTTTTATATTTCCAATGACTATTTATAATCAAAATTTGGACTTGTATAACCCCACTCAAAAATTATTTTAGTAAAACAATTTATGTTAGTGTCATTTTCACTTTAACATTAAATAAAAATATATTAATGTCATTTTCCAACTAAAGTGGCTCCATGGGGTACCCAAGTTGGCCCATGGCTTGTCTTGGTCGGCCATGACTCACCCAATAGGTGTAGGACAAGTGTCATGGTGTTTTCTCATTTTTATAATATCATTTTTACATTAAATTACACTAATTACCTCTAATCGCGATTAATGAAAAAAAGTTACTATTCACCAAAAAATTATTTTAATCTCATTGAACCGCATTTTAATTCTTAATGACAACCATGTATGTATTATTTTAAAAATTCAATACACATTAGTGGTAAACTTTCATTTAACTGAAAAAATCAGTTTTCTTGATTACCACTTACTGGTTTCACTATTCATCAAAAATTGAAGTTTTTCAGAAAATTACCAAAAATTCACCCTAAGCTATATTTGATATTACGAATTCAAAAATGAAGTCTATTTTAAAAAATTCAAAACATATAAGTCACATTATTTAATTTAATAATTAATTCCCGCTGTCAGAGCAAATAGCGTGTTTTTATTAAACAATAAGTATCAAAAGATTGACACTAGTTTAAGTCCGATTTCAAAGTGAAATTAATTCCAACGACCACTATTGGATTTAACTGGTAAAAATATTTTATAATTTCACTTTAAAACCAATTAAAATAATAATCTAATCATATAAATAATTTAGATTAAAAAGAGGTTTTGAATTAAAATACAACATTTTACACTATTCATAAAAAAAATGAACTTTATCAGAAAGGTACCAAAAATTTACACAAAGTAAATTTTGATGTCCCGATTCTAAAGAAGTGTTATATTTGGTCCAATATAAAGTATAAGAGTGATCAAAACTATATTTAATGACGGTTCTCCATTAAAAGGTGATAAGTGAACCTTTAGTGAAAATTAGAGTATATATGCCCGTAAAATTGAACTCTTTCCGTATTTTAAGATTTTATCTTTTATTGGGTAAATATATAAACATTTAAAAACATATATAATCATATTTTAGTTATTTATATCCATTCCCACCAGTACAATGGCTACTTGTTAACTAACTTTTAAAATAATATTATTTTATTACTAGTGTGCTACGTAAGTTTCAAAAAACTCATCGTTGCGTATCGGGTACGCTATCAAACATAGAAACCCCTTTAAAATAAAATTAATATTTAATTCATAAATATTAATAAATATGAAAATTATTTATTCTTTATTTACCTGGGATATTACAAGTAGTCTCCTCTGAGATATGTTTCATCACACCTTTATGGTGGTTACATTCATGTGTTTGGATCTTCTTTATGGTTTTTTTACTAGTGGACCATCTTGGTTGGATCCTTGGGTTCTCCCGTTGGATAAGGTACACCCCCATTTAGGGTTAGTGAACAACTGAAGTGAAACTCAAATTGTTATGTCGTTGTAATATCTTCCAATTGATCAATATAAGGAATATTTTCTTGAACATTGTATAATGAGTCTACACCATTTACATTCTTGGTTTTTTTGGATCCTCTTGTTGCGGAAGAGTGCTCGTGGATGGTTAAAAGAGACCTTAGTTTCTTAAGCTACATGATTCATTGAAGTTGGAAGTTGTCTGGGGTTGTCAGTATGAATAGTGTCTAAGAGGGCCTCTGAGTCGTTCGTAGTCTCTTTGAAGAATGAGTTCACAATAAACTACTAGTGTGGGAAAGATGGTCATGAGAAGATTTTATTGACACTTTCTATAATTGTGTGTTGTTTGGGGATGTCGTATAAGGTCCCTCTCAATGCATTGTTTATATCAGTCGCAATATTCATGTTCGGTGATGCCTTATGATGTCATGTTCTCAATTGAACATATAGGTGAAAGTTGTGAAATCCTCCGAGAGTCCCTGTTATGTTGGGAGAATGTCTCCCTTGTAAAAACATCAAAATATTTCATTTTAGAGGAAGGAGAGTTTAGGTGTTCTTTACTTCTAATGTTTCTCACCCGAACAAACAAGTATTGTTGTGTGTGAATTTTCTAAGCCCTTGTTTCAATGAAACATCGGGTTTGGGTAATGTGAGTTTGGAATGTGTTATGTCATGGAAAACATATCGAGGATTGCAGTGTAGTTATTGGTTGAATCAAAAGAGTAATTATTGTCCAAGGGGTTTCCAAAGCCCAACAGTGAGGCCAAAGATGCTTCAATAATTTGAGCTAGAGCCATAGGTCTTGGAGAGAAGCTGGATCGTAGTCAGGAGAAATCCCTGGGACGTTTAAACCCTTGTACAATGTCTTATCCTCATCATTAAAGATATGATGATTTTAAACCTCTGGTGTCATTATCTTATCTCTTTTGTTCTCGTTCAGTGGAAATATGTGGAGGGACTTGTACCCATGACTTCATGTAATGTCGTTCCCTCCCACTTTGGTTTCAATGGAGTCATTAGAGAATGGTTGGAAATTTGGATTGAAATACTGAGGACATAGTTTGTGCATGATTAGTAGTGAACGTGTTCCAGGAAGCAACGCAGAAATGATCTGCACAGCTAGTGCATGGTTTCCCAAATCGCGCAGACTAACCCTATGCCCTTCCCAAATCATTAAAAAAATTCGGCCTATCTGTGTCGGCCCATGCTGGTCAGTTATGATGGTTATTTATTATGGTGGGGAGACCCACTATGATTCTCTTGTACATTCCTTTACAAATATTGAATGAATGTCTACCTTATATACCAGGGAGTCCGTTCAGGCCTCCCCCTGTTAGTGTCCGGTTTTTGTCTCGGAAAAAAAATTATTGGTTGTCTCTTATGGTGGGGAGCCTATTTGTGTCCACCCCATACCAATAACTCAGATTTATCCATGGTCTTGGCTTGGTAGTAGGTAGTCTTATTAGGAACTATCTAGCTACCAACATATTCCTTGAGTAAACATTGGTATTGGAGGGTGACTAATGGTTTAGTAAAAGGTAAGTGTATCGTTGTTCGATGTTGTTGTTCGTTTGGGTGAATTGCTTGAGTCTTGTTCATATAGTGTTTGAAGAGTTTTCCTTTGGGATAAAGTATGAATTTGATTGATCATTTCAGGAATGTGGTGTATGTTTTGGTTGTGAGAGTAATCCTCAATTGATCATTGGACGTGTTTTGGCCTTTGGGGGTGAAACCTGGCAAGGGAGTACCTCTTGGTTTCTCAGTTGGGTTTGGTTGTTGTTTTGGAAATGATGTGACTTTCCTGGGAGGAAAGTTTTCATGGTGGGGAGAATTATCACATAAATGACTTAATTTAATGTTAAATTCCATTTAATTTCCATTCATTCTTTATTTTGAGTGTTTCCCAAGCCATTGTGTAGGAATGGGGGAGGTTTTATGAATTGGGCCAAACCGTGAGCCCAATTCCAGATTTAAAAATAAATTTTGATTCCATTATATCTATTTCATATTTAAACATTTTTCATCCATTCAATTCCTAATTGTAATCCACTGACCTATTAACACCACCATTTTAATTTGGACCATTTATAAATCCATAATCATGGTGTATATGGGTTTTTAGGTAAGGAGTTGGGCTTGCCCCAAAGCCCATTTTCTGCATTAAAAATAAATCTGAATTATTTAGTATCTCCTACAATATTTGTGTTTATTCAGTGATTCCAACTCTCACCCGATCCCACCTACCTAAAGCGCGTCCCCAGTCCCTCCTCCCACAATTTGAAGCCTGATAGAATCGCGAAACATGTCGAAAGGTCACTGGATTTCAGAAATCGTCCAAAATTGTAGAGGTAAATTGATCCCTTAATAACTTCTTCTATTTCTACACTTTTTCCCCATTCTAATTCCTAAAAGGTAACCTAATCATTTTTCAAACATCCCATGAATTGATGGATGTTTTTAAATTATGATTCTGGTGGATTTTGAGTCTTTTTGTTCAAGATTATTTTGGGTATGTGTTTCTCTCTTCAATTCTTTCCTTCTCTTTAGGGTTTCCTCACACATTCAGAATTTTATAGAGTGTCCAGATGTTAGGGATAATACCTAGTGTTTTATTTGGGGTTTTTGTGGGGAAATATTATGGTTTAGGGTTTTTTTTCACATCCTTGTGGTGCGGCGGAGGTGTGGTTGAGGTTTCACACCAAAATTCAAGGGTTTTGACTCAAAAGGTAGGTGGTTCCATGTGTAAACAATTATTGATGTGTTAGCTTTCAGTATTTAACCACTTTTCATATTCCTCATATGTTGGGTGTGGTGAAAAAACTGTTTATTATTGATTTAGCTATGTGTTAAATTTTATAGTCTCTTTTTAACATGAAATTGGGTGTTTCCATGTGTAACTGATGGGGTTTTATTTGGGTGTGGTTTATAACTTATGAAATTAGTTTATTAAATCATGTTTGGCCTACCAATTCTGGTGTGGTAATTTACTACTATCACGTGGTCCTAAAAAGAAGATTTTTGAATAGGTATGATGTGAAAAAAATTGTTATACTTCTTAAGGTCATTTTAGGAAAATGTGTGTTTTCATTTGAATCTTTTGTGGTATTATTCATGGTTATTTTATAACACATGAATGTATTTTTATAAATGAATCTAAGACTGCCAATTATATTTTTTATAGGAATTGTTATGGTTTTGACCTTAAATTGGGGTTTCGAAATGGGTTTTATGTGCAAGATATAGTTACACCCCTTGAGGTTTTTTATGAAAGTTGTGAATGTTTTGTTTGGTTAGAAAAAGTGGATAAAAGGGCGTATATGTACTTTTTGGGGGGTTTATTCACCTAATATTGGTTTTTGAATGGTATGGTAGTTATTTAAGAGTTCGAATATTTTTTTAGAATGTTTTATAATGTGCAGAAATGTTTTAGAAAATGGGAAGAGAGCTGCAAAACATGGTTGTGGGATGTTTCATGTGATTGTGTTGTGAAAATTGAATTTTGTTGATGAAAGTGGTATTATATGACATTTGAGTGGGCTGTTATGTGAGTTAGAATGTTATGGAATGGTTTATAAATTTTTTTTAAGGATTTGTGGAATTGTCAATGTAATGTGAGGAGTATTGTGGGCTATTTTTGTATGAGTCAGATTTCAAAATAAATTTGAATGAAAATTGTACCTTTGTGACTTGTGTGGTATAAATGTGGGCTGTTTGGTGAATTATTGATATGGAAATGATATTTTTGTGTGAAAAGTATATATATTTACTTTTTTAACTTGTTTGAGCACAAAGGGAATACCCAGGTATCTAGGTGGGTGGACGTGTACTAGTATGCTAGTGAATCCGGGGGGTTTGGCCTCAGTTTCACTTAGAATGATTGATGCTTGCAAATCTATCTAAACTACGATGATGATTATTGGGGACCACTAGGTTATGGGTATGTTCCCTACTAGTTGCTCGTGCATGAGAACAAATATTTGTGATAGTTACTCTCATTGAGATACGAGTTACCTGGGACCCACAACTAGCTAGTGCCTAGGGGATATTTTCCAGTGCTTGTACTCACTGGATATTTTGTTCTTACCGTCGGTATACGGTATGAGAGGATGGAAAATTCAGTAGATGTGGTATTTATTTTAAGTGTTTTTATTCTTTAAATTATCTCACCTGAAAACTATTTTTATTTAATGTTTCTTCTTTTAGAAATTTTTACTAGCATCTCATGTCTTTGAAAACATGCATGCTTTTCATCATTAAATGTTTATCACATGGAATCTATTAGTGGTGTTATCCTATTGGGCTTTGGCTCACACCATACTTACACCCTTGGGTGTCAGTATACTTGGTTATTTTTGTTGTCACAGTTTGGGTAGAGTTTTTAGTTCCAGTGGTTCGGGTTTCTGGCAGGTCCTTGGTGGTGATGAATTGTGAAGATAGCATAAGGGTGGTGCACCTTGCCATGAGGGTTCTTGGGCTGTCCTAATTTGTTTTTTCACATTTTTAATGGTCTTTAATCATAGTTTTAACTTATGTAATTTAGATATGAAATTTTTTAAAAGATGGTTTTCGTTCAAAAATACAGATTTGGTTTATTGATTTATTTTGTTGTTTAATATTTATAAAATCGGGTAAATCATTCCCAATTATCATTATATGATACCCAGGAACATGTGCCAGCTCGTTGGGATTGGGAACTCCCTTCGGGCCTTGTCACGAGCTGGGTTTGGTGTCGGTTTTGGCGGCGACCTGATCTGGTTCGTGACACAAATGTATATACATTTAAGTACCAAATTTATATATATGAATGACATATTGGATTAAATAATCACAAATAAAATTATATGTTGGAAAGAATTATCAACATCTTATATTATTATTATATTCCATAAAATTATAATATGACATCACCTTATTATTTCAATTAACATTACATGCATGCATATCAGTAAATAATTTTCTAGTAAATGTGTATAATTATATTTTTTAAAATATATACATGTACAAGTGTAAACACATAAATATATATATATATATCATAAAATATTATCATAACATATAAATGGAGGGTATATAATATATGATCATAATCATAGTGAAGTGAGTATAAATATTTTCGTATTTTTTAATATCTCACATGAATGGAATCTATTACATTTATAAAAATTATATTTTAATTCAAGATTAATTTGTCACTAAAAACACTATAAGTCATTAAAGATTACGATTTAAGGTTATAGAGACTTATATTCAATGGATAATGGGTTTAAAATTGAATGGTAATAATTATAAATTAAAAAACATGTATTTTTATATATTAAATGATTACATCATAGAAAACAAGTTTTGAATTTAAGTGTTATTATTTTAGGAGACAAACCCAAAAACTCTATTATTTTATGTGCACCCATAATCATCACATGTACAAAAGAATATCTATTTTTCCATGAATGTCATTGAAATATTTGAGATATCCACAACCTAAAGTATAACCAAAAACCCTTTCACCATTTATATTAATGATTACGGTTTTTGTAGGATTCAGTTTATTTATAAATATAGAGAGTAATTTCAAAATAAAATGTATCACTTATTATAACATATTTATGAATAATTAAATTATTCAATGAAGAATGTTAAACTATGAAAAAAATAAAATAGTTAATTATTCAAAGTAATATTATCCACTTGGAATAAAATACTCAATTTAATAAATTAATTTGGTATGGGGAACGTTGATTTAAAATAAATAATAGACATATAAGGAATGCGTAGGACATATAATGATACAGGTGATGCCCTTTATAACCTCAAAATGCATCAATAGGTCTTATGTTACAAACTATGGTCTTGGAATGAGGACTTCATACAATTATTATTTATGGTTGTGGTGCAAGGCCTTGAAAAAAAAATTTCATCGTCATCACATGATCCATTAAAAGAATTTTTATAATTATCATGCATTATGTATTCCATCATTAAGTGATTAATATTAAATCAAACAAGTCACTATTCTAATATTTGAATAAACTTGTTCACAAATCGTTTAACTTAGATTTTGCTAATAAATGCACATGGAATAATGATGGATGTTCATGTTTAATCATTTATAAAGAATTTTTAGAAACTAATATCATAATTTTAATACAAGAGTTAGATAATTCATCTATCAATTTATTAAATGAATTATATGTGATAAGTGATTTATGATATTGATTTTTATTCAATTAAAAGAACGTTTTATTTGATGTGTTAATTTGTACCTACATCCATGCATGTCCGTGTAAATTAAATTGATCGAATCCTGGATTATATAAATTTCTATACATGTATGCATACTCTAAAATGTGTTTTATCTGTATCTTCAAAATAAATACATATATTCTAGTATATAATAATTCACTAAAAATGTTTTCATGTAACCTATGAAAATTGATAGTGACGTGCTACATGAAATGTTATATTCTTTTATAATTTTTTTTTATTTATGTAAAATTATTTTAACGAGATACACATAAAAGGATTGTAATAATTATATTTTAAACCACTTATTAGGAATTTATTGTGCTCACCATACATTTTTAAATTATTTTTATAGGATTAGTTGATTTTTCATCTGTGAGTTATTCATTTTAGTGAAAGGAATATGGAGATTATCTCACTAAGTTGGGTAGTAATGTATCAATTGTATCTTTTATTCATGAACCGTGGCCGAGAAGATCCTCTGTGACGAGTTCTGATGTATAATTTTATCATCATATTTTTTTTTAAAATTACACTCCATGTTTTATGCATTTATTTTGGGTTATTGTGGTGGGGAATTAAAAAATATATGTTTAAGAATGATGTATAGAGAGATAAAGATGGTTCATAGATAAAATATTCAAGAATGAAATAAGAATCTCAATATGGATTTATTATTTTAGGAAATGGTGGGGAATAGGATGAACCGTGGAAATGGTGACCAAAATGAACTATATAGTGATGACCCACTGATTAAATATATAATGGGAAATTTAATGATAATGGTCAACCAAATGACTCATGTTTTGGGAAATAACATAAACCAAGATGAGATATGAATTTCACCAAGAATGGAAAAACAATACACTAAGTCCTTTATGTGTCAATGACCACCAATGATCAGTGGATCTACCAACCCTAGGATTATACGACAATATATTATCTCTATTGAAATGAACATTTATGAGAACCACTATTTATAACAAGAGAGGTTCACCGTGGTTGTCTACTGCATATTGGGATAAGATAATAATTTGTGGTAACTGATTAAACACATGCGGCCCTGAGTGGAGGTTCAAGCAATGGACTGGGAAGAGTTCAGATGGATCTTATTGAATAATTATTTCCCTTGATTGATGAGAAAAAAAATGTAGGAGTTTCTAGAGATGAAGAAGAAATGGAATGAATCCGGTGGAAGCTAATATATGAACTACACAAGTCATTCTTTTTACACCTAATGATTTTTTATTAATATTAATATAGAGTTTGAAAAATTCTCCTGTGGACTTGGACATTATCAGTGTAATAATCTATCCAAATAAGATAATGATATCTTTGATGTGATCATGCAGAGTGATTTGAAAGTTGACATAGATTTTTGTTGGACGTGGTGGTCTCATAAATCGAATTGAATGAATTGAAAAATGGATCAAATATTAGATAGGATAACTAATTAGTGAAGAGTAGGCAAGAAAGTGCAACGTCCCACATGTAAAAAACTTGGGAGAAAGTATAATGGGAACTGACTTCTTAGAAGCGGGAAGTGCATCATGTGTAGAAGATATGGCCATATCATGATGAATTATCATAAATGAGATGAAGCTACAACTTTTGAACACTAATGAAAAAGGGTTGATTGTGAAGCCCTTACCTATAGAATAATGCATTATGTGTTGATATATTAGGAACTTTTCAAATCAAAATCAATATACAATTGTAATGGAGGGAAATCACTGTCAACCTTAACAAAGGCCAAGGGAGAAAGGAAATTCCTTTTCTATGAAAACATATGATTTTTAATCTCCAAATGATAATGTTGTTGGTACACTGGTTGTTCTCTTGAATTGAGAATGTAATGTGTTTGATTTGGGTTCAATGCATTATTTTTTTCCTCCAGGTTTTAAAATAATTTAGAATCAACTCCTAAGTCCATTTCCTTGAACATGCCAACGCAATATATAGAAATTTATTATTGTGTGAGAATTGAACACCTTACCTCTTTCTTATTCTCCAAAGACTACCAATTCAGCATGCTCTTCGTGTTGCCTATATATTAAATTTAATACACTTTTACATATATATCTATTTATATTAATTGAGAAAACAACTAATACATTACAAATAGATACACACTAAATAATTATAAATCAACAATTATTAATCAACAATTATTAATCAAAAATTATTAATCAAAAATTATTAATCAATAATGATTAATCAATAATGAATAATTAATAATAATAATAATATATTATATATTATATAACCTATAATATACAACATATAATATATAAGACATAATATATAAGACATAATATATACGACATAATATATAATATAATATAAATAATATATCAAAGATAATATATAATATTTAATATATATTGTATATTATCGATTATCGATGATAAATTATATATTATATCTAAGTAAAAAATATTATATATTATATAATACATAATATATAATATATAATGTATAATACATAATATATGACAGATAATATATAATATATGATTTATAATATATAAAATATAAAATATAAAATATAAAATATAACATATAATATATATGTAATATATAAATAATAAATTAATTCAAAAATAATTTATTACATGATAAATAAAAAATAAATAAAACTTAAATTAATATATAGTAGATAAATAAATCAATAATAACATATAACTAATAAATAATAAATAATAAATAGAAAAATTAACAATAACAAATAACAAATAACTTATCATTGATAAATAATAATTAATTTTTTATTTAATTTTTTACAATTTATATATAATTTAAAAATAATAATAAAATAATAATAACTAATTACTAAATAATGAATATTGAATAAATAAATAAATAATTTATTAATTAATAGTAAAATAATTTAAATTAATATTTAGGGAATAATGAATAAAAAATATATAATGAATAATATAGAAAAAATGATAAATAAAAAACATTACTGAATAATGAATAAAGAATAAATAAATAATAAATAAACAATTATATACATAAATAAATATATAAATAAATATATAAATTTTAATTATTTAATATTTAATAATTAATAATAAATATTTATTAATAATTTATAACTATAAAATTAATAATTTATTAGTAATAATTAGTATATAATTTTTTATATTTAATATGTAATATTTAATATTCTATTAGTAATAAATTAATACTTAATAAATAAATAATCAATAAATGGTCAATAAATAATAAATAAATAGAGAAATGATAATTGTATAAGAAACCAATAATAAATTAATATTTAATAAATTAAAATAAATTAATAAAAAAGTATGAATAAGCAATAATTAATTAATAATAAATAATAATGAATAAAGAAAAAATGATAAATAAATAATAAAAAATAATAAATAAATACAAAAATAAATAAAAAGATAAATATCTAATAATTAATTACTAATTAATAATAAAAAATAACTAAAATATTTTAATATATTATTAATAAATAACTTATAATAAATAAATAATTAATAATTAACTAATAATTAACTAAATTATTAATTATTAATTAATTATTAATAAAAAATAATAAATAACAAATAAATATATAAATAATTAATAAATAAATAAATAATTAATGTTAAACCATTAATTAAAAAACATTAAATATATTATTAAATATATTATTTATTAATGTGTACATAATAACTAAATAATAAATAAATAAAATTTTAATGTTAAATATGTTTAAAAAATAATATGTAATAATAGATAAATAAATAATAATTAATTAACAATTAGTTATTTAAATAATTAATATTATATAAAAAAATAAATAAATAAAACATATTTTATTAATTACTTTAATAAATAATAAAAAATTAAGAACCTCTTAAAACCCAAAAAATAGAGAGATGACTATAATATATGATCTGAGACTCGTTTTTCACTTCCACAACCTGTAAAATTGAAGATCGTGATATGATCATTGATATGAAATCTGGTATCGACTAAACGAACACCTGGATCCAAAGTTATAACAATTTTAATTTAAAGAAATCGGTGTATGCAACTAAAATCTCTGTTTCCTAGGACTTTAGAGGCTTTCTGGAAGAACAAAAAGGGGTTCAATACTCAAATATTTGGTACGAGACCTATGTTATGTAGTGATAATCGCCTGCTTTGATTTTATATATGGTAGAGTCCGAACAAACACCTAGATTAAGAGTTATGGTCATTTGAAGTTAGAGTTCGATTTTCAGCTCATTAATATTTAATATATTGTTTTCCTTTGATTATCACAAGATTTAAATCTCACATGGTATTTGATCATTTGATAAACTTGGATTTTACCAGTTGTGGAGCTGAAATTGACTCTTAGATATGAAGATAGGAACATTTGATGCTCGATTCTGTTCTTCTACTTACTCAAGATTTTTTTTTCTATTTAAAAATATTATTATCTAATAATTATTAATATTAATCAATTGGCAGATTACAATATTTAAAAATATAATAATAAAATTTATATAATTTTAAATAATAAATCTATAAAAAAATAAAAAATAAAAAATAAAAAATATATAATTTTCATAAATTTTATGAATTTTTTTTCAAAAATTTTGTAGCAGTTTTTATAAAAACGTCGCTATTTCGTGACGAATTTTTAAAACCATGGCTATTTTTTGAAAGTTTATTTTGAATAACCATCATTAAAATAATAATATTTTTTAGAAGATATTTAAAAAAAAGTTAATTTTTTTATAAAAAATGTCGTCAGTTTTTTCACGCCTGTTTTTAAAACCACCATTATATTTTTTGATCGAAAAACATTTAGTGGTAGTTTAGAAATCCGCATTAAAAAAACACTAAAACACTTTTATATTATTGTGATAGATTATCTAAGCATCAACTATTTTAGGAACTCTATTATTTACATTTGTGAGCATAGTCTTCCGGCATATTCAGTTGGCATTCCCATGTCAGAATTTGACATTATACTATGGATGGACTAGTGTTCAATGTATAATGATATAATCAAATATAGTATAAAGGAAATATCAATAGTCTTGAATGGGTATCCTATAATTGTCTTCTATGGAGAGATTTATCAACCTGATTCTTGTCTAATGTCACATCCTATAGCATTTTATATGGTTAATATCCGTGAATTAGAAGAAGGAAATGATAGTATAATGATATAAATTTCCTCCATTATCCAGGAATACATTGGCATATTTCCAATGGAGTGACATAGACCTCCCACAGAAATAGTTTTAGAGTTATACATTGAAATATTACAAAGATCTCTTCTCATATCAAAGGTCCCTTATAGGATGGTAAATGTGGAGATGTAGGAATTAAATATTCAACTCCAATATCTTTTGGAGAAGGGGTTAATCTGACCATGTGTGTCTCCTGGGGGAGAACATGTTCAATTCTTCAAGAATAAGGATGGATCACTGTTTCTATGCATAAAATTATTGAGAACTAAAAGGGTTCATAGTGAATAAAAAAATAACCGCCTCAAAGTATTGATTAATAATTTGACCAACATCATAGGGATAAATTTTCCTCTATGATTTATCATTGATCTTGTTATCATCAATTGAGTGTGAATAAAGATGATTTTCCAAAAACATCCTTCTCATCAAGATATTGGCATTATGAGTTTTTTTATTCCATTTGTCTTGAATAATTTTTATTCCATTTTTATGTATTTGATTAATAGAGTTCCTTAGGACAACCATGATAAAATTTCTATTGTTTTTATTTGTAATATATTTATATTTTCCAAAAATCTTGAGGAGAATTAGGATCATCTAATGGTTATTTTGGAAACACTATCTAAGTATATAATTTCTGGAATGTTTAGAAAATGCGAATTTTGATTAAAAAAATTATCTTTTTAGTGGAACATTATAACCAATGATGGAATCTCAACTGACCCTCAAACAAAAATGTTTTTACAGGAGAGTCCCTAGCATACATTAATAATACAGATTCGTTGTTTCCTTATATTGGTGGGATATTATAAGAGGTTTTGGAAAAACATTTTAAGTAATTCAAATACATTAACCATGTTAACATGAAAAGTGGTCATGTTCATTTGTAAAATGGAGTATGATGAATTATACCCACAGGTATTGAAGTGATTAGTTATTGCACCCATGTTAACTTTACCCTCAAATAGAGAAGTATTAATTATTTTTTGTGATGCATCTATGAAAGGGCTTGGTTGTATCATCATGAAAAATGAGAATGGGATTTCTTATGCATCTTGACAGTTTAATATTCTTCATATGAACTACCATACACATGATCTTGAGTAGATTTTTGTTGTTTTCTCTCTGAAGATATGTTGGGACTATAATTGTAGGGATAAATGTGATATATACACAGACCATAAATGATTGATGTATATTTTAACACAAATGGAATTGAACATTAGACAAATGAGATTTTTGGAACATCATAATGATTATAATTTTTGAATCCATTATTATCTCATTAGATCAAACAAATTTTCTGATTAATTACGTAGGAAACACCTAGTTGTTATAACTTTGATGATTATTCCACTATATCCCTTGATCAGAGAACTAGTGATAATTGAAATTGGAATTATAAGGGAAAGGGAAAGATCATCACTATCTCAAATGATTTCTCAATCATCATTAATATAGAAGGTCAAGAATTCTCTCAAAAAAAGATCATTTAGTATAGAATAAGTATGAGGTTGTGATGTATTTGTAGATTCCTAAGTTAAATATTGAAAAAGATAGTTTACAGAAATTTCATACAAGACTATGTATTCCATCTATTCAAGAAATAATGAAGGAGATGATTGATAAACCAAATATATCTAAATTATTTAGACACCCTGGAAGTAGAAAATGTATTGGTAATTTTTTTATCATTATTAGTGGGATAACATAAAAAGCGATATTGTTGATTAAAAAAGGATCCAAGTATGTCATTAATCGAAATAAGTCTGAAAACTTCTTAAAGGGGTATTACAACCTCTATAAATAAATTACATAGAAGTGGGAAAATATCACTATAGAATTTATCACTAGTTTCCAGATAAAATATATAAAAAACAATGTAATATGGGTTATAGAGGACCATAAAACCCATATAATACATTTTTTATCTATTAGGGATGATTTATCTATTTATTAACTTCCATATATTTACATGAATGAAGATGTAAGGCTTCATGGAATTCCACCTTCTATCGTATCTGATCATAATCTAAACATAATTTCAATATAATGGAGAATTCATCTACATGATATAATTAAAAAGTTGAACATCAATACTACCTATCACCTCCTACTAGTGGCCAATCTGAATTGAAAATTTAAACACATGAGGAAAAAATGATAACATGGTCAATGTAATTTAAGGGTGGATGGGATCAACATCTCTCAGTAGTCGAGTTCTCATACTACAACAACTTCCACTCGAGCATTCTAATGGAACCTTATGATGATCTCTATGGGAAGAGATGTATAAATACTACTTGTTGGGATTAATCTTGTTAGATAATTATTCTTGGGAGTAATCTTGTAAAAGAGATGGAAAAAAGCGTTCATGTCATCCAATAACATAGTAAGGCTGCTCAGAGTTGGAAAAAGATCTATACTGAAAATTGTCGAAGGGACATAGATTTTGATGATGGTGAAAAATTCAAACATCGAAATTAACCTTGGGGGAGAATCATGTGGTTGGTATGAAATGGATGTGGAACCCTATGTATATTGGCCCCTATGAAATCCTTAATTGCGTAGGTGTAGTTGGATAACATTTTTCACACCCAAAAATTATATCACATGTTCGTGATTTCTTCTTTGTATCACAATTTATGAAGTACCTATATAACCCTCCACATATTCTAAATCCATAGGTGGTACAATTGAAACATGGCCTCTCTTATGAGGAGATGCCGATAGAGATCTTGTATTGTAGTGAATTGTTTCTATGAAACAATACTACCCACCATGTTAAATTGTTGTAGGGTAGCAAAAATACTTAGAATCCAAGTGGGAACCAGAAGACTATTTGAGGGATATGTACCCAAACCTTTTTTCATTTGATAGTATGTGTTGATGTTTTGGGAATATAATTTCTTAAGGGGTAAGAATGTAATGACCCATAAATTTGAATAGTCTTTTCTTTACCTAAAACTGTATGTCATACAATGTTTTAATCAAGAAAAAAGAAAAGTATAAATTTAATACTACCATTGGGTTTTGACCACTATATGAACATTGTTAAATATGACCCATGTAAACAACAATAATTCTTACTTTTATAATTTTTGTTTAAAATATAAATAATAATGGATAACTAATGATGGAAGATGATTCGATGGCCCCATCCAGTAGACTTAGTCCCTAAAAATGCCATATTTTAGAGATTTTTAAGGAGGTATCATCATTTGGATTTGATTTGGATTATTCCCAAGCTGAGCATCAACATGTTATTCTTTAACATAATCTCGTTCGGGAAAATACCAAGATTATATAAATCACCACATGGGTAATGTTGTTTGAGATTCCGCAATATTCAGTCACAATTTGACACCATACTCTTATGTACCATACATGTGATTTACAGGGATATGTAACATGACCTTAGTTACATTGTGTAATTATTTTGTATAAATAAAATTGAAATTTCAATTATAGTAAATTTTTTATTTTCAAATTTCAAAATAAATATAGGATGAATTTTTATAAGATTCATATTATTTATGGATATTAAAAAAATCATATTTTAAAATAATTTTTATACTTTAAATAATTAATAATGGTAAATTAATTTGAAAAATAAACATAAATAGTTACGATCAGTATTAAATTTTGAGTATAATAATATCAAATTATGTTTTGGTGAACAGTAAGACACTAATAGTCACATTAGACATTTGAATAGTAATATTCACAATGGAATAGTAACCTGACTTAAGTAATTATAAATATAATTACGAAATCAAGTAAGGTAATATGATATAATTTCATAATTAATTAACTATTTCAGATTTTATTATTTAAGTATTAGTATTTTTCAGTTAAATATTTATTTTACATAAAAATGTAATATATCATATTTAGAATATTATTTTCATAAAATTGACTTAATTTATGAATTCCAAACATTGATGATATGTTAGAGAGAATAAATAGGATTTATTTTATATAATATTTTTTTTGTCTTTGAATAGTAATGATAGAGATTTAGAGTTTTCAGTTTTTTTTATGAAATCATAATGATGTAATATAAAATTTAAAATGATTGTCAACTCATTTAGATTTAAATATTATATGAGATGTCCCATGTGGCCATATCCATCAGTAAATTCCACGGGAAAGCCACTGATTTTTCAAATTCAATTAATGATGTATCCCTAGGAAATTAATAAAATATTCCCTCACTTTTTCTTTAAATAACGATCACTTTCGTAATTCCATTCATTCATAATTCCACCTCAATGATGACCAGGTCTTTTTACCTCTCATGGATTCCTTCCAATGGGCCCTCAATCCCCCACAGTCCCAAAATTCTTATTTTTAAAGTTACTCTTCAAGGTAAGGGAGCCTTTCACCCTCTTATTTTAGTCAATACTCTTTTTTGTTATGTCTTTATGTTTTCATTTCATTATGTTAGGGATTGTTTTTAAATATCCTTATAACATTAAATTTTATTTAAAAATAATTATATACACTTTTATATTTCATAAATTCATTTTATGATGTTTTATGTTATGTTGTTAGGATACCGAATATTCTTATGGTAATTGTCAATGGCCCTTTTTCATTCATGTTTCTATATGTTGTATGAATTTCATAATTTCATAACTTGTTATTATTTAAATTTTATTATGTACATGTACTATATTACATGTCTTTTATGAATTTATTACTCATATCCCATATCTTCTTTTTGTTCTCTAAAACAATATTCCCTAACTGTTATGTTATTAATATTCGTCTTAAAATCTCACTCTTTTTCTCCGGAAATACATTGATTTTATCTTTGTGTATACCTGATCCTATTTCATTTACATGGGTATCCATCAAGAAATAAATTGATTTATTTTATTATTTAATTTACATACATATAGCCCTAATTCACTTTACATGGTTTATAAATGTTATAGTGATCAAATTTTTGACATTTAAAATGTATGATTTTGATATAAAACCCATCTATTTTATTCTGCATTTGATATTTTTGAATTTTTAGATTAGGATATATGTGTCAGACATAAAAAAATGTATATATTATTGGTTCATCTAGAAAACACTCCAATGATTTGTGTAAAGTCATTAATCTCTATATATCAAATGTTTTACGATACCTCGGTGAGTAACTATGGTAATTTATATAACACCATAGGGATAGATAGTGGTGATATGATTATGAATGTATAAATTAAATTTTACTTCCAAATATTCAATTTATTATTAATGATTGTTTTTTATGATATGAATATCCTTCCAATACCCATTCCTTTTGGTATTTCATCATCTTCTTATTATTATCACAAGTAATATGATTTCCTTCTTTATACTTACTACGCTTTATGCTCACCCCTTCTGTTTATGTATGTCTCTATGTTTTGATATGCATTAATTGTACTTAGGATCAACATTTATAGAAATATATCATGAGTATTAGAATATTTTGTTTTACATTTTAGTTTTTAAGGGATTTTTTTTCAAGACACTAGATTTTAATAATCCACTATTTATAAAATGCAATGACAAGTTTTTGTTATAAAATGGATTAATTCTATAGATTTAGTATTTGATAACTTTTTATGTAAAATTGTGAGACCAATAATCCTTTTACTAAGTTATAAAACCATTTTTTCACAGTAAAGGTCATTTTACACATCTATTAAATAATCCACTCCATGTTCGAAAACAAACATCATAATCATGACTTTTATGTTTAGTAATATGTGAATCCATGAGGTAATATACCACTTTTTATGAATTTAATACATTGTATTGTATGGAATTAAACCTTCCATTGGACATAATTTTTAGATAAAACATGAAAATAGATTGACAGCTCATATATATTTAATAATTTTTAGGTTAGCATCCCGGTACGCCCTTAAAATGCACTCATCCTCAAAATAAAATACTAGGAATATTTATTTAATTAATCTAATTCACTCATGGAAATTGTTCACGACAACTAATTTAATCACCAGGAATATAAGATCTCATAATATTATAATTGAAGTGGAATTAACATTATGTCAAATACAAATTATCATATATATTATAATCATATTTCATACAATGATAGAATATTATCAGTCATTTCCTATTATTTTGGATCACGTTTCTTATTTTAATTCATAATGTGAAACACTAGAAGAGAACCCTTATTTGATTTCTCCCTACCAAACCACATGATAAATTTTACATTATACATGATTTGACATGGTCCAAAAAAACATTTTTTTCTATCTGTATGAATAATTATACCCAATATGTAGGGTTCTAAATTTATTTATTTATTTGAAACACTTATTTGAAATTTTTTTATATAATGTAAACTTATGACATAAATTTCAATAATTAGAATATCATCTGCATAAAAATAAAAATAAAATACAATGATTAATCAACAAATATTTTTCTACACTCTAGAATCATATGTGTCTTTATAAAACCATATACATTTATAGCATAACTAAACATATATTTACACTCTAAGAATCCTGAATCATTCAATAAATTGACCATTACAACATAGAAACATTAAGAGTTTCATTTGACACATTAAAATGAATATATTATATGGTATTCAAATCACTGAATAATTTAATTTTATATAATGGTTTTTTAATTCCATATGAAATATCAAAAAATTCATAATGATATTCCAATTAATATCTGAATAAATAATTTTTTCACCACGGAATAGAATAAAACATATTAAAAACAACTATATTGGTTAGAAAACAAAAAATAATTCAAGATTAAAAACCAATGTTACATTATTAGATAGTTTGATAAAAAAATTTAAATTTTAAGATATTGTAAAAATTTAAAAATTTTCATAAAAAATAAATTTAATCCAAAAATAAATGAAATTTATAATGATATCATATTCAAATAAAAAATCATAATTTTTCCATGTAAATTAAAAATTCAAATATATGTCACGTATATGTCAAAAACTATTTAAAAAAGTATTGATTAAATATCTAATAACAACTATTAATTAACAAATTTATAGAAACAAATATTGTAGTGCTGATACAATATATTTTAGAAAATATAGGTTTTTATATGCTTTTATCATTTCTAGAAATTTTACAAACATGATATACGTTGTTTAATGATTAATCAATAGTATGATTAAACTGTTAAAACATGAATTTTAAATAAGACTAAAAATGACATGAATCGACCACTCAGGGGACCACCTGGTTCGATAGTAATCAATGTGCACCATCCTATGTCCACAACTAATAGTCTTTAGGTTTATGAATAGCACCATGATGGCATACCACACAACATGATAGACCATATACAATTTCATTCAACAAATAAATAGATCCAATATTCAAAATATACCAAAAATCACATGTAGGATGTACATATATAATCAACTAAAATGTATAAAATTCATGAATGTGACATTATAGACAAATACAACCCATAGTGGGTAAATATAAAAGAAAAATACATTTTAAAATAAATGAATCTGATAGATTTGAGACATTATATAACTGCACCCCATTGCGAGTTCTACGATATTAGAATCCAAATATAAGAAACACTACCAAAATAATGGCCCTCCATGACCTATTATATGTCACCAAGCCTCACTAGGTGTGATCCTTGAAGTAATAATAGCTTCACTTCAACCAACTCCATTATCATTCCTGTGATATATTAAAAAACAAAATTTGTGTGGGCACAAATCCTATTCAACTATTAATTCACAGTATACCAATGTGACTGTTATGTATGCCATTGAGATGCCACTTGTACGATTCATCCCAACATTAACCATTGAGTGGATAAGGAGTCTTGAGCCTTGAAATAGTTGAATCACTAAAAATATCCAAATGTAATTTTTCTAAAAAATTATATAAAAGAGAACCCTCTAACTGATTTAAACATTTATACAAATGAATAACAAAACCTATTATTTATAAAAATTAATATAGTGCTTCCATTCATTAATCCTTTATAATAACATATACCATTCATAATAATAGATCCCAATCTATGGGGAAATGTCCAGTACTATTAAAACCAGCCACTTGTGTTGTGAATGATAGAAATCAAAAAAAATAACTATCCCACTATCTTCATGAGAATGATATAGTAGAAATAAGCATGAAGAAACAAAAATTAGATCTAAAAAATCCATCATCCCATGGAACCATTATGGAATTATAGTGGTATTCACAGTCCCTAATTAAATAACCCCAATTTACAGGAGTATTAACATAATAACCATACACCTTATTACACATATAAACATGATTTATTGAATAAAAATTAATTTAAGTCAACTATAAGGTTTCATAGGTCTAGTGTAATAGAAAATTAGGAATATTGCATAACAACTTATAACATGAAATACAAGATCATTATTTCATACCTCTTTGGCATGAATGAATCATTACATCATACATAACAACACATTGGATCAACTGATAACAAACATAATAGAAGTGTGATATATAAATCCTAGTAAGGGAGTAAACATGGAATAACATGCAGATAAAACACATGTTTGGTAATAGGAATATCAACTGATCTCAAGTGAAACATGATCATAAAGGCAAGATATAACATGGTAATCATAACATGGAAATGTCACAACAACACACAACATGGTATTAGTATAATCCAATGATCATTTCACATTGATTCACATGACTAAATACTCATTACTCGTGAATTAGTATTAGCATACCCTCATCGCACATGGAGAATCATGATACTAATCAGTACCTGTTGCATTGGAACGCTATTAGGGCTCACCCTTCATAATCATCTCAATATCATTATTACGTGTTCCACATAGATCATAAAACATTGACTCATTTAAAAGATACTATTCTTATTTTATATGTCCAATGAAGAAAATATTAAAATATTATCCTTTATTATGGTGTAGTGAGTCACACCGTTAAGGAAATGAATTTAAAATCATAAAATATATTATACACTTGGGAGGACAAACTATTTCACTATAAAATAAGGTTGATAAATGTGAAATAAAATTATTTTATTGGAAAAACATATATTGGTCAGAGATTACCCATTATAGTAATTATTACATCATTTTAGGGTCATTCCGTTGTTAAAAAACACAATTTTATTTATAGGTTATTTAATTTTTACTGATAAATTTTGGAGTCTCAAAAAATTTTGAAAAATTAAGGATTGGATGATATTGGCATCCTGATTCCACATAAAATATTTTTATTTTATGCAAATACCTTCCTAAAGATGTGAATTTTCACTTTTAAAATGGAAACTGACTGTTATTGAAAATTCAAAGGTTTTTAAAGAAACCATTTTCAAACATTAATAAAAATAAAATTTGACATCATAGAAATTATATAGGAATATATTATTCGAAAAATTATTTTAGTAATAATATTTTTTTAATCATTAATTATTTATAATGTTTACTGATTCATTAAAATAGATTCATTGAAATAAAAATTTTGTTTTATCGTATAAAAATGTAACTCTTACCAAGATGATTACCTAAACATTTACATATAAAGAACTACTATAATATTCATTTATAAGAATTGTTTTTATAATATTATTAATGAAAAACATTGTATAATATAGTAATGTATATTCAACTCTAAAATAATATTTTTACCTGGAAAATTAATTTATAAAATTGATCGTTTTTTAAAAAAAGAATATTCTTATAATGGAATATATGGAAGAAGACTATTATTTATAAAAAGGGATTATAGAATAAATAACTAATTCCTTATTACATAACCCCTTATAACACACGGATATGACCTAAAGTGAATGTGTGAGATTGTGACTAACTATTGGGGGAGGGGCTCATATAACATTGCTCAAGTGGTAATATATATTAACATTAAATTCTCCTGTAGGAAACTCTATTCACGTTTAACATGTTGAAGCTCATCTTGGGATTGGTCAATAGTGATGAATAGTGATGCTACCTCCTTTTTATGCATCGTAAAATGATTTTAATATGGCCCGAGTCTACTAGATGAGGCCATCCATTCCTTTGTCTTTCTCAAAATAATTTATAAAAAAATTATAATTATATCAATCATGTTATGTCTATTAAAAAATATATTATCAATGATAATGATACTTAAGGGTTATTTAAACCCACTAACGATAATAGGGAATGTTTTTTCAATATTTACATGTCAATAAATAATAAAAATGATAATCATCAAAGACTGGATCATTAAAATATCCCCCCTAATATGAAATCACCCACAAAATTTTATTTTCTCACAATAAAAGAGATGATGGTAACTCTACCTCATCACTTCCTCTAGTTCCCACATTTCATCTTCAATCATGTGGCTTTGAAACAAATCCGTGTTGGGGGGAATCATTATTTTAAATATAACTTGTTCTATATGATATAATCACTTCATCAGATTCTTTTCAAAGGAGAGGTAATTATCCAATGGTACCACCTATGGATTGAGTACATGTGATGCATTAGGTATGTAATTACTCAAGAGTAGTTCATCGAATACATCATGTACATGAGAGTATTTCAGTGGAAGTGTCATCCAATAGGCCACTACCCCAATGCAATCTTCGATCTCAAAAGGGATGATGTACATTGAAATACGTATTTCCTTCTTCCCAAATCTCTTATATTAATTCAGTTGTAATTTTCATTGGAATACCATTTCTCCATCATCAATCTCAACATCTCATCGATGATTATCAGCATATCTTTTCTGTCGACTCTGACCAATATTAATGCTATTGATGATGTTCTTTACCAACTCTTCCATTTATTTGACCATTTACGGCCCAAGAATATTTCACTCCAAAACATCATCTCAACATATTGTTGTTCTGTAACTCTCCCCATAAAAGGAATCATAATGAACTATTTGGATGATTGAGTGGAAATTGTTATTGTATGAGAACTTAACCAGAGGAAGATGTTACTCCCACTCTCCATTGATGTACATTGATACTTCTCTGAAAATATCCTCATTTTTTGGATATTTCGCAATGATTGGCCATTAGTAAAAGTATAATAAGCTATAAAAATGTTTATCTCTGTATTCATTGCATTTTGTAGAATCATCTAGATCATAGATATGAATATTGGATCTTGATTTGATATAATAGACATTGGAAATCCTTGTAGTCATATGACATCAATGATGTATATTTGTTCCATTTGATCTGATAATAAACTGTCTCGAATAACATTGATGTGTGTAGCCTTGGTAAGATTATCCACAACAACCCAAATATCATTGATTCCATTTGATGTATTTGGAAGTCCTGTGAAAAAGGCAATGATGATGTTCTCCCAGTTTCATGTTGGTATGGGTAATGTTTGAATTATCTAATTACACTTAGTCATCTCATACTCCCCATTCTGACAAAGTAAGAACATTTATGAATAATAAAAAATATACCTCTTCAGGTTATCCCACCAATAATGTCCATGGAGATCATGATAAATCTTTTCATTTTAGGGGTCAATGGAAAAATTTGAACTATGAGTAAAATCCATAAGTTCATTACTTAACTCTGGAATTTACGGAGAACATTTTCTTTACTGAAATATCATAATTTATTCTACATTAACTTCGATCTCTAAGTATTTACCTTTTATGATAGTTTCCACATTCTTATGTATTCCCACATTACCCTTTTGAACAGATTTTATACTTTCAATAAGATAAAAAGAGAAATTATTTTTGAAAGGATTGATTATTTTCCATTCATTTTGATTCCTAGGTCCATCTTCACAAAATCTAAAAATATTGGATCCCATTCAATTCTCATCAATGAATGTGTTGGTGTATAGTTTCTACATAAATTATATTCAACATAATTATCATTCACCTGATGGTACTTAATTGACTAGTCACAGTACTTGATCCGATCTAACCATCTTTATTGGAAAATATTCAACTATTTTTGAGTGAATATATTGATTTTCCAATCCGTATATATTTCAAAATATTCCATAAAGAGTTAATGACGCAAAATTTTCAATGTTATGATCACTGCATTCAACTCTATATTATTTATTGGACTGTTCTTCTCATGAACATTCAATTTTCATGAAACATAGGCAATGTCATTAAAATTTTTCATCAACACAAATCCTAGGACCTTCATTGAAGAATCTATATATACCACGAATATATCTCAACTTGTCGGTAGTGTGAGCACATGAACAATGATAAGACTCTATTTAAACACCTTGAAACTCTCTTCACATTCATAATTCCAATAAAACATGACTCCCTTATGAGATACCATTAGAAGAGGGTTTGAAAATTGTGAGAAATTTCTCAAAAATCGAATACAATATCAAGCTATCCTGAGAAAGTTCTAGATATCTATCAATGATGATGGCCTCAGTCGTCCTTCGATTTCATTTTTCATGGTGGGATCCACAAATATCCAATTTCTTATGATAATATGCCCTAATAAAGTGTCATCCTTAACTAGAACTCAAATTTACTATACATTGTGTAGAGATTATCATTTCACATGGTCTATATTAAATTTCATAGATACACCTTATTCTCATCCTTCATTTTGAATTATATTACAATATCATCTATAATGACTACCAAAATTTCATTGAGGTAATTTATAAATACTATATTCATCGAGTACATGATGATTGATGGAGCATTAGTGAGTCTATAAGGTATTACAATGAATTAATAGTTCCTATACCTTGTACGAAAAGCTACCTTAGGTATATCCTCTTTCTTCAACATTATATTGTAATATCCAGACCACACATTAACATTGGACAAGTATTGGGGTCCACTTAGCTGATTGAACAAGTCATCAACACATGAATAATGGTACTTTATTATTATAGATATTATGTTGAGACCATGATATTCAATGAAAAGGTGCATTGTCCCGTAGTTATTATTGATGTAGGGGACTAGTTCACCCCCTGGAGATGTACAAGGGTGTATAAATCCGTATCCAGATTTTTCTTCAGTTTTTTTGATCTTAAAGCAGCACATAATTTATTCTATACGTATTCCAGCATATTGGACATTACCAAAGTATTTTATCAATAATGAATTCAGAATATCTTCTAAGAAGAAGACCCTAAAATTGCTCAGGTAGTAAATCAGCAAATTCCCAGCCATAAAGGCATGTCTTCATGGATAGTTTATACCATAGACTCATCCATCTAGGAATGATATGTGTGTTCATAAATATGTAATATCTATACTTGAGATGATGGTGATAATGAAGATTCATTTTCCTTTATTCTATTGTACAGAGTTAGGGGTCGACTCTCCATAAAATGAGTGACTTACCACTGATAGAAATTTTTGATGGATCTATATAGGGAAATATAATCCATGGCATGAATTTAATGAAATTCCATGAGATGGCGTATGATGAGGTTTGAAGGGAAGTTAAATCCACATGTTTTTTTGGGGAGGAGTTATATCCATGGGATGTGATAATTTCCCCATTTTTCATTCTCACCAACATCTCTTTTCTATTATTATTGGTGGTGTTTGGATTGTTCTACAAAACTTTTGGGACATAATAAAACGTGTAAAACTATAACAAAAAATTATTTTCCCAATTTCAGAATAAATAACAACCAAACATGTCACAACTATGTTGATGGGATTCCCTTCGGTGGTAGTGATAGAAAAATCTAAACCTAGCTTCCATTGAGGTTGTAGGTTTCCTCTGAAAACCCTTATCATAGGGATATGGTATGAAAAGTGCCATGTTTATTTTTGTATGTAGAAATGAAAATGTTTTTAGCATCAAAAATATATTCTCTATCATAAGTCACTATAGTGAGAATTTCATTTCAGAAATTATTCGCACGGTTCAGTTCTCTTCTACAACTAAATCATTTCCTCGTCCTCCTCAAGAAATTTCATGTGTTCTTCTTTCTACAATTTTGGCATGTGGGGTGTTAGATTTTCATAACACTATTGGATTTATCCTTTGGACCTCTAGTATTAAATTAAATATTACACTTTATATACCCAAGATACACCTGCGATTCGTCAACCTCTATTTCGACTTTGATGGCATATCAAAAACAATTCCACAATATCAATGTCATGGATCACTTGGGATTTCTGTGGGAATGTTTTTATCCCACCAATGATGAGAAAACCGTTAATTCAGGTTAAAAGACAAATCCTAAGGTATACCGTGAAATCCATGTGATATTTGACTTATATGATCAGATGGATTCGTTATCTTTTTTTATGTTGTATAGGAAGTCCATTCCTTTTTATGTCTGAGGGAGCAAGGAAAAATATTTTTGAATATATTTTTTGGAAATCCCTCCATTTGAACATCTCGATTTCTTCCTCAGTATTCGAATTTTTGATCAATTTAAACAATTTATCAGATTCAACTGCCATATGATAAGCATCCAAAAAAACCATCACTTTTTCGGATAATTGAATGATGGAGGAGATATTCTCAATGGCGATGATCCATTGCTTAGATAATGATGGATCAGATGATCCATTAAAAGTATGAGGCCTTTATCTCATGATGTTCCCAATTATGGCTAGTTATTTCTTATGTGGTTATTTCCACTTCACCCATGTTTCTATTAAAAACATTGGTTAACTATGAATGTATTGTGACAAATTTTTTGATTCTGGCTACCATCATATTGGGCATCTCATTATAAGAGTAATCACATTTATTTTAGCATCAGTTGTTAGCCCAAGTCATCCTATTACTGACCATTAAAGAGAATGAAAATAAATTTTGTGGTTTGTATTATAATCAAATATAAACGAAATTGGAAATCCAAGTAAAAAAAAGAAAACTTATAAATTATATTAACTTCTTTAACATATTAATTTATAGGCTTCATTATTTGTTATCTCGAGTCCACATCCCAATATATATTCATAAGGATTTATTTTCTATTATGATGGTTCATACTACGATTTTGAATTTAGAATATCATTTCCCCCAATAGTTTTGAACCATGAGTGTATAAAAGCCCATTTTCATGTACCAGTTCCCATTTCTGTCTTGTTAAATGTGTGTTTTTCTGGTTTTACCCCTAGATTAATTTGTGCTATAGCCTCCTCGACATGTTCGTATCCAAACATGGATGTATTTTTTTAAAAAAACTACACAATATATGATCTCCACAATTTAGGGATTATTTTCATATACTCAGTCTTATCCATATGGATTTCAGTAGTGTTTTATAACTATAATCCAAAAAAATAACTAAACATATCCTCTGATATAAACTATAACAACCCTTCTTTACATTAAAGTGAAAACATTTTATATTACATAGGAACACTAAAAGGAATTCACATATTTATAGGTCTAGTGTATTCAGAAGTTATGAACTTTACATTGAATCTTAAATCATAAAATACAGCATCCTTATTTCAAACATATTTAGCATGACCAACTCATTACCTCAGACCTGACACTGCATTGGATAACATGAGGACACACATAAGAATGTGGTCTGCAGTAAATCCCAATAAGGGAGTATACAAGTAATAACATGATTATTACAATAAATGTTAGGATATAGGCATAATAAGGGAGCACTAGAGTAACATGAACATAAAGGAACAATATATATTCTTTATCATAAAATGGAAATGTGGAAACAACCTACAAGAATATAATTGAATGATCCAAGAATTATTGGACATGCATTATCATGAGTAAACCCTTATTTAACATTAATTATCATGATTTAACCCTCTTTTGATATGGATTATCCTGATACTAAACATTACCAAATGTGTAAAAGCACTATATTGGCACACCCTTCTTAATCATTTCAATCTAATGCTTAATTGTGCAACATAAATCATATTACATGGATTCAATAAAAATCAGTATTTATTTCACAATCAACTAATTTGGAATACATAAATTTAAGTACTATTTAATATATATATATGTGTGGGATTTATGGTGATTCCATTGATAAATAAATGATAATCGTATTCATTACAATATTATTTTGGTTTGGAAAATCATAGTACAATTTCCGAAGCATAACAAAAAACTATAGAAATTCATAAATAGGGTTGAAGATAGAGAAAGAGGCATATAATCTTTTATACATGAAATATACAATATGGGGGTCATGGAACATATTATCCCAAGAAATTAAACGAAATTTATATAGATAATATAGACTAAATTCATGAAAGGAAATAAGAAGAGAGAAATAACTTATGGAATCTAAGAATGGTAACATGTGTACATTTAAGGCATTAATGAGAGAGAAAGAGGTCTATAATCATTCAAACATAATGAAAGAATTTTTTGGGAGGTGAAAAATCACACTCAAACTTTTGAAATTGAATATAAATTTGTATAATAAAAAAATGAAACATGGATACAAATAACAATGGAAGAAATGTAAGGATCCCTTACATTAGTGTGTGACTTCAAAAGCTTAAAGTGGTGATTTATGAGATCTCTACCACATTGGGAGGATTCTAGATATGGGAGGCCATATTAAGAACGCTCTACAAATAATTTGAGTGCATAGAAGTGGGATACTGGGTGGGTTTTTATAGGAAATGATATGGGAATTCATTAATATTTCACAAACATAGGTTTTCGAATCTATATAATTATATATTATAAACCAAGAACCAAGACATGGATAATTCACATTGTTTATTTCAAATAGTATTAGAAACCATTAATTTTTTATGGTAGTGGATGATCATATTAAAATAATAGCCTTTCTTATGTGGGGGTGAGTCACACGCTGAATAAAATGTATTTGAAATCATAAAATATATTACACACTTTGGACGATTCACAAAGAAATTATAAATTTATTTTTGTATATCTAAAATCAAATAAATTTAATGGGAAAATGATATTGGTCCTAGAACCCATTACTGTTTTTTATTATATCATTTTTTCGTCATTATGATGTCATAAAAACATATTTTATTTGTACGGTATTTAATTTGTCCCCAAAAATTTGATAGTCTCAAAAAATTATGAAAAATTAACCGTTGGATAATTTTGATATCTTAGTTCCAAAAATATTATTCATTTTTGTATAAAATATCCTAAATATTTGAATTTTCACTTTTAAAATCAAAACATACATTTATTAAAAAATTCACGGGTTCTGACCAAAACCATTTTCAATCCTTTGTAAAAATTACAAACAAATTCATAAACATTATTTACTCATTTATTATTCATAAGAATAATTAGATATGAATATTTTATAAAAATATATATTATTTCAAAAATTCATTAATTCCTTGAAATAAATTCAATATAAATTTAGTTTCTATTTTATCGTGAAAAATAGTAACAATTGTCAAACTGAAAAAATCATAATATATAATATTTTTTTAAAATATTGTTAATAAATATCATATTTTAATAAAATAATATATATATTTATTAAAATGAAAATTCTTACTGGAACCAACAATTTATAAAATTCCTCATTATTATACGACGAACAATTCTAATAACAAAATTGATTGACTAAGACTTTTGTTTATAATAAGATATTATAGAATATGTCACTAATACCTTTTTTACATAACCATATATAACAACGACATAAGACATAAGGGTATGGTGTGAGATGTTGATAGACTCTGGGGGTAGCTCTTATAACTTTTCCATGTGATATTAAATATTATCATTAACTTCTCACAGAGTAGATTTCTTTCAAGAATAACATGTTGAATCTAATCTTGTTATTGGTCAAGAGCGATGCCTAGATATGCTACCTCATTTCTGAGCTCTAAGAAATGAGATTCATAAATCCCGTGTATACAGTATGAGGCCATCCTCTCCAATGTCATTGAAAAAGAGAGTTTTCCAAAAACCATATTTTTATATGAGTCATGTGATAACCATTGAACAACTTTATTATCAATGAAAATGACACTTAATGGTAAATTAATCCCAATATAAAAATTAAAAAATTTGATTTATTTTTTTTGTATATCTATAAGTTAATATGTGGAATGGAACTTAATTCATAAATTAATGGGTTATTACAATTAACAATATTTTTAGAGGACATATGCCTCACTAGAATACAACTCAGATGTTAGAGTACCAAACCATATTCATAGCATGTGGTGGAATTGTTCCTTAGTATCAATAATGTATTATCAATTCATTTCAATCTAAAGTACCAACAAAAAATCTATTATGAGTTATGTACTATAATACATGATGTAAAACAAGGGCCCAATGCCCTATAATAAAAAATATCAAGGTAGTACTGGACCTGCGAATTCTCTGAACATCATACACCAAACCCCAAAATTATCCTTAAATATATAAATAATAAAACTAAATATATTTCATTAAAAATGACCACATAATTATAAAATAATGATCAACTATTTTATTTGTATAAAATATATCAGATTATTTATTATTTTGGGTAAAATGTACATCTGAGAGTAAAATAATTGAAATAATGTTGTAATGTTGATTTTTGGCCCTGTGAGACCCTTAGTGCAAGAAAGGATTCTTGTTGTGGGTATGGGATGTTGGTTTATGGGTCATTTTCAAGTGATGTGTACCCTCATGGGTTAGGTTGGTCTGTCAAACCGAACGATTTCGTGAGATGTATAATGAACATGTCCCCTATGTTGAGCTAGCATAGCTTGCCAACCTATGCCATAAATCCCAGTGTGTTCATTTCTTGATCAAGGCACCACCAACCGCAAATATCAATGAAGTGTTGAAACTATTATATTATTTTTATTCTCTGAAATACTAATAATTCAATGTTGTCTATGCTCAAGGGTAAACATTGAACCTTTAAATCAATCTATCAATCAAATTATTTTTAATAGGGTGACTACTTAGTGAAATATATATTTTAACATCTAGAGTGTATAGATTTTAAAACCAGAAAAATAATAAAATTATTTATTAGAAAAATTCTAATTATCTAGAGAAAACACCCTCCTTCAAGCCATTATTTTTGCTTCATTGAACAACCGAGCCATGAACTGTAGAAATTAATCATGGTTAATAGATGTTCACTTGTTTTCATGATTTGTATGAGTAATTGATATTTTTTCTTGAGTGTGAGATAAATTAATTTTATTATGTATTATATTGTATTCATGGTTTAATCAGATGGTTAAAATGAATTTACGTGAATAAAAAAAGAAAAAATAGATGATCATTTTATGAACCATGATGAATTACATATTGAGAACATAATTTATCACCACTGTTGATTTATATTTTATAATATGGATTTGATGAATATTTTACATTAGTGTACAATCTAGTTGTGCAATTAGGATGATTATTAATGGTTATATTTATTAAGAATTTATGTTGTTTTAGGATATGATTACTTCGGGTTATGTTATATTTTTGGGATGTGATGGATTTTGGTTATAACCTGATTCAATGAGGTTGTGATGAGATGATGTGGGTATATGATGGGGGAATGTTGTTGTAATAAAGATGTGGTAGTGTTTTTGGTGATTTTATAATGGTAGGATTCATATAGGTTATGATCTGTGAATTCCTTTGATGGTCAATATGTTGGGGATGCCTCACACGGCTTGAGAGTTGGGTATTATTATTTTTCACAAAAAAATTATAGTCGTGAAGTTATGTTAGAAATTGTTCTGTGATATGACAATGATAATCATAATTTTATATGTTTCTCCTCAAATTATAATTCATCCATAGATATTCAAAATTAAATTTCATTCTTATGATACACCATAGTTTAGCAATACAAACTGATTCTATTAATGTTGAATTGTATTTAATGTTTTATTTTCCCACAATCATTACCACACTCTCTATTTTCCTACCTGATAAATAATTATCCATCCCAAAATCATTATTCAATATGTATATATCTATGTAAATCTTCTGCTCATTCCTACATAGTTTGTTAATTATTTTAATAGATTCTTTGAGGGAGATTTGGCTGGATGTTCATATATATTGGGCAATGTTAAAGGATGGTAATGACCTTTTGAATTTTATTGTTTCATTTGTTTGGTTTCTAGTTTTATGTTATGTTTGTATAAAATCTGTTTGGTAATAAATATTCATCCATAATAGAAACATTTGACTGTTTATATAATGTTTTTTATTTTCTTGATAATTAAGAAGGTAATTCCACTTCATCTTTTGATAGATACCCATAGTCCCAATTATCAACTCATGAACAATCAGTGGAAGCATGGAGGGAAAATCTTATACATTAGTTATACATATTAGTAGATTTATCATTGATTTAAAACCATTTTTTTACTCAAAAACACATTTTTCATTGTGAAACATTTATCATAAATAAATTTTAAAACAATTTGAAAAATTATGAAATACTAAAAAAACATAATTTAAATACATACCTCTCTCTTTTCCCTCTTTTCAAAGAATATCATTTTTTAATAAAAAATATATTTTAGAAAATACAAACAAATAATATTTCTCCAAATATTAATGTCCCTTTTCAATGTTATGTCAATTTAAAAATAGGGTGAGAAGAATAAATAATTATTATCATTTTCCAATATGACACAATAAAATTGATAACATAGAACTTCTTTGAACATTATATCACTCTATAAAGATAATAATATATTAATAAACTCAATTTACCCTTAAATTACTCTATAATGCAATTAATGACATCAATATTATATTGAAATATAAATTTTACATAATTATACCACTCTCCCAATAGAAGTTTCACATGGTTCCTGAATAAATATAGGGTTCATGATAATGAATACAATTGCATTAAAATATAATGAAAATATAAAACATATGAAATAGTGTAATTATAAAAATGTGATTCATTCAAAAAATATTCCAATGAAAATAAATGATATTAGTTGGAGAAGCTGAAAAAATGGTAAAATTTATCAAGATTAGGCTTGTAATATGGGATCTAAATTCACAATTACTATTTAATTGAATATTGCGACTCTTATATTAGGAAAAAATTAGACTAGTGGTTACAAAAATATAAGGAACAATAGAACAACATGGAATCACATATCAAATCTATATTACAATATAATGTAATACCCCATTAGAATTTAAGAAATAACTATTCATAACACAACATCAAATAAACAATAACTAAAAAATAATTTATAAAATGAATTTTGTAAAATATTAAAAAATTGAAAAATATTCTTTGTACATGGTATGCAAAAAATGAAGATGAAATCATGAATCAAAAAAACATATCAAAGGTTTCCAGTGAATTCAGTTATTTTTTTAATCATCAATGAATAACTAGAACTATTATAGTTGGTGTTGATTATCCAATGAGTCATATGTAAGAAATTGAGAACAATGTAACTAAACTCATATGAACATCAAATAATAATTGAAATTAAATAGAGGAAATTATCTATAACGTTTTCCAGTTCCTTTAATACGTCATGTAATGAATTGATCACTGATTATATCAATAACATTCCCATATATGATATAAAATTAAAAATGATTTGTTAATAAAATTATTCAAAAATACATTAATAATTTATTAATATGAAATATTATATTTAATAAAAAATTTAAATGCACCGCAATGAAATATATATTAATGGTTAAATTACAAAGGAACATCATTTATATGTATTTATAAGTAGACTAGATGATATAATATCTAATCTATATTTTGTATTATAGATCACAAATGAAATTTCATTTTATGGTGGAAGGGCACCAGACATTTTACTAAAAAGTATATCATGAATGTTATTATACAGATGAACATTTATATTTAAATATAAATTAAATGAATAAAAATATGAAATATTTTAGGAATATCCTAGAACTGTTGAAATCTGTTACAACAAATATAGAACTATTTAACAAACTACAATCAATGGATGTCAGTATAGAATATATACAAATGTTTTTGGTTTAGAAGCAATGTTTGAAAAATATGACAATGTTTTAAAAAATTAGGAAACATATATTATATTTTAAAATAACATAGTGACTATAAAATACTAAAAAATTTATAATATGCCAAAAATAACATTAACCACAATGTCTATCATGTGTATCTATAATTAATTTTGTGTCCCCTAGACTAAGATATTTTTATTCTACACATACCGGTTATTTTAGGTATATCCTTACATCTATGAAAAATTATTATTATCAATTTAATTATTAGAATAATCAAATTTTGTAGATTTTTTTCAATTTTTTGAACCCCATGAAGGAATTAATTGACTCAATGTAATGAAGACTATAATTAATGACTAATGTAATAGTTACCGATTTACATAAAAAATAAACAAAAAATAGATAAAAATAACTTACTGTCAAATGCATGGTATGTAATGTTTGAAATCAATAATTTCATAGAAACACAACATCATAAACACTGTCTATAATTAATTTGGGTTATGATCCAAAAAATCTCTTGAAATTAAATATTTATAAATTATATAAAATATGAATAAGATTAAAAATTTATTTTGAAAAATAATTAGTAAATTTAAATAATATTTGTAATTCATGGCATAGGAATCAATGATGAATATACTAGTTCCACTAAATTGTTAAAAATTTAATAAACACATTTTATTTATCATCCATATATATACTTCATTCATTATCATGCAATTTTTTTTATTATTTATCATTTACATTAATTATCCATGTGAAAAAATTTCTATATCTATATCTATGTTTAATAGACATGTTGATATTGATTGTGAAAAATTGGGCATTGTGGGCTACCATAAGTCTAAAATCACTCCTCTATTTTCTAGTAAATAGTGAGGGGTGATACCATGATTGAGTTAAATAATACATAATAAATAATAACCTGTATGAAATATAAGTAATTAAAAATTTTATGATATCATGACACAATTTAATAAGTCATACAAACTAATCAAAAAATTATATAACTCAATTAAAAGTAATAATAAAATTAAAAAAATGAAAACATATACTCACAAAAAACATTATTTCTAATTTTGTATGAATAATAACACTTCAATTTTTATAATCTTATAATATTTAATTCATTTTAAACAACTCTGTTAGGGTAAAATAAAAGGACACAATGACAAGATGCAATTATGGGTGATTCTAGTTGTCAAAATTTGAATTAATTCTTTGAATCCATTTATTTCCAACATCTAGTGAAACATTTTACCAATTGATTGGAAAAATATTCTATGAAATATTTTTTAAAAATTATTAGAAATGTTTTAAAATTTATTATCTTTTGTTTATGGTCTTGAACATATTTCATCGGAAGAAAATACCCCCTCAATGAACACAGACACACGATCAATCTAAAACTACATTATAATGAATTAAAATAGAATTCTAAAAAAATATAAATAAAAATCATCAATGAATAATAGAGATAAATTCAAAATAAAATAAGTCACACAGAAAAAAATTCATATCATCAATTGAAATGAGTAAAATTAAAAAACCACCACCTACTAATCCCTGAGTTATATATGTTACTTTTTCTATTAGGAACAGTTAGATTAAAAATGTATCACTTCCAAAAAGAAATGAGTTGTAATATTAAAAGTTTGTATGAGAAATTATTGTAAAAATTTTTCAAAATATTGAATTGATTAGGTAAAAGTAAATAAAATTTAAATTTTGATTAAAATAAAGGGAGAATTATAGTGAGTTAAGGATTCAAATAAACAAAACTTTTTCTCGTCTTATTTCTGAAGTGCCCAGATCAGTGTGAATCACTGAGAGGGGGAGGGGGTGAATCAGTGATCCCTTAAAACTTTTTACTAATTGATTCTTAATCAATTAAACCTCTATGGCTGGTTAAAGCCTCGATCTACTCTTCTTGTATCTCTCAACCTTTCCCGGATAATGCAGTAATGAAAAGGCACAGGACACAAGGATTTACAAGGTTCGGCACCAAAGGCCTACATCCTTGCCATACTCTCCCAGCATGGATTCTCCCATTATAATCGGTTAGTATTACAATGGTCGATACAGAGTCCCACTGTATCTCTCCTGAGTCCCACAGGAGGGTCTTTATACTGCGTCCCACAGTGTTACCAGAGTCCCACTGGCCTGCTCCAGAATCCCACTGAAGACTTCTTCTCCCTGAGTCCCACAGGGTCTTCTCTTGGCTCCTCGAGTCACACGAGTAGCTCTTCTTCTCTTTAAGGTCTTCAAGTGTCCTCAGCAGTCTGGGATAAAGACTGGTGGCCTTGCTCTGTACCTATGATCACTTGAGTTGATCAGGTCTTCTCGTCTTGCTCAGGATTTATCTCCTTCTTCTCAGGATGACCTGGCCTCTCTTCAGCTACTGAATACTCAGACAATTGATATCTTTAACTTCAGTCTGGTCCAGTCTCAGTTCACATCAACTTCATCCACTGAGTGCATGGCATCTCTGTCTCTTCATGCAATGATTGCATGGCCTTCTCAATTCTTCAAGAACCACTGGTCTTGGACTCCTCAAATGCACACAAGCTGGTTTGGCTTTATTCACGTGTGCATGTGCATGCATGCAAGCATACACTTCTCCTATCCTCTTCTTGGTGCAGTAGACCCACAAAGGGTGTAATCAATTATAGCACACACCTTCTCCCTTCATCACACTTTGTTCTTTTTGTTTACACACTCAGTAATGTGTTGTTCTTTAGTGTGGGTCACTCCTTCTTCTTCTTCTAATGTGTATACACTATTATTGCACACACTAGGCTCGGCCTTCACTTGTTAAGCACACACAAGTTCTTCACTTTGCACACACACTCGAATGAGTTCTTCTTTGTTGTGGCCTACACTTCATTTCTTGCACACACCCAAGGCTACGACCTCTTTGTTAATTTTGCACACACTTGAGCTTGGCCTTCACACTTCTTGTTGCATGCCCTTAAATGGCCGTAGGGTGTTCCTCTTCAATTTGCACACACACACACACTCAAATGAGGTGTGGTCTTCACTTCACCCACACAAGGCTACGGCCTTTCACTTCCTTTGCACACAAGACTTGTTCTTTTATTCTTCTTTGCACATACCCAAGCCAAAGGCTACGGCCTTCTTCTAGTTCTTTTTGCACTAAAAGTCACAAAGGCCTCAGCGTTCCTTCTTCACCTCTCACACACACTGCCCGTAGGGTGTCTTCTTCTTCACTTGGCACTCAAAGGGTGCAGGGGCTCGGCCTTCCTCCACTATTCCACCCGAACACTAAAGTCGCGCAAGGGGTGCGACCAACCTCTCTTCTATCGCGCAGGCACTTGGGTGCACAAGGCAGTGCACAAGTCCTCGGGTGTGCAAGCCTCAAGAGTGCAAGAGCACCTTGGGTGCAAGGCACCTCAACCACGGGGCGCGCAAGATGTCTCGGTGCAAGGCTCCACAGGTGCACAAGCCTTCGAGCGCGCAAGCTCCTCCTGCCGCGGGGCGCGCAAGTGCTGCACCCGCGGGCACTTCCTCCTGCCGCACAAGTATGCGGGCAGTGAGGGTGCCAATCCTTGAGCGCGCAAATTCATGCGGCTCGGGATCTTCCTGTCGTGCATGATAGGTGCGCAGGGAACTCTTTCGGGCCTCGGGTGGCACCGAGAACAACAGCCGCGCAAGTGCTTTGCGTGGCGGCTTCTTATTCGTGAGGCAGAGGCACACGCGGGACACAAATCTTCAACAAGGTTTCAGCAAGCTTCAATGAGGTCTCGGCCTCTCCTTTTATAGGCAGAGAATCCTCAAGACTTCCGCGTGGGATATCTTTTAATCTCCCGAAGATTTCGGGATTTCAAGATTTCCTTAAATCTTATTTTCTTCTCTCTGTTCACGCGGGTTCCATTTATTTTCTCCTCCTCCTCGTGCATGCACATGAAACCGCATGCATGGCCTCTGTTTGGCCCATCCCATGCAAAACATGAACACCTCATGGCCTCGGCAACTCCGTTTGCCTCGGCTTTCATCAAATTTTCTCATTTGTCGCATGTAAGTCTATTTTTGTGCATGGTTGTGTTCAGTGTGGCCAGACGAGCCGAATGGAGGTCTCGGTTTCGAAAATGGTGGTCGGGAACTCGAAATAGGTCGTCGGGGAGGCTCTGGTTCAGCGGCTGCTCGCGGGTGGCTTCGACTCGAGCTCGAGGAAGGAGACGAGCTCTCGGCCGTCGGATGCAATGTTTAGCGGCCAGGATTAGATCATCATCGCGGCGGATCAGATGAGCGGCTCGAATCGAGCACGCGATGAGATGAACGGCCAGGATCTCTTCCGCGGGAAAATCCCGCGTCCCACATCGAAACGAAGCCCGGTTTATCCGCGGCTTATTACCCCAGCGCTCTCCGCTACTCAGCAATTGAATCTCCTCCCTCCACGGTGCCGCCCCGCACCGTGTTCTCCCTGCGGGCGCGCTCTGCGCCCAATCTCTGCTCCTGCGGGCACGCTCCTAGCACCCACTATGCACACACGGGTGCGCGGGCTTCACCACCGTGTGCCCTCGGGGCTTATACACGGCCCCTCTACGCTCCTCCGGGCGTGCCCCAGGCGCCCATGCAGTGTCCTTGGGTGCGCCCCCTGCCTCAAGGTTGCTGCCCTGGCCTTGAGGGTTCCCCATGGGCATGGTGACCTTGAGTCCCACATGTGCCTTGGGTGATGACCCTCGGCTGGCCTCCTTGGTGTCCTATTTTTTGGCAAAGGAAATGAATAGGACTTTGTTAAGAAACAAAGTACTCTCAATATAAAATGCCAAATGCCACTTAAGCCATCCTTCCTCTTCCTATTCTTCATTCTTCATTTCTTCTCTTCTCTTCTTCTTAAGATTTCCTCCATTCCTCTTCAACATGTATTCATCACTTAGGAATGGAATTTCAAACGATTTCTTCTTAATCTTCTTCATCTCCTCTTCCATATGTGTTCAATACTTAGGAGGGACTTCTTCAACTGAATCTCTTGAATCTAATATTTCTTCAATAATCTTCATTGATCTAATCAGAGATCAATTGGAACATCTTCTGATTCACATGCACTAAGTGATAGTGCATGGACTTCATCAGCTCACTTCATCCACTTAGTACTTGTGGATGGATCTTCTTCAACTCCTCATGCATTGTCACTACAATGCATGGTCTTCAAACAATGTTGTGACATTGTATCATCAGGATACAAGTTCTTTGAACTTAAAGATTAGCTCAACAATCGTCTGATTTACATGGAGAATGTTTCAACCACAATTTCCAATACCACTTAGTGAATCTCCTAAGTGACATGCATCTTAGTACCATGGCCATTCTCCTTTACCACCAACACCATCACAACCTTTGGCATTCACATCTTGACATTCCTTGACTTCCATTCATTCCAAGACAACTTCATGCCTCATTGACAACAAATGCAACATAATGCACTTCAATCTCCCCCTTTGTATTTGTTGTCAATACACTCCTTCAGCACATATGAATGGGTCAATATGTGTGCCAATATTTCTCCCCCTTATTGGCAATCAAATGCAAAGGTGTGGTGTGGTTCACTTTCACAAATCTCTTCCTCCCTTATAAAAGCATCTTCTTGAAACACACTAAGAGAGGGATGATGTCACATGTTCTCTTTAGCAAAGAACCTTTAGTAAATCAGCTCTAAGTCTACTTGGGCTAACCCGGTGTAGAAAACAAGAGTGATATGACCAAGGAACTCAATGTTGTCCACAATTCTCTACACATGTGAGATCATGCTTAGGGGCTTGAAATTTTTTAGATAAAACAATGAATTTGCTAAATCCTGCACATGCTTCACAAAACTCATTAGAAAGTTCAGGTGCAAAGATAAAGCTCCCCCTTTCATCCATTTGTCTTCAATCCATACTCCCCCTTAATTGACAAGATAAACTCAATTAAGAAACAAGGGATGAAAGTATGATTGGAATACCTTCACTTTTCTCAAGATGGTATTAATCTAAGAATGCCATCTTCTTCAGATTGGATCCCCCTCAAGGGGTGCACTCCATTCAATCCAATCCATCCTCCAGCTGAGAATGATCATCATCTTCAATTCCCTGCAATGTCAGCACATGTAAATACCAATAGTATAAGGGAATAATATGGAACCTCCTTGGTTCATCAATGTGAACAACAAGGTTGAGAAGATTCTCTCAACCGAGATGTCCCATTTTCACCAGTCTTCACACTTGCACATTTGATCTTCATTGATGATTGTGCTGGTGTGGTTCTCAACCCATCTTCATGTGAAATCTTTTTCTTCCCTTTTTCCTTATCAATTGCCAGAACTTTATCTTCAGCTTTTTGCAAATCTTTGGCAAGTTGCAACTGATTTGGCCATATGACAAGTAGATCATTTGGAAGAGTGGCCTCAGTTTTGGAAGTTCCACATGGTTCTTTGGATGCTGCTAAGCTACCTCTCTTAGGCAACTTATTTTCAATCAATCCCTTATTCTTCTGGATTGATTGTCTTTTGGAGTTCAGTTGGCTTCTATTGATTTTCATGGCTTCTTTACAAAGATCCATGGTATGACCATTCTTTCCACAGTAGAAGCACTTCTTCTTGGTGGTCCTTCTGGATGACTCACCCTTATTGGATTTTAATTCCAAGGACTTCTCTTCATTTTTCAAAACCTTCTTGGGAGCATCTTCAACTTTCTTCTTGCTTCCCAAGGATTCTTTCTGAGCCAGGTTCTGTGATCTTTTCTTCTTTTGTGCTCTGGATACAGTTGGAGATTGACATGTATCTTTTTGACCACTTTTGCAATCATCCCAGATGTTGTCAAGTAATCCAAATCTATTTGCAGTAAACAGATGTCTCTGGACCTGCGGATGCTGCTTCTTTTCTTCGGGCTTGCTCCCCCTAGGCATGGGCTTCCTCTGTGCTTTGGCATTTAGTGGATTGTTCCAACAATCCTTTGCACAGTGCCCATACTTATTACAACACCAGCATTGTCCCACGAATCTTGACTTTTTGATTCCTTCTGATTGTAGGGTACTTGTCTTGAATTGTTGTGCTGCTTCAGGAGAACTCTGCTTCTTCATTTTCTTCATCCATACTTGTTTGGAATTATTTTTCCATCCTGCACTTTTTGTGGAAACACTATTAGAAGCATTAGTACAAGATGGGATGGATGGTACCTTCCTTTTAGAAGATGTTGCACCATCATTAGAGGATGTCTTTCTCTTAGAATCATCCTGCTCAATGCATACTTGAGTAGCAACATTTCTCCTTTCAGCTGACTGGGAGGCTTCAGCTTTGGGTGATTGCAGATTTTTCAATATCACCTCTAGTTCTAAGAATTTCATGTTAAGGGAGTTCTTCTCATCCTCAACAGCTCTTAGCTTTCCTTCCCAACTTTCTTTCAGCTGATTCATCTGGTCTTCATGCACCTTCTTTAATTCTTGCAATGAATTGTCCAGCTCCTTCACCCTGTTGTCTTTGTCTTTAAGTTGAGCATCTCTGACATTCATTGAAACTTTGTGCCTCTTTTCCAGTGCATGGAAAACATCTTTGACCATTATTTTAAAGAAATCTTTCTCAGAAAGGCTTATTTGCAATTCTTCAATAGTGTCTTCATATCTTTCATTGCAAAGCGATACTGTTTCATCTTTGGCCTTCACCAGCTTTCTGAGAGTGTTGGTTATGCCAACCCTTTTTGCCAGCTGATCTTCCATAGCATTGGCTTCTTCTTCTAACTGTGATTTTTCTTCATGAAGATCATGGATGCCTGTAGCTATACACTTTTCCACTTCCATGGGAACTGTCTTCTGAAGATATTTGAGTGCACTCTGAAGATCATTCATTGTTTCAACTTCATCACAGCTAGGACAGGCTTTCTTCATCTTCTTGGCCTGTTTCTTCTTTCTGTTTTTCAGAGTCTTGGCAGATATCTCCATTTGAGGCTGGTCTCTCATTTCCTCAAATCTGCACTTCATAAAGACTGCCTTGGATCTTTTAGAGGCAACCTCGCTCTGATACCAATTGAAGTGCCCAGATCAGTGTGAATCACTGAGAGGGGGAGGGGGTGAATCAGTGATCCCTTAAAACTTTTTACTAATTGATTCTTAATCAATTAAACCTCTATGGCTGGTTAAAGCCTCGATCCACTCTTCTTGTATCTCTCAACCATTCCCGGATAATGCAGTAATGAAAAGGCACAGGACACAAGGATTTACAAGGTTCGGCACCAAAGGCCTACATCCTTCCCATACTCTCCCAGCATGGATTCTCCCATTATAATCGGTTAGTATTACAATGGTTGATACAGAGTCCCACTGTATCTCTCCTGAGTCCCATAGGAGGGTCTTTATACTGCGTCCCACAGTGTTACCAGAGTCCCACTGGCCTGCTCCAGAATCCCACTGAAGACTTCTTCTCCCTGAGTCCCACAGGGTCTTCTCTTGGCTCCTCGAGTCACACGAGTAGCTCTTCTTCTCTTTAAGGTCTTCAAGTATCCTCAGCAGTCTGGGATAAAGACTGCTGGCCTTGCTCTGTACCTCTGATCACTTGAGTTGATCAGGTCTTCTCGTCTTGCTCAGGATTTATCTCCTTCTTCTCAGGATGACCTGGCCTCTCTTCAGCTACTGAATACTCAGACAATTGATATCTTTAACTTCAGTCTGGTCCAGTCTCAGTTCACATCAACTTCATGCACTGAGTGCATGGCATCTATGTCTCTTCATGCAATGATTGCATGGCCTTCTCAATTCTTCAAGAACCACTGGTCTTGGACTCCTCAAATGCACACAAGCTGGTTTGGCTTTATTCACGTGTGCATGTGCATGCATGCAAGCATACACTTCTCCTATCCTCTTCTTGGTGCAGTAGACCCAAAAAGGGTGTAATCAATTATAGCACACACCTTCTCCATTCTTCACACTTTGTTCTTTTTGTTTACACACTCACTAATGTGTTGTTCTTTAGTGTGGGTCACTCCTTCTTCTTCTTCTAATGTGTATACACTATTAGTGCACACACTAGGCTCGGCCTTCACTTGTTAAGCACACACAAGTTCTTCACTTTGCACACACACTCGAATGAGTTCTTCTTTGTTGTGGCCTACACTTCATTTCTTGCACACACCCAAGGCTACGACCTCTTTGTTAATTTTGCACACACTTGAGCTTGGCCTTCACACTTCTTGTTGCATGCCCTTAAATGGCCGTAGGGTGTTCCTCTTCAATTTTCACACACACACACTCAAATGAGGCGTGGTCTTCACTTCACCCACACAAGGCTACGGCCTTTCACTTCCTTTGCACACAAGACTTGTTCTTTTATTCTTCTTTGCACATACCCAAGCCAAAGGCTACGGCCTTCTTCTAGTTCTTTTTGCACACAAAGGCACAAAGGCCTCGGCCTTCCTTCTTCACCTCTCACACACACTGCCCGTAGGGTGTCTTCTTCTTCACTTGGCACTCCATGGGTGCAAGGGCTCGGCCTTCCTCCACTATTCCACTCGAACACTAAAGTCGCGCAAGGGGTGCGACCAACCTCTCTTCTATCGCGCAGGCACTTGGGTGCACAAGGCAGTGCACAAGTACTCGGGTGTGCAAGCCTCAAGAGTGCAAGAGCACCTTGGGTGCAAGGCACCTCAACCACGGGGCGCGCAAGATGTCTCGGTGCAAGGCTCCACAGGTGCACAAGCCTTCGAGCGCGCAAGCTCCTCCTGCCGCGGGGCGCGCAAGTGCTGCACCCGCGGGCACTTCCTCCTGCCGCACAAGTATGCGGGCAGTGAGGGTGCCAATCATTGAGCGCGCAAATTCAAGCGGCTCGGGATCTTCCTGTCGCGCAAGATAGGTGCGCAGGGAACTCTTTCGGGCCTCGGGTGGCACCGAGAACAACAGCCGTGCAAGTGCTTTGCGCGGCGACTTCTTCTTCGCGAGGCAGAGGCACACGCGGGACACAAAACTTCAACAAGGTTTCAGCAAGCTTCAATGAGGTCTCGGCCTCTCCTTTTATAGGCAGAGAATCCTCAAGACTTCCGTGTGGGATATCTTTTAATCTCCCGAAGATTTCGGGATTTCAAGATTTCCTTAAATCTTGTTTTCTTCTCTCTGTTCACGTGGGTTCCATTTATTTTCTCCTCCTCCTCGTGCATGCACATGAAACCGCATGCATGGCCTCTGTTTGGCCCATCCCATGCAAAACATGAACACCTCATGGCCTCGGCAACTCCGTTTGCCTCGGCTTTCATCAAATTTTCTCATTTGTCGCATGCAAGTCTATTTTTGTGCATGGTTGTGTTCAGTGTGGCCAGACGAGCCGAATGGAGGTCTCGGTTTCGAAAATGGTGGTCGGGAACTCGAAATAGGTCGTCGGGGAGGCTCTGGTTCAGCGGCTGCTCGCGGGTGGCTTCGGCTTGAGCTCGAGGAAGGAGACGAGCTCTCGGCCGTCGGATGCAATGTTTAGCGGCCATGATTAGATCACCGTCGCGGCGGATCAGATGAGCGGCTCGGATCGAGTGCGCGATGAGATGAACGACCAGGATCTCTTCCGCGGGAAAATCCCGCGTCCCACATCGAAACGAAGCCCGGTTTATCCGCGGCTTATTACCCCAGCGCTCTCCGCTACTCAGCAATTGAATCTCCTCCCTCCACGGTGCTGCCCCGCACCGTGTTCTCCCTACGGGCGCGCTCTGCGCCCAATCTCTGCTCCTGCGGGCGCGCTCCTAGCGCCCACTATGCACACACGGGTGCGCGGGCTTCACCACCGCGTGCCCTCGGGGCTTATACACGGCCCCTCTGCGCTCCTTCGGGCGTGCCGCAGGCGCCCATGCGGTGTCCTTGGGTGCGCCCCCTGCCTCAAGGTTGCTGCCCTGGCCTTGAGGGTTCCCCATGGGCATGGTGACCTTGAGTCCCACATGTGCCTTGGGTGATGACCCTCGGCTGGCCTCCTTGGTGGCCTATTTTTTGGCAAAGGAAATGAATAGGACTTTGTTAAGAAACAAAGTACTCCCAATATAAAATGCCAAATGCCACTTAAGCCATCCTTCCTCTTCCTATTCTTCCTTCTTCATTTCTTCTCTTCTCTTCTTCTTAAGATTTCCTCCATTCCTCTTCAACATGTATTCATCACTTAGGAATGGAATTTCAAACGATTTCTTCTTAATCTTCTTCATCTCCTCTTCCATATGTGTTCAATACTTAGGAGGGACTTCTTCAACTGAATCTCTTGAATCTAATATTTCTTCAATAATCTTCATTGATCTAATCAGAGATCAATTGGAACATCTTCTGATTCACATGCACTAAGTGATAGTGCATGGACTTCATCAGCTCACTTCATCCACTTAGTACTTGTGGATGGATCTTCTTCAACTCCTCATGCATTGTCACTACAATGCATGGTCTTCAAACAATGTTGTGACATTGTATCATCAGGATACAAGTTCTTTGAACTTAAAGATCAGCTCAACAATCGTCTGATTTACATGGAGAATGTTTCAACCACAATTTCCAATACCACTTAGTGAATCTCCTAAGTTACATGCATATTAGTACCATGGCCATTCTCCTTCACCACCAACACCATCACAACCTTTGGCATTCACATCTTGACATTCCTTGACTTCCATTCATTCCAAGACAACTTCATGCCTCATTGACAACAAATGCAACATAATGCACTTCAATTTCATTGATTTGTTAAAATATATAATTGTTTAGAAAAATAATTGTTATTTAATAATTTTGTCTCATTTTGACCCATTTAAAATTTTTTCAATATTTAAATATATTATAGATGAAATGAACTGAAATATAATTTATTAATGGATTATATCTTATTTTAAATTATTCTATGGATGACTCTCAATTGTACATATTTTTTGTTGTTATCCCCATTGTTCTTATAATTCAATTTGATTTTTTGGATGGAATTTTAAATAAGGGGATACTTTTTTTTAGTTATTAAATACATGTGTCTTGAGATTCATGTACATGTTAGGTATTTCTAAAACACTTATTTAATGATATATTTTAATGAAAACAAGAAATGTATAACGCATAAAAACAGGTTTTTTGGATGAAAACCGAGTATGTATAATTTGTTTAAGGACAAGTGCTTTTTAAAGGTATGATGTTTATGATTCATTTAATAATGTATTTTATTGAAAATATTTCTTTTAAAATATAAATTGGATTTTATTTTGAGAATAAATTGAAAATTAAGAAAAATAATAATAAATTATTGTTGAAATTGTGAAATTTAAATTAATAATAATAATAAAAAATTTAATGAATTATTACATTCTAGAATACTAGAATACCAAAAAATATGATTTTTTACACCAATAAAATGATTTTAATATTAAATATTAAAATTATTCAAATTTACTAATATTTCTAATTATGTATATTCAATATCACATATAAATGTCATGTGAATATATATATTTTTATATTCAATACATATATATATATATAAATTAGTGTTTGTGTGTCATATTAATATATTATGTTTTTTATGTAATATATTCATTAAATAATTACCTTATATTTATTTATCAAATAAATATAATGTACAGAAAAAATGATCAATTTATATTAAATTTAATAGATTTTTTTAAAGGTATATTTAATTAATGTAAAAAATAATTCAATAAACATCATTCTTTCACCACCCTATCACATATTACATGACTTTAATGATCTTAAAATGCATTAAATTACTGATAATTATACATTAAAAAATTAAATCAATATTAAACATATAAAAAATATTATATTACAAGAATATCTAAATTCCATACCAAATAAATTCAATGATGATAAATAAAACACTAAAAAATCAAATTGAACACCAATCATTTTGATATTTTAATTTATATACAAATAATCACACTATCAAATTATGTGTAGTCTATATATTATATTATTATTTTATATGTGTGACTGACACACAATATGTGTATTTTATGTAAATGGCATGTTAGTGATATATAATTTTTCACACATAAATTGTTTGAAATAATATTTCCCATTGAATAATTCATCACCCTTTGATTTCCTTAAATGAAAAATCACAAAATTAGAAATATTAGACAATGCATCTCTAATCTATTGGGGGAATGAGGCATGTATAGAATATTTAAGGACTACCACAATTGAGGACTATAGTGATACATCACACATTAAAATGTAATTGGGGGTGGGGTGGTGGTTATCACATGCCATATACTACAAGCATTACATTTATATTCAGATGTATGATATGGGGATGGTTAGGTTATGGGGGTGGTGTGCATTTATACCAGGCTTAAGTACTATTCTATTATGGAATTTTTTCTAACATTATTGTAAAATATTTTACTTATTGTATAATTTGTGAAAAGTGTTTCATCATCCATTTTATATACTTTTAACTTAAATTTTTCAATATGATGAAACATTAATAACATCTCTATATTTTTTCTCTTGAGTCATAATAAGTTTCTACTTATCTATAGACATAAGTAATATTACTTTAAAACATAAATCAATGTGTCATGTGATATCTCCAACTTATTCATTAATTGTTCTTTTACTTCTTATATTCATCATCTACAAAAATATGATATCACTGTGACAAATAATTTTTCTAGCCAAATCACAATTTCTGTTATCCAGAATTTTTTTCAGTCTATTAAATATATGTACAAATTATGATGTATATATTATTACACATCATATTAACATGTTATTAAATACATAGAAATATAAAATAATATTCAATATTAATATAAAATATGCGGAAACTTATATATATTCTATGTAATATTTATACAATGAAATGTTGAACTCGATCAGGAAAAAATCCTAAAACATCGAATATTTATAAAAAAACACTAATTAAAAAATGTGATAATATCAACTGTGAAATTATAAATTTTCATTTGAAAAACATATTCTGTTAATTATTTTCATATCCTATTTTAAAAAGTGGATTCACATTTTTATTAAAAGATACAAGAAACATCAAGTGATCTAGTTGATTCAAACTTGATGAACAATATTTGAAAATCCCAAAAAAATACACCTGATTATTTTGATCATAATACATATTAATAAGGAATAAAATGTTGATATTGACTACCAAAATGTCCCAATAAACTTATCCCTTTGATTCTGAGTTTAATGTGTCCTTATATTCTCCATAAAATACTCATGTTTCCAATATTGTAAGGATGATGTTATACTTTTTGTTTCCATTCAAATCAGTTTGAATATATTGACCCTAATCATTCTATTAGGCTTGTAATTTCAAGGACATATCCATCTATTGAACCTAAAAATATCAAATCAATCATTTCATGACAACCACATAGGAATATAATTGAGATTAATTGCATTGTGGGAGTAGAACATGGTTAAATACAAGGTACCACAATCAATTTTAAGAAAAGATTACTATCACAATGAATCATAAGAGCGGGAAGAAGAAATCTTCATAAAGGGAATAAAAACTCATTTAATGATTATGGATTGTGTTTATAAATTTGATTGACTTTTACTTGGTTTATTTGTATGTGGAATAATATTCAGTTTGAAATGGTTTTGGGAAAGAACATTTAAACCTTGTGGTCATGGTGGATACAGACTAGAGGGGAATGAAAATTGGTCACACCGAAGAATGATAAATAAATGTAATGTTATCGATAAAATATATTGGATTTATATTTATGCAACACAATACATAATATTTTCTATTGGATTCTACCATACCACTGTAATTTGCAGTTGTACATTGTATTTTTTTTATTATTTTTAGGATTGAATTTTTTCAAAGATTATAACACAAATTTTTTTCTGTAATTGTCGGTTTCACCATTAGTGGATAAATTTTATGAATAATCTTTTTTTTAGTTTGTAGGGTATTTTTAAATTTTCACAGATTTTCATAGTAATTGAAAAAAAATTCAGATAAATTTTTTAATGTTTTTCTTCTTGAATCAATATTATGATGTTACATTCCATAGCAATAAAATTTTTATTTTGAGTCTTGAGGAAATGGATATATGATAGGAACTACTACATTATCAAAATGATATACATCATATCACATTATTTGTTCATAAACGGTTCATTTTAATATATTTTTTTTCAAAATATAAGATAATTGTAACTTCTCGGAACGGATTACCATTGAACCGGTGACCGGAACGGTCAGCCAAATGGCCTCAATCACGTCTCGCCATACACCAGAGGCATTCGACTGGCAGCAAGGGTCTCAGAAGGTGATTGTGGGGAGACAATACCCACAATATTAGAGTAACACATCGTTATTATCAGATTAAATAATATTAAATAGAAGAAGCAGTATACAATTGAAAATTATAATCAAAATACAGGTAATAACCATTTTATAAAAGGCGGAAAATTCCAGTTTACAGTGCACGCATGTACAAGTGTCAATACAGTTATAGACGTAGGAATAAATACATCTTTATTTAAAAATAATACGAGAAGAAAAGGATATCCAAGCCCGACGGCGATCCCCTGAGCATCCCAAGGTCCCGCTTGGTCCTTTACTCTTAACTCCTTAGGAACAAACATCACAGCACACAACCACGGTCCTCTAAGCAAGAAGGCCTACTTGGGTACGCCAGTGCAATGGCAACCCGAGTAGGGTGTGAGATATAAATCTCAGTAGGCCGGCACCACTGGTGTCAATCCCAGTCTAGATATTGTATAATGATTACAAAGTTAGTATGTATTGAGAGAAATGTAAGAAGAATTACATAATTAAATAACACACGTCTAGGTTCCCAAGTGACACCTGACAGTTATACCTGCTTCATCTCGTTTCCAGTAAAGTAACATACTCATGTCACCACACACACACACGCACAGATATATATACATTCTTTTATATCATAGATGGCATGGGGTAATAATGCCTCCCACCCATTAATAAGAGAATTTGTGGTCATGAGATAAGAATGCCTCTCATCCCTATAGGTCAACTGGAAAGGGGAAGGAATGCCTCCTTTCCATAAATTGAGATTAGATAGCATGAGGTAAGAATGACTCTCGTCTATATAGGTCAATAGGCAATGGGTAAGAATGCCTCCCTTTAATACATGTGTAGAGATGGAATCTGGGAAAGGGTAACATGCCTCCCACCCATACACTGAATAAGCAGGCATGCGGTATGCATGCCTCCCATCAACAAAAATTCACGTTCACCCTCAGTTTTATAACACAATGCATAAGGAAGTACCTCTTACACATTTCATGTAAACATATCAAATTAAAAATTATCCACAATCATTCAATGTAGATGGCCATCGGTATGAACGTCTCCCACCCATAATCATACATAATCATTATCACAATTAAAATTAAAATGCATAAGGCAGTACATCATATGCATTTCTAACAGCCATACCATAGTGCCAAACCTTAACACAGTCAATATCTATACAAGTGGAACAAACACATTCTTCACCATTATATCTCAGTTAAAACACCTTAAGCATTTCAATTAGGACACCAACATGGGACTGGTCACATCCAATACATCCCATGATGCAGAGGCTTATCAAGTAAGTCATTAACTATACACCAACCCATTTCAAGGAGCTAATCATTGTATGAAAACTGTCACACACATGTCATCTCACTCAATCTGCCAATGCATGGAAATTTAATTCATGGTTCAGGTGTCACAACCATTTCATTTAAAGGTCATCCTCATCTCTTTTATGTCATTCTAACTGTTTCGCTTATCTCAACCCAACAATTTAACTAATTTGGACATAGAAACTAAGTTCAAGGGTTAAAAACATTAAGTGTTGTTATTGAAGCAAATCATTTTCCCACATGGGAAAATGCCACAACAATGGAACAATCAGCTAAACATGAAATTTAATAATTATTACAAGGAAAAACATGAAGGTAAGCATTAATGTCTACTTTCTACATTTTTATCTTGAAGACAATACACCTTTGATCGAGGGGTTTTATTATTTAATCGTTAGTTTGCTGAACAAGCAACCTATTTTATCTTATTCCTAAAATTCACACGATTTGCACAGAATCATTTAACCAGAACTAAACTTTCTTATTTAAAACGCTAAGGCAGTGCAATATTAAACACACTAATAATGTAATTAAACTTAAAGGGCTTAGAGAGGGACCCTACCCCAAGGTGGATCCATCTATCCACTGTGGATCTTGGCACTTTCTAACTAAGAGATGTTGTTGCTCCCCCACTAAGCATAGATACATTCACACACATGCAAGGACACCAATCCTCTATGCACAAACATCTGCATGGTCATCGACATGCGCAAGAGGATCCTTACATGTCTGATTATTCACCTATGTCCGTCTCCACTCACCTACACAGACACTTATATATATATACATGGGAACACCTATCCCCATTCATATCCAATCACTTCCATGTGTGATTAAACATGTATCCAGGGAACCCACATGTATATAAATACATACCTATGCCCACACAGGCGAGTCTCCTAGAAATTGGTGACTTGAAACCACGCCAAAAAATCAAACACACTACAAGATTAATCCAATGAATCATAAAACACATAAAGACACTAATTTGGGATATGAAACCAACCAGAATAATAAACCCTTACCGAGAACCCATGCTGGTGGACCGAAACGTGGGGAATCACTTCGCCTTCAACGGTGATCGTCAGAATACACCCAAACACGATTTTATAAGCCTTTAACTTGAACCTAGAATAAAGAGAACCCAGATACAGACAACCGATAACCATTGGGAACTTTTGCGAAACTCAACGGGCACCAAATTGAAGTCGAAAACCAAGGGAGAAGAGACAGATGACCTTAACTACATGTTTCATAGAAGAAACATAATGGAAAATGGCCGGAATCGAAGCGAAAGTAAGGAGATGAGGGGGGGTGTCGCACGCGGCTCACGGGAGAGGAGGGAAGTGCGTCATGGGGGGATCTGCCAAGTTAGGGTGAGGGAGAGTGATATTTTCTTAATGTTTTTCTTTAATTTTATTCTTTTATTTTAAAAATTATTAATTTCTTAAAAAGGCTCACCAGCACAGTTTGATCGAAACTGTTTTCCAAAATTCGAGCAAACTATGTGGCACCTTCGGTCTAAGAGAAATCCTTAACATGGGCTAGGCACATAGTTTAGAAAACAGTGTGCATCACATGTTCAAGCCTCTTAAACCTTATATAAGGCAGCAAAGTTTCCTGCAATGGGCCATACATTTTGGTCAAACCTTGAGCAGCCTGTGTACCTTCATCTGCCTTTTAAAAACCAGCCTCTCTCTCAGGACCGAAGCTCCTAAGACTTATCAAGACACTAGGGAAACTCCTCAGTACTCCTCCCAATCACAAAACCAAAAAAACATAGCCTTTCAACTCTCATAATTCTGTTCTGATGCTTGGTCTTAAAAACTACCCATTCAGTAACCGAAAAAAGTTCAAACACTTTTGTCTTTTAGTCAGGTTTAAAATGTGGGTCCTTAAAACCATGCCTCCTTAGAACATCTCGTCCCCAAGAAGCCTTTTAAAACAACATACATATCACCCAACCTGTAAGGGATACAAATATTCGTTCAAATGATCACATTGCATTTACAAATGTCCAACAGACCCTTAAACATCCATCAAACCATACGACGCTGAAGCAACCAAAACTCAAGACAACACTAGTTTCCCAAACGAATCATCATGATGGATCTTCCCGAGCCCATCTACCTAAGGAAAAAAACCTGTCATCATCTCGCCAAGAATCCAACCACTAGAACATCCATCCTTAGATTTATAACATTAAGAAACCAACTCCAAACTACGGTTCAGACCCTCGTTAGAAATAACTTTCAAAGCGCTCCCCAAGCATTCCCACGACACTCCTAGCTTGATTTGAAATAGATGAAATGGTCGAGTCCCCATCATCCGCAAGGACCAAGTCGAGGTGGTTGTTCACATTAGGCACCATCTGCAACAAATTGCACTCGCCTCTACCTATCGATGTTCTAGAGGACGGTATGTCACCGACTTCAGACATTATACAAGAACCACAATTCCATCCATCTCCTATTGACTATTTTCCAGAAGCATGGCCTAAACGGTCGATGTATTACAAACAGAACCACAATGCCTTTCTACAAGTCACATTATGTTTAGCACAAACGCGTTCACCAAATCCTACACCCAATTTGTGATGACGTTTGCAAGATCAAAACATACAAGAAGCCACACATACCGCGTGTAACGCCAAAAGAGAACCATCCAAGAAATTCCAATAGCTTCAAATCATTATCACAGGCAAGACTGACGCTCTTGTAGTGCATCTAGAATGAGGAAAAGATTGGGGACATGATCGTCACAAAATAGAATACACTAAGAGGTTTGAACGGATTACAGTTAATTATACCAGACTAATGGAAGGAAGAACAGTCGAACCTCAACTGGTCAACATCAAGGAAGGAACTCATCTTATCCATCTGACACATCCACTAATCTTAAACTCGCATGTCTTACATGCACTCAGACATGACCAACCCATTTCCATAAGCATTCCAAGAAGCGTTCATTCCACGTGAAAGGGAACATTTACCAGATTCTACATGACAAGCTCCCAACCTTTGGAGTGTCCTAGTCGCCAAAGGGAAATGATATAACCTAGATGAGCACAAAAGCTCTAGTACACAAACACCACAAATGATCATGTGATGCTCGTCTACCATAATCACATCAACAAACAAACGAAAATGTTCCAAAACTAGGAAACCAGCATGTCAGAACACACGAGTCATTCAAAATCCATCCCAAACATTGGGACGAAACAATTCATTACCACTGGGCCACTCTACTAAGGAGATGACCCAAAGATGAAATGAAAGTCTAAACCCAATGACCACCCATCCAAACAAGGGAGTCATTAGAAAAAAAGTGCCCAAAAAGGGACAACCGCACCCAATCGACACCACACATCAGAAAAACCACGATACAAGTAAGGTATTAAAACACTAAGGGCTGTACAGACCATGGGATATCCCCTTACGATGATCAAACATCAACACTAATGTCGGGTCACGCGAAAAAAGTATCTAGGCTCAAAATCCAAACATTAAGCCACCATTAAAGAAAACAACTCCTACGGAAACACTTACGGTCCCATTCCAATGCAACTCGGTGAGAATCTCAAAACTACCCCTTACACTATGGTCTCAACACACCACTACAGGTTCCATTACCAATACCTTTCAATTAAACCACAATAATATTTAACCATATAAAATATTCAACTGCTCAACAAGTTAAACAAGCATGTTTCCCAAAAAACATCCTTTTAAAAGAAATCACATTCACCAGGCATTCCGCCTCTACTAGGCAATCTTGCAATGAAAAACCATTTAAACAAAAGGGCGACCTACTAGGGTCCCATTCTATCTATCTCGGGATCTTCAAAAAGAAACCACAAAGAAATTGGTAAAAAAATTTCGTCAACCACCCCAAACCGTGTTATCTCATCCCATACTTTTCAACTGACAAACACAATTTTAGTTGCACATATAACAGTTATCCAAAACATTTCAATTTCAAAATTAGGCAACATTTTCCATTTAATCAATTCAGAATACAACAATCATTTACATTTAATACGGATTCCATTCCCCAATTCATGATGTGACCATACACATCATGGATTGAAAATTGACTCCCCTTTTTATAAAAACAAATGTAATTTAGCATTTTAAACGTATCAGTTTTACAGTGGTTTGAATACGCAGTTTACCTTTTCCTAGTTATAAGTCTCCCATACACCATACAACTAAAAACAGACTCCCGTTGTATTTTCAACCAATAGATATTACTCATGCCATAAATTACCTATATAAAAAAAGCATTTAACTACAAGAAGCTAACACCGAGGCATGTTATAACAAAGAAGAAAGACACATATGCAAGAGAGGAAGGATGGGATATTATTACCGAAACATGCTATCTAAATAGACTTTCTATTAAATACATGGTATGAAGTGTAATTATGGCACAAAATTAGAATCAACATGAAACCTAAAATGCAACTACATGGCATGGTACTATACAAGGCATGTTAATCCCTATGTGCCTATAATGATGCCTGAAATGCAGGTTCCTTTCCATATTAGGCCAAGGGTAAAATTAAAGGAATTTTATAAACCATAAGTAGAAGAAAATACAACAGTCACTCAAGGTCTCATCATATAATATTTAATAGAAAACAACATGAACAACAATTCCCAGCCATGGCCACTTGGTCATTTCTCGTACGTGGGGTGATCAGTCCCAAGAACGACTATTATCCAAGCGCTCAAACTTTCGTAATATCCTATCTACCAACCCAATATAGTAAGGAAAAGAAAACTAACACCTTTGATACTATTTTGTAACATCCTGGCCCAAATTAACATCAAACTTGTTCCCAAATCGGTAGGTCACATGGCCTCAATCGCCTCTCCCTGTATGCCATAGGCTGCCGAGTTGTAGTGAGGATCTCAGGAGGCAATAGTGGGGAGACTATACCCTCATTATAAGAGTAACACAATGGTATTATCAGAGTAAATAATATTCAATAGAGGTAGCAGTAAACAATTGAAAAGTAGAATCAAAAGACAGGTAAAAACCATTTTATAAAGGGTAGAAAATTCCAGTTTACAATGCATGCATGTACATATGACAACACTGTTATGGAAGCAGGAATCAATACATCATGCTTTACAAACAATACGAGAAATAAAGGATATCCAATCCTGACAGTGATCCCCTGAGCATTCCAAGCTTTCTCTTGGTCCTTTTCTCCTAACTCCTTGGGAACAAACACCACATCACACAACCTAGGTCCTACAAGCAAGAAGGTCTACGTGGGTACCCTAGTGAAATGGTGGCATGAGTAAATTGTGAGATATAAATCTTAGTAGGCCGACACGAACTCTGTCAAACCCAATCGAGACAGTTTATAATGATTACACAGTGAGCATGTATGGAGAGATAAGTAAGCAAACTTACAAAAGTAAATAACACCTTTCCAGGTTCCCAAAGGACACCTGACAGATATAACTGCTTCGTCTCATTGCCAGTAAAGTAACCTAGACATGTCACCATATATATATATATAAATGAATTTATATCATAGATGGGGTGGGGTAAAAATGCCTTCCACCCATTAATAAGAGAAATTTTGGGCATTAGGTAAGAATGACTCTCATCCCTATAGGTCAAATAGCAAGGGGAATGTATGCCTCCCTTCCATAAATCGATATTAGTGATAATGAGGTAAGAATGCCTCCCATCCTAATCGGTCAACTAGAAATAGGTTAGAATGCCTCACTTCAATACACGTGTAAAGATTACATTTGGTGAGGGGTAATATGACTCCCACCCATGTTCAGAATAAGATGGCATGGGGTATGAATGCCTCACATCAACAAATATTCACATTCACCATTAGTTTTATTAAAAAATGAAAAAGGAATTTCCTCTTATGGATTTCAAGTATACATATCAAATTCGCAATCATCCATAGTCATTCAAATTAGAAGGCCTAGGGTATGAATGCCTCCCACCCATAATCACACATAATCATTATCACAATTACAATTATAATGCATTAGGCATTACATCTTATACATTTCAAATACCCATACTATAGTCCCAAACCATAACACAGTTCATATATTTAGAAGTGGAACAAACATATTCTTCCCCATTATATCTAATGTAAAACACCTTATTCATTAAAATTAGGACACTGAAATGGGCTTGGACACTTCCAATACATCCCATGAAATATAGACTTGTCACGTAAGTGATTTACTATACACCAACCCATTTAAAAGAGCTATTAATTATATTAAAACATTCACACACACATCATCTCACTCAATTTTCCAACGCATGAAAAATTGAATCACAATTCAAGTCTCATAGCCATTTCAGTTAATGGTCATCCTCATATCTTCTAGGCCATTCTAACTGTTCTGCTTCTCTCAACCCAACCATTAACTTATTAGGACATAGCAAGTACTTTAAAGGGATCAAATAAATTTAGGGGTGTTATGATAGCAATGACATTTCCCACTTGGGAAAATTCAAAAACAAAGGAACATGAAGCTAAACATGCAATTTAATAATTATATAATGGAAGAACAATAAGGTACGCATAAATGTCTACTTTCATCATTTTTATCTTAAAGATAGCACACCTCTGATCGAGGGGTTTTATTATTAATTCATTAGTTTAATGACCAAGAAATCACTTTTATCTTTTTCCTACAACTCACACGATTATCAGAGAAGCATTTAATCAGAACTAAATTTGCATAATTAATATTCCATGAGAGTTCAATATTAAACACACTAAAACATTACTTAAACTTAAAGGGAATAGAGAGGGACCCTACCACAAAATGGATCCATCCATCCACTCTGGATCTTGGCGCTTTCTAACTAAGAGATGCTGCTGCTCCCCCACTGAGCATTGGCACTTTAGCACACATTCAAGAAAAACTAGCCTCTATGCACACACACCTACATGGCCATGTGCATGCACAAGAGGATCCTTATATGCATGCTTATATGCCTATGCTTGTCTCCACTCACCTGGTAGGGAATTTTATATATATACATGGGCACACCTAGCCCCATACATATCCAATCACTACCATGTGTGATTAAAAATGTAATGTGGAAACCCACATATGTATAAATACATTCCTATTCCCATGTAGGCAAGTCTCCTAGACTTTGAAGACACAAAACCACACAAAAACATCAAACGCACTACAAGATTTATCCATCGAATCTTTAAACGCGTAAAGACCTTAATTAGGGATATGAAAAAACAACCAGAATAATAAACCCTTATAGCGAACCCAAGACAGCAGTACAGAGATGTGGAGAATCGCTTCTCCTTCGGCAGTAATCGTTAGAATACACGCAAACACAACCCGAAAAGCCTTTAACTTGAACTTGGAACAACGATAAACCAAAAAAGGATCATCCCCTATCCCAAAGGAACTTGGAAAAATCTCCCCGGGCATCGAATCAATTTTAAAAACAAAGGTATAAGAGAAAGATGACCATACCTACAAGATTCAAAGAAGAAACACATGGGAAAACAATTTGAATCGATGGGAAAGGACAGAGCTGAGGGTGGTGTCGTGCACAGCTCATGTGAGGGGAGGGTGGTGCGCCGTGGGGGGGTTCTGCCATGTGATGGTGAGGGAGAGTGATATTTTTTTAAGTTATTTTCTTTTTTTCTTTTTTGATTTTAAAAATTTATTAATTTATTAAAAAGGCTCACATGCATGGTTTGATCTTCATGGTTTTCCAAACCATGCGAAAACCATGTGGCACCATCTGTCTAAGAGAGATCCCTCACACAGGCTAGGAACATGGTTTAGGAGACCGTGCACAGCCCATGCGCAAGATACTGACCCCTTCAATAAGGCCGCACAGTTTAGGGCAATGGGCCTCATAGTTTGTTCAAACCGTGTGCACCCCTTGCACCTTCCTCTGCCTTTTAAAATCTAGACTCTCTCTCCGGACGGAAGCTACTGAGATCTGTAGAGACACTAGGGAAACTCTTCAGGCGTTCTCCCCAATAAAAAACCAAAATTTCAATGACATTCAACTATCGGAATTCTGTTCTGATGCTAGGTTGTAAAAACAAACCAATCTGTAATCTAAAATAAGATTTAATCCCATGGGGTTTTAATCTGATTCAAAATGTAGGTCATTAAAATAGTAATTTAATTATACATAGAATTAAAAATTAGAAACCACTATTGATGATTTCACTTATTTACTATATCATGTATGGGATTAATTTAGAAGCCACTTCATTATCATGGGTCATATTCAACTTAGACTATATTAATTATTTTTTTTAAATTAAAAATATTCTATAAATAGAAGGTGTATTTTTCCATTAAATATTTATTCATGGACTTCAGTGAATTATATTTTAATTTTCTAATCACAATTTTTTAGAAATAGTGATCGTTTTTTGAAATTATTATATATATGAATCATAACATAAGAAAATGTTGGGAAAAAACTAATGAATATTTTTTTGACTATATAGATAATATTACACATATAAAATCCATAATCATTAATTTTCATAATCATTGAAACACATTCAAGAGCATATTTTAATATATAATAAAAAAATTAACCATCAGTTATTTGTTATGGGGTGAAATATGTAAATATTGTTTCATAATGTAACAATTAATGTTGGAGTTCATAGTATTATTTACGTATTTTTTATCAAAGAATTTAAGGCATTTAATCTTTTTCAATTAATAAAGGAAGGTTTTATCCAAAATTTTAAAACTACTGAACTATACATTTATTCAAATAGTGAATAGGTTCACACATGATGAAAATATGATTGTGTGGTGTAATTTTTAATTTCATAGACAATGTGATTTATTTATGATGGCTGATTGGTTGATTGAAGAACGACATGGGATATGAACAACCATGAAAATAAGTTAATGATGTATATCTATATTGTATCATGTTATTCCTTGAAGCAGTCACACTCTAACACAACATGAATTTTTTATCACATATGGTTATTGTGGATGGAATCATATCAATGGTAAAAAGCCAATTGTAAGCAAATTCATCAACACACTAGAAAAAGTAAATTTTTTTGTTTCTTCCACCCAAAAATAATATTGAACATTATTGTAAAAACATAATTCCAAATTGTAAATTGACATGGAAAACTATATAGATGATTCAAAACTGTTGTTTCGAACTTGTTATCTATTATGTAATTCATAATAGTCCCATGTACATCTAACAGTACCCTGAATCTGATAGATTTCATGTAATATCTATCTCCTCCCCATTGCATGTAATCCAAGGTAGGTCTCCATCCACAAAAAACACTTCCACTATCATAGAAATCCATGATATATAATATTTCACCACGTATCACCAGTCATTAGAATTAATGTAATACCTATTTCACTACTACCATGACCACCCATTAAATTGTGGAACATCAAAACAAACAGAACATGTGTGGGAACAAACCAGTGCCACTATGAATACATAGAATACTGAAATGACTAATTTTTCTAACACTGATATCCAAAATATGTGCTTTGTTATAAAGGTATCAAAGGAGCCACTATAGATTCAATACACATAAACTAGTTGAATCCAAATTCCTCTCCAACTTTTCTATCGATTCTACATATCACAAAGTAGTTTCCACTCTTTGAAGTTCACATGAAATCCAAGGGAATACCACACTAGGTCATTCATAATAATCTATATGATGCTTCAATTATAGAATATAATAGAAGAAGATATTACATTTTACATAATATATAATATTCAATGGGGTACTAAACCTTACTATTATTAGTACTCATGTAGGTTTTATTGGAGATAATTGTAATCATAAGTAAGAGCCCCAATCTATATAGGCCAACTATAGGTTAAATTAGAATGCAACTCCAAAAATTTGAACTACAAAAAAATAGAAACATGTGTAGCCTTTATGGAATTATTTTCTAAGAAAAAAACCTCCTCATAAGAGACATAAATCAATGGTGTGTTGCCCATATGTATAATGGAGTTATAACATTCATGAAGAAACCTCAAAGATCAGAGTAATGAAACCAATTCACATGGTGTGGTGGATCCAATCCTAATCAGCACAAGTAGAGTACCAAAACAATTTTGTTCTAGATAACTCTCTCCCATGTTTCTTGGGGGAGGTTTTGAAATCCATGATGGAAAACAAGGAAGAATTTCTCATCATAGAATACTTCATAGGAATAACTTGACATTTCAATGATCAGAACAGCATTCCCCAAAACACATCATTTTCCAAACTAAGATAATCCTAAAGATTGCAATATCTCATTCAAAAAAATCATATTGATGAACCAGATTCATACATTGTGAAATATTTCTATCAATACATAGAATTCATTATTTATTTTCTGGAAACTTTCATCAAACATGAATATCATATAAATAACTACACGCTGGAAATGTGAGGCTATAGGGAGACTCTTGGGTAAATAAAAAATATGGTGGTGCTAGGGGGTGTATGTGTGTGAATCCCATTAATTTCATGTGTACCATATAATTTCAGGCTTGGAAGACATTCTAAAATGGATTAGGGTCTTAAAAACGTACATGGGCACTGAATTGAGCAATGACTAGCTGACCAACCTGCACTGCCATACCAAGTGTGGTATAGTTGTACTGAATGCACTACCACACATAAATATACAAAGGGTGTTAAGTATTATATATTATTTTTAATATATTATTATAATTTTTATCCATATACATTTTAATTCAATGTCACCATATCCTATTGGTAATCAATTTTCCTTAGATTTAGTAGATTCATCGAATGGCTATTCTATAAATTATTACTATGTAAATTTATCATTTTGCATCTAAAACTTTTATAAAACATGAAAAACCAATAAAAAATACTAATTATCAATCAATGAAAGTCATGGCCACTATAAAAACTCTCACATTCATGCCTTCATTTTTAATCCCTGATCCACAAATCCATTAAATATATAAATACCTCACGAATACAACAATTTTTCATGTTTTTATAGTTTAGAGTATATTTATTTAAATTTTAACATTAGTGTGAGAGAAAAAAATTATGAATGTCAGATTTATGATTTTTGGGCGTATCATATTGTTAATAAGAATGGGACTGAATAAAAACTGAAAAAATATAAAAAAATTGTATGAAGAAAGATGGATAACATATTGTGAAATTAATTTAAGCCCGCTATTGATTTAACCAATGTCGATTTAGTCAAATATTTTCTTGAGTGTAAAAGATAGGTGTGTAATGCGATGACCCAACGGGTTGATATTTCCTTGGGTTATGTATTATTTTGGGTAGTGATAGTATATGTTAATTTCAGGTTTATGGATTGTGGTGTCTTAATGATATAACATGATCTAATTATGACATTATGTGATGATATTGGTATGTTTTGGGTGAATTTGGTAAATATGATGTTGATGTGGTTTTGAGTACATGTGAATGGGGTGATTACCACTTCATGAGAGCTAGAAATTCCTATTTCAAGTTGACATGTATGTGTTTATAGAAACATGTTGAGAGCTTGGATTTCCTCTATTGCCTATATATATTCATGGATGTGAATTTATGGTATCATTTTTGATGTTATATGATTAAAATTATGTTACAATTCACGGAATATTATCACATATATTATATATCCCAATAAATTACAAAAGTAATTTCTTAAATATAAAACACCATTGTTTAGAATGATATTGTGGTGGTACTACTACTGAATTCGGTGCATTATATTCCCACTATCAGAATAACAAACACTATATTCTTAGTTAATCAACACACACATATATAAATATATATAATGAAATCCTTTTTCCCCTTGGATATATCTTAGTAATTCATGCGATCAGTCATCCTGATTTTATTAATTGTTTTGTTTGAAAATTTTTGGGTGTTAGGATGTTGATTGAGTATATTGTTTTCTATTATAGAATGATCTAGTGATTTTGGAATCCATTCATCAATGTATTATATTTATAAATTTAGGTAATTTTGTAAACAATTTTTCTATGGAAAAATATTTTATTCATAATGGGATCCTTTGGATGTTGATTTGTAGTTTTTCTTTTATTTTCATGAGAAATGAGAGGAAAATATATCTTACTCTTTTGATAGAAACCATTATTCATAGTTGTAAACTCCTGACCTATAGGTGGTAATATTTCAACGTATAATAAAGTACACTCAACATATCTATGTGGGGATTTTGTAGGCATTGGAAACCTCTAGGGACACTCAAAATCCATATTTTCAAATAGTGACACTATTCTCAATAATAAATATTAAAACGCTTTGAAATAATAGGAACAAACTAAAAAGAAGCATAATTTATTTACACCAATATAAAATGTTTTCGTATTTTAATTAATATAATTATATAGAATTAATGATAGATGATATAGACAAAAAAAAAATAAACAAATATTCATGTTCTACATCAACAATAAGCCAATTTATAACGTGAGAGGGATTGATAGATAATGATTCTCATATTCCAATATAGCATATTATGAATTGATAATATAATCCTTGTCTGAAAATCATATAACTCTATATAGATCGTCATATATTATTTGACTCAGTTTCCCTTCAAAATCATAAAAGGGAAATTCGAGTCAATAATTTAATAGTGGATAATTAATATCACATAATTCAACCAACATCAACATAGAAGCAACAAATGGTTTTTGAATGCCTATATGTTAGACATGAATAAGTAGAAATATTTTAAAATGTATTGATAATAGAAATTACATTCAATTGTCTCACATGTAAAAATGTGATTCTTTGAAAACATATACCATTCCTTATAATAGATGGTGTTTAGAGAAGCAAAAAATATCCAAAAATGATCATAGAGTATCTGTTTCAAGTGGAATATAATTCAAAATAATTGTGTATTTGAACATCATGTCACAAATATTTGGAAACAAATTCCCAGTATTAGTTAAAGTAATTGAAAGCATACTAGAACATCATAAAATCACAAATCAACTAAATATTACAGCGTCATGTAGAATCTCTTAGGTATTCAAAAAATAGATGTTTTTAACAAAACATTATATATAACTAACTAAATCTCTCTTTACACAATATTTTTATTAAAATATTCATGTATTAAAAATTCATCCTCATACATGGTATATAAAAAATAGATGATAAACTAATTAATCAAAAAACATTTCAATGTTTTTAGTCTATTATCATCTTTTTTTATCTTCTATGAATCTCTAGAACTTATGAATATGACATTGTTTCTCAAACACATTTTCCCCGTAAATTTCAGTGTAATTTCACTAAATATCATGAAAAAACATTTAATAGTAAAAATAAGTGGAATAAATTAACAATGAAGGTAAACAAAAGTTTCTACACAAAATCTAGGCAATGGATCAGTGATTTTTGCAATATCAAGCCCATGTATGAAGTGTAAATAATTATTATTGGTTAATAAAATGATAAATAAAATACTTTAGTAATTTATTAATATAAAATATTATTCATGACATAGTAATGAAATGAAAAACAAATATATATATATATATATATATATATAAATAGTGGAATATTGAAGGACCATCTATTGGAAATCGATATGTATACATATGAAAACACCCAGTTAAAAATATATTTGGACTTATATAAATAATGTACACATTGACTTTATGGTGGAATGAAACCTAACCAGTCAATAAAACATAAATCATTAATTTTATCATACAAATGAATATAAATATTTATATATAATTCCAGTTCATAAGTTAATGAAATTATTTAGATTACACAATAAAATATTAAAATACATTACTTCTAATATACTTCTAATTCACTGACCAAAATGAAATTAATTAGGTTCTAAATATAAGAAAACATTTTTGGGTTTTAGTTAAAATTCGTAATAATGGGATTATTTTTTCTTAAATTGGAAAAAACTCATAGAAAATTTATATTCTTCGTAGTTATTCATAAATCCTAAAAAACATATAATAAGTGTGAAATATCATACACAATAATGAATCTCATATGTGGACATTAATATGCTGGTGGATGTTAAACATTAGTATTGTCTTTTTACACATAAAATTGATTATGGTGCTATCACAACATTCAATAAAAAATAATAAATATCAATCTAATTAATTATGATATAAAATTATGTAGAAATGTTTTTTGAGTCTTTGTACCTGAATAAAGACTTCATTATAGTTAATATCTTCAATGAAATATAAAATTTTCAGTTTCATATTTATCAATTTACATAATAACGGAAAGAAAAATTATTTAAAATTAACATACTATCAAACACACGTTATAACATGTTTGGCATAAACCATTGTCTAGAACCACATCATCAAAAATGTTTGTTGTAGTTGGTTTTGATTATTATCCACCCAATATATATAAATTTTAAAATTATAAATTATAAAAAAATTTCAAGGATATTTATTAATTTTCAAAAAATGAAATATAAAATTAAAATATAATTGACAATGATTTGTATAAGTATCACCCATCAATCTGCATGTTCAATGAAATTTCTTGAATATCAAAAAAACATAAATGTTTTTTAATCCGTATATGTAAATATTTTATGATAACATAATTTTTTCCAAGATTTGTCATCCATATCCCTTGTCCAATAGAGTAAATTTATTTATTTACATATTAACTAGATATACAACGAGATATTGACTGTCGAATATTTAGAATTAATTAATGACATAAGTATGAATCCACATATCTATTTTTGGGTAAACAATGTGGGAAGATACAATTCATTCATCAAATAAATCCTAATATTTATAAAACAACAATTAATAGAAGTAATTAAATATAAATAATGTAAGAATATGAAAAATTTATGTATCATACATTTTGGACCATTTAACCGTGTAATTAATAAAATGACTATGATATTTTATAATAATAATCACATGGGTCATAAAAAAATAGAGTATCGTATCTTTAAAACATATTTAATCATTATTAGGTTGTTTGAAATTTGGTATCCAAATTTTTTCCTACGTTGATCAACCCCACACCAAGCACACATTATTTGGAATAAGCTATCCATGTTAATGATACATATTTTTTTTAATAATAACCTATCATTAATGATGTATCTGATCTTATATTATGTTATAAAATTAAATTATAAAATTCCATAAAACAGATAACTATAATCTCTTATTAATAAAAACGTTAATAACTCATACTCATAAAAAATTGTTACAAATATTTCACCTTGAAGAACGCAATAATAATAAACATAATACAAAAACATTTTTTAATCCACTCTATAAGAATTTAATCTATATATTTGGAGATGTGACACAATTATGTACTATTATGATCTATAATGTTTCCAAACATCTTTGGAATGTATTTACATATGAATTTCATTGAAAACGTAATTTAATAGATTGAATCATTACATTTTTTTAATAAAAATTTATTTTAACAATACATCATATTTTTAGGAAAAAAATTATACCAATTTCCATAGTCATGTGAGTTAGAGGGAGATAAAATTCATATCCAGGTCATAAGGGAACTTCACAAAAATGTGTAGAAAATCATAAATAACCATATCATAACTAATGAAATATAATGGGTAATAAAAACATGTAAACATATCATAACCTATGAAAAAATATAGGTTTAATTATTATTTCTTCAAAAACATAACTTATGAAAAGTAACAGGTCTCAAAAGCCTGTAATCTAATAAAGAAACACAATTTTCTAGAACATCACGCCATCAAACCATAATCCATATAGAGAAATAATTTTATTGGAAAAAATTAATTATTTACAATATAAAGGATTAATTAACACCTAATGATGTTATATTAGATGTTAATTTTTTTTCAAATATATTTTCAAAACATTTTTTCAGGAAAATATCAATTCTTCATTAGTAGATGCTCTTCCAAAAAAATATATTTTTAAATCCATTTTCCTTGAAAACAGATTTCAAAAAAATATAAATGTATATTTGAAGATAAAAATAATTTTTAAAAATATTATTTCTGGGTAAGGATATCCAATCATCATGTGAAAAAAATTGTTTTCAAAAAAATGTTTTTGAAATTAAATAACATTACGACCGAAGCGAGAAATAGGGTCATGTTTTATTAAAAGCATTATCTTATGTTTCATTATTTCCGAATAGAGGAAAATAATATTAAAAAGTTTAGAAAAAATGAAGAATCATAGGATAATAAAAGTGACCATTTTTCTTGATAGATGGATCATAAAATTTCATCATAGAATCAAAATCATGGAAAATTCTGGAAAATGATGATATTGTTCAATAAACTCTTATAACATGGAATCTAGTGACCATACATTCCATGTATGAACAAGATATTTCATAGAGCATACAATATCATGAAAAATAATTAGATTCATGAAATATAATGGGAAATGTAAGTATACACCCCCTGAAAAATAATGCAGTTGCTTTACAAAATATGTGTCTCAATGAAAGAAAATTTTGACAAAACAATCATATATATATGATAACAATTAAAATATTAACCACATGAAATAATGAAAATATAATTTATATGTAGGTACCTGATATTATTTATGAATAATTGAATACATCTTTGATAATTATACCTCCCACACAAAATTTATGGGTGGTGAATAATGCATGTGTCCTATAGAAATAAAATGTGAGGTGACATCCTCTTACTAGGCCTCTTTAATAACATTATACTCATTAGAACCACATATATAATAACTGTAATATTATTATAAATCTTATCCATCAAATTACTCTTATATCTAAAACCATGTATGGTTTGATCATTATCATATATCACCAACTTGTTTATAATCAGAAGTTAGGGTTTCACTTTTTGTATTATCCACTTTGTTTTTCACATTTTTCATAATATGTTATATAATTGTTCACTACACATATATCATGAATAAATAAATATAAACATGAATGAAAAATCATTAATATTAATTATATTTGTATTATAATAATAAATAAAATACTTATGTATGTAATGGAACACATTGTTCCATGATACGGTATGCCATACATATGGATAAATGTTATTTTTTTAATTGTTGTGTTAATAGAATTAAAGTAAAATACATAAATTTTTATATCTTTATATATAATAATTAATGTAAATTTTTAATACAATATATATTATATATGTTGATTAAACCCATCTTGAATACATTCCATGTAGTGTGTGAATGGATCACTTCACATTGAGGTGGAGGTAGTGAACACTTTTCGTATGAAATCATAAAATTTCAAAATATTAGAAACCAAATAATATATTGTTTTTAAAATTAATAATAAATATTAAATTAATATCAATTATAATATATTACTTATATAAATTTACAGTCCCTCCTAATTTCCACAATGATATATTGGAAAATAAAAATAAAAAATCTTCATTTAGTGAGGGATTGATCGTCGTATAAATAAACAGCAAGATCATTACTTTTTAGATTAAGGTGTGTGTAAGTGTATTTATATCCAATTAAAAATGTAATATTAATTTTATGATATTGGTGTTTTTACACATTCATAGAATAAATAGTGTGCATGGGGTAGAGAATGAAAATAAAATAATGGAGGTTAGGATAATGCAATAACTCTTAATTTGGTAACTATTTTTCGTTTTTGACAAAAGGTAACTAGGAATTATATTACTACCCATATGGGTATTCTTTGTGTAAGGGAGGGATTTTTAGATGTTTTTTGGGATGACTATTGCTGATACTATGTGGTTTGATATGTGTGAAGAAGTGTGAGAGGTTAAGGCCTTTCATAGTGACGGTAAAGGACACACATTGAATTTTCAAAAAAAAAAATATAGTTGTACCCATGTTTTTACGTAATAGATTACACAATAAACCAACCAAAATGACAAATTCATGTTGAATGGGTGATTAATTGATATAAAATGTGTGTTGGACATGTTTCATGGTTGTTTTGGTTCTTAATGATTAATTTTTAGTACATTATTAATCTAATATATCTCTTATCTGTTGTAATAAAGATTAATCACTTTTACTAATATAATTTTACAAGAAGGAAGTACAACATATTAAAAAATTTAAATTATTTTGATTCCAAATATGGAATCCATTTCTCCATATTCAATTCTCATATGTATTATAAATAAATTTAAAATTTATCCCACTAACGAGATGACATTGGGGGCTTATAATGTAAAAATATCCAATATTTGTTAATCTTTACATAGCCATTTTGAAATTGAATGTGATATCAATGAAATAAATTTTATTAAGTTATGGAAATAATATCAAATTATACATTGACACAAATTTTAAATATAATTTATCATTATAAATAAATTGGATGAAAATGAATTATTGAATTAAAGTCGTGTATTTTAACATGATAAAAAATGATGTTTCCTGGAAAAAAAATTCCAACAGATTATTTTAATAGTCTAAATAAAAAATTGTGGTTTATTTTATCAAAATAAAAATTTTAATGTTTCTAAAATTAATTTTATTATTTTTAATATAATGATATTAAAAGATTTCATTTGAGAAATAATATTTACAAACATATATTAACATTTCCATAAATTATATATTTCAATATAAATATATATTATTTAAATAAATAAATTACAATAAATAATTTAAACCTGGTTATTAGTAAAATTAAATAAATATATATATATATCTATGTTTAACAGATATGCAATAATTTTCTTCATTGAATAATTATATATATATAATTATTTTTCATCGAAACATCTGTGTTGCGTGTAATGTTTGCAAATTTGATGTTTTGTGTAACGTATACCTATTTACATTTGTGTAATTTATAATGTGTCAGTTCCACATGAAATCAAATTTTTATTTAGTTCATTTAAATACATAAAATAAAATTTAATTTAGTCACGAAAAAATGTCGATAAAAACATTGAGTTTTTTATTCATGACCACTTAAAATGAATTTAACCATCAATCTTAATCACTCAGGTTAAAAAAAATAGGGATACATGAGCTTTATTATATCCTCATGTTCCCATATCGCATCTTCAAGTAGGATATTTCTCCATTAAACATTGACTATTTGAGTGGTCCAGTTTCAAATAACTTTCTCTGTGTGATCCATAATTTCAACAGGTTAGTCTTCAAAAGAAAGGTCATGCACTATAAATATGAACTAAAAGGTATGTATACATGAAGGGTCCGATATGTAATTCTTCTGAAAAGATACATGAGACACATCATGTACTTGAGAGAGATTGGAATAAATTTAAATGCAATAGGTTACAATATTGATATGATAAAAAATCACAATGTGGCTAATATACATAGGGATTAGTTTACCTTTCCTCCAAAATATTCAAACATTCTTCAAGGGTGATATCCATAGAAAAAACTATTCAACATGATGGAATTCTAGATCACACCCTATGTTATTACCATAAATGTTTGGCCGAAATTGAGTATCCTTGATGTGTTGCTGAATGTTTCTAAACTTCTCCACCATTTCATCAACAATATCAGGCCCTTCTAGCTTTATTTCTCAAACATAATCCTATAATATTAATTATTATTTAAGGATGAACATATTTAAAATTATGTGAATAAGTGAGGAAATATATTTTTGTATCATGTGATTGATGAAGACATCTAAAGAACATTAAGGTAATCACCATATCTTGATTTTATAAAGTAGAATGTTTTACTCCATGAAAACAGAAAACATCATAAATGTATATATATGAATTATTATAACGATATAATTATACTCTGAAATTGATGAGGTAGGATGACATTGAAAGTGAATATAATAACACCCATATAACACTAAAACCTTTATAGGTTTTGGGAGGTCCAATTGAAATATCCATAGTTAATTTTTCCCATTTCATTTATTTAATTTTTAATGGATGAAACATCACCTAGGACTTTTTTTCATCCAATATTATATTATTTTCATACTAGGAACTCAGATTAATACACTATAGTATAACTGTTCATTCAGTCCCACATATTGTAATCATTACTCTCTCTATACATCTTGGTATATCTAGGATGAATATAGAATTATGAACTATATACTTCTTTAAATATATCCTTCTCCAAAACTAGTAAGGAAGGAATAAATACACAATTCGTGAACCTTATTATCCTTTTTAGATAATGGATATACTCAGGAACACATCAGAATTTTTTTTAAACACTACATATTTTTTATGGACCTCCTTAATCATTATTTTGATAGAGGGTTGATCATTCATTTGATAATGATATAAAAGTTTCCATTTATTCAGTCTTTCTAAATATACCTATTGAAAATAATTAATTATATGATCATTCATTACCCTCATCATGGATAAGAATGAATGATTCATAATGGATTAGATTTCCCATGTTTTATTTTTATAACATTATTTGAGAAATAACAGGACCAAATGCTGAGACAACATACGATTATGAGGCCCTGTTATTATGTAATAGGTCATGATTTTTGTTATATTTTAATAGAATTCGTGTAAATGTTTTCTAAAAATGATGAAGATATGTTAAACATTTCCCCATATTGTAAATACAATGGTTTCATTGAGCTCTGGGCAGTTTATTTTTCATACCCATGACTTATGTTTAGTCAGTGTAGGTCTTTTGTAGAAAAAACCAAAAAGGAGTTAACTGTAATTAAAATAAATTCATAATTTCTTTTCGAATCCAAATAACTAGAAAATGTAAACATGTATTGGAAATCCAAGACCACTATTGATTTCATAATGGGGTTTTTTTCCATTAGCGAAGCCTAACATAAGCAGGGGCTACTCAACAGTGAAAATTGGTTTTCGGAATGTAACCATACATAAAATATTTCCAATAAAAATTATTAAATTATCAAATAATCATTTATCACAAATATTAATTATGATGGAAAATCATAGAACACCCTTGAGTTCATAATGATATGTTCTCCTTAATGACAAATTATCCTCAACTAGCTCATGTATAGGGAAAAATATATTATTCATTCCTTTTATGAATAATGTAATAAAACATTCTATTTGAAAAATAATATAAAATTTTAGTTTTTTAATTTGAAATTTCAATTTCATGGCAATGTAAAAAATTTACAACCATAAAATAAATAGAATTGTTGATTCATAAATAAAAAAGTGTAATGACGTTGTGATTCAGCATAACATAAATACATAAACATGTGGTATCCATTTAATGGGATTACCTAATATGAGATCATTTTCATGATATAGTATTTCACTGAACCCTTAGAGTTTTGATGTTGGAAAGCGACGATCTATGAACCGTCACCATCAAAAAATTGAGTAACGACGAACGATAGTGGTGAAATCATTACCATTGAGCATTCCATCCTCAAAGTAGGGTATATATTTATTTAAATTTATTTCCACAATTCTATACCTCCACATCAAGGATTAATAATTCGGCTAAAGGAATGATTCTTGGATCATGCTTGCTTAATTATGGATGGTTTTGATTTTGGGAATATCATCGGGAATGTAGATCCATCTTCAACATAAGATTGGTATTGGTCAGGATAAGAGGTTCCTAAATAGAAACATGGATGGATGAAGGACGATGTGAATAAGGCAAAATCATTACTTATTGGTTCTTCATGTTAACATCTTCCACCACCATTAATTGTTTTCGATATATGTTTCAATTAAATGAATGAATGTCCAGAACAATGTGGGGATCGATGGCAGAAGATTGTGGTGGTAATATAAGAATATCATCGTAGGAGGCCACGACAACATGGGGCCATTACACGATCACCACAAAGGCATGAGAGGGATCTTGTGCAGGTGGTACATCGCAATGGTAGAAAAGGTCCATTGAAGGATTTCACAGGTAGATCATAATTGACTTACCTCGATAGTCATGGTAGTGTGGAGGCGACGCGTGCAGAGTTGCATCACGCCAAGAGTCCTCAGCTAGCAGGAAGAGTCATTCTGGAACCGTAATGCCAGCGGTGGGCCACGTTAGATCAACAGAATAGTTTCCTGGATGGGTGTCATGTGGGCCCACGGTCTGCGAGGCTCCATATGGGGTGTGAGAGGCTGCTAATATCACAAATTAGAGATGATGTGTCACCTTCCACTATTATGATCTAGGATAGGTGGAAATGATACCATCATATAGCTCAACATAGAAGAAACCATCCCATTGGAGTGGGACTTACAGGAGAAAGGGAATAAGGATACAAGACAGCTTCTATGGCTGGACCTATGGCATGATGGGATGGCTATATAAGGCCTAATGGGCTTTGTTAGTTGGTCGGGCTAGAGTAGGCTAGGTTGTGTCAGTTCTGAATGGTCCCGTATCCAACTAGTAACTTTTTACTAGGATGGTCATAATATACCAAATGTGTATATTATTGAAGACCAAATAATGATGTTGGGACCTTCACAAAATGGTGTTTATTTTAACATACTACACATTGGTTTTTGAGGATGTTGAGATACAAATGATAACTTGAGGAGTATACTCTCCTAGAATCACGCACACTACAAGCGAGAGTTCTACTTCTGGATGTGATGATAAGGGATTGACGAGTATAACATAGTGTCCCAATAGTCGAACATAACTCAGTGGCCTAGCAGATGAGTTGACATCCATTTCCAATCAGACGTGTGGACCATAGTGGCCTAGTATAAGAGTGAACCTCAGTGGCCCATCAAATGAGATGAACTCAATATCCAAACAGACATCTGGACCTCACTAGCCTAGCAGTTGGTCAAACCTCTATGGCACATTAGACGATCGAACATCAGTGGACCGACATAAATGCGGACCATAGAACCCTATTATATTAGAGAACCATAGTGGCCCAATGGATGTGAGGACCTCAATGTCCCAATAAACATAAGGACCTCAGTGTCCCATCAGACAAGTGAACCATAGTGGCCAGGAGGAACTCCGGGATGAGCATACCCCAGTGGCCCTGCAAACCTCAAAAACAAGCAGACATTAGTGGACCATAATATCATAGTGATTCATCAGGTATGATTCCCTCAGTATTTTAAAATGATAAAAATAATAATGGATGTAGTGTACATTTGGTAGTTCTCAGTGTGTTATCTTTGGTTAGGGCTGAAAATGTGGGGACCTCTTTACGAAGGTCTCTAAAGACATTATAGACTAAGGAGCGAGTCCACTTGGGATTAACTATCCATGGGAAGATTCATGTGACTATGGATTGGTGTTTTTTTCAAACCACTTATATCAGTGAAACTGAATGTCACATGGATGTTTGAGGAGGTATTATGACCAAATTATCTCCCAGATTCTTCTTGGTAATCTTGTTCTACCTGGTTATTATCAATTACCTTCAGGATTTGATTCTACCAAAATCGAGCATGTTATGAGGGGAACCATATGATGGAGATTAGATGAGATGTTTCATCTTGGAATCATTTTTGATTATACCTTTATTATCTTCTTATATTTTTTGTTGACATATAGCTTTGTTGATCTGATTGAACTTTCTTAGTGTTGTTTCCTTTGTGAAAATTTTCATTGTAGTTTTAAGGGTCCCCTAATGAGTATTTCTTTACTCTACCCTGCATGAGATTTGACCAAATGTGTCATGTTTTATATAGGATACTAAAAAAATTGTGGATTCCTAGAGAGAGTAGGTTCATAACCATGACTGGATATTTCGTTGTGTGATCGGACGATCTGAGGTGTTCCGATTGATTCTTTCTAAACCTTCAATACCCTTATTTTCATATTAGAAGTTGTATTTGTCATTAATTTAGAATGGTTTTATTCATTCATGGTTATACATTACTTCATTACATTCTATCGTACTCTATAGTGGGTTGTAGTGGTATGGATTCACTTTCATTACTCTGTGTTTTCAATCTCAAGATACTATGTCTTGGTGTTGTGTACTTTTGTATATGGACATTGGAAAATTCCACAAATTTGGGTGATATTACAACACAACACAAGTCACCTACCATTTTCTTATTTGTGGAGGTCATGGTGTTGTCATGGCATGGGCCCTAGTGGAGGAGTCATGAATGAGTGGTATCAAAGGGTGTAATATCATTATGGGACCGTGTTCTTGTGAGATAAGTTTGGGGGAAAAGTGTTATGTTTTTTCAGATTGTATTTCAAGACTGGGACTCCAATACTTTTGTGGCAGCCAACGTATCCATTCACCATGAATTTGGCCACTATTATACTAACTCATTAAATCATAATCATTAAATATTTAATTATAAAAGAGTGAGAGAAAAATACAGAAATCATAAAACGTAAACTTCACATACAAGCTTCCTAGGGAGGTCTAACTAAATGGTGGTAGATAGAATACTCTCAAATTATATTAACCCCCTCAGTGATAAACAATATGATACTAGAAAGGTAGTAAATTTGGGATCCCTGGGACGATAGGGCTTCTATGTGATTAGCGGCCCAATTATGATATCACTAGGTATGTGACACATTAATATATTGTATAAGTAAACATATGATAATCTATAAAATGATGAATATTGATAGTGGTGTCTCTCCTTTAACTCATAAATAATTATATAGAATAATGGGCTTAATTTCAACATCTTCAAGGCATATGGACTTTTGTATACAAATATCATGCTCTATAAGCATCACTCCCCCTTCTGCCTGTAAGGTGTTCTCGCTACAAATGTGTGCATTAAACACCAAAAATACTCATCCGTGAAAATCATTGACCAAACCCACCATTCATATCCCCATCCACACTGGATCCATCTTTGTTCAACTAGAGCCCATTGTTTGGAGGGAGCCATCAGAAACAATGTACCTATGGTCTATCAAGAGTGTTATTGTCCTAATAATCCACCATCTGCAAAGCCGTGAGAATGGATTTATCCCTCATGTAATAGATCATATGAACCATATCTGGCATCATATTTTTAGTGCGGATTATATGAGTTCTTTAAGTGACTTGGATATCATCAAAACACACCTTGTTTTGTGCTTTCTATAATAACCAACATTCATAGATATACACCAGTGCCCTTTCACTTCTCTCTGAGACTCCCTTCACTACTCCGTGAAACCAGCATTCTAGGTAGGACCCTACAGTACAGTCCTGGTATGACAATGTTGTGTAGCTACCAAAGTAGTTCAATAATGTTCATGTCTAGTCCCCTTTAATGATCTTGTTTCGCATGCTCTCTTTTATGTCAGATCTTCAATAGTGGCAGCATGAGACTAGAGGAATCCCATTTCTACGAATCATATCATCAGCAGGAATAGTGATATTCATTATCTTCCATGAAAAATAGTTGATCTTAGTTAGTATTTTTCACAAAATATCATATAATTCCAACTTTCATGACCACCTTTAGTAATTGTGGCTCTTTGAAAATCATTAGAGTTAAAATTTATCAAAGGGGATGGAGTTAACACACACCAATCTTGATCAAAATTCATTTTGATAAGATTTAATAACTCTTATTTCCCGCAGTTCAGAATAGACTTAATAAACACTGGATGATGGTTGGAATGTTTTAACATGACATCATGCATGTGGCATCAAGGAAATCTCATCGGCTAGCCCACAAAATTGTGATACAAGAATAGAATCTCTCCCGTTCTTATAGTCCACTGTGTGAGATGATGTATTGACATGAGGACGACCGCGAGGTTAGAATAGAAGGGGATATATTTTCAACATAGCTTCATATTAGCTCTACAACAGTTTGATATGGTTCTCCCTCATAGTGTACAATCTCTGAAGTATTTCAATATAATCTTTGTGTGTTTGAATAGAATAAAATCCTATAGACTCATCACATTGATCCCCCATCTAAGACAGGTTACACCATTCATGACAACAAGACCCAATTCTGATTTCCTTCAGAGCGAGAGTCCCAAATAAAACATGAGAAAATCTTTTAAATATTATTCACAAAGTTCATTGTAACATTTATAGTGGAAAACAAATGAACATTAAATTCCACGAACACACTGTTAAGCAGCGTGATCTAGCCTTTGAAGGAAAGATGGAGAATTTTCCAATTAAGGATCTTGCCCGTGATCCTGTTGATAATGTAATAAAAAACACATATGTGGAGCCTCCTTGAAGATAATGGAGAGCCAAATAACTCCATGGGAAATCTACCTATCCATATATCAAGGTTCCGGCTCACTGAGTTAACCACAGTGTCTGCCCATGTATTATATATAAAGAGACTAATTTTAGCCTTTTTTATGTTTTTCCCACCCTAGAAGCAATAGTCCTCAAATATCGTATTGATAGCCCAAAAAAAAATTTCCTCTGCATTCTTTAATATCATAGTGTCGTCTTCTAAAATTACATAGGAGATGTTTGGGATATTATTACTCTTCCAGAAATCAGAGATCTCCCCATTATGTGTGCTCATATTTTTCAGCCTGCTGAGGATGTACTAGGAGATGACGAAAATAGTTGGGGTCAAAAGGGTCCCATTACCATAGAGCTCATATAGATTTAAAATATTATGAAATCCATACAATAAATGATACTAATAGAAATGATGAACTGAAACACCTGAAAACAATATCATAGAACCAAGGGGAAAAACCCATAGCTGAAATTACTTGAAGTATGATGCTCCACTCGATCATGTCATATGACATGTTCATATCCAACATGATAGAAATATTAGAGACACGAAACCTAACATGAATGTCATAGATTATTTATTGTAAAATAGCCATGGCCCCTTGGATGGACCTTCGCTATACGAAAAAATGTTGTTGCAAGGATTCCATTCAAAAAAGGTTAATGTATAGACTTATGTTAAGGAAACTCTCCATAATATAACAAGGGAAATTACACAAGGTCAATAGTCAATTGTGGGATATAGAATATGTTAATTTTTCATTGGAATGATGATGTGATTAATTGAACATGCTACCTGCAGTAGGCTTCCCCTATAGTATAAATCCTGAAATATCATAACCACAAAATTTTAAAGCAATAACCAAGAAGATTTGTAGAACAAACTAGATAAAATGTATGGGTATGGGGAAAATTTAGGGTTCAAGCTTGTCATAGCATAAAAAATTCCATACTCATCACTAATAGTTTCTATAGCCCCATTATACTAATCGGAAACTGAATTCAGAATCACATCCACTGACTCATCATACCCCCTTGTATAACCATATGGAATCCGCAAGTTGGAGATGACCATGTGATCACTTAAATTAATGTGTGAAATTCATCCCCCATCATCACAATATTCTATAAATGTTCTATCATTCATCATCAGATTATGTTCCACATTACACATAGCCTACCTAATGCATGTGTAAAAATAAGTCATCATCCTTTCTCGCTCACACAAACATTTATTTAGGGAAGCATCCGAGGTAATTTTCTCTTCTCTTAGGAGCACCTCATCCAACCAATCCTTCATTATGTCAATATTCTAGAATTCCATCTCATACCACTCTTGATCCAGACTAGATTACAACTTTTCTATCTTGCTCATGGTTTCCTCCAAATCCTGGTCATCCGAAAAGTGGATTCTTTCCCAGGATTGATGGTAACTCATGATGTGAGGTAGTTTACAATTCATCCCAATCCAAGGATTCCATATATAGTGACCTCTCCATGAGGTGTTAACAACTTATTGATTTCATGGTAATGTTTCGCAATACTGATAAAACCAAAAACCCTTGAAGCTCAGCTGAATATAGAGAAGAGTGATCAGCAGTGGGGACTGATCAGAGATACCCCACATCAAATGATTAACCTTAAAATTCGAGTAGGATGAGACAACATGAATATTTTCTAGGTAGCTGTCGTGTCTGCTACATGAACATCTTATTAATCTTTTGTTATTGCACCAAGTAAAATAATCCCCTATGAACCTCATATCCCTTAGATCATTGTGAGCCATAATCCGGGCAGAGTTGACCTTTCATTGAAAATAACCTCTTCCTTTCTTCATAGAAAAATCATCAATTATGTGGAAATATCCTCCAACGCACCAAGGGGTGTCCCCTGGATCAAGTCTATTCAGGCTTAACCAAAGACTCTCTCTTATTTGGATATCTCAGATTCCATAAAAAAACATAGAAAAAATTTATCTTCCTCTATTAGTCACCTTGGTAGTGATAACATGATCATCCTCATAATCATTATCCACCAAAATAAACTTTTTCCGGATCATCCTAATATGTAGATTGAAGGGGCCAGCATCCATACACTAATTATGATTTATCCTTTTTGTAAAATCCTTGATTATGGACCAGTTTTGTTTGTGTTCAATGAATGAAACACAAGAAACCATTTTCCTTTGTATCTCCCTATAAATATAGTCTGTATTGACCCTATCATCAATTCGACAATCATTTCATAGGAATATATTATCATTTTAGTAGAGGGGTCCTTGTTTTTTCCCTAGGTAGATCGAGAAAATCCACGTTGGATGAAGAGGTCTGCCATAGTTTTCTTGATCTAGACATAGTGTAGATACCATATACTTATAATGAGGTATGAGATCATGAAAGAGAGTATATGGATCTAACCAAATAATATTTTTACAATGGATTTCTACGTTGAGTATTCATGGGTGGGATATGGTCTGAATCCAGAATGCTTAGGTGTTAAATACTATGGGAGCTAGATCTAGAGTAATATTTTTGCTACATGTGGTCATGGATAGCCACCATATCTAGTAACATTCTCAGTGCTCAATGGGGCTACGGACATCCAGAAGAAACCAATACGATGTTCCCATAAGAGAAATCATAGGAGAACATCCAACGATATCTTAAGGGACATTGGAATCTATACAACCACAATGGATCAGACAAAAAGTATTGATGAAATGATCCATATCTTGGAACAAACTCTGGATGTTCTTGAAGAGGATTACTTGGCAAAATCAGCACCACATGAAATGTTGGAGAGCATTCTTATTTTGGAAGGGGTGAAAGGGAGAAGACCCCACCGAATGAGACATACCCAAAATGAGGACCCTCTTCTTGTTCATCAACCTCACAAAAAAACTCCTCCTATAATTCTAGAAAAGTGTGTATTAGATAAGAATGAAAATCCATCATCCTGGATATATCCTGACACTGCCTGCTAGATCATTGATTCATGAAAACTAGCACAGAGTGACCTGGGATTTGGATGAAAGAGAAGTACCTTGGGAAAAAAGGAAAGAAAATATCATGATCATAATAATGCACAGTCTTCACACATATAAAGTTTTTTTTGGGGGGGGGGGGGAGGAAATATCAATATAGATACAAAACGAGGGAACCAAGACATCTATGTAGCGCCATGTACGATCATCCATACAATGAAATACACCTAGTGAGTCACCAATAACATTAAGGAATCCACCAATCTATAATGAGAGGGAAATACAAGGGAGGATAAACCAAACCCTGATGCACCTACTCTCCTTGCCCTTGTGTGACACCAAAGACTAATGACAGTGATTAAATCTCCAACATCTTTGGGACTGAGGTGCTATGCACCAAGCATTAACAAAATCCAATTACAAGGAAGAAACAAATCAGAATGAGTTTTGTTTCACCTATGATACAAGGATTTCATTAGTAAAACCTCATGGGTTCACAATGTGGTCGAAAAAAATATAAGATTACACTCAGAATTGAACCACGCAATGAGGATCCTCATGAGACAACCATCAACCTCATTAAAATCTACAACTAGGATATCTAGGTAAATGCAAGATACATCCCACTAGACCGCCATATGGGCTATAGGGACATCTAGAAAGAAAGAGGTGGAGCATAAAAATCTGAAAAATAGACCACATCTTTCTAAGATACCCTATGACAGGGATCCTAGGCCGACGAGCAGAGATAACAGGTGCTTGGAATGGTAGTCGAGCACGAACTAGGGTTGAAATTTAATGCAGCTGAAACCTCCATCTAGGAGTATCCTTAAGGAAAAATCGAAATATATGGGAAAATTTGAAAACCCTGAGGCATGTGTTCAGAATTATTATTGGAGAGTTCCATTTATTCTGACTCAGTACTTGAGAACACTTTTTTTAAGTAAAATAAAGGCACATAAATAATATAGTAATGGTTTTTGTTTTTAATGTCCTTCTTGGGATAGATTAAAATTTAATCTCTTTCAACCTTTATACATATAATTTATCTTAGGATATGTTCATAATTTCAATCATCAAGGTTTCCAGAAATTGATCATGAGTTTGTACCGATTCTGGATGAGCACTTGAAGATGTGATATATTAAAAGAATAGTTCACCATGATGATAATAAGGTGTTAGTTTATCTTGATTTTAAGCTATTCGGCCCGCATTTAGTGGTTTAAGTGGATGCTTCTTTACAGACTAATTCCAATGGCTCCCTTGGTTCTTGATGATGAGGCAAAGTGTTCTAAAATGTTCCATAATAATTAAACGCAACGATCACCCAAGATACATGATCGGTAGGAATTATGGATAGTTGTTGTGCACCATCCATGCTACTATTAAATAAGTGGTGACGAACCATTAATGAAGTGGTAGTTGCAAATGTATACAGATTTAGCTAGAGAAATCTGTGGTTGGAGATCTGGGGAATCAATAGAGGGTGACCTTAATTTTAATGTGTTACCACCACTAGCTCTACATGATCCATAGAAGACTTAGGAATCTAGAGAATAACATAGGATATAGTCATAGGGTATCAAGGAATATGACCCTAGGAAATTAGGGTTGATTTATGATACGATTTGAGTACATCTACATTAGATACAGTATTGGTAGGAACAAATACGAGGGAATTCCTTCTTTCTATATCTTATTTTTAATACCGTGAAGTAACACATAAACATTGACTAGACCATCACATTTAGATACTTCTACTGGAGAAGACACAATGACCACACACTAGTGCCGATAATGTGACCTGACTGTTGGAGGTGAGAGTACTAGTTGCGATCCCTTGTTACTTGCATCAAATACTTAATAAATCATTATTGGTATGGGATAAAGAAGTAGTTCATGGTAATATTGATTGTATTATTCAAAGGATTTAGTAAATCTATGGTGACAGAGCTATATTTATCTTTAATTATCACATGGTAAATTTTTGCAAATCTCGATATACTAATGTAGATGAAGGTGCAACAAATTTCCATTCGGTCGGCTAGTCCGACCTTCATTGTAGTAAATATTTTGTGTCCTCTGTTTCCTGGTGAATGTTGTGTAAAAGTAAGTCATCCTTTTTAGATTTTTTATATTTTCCTCTCTATCGAGTGTTATACATATACATTTTCCACACCCTGGGATTGAATTGATAATTACGCACGTATATCGGATTGCTTCCAAAGAATTTTTTGTGGTGGAGATGTAGATGTGGGGACTTGTATAAAAAGATATTATTAAGACCCATCGTTTCACCATAAGAAACCTTATGTTATCTTTTTTGATGACATCTTAGTGTTTTCAGCTTTTGAGGAGGAGCACACGAGACACCAGAAGGATCGTCCTAGAACAACATCTAGAGCACCAACTATATATAATGTTTTTGAAGTGTCTATATTGAAAGAGAAATACAAATGTAGATTCTTTCCACAAGAATTCATTTCATAGCTACTGAACGATTAATTTGAATGGTTTGCCTCATTGTGGCTATCCTTACGGAGGGTTATAAAGATGTTTATCTTCAGTTGTGGTTTTTTACACATCCAATGATAAATTTGTTGGGGAGGAACATCGTAGTAGTAATTTTTGGGAGGCTTTACATGGTCATCTATTCTTAGTGAATACCCGTTATATAAATTTAAAAGTTGGTGAGCACGTCATCCTTCCCAGTTGATGCACAATAGTAATAATTATGACTTGAGTGTATAGAAGAATCCTGATATATGAGTGGGTTCCAAGGTGTACAATGTTAATGGAGAAACAAGTTTAATATGGTCTTAACTATTTAGATGAAATCTATAATCATTTCTTAATTAGATTCATTAGTTTGTTATTCTCTTTCTTGGAGTACTAGGAAGGAAGTGGGAGGTGATATGGATTGACATCCTTACAAGTTTACCACGTATATATATGAGACATGATACCAACTCGGTGATTGCTGACTGACTCACTGAGTCGACTCACTTCCTTGTTAAATAGAAGTATAGTGAAGTAGATGGTTTGATATTACTCTACATGATATTATAGTTTCATTCCATGTGTTTTCATAGATGAATGTTCCACATCATGATGCCTTTTTTCATCGTAGTCGTGCATGAGATTGAATAGGGCCATTATAGTGTTTGTGTTGGTCAAATAGTAGTGGATATAGAATTAACACACCTATCTAATTTTTTGAGCTTGAAGACGATGAAGACATTTGGTATTTTTTGAAATATACCATGCCATCATTAAGATATCACCTAGATGTGAATTCTAGATATTTGGACTTGGAAGCAGGTTTTCTTTGAGATTCTACACCACCTTTTAGATTTCGAGTAAAGTTGGTTATGTGGTGTGCTGCTTAGTTGTTCCCCAACATATGCACCGGGTGCATGATGTTTTTCATGTGTCATAGATGTGTAGGTACATGCATGAAAAATTGAACATCATAGACTTGGTAAATATGGAAATTGGCAATGGGGTCATGTTTATGGAATTTCCAGTAGAGATTTAGGATCATAAAGAGAAGATCATTCAAGGATGATCGATTCCACGTCTGTGTATTTAGGGGAAGCACAATAATCATCAATAGAGAACATGGGTGATGGATCATCAGGTCCATCCTCAGTACCCCCACTATTTGTTTGTAAAATGATTTACATTTAGAGGATGTTATGCCTTATTGTGGGGAGTGTGTAATTTCTTGAAATTCACTGATTATATTATTAAAAAATTATTTGGAAAATTACTAGACCAGGCAGTAAAACAGGATGAGATTCTAAGGCCCAGTGTGCCTGAAATAGTTTGTTCACATTTTGTTATGTTTTAATACCACACACGCTTGAATTTTCTAGGAATGTGGAATATCTATTAAACTGGTGCCCAGATTAGATATTTGAGGTCACCATCAAACTATGGTTAGTTTTGGTTAGCATAAGTCTTCACTTGAAATACCCAAAAGGAATTAATGATAAATAAAATAATCAAATAAAGTTATTTTATCATCAAATATTTATAACTCATAAATGGTAACTCATATTGGATATTTGACACGACCTATGTGTTCTTATTGGCATGTTTTCCTTAGGAAAATCAAAAATTTGGCTAGTTCAAGCCGACAATGAATTTTTTTTTGGGACGTAACTGTAAATATAATATATAAAATAAAACTTATATTATTTTTTAATTCTCATAACTCATAAACAATAACTTAGATTGAATATATGTGACCACATTTGATTTCATAATGATATTTTCCCCATATAAAGGAATTATTCTTAATCTGAATGTATGATGGAAAATGTGATTAGTTGGTATTTTTAAGAAAAATGTAATTAAAAAATCATAAGGGAAAAAATTAATGTTTTACGTTATTTTATTTGAATTTCTTATTTGACTGCAATGTAACTGCATTGCAAACCAAGCATAACTAAAATTCTATTTCATAAATAAAATCATATATTGATGCTCTGACTCAGCAAAATGATATAATGACTTAGAAAAAAAGAAATAATGAATTGTGATTTGTACATTTAATTGGTTAACTGAATAAGGGATCAATGGACCGATCCAATATTCCATTGAACCCTTGGAGATAAAACATTTCCAAGAAACTGTTGATGAAACAACAACATCAAATGATTGGGAAACGTTGAATGAAAAAGGGTTAATCACAACTAACAAACAAATAAACCTCTAGGTAGGGTTTTTGTTTAATTATTTTTATTCCCAGTTTATAAACCTCCACGATGAGTGTGAATCATTAAATTATTGGAATGATTTACGTATTTTTCATGAAAAATGTTTAATGTGACTGATATATGGATTACCATCTGGAATGTGTATCTATGTTGAACTTATGATTTTATTTGGTCTAGTTTATACATTCATAAACATTAACCCAGATAGATCAAGGCCAATATAGATAAGGCCTGATTCGTCCATAATTATTTTTCATGAGAACCTGTACCACCCATGTTCCTTGATTCAGTAATCTTTTTCACCAAAACAACAGAGAAAAGTATCATTGATCCCAACATGGTGGGCTGTAGCGACAGTAGATGGTCGCGATAATAAAAAGATACTAGGGAAGGTTTCAAGAGTAGTATGGTTTTGTGGATTGATGGAAATTATGACATGTGAGGTGGCACTTTCATGTGGCACCCCAAGATGACAGAGTCAGATGGGTGCTAGAGGCTGCATGTAGCACACAAGTACACCAGCATAACAATGCGCGTGTGGCGAGACACAATGGAGGGAAAATGGCCTACGACATCCACCATGAGTCGTGATAAGATGCTTCAAGTATGAAGCATATGGTGGGGTTGAACCGTGGTGCTAGCGGGATACTATGTCAGGCCGGGAGGTTGGGGCCATTGAGCCTCCGCACTACATAACAACAGTTCAAGCAGGGCTCTGTTTTAATTTGGGAGACCCACGAGCGGTCCATGGAAAGGGAATCGAGATGTTGGGTAGCCTAGTAGGGTTTAACCATAGCCGAATGTTCTTGGTCATGCAGGCCATATTATTCTAACTATTGGGCCTTGGCTTACTAGGTTGGGTCAGGTCGGTTGTTCGGACAGGGGCCAGACCCAACTGATCCATTTTAACTAAAACATTCATTACATCCAAACCATGCATCCATTTGATGGATATTATTCCTAGTTAGGCTCCTCACAATCAGGAGGTAATTTTTATATACTCTATGTGGATTATTTAGGATTTTGAGGTTTGATTGGTGTATTGAGAATTATATTCTTTCAGAGTCATGAAAGATACAGGATGGAATCCTATAGCTTTTTGTGACGATTAGGGTTTGGAGAGAATACATTAATGGCCCTATAGAGGTGAAGACCTCAGTGTACATGATGATAAGAAGAAATCAGGGACTAGTAGATTTTCCATCCTTAGTGTCCTTGAATATGAATAGGCCTCAGTTTCCCAACTGACGTACAGACCTTAGTGGTTGAAAAGACATGCGGACCTCAGGGGCCAAGTAGAAGAGAAGACCTAGTTGGACATTCAGATGTGTAGACCTCATTGGCCCATAATATGAGTGGAACACAGCGGCCCAACATTCTTGGGGAGATCTTTGGCCCCACAGATATGCAGATATTAGTGGCCCAACAAATGAGCAGAACTTAGTGGCCCGATATACCATAGTGACAAAAGGACCTTTGTCACTCAATAGACCTTAGTGACTATAGGACCTCAGTGGATAATAGATTGTAGTGACCCTTTTTGTATGAGTCCCTTATATGTACAATATTTTCATTATTACAAATGATGTAATGTAATTTGGGTAGTTCTCAGTGTGTTCTATTTTGGAAGGGCTGAAAGAAGCGAGACCTCTATGAGATGGTCTTCAATGAATTTATAGCAAAGGAACAGATTCCTCCCTTGACAAGAATGCCCTGTGAAGAATCCTATGACAATGAATAGGCTAGAATATCAATACCTCATTTCATAGAGAGACCATATGTCATTTTAATGCTTCTTGAATTATCAAGATCATATTTTCCCTCGAATATATTTTTGTAAACATGTTCTACGTGGATTCTATAAGATAGTTCAAGGAATAGGATATTACATAATCGAGTGTACTATGAGAGGAACCATATGACTGGGGTTGGATGCGACATTGCATCTTGGAATTATTTATGATTATACCAAGATGTTCATATTATATGTGTTGTCATCATATACCTGTGTTGAGATGACGATACCTTCACAGTGGTGTTTCTTTTTAGTAATATTGCATTGTTGTTTTCAGGGTACCCTGCATAGTATTGTTTTACTCAGCCTACACGGGCTTTTCCCACATATATTGTGTCTCATGAAGATGAATAAATATATTTTTTAGTCCAAAGGAGAGCTGGACAAGGACCATTACTGAACAGTGCTTTGTGAGAGCAGACAAACCATGGTGTTTCAAAATATTCTTGCATTAGCATTAGTGCCCTTATTTGTGGGTCAGACATTGCAGTTGAATTTCTTTTTCTAGGATTTAATTCTGATCCAATTTTACTTTTATTTATTAAATTATGTCATACATTTTTTTGGGTTTTAGTGGTATGCATGCACATTCTAGTTATAGTGCTTTCAATTTTAAGAAAATGTGGCTTGGAGTTTGGTGGATTTGTACATGTTTATTGGAAAATTTATTTTATTAGTTGGATATGCCGACTAAACACTATTATCCAACCCATGTCCTATTGCTGGCAGGATTGGGGTCTTCCTGGAACAAGCCTTGGGGGGGGGGGGTCGGGACATTATCCATCGGAATCAATGCATCGACCATCATATTTTATTTAATGGAGTATGAATTTTTTGAGAAATCATAATCATTTATATACAATAACAATCTTCTATAGAGAATGATCAACTCCTTTGGTGTCAATATATATTTTATAATTTTATGATCAATATATATTTCACATTTTCACCATAAAGATAACTACTCCATACAATTAATGAAATAATTACCCATACTAACTCAAAATCAGGATTTGGGTAAATTTTCTCATGAATCTTCCACTATTTTGAGGCATATGGAATAACCATGTTATTATGTTTAACAAAAAATCCCAATCCTTTATTAGATTCATCACTATAGATCACAACCCTTTTTCATCTATGTGTCAATATATGAATTGCTACACTGAATATCCTTCGGTTAAACACCTTGAAATTTACATCACAATCACCAATATAGAGTAACATGAGACCATTCACAGTTATCCTAGTATGAGGATTATATAGTTTGGAGACATTATCCTCAAACCATTGAAAATATCCTGCAAAACCAATAATTCCCTAGAAATCATTCAACATGGTTGGTTTATACTATCTTTGAATAGCCTCCATCATCGATGAATCTACTGATATACCATCTCTTGATATTATGTGACGCAATAATGAAATCTATTATAACCCAAATTAAAAAATCTGAATTTTTTAATATAATTTATCGTTTATTATGGTATTTAGAAAAATATCAAGTGATCCTAAATATCTATCTTTGAAATTAAATATACATTACTATCATTTATAAAGACAACCATAATCAGATAGTGGAAATATAAAAATAATAAGTTCATTTAATAAATGAAGATAAAAGGGGAGTTGGTAAGATGAAAATGAATGGTAATGTATTCATAATGTCCATTACATGTAAGAAATTTATTATTTGTTATATCCTCTTTCTTCACTACAACTACTGATATATGGATTGAAATACTATCATGTAAATGTATTGAGAAATGTACGGTTACTCAAACAAGTCATTAATATGTGTAGTATGAAAAAAAAATATTGTGATCTGGTCCAACTAAAAATAATAAATACAGAGTCACATTGATTCATCAGTATTTTTTCACAAAAAGGATGGATTCACACCAACGTGACGCACTTTCCCAAATGAATCCATTTTCATGGATTTCATGGAGTTGAATCATAAAATCCTACAACTCAATATCATCCACTATATATGGATTCTTTGAAATATCTATAAAACCATGCATAAGTTCTATTGAGAACTCAACATCTCATTTTAGGGAAGGCTAGAAAATTATTTAGGAATGATATACAAAAAATCATAATATAGGCATATCATCGATGTTGATTTTCTCCCAAACCATTTGAGGTAAAAACAATTTTTAGTGGGAAATAAAACTAACTCCCTAAATGTAATTTCTAAAGGAATTTCCTTCTTATAGTAACATTAATGTATTATCATATGAGAGTTTGAAATAGAAATCATGAAATAACATCCTTTTTAATTTATATATATTTTATTAAAAAAAATCCAATCCATGCAACTGATGATTTAATAACCATCCAATGGAATAATGCAGTTATTTTTATGATGAATATCCACACAATCACTAAACGACGATGAATCATAGACATGATAAGAAATAATCATACCTTTAGGGGTTTTCAATATTGATTCATGGTCTAATTATTATAGTGGAATCATAAAACCATTAAGAAATACATTAGATATGAATGAGGTGAATTATCAACAATAGAATATGACATTTTGAGTTTTATAGTGGATTGATTGTGTAACCTTCAACAAATCGTCATTAGACCCCTCATGGAAAAAAATAATTACTTGAGATTTATAATTTTTCAACGACATAAAAGGAATTGGATTTTGATAATCATTACTAGACCTTGTGTTTGAATAATTGTTCACATAATTCCCATTCTCAATGGAAATCCCTACCACACATAAATCATTTATTTTAACCTTTAGGATTTTTCATCAATTCTGTTTCCCACACACATTGAATAAAAGGTATCTGATTTTATTCTATTTAGGGTTTTACTATTTTCCATTAAAATCTATTTTCATATTCATATCAAAACCATGATATTGTTATGAAAATCCATCCTCTATTTCAATATTTATTGAAAAACACACAATCATGTTGTATCTACTAATGTATTTTATGAACAATGACCATTTGAGACTTTGGTTTAATCTATTTAAGTTTCAATAAAATATAAAATTATTTTTAATGGTAATTCAAAATGCATACATCACACATCTCATTAAATTCGCCTCATTGTTACAAATAGATTGATCATCATATTTCATCAATTCAAGTAAATCATTATCTATAATGGTATAAAGAATCCATATAAGGTAATTATTGAAAAATAAGTTCTCAAACACATCACAATACATGGATTAAATATCATCTTCCTTTATAGAAATCTTAATTACAAACATCCAGTAGTTTTATTCCTTTTAATAGATATAAATACATAATTACATTCTCATGATTCAAACACTAGAAAATGGATAATATTTTATTAGTAGTACTGATCCATTGTTTCGAAAAAAGTGAATGATTTGACCCCTATAATTAAGGTGGATGTTTCTTCATAAATGACTCAACAAATTTTTTTTCTCCATTGTCTATTTCATTTTACAAAATGATTTACCGCTTGAGAAAATAATGTGAGCATGGAAATGTCGTTTTTAAATCCTCTCTCTAGGGAATTCAGTTCCCCAGGAGGAAAATTATTTCATTGTCCATAATCGTCACCATTAATGCAATTTTTTCATGTTTCATCAATTGACAAAAATGATAAAGCATAAAGTGGGAAAAAATATCATAATGAGAAAAAAACATATTCACGAAAAGTCACTTATAAAATATCTATGTTATGACACCTTATATAATAAAATTTAACATTTGTTTTATCATAGTTTATTCATAGACAAAATCCATTTAAATCATTTAGGATAGTTCAGGAATTGTATGTAAATTACAAATGAATATACCCTATGAGTTCCAAAACATGTGTGGAGAAATGCCCTTTTTCGTGTAACAGATTACTCAGAATTATACTTGAGATAAATTTTCAGAGCTATTACCCAAAGATAGATATGTTCTATACCCACATAACCTTGTGGTATCTTTACGTGGTTGAATTTCATGGAAACCACTCTCTCTATCATTTACCAACAATCTTATACATTTTCATGTACGATTTTTATCCTAAAACATATCATTAGGCATGAAATTAGGTTTCTGACTATGGATTTCTCATCCTAGATTCCAAATAATTACTAAAAAATTCCTTTGTTACAATATATAAAGTCCTATTTTTGACATACATTAACATTACATAACATTTATAGAATACATTAAACACTACAATAATTGAAACCCAATAACTATAATAGTATAGTGACTTTAGAAACATGGAATCATACAATGGTATATATCTGAAAAAAATATCCCACACTAGTTTCTTTATTAATTGAATGCTTATTAGAAACAGCAATAATAATTCATTTCTCCATAACCTGGTCAGTGAAACATAAAAATGGGTGAGCTTAATTGGTCAATAAGGGTATCTATGTGAGATATATAAGCATAAAAATGGCAATAATTGTTTGAGAACATGATCATGAAAATATAAGATCATTACCTACATATAAATATCATATAAATGATTCATATCATAACAAATGGCAGTTAATAAGGAATTAATTAATATGTAATAAGGAATATAACCCCTACAAAAATAACCTTGGAATAAAATGTGGGATTATGGAAGATAGATAATCATTTAATATAATTAAAATATTATCCTAGTCATTACTGGACACACCATATTATTAGTATTTGTTAACACCCATACCATCTAGGTTGCTATGTTTCTCATAAATGGACATATTAGTTGAATGAGTTCACTCCTAAAACCATATTTTTTGTCATGGTTCACTCCCATAGAAGTAAAGATAATTAAGGTTCACTCCAATTACAAAATTATTATATCTCATGATATATAAATTATTACCCAATGCATTAGAGGGATATATAGGCCTACTATCTCATAAAGAAACCATACATACTTGTTCTAGAAGGATCAAAAATAATAATATCATCGCCCCTGAAATGAAGTGGTTATGATAAAAATGTAATCATATAAATAATTATTGGAAAATATGTGTTTCGTAATTAATTAATATTAATCACAAAATGTAAATCCATGAATTATTAAAAAGTATATAACCCGTGAATGTTAAACATGTTTCATAAACTTGACGCCCTCAAAACATAATCTATTCAAAAAAAAATATGAATGGAAACATAGAATAAAGTCCCAATGATTCATGTATAACACTAATGAATTTTATCATATATTTTAAATAATTATTAATACTCTTGGAAAATAATTTCTTATGTAAACTATCATTTCTTCATTGAAAAAATAACAGTAAAACTTACCCTATTAGGAAAACCCTCATTCAAGGAAAATATCATTAAAATCATAAAAAGTAAAAATTGAATACAATAAAACATTGATCAAGACATTTTCCCAATAAAATCATCTTCAATGGTAATTTTCATTCAATTTTTAAAATAATATTTTTGAAATAAAACATATTATAGAGAGAAGAGAGAAATATATTATAATATTCCTCAAAAAAATTCATAAATATATAAATTCCAAACATGTGGAAAATTGGAAATGAAAGATTAATATCACATGAAAAAACATATAATATGAAAATACATTAGTGTTATTAATATATTTAGGATATGATTTCATCAATGAAGAAAAATCATTAACTATCTCGAAAAAACAATGATACTTTTTAAATAAACTCTTATCACGTTGTAACATATGATCATAAAATACATGTAAGAAAAGTAAATTTTATTATGATTTAATTATCATGAAAATAAAGATATTAATTATATATAATGCTAAATGGAAATATACATACCTCTATAAACAATTTGGTTCATGAAAATCATGTGTCTCAATGAAGGAAAATTATGACATAACTATTTTACAAATTCAGAAAAATCTGAAACAATAACCACAGGAAATAAATATCATAGAATGGACATGTAAAATATAATATATTTTTGTGTAAGAATCATACTTCCATGTTCAATATACCAACAACACAAAAATAATGGTTTGTCAATACAAAATTTATCTAATTGAAACGAATTTAGATGAAATCCACATACATTGTGTCTTAAATGTAATCACATTTATTAAAACCATAAGTATAAAAACAATAATTTATTAATAAATATCTTAATGAACATATTATCATATATAATACCATATATGGTTTATAATTGAGATTATATTACCCAATTGTTAACAATCTTATGTTAAGGTTTCACTTTAGGGAATATCTGATTTATGCTTCTCATGTGTCTTAATTTGTAATATCAATGTTCATTAATCATATACTGTTATTATATAATTTAAATAATGATATAAATATAATTTATAATCATTTTTTGTGGTGTAATAGTCTTTATAATACATTTTTATGAAATGGAATACACCATTCATGTAGACATTAGTTTGTATGTATGCATGAACTCTATTTCTGTTTAATTGTCTTTTTAAAAATGAAATTAATAGTCACATTTATATATAGACATATCATTATATTATTTTAATTTTTATACCGCATTTATCATATATATTAACCAAACACAAACTTAATACATTTCTTGAATTGACTGAACAAATCGTATCGCTTTGAGTTCGTGGTAGTCCACACTACCTCAAACAAATTTATCATATTATTAAAAAATTGAATGTCAATTTAAATGTGTTTTAAAAGTAATTCATATGAATGCAGATATATCAAAAAAATTCATCACTTATATATAAAAATATTACATCTTAATTTCCACCATGACAGGCGGCAATGGAATAATGAACAGTCATTATTTAGTGAGGTGGCAATTCCCCATATACATAAACATTATGTTCATTACCAAATTGATGTAGGTGTGTGAAAGTATATTTCTAACTTATAAAAACACAAAATCCACATATATTGAGGATATTGGGTCTATTATATAATAATGTAATAAATATAGTGGTGGGTTGGAGGATGAAAAAAATGAAAAGATTTTGGGAGAATATATTACGTCATAATTGGGTAACTCATTTTAGAATGTGACAAATGTTTTCATGGGCTTGATTTTTTCCTCAGGGGAGGGGGTTATATAAAGAAGGAATGGATTAGTTATTTATATTTGGAAGTAAATCCTATGTGGTTTTATAGGTATGTCGAAGAGGAAGATTAGGTCGCCTATAACAGGGAAGGGAAATGAAAATAAATTTTCATTTTTTGAAATCAAGTTATCCATACCATCATTTTTACCCAAAAAATCCTTAATAAAAGAAACTCTTGAATTGAATATTTATTTGTGAATAATCACCCAAAAATATATTTTATATAAATTTCATGTGTTATTTATCTTAAAATTATTTTTAGTGCTTTATTATAAAAATTTTTTCTTGACCATTATAATGAATATTTATCAAATTTATTAATATTTCTATATAAAAAATGAATAATATATTAGAAAATGTTAATTATGATTATTAAAATTAGGTAATACATTTCTCATAATTCTATAAAAAAAATTGGTAGAAATAAATTTAAAATAAATACCACACATAAGATGACACTGTATGTTTTAAATACAAAATGTTGAAATTTTACTAATTTGATATACATAATTTCCAAGTGATCTTGATGTCAATTAACTAAACTGTATTAATTAATAAAAATTTAATATAATTATAATTTAATCCAATTGAAAATATAATTTATTTTTTATAATTAAATTTGAAAAAAAACATCATTCAATTATTATCCGGTATTTTTTACTATTCATCCAAAAATGATGTTTCATAGAAAAATACCAAAACATATCCCAATGATTATTTCAACATTCTAAATTAAAAATTATTTTTATTTTACCAATTATAATTTCATAATTTGTTTAAAATTATTTTTGTTTTGTTCATAGAAGGACATTAAATGTAGTTCATTTGAGAAAATTATATATTTTACATATAAATATTATATGAAAAATTATATCATTCATTATCAGAATTTTTTATGTTTTTATAAAATTTATAAAAAATATTTTAAAAATATTTTTTACTAATCATATTAAAATGTTTAAATGCTAGTTTATAATTAACCCATTTAATTAATTATAACAGTAATATGATGTCTCGATGAAACATCAGTGTTTTGTGTAATGTAATGCAAGTTAGTGTGGCTTGTAAACTATATCTTGTTAGTGTCATGAAATGAATGGAATGTTAGTACAATGTGAAAGGAACATTTGAATTAGTTATTTAAATGGATTTAATGATAATTTAATATAACAGAGAAATAATGTTTCACAAATTCGTTGGGTGTTACAATCAGATCCTAAAAGTCACCGGAGATAAATCATTCCTTTTGCTTTATCATGAAGAATTTAGTAAATATATGTGGATACAAAAACATTGATTGAATAAAATTCATGAATTTTTCTAAAATGACGAGATCTCCTCTACTATTTGTTTAAATGGAAGTTATTTTTTCCATAGCACAAGGGATTCAGGTAATTGATATAGCAAGAATGTCAATGAATAATTAAAATATATGATATCAAGGTGCAGATGATAAAGTAAAAAAATAATCATACATATGATCATTCAATTAGAATTTATGTAATGATGATTTGATTTACATCCACCATGTCTATGTGTGAGAATAATGAAAATTTATATGATGGAGTGAAGAATGGGATGGATTTGAAACTCTATGTATTTTACCATTAGATTGACGATCTATGGATTTGTTTAGAACAAAATGTGGATAGTTTATTAAATCACAAAACTTAATAAGTTGAATCCATTCATTTATTGGAAGATTAAATTTAGGAAATTAATATTTTGGAGAAAATTTTTATAATGATTCAACCTATATATAATTCAAATGATTCAACCCTTGATGAAGTGGGTCTTCAGAAACATTATCAAGATGATTAGAATGTATCCTGGTGTCATATGAAATGTGAGTTAAAATAAAAGTTATATCATGTAAAGTAATCAAAAAAATGGTATTCAAGGCCCATGAGAATATCAATATTTCAAGATAGTGTATTGATAAAGATAATGTTTAAGATGGCCATCATATTCTTTTTTTATGAAATTCATGAGTGGAAAAGGAAAATTTGAATGAATGCTACCTCTGGCCTATATCCTATGCGGTAGAGTTAGACATATATCTTCTTAATACTCAAGGAAAATTAATGATGATGAAATTAAAGCAATAATAATGTAGATTCAACCTAAAATGGTTCCCCGAAATCGAGGGATAAAAAATAAAATGTTGTAATAGGGAAATAATTTTTTCTATAATGATGAATATTATGATATTTAAAATTTTTAGTATGAAGAACCAATTTTGAAATCTAGAACCCATTTCTCTATTTTTAATCCTATTGAAATGTGTAAAACATCAATTGATAAAGCTAGATATAATTAGTTCACATCTGATTCTGATCTCATGTTGGAACATGAGGATTCTCTTTGAGATCGTGAAAATATATCTATGAGAAAAAATTTTGAGATTAATTATGGAAAAATCATGATAATATGTTTATTGTATTTAAGCTAAAAGTTTTTAGATAGAATAAATAGAAAATGAAAATTCAAATACTATTTAATGGACAAATAATTTCATTGAATGGAAGCACTAGAATTAATTAAAAGTAATGGTCATCAATGAACATACATTCAGACTAGTGCTAAAGTCCAAGAATTTTGAATGTATATAATGAAAATATATCACGATATGATGCAAACATGGAACCGTTTTAAAATAATGAGAAACCATTTTCAAATTATTGTCCTTGATATTAAAAGATGTTTATCTATTAGAAAATGATAAGAGTTTTTTCAAAAAAGAGTAGAGAATTGTTTTGGTGATCCTTGATCCACATGTATGGGTAAAAGTCAATTTGGATGTGATGATGAATCAACAAAGGCTATAAAATAGATGATCCAAAATAATGTCAAGCCAAAAAATTTAATATATCATAAAGATAACCCTTATTACAAAAAATAAATCCTCCAATAAAAAAAGTGATGTGAGTTAAAAATTATCCTTATATAACTAGAAATGATCATCGATTAAACTACTTTATGAGATAAAGGGATATTTGGAGTAATGTAAAAGAGAAAAAATTTAATCTTTCGAGATGTTACGTTTTCCTGCTCTTTATTATATAGCATGTCATGCAATGAAGAGGAAAGGAGATATCTAAATGTGGATGCACTTGAAATTAATCAATGGAGAAAGGTATCATATCCTTTATAATATAGATGTAATGTATTCAATTGATAATGAATTAATAATTCTTACTATGGGGAAAATGATATTAATATCATACTAATGAATAATAAGAACAATTCATATAAAACAGAGTGAAAAGTAAATACACAGCATCCATGAGATTTTACTCTCGTAAATTTGTTTCCCCTCTCTAAGAGGAATGTGATTATAGAAACCCCATTCATACTAAAATGAGCGTGTGAAGGCCATATTTTCACTCCAACAACTAAATTATCTCGGGAATGGAATAGATGAAAATTAAAATGGCCACAATTGTAGAAATAGATCTCAAAGCAACAATGAACTGCATAAACTAGATTATTAAAATTGAATTCTCATCCCATATGATAGGAAACACATGTGTCTTTAATATCAATGTTAAAAGGGATTATGGATCGATATATTTTGGAAATTATTGTTCCTTGAATATCAAAGGCAGTGGACTTATAGATCTGGAATATATCATGATTAAGAAAAAATATGTTCAAAACGATGATGGGCAATGTCACAATATTTTATTTGTGATTCAACTCAATAATTTAAGAATGATAATGAAATTTAATCTAATGTATTCCACATTATGTTTTAGGACATAGAATTTATTCATGAAATGATACAAAATAAATTGAAATTAATATCAGGTTTCAGTAATGAGAACATTATTTACCTACCTACTAAAGAAAAAAATAACTCATTGCACCAAAGGTTTTGTCACATCAACTAAAAAAAACATGAAAACAATATCTATACAAATTATAGTACATTATATCCCTAATATTAAGCATGAAAAATCATATAAATGTGATTCCGATTTTTTATAAATGTTGTTCAACATTTCATATCATCCAATGAATAAAAGGGAATCAAGTCTTCCTGATCTCATTCACACCAATGTTTGTGATTAGATACATGTGTCTCGAACATGTATATAATTTTTATTGTTTCTATTTGTTGATGATTATATAATAATTCTTAGTTTTATCATTATACAGAGATGAAAAAATTTATTCATTATACAAAATTGTTTCATGGAATTTGTGGGAATCATATTTGATGGATAATTTCTGTTCTATTATCACATAATGGAGAGGAATTCAAATCTTCTGAATTTGAAAAATAAATGGAAACCATTAAATATGGTATGAGGTAGTTGAACTGAGAACCCAAAATAAAAATTGACATATTTCACATGGTAATATACATGTAATAATATACCTAGAATTATGATAATTGACAGATTTATACCTTATCACTACTAAAAACAGGTTGTTCATTGTTTAATATAAACTCAAAATAGAAAATGGATTTATATGGGAGAAATAATGTCACTATTTTAGTAATGACTTGGAAAGAAGCCCTATCTATAGTTTTTTTGAGTTTTTAGAATGTAATGTTTCATCCAAAACTATGTAGGTAATAATGGATTGTATGGTGATGTTGTAGGTGATTGGATATTCACTACATTTCTAATGAATTTGAATGCCTATATGTGTTTCAATAATCATGTTAAATGAATTTGGGAAATCAATGATGACATGATCTTTGATAAAATAGTAAAAAATACATCGAGGATCTCATAAGTTAATATGATAGAATATGGAGAATGAAGTGTTCGTGGAACTGATTTAAAAGCAGATGTATTTAAAATTTTTAAAAACATTAATGGATCAAAAAATGGGATAAATGATAAGACGAATTGGGTAATGAATCTATTGTACATGAAAGATCATTTAGACCTAAATTACTAATTATAAGAGAAAAAATTTATTAGTCCCATATAATTAGGGATTGGATGACACCCACAATGACTAAGAGAATGAGGAATGAGTCACACTATGTCTTTTAATTAATGGTGGGAAAAAACTCAATTGAAGAAGCAGCGAATGATGAATCAAGGTTTAAATCATGGAATGCTGAACTGGATCAGATTGAAATGAATAATTCATGGAAACATGTTATGATAAATTAACATCACAATTTGAATAGAATGAAGTGAATAATTAAAAATAAACTTGATGAGAATGTAAATGTGATCTCAAATAAAGAACACAAGTTTATAAAGGATACGAACTTATTTATGGAATTTATTTTAAATAATAAATTATTCTTGTTGTGATACATGAATCGAATAGGATTTTATTATCATGGCTCTCCAAAGTGAGTACAATGATCATTAGATATGTTTCAAAAACCTATATTGAATAGATTTTTTGAATAAAATTTTCTATAGAAAAACTAGATGGATTTTAGATTTATATTAATGAAATTAATGGTATAAAATTAACTAATTAATTATATGTTATGAATGAGACAAGTATAGCCTTGTAATATTATTTGTATCTTATATGAATAAACTTCAATTCAAATTAGGAGGTGTCGATCATAATCAATTTGTGATGAATTCACTCAATAATTATTTTATAGTGACTATATACATGGATGATATTATTTATAGAATAGTATGCATGGATTAGTGTAAGAATTTTACAGTCACATGAAATCTAAATTTGAGATTTCTATGATTTAACTCAAACAACATATGTGGAATTAGTTTGTTCAATGGAATGAATACACAATTATTTCTCCAGAAAAATATGATAAATATATTATGAAAAAATTCAAACTGCATGATTCCAAACCAATGTCTACAAAGATTATGTTTGGAAAAAATTGAAAACATAAATATTTGGATTTAATGGACCCCACCAAGTATAAGATAATTATATGGATCCAATTTTTGAAAAATTTAACAAGGGAAATTATCATCTTTCCAAAATTATTTGTTGAAAAATATCAAAGCAATAAAATGGAAGAAAATTTTCACGGTTTAATCAAACCATGAGGTGAATTTAAGTAACAATAAATTATTTCATATATTTTAATACAAGATGTGATAATGAATTATAATCATTTTATAATGTTGAATATGCTAGTGATGTGGAGGATATGAATTCCATATGTTGTGGGGAAATATTAACATGAAATAAATGTGTGGTTTGGATGAGGAAAAATCAAAAGTGCACTTCCCTTAGTACAAATTATGTAGAATATATATATCTTATAAAAAGGCTTCACTTAGCTATAACAGATGAATAAACAACAGATTAATATAAGTGATGAAAATAGGTTGAGGATTCTGATTTAGAGTGACAATAAGATCACAATTGATCTCCTAATTAACATTGTGTAGAACTCTCCTGAAAAATATATTTAGAAGAGAGATCATTTAATGAGGAAACTTTTGAACAATTTTTGATTAATGTGGAACATTATAAAAATAATGACCAAGTTGATTCCATTTTTACCTAGACATTAGAATCAAATTTTACCAAAAGACAGTGGTTGAACAATGGTTTTCTTCCAAGTACATGTTCATGAAGATGTTAGGAATGTTATTTCATCCCTATTTTAATTAACTATTTTAATTAGTTTATTGATGTGATGCATGTTTATAAGGGAGATATCATCCATAAGGAGTTTTGTTGTGATATAAATGTAAAAAATATAGATTCACTGGGTTTATATCAAAAGGGGGAGAAAATGAAATTTTTTTGAAAATTTTATAAATTTTGTGAATAAGAAATTGCTTTTTTGAGGAATCGGATAGATCATAGCTTAGAAATCACAATGGATTCCAAAACAAAAAAACCCAATGCATTATTTTCCTAATTTTATCTATATAGATATTTTATCAGATAGAAATAGTTTGATGGACTACTTTTCTCTCATGTAACATGTCTTTTTAGTTTCTGGTTCATTATAGAATTAATATAATAATTTGAAACAATACCAAAGGGGGATATTGTTGGATCCATGGACTTTCATAGATATAATTTGTGTCATGTATGTGTTTGTTCTTAGTTTATACAAGGTATTTCACATTGTCTTCATGGAATGTGTCATTATTATACAAGATTACATTAATGTTCTAGATGGTGTTGTCTCCAATGTTTTTCATAAATTTTGGGTAAAAAATATAGGGAATGGAGACAGGAATTTTTTGAGGATGTATGTTTCATCCAAGGATGATGGAGTATATAAATGTTTCATGTAAGATATGTTTAAATATTTTCTCATCAGAATATAGATTTTTAATAAATAATGTGAATACATATTTCCATGTGAAATACATTCTTCATTACAAAATGATTTACATAGAAATCAAATTGCAAAAAATAATCTTATGTGGAAAATAATATTTCGAACTAGAGTTGTATGTGTGGAAAATTTTCATATAGACTCTTGGAGAATTGAAAATTCCTGAGGATATAGAAAAATATGAAATTGAATGAATTAGACATAAAAATCATATGATATGTCAATTTCATACATATGTGTCTCTGGGATGGTTCTAAAACAACTTGCATGCAAGGATGTCCACGAGTAAAAGTTCACTGTTATCCAATTGAAATGTTGGAACTTTTTTTTCAAAAACAAAATTATCGGTTTTCTACCCAATATAAGAGTTACCTGAAAAACAATTATGCATTGAAAATAATTCATGCATTATTTTCATTTTTCAATATATTTCATGTGGATTATGTTGTGGAGTTGAATGAAAGGGAAATGGTCCTGTGAAATGGAATTTTCACAATAAACCTAAGACATTCATTTAATAAAAATTGTTGGGTGAAAGAGTTGAGATGAGGTTTTTTAGTTTTTTAATATCTCATTTGTTTGATGTGTTCATTCAAGGGAATTATTTTTTTATTCTTCATGTGAATGATTTATATATAATAAATTTCTATATTACATGTTTAACAACATTCTACCAACGTGGGGACATGATCCTTTAATTTTTAAGAAGAAGCTAACACCATTATTCACACCTCCAAATTTAGGCTTTTACGAGGACTTCCAATATTGTGAATGACAACACATATTATGTGTATTTTATGTACATGTCATGTAAACTGTATTTAATATATATTGGAAGTCATCAAACATAGATTTAATAATGAATATTTAATCCCAGTAACATTTTCCTAAATGAATCGTCCCAAATGATACATATTGAATGGTGAATATCTCAAGGACTAGGAGAAGGATGTGAGTATAGAATATCGATTGAATGCCTCATGTGAGGGATATTGGGAGATATAACACATGTGGATTTTTTCAAGTTTGAGGGGAAGAGCTTATCCCATGCTACTGGCTAGGGTGGAAGGTTGGGTGTATTCTCAGGTAGTAGGATATGGGTTGGGGTGGGGTGTCTATGGTGGGTAGTGTGCATTTAACATAGGCTGATGCACTATTTTAGTGTGAACATCTATCTACTATTTAGTATAGCATAGTAAGAAAAAAATTTTGTTGGTGGAACAATGTTTAATAATACTATTTATCTCATTTATTTGTAGGAAGTTATTTTTTGAAAATATAATATACTCCTAGTATTTTTTTCTCCTGAATAATAGTGAAATTATACCAGTATTGGGATGTTGGGATAATAAAAAAAACACTTAAATCACTATGTCATCTGATAACGTCATCATGATTTTTCTTGTTCCATTTTATTTATTTTATTGATCAGAAATCATATTTTTTTTCATTACAACTCGTAGTTTTTATGCAGTTATAACCATTTCCAATATTAGGAATTTATGTTCACAGTAGAATGCTATATTCAGAAATTGAATATTTTTGTATCCTAACAATTTAGAGAGACACATTATTCAATACATAGCAATATGAAACACACCTAATTATTAATTTACAATATTCAGACAATTATATATATTTTATGTAATATTTATACAATTAAAAATTTCAATATTACTTACAGATTCACATTCACATGAGATATTGATAAAATAACTCACATATTAAACAAAATTTCTTAAATTCAACTATGGAATCCGACATTTTAATTAATGAATAATCTTCTATTTATGAGTCTCATATTCTATATTAATTTGATAATATACATTAATAATAATAATTACTAGAAAAATCATTTCCTCAAATGGATTCCTTCATGATGAACAATAGAAGAAAAACAAACTTGACACACATGATATTTTTTCATCATAATAACATGTAATATGGAATAAAAAATTGATATTAAAATAAATATTTCAACTAGAAATCATTCCTTTTAATATCAAGTTTTATGTGGATTTATATTCATTCAATAAAATCATTGTCCCATGTTTGTAATGATGTGGTGAGACATGTTTTTCCTTCCAAATCACATTAAATCTATAGAACCACCTAATTTAAATAGTTCTATATATTCAATGAAAGTCTCAACCATTTATCCTAATTTTTTTGAAAATATAATTTGTTGACAAAAAGCTATGAATTTCTTCTAGATATAGATCTTTTCAGGACATGCACATTGTTACTGTAACATAATAAAAGAAATATCAATACAATATTCTATATGAATTCATTTATGAGAATTATTATTACTTTAAAATGGAATTAGTTATGTTAAAAATCGGTTAATTAGTTTATGTCCCAACTCACATATTCACATATCATTATCGTGCTAGAACCAGTGAAGGGTTATGTCATGTATTGTGATTGGCCTATATTAGGATGGGGTTGTCTTCCTTTCCAAGGAGACCCTATCACATCCAATGACTCAAATAAATTTTAGTTTAAAGAAATAAATTTTCTACCTCAAATTTATGGTGTGCCACAAATTATATATATGGATCAAAGCCTCTTTGATAAAATGTTTACTCTCTTCATCAATTATAAGTGCTTGAAGTATATAATTTTACATAGGTATTAAAACCATAGGAAATTTTAATTGATGGGGTATCCACATATATGAGAATTTGACATGGTTTATACACATGTGAATGATAATTTATTTTCTAGTGGGTTGGGTAAAAAATTATATAACATAGTGGATAGGGAGGATCATTACTACAAAGGCTCAAGAAACATACTAACAGATGAAAGTGAATTCAATGTGATTATATTGATAGATTATATTAGAATCATTTTTATTCACAACAATATCAACAATTAACTATTACATCTACCTTAATCTATGTATTTTGTAATAATACATTTTTTATCTTTATATTCTAGGATTCTCTATTTTTTTAGTTCATAAATATTAATTTCTCATCACTATTATTTTTTGTTTGTAACATTACATGAGAAATATTATAAATAATCTATTATTCAATAAAATATGTTATTATATTAAATTTTCATCTAGTTTCATAATATAATTTTAATAAAAAAATTATTTCATTTTTTTTAATTTTTTTTGTTTGAAATAATTTTATTAAATTTTATTCCCCTATCAATTAATAATCCATAATAATTATTGAGAAAATTGATATATTATTGGAAATTTGTTTTGGTAAAAATGAAATATACAATAGAAATTGAATTTTATATTGGTATTTTCCTTGTTCATTGAAAATTTCAATTTATTCTAACATTATAGTGAAAAATATGGGTTTTGCGAAAAAGTGAAAAAATATGATTTGATTGTAATTAATTATGATAGTTTACATGTCCACACATGATGGAAATTACATTTTATGGTGTAGTTTCAAATTTACTGAACTAATTTATGGTATTTTTTATTAGTTAATTCTCTACATAAGTTCAAAAAAGGATGTAAGAATCCGGGAATAGAAGCTGGAGAAGTATATCTATATAGTGTAATCATACTCCTTTTACTAATTCCAATCAAAATCATCATGAATTTCATTATGATCTGATTATTGTGTATGGAAACACATCCTTGGAAGTAATCTTATTTTATGCCCCATCAGTAGCTCAATACGAAAATATTGGTTTTTTCTTCTTCCTCCATTGTAAAATTTTTCACATTAAAAAAAAGAATTAATAATTTTATATTTTCAAGAAAAATTGATCAGAATATTCATCACCATTGTGGGAATATTGTTATAATTTTAGTGATTAATAATAGTCAATATTAGTATATTTACTCATATTTTCATTTTCTATATTAATACATTTAAAAGAATATGAATATCAGTAGTTCTTGTATTAATTTTATAGTGGTTAGACCGGAGATATTTTTTTTTGAAGTTGAACCTAAAATTAGATTTTTTTTCTTATTAAGTATTTTATTATTTTATTTATATCATGTTCATTCTATACATATATGTTAAAGGGGACTCGCTAACCGATGAAGTGATCCAGTGGTGGATGCTACCTCATAAACACTGTATTCCATCCCAAGAACATTTTTAATTACATGAAATGATTCAATACACAAACATAAATAAATGGAGACCTGTATCATGAAACAAGGAAGTAACAGTTTTTTCATAGATGTCTGCTTCCATCAATAATCTTGGTTTTATAGTGAGACTGAGTATCATTAGTGTGAGGAATACATCGTATGTTTTCAGAGTAATGTTGAATTGGATCCTCAATAGAGGAAACCAAAACATATTCAAAAATTCGATTCATGATAATGAATAATACTTCCAAAAACTTCTTACACTATGATGAAATCTACCTTGGTTGTCGACTTCCAAATAGTGTACACATTGCAACACCACAAACCAATGGATGATCCTCTAAGATATAACTTGAAATCAGATTGACATCTTATATAATATTTATCAATTTGGAGACTATAATTTGTCTATCCCTTTAAAATGATATCATACCTATATTAATAGTATAGGAATATTACATTAATTATTGTAATGTACTCCAATATTTTATTTACAACAACACACTATCTCATGAAGAATGTTGGGTATCAGCGTATCCTAGAGCATAAGAATGATTAGGTAAAATATAGATTATTATATAAATGAAACATCTTAGGTTGGATATAAAAGTAATCATATCAATAATTTTTATAGTTTTGGATCGTCGATCTCCCTTGGATTCATGGGGTAATGCAATGGGAAGAATTCGTATTGGAGTTATCCATACTAAACCTCTTGAGAACATTTCCATTATATATTTTTTGAATCAGTCCAAAAAAACATTTTTATACACCAATATGTATCATTATACCCAATGTGTAAACTTTTTATAAGTTCTTTTTCATTAAAAAACATTTAAAAACACATATTAAATAATTTTATTTTTGGAAATAATTTTTAATAAGTAGTATATCATCAACATAAAACACTAAAAAACAGTGATGCATCGATTAAACTTCTTATATAAAGCAAAATAATCTGTGTTTTTATAAAATATATAACATTTATAACATCATAAGACAATATATTCCGACATCAAGATGCATGCTTTAATTAATAAATGATCAATTTGAACTAATAATACATAATAATTAAATTTGAAACATTTAATATTTTATTTTATAAGTTATATATATTCAAATAAATTTATGTTATAGAAATTGATTCTGAAATCCATTTTATATATCATATAATCACAATGAAATTTCACATAATATATTAATTGGAATTATTTTTTCACATAAAAACAATAAAACATTATAAAAACAAACATCTTGTTTAAAAAATCAATTAATGAAAACAAAATAATAAAAAATCATAAAATAATATGATTATTTCTATAAAATTATAGAAGACAATAAAAATTATAATTATCATAAACACATAAAACTAATCAAAAAAATTAAAATATTGTGAAAGCATTCTCAAATGTAAAAAAACATTAATTGTAATTTTAAATATAAAATTGAAATATAAGAATTCAATATCTCAAAAAACATTACAAATTTCCTATAATATACGACGAATAATAATGTAAATTAAGAGTTTTATAAAAAGATATTGCATTGTTGATAAACCATATTTTGAAAAATATAGATTTCAATATTCATATATAACTTCTATTAATGAGGATAAGATGATAAAATATATTTTAGGATTAATGAATAGTATACTTGAACAATTTACATATGCTTTTTCTATGTGATTCAAAATGACATGACATGAGGCCTGGAGGCCAAACCCAATATGATTGTAAATTGAGTGTTCCACCTTATGTCCTCCACTAGTAGTTCGACAGTAGGTTAATTGACACATGTTGTCATATCAAAAAACATGATGGATATGATCCTACTTCATTCAAAAATGAAAACATCATCAATGTATAACCTAACATGAATCAATTAAAATATATTTTTATATAATAAACTAAAAGATACAAAATGAATGAATGATACATTTTGAATAAATATAACCCCACGTGTGTAATATATAAAGGTTATATATAAATGAAATGTCACTAAATCTTTAGATGATAGATTCTAGAGAACTCCCTCCATATGTGACTACACCTAGATTGGCCTCCTACTACCACGGACACTACCTCCATCAGAAGTCTTCATACTTCATCACGCATCACCATGTTTCACCGGAAATTATCATTGATGTAATACCATCTTATCTTTTATCAACACCACCACATATATAATTCATTTTTCGTTCAAGAAAACCTATGTTGTATCATATCCTATCATACTGTTAAAACATTGAACAATGAGATCAATGATATAACTATTCTACGATGCATCCCAAATTTAACCATGGAGCACCTACAGAGTCACAATTATCAAATAGCATTAATCAACAAACCTCTAACATCTATGAATTTTCAAATGAATATTAAAATGGTTTTATAGTCATTGAATTAAAAATTTTATCCAATGAAATACCACCATTTTCATTCATACCATCGATACATTTCTTCCATTCTAGAAACACATAGGAGAACCAGTGCCTCTCTCTGGAATAGATCTGATTCATGGTGGTAATAAGCCCTAATATTATAAAAACCCATGTTTGTTGAAAATGTGATTATTCCAAACATCTGAATTATCACCCACTCTGTATAGGAATGTTTCATGAGAAATCAGTACAAATATCTATAAATATGAACTAGCCAAACTATCAACCCACACAATTTTTTTGGAATTAAAATGGGGAAAAACCCTTTTTGGAAGAACTCTCACTCATTGGACTAATGAACATATATATAGAGGACCTTCACCACGGAATAAGAAACCTTGTATAAGGGGTTATCGATCCTTATTCCTAGCATGTGGTGGACGTACAAATAAAACAAACCAATGGAGAACTGAATCCATTCAAATTTTGAAGACCCTCCCCAAATGTATATTGGGAGGGGTTTTAATAAACTCCACATTAGAAAAGTGGGGTTTCCATTCAAATTAATTCTTCTAGGGTTTTACTATCTCTTTGAATGATCTGAACATCATCCCCAAAACCCCATAATCATACCTACCAAGTTTGATTCTAAAAATACTTATTTGTCACTGAAAATTTACGAAGATAGGTTAATAGAAAACATCCCTTATCATCAATACCAAAAAATATTTTGGATAGGTTATTTATAATCCTATATCGTACATACGACAATCAAATCATTGAATTCTCACCACAAATGTGATGGGTGGACTTCTTTGGACCCTTATGGGTGATGCATTGCACATCCATTGTAGGCTATATAGGTGTATGGACCCCACATATACCAATATTACTCTACTAGGATGTTTAGAGAAGTCATTCTAAACTGACTGACATGTTGGGTGATTCCCATGGACCCTTGGTTTAGTTGTCCCGACTGGATGACTAAGGCTACCTGAGCCATTAATGTCTAGTCATGAAAAAGGAATCCCCTAAAATATAATACATAAAAATGATATAAAATATTATTTTAATTTTAATATATCTCTTTTTCATGATTTGTAACTATATTAATTCTATGATGGATCAGCCTAACTATATACACCTCCCATAAAAATCACCAAACCCAACAAATGAATTTTCCAAATATTACTACTTGGTTAAATATATCATTTTACAACTACAATTTGGTTATAAAAACGAAACCCAAAAATAGCTACTTATCAATCATAGTGTTTCTCCGTCACTGCACAACCCCCCCCCCTTATTCAAACCCAAATTTTGAATTTTTATCAACTTGGCCACGAATTCTAAAAAATCCTCATATATATTGGACATTCCTATGATTTCATGGTTTATATATGTCTTCAATATGTTATTTCTTTAGTGTGAGATAATAAAATTTACGAGGGTGTGTTTCCCTAATCATTTATGGATCAAATAATTGAAATGAATTTTAATGAATAATTTTTTATAAAATTCAGGAACATAGATTGATGTATAATGAATTACATATTGAGAAATTAATTTACCACAACTATTGATTTAAATGTGTTTACATTGATATAATAATTATTTTTCATGTTTCAAAAATTAATATGTTGAATGGGAAAATTCTATATGTTGATATTTTTTTGTATTATGTCTTGTTTTTGGATATAATAGAATTTGTTTATGTAATGTTTTTGTCTGTAAAGGATTATTGATATAACATGATTCAATGATGTAATATTTGGATGATTTTTGGGATATAGTGTTAGTATGTTTTTATAACTACGTGGTTTTGTTTGTGATTTTGTGATAATGGGATGATTCACATAGGTTGACATATGGGATTGGATGTTGCATGTTGATATGATGGTGCTGCATGACACATGATGGGAGATCAACATTATAATTCTTCTTTAATATTTTGATGTTTTAGACTTAATGTTAGAAATTGTGATGTGTTATGATTACGATGATGTTAAATTTATGGTCTCCATCTCATAATATTATATACCCTCTTAATTTATAAGTTCCATTTCTTACTTATGATACACCATAGTTTAATTTAATAAGATTATATGACTATTGTTGAATTTTATGTAATTTATTTTGTTCCCAATAAATTAATCAAACAATTTCTATTAGTAGTTTTCATACATATGTATATCCTAAAACCTTTATACTACATTGATGGAGATGATTTCATTGATTTCACACCAATCCATTGTATGTTCATTATTTTCATGGATAGTCTGAGGAACATTTTATCTTTTTTTGGTATAATAGGTATAATTTAATAATTATATAAAGATTTTAACATCAATTATTCAATGTATTATTATAGTAGTTTTATGTCAGGTAAGAAAAAAATTTGTAATGGAATCATATATCTTCCCTAATGTTAACTTGTGGTTAGTGATTTGATGTTTTGTTTGGTTTTTTTATAATTTAGAGGTAATAAAATCTAATTCTTTTGATAGGTATCCTTGCACTTTTTTTTCAACTTGTGATGTATTGGTGGAATTATTTATGAGAAAAATAAATAACCTCTACCTACCTAGGAGGGGATTTAGTAGGCATTAAATTTTTTTGGTGGAAACCCAAAACTAAATTTTCTAATAGTGACTTGGTCTACACTAATCAATTTTAATACTCATTGACAAAATATTAATATACTAAAAACCAGAACATAAACCACATACATCCATCTCTATTCTCCCATTTTTTAATTAATATTATTTTTATATTTAACCATAGATGTTAGATGGGATAAGCATTGATGAAACACCACAATATCCATTCCCTTCTTCAACTGTTGTCCTGTATAAAATGATGGAGAGATTAAGAGAAAATGGTTATCGTATTTTTATATAAAATATTAAAAATTGATGGTAGAATACTTGTGAACATAATATAACTATATAAATAAAATCATATATTCGTTCACCCAGTTTCCAATCAAATTAGTCATTATAAAAATTTACTTTGTCTATATAATAGTTGAATAAGGTTATTATATAATTCAACACCAAAACTAATTATGATTCACATGGAAATGAATGAATATATGTTAGGATTAAATGATTATAATTCAGTTAAAATTTAATAATAATATAAATAATATCGAATAGTATTCTGTAATAAAATCTGATTCGTATAAAACCTATAATATTCTTGATTAAATATGGATTCTAGAAAAGGCAAAAAATATAAATAGATGTAGTAGATTATCCATTTGAAGGTGGATCTAAATTCAGATTAACTATTTTGTTTGTATTTGTGTCTCTAATATTAGGATCTAAATTCAAACCAATGGTTATATTAATAGATTGTATACTATAACATCATATAATCACACATAAATGAAAAATTATAGCCTCAAGTGAAAATCCATGTGTATTTAAGAAATAAGATTTTCCATCGAAACATCAAATATAATATAACTAAATCATAAATTATATAATTATTTTAATAAAATATTCATGAATTATAAAATCATCTAAGTAATTGTTACTTATAAAATTATATAGAATATAAAGAATCAAAAAGCAGTTCATAGGTTTTATATTCACTCGCCTATTTTTTATCTTCCATAAGCCACAATAACTACTGAACATATCGATGTTTCTAAAATAATACTTCCAAATATGACTAATCATAATGCCACTAAAATCTTATGAACATATAATAAAAATATGAATTATGTGTAATTAATTAATAATTATGTTAACTCGAGGTTTCTACATTACCATTATGGAATTTCTCACCGAGTATTGCTATAACATGACAATATATAACATATAAAAAAGTGTTTTATTTCATTAAATGTATACAAAAATAGATTACGAATTTATTAATAGTAAATATTATTCATAATAGTGAAACAATATGCACCACAAAAATATATATATTTATAGTGGAAGGACAATCGACCATATATTAAAAATTGTCATTTATAAAATAGAAAACAACACATCAATGAAATATTTTGATTTATTGTTAAAAAGACCACTTTTATTAAATGGTGGAATGAAGAAAGAACATTTTCTAAAAATTAAAATTGGGTTGATAACTTACAAATGAACGTGGTTATTTAAATATAATTCAAATGAATAATTAAATGAAATTATTTACACAAATCCAAAAAATTATAAAATCCATTACATCTAATATATAACAAATTTTTATAAAAAAATAAAATTAACCATATATGGATTATTATCTATTTATTGATATTCATATTAAATGTTGTAAAATTTGGGAAATGTTTTCTAATGTTGAGAAACACATGGAATATTTTAATATATCATAGTGAATGATCAATCCTTAAAAACATATAAAAAGTGATTAGTACCATGATCCTCAATGAATCTGATGTGTATCCATTATTAATTGGCATGATATTAGACAATTATATAATGTTTATATAATTACATGTGGTTTAGGTCCTATTGAAAAATCATATGAAATATAATAAATATAAGGCCCCAACCTTAAACCTTACTTAATCTTGAGTTATTACAAGATTACACATTGGGGATCCATTCAGGTTTAGAGTTTTAGAGAATTAGGACATAACTATTACATCTCAAAGATTACAAAGTAGACACATCTACACAGCTTCCATTTTTTTCCACAAAATAAAAACTTTTTTGGTAAAAGAGTCATGTCTAGTTCCTTGTTTTAGACAGCCTGACATTTCCTTGATCCCATCCTTGACCCTATTCAACTTTTTGTCATGTGAATAACATTTAAAAAAAACATGGGATAAGCATAAAAATCACAGTAAGGGTTATAGAAATATAGAAGGGAAACATGGGTTCATATATATATATAAATGAAATCATACTTTACCCATAAAACATAAGCACTTTAACATGACACATCAAATCATGAATAAATCATAGAAATTATAAGACATAAAAGGTAACTTGAGGCATTCATAACATTCTTACGTAGGGAGTAACCCTATTGGTTACATTTTGAATACCCACCACAGTATATTCCCTAAATCTGTTCGGAGAAACCATAACGTTTCACTCCTTCACATTACCCAATGCATTGGAGAGGTATATCCGGCTCACCTGCCCTTAGTTTATCAAGGATCCACCCGTCTTCATAATAATTCCCAAGAACCATAACATAATCTTATCACATCAAACATGCAAAAAGAAAACATAACATTTCCACCTTTATATAACAAGATATCAATACAAAACATTGATATAAAAACATTATGAAAACCATTTTAAATACCAAAATAAAATATAAGGAAAACATGGTATTTTATTTTTCTTTTAAAAAGAGGGTATGGCTTGTAGAGGAAGTAGAAATTCAAATAATGGTCACGACGGTGGAGAATTCATTGTCGCTGCATACTTATGACAAAAACTTTCCCTTTTGTCTTTTAGTAAACGCTTCGGATAAAAAAGATTCCTTTTGAATAAATGTAAAAGTAAAAGGGGTTTATAAACCGTATAAAATAATGTTTTGTATAAAATAATATATGCTTCAATGAATGGATATTGAGACGAAGTCCCATACAAAGGTGATATCCTTTGATTAAGGATAAATCAGTTACATAATTATGTGTGAAAAATGAATACAAGAAAAATAAGTGTGTATTACATGTATAAAAATAAGAAGACATTCACACATAATCATATAATTACAAATTGAAGGTGTACAAGTTTATCCCAAAAAATCAAAATTGGGTTAAGAAGTTCCCTTTCAAAAATTCGACAGCCTAACGGCATCACTTCCAAATTCAGAAAAAGAGTTGATGAGAGATAAAAAGGGTATCTCATCACTTGGTCATAAAATTTACATCAATAAGGATATATAATAACATATCACAACATAATAGTATGTGAATTAAAAGACATAAAAAAATAAGTCTTTTAAAAAGAGGAGGGTGAAAGGATCCCTTACCGACATGGGTAATTTTCAAAATGTACACCCCATTGAAGAAGGGTCATACAATGAATATGTAAATACCCATAAATGAAATTATATTACAAAAAGAGTATAATAATTGGAATTACATACACCAATCAATGGAATTGATGGAAAATGTAGCATAAATCTCACGGGACTAAAAGCGAGATGAAAAATCCCTTACGAAAACTCGGCAGCCTAACGACTCCACTTAAAACATCCAAAATGGATTGATAAGAGAAAATAGGGTCTCTCATAATATGAACATAAAAATTAAAGTAAGAATAATTAAAAATAACATCCCAATAATAAGAAATATTAGCTTAAAAGTAATGACATAAAAGAGTGTACTTAAAAAGAAAGGGAGGAGTAGGATCCCTTACCTCAGGTCCGACTTGACTATATCATTCTTTAATCTCATGAATAATAAGCTTGAGTTAATTTCTAAATCCTGAAGAACCTTTTCAAGTTCATTATTCCTTTTATATTACTTATTACTATTTCATGAACACTATGTTATTATTTAAGCTAATAACGGTCGTTTTAACGATCACTGGTACTTCAGTCAAAAATAAACTCCTTATAATTACAAGTTGTTCATGTGGTAAAATATACATTATTTCAAGAATTTTATTCATTATTTAGATATCATATATATCATATATATTCATTATATTCATGCATTTACAATATTACATAATATTTAGACTTAAGAAATGAAATGCACCGTTCATGGAGACAGTAAGCCGTACGTACGCATGAATGCTACTTCCATTTATATTTCATATTTAATGGAATTGAAACATAATGATACATAATATTATTTTAATTCTAGTATGGTATCATATATAATGTCATTAAATATATCCTTTATATGTACCAAATATGGTATTAACGAATCAAATCACTTTGAGGGTGCGGTAGTCCGCACTTCCTAAAATGAAGATATCACGTATACCCATAACGGAAGTCATAAAGGTAAGCCAAAAATGAAAAATACAGATGATTAAGGAAAAAATAACCATATTATATATCATATATAAATGTAGTGAAACCATAATGGCCACCATGAAAGGTCTTAAAATAATATTGAACAATCATCGTTTCGTGAGGCAGAAAATCGCCATCCACGGAAACAGTATGTTCTTTAACCATTAGATGTATGTGTGTGAAAGTGTATCTTGAATCATCCATATAAAAACATCCTAGTATATTGAAGATACTGGAGTTTTTAACAAATAAGTGAATAAAAAGAGTTTTGGTGGTTGAAGAAGAAAAATAAAATAAAAGGACTCAAGTGAAGACATTACCATAAAATCGGGTAACTCCCTTTGGTTTGAGCTCAAAGGCTTCCTTGGAAAGACTTCTGACCAATGTGAGGCTTCTAAGAGTTATATAGGGATGTGTAGAGGAACTATTGTCGGGTTTTGGCCAAGCCAAAGGCTTTGGAAGTGTGGGTAAGGAGGTAGAGGTGGGGGCCTTTTATAAGAGGAGGGGAGGGGCACTCTTGGAAAGTAAGGAAATGTTACTTTATTTTAGAATGAGTTTTGGATTTTAATGGTCCCACATTGATGTGTTTCAAGGATAAGGTGATAAAGGTTCTAAATCCACCCATCCAATAGGTTTTGGACATGTTTCGGTCTTAGATTGTACATTATCTTTCCATTTTATTTAAATCATTAAATAATGAGGTCATCACTGCATCATCATCATGTCATAAATAATTTAATTTATATAATGTCTAATAATTATAAAACAAATACTATGATGTAGGAAATCTTTTTATCATTATAATTAATATTTATAGTAAAAAAATTGACTTGAATAACCCCATGCAATTTTTTTTAACATCTCATGTTTGTGTCATTTTTACTTTAACATTAAATAAAAAGTTATTTTAGTCATTTCCCAACCAAAGTGGCCCCATGGGGTCCCCAAGTTGACCCATGTGATGTCTTGGTCGGCCATGACACATCCAATGAGGTTAGAACACGTGTCAAGCTCATCTCATATTATTAAATCATTATTTTTACCATAAACAACACTAATTACCTCTAATCGCTATTTAAAAACTTAATAAGTTACTATTCACCAAAAAATTATTTTAATCACATTGAACCACATTTTACTTCTTAATGACAACCATGTACGTAGGATTTTTGAAATTCAAAACACAAAGGTGGAAAAATTTCATTTAAACGGAAAATATGTTTTTATAAGTACCACTTAGTGGTTTCACTATTCATCAAAAATTGATGTTTTTCAGAAAATTACCAAAAATTCACCTTAATAAATATTTGAAATTTTGAATTCAAAAATGATGTCTATTTTAAAAAATTCAAAACATATAAGTTGAATTAATTAATTTAATAATTAATTCCCGCTGTCAAAACAAATTGCGTGTTTTTATGAAACAAAATGTATTAAAAGATTGACAGAAGTTTAAATCCGATTTCTAAGTGAAATTAATTCCAATGACCATTATTGGATTAAATGGTAAATATATATTCTAATTTCACTTTAAATCCAATTCAAAAGATAATCTAATCATATAAATAGATTAGATTAAAAAGTTGTATTGAATTAAAATACATCATTTTTTACTTTTCATTAAAATATGAACTTTATCAGAAAAATACCAAAAATTTAGAAAAAGTAAATTTTGATGTCCCGATTATAAAGAAGAATTTTATTTTGTCAAATATAACACATAAAATTGTCAAAATGTGGATTTAAAATAGGATCTTCATCAAAAGGCAGTTAATCGACCCTTTAAAGAATATTAGAATGTTTACTCTTAAAATTGGATTCATTCGCATTTTAAATCCTCTAACATTTATTGAAAAAAGTAAAAATATTTGACAAACATATATAATCATTTCGAAGTTAGTTCTATTCATTCCCGCCATCACAACAGCTAGGCGTTAACTACCATTTAAAATAATATTATTTTATTATTAGAGTGCAACGTAAGATTCCCAAGAAACTCATTGTTGTGTGTTGGGTACGCCATCGATCATAGAGTCCCCTTTAAAGTTATATTAATATTTTATTCACAAATATGGATAAATGTGAAAATTTCATACTCTTTATTTACCTGGGGTGTTACATCCTTCCCCCCTTTTGGGAATTGTGTCCTCGCAATTTTAAAATTGGGGCTTGGAATCTTCATTGAAAATCCCACATCAGAACAAGAGTCAATGAAACAATCAGATAAGTACAAAGGTCACCCGAGTAAACCCATACTAGGATTCCAAGTATGAAAATATGAATATAGTGTAAAAAAAGGGTCATGTTCTGATGAAGGGTGATGGTAAACATGTTGAGGAGAAATTTAACAATAAAAAATCACAAACATCTAATGGGTTAAATGGTATTCGATTCCCATGTAAGAAATGTTAACAGACAACATTTTTGTTTTAAGCTACTTTTCATTGAGGAATTTATTTTTGAGCTTAACTAAATCATAAGGAAACATACTTACTTGTCATGTAGACTTTCAACTTTTACTAGATTCCTTAATCAAACTCATATTTTCTCCAAAAGACGAGTTTTTAGGATGTCTTATTCACATTAAGAGTACTATAATCAAATTCTTGAGAATCACCTAATCCAAAAAAGAGAACTATATGCTTCCCATGTCTTCAGACTTTAACCAAAACCAAAAAGGTTAGTACAAGATCAGATAATCTAAAAAAGGATAACCCTTTATAAAAAGAAAATATATTCTTAATCTCTAAATTTTTCAAACAAAACCCAAAGTTCAACAAGGACCATTAGATAAACAATTTGTCCATAAAATTCATCAATGTAAACCAATATAATATTGAAACCCAAATATTTGAAGGATTTAGTCACATAGTTCTCCAAGTTAAATCATAACATATATCTCCAAACTACATCAGTTGCTCTTAAAGTCTCGTATTGAAAAGTAATTAACCTAATCACATATCCTCCATGATAGGTTAATATATTTCAATAGATAACCCAAAATAAACTTACTCTTAATTCATAAAATGATCTAACTAAAAAGAATCGGTCAAAATAACCAGGGACTTCACATAGACCAGTGGTAGGTGATAAATACCAGTTGCACTTTGGTTGTGAGTTCGATTCCCGTAGCTTTGTCCGACGGAATGGGTTGTCACACGGTCTGCGTGTTGTCATTTTTCCAAATCTATATAATTATAAAATCATTCCCCAAAAAGAGATAAAATCATAAAAAATAACGATAACATAATTTAACCTCAATTTTTCCTCATGCCTTTGACTTCCATCACAACATATAGTAACCCATAATTACCTCAAAAGTAAGGATCATATAAACCCAAATGGCTCTTTATAACTATGTCCACAAAAGAACAAGTAAAATATACCCTGAATAAAATTTTTATATATTAAACATTAGGGTTACACATACTATAAAAAGTCTTCTAAAGTAACCCCATCATCAAAAGAGACCTAATACTCTTAAGAATTTCACCATAACTCTTGAAGCCCGTATATGTTGACTTCTTACTCATTCAACATTATTTATGATCCATTAACCATTCCTTTCCAACTTATTCTGAAATAAATCTTTCCTATAAACAAAATCATGAATCATATCCTAAGATTCAAAAATAGGAAAACAAAAGTTATGAAATAATCCATACCATTGATTGGTCATTGTCAGTTTCTTCATCCTCAATCGGAATGGCATTAGGTAATGGTAAATGATTATTTTTATGATCTTGGTGATCCCATTCACGAAAATTTTTCATAGGACATGTGTTTGCATAATGACCATGCACACCACATTTAAAACATTCAATTGATCCCTTAGAAAGAACTTCTTTCCCTTTCCTTGAGACTACTGGATGCTTCATTTTTCCTTGGTAGGTTCTTGCTTCATGACCTTCATTTCCACATCTATAGCATATTTCTGTCCCTTTGAAACATTTTCCGAGGTGTTTTTTTCCACATCTTTGACACATAGGTTTTTGAACACATTTACCTTTATGATTGTTACCTGTAGTTCCATAGGTATTTGTTTCTCTCATATATGCTGCCTTAGAGAAATCACCAAGGTTTAGGTGGTCAATCATGACTCCAGATAGTTGGTTGAGGATAAACACAAGAGTTCTCATTGGAGCTCCCATATCATTCAGTTGCTCGATCAAAAAAACTGTCACAGTTTCCTTCACATCCACTGTTACTTTGGTGCCTGCTAGATCCAGCCATTTACTAAAACCAAAATGGTCACTATGAGTATATCAATAAAACTATCATGTAATAATGAGGAAGATAAAAACTAAGATATACTTAGTCATTCACTTTATCTAAAACTAGGACTCATTCTGAAACAATAACCATTATGGTAATGTCACTTATGCTTATAGAATACCCTAACCTCTAAAGTTATCGTAACCGACCTCTGATATCAACTATAAGGCCCCATCCTTAAACCATAATTAATCTTGAGTTATTAAAAGATTACACATTGGGTATCTTTTCAGGTGTAGAGTTTTAGAGAATTAGGACATAACTATTACATCTCAAAGATTACAAAGTAGACACATCTACTCAGCTTCCATTTTATTCCACAAAATAAAAACTCTTGAACAAAATAGTCATGTCTAGTTACTTATTTTAGACAGCCTGACATTTTCTTGATCCCATCCTTGACCCTATTCAACTTTATGTCCTATGAAAAACATTTCAAAGAAAAACTTGGGATGATCATAAAAATCTCAATAAGGGATATATAAATATGGAAGGGAAACATGGGTTCATTTATACATAAGAATAAAATAATACTTTACCCGTAAAACATATGCACTTTAACATACCTCATCAAATCGTGAATAAATAATACAAATAATAAGACATAAAAGGTAACTTTAGGCATTCATAACATTCTTACGTAGTGAGTAACCCACTTAGTTACGTTTGGAATACCCACCATAGTATATTCCCTAAATATCTTCAGAGAAACCTTAACGTTTCACTCCTTCATGTTACCCAATGCATTGGGGATCTATATCGGGCTCATCCACCCTTATTTTATCACAGAACCACCCGTCTTCATAATAATGCCCAAGAACCATAACATAATCTTATCACATTAAACATGTATAAATAAAACATAACATTTCCACCATTCAATAACAATGTATCAATACAATACATTGATATAAAAACATTATGAAAACGATTTTCAATAACAAAATAAATTAATAGTAAAACATGGTATTTATTTTTCTTTCAAAAAGAGGGTATGGCTTGTAGAGGAAGCCAAAATTCATATAATGGTCACGATGGCGGAGAAGTCATTGTCGCCACATACGTATGACAAAAACATTCCCTTTTGTCATTTAGTAAATGCTTCGTATAAAAAAGATTCCTTTTGAATAAATGTAAAATTCAAAGGGGATTATAAACTGTATAAAAGAAAGTTGTGTAAAAAACAATATATGCCTCAATAAAAGGAGATTGAGATGAAGTCCCATACAAAGACGATATCCTTGGATTAAGGATAAATCAGTTACATAATTATGTTTGACAAATGAATACACAAAATATAAGTGGGTATTAAGTTTATAACAATCATAGGGAATTCACACAAAATCATAGAATGACATATTCAAGGTGTACAATTTTATCCCGAAGAATCAAAATTGGGTTAAGAAGTTCCCTTGCAAAAATTGGACAGCCTAACGGCGTCACTTCAAAATTCATAAAAAGAGTTGATGAGAGATAAAAATGGTATCTCATCACTTGTTCATAAAATTTACATCAATAAGGTTATATAAGAACATATCCCAACATAATAGTATTTGAATTAAATGATGTAACATAATAAGTCTTTTAAAAAGAGGAGGGTGAAAGGTTCCCTTATCGACTTGGGTGTCTTTCGAAATGTACACCCCATTGAAGAAGGGTCATACAATGAATATGTAAATACCCATAAATGAAATTATATTACACAAAGAGTATAATAATTGTAATTATATACACCACTAAAAGGAAATGAGGGCAAATGTTGCATAAATCTCACGGGACTAAAAGGGAGATGAAAAATCCCTTCCGAAAACTCGGCAGCCTAACGACGCCACTTAAAACATCCAAAATGGATTGATGAGAGAAAATTGGGTCTCACATCATATGAAAATAAAAAGTACAGTAAAATTAATATAAAATAACATCCCAATAATAAGAAATATGAGCTTAAAAGTAATGACATAAAAGAGTGTACTTAAAAAGAAAGGGATGAGTAGGATCCCTTACCTCGGGTCTGACTTGACTCGATCGTATGTTAATCTCCTAAATAATAAACTTGAGTTAATTTCTACATCCTTATGAACCTTTTTCAAGTTAATTATTCCTTTTATATTACTTATTACTATGTCATGAACACTGTGTTATTATTTAAGCTAATAACGGTCGTTTTAACGATCATTGGTACTTGAGACAAAAATAAACTCTTTATAATTACAAGTTGGCCATGTGTTAAAATATACATTATATCAAGAATTGTATTAATGATTTAGATATCATATATATCATATATATTCATTATATTCATGCATTTATAATATTACATAACATTTAGAGTTAAGAAATGAAATGCACCGTTCATGGAGACGGTAAGTCGTACGTACGCATGAACGCTACTTCCATTTCTATTTCATATTTAATGGTATTAAAACATAATGATACCTAATAGTATTTTAATTCCAGTATGGTATCATATATTATATCATTAAATATATCCTTTATATGTACCACATATTGAATTAACGAAGCAAATCATTTTGAGGGGGCAGTAGTCCGCACTTCCTAAAATGAAGATATCACGTATACCCATAATGGAAGCCATAATGGTATGCCATAAATGAAAAACACATAAGATTAAGGAAAAAATAAACATATTATATATCATATATAAATTTACTGACATCATAATGGCCACCATGAAAGGTGTTAAATGAATATTGAACAATCATCGTTTCGTGAGGCAGAAAATCGCCATCCACGGAAACAGTATGTTCTTTAACCATTAGATGTAGGTGTGTGAAAGTTTAGCTCGAATAATCCTTATAAAGACATCATATTATATTGAATATAATGTAGTTGTTATAAAAGAAATCAATAAAAACAGTTAAGGGGGTTGGAGAAGCATAATAAAACAAAAGGACTCAAGTGAAGACATTACCTTAAAATCGGGTAACTCCCTTTGGTTTGAGCTCAAAGGCTTCCTTGGGAAGACTTCTGACCAAACTGAGGGTTCTAAGAGTTAGATAGAGATGTGGAGAGGAAAAATTGGCAGGGGTTGTTCGAGCCAAAGGCTTTGGAAGTGTGGGAAAGGAGGTAGAGGTGGGGGCCTTTTATAAGAGGAGGGGAGGGGCACTCTTGGAAAGTAAAGAAATGTTACTTTATTTTAGAATGAGTTTCGGATTTTAATGGTCCCACATTGATGTGTTTCGAGTATAAGGTGATAAGGGTTATAAATACACCCAGAAGATAGGTTTTGGACATTTTTAGGTCTTAGATTTTACATTATCTTTCCATTTTATTTAAATCGTTAAATAATGAGGTCATCCCTTCATCATCATGATGTCAAAAAAAATTAATTTATTTAATGTCTAAAAATTTTAAAAAAATAACATGATGTAGGAAATAATTTTATCTTTATAATTCATATTTATAGTAAAAAATATGACTTGTATAACCCCATGAAAAAATTGTTTTTTAAAACATCTCATGTTCGTGTCATTTTTACTTTAACATTAAATAAAAAGTTACTTATGTCATTTCACAACCAAAGTGGCTCCATGGGGTCCCCAAGTTGACCGATGGGTTGTATTGGTCGTCCATGACACATCAAATGAAGTTAGGACATGTTTCAATCTCATCTCATATTATGAGAACTTTATTGTTTCCTTAAACTACACGAATTACCTCTAATTGGGATTAAAAACTTATTAAGTTACTATTCACCAAAAAATTATTTTAATCGCATTGAAAAACATTATACTTATTAATGACAACCATGTGTGTCGGATTGTTGAAATTCAAAACACAATGGTGGAAAAGTTTCATTTAAATGGAAAAATCAGTATTTATAAATATCACTTAGTGGTTTCACTATTCATCAAAAATTGAAGTTTTTCAGAAAATTATCAATAATACACCCTAAGATATATTTGATATTCTAAATTAGAAAATGATGTCTATTTTACAAAATTCAAAACACATAAGTTTCATTAATTAATTTAATAATTAATTCCTGCTGTCAAAATAAATAGCGTGATTTTATGAAACAAAATGTATCAAAAGATTGACACTAGTTTAAGTCTGATTTCAAAATGAAATTAATACCAACTACCGCTATTGGATTAAATGGTAAAAATTTATTCAAATTTCAATTTAAAACAAATTCAAAAGATAATCTAATCATATAAATAATTTAGATTAAGAAGTTGTTTTGAATTAAAATAAAACATTTTTCACTATTCATTAAAATAAGAACATTATCAGAAAAATAAAAAACAATTTACACAAAGTAAATTTATGATGTCCCGATTCTAAAGAAGAATTTTATTTTGTCAAATATAACACATAAAATTGTCAAAAAGTGGATTTAAAAGAGGATCTCCATCAAAAGGTGGTTAATCGACCCTTCAATGAATATTAGAATGTTTACGCTTAAAATTGTATTCATTCTCATTTCTAATCCTCTAACATTTATTGTAAAAAGTAAAAATATATGACAAACATATATAATCATTTTGTAGTTAGTTCTATTTATTCCTGCCATCACAATAGCTTGGCGTTAATTACCATTTAAAATAATATTATTTTATTAATACAGTGTAACGTAAGATTCCCAAGAAACTCATTGTTTCATGTTGGGTATGCCATCGATCATAGTGTCCCCTTTAAAGTTATATTAATATTTTACTCAAAAATAAGGAAAAATGTGAAAATGTCATACTCTTTATTTACCTGGGGTGTTACAATAAATTTTAATATAAATAATAGAAAATATATTTGAAATAAAATGTGTTTCTCTAGTGTATTAAACACCACAATACCTTTAATTCACTTAATTTAATAAAAAATATATAAATTGTTATAATAATATGTATCAAATATGTTATATATAGGAAAAGTAACAAAAATGATCTTACCATTGAATGCATGCTATATCATGTTTGAAATTAGTCATTTCCTGAAACCACACCATCATAATTTCATATTGATGTTTATATAGCTTATTATCCAACAAATATTGTGAATATATATTTATATATATTGAAAAAATGAAAAAACCAAGAGCCCATAAGCATAGATCTAATGCTTGTATTTTTACATTTTCTTGATTATAAGGGATAAAATCTTGATCGACCGAATATATTAGTAGATTTGGAAAAATGAATACATATATAATGATTAAATTATAACATGTAATGGAAAAGTACAATGAAAATAAAATTATAATATCCATAATCATATAGATTATCAATGAATATCATTCATAAAAAATACATGTCAATTCTATGGAAAAAAATCATAGACAAGGAGGGATCTTATATTCTTAGTAATGGTTAAAATAAAAAAATATGCTATAACATTCCATAAATATGGTGAATAAATAAACACACATTCTACATAAACATAGTTTTGATCATATTATGGCTTGAATAAAAATTTTATAATATAATACCATATAAATACGCACATTAGAATAAAACATATTCCTGGTAATTCTATAAGTCTAATAATATGAATGAATATCAATTAATAGAATCATAATAAAGAAAATCACAATTTCAGATATCATAAAAGTATAGCCGAGATGTGATCCATGACATATGATAATAAATGGGAACTGCATTAACTATGTCTATATTTGATATTTCCCATGATACCTACCAATTAATAGTGGAAATTTATCTAGCCCAAAACATGAATTACTATATTCAATGAATTCCTAACAATAATGGGTTAAAACATTACAAATGATAGATATGACAAGTAAATAAAATTGGATAACTAGTAAACAAAATCACAAACCATTCCGATTAATGTTGTGAATGTTATCATTATAGAACATCCAAATTTAGAAAAATTAAAAAACATTTAATAAAATATTTTATATTATAGTAACAATATATCTACTTCAATATTTCCTAATATTCAACAAATTCCTTGAAATATATGATAATAATCTAACAAAATCATCAATGAATCTTTTAGGGAAATACACATTTTACAACACAAAGAAGTGTTCTTATGAAAAAATTATGTTTATTTATCATAAATATTTTTATAAAACCATAAATGAATAGATATAGAATTTAAAAAAATTAGTGATTTTATAAATAATGGTGTCTTTCAAAATATTATGGATGATAAATGTAAATTGATATGAAATTTGATATTAACTAAAAAGGGGCTTACATATCAAGATGAATTGTGAACCAAACCCTGAAAAGATGTATTATAAAATTAAATAATGTTGAATTGATTTGGTAATATTATTTTGGAGCATAATATTTTTTATGATTAAGTATATAAAAATAAGGAAGAATTACATTGGGGTAGATAGAGACTGCATAATCTATTTAGTATATGGAAAAATCCTATAAATTATATATAAATGTGTTCTTTACTTTTAATTAATGTATTGAATAATCAAATTAGATAAATTTTTCGATAAAAAATAAGTCATTTAATCATGTATTTTATTTATTATAATTTTTTATGTTCATTTTTTCATTTTTATGAGTAATAATATTAAATTTCATCATTATAGAGTGTTCGTTTACTTGGTTTTCATGATTTGTTTAATTTTAAACAGATATTTTAGATCATGAAATATGAAATACATTGTCCTAAACATGAAATTTATATAAATAATGATATTTGTAATGATTAAATCTAATATTATTACTTCTGTTATTTTAGGTGTGGATTAATTAATTAATAATATGATAGTGATAATCAATTAGATTATTTTGGTGGTTTTTAGTCATCCCCTACTATTTTTGTTTCATTAATTAATATTTTGTGCATATACAATTTTTTGAATGTTATATAATATTGAATTTATCAAGTCACATTTTTTGGGGTAGGTGTGGTATCTGTGAAAACATAAAATAAAATAAATATGAAATAAAAGAAAATAATGGGGATTTTTATATCTTGAGTTCTTATCCATGTGAAGCTCCTTAAGTAGAAATTTTTATGAATTTTATTAACATCAAAGGCTCCAAGAAATGGGGGATGTGATTGGGAAAAGTATTGTAATATATTGTATAAGGCTCAATGATTGGATGGTGTGAGAAGAATAGATTTTGAGTGGTGAAATTTACAATGGCGGAGAGGGGTGTTTTTGGAATATTTTAATCATTTTGTAATTAGTTTGGCCTATGAAAAAGTATTGTTTTAAAATATTCACAAAATATATTAAAAAATTGACAAAAATATTGAGATTATGGTTATTATATAATTCATTACTCATGTAATAGTGTATTTATCTTAACCTTCTAATAAGGGAGGTTCTCAGAGTTGGGGCCAGTCAAGGAAGAGGTAGTATCTTGTAATCTGATGTAAATGATTTTATAATATTTTCATAGAGTCATGTTCCACATGTAAACATTTCATCTAAACTCAATTTTTATTTCTCTCTTTATAATAAAATATTGGATCCATGGGTTTGGGTTTCTGATACCATGTTTGAGCCATTCTACAGACTGTTCTGAAAAGGTATATATTTTGTAAATTTCATATATTACAATTCAAAAAAATTCACCTAACTCTAATAATAATAATAATCCACTGTAATAATTTGTTTATGTGTTGAAATAAAAAATGATTTTCAAATTTTGAAAATAAATTTTCAAGAATGAGAAATTTTATTATTCATGTAAATAAATCATTTTTAAAAAAATATTGGTTTAAAATTATATCTGAATTAATAACACATTGAAAAATTATTCATGTACTGATAAAATCAGATTATAAAATTATAAAAACGAGAAATATATATTTATGAGTTAATTATATATATATATTAATGTACTATATCATTTATAAACTATAAATTGACCATTAATGTCTTTAAAAAATACTAACACTTATTTTATCATTTTTCAACATTAATTTAATAATTTGATGTTATAAATATATGATATATTTAATTATAAGTGAAAATAATATTATTTATATGTTCATAGTTGAATCTACTATTCTATTTTTCATATTATGTTTCATAAGGGTGACAATAATATTCAAAATATCATATTTAATATTAAATTATGATTTTAATGTATGTGTTCCATGAATCATAACTATTCGTATAAAAGAAAATTTGAATTAGGAATATTGTAAAATAATTTGGTGTAACATTCTTCCATAGAACGAAACTTTCAACCTCAATATCATCATATTGTCATAGAAAAAAATATTTTGGAAGTTTTTAATCATACATTCATCAGTTTTCCACATCACATTTTTAAATTTATAATTCTTATAATGTACTTTTACAAGGAGTGTAATGTTATTTTTCAAAACATGTTATCTATATTATAGAATCACGATAGCCTCTTCATAGTTTGACTATTCTGGATCAAATTCACTTTTTCAGAAGTGATAAAATGTGTTGGTTCTATCATGTACTTACTCAATAGGGAGATGTGGATGACATCACTAACATTTTAACGTATTGGTGGAATTTAAACATGATAAGACCCATCTAAAATAATCTCAATAATTTCAAATGGAAAAATCTACATGGGATATTTTTCCCATTATACCTATAATTGATGACATCCTTCCATGGAGATACATTCCGGAAGACAGGATCCCTCACTAGAAACTCCAAATGCATCCATTTATTATTAGTATTACATGTCTTCCATATTCAGATACATGGATATGGGTTAGAATATTCCTTAACACTATTATTATTTCCTCTAATAGTTCTGTACATACAAGCATCCTTTTACCAACTACATCCTAAAAAGTTGTTGTATATAATCTCTTTCCAAATAATGATTCTTATGTTTCAATTTTAGTACTAGAATAGAGAATATTATTTATAGTAAAACACTAAAAAATGTACAAAAATATCCCACGTGACTTAAATGTAATTTGAGAGTGATCAAAAAATGTTTTCTAAAGATGTGTAGTACTTTTTGACTGCCCGTAAATTAGAAAAATAAATGAAGATCTTCAATGATGTTCAAAATACAAAGGATTATTAAAACATTTAAACAATTTCTTGGTAGATCATGGATCATGATTATAAAAAATCTAAATTGGTGGTGAAATAATTCTTAAATCATTATTGATATTGATTTGTTCTAGAATATATAGTGTAAAATACACTCTTATAGGGAAGAAATGTGAAGATGTTTTTTGCTGATGAACAATTACTCATATTAAATCCTTATATTTGGAGGAATTTTCTAATATACTGAAATATTATAATGTAGTTTCATCCCATTTATATATTATAATAGGAAAAGTTTTCAGGATCCTACAAGATATTGTCTTTGGACATTTAATATATGAATAAATTAAATATCTTGAAAAATAATCAGATGTTTCCCCCCAACATATTATCCCACCATAAAAGTACCATCAAATATCCATAAAACATAGTGATACAAATGTATATAGAGGAAATCGAGATATGGAAAAAAACCAATACAAGCCTTTTTTGAATCGGTATAGATGGAAAAAATTTCCTCCAATCATATTAGAAAATAATATCTTCATTCACAAATTCTAGATACATCAATTTATTGAAACCCATAATTTTATTGTGATGATTCTTATCATCATACAGAGAACATTTAATGCTTTCCAATAAATAATGATGTTAACCCATTTGAAAATGTAATTATTTTCCAGTGTACATAATAATTATCATTTCCATATTTTCTAGATCCATGTAGACAAGAAGCATGTTAATCCTTATTTTGATTAGAACTACATGATCATTGATGGTCAATGTATCAAAAACATTATTTTATTTTAAATTGTTGTTTTTTATTCAAAAATCATTATATTTGGATAGATCATGATATCACCTTTTATATATGATGAATTCTTTTTGAGGGAATATATATTTGAACCCATGTGATCTCTATAAACATGACATCTTTTATCATAAAGATAGTGTAAATATATCATCCAATAAATGATTAGAAATGCTAACTCATAATCCTAAGTTAGATTGTTCTATTGATCTGTTTTTAATTTCCTTGATGAATTCCAAACAACTCCATCATTCCACATATGGACACATCAAATTACATCCCATTTTCAACACAATAAATAAAAAATGCACCATTTTTTGTTGCTAGAGTCCTAATTAGATGATTCAGTAATATCAACATCAATTCATCCAAATATTCCACCCATTTTTTTCCAGATAAATATTTCATAGTTATTAGTAATCATGGATAATAGGGTAGATAATCAAGAGAATTTCATAAGGAAACAATAATATTAACCTGCTAAACCAATGAAACTACTTACTATAGTTATATTCATTGTTGTTGAATATTCATGGACTATCATTTTCTCCAAAAGTTCAATAATGATTCCATCCATAGAGATAATATGACCAAAAAACAAAATAAACTTATTCCATAAATTACTCTCGATGAACATCCCATATAACACTTCAGATCATTGACTCATTAGAAAAACACACAAGAGGTTCCCAGGGTAATGATATATTTTAGAATATCTCAAGATATAATCAATAAAACCATAATAAATTCCTAATTATATTCATTAAAAACCCATTCACTGTATCCATAAAAATATAAGATGAATGTGTCTATAAAAATTTCATTACTCTAAAATAATATTCTATATAGGTGGTTCAAAATGTTTTTTCTGGATTATCATCAATTTTTACACACAGTTGATGATTTCAGAAACAAATTATAATCTTCAAAAATGTTATGTTACATGAATTTGACAAAATAAAAAATAAATTAGTGGTATATGATTATTTTCCATTACTATAATAGAATCGATTTCTCTAAAATCAATTAACAGTCTCATGGAAACATCTTTCTTCATAACAAAGAGAACGAGTGTTCCCCATGGATAAACACTAGGGAGGATAAAATATTTATCACTCAATTTCTATAATAGATTATTTATCTCTTCTAATTCTTTAGTATACATTATATGAGGTGACTTTGAATTTGGTCTTGAAATATGGATTAAATCATTAGAGAACTAAACACCCATCTCTCGAGGATGTCCATGTACATCCTTTAAAAATACATCAACATATTATTCAAAATATGTACATATTGAATTTATTGGATTCCATTTTCATTCCTAGATTATGTTATCTCCTCATCAATAATTATTTCATGGAGTATAGATACTATAGGGGATCTAGATAAGAATCATATGACGTGGTTTCTAATTTATTGATAAGATTTTGAACATATTCCTTTTAAATTGGTACATCATTATTATTTTAATAGATTATCACAACATATTTTGAATTGAAATCTTCAAAGATGATATATATCAATTTTAATTCATAGGTATGATTTATGGTTTTGAATTAATACACATTTATATTTCATAAGGTGGCTAACCGACACATATTGGTTCCAATGAGAATTCCACTATGAGTTTTAATGACTAATACCTTGTTAAATGAAAATGTAAATGACTAATTATCAAGGAAAATTAGGATGATATTAATGAACGTGATTATATAGCAACATGTAGATTATTTTTTATGGTCTATGAAACAATTATAGAACTTTTCATCCCCACATTATGAATTTCATCCTCTACAGTTGTGAACACATAAGCGTGGCCTTTTTTTAAATGGAAATTTTTTTTATTGAATAATTTACTCATAAAACATTCATTTTAAATAAATTATTATATCCCTAAAATTATATCATGAAATTTGGAAGCTACATTATTTCTATTTAATTCATGATAATTATTCCCTTTCTGACTACAAATATAGAAAAATCATTTTCCATACCATGCACTACCATGTTATCTTTAAAAATTATGAAATTATATAATATTTTCATTTCCATTATTCCATTATTCCATTAATTATGACACAAACATATTCTTCTCTTTCATTCCATAAAATTTATATGACAAAGAAATATAATTCTCTATCTTAATGTAACACGAGACATCATTTTCATTTGAAGGGAAATTATTGCAGACCAGTTGTGTTTGTGTGAATGATGTTATACCAACATGGAATCTCAAAATCTTGTTTTTTTATTATGTATATAGTCTATAGCACAACTTTCCTTCCATTTAAATTAATATTCATTGTTTTAATGATAATTACATGCTTTCTACCATAGAGATAAGAATTCACACTTCATATCATCTCACTATATTCATGGGATATATTTCACCAAGAATATTTCATTAAAAAGATACCATCAAATAATATAAAATTCCTCATTATATATTTTGTTTTTAATTAATGATAACCCTTGATAATTATTTGTTATGAGATGATAAATTTCAATGATAACCTTATCTATTTCATTTCGTCGATAGTGATACAAATATTCTCTATGGAACATAACGACTTCTCAATAAAAAATATGTTTTTAGTACAACTAAATGATGGAGGATGATTTCTAATGAATACATAAAAAATTTTCCCTTAATATTCGGTTTTGGCATTCTCGATATAGTTAATAGTTTTTTTCATTACCTTAGTATGATTTCCCTATAAAGTTATAAGCTATTACACCCGAGTTCACTTCCAGCTCCAATAACATTATATTGTAATGGATTTCAATCCCTACTTGGGATATATGAATTGATATGATTTTTTTCCATCAACTATGATTCATTCCTATAAATTAGAATATTATGAATTTGGGTATAAATCAAAATATATATTTTTAAAATAGTAAAACATGTAAAATTTGTTGAAAATATTATGCATATCTAATCACATAATTGTAAACATGGATTCATTGGGGCATATTTTCATTAATTAATTTATAATGGTTTTAAATGTAAATATAAATTTTCCTTAGAATGTCCTCCATGTGGTTCAAAACAGTTGCATAGTAATTCATATTGTCATTTTCCAGGGTACCCCAAGTTTGGCTCGAGACCCAATGTCAGAGATGTTTATCCTCAGAACATTTCTATGAGTACCATGTGATCAGGTAGTATCCAAAAAAATTTGTATTTCTAGGAATACCCACATAATTTATACCATACAAAAATAATATGATGTTCTTTTAATCATATCCCCAAATAATATTATTATGCATTGTTCTGTAATCTTTGTTTTCTAAATCATGTTCTTAATGTTTCTACTATAATTCCTTTGATACAAACTATAAGGACCCAGACACCAGAATCCCGGAGATCAGTGATGTCTTTATTACACTGGCATTAATATAAGGAATAAAATCATAGATAATAGAATAGTTTAGTAGATTTGTATAATTAGTTAAAAAAATTCTTTTTAATTTTTAACATTAACAAGATAAATAAAATGAAATTCTACTAAAAATATCAATAAACGTCTAGATTATCTCTAAAATTCATCCATAATAAAAATATTTGTATCATATGAATAATTAAGACATAAAAAAGGTGTGATATCATATTCACATAATGTGTATCCAATAAAAAATATGTTACCATAATCAATAACTCATGGTGAAAAAATGGGCAATCCCACTTCCTAGTGAATATCTGATTTATCTCCTGAGGACTATTAACACATAATGGGACATACAAGGATCCACCAATCACATACTTAGTCCAATAAATTAATCATATCATTGGGGTGAAACATAAAAACATATACATATGAAATGTAAATTACATTCCTGAACTAGTATACATTATTACTACCAATTATGAGTACTGTGGTAAATCGTATCAATATAGAGCATCCATAGTAAAATGAATCATAAACTATTTTAAAAAATATGGGAGAAGATATTGATAAATGATAAATTTTTATAAATCATAAAATTGAATAATGGTTCTAAAATATATGATAATACTCTCATAAAATCATCATGGAATTCCTAAGATAAATACAAATATTATAATCCATGAAGAGTTCTTTTGAAAAAATAATTTTAGTTTGTAATTATTGTCTATATGAAACCATAAATAAAAAAATCTTAATTTTCATTAAAAATTAATGACTTTTTTAAAAGAGTTATTTCTATAAATAGACTATGTAAGATTCATGAAAATATATATGAAATTTGGATGTTCCCATAAAGATGGAATCTTTATTTGGATGGATTTAGAAGGGATCATTTTATGTGATGTATTATTCATTTAGTGAAAGACAATCGGATCAAAACATTTGATTTTTTTGTATATAAATAAATTTTAGGATAATTATATAAAAATATTGAAGAAATAAATTTGGGTTAAGAGGAAAATATCATAACCTGATGGGAAAATGGAGGTTTTAGAAGACACACATAAAATTAGTATGAAAGTATTCTTCACATGACCTAAATATACTAAATAATCAACATAAATGAATTTAATAAATAATTATTAACCTTTTATTCATTTTTTTGATTCATTATAATTTTATTATATTCATTAATCTTAATTTTAGGAGTTATAAGATTAAATTTCACAGTTCAGGAGTGTTGGTTTCCTTTTTCTTCATTATAAATTTCCATTTATACACGTATTCAAGATCATGTAAAATGAAAAATTAATTCCAAAATTAATTTCTTCTATAATTATATTAATGAATATTAAATGATTATAAAATTAATTCATTTATTTATTTATAATGATGATTAATTATTTGATAAAAGGATAATTATAATCATTTTGATTTTTTTTGCATATATTGGATGATCACTAAATAGTGATTTTAATAATTAAAATCATATATATATACTACATCCATAACAATATGTACGACTTAATTTGTACATATATATTATTGTATCATATTAAATTGTATTATGAGATACCCTGAAATAATTATTGAAAAATGAAAACACAGCCTCAATAAAGGCATTAAATCATCACCCCACTGATGACATTGTAAATATGTAACGTATATTGAAAGGGTGATGAGACATGATGTTGGATTTTCCTATGATATAATAAATTTATATTATATTAACGATACTAGAATTTTCATGTCTCTTTGTGTATTAGAGATGATGCAGGGAAAAGGAAAAAAATAAAGAGGATTTTTACATCTTGAATTTTTATCCTCAAGAACATCATTAAGGGTATTGGTTTTGGAATTTTGTTAACAAAAATACAACATAGAAATAGAGAGGGGCCGTGACAGTGGATTCTGTTGAAATTGGAAATGAATCAATTCTCAGAATAAGTTCATAGAATATGTGATGAGGGGTCATATTTATAGTGGAGGAGAGGGGTTTTTTTGAAAAATTAAATCATTTGACTATTATTTTTTATGAAGAGTATGAATAGTGTAAAATGATTACTAAATATATTAAAAAATTTATGTTTTGATTTAGATTTTGGAGCCTACATCATTTATCACTATAGTAATAGTTTATTTATCTTATAATTTTTATATATTGCAAATTATTATATTTGACTACTCATCAAAAAATCAAATTCTTCATAAAAATCCATAAATTCATAGAAACAATTTTTAGACATGTGTAATTCCAAAAGGAAATATATTAATTCAAAAAAAATTAAAATATTTAGAAAAATATTTTTTTTTCCGTAAAATAAAAATTTGTTCAAAAAAATACCTCTACAAATATTATAATTTAATCTATGACACATTGAATCATTTTTAAATAGATCATGAAATTATATTATATTGTTACGGTAATTGAATATTAAATTATGAATTAATTATAAATTTATTCTCTTAAATTAATAAATTATTTATAAAATTAAAAATAAATATTTATTCATTCCAAAAATACAAACACAAAATTTATAAATTTAAGAAATTTATTTATTTATTCCACGTTATAAAAATAAATTATTTATATATATAGCCCATAAAAATTCATTTATTCATTTATTGGTGAAATTAATATTCTATTGTTTATATTACTATTCCTGAGGAAAAATTACTATTCCAAACATCATATTCAATAATAAATTATATATTTAATCATTCCATTGTGTAATGCCTATTATATCGATAATATTTAATTTTAAATGTGAAATACCATAAAATATGGGTGTGTTACATTATTACATATTAAAAAAGTTCCATCCTTAAAATTTATAGAGTGAAAAAAAAGATCCATGAGATCCCACAACACATCCTAAATTATTTGATTCTTCAAAACAACCATTATCATTTGAGTCCTCCAATTGATAATTTCTTATTATAAATTCCACTGAAATTGGATACGTTTTTCAAAATATGTTAAATATGGTTGAAATAGTATCTCATCATAACTATGAACTAGAATTGGGTCTTGAATATGAAGCCAAAATATGGATATGTGGAATACATCATGGACTCTATAATTTCTTAGTGGCATTTCAAAACAACAATCCATACCTCCAATTAGCTCTATAATTGTTAAAGGACCAATGCATTTGTGGATTATTTCCATTTTATATCCAAATATTTTATCCCCCTTCCATCGATAATACTATAAATAAGACATGATCTCCAATATGAGACTCAAATTCTGTAATTCGAATATCTATGTAACTCTATTCCAATCATTTCAATTATTAGATATAGGTTTGAATAATCTTCAACGATGATGTTGATTCTTATACATGTTATAGGCATACATTCCTTCCTTCACCAACTTCACCCCACTATGTTGGTGTGTGACATCGCCTTCTATACAATGCTTTTCTATGGTTCAATTTTAATACTAGAATAGAAATTAATATAGAAGTACCACTAAACCAAACATATATATTGATCCCATATTCCCTTAAAATCATTTGACTATGATCTTAACATTTCTAATGATGATTGGATAACCCTTTCTAACTGCCTGTTAGTCTGAGAGTGATAAGAAGTTGTCAAATGAAGCTCAGTATCCATATATTTCTCATGAATTTTCCTCAATTTTGATTTCAATCATGGATCATGATCAGAATAAATAAAAACTGGTAGTCAAATACGTATTAAATATTTTTAAATATAGAGTCTTATAAGATTCTGTAATAGAGATTCCTCCCTTTTAGAGAATAAATATACAGAGCAGGTATGATTTTAAACACATAACAATATCAAATCATTCATTTTTTGGTTTTTTGGAAATCCAGTGACAAAATCAAAATTCATGTCATCCCATTTTCATATAGGAAAAGTCACACGTATCATGGATTATCTTGGATGTTGTATTTCTTCCATCACCTATTACATGATAAAAATTTGATAGATATGTTTTAATTGCTCAATTCATTTTATCACCAATGTCATTTTCCATTAAATATCTATATATAATAGTCCTATAATGGTGTATATACAAATTTGAGCTATGGAAATAACCCCATTACTGTGTTATGTGATCATGTAAAGAGGTAACATATATCTTCCTCACCAATTTCAGAATTCAAACATAATTTTCAATGTCTTTAAACATCCTATCATTAACTAAATTAATTTTTTTTTATGAAAATCATCTGTATACATATATTTTTACCTATTCAAATAAATATTGTTGGCAAACCAATTAAAAATGTAATTATGGTTTACCTTCCTGAATAATTAAAAAATAAATTATATCTATATCCATGTACAAACGATCCCTGTTAATCCTCATTTATTATATATCTCCTTGATCCTTCATTCTCAAATCTTAAACTATCATGTTTTTTCCTAGGTTTAAAGTGTAGTGAAAAATTATGATCCTCGAGTAGCATGTACCATCACAGTTTCCTCATGTTGAGTTTATATTGTGAGAATATATGTTTCAGGCTCTATTAATCTATATGTATACAACATATTTCACTATATAGATATTTATATAATATAATATAATAATATATTGTTTACAATAAATCAATATAAAGATTTGGATAATTCTATTCATGTGTTTTTAACTACATTGATGTATATGTAGTAACTCTATCATTCAATATATTGACATTACCATGTCGTTTCCTTGATGAATCACAAAAAATATCAATTCCATCATTTCATTATTGTATAATACAGTTTGGATAATTCAAAAATCTCATATTCAATTCATCAAAACATTCTTTACATTACATTTTTGTAAAAACATATCCCATATATGAATAATTTTTGATTGTGGGTTATCTATTTGGGAAAGATTCTTAATGAAATGTTGATAATAACTTGATAAACCAATGAATCTATGTACCTTGATAATTTCCATTGGTATATACCACTCCAGGACTACCTATGATTTTTATGGATTAGTTTATATTTCATCCTTATAGATAATATGGCCATGAACAGAAGCTGCCTGATGCCAGAAGGCACTGCAGCTAAATTTCCAATTTAAGTCTTTTCATTTATGATTATCCACAAAAACCCAAAGTGGTTTTCATATTCCTCATAGATTTTATAATATATCAGTATAAAATTAAAAAATACAAAAATAAATCATAAAGATACCCCTATAAAGTTTTAAGAATTATATTCATTAAAATAGATGGAGAATTCTTCAGTAAAAATGGAATTAATGTAAACTCACAATTTATATATGTATTTCGAAATGAAGTATTGGGAATATCATCCCATTTTAGGGGTGTTTGAAGATATACATACGTAATGTAAAAAATTAAATAATAATATTTTTATTAATTAATTTAATAAATAATACATAATATAGTATACTTGTTCAGTTTTGTAATAGAATGGATTTCACTAAAATAAATCTAAAACCTCATTGATCCATATTTATTTTTGATAATGATAATAGCAGATCAAAATGTAGAAATACTACGGTAGATAAATCCTTTATCAAAAAATTCACCTAATTATTTCATCATATCAAATAATTCTTCAATGGATTATACATATGCCTTCATTGATATTTTTCATTCATCAAGAATTAAATCAATAGGGAATAGAATATCCAACTCCAGATGATGGCTATGTAAATAATCAAGAAGTACATCATTTTATTTTTGAAAAATATGTATGTCATAAAATTTATGATTTTTCAATTCAACCACATAAGATGTTTTATATTATTCCCCTATAATTTTATTTGGTAAATCTTATGGGATTTGATATATATAAGAATAAAATAAATATGTTTTTTCTATAATGATTATGGATTCCAAATCATCCTCATAACTGGAGATGTAATTCATCGTGCAATTTAATTTCTAATTTATTTTTTTAAATCCAGCGCATAGTGAAGATTATATCAAATTAAATCAAGAGTATAATGATAATGATCAAATCTGATGAATGATTTTTTATCATAAAGGGGACCCACTATCATATATTTTTTGTTTAGAAACATAACTTAACAACTTTTACTCACAATGAATTTATTATATAAAATTTAAAATATTTAATTTTTTTTTAATTTATACTGATATAATTGAATTGGATGATACATATTCAAATAAATAATAATATATATTATTGGAAACAATTAAAGTCCCCTATATCACATGATTACAAATTTTAGCCTTAGTAGTTGTGATCACGTAAGATTGCACCTATTCCCTTGTCCTTTTTGGAGGAATGTTTCTGTGACTATTCAGATAGTCATAGTGTCCCATATCCATAATATTGTAGCATTTACCATTGGTATCTTTATTCATTCCCATTAATTCAGGATCATGATTTCCATTCTCACCACACTTATAGAAAAATCATATTCCTTTTATGTAAGCACTGTGGTGTATCCTACCACATGTTTGGGAATTTGAAAAATTTTCCCTTTCTATTTTCCAATTATTCCATATCATTCTTCACCACACTTTTTTCACTTTCCTTCCATTAAATTCATAATATATAGATAATTGTTTCTCCATATTGATATAACATTATTAAATATCTCTGAATAATGATTTATTATGGGAGACAAGTTCTGTTATAATGAATGGTTTTAAAAAATCTATGAATTGATCAATCATGGTATCTAGATTATATATGTGTCCCAAGTTATTCACTTATAATGTAATAAATTTTAATTCATACATAGTGTAGTTTGTCACCGCTTTGTATATCAAAATAAGGAATTACTTCTCTATATCTACACAATATTCTTGATGGAAATATTTCTCGAAGATAATATACATAAAATAAATCAATTTCATTTATGTAATTTTTTACTCCTCCTATTGGTTTTTTATCAATTATCACCACTAATCAGTATATACTAGGAGATGATAATTTTCATAGATAACTATTACCTTTTTGTTACTTCCCAATGTATGAAATATCATCTTTAAGGAAATTATGCTCTAATGAAATATATATGGGGTTTTATACCCACTAAATGATTGATGTTTTTGTAAAATGAATAGGTCCAAAATATTCCTCCACATTGTGGATCAGGATAATTCATATGGGTATGGTTATTGTTCATATATTGAGTAAGATATCATAGTATGGCTACATTTTTTTCAACACCACTTTCAACTCTAGCTCCAATATCATTTTCTTGAATGGGAGGCCAATATCTTCATGGGATACATTATTCGATATGATTAGAGTTAATTTCAATAGGATCCATTTATATGAAATAAAATATTCTAAATTATGTTATCAATCACAATTCATAATTTTGATCTTTTAAAACCCTTATGCTAAATTGAATAATTTTTATATAACTAATGTCATAATCAAAAAAAAATTTCCATTGGGGTAATATTTTCTTATAAATAACAAATAATAGTTTTTATAAAAAATTTAAATTATCCTATGAATATATACATGGAGTTTCAAACTAGGTGTACAGTAACACATGTTTCCTTGTACGAGGTTAAAATGATTTAGGGCCGAGAGACCTTGTGGGAGTTTTTACCTGTATTTATATTTGTTCCTTTACCACATCCACTTTTTTATACATAAAATGGTTGTATTTCTAGGAATACCCACATAATCTCTAAAATACCAAAATTATAAAATGCTCTATTAATATTATCGACAATGACAGTCTTACAATTAGTTTGGATAAATTATTGTATTTAAATCAAGATTCAATATTTTTTACTTATATTTATCTAGTACCAATTGTAATGACCCAGATCCCAGTACCATGGAGCCAGTGCCTCACATTATTCCATTGGTATGGTTACGATGAATTTAATACCAAATGCCTAAATACATTTTTACAATTTGGAAACTTGTTATGAATATATGATTTACATAATGAATTGAATGTAAAATATAAAAATAAACACCAATAAAAAAATATATAAACTTCAATATTATCTACATAATTCATTCATAATAATCATATCCACATCCAGGGAAAAATATAACATAAGATAAGGATGAGATCAAATGATCAGTAAGGATCAAAAATAAAATACAAGCTATCATAATCAATAAGGTATGTGGGATAAATAAAAAAACATGTTGCTCGAACATAATCTTGAGCATAATAATTAATGAATAAAAATAAGTCTAAGTAATTACATTTAAATAATCACAAGAGAATTAAACTAAACCATGGGTATTAAAATAGTTGAATAATCATGATTAATATCAATATAATAATTTATAATGATGCAATGAAAAATATAGGTCTTGATAGACATATCATCGATGCCTCGACCATTACATCTGTAAATAGAATGGAATATCCTTGACAATGGCCATATCAATATTTTAAAATTACACCTACTAATACATCGAGGGTATATAATGTATCCCAACCATATCATACAAAGCCCAATGTATTTCTCATATTAATGGGATGAAATATAAATACAAATATATATAAAATGAAAATAATTTTATATAATTTTTTAACATAATAACTAACCATTCTGTGTGATGTGGTTAATTGTATTAAGACAGTACATATATTGTCAAACTAATCATAATAATTTTAATCTTATATGGTAGATGATATTCATAATATATCAATTTTATTAAATTAAAAGATTTAATAGTGGTTTTGAAATAGATGATAATATTTCAAGAAAATTATCATTGAATTATTGTGAGAAATATGTATTGAACATTGCATTGAAGAAATATTTTAGAAAAGTATTTTGTATTTATAATAAATTTTTATATTAAATTACAATTAAATAAATATTTTTTTCTTGACCAATGTTTTGATTTTATAAAAATAATTATGATCATAAATACATTATGTATGATACATATGAATGGGTATGATGTTGGGATGATACCTTAAATCAGGATTTTGAATCACGAATAATTTTAATGGGAACCTTGTAAAACATGTATACACCAATAAAAGAACGATGAAATTATTAATAAATAAATATGGAACACATACAAATTATATAATTTAATAATATTATATTAATGTAGAATTATATTTAATTAAATTGAGTGATAGAAAACCCAGAAAAAATGGGGTTTCAGGATGAATATTGAACTTTTGTACGAATATTTTTTCACTTGGCCATAATGTCATAGATTAAAAAATTAAAAAATTTAAGTAATAAAATAATAAAATTTTCTCTTTTTATTATATTTTTATAGATGTATTAAATCAGTTAATGTTCTTATTTATGTTTTATTATTATAATTTTTTTTAATTTTATAGTTTTCAATTACTGGGTTTTCATGAGAAGATCAATTTTATACATATATTAAACATCCATTATATTATAAATAGTATTCCATAATTGTAAATTTATGTTATTAATTATATTTCTGAATATTAATGGTTTTATAATACTATTCAATATTTATATTGAGGTTGAATTATTTGATAATATATTAGTGAAAATCCTTTACATTATTTTTCATTTTATCAAACATCACCATTATTTATTATTTCATTAATTTATAATATGTTTATGCACCATTTCCAAACATTAGATATGATGTAATACATATGTCATTATTTTTTAAAAAATAATTTTATTATGACCATCCCTTATGAATTTATTTAAAATAAAAAACATGACTTCCGTGAAGGAGGTAAATTGACACCTAGGAGGTGATATTTTCATATATAAAATTAATAGAATGATGGTAGAGAAATGATGGATGATCTTCCATCAACAAAAAAATGAATTATATAAAAGATAATGGATTATATCACGTCAATTTGGAAATGGATTTTGATGGAATGATAATAATATAAAACAAATCTAAATGAAAATACTAAATAGTAAATATTATTTTTAGCATTTGTATTTTTAAATTTACGATCGACATTAAGGTGAATAGTTTTATTTTGTAATTAATTCCAACATCTTATATAAATGGGTGAGGTTATTCGGTAGATATTGATATTGAAATTATATTAGTCTCATATCATTTATGGATTGAGGAGAATAAAGGATGATGTGTGTTATTTATAGTGGAGGAGGTGGTGGTTTTTGGAATATTTTATTCATTTTATTATTATTTTTCTCAAAATATAGAATTTAATTATTATTATGACAAAAAAAACATACAATAATTAGTGGAAGTGTGAGGTTATGGTGTCTACATAATTCATGACCAAAGGAGTAGCTTATTTATCATAAAATGTATATATACCTTAAATTATTTTATATTACTATACATAAAATATTCAACAATTTCAATGAAATCCATAAAATTTTCCCTAACCATTCATTGACATGTTGATTTGAAATATAAAATTACTATTTTGAATAATTTTTCAAAATATCATAAATTTATTTTTTAATTAAAATCATTTTTTATTCATGAAATACATGTTTTAATATTATATCTAATTTAATGACCTTGAAAAATTACTAAAGGGATCATAAAATAATATTATTATCATAATAGAATAATATATTTATTAATCTACTTTTTAAATATTCTTTTAAATTATTATACTTTTTATAAAATTTGTAAATAAACATTTATTTATTAAAAATACACAAATACATAATTTATCGTTAATAAAAAAATTATTAAATAATTAATGAGTAAAATATGTCATATTTTTATTTATAACACCAATAAATTTTATCAATACTTTAGTAGTTTAAGTTCATATTCTACTTGTCATATTACTATTTTTATAGGTCACATTACTATTCCAAATGACATATTTAATTGAACATTAATGTTTTAATGTCGGTGTTACATAAAGTATATATTATTGAGTATATTATATATTAAAAGAGGCATTACATAAAATCACGGGGAGTTGTAAAAAATATAATGAATATTTATAAATAATTGGAAAAAATGTAAAAATGAATTATGATTCATAATGCATAGAATAGTAATCCCCCGAGAATCTATACCTTCAATGAAATTTCCTGATAATCGAATAAACTTGTGCAGTTTTTCATGCATATATATATATATATTTCTTATATAATCATGTGACTTTTCTCAAATCATCGACATTGAAATTATTTGTCAATAGTAGGAAATTTTGGTATCTATATATGAGTGAGATCGAATTATAGAAACTAACTAATGAAATTTGGTAATTAATTGCTAAAATAAGTCTAAAAGCATGTCTATATTTTTTTAACAATGTCAGATAAATCATTTCATTATTAAAATATAAATTAATTATTTTAATGCATTATTATATATGTAATTAATTATATTATAAATAAGAATATAAATAATAATGTAATTGCCTTACCATCTAGAAAATATTTCCTTGTAAAAAATAAAATGAATAAACGCATCTGGAATATTAATCCCATTGTTTATATCTAATTGGAGTAACATTTCATTAATAGAAATGGGGTCATTTTTAGGATATTTGAAACTATGGAGAAAAATATTAAGTAATATTTCTTGACCCTCACCAAGAAAATGTGATCATAAAAATATTTTCCAGGGTGATGATTCCTCATTCTCTCTAAGAAAAAAAACCCATTTATGATATTTCGACAACATATAAAATTTAATTGAAACAAATTAGTAAAATACATATTATTATATAAATGTAATATTTTATGAATACAAACTATAAAAACTCATAATAACTGGAAATTCATTATTAATTTTTTCATTTAGAAAACCACAATAATAATATAATTATAGATTATATTATTATATTGAAACTATGATATATTAGTGATGTCAAAATATTCTGAGACAATATTCTATTATAGACTATTTGTGTTATAATCGTTTTGAAAAATTCAGAGATTGTTTTGATTTCTATCATCAATTGAATACATATACTAATAGATTGGATATGAGTTTTTTTTGTAGTAAAAAAGATTTTATTTTTATGAATCCTTCAAATGTATTTGAAAAAATATTATATCCATTTTGAAGGTCTTGTGAAAAATCCATCGTAACAATCTGACTGAGTATTTCCCACACACACACACTCATTATAAAAATACATGAGAATTAAGAACTCTAATATTTCAGACAATTTTAAAATAATACAATCATCAAATAATATGGAAATATTATGTAATAATAAAAGTAAAATATATTTAATTTAAATCAAAAAATGAAATCATGGATATTTTGAAATATCATATTTTAATCATTGAGTAATAAATGTTAGTTTTTGTAACTATATCATTTGTAAAGAAAATATAACTTGAGATAATGAATCATGGTTATTGAATACTATTTGAAGGGAAATACATGAATATGATTTTCAATATATTGAATAAATAATGTCACAATCATGTAAATCACTATTTTTATACAAACAAAGGCCAAATGATGGTATCTTACATAATTATTTTTTATTTTCATTATATGAAAAATTATAATTTCACTGAAACTCATAGTGTTTTTGTAGTAATTTTCATTATGATTATTAAATAATTTTGTTCACAAATAAATATTAATTTAGAAAATAATATTTTTTAAATTCTTACATAATGGTGTGTCTTATTATTCAACCCATAACAATACACAATATTATTACATATTAAAATTCTATTTAAGGGAACTAATACATATGTAATTTAATATTTATAGTTAGAATAAATAACATGTATTATACAAAGACTCTTGAGATAGGTTATATTGATAGAAACTTTCATGTATTACATAATATGAGATAAAGTAAACTATATAAGTAATATATTTTTTTCAAAAAATATTTTAATTTATGATTGTCATCAATAATAAAAATAATATGATGGAAAGGAAGATAAATTTCCACAACAAACATCTTGTCCACAAGTTAGTACGAGGATAATGAACAACATTAGAAAATAAAAACATAACATTCATGATTATTTTACTCTCATAATAATGAAATGATGATATTATATATAGAAATAAAACTAAAAAAATTCCCACTTTGAAATTTTTCTTTATGTGGACTTATATTCTCTTTAAAATAATTATATTTAAATGATTTTAAGGAAGATCATAGAAAATACATTTCTTTATAAATTACATTGAGTCCATGGAACCACCATATTCTTTTGAGCTAGTCATTTATGATAAATACAAATCAGTTTACAAAAATACTATCAAAATTTCAATTTATAAAAACTATAAATGAATGAGTTGGAGATATAGTGGAATCTGGGACTATTAGACTGTTACTCACAATATGTCTTAGATTTCTCGAGACATGATTCTATTATGATGGCATTAATGAGAATTGTAGTTCCATTCAAATGGAAGGATGACATATATAAATCCATTCATTAGGTTATGACCCATCTCAACTTTTCACATATCAGAATATTTCCCAAACCTGGGAATGACTGTGTCATGAATTTTTATTCGTCTAAATATAAATTGGGATTCATTATTTTTCTAGGAGACAATGTCATATCACAATAACCATAAAATATTCAGGAGTATGAAAGTAATTATCAAACTCACAACATTGGTGGAAAAATAATTTAAAAAATTGAATGATAATCTCATTAATTAAATGTTCACTATCATCATCGTTTATAAAATATTGAAGCCCCTCTTATCATAGTGGGACATTAACCTTAGGAAATGAAAATGAATGTGTCATCTCCAAATTTGGGAATTTTACTTTGATAATAAAAATGGAAAAGTAAATTTAGTTGTTGATGGTTTAGGAGGAAAATATGTTAACAAAGTGTTAATGGGGGATCGTTACTATAGAGGCTTGAATAACATACACATCCAAGATTGGGAATTAAATTTAATGTAACTGATAACATCTTTTGGAATTTTACATAACCACCACACTCCAAGGAATTTCATATTGACTTCTACTAGAAATATATATTTTTATGTTGTACATATTATTTTACATTGTTTATTATTATTATCTATTTACATTGTTCTTAAATATCAATAATTCTTCATTATAAATGTTTGTTTTCACATTTATTGAATAGAATTTATGATTAATATATTATTTCTTCCAGGGTGAAATTAATTTAAATTTTCATATTCTTTCATAAAAAATTTATAATCAACATAACATGTTCATTTATTCACGTTTTTCTATTTGGAACTGTAGTTTTATTTTCTTACCCTACTATTAAATATTACATATATAGTTTTCATTATATGAATATATGATTAGTGTTGATCATTGATGAAAAAGAAATACACTATATAAAATTATTTTCTTATAAATGGTACAATTTAATTTCATAAAAAATTACTTGATTGTTATTTATGTACACACAACATAAAAAATATGAAGAAACTATTGAAGATTGGAATTATTTACTATAATTGGAATTGTAATTTTTAATTAATAACTTAATTCTCATGATCTATAATTAATTTATAATGTATAAATTTTAGGTCTTCCAATTATAAATGATCTGTAAGTACATTTTCGTGTTTCACTAATTATTTTTCTAGTACATTGGTTTGTTAATTTTTAATTCCCATATAAATTTTTATTAAAATACAATGAACATTTCTGAAATACTTATATCCAGTAAGCATATCATTATGTATGTTTGGAAATGTCTGAGTGAAACTTTATTGTCCACATCTAATCAAATATATCTCTTTATTAAATTAATTTTCAGTAATCATCACAAACATATAATCACATCCAAGATAATAAATTAAACTATAACAATTAAATTTATCATCATTTAATTATTAAGAGTTTCAAAAAATTAATTTGTTTTCATATTATGAATGTTAATAATGGAGTTTATAGAATTAATATTTGGGTTTTTTATTAAATGTTCGGTTGAATTTTATGTAGTTCAGTGTTGCATGGATAGTTTTCTCTAGATTTAGAAAATATAAGTTAAACAGTACATTTAATTTGACAGTGAACACGTTCCCACATGATGGGAATCTAATTGTAATGAGTAATTACTAATATATTTGACTGATGCGATGTATTTACAATTGGTGAATAGTTGATTAATGTTTTGAAGGGGATGTAAGCAGTCTTGAAAATAATTTAATGATGTAGTTTTAAATTGTATCTTTTTTATTACCTGGACCAGCCACACTCAAAATTGGAATGCATTGTTATCATTGATTATTGTAGTGGATAAAAATTCATCATTTAGAAGAAGAATGTTAAAAGATACATCATCAACTCCCAACATAAAATAAAGTTCATTGTTTCATACGTCCATGTATAATTTGACACATAATTTTAAAAACACAATTATGAATTGTACATTAAACTGTTACATGGATTATATATTAAAAATTCATTATTGCAATCTTATTAACAATTCATTTATTCATAATAGCCCATAATGGAATATTATATAACCAATTTAAAATATATATATGAATCCCATGAAAATAACTATATTATGAGTATGTTATGATTTAATTTTAAAGTTGTAAGGTTGAAAAAATTATTAATTATAATATATTAATTAGTTACAGATATTTGTAAATTTATCATTTCACAAAAAATTTCTATATACCTTTTTTATATGATAGTTGTTTTATTAAATTTGTAATTAATTGATATATAATTATTTCATTGATGTATTTTTTAATATTATATTTCCGTTGTTATTTTTGTGATTTTTCAAGAAAGGGGACCTACCTACAGAAGTGGTTAACCAGTGTTGGACGCAACCTTGTAGGAACATACATACACAAAACGATCATGTTCAGTATCTTTAAATGATATCTACAACAAAAATAAAAATGTGACATACCTAGTGAGCCAAGCTAGTAACACATGCCTCCTATATGTCTTTATCCATCCTTATTATAGGTACTTTGGTGAGTCTAATGTTACATGTCTTTAGTAATAAAAACATTATTGCCATAGTAATAGACAATTTCCACGTCAATGAATGAAACCACCGCATGTTAAATAATTAATATCATGAACAAAACTTATATGCTCCCCAAAAAAAATTCCACAATGTAAACTACCACTTTCAAACGAGTTCACTATAATGTGTTGTTTAAAACACCACTACCCTCTTGACCAACATCCAAGAAAAAGTGAAATGATATTGAGAAATCAAAGCATATTAATAAATACAGATACAAACATTATATTAGTCCCTTACAATGAACTCATCATCACAATTAAAAAAGGGATAATATCATTAAATATTAAAATGTGCACAAGGATATTAATTTTGACAACAGATTAACAAAATTAAAATATTGGGTATCATATTATTATAATTATAGGACAAAAAAATTATGTAAAATACAGAACATTCCATACATGACACATCATATAGAAGACATAAATGTAATATTATCCATAATTTAACACAGGTTGGTATCTTGGACCTTTATATGATTTGTGATACGAAACACAAGAAGAGGCCTATTTTGGAAATCTCCATTCTAAAAACGTGGGAAATATAAAATTATATAATCTTTCAGTATGTCCACAAATCCCATTTACCCACATATATAGATCATTGAATCCAGTATAAAGGATATTGAACTCATGAATTTTATTAGAAAACATTATCAAATAGTTTTTAATATAATGTAAAGTCATCAAATCATTTTTAGTATGTAGTATGTGATCTCAATTCAAAACAATAAATTCCATGATTCATCAACTGGCATACCAATATACCCATGACTCATATGTTTTTTTATAAAAAATTAAATTTATAGCATCACGAAACCATTTAACCCTACTATGAAAATCATGAATCAATCCATTATAGAATTGTTGAAGAATAGAGTAGTTATTAATATAATTTGACAACTTGAATATTAGATGATATATTGTATACATATCATTGAATAAATTGGTATTATCAGAAGTCAATTCGACATCCATTATATATATCATATAATCATAATGGTATTTCAAGTAATATATGGATATACATAATTTTTTCCACTGAAAAAAAATTAAAACAATATAAAAACTATGATATTGATTAGAAAAAAACAATGATGATATAAAATATTACATTATAAAACAGTATAAAAATAATTTAAAAATTATAATATATTATGTAATTTTCAAAAAATCGTAAAAACGTAATATTTAGAAAAAAATAATTTAAAATTATATTTAAATAATTTTAATACTATGAAAAAATAAATAGTCAGTGTTGAATTGAAATTTCCAAATATGACACCAATATCTCCCAGAAAACATAAAAATATAATAGATTAAAATAAAAAACCATATTTTATTTAAATGTTTTATAGAAAAATATATAGCTTTGTTGATAAAATGTATTTTACAAATACATATTTTATATAACTTTTTAATTTCTAGATACTCCTATATAATGTTATAAGTTGGTTGGGGATCATTCCATAGTTTTTTGAACTATTTCTATTTTCATTTTGTATTAGATGAAAAATACCATGATCTATCCATATAATCCACCAATCAAGATGATTTTTTGAATAACGTTTCTTTTGTATGTTCTCCAAATATAGGCTCAAGGTTTGGAGACTAGAATCATTATTCCTTATCAAGATAATATGATAGACTGAATCTTATTTTATTGGACAATAAACACATATTCAATGCAGAATATAATAATAAACAAGTATATGATTTAAATATATAATCGATAAAATTTGAAACAATGCAATAATGAGTCAATAAGTAACAATACAGCCCCCACAAGGGTATATACACAAGAATTGTACTTCTGGAAAATACGTGAATCTGAAAAATTCAAGAAGCTATAGAACTACTCCCCAATGTGAGTAATCCATGATTTCTCATCTGCCACTTCAAACACATCAACCACCATAGACCATTATTATACATAGAATGTCACCAAGCATTACCAATAATTAAAATTGATGTAATTTGAGATTCACCTCTATTGATACCAACATTTAACCTAAGCATCATCAGTACGAACACAACATATGTGGGAAAAATTCATGTCAAACTACAAATACATGGAATATTGAAATGTTTTCCATGTCTGACATCAATATCCTTATTGTGAAACATGTAACAAAGGTAACTATAGATCACCTACAAGCATACATGACTCAAATTTATAAAATCTCTCAACATCTCTTACATAAAGGTTTCTAATAAATACAAAAAAATGGGTATGCACTCATTTATGTATACAAGTCATAAAAGGGAATAACATACAATGTCATTAATATCAATCCAAATTGTGATTTCATTCTAGTAACTCATATGGGAAACCATACATTTCTCTAGAACTGTTCAGATACAAGGGGGTACTATCCACTACTATTAGAACCACCCATGTGTGTTATAGAGGAGATAATTCCTAACATACAAAATTTCCCCCACATTTCATAGTCTACTTACTAGAAAAATATCCACACAATATGTGGAGTATGGACCATATGTATAGAGGACTCACATCTCTCTAAAAAAAGCGTTGGATGAAGGACTACCAAACCCTAATAATTTTTTTGGTGGAAATAAATATAATTATCACCAATGGAGTACAAAATCAATGTAGATCTAGAGGATACGTCATACAATTATTTTGAGGGTGATGGGGGTAATAATATTTATAGATGTAAACAAGTGCATTTTCCCCATTGTAGAATACTACCTAGGATGTACAGATCATGTGAACCCTCTGAATCTCATGACCCAACCCTAGTCATCAACTATACGGTGCTAAATCCCTTAGTGTCATATATATCATTTTAAATTCCTCATATGGCTGTAAAAAATATATCCATTGTGATATATGTTAAAAAATAACTAGGATATGTCATTTATTTCCTTGAAACATACGTTGGAAAAGAAAATTATGTCAGTCACACCCCAAATGTGTTGGGCTTCCATATAGAAACTATTGGGTGAACATCATGGAAAATTGGTGGCATGAGGTGTAGGTGTATGTGTCCTATAAATTTCATGTGTTCCTTACTTGTTTGGGTTGGTAATACTTACCAAATTGGATTGAGGTATGACCAGTGTACTGGGACCCAACGTTGATCTTCCTCGACTAGCCAACCAGTACCTCCTGAATAAATGTGGTTTAGTCATTCTTAAGTAACCACACTGATACATACACAATGAGTTTATGTATATATATATATATATATACTACCTCTGAAACCCTATGAATTCTATTTCAAATCATCCCAATGGTAATCACTACACCTTAGAATCTAGTGATCCATCAACTGGGTTTTCAAGGATGCATAAATTTGAAAATTTAACATTTTACATATGGGCTGGTTATAATACATGAAAACATAAAAAAAATCAGTTTATAAATTTGTAAAAACCTGTATCACTATACAATATCCACTCTTTAATGTCTAATTTGTCATCATTTAACTACTAATCTACGAACTCTAGAAATGAATCGTTATTAGTAGATGCTTATGTGGTATCATGATTTCGATATTCCTTATATACATTATTCTGTGATTGTGGGATAACTAAAATTAGTGTTGTGATTAATAATTAATGGGTGGATCAAATTATAAAAATGAATTTGAATAAAAGAAGTTAAAAATTAAATTTAAATAGTTTTATGGAAGATGAAAAACATATCGATTAAATAATTTACTACCATTATTAATTTAAACATTTTAATATGTCATTGATGAATATTTTTCATGATTGTAATGGCTAGGTGTGAAATTGTACGATTCTACTGGAATATATTTCTCACGGTTATTTTTTGATTTAGGATATCATTTCACAGGGTTATGTCATGTTTTTGAGATAATGGATTAACTTTAAAACGTGATTCAATGACTTCCTCATTTGATTATGTTTTTATATAACATGGACATGTTGTTAAGATTCTGTGGTTTTGGTTGTGAACATCTGATAATGTAATGATTCAAACAGGTTGGGAGATGGAAATTCATATTTCTAGTGATTACGTCGGTGATGCTGGAGGTAGGTAGAGAGATAAAATTTCCTATTATCGCTTATTTATGGCTTTCAGGCCCTCAAAATTCTATTGATCATTAACTTGTTTAAAATTTATGAACTAATTAACTCCCTATATATATTTATCATTTTCCTTCATATACGTATTTTTAACATGAAAAAAATTTACTTAGAGGTCATGTTTCATGGTAGTCCATGTGATCTGCTTACATCCCATTCAATATTTTCTAGTTTATATTTTACGAACCCCTCTCATGATAAGGAATTTCAAAATAGGAAACATCAAAAAATATATCACCATAATAGAGCTTAAATTGAGAGGATAAAATTTAATTAATGTGGGTAGAATATAACACATTGTAATTATATTTTATAACTTTTTATTCAATTGCATGAATGACAAACATCACCATGAACACACAAGATTAATGAATAATGAGACTCTTATATATGTTTACTATTTTAAATAAATTCAATACATTATATATCTTTTAAAGAACACAAAATTGAGTAATCATGTTATAAATTAAACAAATACATTCCATGATAGCATTTTTTACACGCATGTGTGACCTTACTCTATAACTTCTGTTACACATAAGAAACTGTTTTTACCAAATAACAACATATTATTATGAATTTTTTTAATGAAATATGATATAAAAAATACATTATGATAGGAGTTATGTAGAATATTAATGAAATTATGAAAATAATTGATTCATGTAAATAAGAAAATATTTCATTAGTTACATGTTAATGAGAAAAATATATAGCATCCAAGTGGATATAAAATATAATTTAATTATTTTTATGCTTCCAATAATGTTTTTTCTTATTAATAATAACTACATAAATTTGTTAATAATTTAAAGTAAAATATATTTTATATATTAAATAATATATTTTATGTATTCATCCATTAGTTCAATATGATTAAGAAAATAACAAACCCTATTTTCACATAAAATATATATATTTTTTATAAAGGATCTTTTACTTCCTTTTATTGGAGAATACAACATAATTTTATATTTTGACAAATTAATTGATTTTTTAGGTCAAGATAGTCATTAAATTTGATATATAAACTTATGAATTAGTTTATAGAGAATTTTTTATTTCATTTTCAAACATTTTATTTATTTAATGAATTTTTCCTCAAAACTGATTTTTTATATAACACGTTTATAATGTTAAATTATAAATTTGTTTTTTAATATTTAGTTAGATAATAATATTATATAAAAATACAATATAAGACGACAATTTAAATTTCACTGTCAAATTTATATAATATCTTATCAATATCTTGGTCATTTTTATATTAAAAAGACGTGATGCCATAACACCTATAGGGAGAATTATAAATTAATTTATGAAAAATAATTGATTGGAATTTGTAAATATGGATTAAATATATGGAATAATCATTTTTTATAAAATATAATAAGTAAAATATTAATAACCAAAAGACTATTGAATGTAATTAATATTAATTATATTTATAAAGGGAATATTAAAAATTACTAAGGACAAAAACATAAATCATCTGGACCAAAAAAACCTATTCACTTTTGAAAAATCTATTCGATAGACATATTTAAATCCTATACACACTTGGATATAATTTATAAAATTATTAGATTAAATTGAAAAATGAAAAATGTGCACAAAATATCCTCAAAATATTACATGTGCACCAGTGCTCCATTGCTATAAGAGGACCTCTCGTCCTCCCATTTCCTCACACATCTCCAGCCACATTGGCTCCGCCAGGATATTCCAAAATAGATCCTAAAAATCCCTTTCATCATCCCTGGAGAAACTATTTTCGAATAATTCCCCCATGATATAAATTGGATTAATGTAAAAGGAGATACTTGATGAAGAGGGAACACCATTCCTTACGCTTTAACGATTTATTTCCATTATCCACCCCCATAAAATAACAATTTTTAATTATTATATAACCACAATAGTATCATAAATATTATATGATTTTTTTTATTTATAGGGATATACCTAAACATATAGACATAGAAATCTAATTATTGACGAACATACTGTTTCTAAGTACAACAAACTACAATCTCACAGATTGATGATTGTTTATTTTTCCATTACCAACATTCATGGTAGACATAATTATGTACACTATATTTATATATGTTATATTTTATAATTATCATTTACTTATTCTGCTTTAATCGTTTTATAATATATAAATTGAATTCTTTAGATTTTATGCTAATATAATAACATTATTGGAGGAAGTGTTGAATATTAACTAATCCAGGTGATGTCATTCATTCACATGATACATGGAATGTATAAATGAGGATTATAATTAATTAAAGGATACATTAAAAACATATATTTTATACTCATCACATATTTACATTTTTCGATAATACACACATATATATTATTAAGAGTTCCCATACTAAAGAGTGATAACATCGGTTATGGATGTGTGGACTACCACATCCTATACATGAAGTGATTCCTTTTACATCAAAATAATTAAATTTAATTGTTTATAGCATTAAAAATCAAATTATTTATTTTATAATTATCATTATTGATTTATATTTGGTTACTTACCTTTTTTCCATAACAATCATTTAATAAATGTAACATTACTCATTCATTTGTATGGACTAACATCTTTAATATTTCTACATTTATTAATTTTTAACAAGAAAATTTAATTTTTTATATCAAAATTATAATAGATTTTTAGCTATGATAAATAGGTAATTATTAATAATATATAATTACCACTTCTTCCATTGATGACCTAAAAATTGTTTTTACACATAAACCAAATTTCATGCAAACAATCAATGTAAACATAATTTTTCAAGTAGTGTTACAAAACATAGTAATAATAAAAATAAAAATAATGATAAACATTAAAAAATGATATTAGATAATTAAAAAATTATTATTATACATGAATTTATAATATGATCACACCAATGGAAAGACATGGTAATTTATTATTATCTCACATTTACATCTATTAGATAATTTTAATGTTCACCACATACATGTATTGTGTGGTGTATCTACTACATTTTTTTTACATTTTATTAGCAATCATTTTATATTCATTTTATTTTACACATTCAATTAATGGTATACCTTTATGAGGCTTATTATTTAAAATGTTTTAATGTGGTATGAGACAAATTGGGATGTCTATTTTTTACTTATATCATGAATAAAAATATTGATCATTAAATGAAATTTAAAATTTTGGACGTTATATAAAAATTAATTAAATGATACATTAAATTATTATCTACTTATTCATGAACATTTTCTTATATTAGTAATGTTTTTCCACTCATTGTCGCTCAAAATTTTAGAAAATGATGTTATAAAACCAGTCATTATTTCTCTCTATTGACTTAGAAGTTGTTTCCTTATAAAAACATGATTTACTCTAATGTTGGAAAAAATTATTTTAAAATTATTCTGTAAAGACAATTTTACCATTCTTTTCTTTCACTAATGTTTTGAATGGAATATTCTTGAAACCCATTATTTTTACACTATATGGAATTTTTTGCATTGACACCATCCTAATTCATCTCTTGGATGGTTTATAAACCATTAAATTTTTAATATCATATAATCATTTAAAATCATATTTACCCTATATTATGTATTACTTTTACAATTGATTTATATTTTCCCATAATGTTATAATATTATTCCAACGATTTCTACATTGATAATTATATGATTATTTTTGAAAATATATATAATGTTATATTCATTATTCAATATATATATTTTACAATTCATATTATTTATTTCTATTATTCAGAATTAGGCATTATTTTCACTATTAGTGAATGGTGGCTCCAAAAATTTATTTATCCCATTAGTGAATTAATAGGTTCTCATGAGATAAAAAAGTTGTTTAAATTAAACAGGTTTTTATCTGTTGTATTAAATCGTATTGACAGTGGTTTTGACTCTTTAGGATTTCATGTTTCATAAACATGATTTCCAATTAAAAATTCATTTCAACCATTTTCGATTATGATATTTTTCATCGATGATATTTCTCCTCGATATATCTATAAGTATATTTAATTTGTAGTTGACTGATTAAATGGATTGTGTTTTTGTTTTTTATCATTCCATATTTATTTTTTATTATCTAGTTATATGATTGTCATTAATTTCTAGTTAATTATTTCCATGATTATTTCCATTATAAATTTATTTTATATATTAAATGGGAGGTGTGTTTATTTCCATTATTATTTACATTATATATTTATAATATAGATTACATGGGAGGTGTGTTTAGTTATTTACCTATCTTTACCAACATTTCTCATTAAATATTTATTTACTCCACTATATTTTTCACATATTGAGCATCTGAGCTCACCCTAAATATGATTCAATACCCAGGATTCCAATAAGAGTACTATGAATAATATATATGGATATACTAGATGGAATTAAGTTATACTAGATGGAAATTATTTATAAATAATAAATTCACTATCCTATTATTAGTATATTAATTTATTTTACAAAACTAATTTTTTGCATTTGGTTTACCAAGTTTACTAAAATCTTGTTCCATTGGGATTTCATTCGTTATAATCATTAAAAATTACTTGATTTTAAAAACTATTTCTTGAATATCATTGTTTTGGTCACTGTACTAAATTACATAACACTAACATCTAATTGGTTTCACTAGTTCCTATTAATGTTGGAAGAAGATACATCAATTTTGATGAAAATTTTGACACCTTTATTCACCCCTCACATAACAAGGAGTTCAATGGGTCTTAAATTATTTGTATTTCCACAAAAATTTAGTATATTAAATGTTTATATTATGTCTATAGTATATAATTTAAAATTCATAAAGTGATAATACAAATATTTCACTATGGATAATTCACATTGTTTTCATTTCCCTATATGAATCATCGAAAAAATAGAAATATCGAATTATTCAATTCTATTGCACACAGAGATTAATCCGTGTAGAGATTATAATAGGACAGAATAACATGATGTATATAGGGAGTCTTCACAGTAGAGAATGTAATTAGGGGGGTCGTCATCCCTTGACTGGTGCACTAGGGTAGTGCAAACTACTAGAAATCATTGTTTGTAGTGTAGTGCTCTTACAGATTTATTGGTGGCACAGTGTTACATCATCTATTGTAGGTTCATTTGAGGTTCCATTATATTTTTTTTGGAAACTATGATATTCTCTATGTATTTGTGATAACAAATAATAGTTACATTCGGTCCCTTTTTTGATGTAGGTATTATTTAAAAACCACATAATTTTTTTTCATGTTAGTGATTCTATTATTTTTTTCTGTTTCTTTTCATTTTTCATTCCATTATCTAAAATCATATGTCATTGATGTATCTACTGAAGTTTCTTCAAAAATTACCATTTACAATTTTAAACACTTATTTTCACAGTATAATAATAAATGAACAAGTTAAATATTTTTATATTCCTACAGATCCTACAATCATATTATTCAATTCATAGAAATATACAATACTATTCAATATTAATTTAGAATATTAAAAAACTTCTATACTTTATATATAATATTTATACTATTTCAAATTCACCCATAACAGACTAAAACACTTAAAATATGGTATTATCATTATAACATATACATATTACATTAAATTTAATAAAGTCAACTATTGATTTAGTCATTTTAGTTCAAAAAATATATTTATGTGTTTCTTAAAACATATAAATAGTATGATTCACATTAGGATTAATAGATACTAGAACAATGAATATCACAAGTTGATGCCTACAAAATGAAGATGAGAATAAAATCCAATCATAATAGACATAAATTAATTTATATTAATAATGAGTAAAATTAAATAGAATATTTATATTATTTTCCAAAATTAATGTTGAATCTGTTATCATTGATACTAAGTTTTATATTGCCTTTTATTCTATAGGAAATACTTATATTTTCATGATTGTAAGGAAGAGGATATAAAATTAGATTCCTTACAAAATATATTTAATATTCAAAAACACTAATTTCCATAGGATAACTATCTCAATAAAAAAACAGCCAACACCATAAATTTATATAAAAATTAATTTCATGATAACCATTTAGGATATTAAGTCCCCAATCACATCTGCACATATCTACTATTAATACATTTTTTGAAGGGTTATGTATTGTGTTTTTTTTGGATAATTAATGGGCTAAATTTCTCTACAGGGATACCATGACATAGAAAAAGAGTCAAAAAAATTATATATGAAAATAAATTATTTTTCTTCTCACCATTTTGGTGGAGAACTCAATAATAACAAGGCACCATAGTATCTTTGATGAAATGTTTATAGACATCCTCAATCATATTTTATTATGAAAATATTTTGAAAGAGTGAAATAGATATCAGGTAATGATGATGTAAGGGGTATCTAAAAATATTATACAGTGAAATGGTTTATAGAAATGAGAATTTGAACATAGTGACCACTACTTTGGGAAAAAAATATATAACCATGTTGTCCAGGAGGATCATGACCAGAGAGGCTAGAAAATCATGCACACATAAGAAGTGGAATTCAATGTAATTATATTTATAAAAACATATGGATATATATATTTTTGATTCTAAATCCTTAAAATTTCGCATTATCATGAACCATAACTATGAATTTTATAACTGATCACTGTATTTTCATTCTAGGATTCATTATTTTCAACGTTCATAACTATGAATTTTTCTACATTGTTATTTTATGTTTTTTCCTTTAGTGGTAAAATATTTTTCAATAATATATTATTATTATTATTATGTTATTATTTTTCATTTAAATAGAGTATAATAATAAATGAATATTAAAAATTACTTTTTATGTGTTAATGTTATTATGATTTAATCTATTGTTTTATTTTATATTACCTACCATTAAACTGTCTATACATTTTCATGAGGACTAAGATATCTGATTGGAATAACACCATGATTTCAATAAAATACATTTTATCCCATTAATTGTGTACAAATGGTGCATTATTCTCTATTTCTATATTATATTTTAGTTGTTTATATAGTAACAACATTAAAAATAAAAAATGCAAAATTTATTATCCAACTTTTTTAAAAAAAAATTAATTGGATGATTTCATTAACCAATTTATAATCATTAGTCATGATTAACTAATAATTTATTAATTATTGGTTTTCCCAATTTATGTCATCTTTATGTAAAATGTTGTATTTTTTTTAATAAATACTATCTCCATGACCAGTTTAAATACATTCTTATTTTATAGTTACTAATTTTTAAAATCCAATATTCATTGTTAAAGTTAATATTTCCACACAAAATATCATAAAAATGTTTTGGAAATGACTAATAATGATTTAAGTGGACATTTTGATACTTATAAAATACTTTTATAAATGGATTTTCTTTAAAAATCAGATTCATAGAATCATATGCATTAGTTTAAGGTAAAAAAGAAAAAACAAATTTAACTTCAAATATTTAATTCGGGGTGAAACAAATGAATATGTTTTCATATTATAAATGTTAATGTTGTTGTTAATATAATTAATATTATCATTGTTAATTGAAATGTTTAATTCATCTTATTATGTTTAACATAGAAAGGAAGGATTTCTCCAAAAAGTGACATTTTTTTTGAACAATACATTTATTATAACAATACAAAGGATGACACATGGAAACAAAATGGTTGTATAGTGAAATTTGTAATTTATATATAGGATTTCTCTAGTTCTGATTGGTGAATTATATATCGACATTTTCAAGGTTATATTAGAATACTTGAACAAAATTTGATAATGTATGTCAAAATTGTACCATCACAATCCATGAACAAACAAAACAAAAACTTATCATGCATTATTTTATGAGATGATATATATATATATATATATATGAACACATAATTTTAATGAATCCTATTTGTATATTAATCAGAACCTCTCTAGAAACAATAAATGTAGGTTTCTCTTCCTCAAATCTATATATTTCACATTACCATAAAAACAAAATTTTAAATTGAACATTAACCAGTTAAACAGATTGGAACAATCAACACCATTGTTGAGATATTGTTATCATTTTAGTGACTCGTAATTGTCCATCTATAAATTTTATAGAACATATATGAAATTTTTATAAAAAATATTCGAAATAAAAAAGGATTATGAGTACTTTATTAATTAATTTTATAAAGGTTGGGATACAAATTTTATTTAGTAATTTTTAATTAGTATTGAATCATATTAGGAATAATTACAATTCATGGAAAATAGATGTATATTTATTTTATTTCTGTTATTTTTATAAACGTTGAAACAAAATTTCATATTAATTTTATTTCAATGTATTATTTTATTTTATATAAAACATGTTCATTATGATCATGTGAAAAATAATGTTCCTAGTTAAATAATTTGTAAACCAGTTGTTGTAGCTGCCTTATGGAAACCTACATACATCACATATGCATGTTCAATTGAAAGAAACATGGCCTAAAACAAACATAAAAAATTGGAGACCTCCATGATAAATAATCGTAGTAACATCAATCAAATATATAAATTCTTCCATATCAATTTTAGCAACACCGGTGAGACCATGGTTCATTAGACTAAGAAATACATCCATGGTTGTAATTGCAATGGTCAATTACCTTCCTCAATGAATGAAACCACCCCAAGACTAATAATTAAATTCATAATCAAAATCTAATCATTCACCATCATATGAATCCATGACATAATTTAATTTTTTGTGGATTTCACTACAATGTAGGATTGGCATCTCCACCAACCTCTGGATCAACTCACTATACATTACATGAAAAAATATTGAGATCACACATCATATTTACCAATTTGGAGACATAAATTACAATATTCACTTAAAATAAAGTCATAATAACATTGAATGTGTAGGAAAATTTCTTTATTTCATTCAATATACTCATGGATATTATTTAATACAATTTATTTACACACAAGGAATATAGGGTATCAACTTGACTAATAGATTAAGAAGCATTCAGTTAAATTTAGATCATTGTATACATGAAAATTATTTTTCCGAATATAGAAGTAATATCTTCCATCATTTCGTATATTTTAGTTTCTAGGATCATCCTATTATTCTTGTAAAAACACTGAGAAAGACCACTCATTATAGTTCTCTTTCATAATCCTCTTGAGAACATTTCAATTTTATGTTCGTTGAATCAGTCTAAAACCCAATTTTATCCATTTATATAAATGATTATACCCCATGTGTATGTAGTTTATCTCATGTATTTCATTAAAAAACATTTTCAAAACATTTGTATGGAATTTGATGTTGGGATATCATTTTCCATATGTAATATACCATATACATAAAACACAATAAAAATCAGGATTCATCAAATAACCTAACATTATAATCAGAAATCATATGTGTTTTTATAAGACCTAATACATTGATAGCATCATCAAACCATATATTCATGCTCCAATATGCTTTATTAAATACATTAATGGACCACTGAAACATATAATCATTAATAGTCTCATTTGAAACTTTAAAACCATTAGGTTATATTACATAAATAACTATGAATAATGTGTGGTTAATGAATGTGATTTTGACATACATTGGGTATATCATATAATCATAAAGATATTTCTAGTAATATATTATATAATTTGTTTTATTTCTAATGGAAAATAATAAATCATTATAAAAACTACAATTATATGTAGAAAAAAACCATTGAGGAATAAACAATAATATAATATTTTAAATAATAAAATTATGTTTTTAAAATTATGAAAATTTACAAAAAAATGGCATAAAACATAAAACTGATTAAAAAACATGATATTTATAGTAAAAATAATTTAAAATCCAAACATTGATAAATAATTAAGTTAAAAAGAAACATTAAAAACAAGACACAAATATGTCAGAAAACACTATAAAATATTATGAATTAAAAATGTAAAATAAGATTGTGTATAAAAGTTTTTTGAGAATGAAAATGTATAAGAGTGTTGAGAAAACAAATTTTGGAAAATATAAATTTATGTATGATGGTTTCATTTTATGATCCTCCACTAAAAATATTTTTTTATGATTAATCCATATTATGATAGAACAATTTACATATTCTTTTTCTATGAGAATCAAAATGACACGACTACACACAGGGATGCCCAATGAGGTCCAACTAAAAACATAGTGTGCCACCCTATTTACTCCAATAATAGTCAATTTTTTTATGTGTAGAACCATATTGGCATATCATACATCATGATATACCTTATAAAATTTCATTCGACAATAGACACATTTAATTGTATAATATTACAAAAATATAACATTAGGATATACAAATAAAATCTACTAAATATTATAATGCTCACGAATAAGACATTAAGAAATTATATAACCACAAATGGGTAAAATATAAAGGAACATTAAATATGAAATGTTCTGAAATCTAACATATGCAAGATGTTGGATAACTCCTCTCCATTGCAAGTACTCTGGGATAAGTTTACAGATGAACAAACATTGCCACCATAATTGACCTCAATGTCCAATAATAAATAACATAGAATCCCCAATAGTTATCTCTAAAGTGATAAAAACATCACCACTACAGCAACCATCATCTTACCAATGAATCATCTGTATAAACAAAACATGTGTCATCACAAAGACTATGAAACTATGTATACATAGAATACTAAGATGACTAATATGTCATGAATTGAAAAAATTGCTTTACAATACATCTGAGTAGTAACCATCGAGAACCTATGATGTCACAATCATTGAAGTATTAAAATCAATACAGTTTTATATCTTTCTTGAGTCTACCACAAACCATATAAAAGTACCCAATAATTTATTTTATCATGTCATCCAAGGGAATAATACCCACTACAATTCGTAATAATTGATATAGAGTTTTGATACTATAAAACCATAAGATAATGATTCAATTCTCTAGAATAGATACTATTTAAGGGGGTAAAAACACTTACTAATAGAACAAACCATGTACGTTGTAAATGAGATAATTCCAAACATATGAACTTTCCCCCATATTTCATAGGAAAGAGAGAGAGAGAGTGAAACACACAACTTCACAAATATAAAGTGCCAAAAACATGAAACCCACACAACAATTATATAATTTGGGTGGGATATACACACCTCATTGGAAGACACATAACTTATGTTAGAAATTACCATATCTATAGTGAAATGTGTTCTCTCTTGATGACACCTCAGTTGAGAGTGTATTAGACCCTATTCATATTGGGTGGCCAAACATCACCTAATTTTTACTGATGGAGTACAGAATCCATCTTGATTTAGATGGCCCATTACATAGTATATTGGGGAACTAAAATCCATGAATGATTCCAAGGTTCAGGTTCCTTTCATTGCATATTAAAAGAATTGTACTATACCCAAGAATGGTCAAAACATAATTCCCCAAACCTCATCATCAAACCACTAATGAAAAAAATCATAAAACTACCATTATCTCGTGGAAAATTCTCTCAAATAGATTACCATAAAATATCTATTATCATCATGTCCTACAATACATTGGATACGTTTGTTATTTTCCTGAATCATACATCCAGATGATAATAATTAAAATCACACAATAAAGTTGATGGGTATCCATGTGGTGACCCTTGGTCAAGACAGATGGCCAATTAGGGTAGGGGTTGTAGGTTTATATCTATTATGCACACTGATCAATCACACCTAGGACTAGATGGGTATTCTTACCCAATTAGCTTGCAGGCTATCCAATACACTTGGGCCCTATGTTTAGTTGGCCAGGCTGGCAGACCTGCGCAGCCAGACCCATTGTGGTTTGGTATATATCAAGGAAACCCCACCCTCAAATACAAAATGAGTGACAAAAAAATATTATATTATTTTTTTATATTATTTTTAAGGTCTTCAACACTCTTAATTCTATTTTGGATTATCCTGAGGGTAAAACATACTCCTCAAAATAAACATATCCATGAAATGATTTTTCCATGGATTACTACCTTATTATATTGATAATTATCGATCTCCAAAGGATCTAATACATGAAAAACCAAAAAATAATCTAACACACAATCAGATATTATCTCATTTAGTACACAAAAATATATTATTAAAGGCATAATATTGAATAATTAAACTAAGAATACATGAACTATAATAATGAATAATGAATTTTGGAATTTTACATGTTTGTTTGATATAGAGAAGTAAACTTGAATTTTTTTATTCAGTGTTTTATATCTAAATTAAGGAAGGTTGGAATATGTATTCATTGGGGGTTGAATGATTAAAATAAATTTGACTGAATAAATAAAATAATTCAACATAGTATAAAAGCTGATGGATAACATATTGATATTTTATTTAACAAAAATTATTAATTTAAATGTCTTTATATTAATTTAATTAATATTAGTATGAATTTTAATATCTCATTGTGCAATTGGATAATTTTACAGGTTGAGATTTCTTATAGTTTTGTCTTTTTTAGGCATAGATAGTTGTTTGTTATGTATTATTTTGGGCTATAATGGCTTAATTTTATAACATGGTTTGATGAGGACATTATGTTATGATTTGGGGATATAGTGGTGGTGTATGGTGATGATGATGTTTTTACATTGTGATGATGTGATAATGGGATGGTTCAAATCATGGGAGAGGTGAAATTCTTATTTCTAGTCGATATGCTAGTGATGCTCGACAAAAGTTGAGAGTTGTGATTTACTTTTTTACCTAATTTTTTTTATGTTTGTGATGTTATGGTATTATTTGTAACATTATATAATAATCATTATATTACGTTTCTAGACTTCTCCTCATATTATTTTACATCCGCAGATTTTCTAAATTCTATTTATTATAGATGGTACTCTATATAGTTAAATAAAATAAAATTATGTAACTAAAGATGAATTGTATATTGATTATTTTTCCCACTATATTAATCACACTCTATTTTCCATGTAATTTCATGATTTTATATACAAAAACCAATATACCACATCGATAGAGAAGTGTAAATCAAGTGATCATCTATTTATAGTAAATTAATTTTTTTTGGATAATCAAAGATAGATTTTAAATGATTTCCAGGTAGCTTTTTTCAATTTAGAGATAAAATAATGCTTTTGGAATCTATTTCTACATGTATTTTTTTATAGTTTTATGTAATATACAAAACTATTTGGTTGTGTAAATATTTTTTTTCATTTATGTGATCTTTTGGATTTTTATTTGTTGTTTTGATTGATATTCAAGATTCTTTAATGGGTAATGCTTCATAATATAGTGATAAATACCCTAGGTGCCTATTTTTAACTCATAAACTTATGGTAGAAGGCTTCAAGTGACAATGTTATTCCCTCTCCCTACCTAGGTTGAGATTTTTACGGTATTTTAAACTATTATTCTCAGTACAAAACTATATTTTATACCAATGTCACAATTTCATTAATCAATTTTATAACAATTTGAATACATATTAATTAATAGAAAACACAAATAAATTAACTTATTTAACGCCTTTTTACCCTTAATAAATTCAAATATTTTTATAGAATTATTCCTAGATGATACATAAAGTAAACATAGATTAACTCCCTCAATATCAAATTCATATTTAAGGGGGGGAGGGAATTTGTAATGAAATATGTTACGGAGAGTTAATGATTCTGACATTCATATATAGCAAAATAAGAACTAATGACTTACACCATGTATGAAATTCATGTCACTATATGAGTAGCATAACAAATGAACACACTCATTTTCCCTTCAAATGAACCAATAAATAAATTCATTTCACTAATTTCATCATGGAATATGTATATATTACAGTTCCATCACCAGCTCTAATGACGATTTACATGATTCATTAATGAATATATATTTGGAGAGAATGAGTAGAAACATGAGAAAATAATATGATAAATAAATATGAGTAGAAACGTGAGAAAATATATTTGGAGAGAATGAGTAGAATAAAATATCACATGAAATTAATATTAAGGATTCATGTAAAAACCTAGGGGTATTCATGAAATAAAATTGTACAGAAAAAAATCAAACATAAAATAAATAAATCACACCATACATAATTATTTTAATAAAATATTCTAGCATTGTAAAATAATCTACGTATAAGGTACTTAAAAATAGAAGAGAATGTAACAAATCAAATAAAAATGCAATGATTTTAAGTTAATTCACTACTTTTGTTATCTTCAATGAATCGTTATCACTATTTAACATATCGATGTTTCTCCAATGATTCATCCCATCATAATAAATCAAAATGAAACTAAACACATTTGAACATTCATTAAAAATTGAAATTAAGGATAAACTATTAGAAATGATATTAACCATAGGATTTAGCAATACATGTATTGAATTTCTGATATATTATGAAATTAATATGTCGATATATGACATGAGATAATTTAATTTTTGTTAGTAAAATTATAAACATATACATTAATAATGTATTGATAAAAATTACTATTCTAAAAAGTGAAAGGAAATAATCCACCAAAAATATACATATATTAAATGTGGAATGAAATATGGCCATCTATTAAATAATTTCATGTATGAATTATAAAATATCAAATTCAATATATATAATGAATTATGTATAAAATGTTCACATTTATTTTAATGTGGAATGATAAAAGAACATTTATTGAAAATTGAATTAGGATTGTTTACCTACCAATGAAACTAGATATTTTAATATAATTCAATTTTTAAAGTAGAATAAATTATTCAGAAAAAACCTAGAATTGGTAAATTATATTGAAATTAATATAATGTTGGTTTACTAACCAAAATATAATTAATCAGTTATAGATTGTATACAATTATTTTGTGGTTTATATACGAAGTCGTTAAAATAGGAATTTTTTTTCTAAAATTTGAAAAATGCACTGAATGTAGTCATACATCATAGTGAATGAAAAATCCTAGAAAACATATAATATGTGTGAAATAACAAGCATTAACGTGAATCTCAAGAGAATTAATTTTTAATTTGTTTGCTGTTATACTTTTATATTTTCTTTCTACACATACATGTGAATATGGGTCTATCACCATATTATATAAAATATAATAAATTTAATTCTAAATAATATAATTATTAAATTTAGTAGAAATTGTTTTTTCAGAATTTTGGAACCGTATAATCTCTTCATTATACTTTATATCATGAAAAACTTAATTACCTATTAAATTAATACATGTCAATATACATAAAAAAGTAAACAAAAGATCCAAAAATATCATACATTTCATCTCAATGTTTATCATGTTTGACATCAATCATTTCTTGGAACAAAATTATATTAAATTTGTTCTTATTTTATTTTTCGTATGATCTAACATATCTCAAAAAATAAAATATGTATAAATTTTTTTAAAAAGTAAATAAATAGGACCCAAAATCCCAAGGATGGTTCCTTTATTAATTTAGAATAATTACATGGAAGCAAAAAGGAATGTACAAAATAGTTTAGAGTATTTGGAAAACCACATACAAACAATACAATTACATTTTATATTGAATGAAAAAATTTAAAAGAAACTCAACTAAACAAATTTATAAACATCCATATTATCCATACATGTAATTCATAATAAAAATAATTGCAACAAGGGGATACATAAAAATTAAAAATCGGTGATCTTATATTCTTGTTAAGGGTATGAAATATAATAATATCTATCATAATAAATTAGGAATTCTTAATAAATAAAAACATATTATCATTGAACATAATCTTGATAATAATATACAAGGAATAAAAAGATGAATTAATAATTACATATAAATAATCACATGAGTATGAACCAGAAACATTGTTATTAAACTAGTATAATAATGACATTTAATATCAATTAATAGAATGATGATGCTAATGAATAATTACAGAGATCATAAATAAAAAATTGAGTCCTTCTCCGTCATATTTGAAAATAATTGGGCAAGGCATTGGCCAAGTCCATATCTGATTTTCCCCATGAGACTTAATGATGAATCAAGGTGGCATAGTGGACCTTGTACAACACATAGTAAGTCCAATTCATTCCATCAAAGAATTAAACGAATCATAATGTATATAAATATGAAATATAAATAATTTCACCAACCAGTAAACATAATCACTTATTATTATGAGCAATGTGGGGAATAATAGGAAGATAAAACATCCACCTTCAAAATAATCATATACAGTTTAATAATAAATGATTAATGATAGTCATAATATATTAATTCCATATTTTCAAGGAATTATTGAGTGAAATACCCATTTTAAGTTATAATGAAGAGTATTTTAAAATAAAATCATTACTATTTTCAAATAAATTTATAGAAAACTAAAAATGGAAAAAAATTATTTTTTCATGAAAAAAAGTATTGATTTTAGAAAAATAATTATAGCTTTAAATATATTATTGTTCATACTTGAGAATGGATAAAAAATCTGGAAGTTCCATTAATTTAGGCATATTTATTGGGAATAATTGTGAAGGGAACCATTTAGGAAATGTATTCTGCAATTAATGAAATAATAATTGATCATGATATATGATTTTTCAACATATACGAAAAAAATTTATATTAATTATTTAAATAATATGAATAATTACATTGTGGTAAAGAGAGAGATAGTGTATACTGAATAAAATATGATGGTTCAAGAAATAAACCATTACCTTATGTCTAAAAGTGTCAGCAGTGGACCGTAATTTCATGGATAATTAAATAAATTATATCAATTAATGAACATAGAAAATTTTTTTCTTATATTTTATTTATAACAATTTTTTTAGGTACATTCATTGTACTTTTTATTAAATATAAAATTAAATTTCATAGTTTGATATTTTTCATTTCATGTGTTTTCAGGATTGGTGAACATTTAAAAAAATATGAAAGGTCATGTAAAATGAAAATAGTAGTCCAAAATTGAACATATATTATAGTAAGTATCATATTTTATATAAAATCATTACATACATATTTTTTAATTTAGGTTGAGGATTAATAATTAGTCAATAAATTAGTTAAAATCATTTAGATTATTTTGGTAGTTTTTCAATCATCACCAAATAGTTATGATTTATTTATAAATATTATATATATTTTATATTTCAATATCATTAGATAATATGTAATAAAGATATTATAACATATTTTATACATAAATATTGATTAACAGCAAGCTAAAAGGTGGTATTGTTTAACTAAAACACAGCATCCTTATAGGTAGTAAATCATAACCTCAATGATTATATTTTATTCATTAGATGTAAATGAAAATCAGGAAGAGATTTGATGGTGGATTATACAATGAAATAATAAAATTATAGAATATATACCATACTAGATTTATCATGTCTCATTGTAAAGGGTATGTGAAGAGAGGATAATAAATGAAAATAAATTGAAAAAAGAATATATTAAAATTAAAATAAATGAAAAGAAAGTTGATTTTTAACTATTGAATTCACCTCCTTCAAAACCACCTTCAAGGGTATGGTATTGGAGTTTTGATAATATTAAAGGGTCCTAGACATTAGTTAAGGGATTGATATAATGATTGTTAATAAATTAACTAAGTCTCAATTCTAGGATGGTGTGAGTAGAATAGGTGATGAGGGTTGCTATTTATAGTTGATTAAAGGGGTTTTTTTAGATTATTTTATTAATTTTTATTTGTTATTTTGGTCCATGACTGTAATTTTTTTGGAAAATTATAAATAATATTATTAAAATAATTAATATAAGCTATATATGATTGATATTTTATCATTAAAATCTCATAGAATAGTGGTTTTATCAAATAATGTTTATATAGAGGAAAATACCATATTTTATTATTCCACAATAATTCAATTATTTTTGAAACAAATACTAAATTCATTCTAACCAATTTTCAATTATTTTAATTCAAAAATGAAAAATATTTTTAACATAATTTTATAAATATGAATGACATTATTATTATTTTATATATTCACGTATTAAAAAAAACATGTATTAAAATTATAAATGATTTTTTGACACATTGAATAAATATTTTTGGGATCTCAAAATAATATTATATTGTTATGAAAAAATAATAATAATTTATGAATCTATTTTATGAATAATTTTTTGAGTATTATTACACTATTTTTTTATATTTTTGAATTAAAATTTTTGTTAAAAATTTATTATCACATAACGTATTAATTTTAAATGATTTATTTACAAGTTTTATGGTATAAATATACAATTTTTTTATTTATAAAAAACTAATATTATTTTAAATATTTTACATGTGATGTTAATATTATATTTGTAATATTTCAAATCCTATTGGTCACATTGATATTCCAATGTTGGTATTCGACAGTATATTATGGTTTTAATTATGTTGTTTCATGAGGAATAAACATTCGAATATATTATCATTTAAAAGAATCCTAACACAAAATTATGGGCTGTTATATTATCCCTTGGAAAAATTATTTCCCTTGAAATATCTATAGCATCATAAAAATATGATACAGGTACTTCATCATAATATGTTCCTCGGGCACCCACATCAACTCTCCAATTTTATAATTCATCCTATGTAACATTTCTAGTTGAGTCATCTGATTCCTCAACAATTGTTATCGACTATTCACAAATTTTTTTGGATCTTTATAAAAATATAAATCCATATATAATTATATTTCATCATAAATGTTAATATGTGTGGGTTTTGTAATTTACGTCCACAATTGGTAGATGTGGATCATATCAACAAAAATGGAATGGTTAGGTGGAATTTATATATTGTAATCCAAATTTCATATTACCTCTCAGATTTAATAAGGCCCAATGTATATGGTTCTTAATTTCCATTTATTTCAAAATATAATGAAACCATTATAGGGATATGCCTTTAAGATGGAATAATCTCTCACATTTTAACTATAAATCCTTCAATATATTTTCATCATAACGATTTTTCCTACTTCTAGAATCATTGATATGTGTTGGAATAGTCATCACCACTAAAGTATTTTCCTCAACATGATCGGGTCATTGAAGCATCTAATCACCGAAATTATCCCAATAATGCAGGTGTATGATATCTCTTAACATAGAATGCTTTTTTTTCCATTTGAATACTATAATAGAAAAAAAATTCCATGAAAACAATAACAAAGGAAAATATTGAACCCACAAGACTTTAATGTCAAAAAATAAAGATATCATCATGCCTTATAATATTTGGATCATCTATTCAAACGACCTATCAGTTTGTGAGTGATATGCAGTTCTCAAATGATGATCATTAATGAATTCTCTCTACAGAATGTTATAGAATATTGATGTAAATAGTGTCTCATTCTCTGAATAAATCTAATGTGGTTCTCCAAGAAGTCTTAAATATTTAGAAATATAGTCTTTGTTTATGATGAACTAGTATAATGTCCTTGCATATAGTGAGGAAATGTGGTGATTTGGAATGCCGGTCAATAATTAAAAATGTTAAATCATTTTTTTGGGGATTTTGGTCATTAAATGAAAAAATTAATTCTACTGTCATCCCAATTCTATGTACGAATTTTAATGGGTTGAATGGATCTCCGAGGATGTCTTATTTCAGCTTTCACCTATCAATAGACTAAACATCTTGATTCATAATTAGGATTTTGACACATTATATAATCGCACCTTATATTTTCCTTCATAAATGTATAAATATTAGTGGTATCATGATTTATAGTGAAATTTGTGATATGGGCATTATCTAATAACTCCCGTTCTAGCATAGGTATAGAGGGAAAACATAGAATCATACCATATTTAATAATTCCATATTTATACAGGATTTGTTCCAGCTTCCCTTCAATAAAAATATTAATTTTATTTTGATTATTCTCAAAATCATATTGATAACATATAATCATTTCCATTAATTATTTTCACGAAACCAATAGAAAATATAATGATGTTTGACCATCCCTAATAATTCCTATAACCTTCATTTCTAGATCAAGGTAGACATTATCATTTTCCATCCATATTTTGTTTATAAAAGCACAATCTATCCTACTAAAACCTCATCTACCTTATTTTACACCCCTTGTTGGTATTGTATTTAACAATCATAATCATTGAGTAGCTCGAGCAATCACCACGGACTCATGTTGATTTCTTTTTGTGGAATGGTATATTTAATTATATTGTGATCTGTATATATCTCACATCTTCTAGAGTATATATATTGTCTGTATATCTTTCGAGAAATATTAGAGGACTTAACACAATATCAGGTGTATATAGTGGTGTTCATATGTTTTTAACTACCACTACACATACACAACAACATTATAATTCCACATTAGGGAATATCCAAGTCCATTAGATAATGAACCACTATAAATCACAAATCCACATTTTATTGATGATAGAGTAAATATTATATAATACCTTAATATCCATTTATATTCACCAAAATTTTATTCAAATTCATTATTACATACATATTTATCACATTTATGACAAATCTAGGTTAATGTGTTTGTTAATCAGAGTAATTTGACAAAAAAATCAATAATAACTTGTATTACCAATGAAACTACGTAATTATGTTTTGTTTGATAGTGTAGACAATTATTGGTATTTTATTTACATATTACATAGAACTGAGATTCCATTCATCGAGGAAATATGAAACTTAATTCAATCATAATGAATCCAAACTTCATACATTTTAATGTTCCTATATTACACTTTTTATCTAGAGTTCTGTAGAAAAAATAAAAGTTCATTCAAATAGGCCTAATTAATTTTGTAATATATCAAGATATCATTCATAAATACCACAATACAATAATCAAGATATCCATATATCACATTGTTCATCAGATCCACAAAAAATAAGGTCAATTAGTCTATCCAAATGGAATTACTTTGAACAAATAATGTAAATAACTAGTTCAATATTTTGTATTTAAAATATATTCCTTTTTAAATGAAATGAATTATATATATAATGAAGGTTATTTAAAAATAATAATTCCATGGAGATGATAAATGAAATCAGCAATGTGATTTAGAGGATACAAGTTCTATATTTTAATAACATTTCATTATCTATAATCAATGAAGAACCTCATGGATCAATCTTTCTTGTTGAACAAGAGGATAGAGGATCCTCACACAGAAATACTAGCACATATAAATCCCTTATCACTCTTTTCCTATAATTGTTTTTTCAGTTATAATAATACTATACTATCCATTATATAAGGATTTATCGAAATTTACCTTTCATTAAGGATTAAATCAATTGAGAAATCAATGTCCCACTATGGTGGATTTCTATTTAATCATGGAAGAACAATAGTATACTTACTGTGTTAGCCTGCAACTGGGATAACAAATGAAAACCAACCATTGACCATGTTCGAAACACGGGGCCTAACTCAACTATCATCGATCAGTCTTCCGGGACGTTGGCCCAGAACAGTAGGCAGACCATAGGTGGAGCATCCATACTGTTTGGGGGTCCCTCCAGACATGGAAGGGGAAGAGGGTCTGAATTAGGGGAACATGAAGCGTGGGATGTTGATTGATGGTTTGTTCAAACAAAATCCAACAATCATGAAATTATGCCACCATGGTGGGAGTATGCCAGATGGGCACATCGGTTTGATCATGGATGATTCCTTCTATCAGACAGAGCCTCTCTGGCGAAGGGGTTTGTTGCTTCGCAATGTCATCTTGGGGCATCTTGAACTTGTTTAGGGCAGAGTAAAAGTTGTACTGCTCCCAAATAGGGGTCTGACCTGGGGGCGGAAAGGAGAAGAACAAGATTTATGACTCCCGGGAGACGGACCCTAGACAAAATACTAGGGTTTCCCAACCTATCCCATGAGTATGGGAATCAAGCCACATGTAGTTCTAGAAGAACAACATAACGTCTTGTAGGATGATGAAAATCCTGGTTGAGCCAGTACACATCCTGCCAAAACTACTAAGTCCATGTGAGTCGTGCTCGATGTGGAATACAAAAGGTAATCAGAGAATTTTTCTAACACAAGAAGGGGCATGATAGGGTGAAGGGATTCTCGGTGAATGTCGGCCCAATGATGCTAACACATCCATGTGGCGCACATAGATGCATGAAGAGATAAATGACTAGTTAGTCAGAATTCGACGTGAACATGAGGAAGTGGAAATCTATGAATCCTGATGCTCGAGGTTTGGATCATAATGAAGGAGCAGTGATGTTAGATGATAACTGTTGACCGTGGTAGAAACTCCGCATCCATATCACGTTAGCCTGTAATTGGGACAGACAAATGAGGGTCGACCGTTGACCATGTTCGAAACACGGGACCTGTCACAGACGTCGTTCGATATCCTTAGAGATGTTGACCCGAAACAATAGGAGATCCCTTAGGCGCAACATCCATGGAGAGCCCTTTAGCCTTGAATCTATGTCGTCGAAGGGACCTTTTGGATGTGGAAGTGGATGAGGATCCAAATAGCGAGCACGCAAAGCTTGGACATGGAACTAGGGGATGTCCCCATATAAAATCCACACTTTGGACTCTTTGTCAAAACACATATGAATACATTAATTTGACAAATTAGACAGAGGTATTCAAGGCCCTTCCAATAGGGAGATCATAGTTTTGTGTCGTAGAATTCAAACCATCGATTAGAGGAAACACAAGAGGCACGTGAAGGGTAATTACAAAAAACTCGATGAGAATGGGAATTGGGGATGTGTACGGAGCGGTGAAAAACCTGACGTGAATGAGGACATAATCACATACTACACCACAAAACCCCCTCGGGAGAGGTTTTAGGTCAAGGGAACGAAAAAAAGAGTTTATCTAAGACTGATGCAAAGTGAAAAGGCTCTCCTACATACCCTGTGGGGATGGGGATCAAGCAGCATGTAGTTATTGAAAGGATCTTAGTTTGAGGTCTTAGAAATAGGACCATGAATGGGTAAGGATTGAATGAAACACATGGTGAGGTTTTTAAAAAACCCGACATGAACGAGGACATAAGCCCTACTAACTATGAATTCACTTGGGAAGTGATCAAGTTGAGGGACCGAACACGAATGATAGGCTGGGCCCATAGGGAATTACCCAGTAGTTCCTACATATCTCATAAGGATGATAATCGAGCCATACATATTTCTAGATGGTGGCAAATTGTGGTAAGGCACCAGTAAAAAGTTTGAAGGGGGCACGCGGGTCATGCCCTCGTCCCAAGAGAAGCAGTGTTTTATAGATCTTTTTTTCATTTATGGTGCATGGTTTTTTTATGAAGTGACAGGCCTAGGGTATAAATTCATTGTTTCTCCACAGGAATCAAGCAGTAGTTGGCATTTAAAAATGGCATGGTTCATGACCAATACCCATCGTGATGTCATCTATGATGAGGTCATCACAATGCACTTCCGTTTTCGGTCGTGCGTCCTGGATGATAATGTAATAGTTTATGGTCATGTGATAGGATCAAGAATGAATTTTAACGTCACACATCAAAGACGTAGCAGAGATGATCCTAGGTGGGGAATGTCTTCGGTACCATGAAACATTATCGACGTGAATGAGTACATGATCCCACATCAAACTATACCCAATTCCAAGAGAGGAACCTTGGGCCAAGGGGCCCAAATTGGGGTGAAAGTGAAAGGGGACTGAGAAACTAGCCCCTGGTGAAGCTAGATCATAAAACAAGATGTTAAGGTGGTCCTACGTATCCCATTAAGATGTGAATCAAGCCAAATTAGTTCTAAGGAGATCTTATTTTGTGATCTTAGAGCTCTAACCATGGAAGCCTCAAAGGACGCTGTACTACAGCATTGTCCCTCTGACATGTACAAGTGCACTGAGGGATAACTCTAAGAGTGTCATGATTCCACACAGACATGATGGGGTGGATCATAATGTGAATCATGCTACCAACATTCAGGTCCTGAAGGGGCTGGTGTGACGTCGTAGGATTACTGCTTACCATGGCAGAAAAGCTGAATCCATATCACGTTATCCTTAAATGAGAACACACAAATGAGCAATGAACACTGACCATATTTTCAACGTGGTATTTTTATCAATTTTTATTCAAAATACCTTAGGGGCATTGGCCTGTAATGGTAGGGGAGCCCTTAGGCGTGGTATCCAAGCTGTTCGTGGGGGTCGCTCTAGGTGTTAAAGGTGATGAGTTCCCGAATAAAGTAAAACATGGAGGATGAAATGTTGAAGGAACTTGAACAAGATGAATATGAAACTCTTGGTCCAAGACCAGATTACTCATAACACATGGTCTAACCACTGCAAGGGGTCGAAGGACTCAACTTGAGGGAAACCAAGAGATAGCAGGTTCCCAGGAGAAGGAGGAATGGTTCCAAAAAACCATGAACCGCACCTATATATCCCCCTTGTGTAGAGGGACAGGCCAAGGGGGCTAGGTGACCGAGAGATCCGGAGGTATCTAAGAAGTGGGGCAGGACCCGATGTCTAGACATTCGGGAGGTCCAATGTATCATATAAGGATGGGAATCACACCACACTTAGTTCTAGAATGGTATTTCTAATTTCATGTGGGTTAGAAAATTGGAGGACTAATTCATAGAATGAGGTGCGTGTGGTGTGACTATTGAAAACCCTACGTGAATGAGGATATAGTCCCAAAACACGCCACACAGTCCCGTAGCCATGGTCCTAAAGGCGGGACAAATAATATGAATTATAGGAACTCAAGATGGACCCAATGACAAAAGGTTTGGGCATTATTATGTATCCCATTAGGATGGGAATCAGGCCAGACATAGTTATGTCGAGATCGTAGTTTACTGTCTTAGAGCATGGACTATGGGTGGATGGAAACATTCTGAGTAAGCGCAGACCTCGACCTGATCCCTAAGCCCATGTGAGTTATACACGGTGTGGGAAACAAGGGAGGAAGATCCTTATTTCAATACCCAGAACGTACATCAAAGTGAAGTCTATGAAGAGCCCCGAAGGACACCTTTAACATGGATATGTTCCACTAACATGAAAATGTGCACTGAAGAATAATATCAAGAGATTCAAAGATCTACTTAGACATGATGAGGTGGAGAAGGATGCAAATCATGTAACCAACATTTTGGACTTAATGGGGATGGCATGAAAATGAAGGATAACTATTAACCGTGGAGAAAAAGCAGTCTCTATATCGCATTACCTAATGTGGGAAAAACAAACGACCATCGAACAGTAACCATATTCGCAATGCGATATTTGTATCGATTTGTTGATTGAAACCCTTAGGGAAGTTGGCCCGTAATAGTAGGAGAGCCCTTAGGAATGGTATCCCGGAAGTGACTGGGTGTCACATCAGGTGTGAGAGATGATGAAAGACCTGCTGTAGGGGAACCCAAAGCCGGAAAAGTGGATTAGAACTTTTTGGAATAGAACCCAGCATTCCAGGTATTAAACTGGAGTACCCATAGGCACATTGGTGAACTGCCAAAAAGGTTCGGCGAGACGGATCAGGAGGGATAAGTACATGACATGGTCATTACATGCACAACATTAATGAGGACCTATTCCCATTCCATGCCATAAAATCCCCTATCTGGGGAAGGGTAGGACAAGGGGCCAAGGTGAAATGGAGATTTCCGGGAGATGGGGCTGGACCCGAAGTCTAGGAATTCAGGTGGTCCTACATATACCATAAAGAATGGGAATAAATCCACCCATAGTTCTCAAGATTCAATTAAAATTCATTCATGATGAGGGGGGATTAGAATACCTCCAAACATGGGAGATGTATGGTACGACAAACAAATCGATGTGAATGAGTACATAATCCCACACAACACCATACATTCCTATAAGAGAGGTCCTAGGTCGGGGGGCCCGAAAAGGCCAAAGGGCCTAATAGTTGTGATCTGGTCTGGAAGGGTAATCCTACTCACAGTTTAACATCTTATAGTGAGAACAAGGGTTGGGGAATATGATTCCTTGGATAGGGGAGGTGTGTGTCACGACGAGTAACCCAATGTGAATGATGACATAGTAACACAACACACAGTACACTATGGTTATAAACATTGGCTAAGGGGCCCATGAATTTCAAGGGGCCTAAGGCTGGGATTCTGACAGGAAGGCCTGACCAGCTTGCAGTTTAACATCAGGCAGTGAGGACGGGGGTCGTGGTCCTAGAAAGAAAAAGCGGCCTGATGCTGGGCCTCGGACAGGAAGGCCTAACCAGCTTGCAGTTTAACGTCTTGTAGTAAGGATGAGGGTCGGGGCCTGAGAATTCAAAGGGGCCTGAGGCTGGTCATCGGTCCGGAAGGCCTGAACAACTTAAATTTTAACGTCTTGCAGTAATTACAAGGGTCGGGGGCCCGAGGAGGCCATGGGGCCTAAGGATGGGCCTCAGTGAGGAAGGCCTGACCAGCTTTCAGTTTAACGTCTTGCAGTAAGGATGAGGGTTAGATAAGGTGTCTCATTAGGGGATTTGTTTGGTACTACTATTAACCCGATGTGAATGATGACGTAATCCCACACCACACCTCACGATCCCCTCATAGAGAACTGGGGCCAGGGGCCTGACGGTTGGCCCTACCTGGAATGTGTTCATCGCTTCGGGAAGGGGAAGAACGAATTACTAAACTCAATGTTTGGGACATCTTGGGGTGGACCCAAAGATCTAGGGAAACTATTGACCATGTTCTAAACATAGAATCCCTATGGCGACCTGACATAGGAGCAACAAATGTTCTTCGACGGCTGATCACATTCAAAACCGGGGACCTGTATCAGCTTGTTGCTTGGCACCCTCAAGGGTGTTGGCCTGAAATGGTAAGAGGGCCCGTAGACCTAACGTCCATAACATTTAGGGGCCCATCCGAATTGATAATTTGATGGAATAACAATCAATGAGCGGGTAAAGAGTAGTTTTACCCATACATAAATGAAGCGAATGTCTCCAGGGAGTTGGGAGTACGGTAGAATCGAGTCTTGATCGACATAAATTGGGGAAAAATTATGCTCCATGCCATAGGTCTTGACCCGAGGGGATGATTTTGGCTTTTGGGTTGGGCCAATGGAAGAAATGTCTAGGCCTTCCTACATATCCCATGAGGATAGGAATCAGGCCGTACGTAGTTCTCAAGACGCATTGCAGTTTAATGTCGTGCGGTGAAGACATGGGAGGATAGAAGAATGATAGTGGGCACACGGTGCGACCATTATAATCCTCTTATGAGTGGGGCTAAGGAAGCATACTCCACATTATGCTAGGACCCTATGAGAAATCTATACCTAGGAGGGGACAGTCAAATAAAAGATCTCGGGGCTAGGCTCAAGACGAGACGACTAAGCATTCTTACGTATCCAATGAGGATTGAAATTAAGCCATACGTAGTTCTAGATGTACATATTAACGTCATGTAGGAAGATGGAACACATCTCATCTGGGGATGTGTAAGGTATGGAATGTATCCCGATGTGAATGCGGACATAATTCCACACCACACCACACAATCCCAAAAGAGTGCCTGGGTCGGGGAAGGCCATGGGGCCTGAGGTTGGGCCTCGTTCAGGGAGTCTTGACCATCTTGTAGTTTAACATTATTCAATGAGGACGAGGCCTGGGGGCTCGAGGAGGCCAAGGAGCCATAGGCTAGGCCTCGATCAGGAAGGCCTGACCTGGTTGCAGTTTAACGTCTTGTTGTGAGGATGAAATAGATCATAGTTTAGGGTCCTTGAACTCGGACCATTTTGTAGTTTATTGTCATGTGATATGATAATGAGTAGTTTAATGTCATGATGGATGATGACGTAGTTTAACGTTATGCAAGATGATGTTGCAGTTTAATGTCATGCAGGACTGGACAGTTTTAGGTCATGTAGGACATTCGTGCAGTTTAGGGTCATGTGGGACAATTCGGTTTAAGGTCATGTATGATTATTCAGTTTAAGGTCGTGCAGGACCAGGGTGCAGTTTAGGTTCATGCGAGACCATCCAGTTTAAGGTCGGGCAGGACTATAATGTTTAAGATCGGGCGGGACCAGGTTGCAGTTTAGGGTCATGCGGGACCATCCAGTTTAAGGTCATGCAGGACCGTACAATTGAAGGTCGTGCAGGACAAGGGTTCAGCTTAGGGTCATTCGGGACCCAAAGTCTCAGGCAATGTATGGATTTAGGAACACGGTGTTTGTGGGAGGAGTTTCTCAATCACCATCCATGGTCACCAAGGAGTATTCTCTATTCGGGTAAACCTTATGGGTGATGTAAGGCCCTTCGCAATTGGGCTCTAGCTTGGGTGGTTTCCTATTAGGGTTGATTGGTGCTAGAGGGCCTACAGTAGCTCACCTTGATGAAAAGATCGGAGGTAAAACTTCTTGTTGAAGGCTCTAGCTATCTTTTTATGATTCCTTTCCACATTTTGTTGGGCACAAAGCCTATTCTCATCCAGTGCTTCCAATTCAGCTAGACAGATTTCAGCCACCATATCCATCATTTGCTAGTCATAGACTACAGTGGGTAATGGTGGTAGTTGGATCTCGATGGGTAGAATGGCCTCAACCCCATACACAAGGTAATATGGAGTCCCATAGGTGGAATTATGAGTCGCCATCCGATACACCCAGAGGGAATTGGGGACCTTTCCAGGCCATCATTTCTTATTATGACCAACCATTTTCTAGAAAATGTTACAAAGGGTCTTGTTGAATGCCTAGATCTTCCCATTCTCCTGTGCATGATAGTGAGATATATGGATTAAATGAATATTGTACCTGGCACGTAATTTTTTCAGCTCAGTTGCACAGATGATAGTGTCTTTATCAGGGAGGACAACGTGAGGGACTCGAAACTAGTCTATGATATTGGAGATCATGAAGTAAACGATGGAATGGGAATTAACCTCTTTGAGTGGAAACACCACTACCTACATGGAGAAGAAATCTGAAGCGGTTAGGATGAACCTACATTTGTGAGATATTGCCGGAGGATATGGTCCCACAAAATTGAGTCCCCACACAGCAAATGTCCATGATTGCATTGTGGTGTGGAGAGGCTCTAGCGGCCGATGCAAGAAGTTAGCATGAACCTGGATCAAGTGGAATCTCTTGGAAAACTCAATAAAATCATGGACCATAGAGGGCCAGAAGTACACCATTATTTGGATCTGATGGGATAGATTTGGCCTAGCCTGGTGGGAACCATAGGAACCAGCTTGAACTTCTTTCATGACCTGGGAAATCTCATGTCCTTGAATGTAATGGAGGAGAACACCATTGAAGCCCTGCTTATAGAAGTTCTGCTAAAGACTAGAACCACTCTGGAGGGTAAACTGCAGTGTGCGGCGTCGTATTCACTCATGCGCAGCCCGATCATCCAGGAGGAAAACATTTTGGAGATACTCGAAAATAACTTCCCTCCGGTCAAGAATCGTCTCAACCACTGCATCTGAAGAATAAGGGGCTCCTGACGTGGAGGATCCGGCGGTAAGAGGCTTACCCGCATGTCATCATCATCCTCTGGGGTGTCGGGGGTGATGACTCTCTGGTGTGCCACATGTATAATCTGATCATCATGACCGGGTTCTATAAGTGACGATGCTAGGCTGACCAAAGCACCTGCTCGACCACTATCTGATAGAGGGACATGGGTTACCTCTCTTCAAGAAGGGAACTGGGCAATTATATGGAGGGTGCACTCCAACAATGGAACAAGCTCTAGATTTCTAACAACATAGTCTCCATTGACCAGCTTGATGACTAGTTCAGAATCTCATTTCACGTGCCAATGGGGCACATCAATCTCATGGGCTTTCTTGGGGCCCGTGATGAGAGCCTGATACTATTCCTCATTGTTTGTGCGGCCTTTTGACAATAGAATAGAGTATGGAAGGACAGCTTGATTCGGGGTGATGAATATGATACCCAAACCCACTCTTTTGAGCATATGATAATTGAGCCTCCTACTAGTGAGGCTCTGGGAGGAACCATAGAATTGAATTTTCCAACATGAGACGACATGATTGACTAACAGGATTGCCACATCAAGAAAATCCAGGACCAGGGATTGATTCACAGAGGTTGGATGGGCAGCTAGGAAGTCTACCAATGCTTTCCCCTTGATAGCCTTCTGAGGCACAAACCTTATGTCGAACTTCTAGAGAATCACCTCCCACTATTCTAGTCATCCAATAAACATGGGGCGGTTAGGAATGTACTTCAGTTGGTCTACCCGAGAGACCGACTGTACCTCATGGTGTTGTAGGTAAAACAACAATTTCTAAACAGAAAACAGGAGCGCAAGGCCGCTTTTTTGTTGGGGGATTTTATGGTCTCTATATCGAGGAGCATGCCTCTTAGGTAGTATAGGTTGTTCTCTGTCCCCTCATTGTTCTTCTGGAAGAGCATGGCACCACGAGATCATTTTCAAGTGGTCATATAAATGACCAGTGGCTTTCCGGAAACGGGTGGCATCAGTACCAGAGGTCGGAGAAGATACATCTTTATTTAATCGAAGGTGACCTAAAATTATTTCATCACATTCATAGGAGGAGCCTTTCATTGTGAGCTGGGAAAGGTCTTACAAATTCCAGTCAGATTCAATATGAATCAATTTATGTAGGATACGTGGCCTTGGATACCTCGAAGCTCCCGAATATTTAACGTGGGAGGCATTTGGCTGATGATATTTACCTTCTATGGGTCGATATCAATTCCTAAATATCTGACCACAAAGACAAGAATCTTCCAGCAGGTGACCACGAAGGAACACTTCAACGTGATCATCTTCAGGCGGCGGGAGTGGAGAGAACTGAACAGTTTTTCCATGTCCTTGAGAAGGTCTTTGATCTGATTATATTTGACCACCAGATCATCCACATAGCACTCCACCCGTGTCCAGAGAATTATCTTGAATATGCAGTGCATGGGCCGCTGATAAGTGGCACCTGCATTTTTTAGGCTGAAGGGCATGACCTGGTAACATAAGATACCTTGTAAATCCACTAAAGCAATGGACTCCTCATCATCGGGGGCCATCCAGTTCTAGTAATATCCAGAATTCCCATCCATGAAAGAGAGGGACTGGAACCCGGCCGTAGAATCAATCAACAACACTGTCACTGGAAGGAATATATCATCCTTCAGATATTGGCATTTGAGATTGCGGAAGTCAATAAGGACTCTGATCTGCCCGTTCTTCATTCTAACTGGCACAATGTTGGCTTGCCACATTGGGTACAAGGCATCCTTGACGAATTTGGATTTGATGAGTTTGTCAACTTCAGCTTCAACCATGGAACCATGAGAAGGTTGCATCTTTCTGGGAGGATTTTTGAACCCACTATGGTTTTTCGGGAGACAAAGGTGGTTGACGACTACCTAGGGATCCAATTCTAGAATCTCATCGTAACTCCAGGCAAACACATCATGGTGTTGATTAAAGATGTTCACGTACCGTTGCAGCTCCTCGAGGGACATGGTGGCACTGATCAATGTGGTTCTCAGATCATCCTTACCTATGAGGTTCACCTGTACGAGCTTATAGATTGTGGTGGAGATTCCATATTAAAAGGTAGGGGGAGAATCCTCTAGTACATCTCCTCCATTTGTGGAGGGATCATCCATTAGGGGAGCCGTTTCCGAGCCACCAGACTCTGATGGGAGGCTGGAGATGGCCTGAGCGGCAGCGATCATCACATCAGGATATTCAAGTTCCACTAAGACCATAATGATGAATTCATTCGATCCAATCCCATATACTCTTTATCCCAATCGGCCATTCTTGATGACATCAAAGCATTAGGGGAGTGTCGTCTTGAGTCGGTTGATTCTATCCAGGCGGAAGATATATGTATGACATACCACCATTTCCATGAGACTGACGTCACGATACCGTATAGGGGTAGGAGGGTCTAGGATCATCTGAGCCTTGTTAGAGTAGGAGTATGAGGAGATTTTCTTCCATCACTTGGAACTAGTAATATGACTTCTATTGTACCTGAAACAATAAATCACTTCCCCATGTCAATGGTTATGGACTCCATATGATGGTTTGAGAAGATGTAGGCTTCATCTAGACCTTCCCATGGATCACTCGTGACTGGGGCGGGTTCAACCTCACTTTCCATAATCTGCTTATCCTTGCTCTTGTAATAGTCAGTGTCCAGATAGTGGGATTCATAAGATGTAAAAGAAGATGCATATCCTTGGAGAATGCCTACTTGACCATTGAGTGAGTATTTGAGGTATTGGTGATATGACTAAGGGACCACTACATGCAGATGGAGCCATGGCCTGCCAATCAATGCATTGTATGCGGTGTCCTGGGAGACGACCATGAATTTGGTGCTGGAAACTAGGCCACCAAACTAGGACTTAGAACGGATCTTTCCAACCGGGGTCTTCTCGGTCCTATCATATCCCTAGATACTTAGGTCGGAGGGAGTTAGATCATCCTCTGATAAACCCAGATTCCCTAGTGTCTGAGTCGGGATTAGGTTAATCACATATCCCATGTCAACAAGACCGTGATGGACTTCCACGCCATTGAAATGGACAATGATTTATATTGGATGAATTTTCCCATGTATGGGAGGATCTTCGTCTTCACCAGAGAATGAGATAATTACCTCGCATTCGGGATTCTCAATTTCCTAAGCGTGGAAGGCATCATCTGCTTCTACCTCTGCCTCAATCTAAAGGGGGGTCATTAGGGCCTTGGAAAGAGCCTCACCCATTTTAGAAAATAGGTGAAGAGACTCAAGGATAGAAATCCTCATTGGAATGTCGGCAAGGTGCATCATAACATCATACATCGGTGACAAACTCGATCCTCTACATACAAGAGGCCGCTCTACAATTAGAGGCATAATAGGCCCTGTCGGCTGGGCTGGTAGCTGGATAGTGCTGGGTAGGTCCTGCTACATACTAGTCGAGGCTTGGAGAATATCTACCATATGAGGGTTGAGCATCTGAGATTTCCCTACAATAGGGAGAGACAGGTCATGGTACGAACGAGGCAGCTCTGCCTGATCTAGTAGAACAAACGGCGGTGGAGGTAGATCTAAGGGAACTAGATGAGGTTGTTGCACATGCCGAACTCTTCCCTATGCATGCTGTCTGGTTTTAGTAGCGTGAAAGGCCTGGATAAAAGCACCCACTAACTTTCCCTGACAACCCATACTGTCACGGTTCCACTGACGTAGGTGTCGGCTGGGGATGTTGGGGAGGTTCTTCTAGCGTTCCCCATCATCGAGATTCATATAGGGATTTACCAACTCCATAGTATTTGACCAAAGTGTACCTCTGACTTTCACTTGAGGAGTCATCCACCAATAGGAATATTCTAGGAGGGATCCCTATCTCAGGGGGCATGATGTCACCAATAGTGCCGGATGGCGACAATAGTGGTAGAGTGTGTTTCTTCTTCTTGTGTCGCGGCTTCTTGCCCTTCTGGGAAGAGGCTGGATAAGATGACGACATAGCGGTACCGATGGCATCTTCTTAAAATGTTTTTCTGATTCAGGCGTTCCCAAATAATAACATGGGAACGAGCGACCGTTTTATGACCCATCCGGTCATCATACTTCTGGGATCCACGGCTGGGAACCTGCTGCCACCCACCTTCGTCATCCATACAGCTTTCTGACCTCAAAAAGACACCCGCCTCTTGTGTAGGGTTCTGGCCCAACCTGACTATGTTGTTGTTGACCTTGTCTGAGAGCCACTCATTAAACACATAGAAATGCTTGAAGGTGTTCCATAGTATTTGATGATAGGGAAAATACTTGCGGAGATAAGTGAGATTCACCTCTGTTATCCTTATGCACTCGGGTAAGCACACAATCCCCTGCACTTGGGCACTACGGATGTATACGGTGACATGATTCTCATTGAATGAGTATGTATGGTTCCTTTATTATAGATTAGGGGATATGGGATCCTGGCCCTGACGGGGGGCCGAAGGGTCCTGCTGTGGAGGCGGAACCTGATTATCCCGCCTAGGTGGTGGTGGCGCATTGTGTGGGGGAACCTGCCGATTCTTAGGCAGTCGCATCTGGGCAGGAGGTTTTGTCTGAGGTGGAGGGCCTCTGCGGGGTTGTCGAGCCAGTACCACTAGAAGAAAATCTGGTTTGTTGGGGGCTTCTATTTCGGCCACCGTGGTGGGCTTCGCTCTGGCATCCCTCCTTGTTGGGATCAGAGGGGGTAGCAGACGCGGCTGGATAGCCTGTTGCAAAGCTTCCATGAGGCGCTTTGCCCTATCAGAGAAGTCTCAGAACCCTATAGGGTAATTCTGAGTGATCATGGAAGGAACTAGTTCGGTTTTGACATTCCCTATACACATCATCAGTAATTGATCCTGTTTCAGTGGTAGGTCACTGGAGTATGTGGGCCCCTTCCACTGGGCGATGAAGTCCGCGACTCACTCATTAAGACTTTGATTGAACATGAAGAGGTCTTTGATGCTGGTCTTTCGTATGGGGGAGCTGAACTGTTATAGGAATTTCCAGTGAAGATCCTCCTAGCCAGTCACTGATCTAATAGAGAGCTGGCCATACTAGAATAATGCAGGGCCCTCCAATGTCTGCACAAAAAATTAGAAATATGTAGGTTCTTACTGTACTGGAGTCCCCAACATGTGGCCACACCTGGGAGAATAGTGGGCCAAGTGCTGTGGCGGGTCCCCAGTACTGTTAAAGGATGATAATGTGGAATTCTCAAAACCTGGTGGTGCATGCATTTCATCCACCCACGCGGGATGTTGCTTTCAATCTAGTGGGACTGCCACCTAACACGTTTCCAAATCCTCAATGCGGGTGATGAGTTCCGACATAGGATTATCCGAGGGGTCTGTATATTGACAGGGATCCCCAACCAAGAGTGAGTTTATAGGCTATTAGACATAGTAGAATGGTTCAAAGGCTCGATGAGTGACTGGCGTAATGTCCTATGTGGAGGCTGAGGGAACTCGAGCTGGATTCCTCGGATTTCCTCGACGTTCGGGAGGGTTTGGTGAGACGTATCATCCCCTCTTGCCGTGAGTTATGGCTTCTGACCTACCTACGGGAGTAACATGATCAGGGATTCCTGGAGGAATCTCCCCGAGGGGAAATTGTTCCTTCCTCTGCTACACTGTCTTAGGATTACCATACTCGGGTTGACGCTGAACATCGCAATCGGCCAAGAGTTCGTTGACCATCCTATTCTGCTCAGAAACTTCTTGGAACAATGCGGCGATCTCAGGGTCTTCGTCCACCTTCTATATTGAGGCGGACGGGTCGGAGTGCTTGACAGCTCCGACATGTTCTTCACCCATATTGGCATTCCGACTGAGCACCTATGACTCGGTGGTCACAAGTAGGCCTAAGAGGCTCCTCAACTGATGAGTAATCCTCCTCGATGAGTCCAATAGTGGTTGTACACCCTCAGGGTGTATGTCTCTATCGAGAAACTCCAACTCGTCCTCCTTGTCCACTATATCAGCCATGTGGACCTCCACCATTATAGGGGCATTTCCTCAATTCCGCATAACGAGTCGGAATGCCGCTAGATAGGACTGAATACGAGGGTGGCATATCGTCCCTAGCCCTGGACTTGCACATGGGGGGTATCTTTGCTGATGATTTTTTAGAGTACCTTGAAACTCTGATCTCATTTTTGTTGGAGGGTGCTCTGGCCACCAGGTGACTCAGGACCTTGAGCCATAGGGAGTGCGGCCAAATCGACCAGACAACATTGCTTGATAACTCCCTCAAAGTGAACTTGGATCTTAGGGTACATCACCTGATAATAATAAGGTGACTTGCCACCAAACTCTGGGCCATCCTTCGAAGAGTGCGATGACCTAACCATAACGTCACGATACGATGAGATGATAGCCACAGCTTCTGGTGTAGTGATCACTGTTACCGACGATGGGTAATGCTGTTACTCAACTGCCATCAGTCACTAAAATAGCTCTATGTGCTCTCTAGTCGTGGTAGAGGGTGCATCTGGTGACGACGGTGGTGACTGAATGGTCGGTACCTATGGGACTCTAAAAATTTACTCCTCCTAGATGTACCTTCAAAGAGAGGCGGGAATCCGGTGTACTTCACAATATAGATGGATGAGGCTGACACGCCTTGTTCCTGCCCATGTCCTTGACGCAGAGGACCACAGGGAGGGTTCCAATGATGAATCGTATTTTGCATCAGAATTAGAGAAGTGGGCCTGGTTGATCTCTGTCCAGGCCTTCCCATGATTCTTCAGGTGGCGGCGACAACCCTCCATCCTACCGCTAGATGGCTCGTCGGGGCAAGGCCGATACTCGACATGTAGTCTCGTGGCCACGCTAGAGCTAGGGCAGAGAGGACTTCCACATGCTCATATGGGGTGCGAGGGGAACAAGGACAAATGTCGATGGGGACATGGGGAGTACCTCCATGAACAACACCATCACCCCTCATGTTTCTAGGGCGGGGAGGACCTTCCCCAGCTGTGGTGAGGACATAGGGTGGATCCTCAAGTTGGAGAGGGACTAGATGGGAAATTTCACCACATCTACGGTCGGGTGAAGGAGGAGGAATTCCATACCCAGTGTGGTGGGCAAGGGAGAGGATTCCATGATGAGTGTCAATGTTGCGGGCCAGTCATTATTCAGGTTGGGGGTAGCACAGGGCATACAACTATGATGATCTTCAGAGAATGGAAGCCCACACTTAGTGGAGTATTGATACGGGGAGGACCTCCGTACGGGGTGAAATCACCGCGGGTTGGTTCGTGGCGATCACAACTCATGCCTACGACCTGAATAGTAAACCATGCTTTCCTGTGGGATGGTTTGGGCCCCGATCCAGGTTGGGCATAGGATTTCCCATGCTCAGCGTTTATAGGTAATTTATGATATGTTTCGTCTATGACTCAGGCCATAGTATCTTTCGATGTTAATGCCCCTTGGTGGGAGTCCTCAGCTTTGGGCCAACGTTGGCGCCGAGTAAGGCGAGCCGGTGTAGGTGGTGCTGACACATAGCCTACATGTTCCTCTGTCGAGGCCGGACGACAGTGCTGATGTGGCTGGGTGGGGGACCTTTATTGAGGCCCTTGAATCAGTACTCTGACCGGGATGAGCAAGAAATCGTCCACCTCATCAGCGTGAGGAAGGGAGACGTCAAGGCATTCCGGGGACAGGCTCCCGAAATGATTGAATGTTTAGGTGGGGAGCAGGGGCTCCCTCTGTGGCCCTTGAGCGCAGCATTGATGGAGGGGGATGGACGCCTCCAGGTACAGGTGGGCCAAATCCCGAGTTGGGATTATTCCCTCATCCTCATAATATCATACGAGGTTGTTAATCACCCTTCATTGGATAACATCAGATAGAAATATGGTACGTGGGTGCCCTACCATACAGTCACGGTTCCACTGACGTAGGTGTCGGCTGGGGATGTTGGGGAGGTTCTTCTAGCGTTCCCCATCATCGAGATTCATATAGGGATTTACCAACTCCATAGTATTTGACCAAAGTGTACCTCTGACTTTCACTTGAGGAGTCATCCACCAATAGGAATATTCTAGGAGGGATCCCTATCTCAGGGGGCATGATGTCACCAATAGTGTCGGATGGCGACAATAGTGGTAGAGTGTGTTTCTTCTTCTTGTGTCGCGGCTTCTTGCCCTTCTGGGAAGAGGCTGGATAAGATGACGACATAGCGGTACCGATCGCATCTTCTTAAAATGTTTTTCTGATTCAGGCGTTCCCAAATAATAACATGGGAACGAGCGACCGTTTTATGACCCATCCAGTCATCATACTTCTGGGATCCACAGCTGGGAACCTGCTGCCACCCACCTTCGTCATCCATACAGCTTTCTGACCTCAAAAAGACACCCGCCTCTTGTGTAGGGTTCTGGCCCAACCTGACTATGTTGTTGTTGACCTTGTCTGAGAGCCACTCATTAAACACATAGCAATGCTTGAAGGTGTTCCATAGGATTCGATGATAGGGAAAATACTTGCGGAGATAAGTGAGATTCACCTCTGTTATCCTTATGCACTCGGGTAAGCACACAATCCCCTGCACTTGGGCACTACGGATGTATACGGTGACATGATTCTCATTGAATGAGTATGTATGGTGCCTTTATTATAGATTAGGGGATATGGGATCCTGGCCCTGACGGGGGGCCGAAGGGTCCTGCTGAGGAGGCGGAACCTGATTATCCCGCCTAGGCGGTGGTGGCGCATTGTGTGGGGGAACCTGCCGATTCTTAGGCAGTCGCATCTGGGCAGGAGGTTTTGTCTGAGGTGGAGGGCCTCTACGGGGTTGTCGAGCCAGTACCACTAGAAGAAAATCTGGTTTGTTGGGGGCTTCTATTTCGGCCACCGTGGTGGGCTTCGCTCTGGCATCCCTCCTTGTTGGGATCAGAGGGGGTAGCAGACGCGGCTGGATAGCCTGTTTCAAAGCTTCCATGAGGCGCTTTGCCCTATCAGAGAAGTCTCAGAACCCTATAGGGTAATTCTGAGTGATCATGGAAGGAACTAGTTCGGTTTTGACATTCCCTATACACATCATCAATAATTGATCCTGTTTCAGTGGTAGGTCACTGGAGTATGTGGGCCCCTTCCACTGGGCGATGAAGTCCGCGACTCACTCATTAAGACTTTGATTGAACTTGAAGAGGTCTTTGATGCTGGTCTTTCGTATGGGGGAGCTGAACTGTTATAGGAATTTCCAGTGAAGATCCTCCTAGCCAGTCACTGATCTAATAGAGAGCTGGCCATACTAGAATAATGCAGGGCCCTCCAATGTCTGCACAAAAAATTAGAAATATGTAGGTTCTTGCTGTACTGGAGTCCCCAACATGTGGCCACACCTGGGAGAATAGTGGGCCAAGTGCTGTGGCGGGTCCCCAGTACTGTTAAAGGATGATAATGTGGAATTCTCAAAACCTGGTGGTGCATGCATTTCATCCACCCACGCGGGATATTGCTTTCAATCTAGTGGGACTGCCACCTAACACGTTTCCAAATCCTCAATGCGGGTGATGAGTTCCGACATAGGATTATCCGAGGGGTCCGTATATTGACAGGTATCCCCAACCAAGAGTGAGTTTATAGGCTATTAGACATAGTAGAATAGTTCAAAGGCTCGATGAGTGACTGGCGTAATGTCCTATGTGGAGGCTGAGGGAACTCGAGCTGGATTCCTCGGATTTCCTCGACGTTCGGGAGGGTTTGGTGAGACGTATCATCCCCTCTTGCCATGAGTTATGGCTTCTGACCTGCCTACGGGAGTAACATGATCAGGGATTCCTGGAGGAATCTCCCCGAGGGGAAATTGTTCCTTCCTCTGCTACACTGTCTTAGGATTACCATACTCGGGTTGACGCTGAACATCGCAATCGGCCAAGAGTTCGTTGACCATCCTATTCTGCTCAGAAACTTCTTGGAACAATGCGGCGATCTCAGGGTCTTCGTCCACCTTCTATATTGAGGCGGACGGGTCGGAGTGCTTGACAGCTCCGACATGTTCTTCACCCATATTGGCATTCCGACTGAGCACCTATGACTCGGTGGTCACAAGTAGGCCTAAGAGGCTCCTCAACTGATGAGTAATCCTCCTCGATGAGTCCAATAGTGGTTGTACACCCTCAGGGTGTATGTCTCTATCGAGAAACTCCAACTCGTCCTCCTTGTCCACTATGTCAGCCATGTGGACCTCCACCATTATAGGGGAATTTCCTCAATTCCGCATAACGAGTCGGAATGCCGCTAGATAGGACTGAATACGAGGGTGGCATATCGTCCCTAGCCCTGGACTTGCACATGGGGGGTATCTTTGCTGATGATTTTTTAGAGTACCTTGAAACTCTGATCTCATTTTTGTTGGAGGGTGCTCTGGCCACCAGGTGACTCAGGACCTTGAGCCATAGGGAGTGCGGCCAAATCGACCAGACAACATTGCTTGATAACTCCCTCAAAGTGAACTTGGATCTTAGGGTACATCACCTGATAATAATAAGCTGACTTGCCACCAAACTCTGGGCCATCCTTCGAAGAGTGCGATGACCTAACCATAACGTCACGATACGATGAGATGATAGCCACAGCTTCTGGTGTAGTGATCACTGTTACCGACGATGGGTAATGCTGTTACTCAACTGCCATGAGTCACTAAAATAGCTCTATGTGCTCTCTAGTCGTGGTAGAGGGTGCATCTGGTGACGACGGTGGTGACTGAATGGTCGGTACCTATGGGACTCTAAAAATTTACTCCTCCTAGATGTACCTTCAAAGAGAGTCGGGAATCCGGTGTACTTCACAATATAGATGGATGAGGCTGACACGCCTTGTTCCTGCCCATGTCCTTGACGCAGAGGACCACAGGGAGGGTTCCAATGATGAATCGTATTTTGCATCAGAATTAGAGAAGTGGGCCTGGTTGATCTCTGTCCAGGCCTTCCCATGATTCTTCAGGTGGCGGCGACAACCCTCCATCCTACCGCTAGATGGCTCGTCGGGGCAAGGCCGATACTCGACATGTAGTCTCGTGGCCACGCTAGAGCTAGGGCAGAGAGGACTTCCACATGCTCATATGGGGTGCGAGGGGCACAAGGACAAATGTCGATGGGGACATGGGGAGTACCTCCATGAACAACACCATCACCCCTCATGTTTCTAGGGCGAGGAGGACCTTCCCCACCTGTGGTGAGGACATAGGGTGGATCCTCAAGTTGGAGAGGGACTAGATGGGAAATTTCACCACATCTACGGTCGGGTGAAGGAGGAGGAATTCCATACCCAGTGTGGTGGGCAAGGGAGAGGATTCCATGATGAGTGTCAATGTTGCGGGCCAGTCATTATTCAGGTTGGGGGTAGCACGGGGCATACAACTATGATGATCTTCAGAGAATGGAATCCCACACTTAGTGGAGTATTGATACGGGGAGGACCTCCGTACGGGGTGAAATCACCGCGGGTTGGTTCGTGGCGATCACAACTCATGCCTACGACCTGAATAGTAAACCCTGATTTCCTGTGGGATGGTTTGGGCCCCGATCCAGGTTGGGCATAGGAGTTCCCCTGCTCAGTGTTTATAGGTAATTTATGATATGTTTCGTCGATGACTCAGGCCATAGTATCTTTCGATGTTAATGCCCCTTGGTGGGAGTCCTCAGCTTTGGGCCAACGTTGGCGCCGAGTAAGGCGAGCCGGTGTAGGTGGTGCTGACACATAGCCTACATGTTCCTATGTCGAGGCCGGACGACAGTGCTGATGTGGCTGGGTGGGGGACCTTTATTGAGGCCCTTGAATCAGTACTCTGACCGGGATGAGCAAGAAATCGTCCACCTCATCAGCGTGAGGAAGGGAGACGTCAAGGCATTCCGGGGACAGGCTCCCGAAATGATTGAATGTTTAGGTGGGGAGCAGGGGCTCCCTCTGTGGCCCTTGAGCGCAGCATTGATGGAGGGGGATGGACGCCTCCAGGTACAGGTGGGCCAAATCCCGAGTTGGGATTATTCCCTCATCCTCATAATATCATACGAGGTTGTTAATCACCCTTCATTGGATAACTTCAGATAGAAATATGGGACGTGGGTGCCCCACCATCATGGATGCAGACGTCGTTGTGGGAGCGGTGGGGCTACACAGAGCGGCTACGCTGGTGACGCCCCAGCCACTGCGTAGGTGGTTCGGTAGTGACCATGTCCCTGTTGTAGTATTATGATTCCTTAGAAGTAGGGTTATTACCTCATCAACACGGTGAAGAAAATAAATCGACAACAAGTGCCCCATCATTATTCAGTCATCTGGGGATGGTAAGAGGGATCCATGCTGACAATGTTGCAGAACGGAATGACCAACATTAAACTTCCCCAAATTCTGGTGAGTTTCAAGCCAGGACCTCTATTTTCTTGGCGGGGCCTAGTGCTGGATATCTATATCCGATGACACATCAATATACAGATGTCTAGAGCGCTACTAATCTCCATATTGAAGATAAGAACATCACATCGGGTTCACCATTTTTGTTTCTGATGCTTTCTCTGGGGTTCACACATCTATATATGGAAGAAGCGTAGTTTTTGCCCACATTCCCTCTTTCCAAAGGCGGGCGGAATTCGCTCCTTGTTCAGGGAAGCTTGATCCTTGATCGAAATGTGATGATTGGATGTCGGTTCTTCCTTCTGTTGATTCCTCCTCAGAACACGTCACCTAGTCCAGGTCCCCCTCATAGATTTATTACATTGCTCATGAAAATATTCCCAGTGCCATGTTTCCATGGACGTTGGTTAATTACAATGCTTCTGTCAGGACATTACAAGTGGTCTGGTCAGGGCATCATCCTTCTGTTGGAAGAGTAGTCACATCGTGGCATCTATAATGTGTTTGAACTCTGGGGAATTAGCGTGTCTGTATTTTTTCCCTTATTATTGGGCTTCTCGAGGGCATGGAAGCCCAAGAAATACCACATAGAGCGTGGAGTATCATACACCATAGGCATGTATCTGAGATTTTACTCAGCATATTTTTTCTAACACAGTGTATGCAGCATGTTTAACATCCAACATAGATGGATCGGGATGATCATAACACTATCTGGAGTTGATCAGATCAAGGAAACCCCTTGAGGGATCACTGATATGAGAGCCAGCCCGTGTGAAGCTTCACGAATGCTGTGGAGGTGAAGGGGGTGACATTATCTCATAGGGACGTGGAGGCCAGGGTAATAATATGGATGGAAGATGGAAATATACACTGAGTGGAGGGGTAATGAAATGGAACCATAGTGGAAATGACGATGGTGATGGGCTTAAGTATCGAAGAGACTTCCTATGTATCCCAGTGGTAGGGAATCATAGTTTGTGTAGTTTCGTTGGTGAGAACCGACGTGAATGGGTTCAGAATGACCAACGGGTGATGGGATTGGACCTCAGGGAGGTTTCATTCGTACCAATGCCTTGACATGGATCAATGTACACGTAGTTCAGATGGGGGATTGGCATGTCGACATGGAGGTGGTTAGGACCAATAGGTGGTGCCCTTGAACCTCATAAGGCGTCCTACGTACCATGCCATGACATGGATCAAAGTCCACGTTGTTTAGAATGGATGTGTGGGGGCTTACTCATGAGGATTCTCAAGGTGGTGGGTGAACCGACATGAATGAGGTCGGAATGACCAGTTGTTGGGATTGAACCTCATGAGGTTTTATATGTACCATGCATTGACATGGATCAATGTTCTCGTAGTTTAGGATGGTGCATCAGAGGACCATCATGAAGATTGACCTTAGTCTGACGGATGTTCGGCATGAACCTCAGGGAGGATTCCTATGTACAACGCCCTGACACAGATCAAAGTCCATGTAGTTCAGAATAGATGTCGGAGTATCAATGTGAAGATGGACCTTGGTCTGATGGAGGGACCCTACGTGAGAGGCATGGGGAAATCTCCAAGTATAACATCATGTGTTGAGGACGTGGGTACTTGGAAATTTAATTTCCTATAGGTCGGATGAGGTGGGTTTACTCCGAACCCCCAGGAAATACATGACCGGTACCCTCTGCTCCTTATAGTAGGGAAGGTACCAAAATTTCCATATATAAGGGGGTCACAGAGCGAACCATAAAGGGGTACACATTAGCATGTCTATGAGAAGAAACAATAGCCATTAGCGTTCCTATGAGAAGAAGCATTAGGCGAAGTAATGCCACAGGCGGTATCATCCCAGAGATTTTGAAATCACATAATGCATACCTAGAGGGTCACACGGGAGAAGCATTTTCCAAGCAGAGGGGTCCACAGGTAGGGGCCTTACGGGACTCAGTTGCTCTGCATTGTGGAGGGCACATGAAAAGGGGTTTGCATCGCGAAGTGTGGTTCTTTAGCCTTATCATGGGGAAGAGGTGCGAATGGGATGTGCTTCGCAAAGTGTAAGGGGGTTCGCGGAGCACTACCTCTTATAACATATGTGAATCGTGAAGAAAAGTGCCATGGAGCAGTGTGATTCACGAAGTACAGTGACACTACCTTATCATGTGGATCACATGTACATGATGGGTGTTTCGCAGGTCATAAACACTCCATGACTACTCTGTTCCCCTTGGAGATCCCCGTCCATCATGAATGCCCTTAGGCTTCACGAAAGGAATCCCTTTCAGAATAGGGGCTCAAAAAGAGACAAGTCAGAGGCCTCTCACGAAGGAAAAATACCTCGTAGATCTCATGATTCACAGAGCAATGTGTGCTTCATGATTTTGGAGCTGAGAAGTTAAAAGGTCGGATTATACATCCGGGAGGCTCAGGGGGAGCTCGGTGTTTAGAAGCAAGAGGTGCCGCAAAGCAGAGCTCATGCGACATGAAGGGCGCTTTGGTTGCTTCGCGGTGGGTCGAGAATGTCATCCGGGTTCACAGAGAGATGTCGCATCCATTTCTTCATCGCGGGTTCATGAAAATCTAGGGATTTCGTGAAGAGGTACCACCTCTTTTCTTCATGGCGGGTTCATGAACGTCAGGGGAATTCATTGAGAGGTACTGCCTCTTTACTTCTCAGCTTCCGCATTGCTTAGGGGGACTCTGCGTCGTGGATTTGTGGGGTAGGGCGCGAGGCTTCTTTTCCTTCTCTCCTTTCTTCAAATATTTTGGCACCAACAATATTAACATCATAAATTATTATTGAAAATTCCACCTTTAATAGTGGGTATTGTGTGGGTGTTTAGTATCTTGAAAATAAATTCATATTTACAATATTGTAAGGATGGTTTTAGATATGGTTTTTCCATAAAAATCACATTGATTCTATGAAACATACTCACTTCCATGGGATTTTCATTTATATGAATGACAAATAAATTTAACAAAAAAAGTATTACAAATCCTTTCACAATAACTACCTATGAATGTATATTACATACCATGATTTTCTTGACAAGTAGACTATTACTATCTAATTTTTTAGTATTAAAAATACATGAATCACATAATATAAAATTGTAGAGAAAGGGCATAAAATTAGAATGTTATGATGATGGTCAAATATACATTCATTATATTAATATATGAATCACTTATACACACATCCAATTATTATTATAACCATGGAAAGTTTATGTTAAGTATTATGATTCATCTAGATCTTTATTTGGTGGTGTTTTTTAGGAGACAATGCCACAACAAATGACTCATCATTGTTTTGAATGGTAGAAATGAATTATCTAACTCACCACAGTGGTGGTACAAGTATTAAAAACATGGAAACAAAAACTATTGGATGAATATATTAATATATTTATCAATAAAAAACATGAAGAACATCTCCTCATATAGATAATTGAACATATTTAAATGATGATGGTTGTTGTATATCCATATTTCTAACTTTATCTGGGTTTTCACAATTGGAAATGAATATTTTGTGGTTTATGGGATGGTAAAAAAAATTTATAACAAAATTTTCATAGGAGATCATTTCCATAGTGGTTCTAAAATAATACAAACCCATGACATGGAATTCAATATAATGTGATTGATAACATTTTCTGGAATTATATTCATGCAACATAGTACCTAAATTTTCATATTATATTCCACCATAACATTATATTATGTAGTTATACATTGTATTTTTCTTTCTATTCAAGGATTATCCATTTTCAGTGATCATAGCAATCCATATTTTTCCTTATAATTTTTTTAGTGAAATTGTTGAAAAATATTTATGAATAATGAATTATTTTTTTCATTTTACAAATGGTGTCATAATAAAGGAATAATAAATATAACATGTTTTTCCATGTTTTTCTATTTTATTATATAGTATGATATTACATTGCATATATCCAAACATTCCATATCGAATCTTGATGGCATGAACAAATGATTGGAATACCTCATTTCAATCAATGAAATACATTATAGCCCATTCATTGAGAAAAAATAATACATTTTTATTTTCATCAAAATTATATGAAAATTATTTTTGTTGATATAATATTTAAATTCATAATCGATGATAGATGATTTCAAATTTTTTTATAATTTGTATTGGAATATTTCATTTACCACTTTATTCCCCAGAAATAAAATTTAAATAAAAATGTATTTTAAATTTGTTTTTCCCATTTTCAATCATCAACAAGAACAAAATGGATTTTTTATAATTAAATATATTCTTAAGGGATTTATTAAAAGCATTTTAAATTCTCTAATTTTTATTTTTAAACACATGGTTATCCTATTTGATTTTCTTATCATTATCAAGCATTTTATCAAAAAAGAGGGGAAATGAATAACAATGTTTTTTGACCAATTTAGAAAATATATATTAAATTTTCCATTTGTTATATATTTTTTCTTAAATAAAATCACATTCCTAAGCACCAGGTAATCTATACAGAAAAATTTAACATTAGATACCTATTTAGGGGTGCAAAAAATGAATATGATTTCATAGGGTAACAATTAATGTTTGAATTATAGGAATTAAAAATTTATATTTTAGTTAAAATGTATAATGAATGTTATCATTTTAAGTGTAGAATGTACGGTTTTCTTCAAATGGTGGAGAATAAAGTTGAAAAGTACATTTATTATAATGTCTTATAGATGCAAACATGATGTAATTCTAACTATATGGCCTAATTTAAAAAATATTTGGACATAAGTGATGTATCTATTATGGTTTAATGGTAGATAGATGTCATGATGGGGATGTTAAAAGCCTTCAAACGAAGATGATGAATTACATATAAATTTTATCATCTTACTACTTATACCAATCATAGACAATCACATCCTCCATTGTTCTATTTTATCTTAGTATTAGATGGTAACAATTCATTTGGAAGAGCATATTATAAGACACAGCAAAATATCAAAATAAAATATACATTTTTGTTTGTTCCTCACTTCTTTAAATTTTTTAATTACTAAAAAAATAATTCATAATTGAAAATGAACCTATTGAATGGATGGGAAAATTAAATACCCTTTTTGAAATCATGTTCAAAATATGTTTATTCATTATAGTCTAAATATGAAATATATATAACATATTTTATATTTATATATCAATCCATTGATATGAATTCTATTTCATGTTGTTGATGATTTAATTTCATGTTAGTCAGGACGATGTGATTATTAAATATAGTATATTTATTAGTGAAATATATTTGGATATTTTTCATTTATTTAAGAATAATTTTATAATATTTCTATTTGTGACATGTTTTATTAGAGTATAAAGGAAAGTAGATATAAATTTTGGATTTATTTTTTTCTTATTTTATATGCATGTTTTTATTTTTATACATATTCATGAAAGGGTACCTACATACTGATGTGGAGATCTAGTGGTGGTAGTAGGCTCTTTTATTCTTCCTTCAATCAAAACTGCATGTCATTTTAATGAAATTATATATTCAACAATTTTTTTAAAAGGGTGCAACTAAGTGATCTAGGATAATAAAATATACCTCTCCAATGACATATTCCAACAATATTTTTGGTGAATTTTTTAGGCTGAGGTTCCTTTCCATTAGGAATACATCAATTTTTTCACATTAAAGGTCAATTGAGTTCTATGTGCAATCCATAACACCATGTTCAAATCATAACATAATCATCAAGTCGAATACTTTCACCAACACATGATGTCAAGATGTAATATGCCTCTAACGGGGACTTCACTACAATTCATAGCTTGTAACACCACCTACCAATGAATCAATATACAAGATGTAATATGAAATAAAATTGAGATCTCACAGCATAGTACTCAATTTTAAGACTACCAACAGTGTAATCCCTTACAATTCACTCATCAATAAATATAAAGACTAGGATCATTTACTTGATTATTCTAATGTACTAAATGATATTATTTACTAAAAAAATGGAATCACTGTGAAATTATGTTATCAGTTAATTATATTTAATTAAGAAGAAACATTAGGTCAAATTTAGAAAATTTTATACATTTAACATCATATGGAGACAACATAATGAATCCTATTCCTTATTTCTTACAGTTTTGGATGTAAGATATTTTTATCCTTTGTGATATGAATCATTGGATGGAATCCCTTCTAGATTATTCCATACTAAACCTAATTAATCCAATTATGTTATATTATATTTGATCAAGGATATAAATCCATTCTATACTTCAATATGTGTATTTATAACCCATATGTATGATTTTTTACTCTAGTATTTAATCAAAAAACCAATTACAAGTATATTTTGAGGATTTCGGTTTTGTGAATCATTTTGAATAATTAGAATGTTATCCACATGGAACAAAAAAAATAAAAAGACAAATCCATTGACCTCCTTATACACGAATGAATCATATATTCCTTTATAAAATAAATTACATAGATAGGGTAATCATACTATGAATTCCCACAATGAGTATCATTCTTAAATCTATAAATGGACCATTAAAACTAATAAACTGTATCATCACATTTGACTCTTTATAACCATAAGGTCATATCATATTAATATATTTGAATAAATTTACTTCATACAATGTGATTTGTAAATCCTTTTGATATATCATATTATCAAAATATGTTTTCAAACAAAATCTGAAAGGACATTATTATCAGCATCAAAAACAAAAAAAATATATTATAAATATAACTACTATATTTAGGAAACACAAATACATTTATGATTTACTATCAATATTACATTATAATACAATACAATTATGTTGAATTTTTAAAATTAGAAAGAATTGAAAATATAATAATAATATGAAATTAATTACAAAAAAATGAAAATTATTTTGAATATATTTTAAACTGACAAAAGGCATAAATTATCATGGATAAGATAAAATTAAACTATATGAATCCAATATCCCCTAAAACACATTTAAGAATTATCAATTAAATTTGTAATTTCTAATATTATTTATCAATATTATATAAACAAATATTGTATCGTTGATACTACATATTTTGACCAATAAAGAATTTCATATTCTAGATTAATTTCTAGAACCACAATTAAAATCAAATAAATTGACTATGGATTAATCAACATTATGATTGAACTATGTACATATACCATTTACATGTGATTCAAAATGACTGGGCTGGAAAAATCATGGTCCCACCAAGACCAATTTTATGTTATGTACAAAGACATATGTCTTCCAATAATAGGACTATAGATGTAGAATATAAACATGATTTCTTATCAAAGAACATTTTAAACATTAATCTATTTTATTTGAAGATAAAAAAATATTTTATTTCATTACATAACTATCAACACTTGTAGGATATACCATAAAAATAATCTATATGGTACACAATTCATGAATGATAGATGAAATACCAATAATAACCCCTATGTCTAAATATAAATGAACAATACATCTCAAAATTTCCAAATATTGATAGTTGTGAGATTTTATATAATTCCTCCCCATTGTGATTAATCATATTTTGGTCTCCAGCTAAAACAAACATTACAACCATCATAAACTGCCATTATATATAATACAAAACCAATAGTCCCTTGGATTTATAATTGATGTAATATCGGATTCACTTATACCATGACCATCATATGTCCTTCACATTATCAACAAAACCATAACTTTTGGGGGAATAAATCATATGAAACTATGAATACTCGATGTAATAAAATTTTTACTATGTCTAACATCAATATCCCTATTGTACACCACATTCCAAATGTAACCATGTCGTTCCTAAGGATTCACAATATATGAAAAAGTCAATTCTCTTGATTTTTACAACATTCATGTATCTACTCAATAAAACAACTAGGGACCCAGTCATTGATGTCAACATTTAAACCATGTGAAAAACACACTTTTTTTTGTAAACGATATAATTCAAATTATATCAATGATACCATTCTCCTCAATGGAAAGCTATAAGACAAACAATCATTCAAAATAAAAAATGCAGACTACCTAAAAAGATCAACCCATGTATACATTATGGTATTATAGTGTAATAGACAAAAATCAGTGGAAGAAATATAATTAATGGGTGAATCGACCATATGTATACAAAAATCCTTCCTCATTAAGAGACCCCTTGTTAAATTGAGTCTAAAACCCTATTCATATCATGTTGTACACTAGAACATAATCATAACTATTTGTGTAAAAAATCATTACTGAACTTGAGGAGACATGCACCATATATGTTGGGATGGTTAATAAAATGAATTATGAAAAAATAGGTCCCCATGACCTATCACGGAATACATTGAATGATGTACTATACCTGTGAATTCTCTGAGGAACATGCCCCAAACCCTAGAATCATCTCTGTAGAGAAAAACCCTTAAACTATCACCCTCGCATTGAAAAGGTCATTAGATGGATGAATAGAGAACATCCATTTTGATCGATGTCAATCCAAAATTAGGATCAATTATTTCATTAAATGTAACCTACATCTAATAAGAAAATATTGTAATTCACGCCACAAATCTTATTTGTGGATGTGGTGACCCATCGGTTTGCCCCAAGGAATGTGGAGGTATGGGGTGTGGGTTTATTACTTCTAATTGTGTTGTGTGACCCTTCCTGGGTAAGGTTATGTTTTCAAAACCCGTCCCTTGGGGCTCGTTCTATGACAACCCCATGTCCTCCTCCCATAGGAAAGGAGTTGGAGACTGGCACCAAAATATGTATTCCCCAAAATGGGATGGCATTGCCATTAAACATGTATAGTCACACGATCTGATAACACAACATGAAACAATTGTGAAGTAAATTGATGTTGTAAAAGTGTACTAAATGTAAAGGGGGCAGAATAAAATCCATTCTCGAGAAGTACAAGTATGTATGAAAATAAAAAACTGCGTAAAGGAGAAAAGAATCACATGGATCATCAACTATAGATCCTATATTAAGGGTGGGTACTGATCGTATCCATAGTAATCCACCTCCACCTGTCTCCTCCACCTCACGACACGCTGAATGGTCCATTTCAGGGCACCGTCCAGTCCTAGCTCTCCAATCCATGATCAATGGTGTACGTCCTCTGCACCATTCACAACAAGGTACAAGTGAAGCCCGTGCATGTTTCTGTATAATAATACTCAGTATGGTCCTTGATACCACTTGTAGGTCACCTAGTGTTATTCATAGGAAAATAACACAATGTAATACCCCAATCTCAATGTATTATATAATAAACATTAATTCAACTTACGTATATGCCCATACAAATACCTATTTATCAAGACATAGATACATCATACATGATGGGAGAATACCCCAAAGGTAACACCTAAAAGGTATAAGTACCACACAAGTAACACCACAATGGTTGAAGTACCACACAGTTAATACCACAAAGATAGAAGTACCACACATCTAACACCATGAAGATAGAAGTACCAAATAGGTAACACCGCAATGAAAGAAGTACCACACTAGTAACACCATGATGATATATGATAATAAACTCACAATTACAAAAATCATAAGTACATAAGTACATATGATTAGTCTTAAGGCTAGTTCATATTATTCTGTTATATAGAACTACTTTTTGCTCACAAAATATCGAGAGGTAACTAACCCCAGATGATCCACATAGGATCTGACCCACACAAAATCGGTATGCGCTGACCCACAAATGATCGATGAGCACTGACCCACACCATAACATTATGCACTGAACCACACAGGATTGTTGCATGCTAAACCAAAATGGATCGATTTTCTTCCTTCACGTAACCGCCGGCCATAGGATTCCACTCACCTGGTGCGCTCGAGTTCTGCAGAATCTTCCTCTCATGATATCAATCATACCTAGAATGGAAATAAGCTCAACTTATGAGTAACCCGTAGGACCAAGATGTCGTAAGGGTTCCAACTTGATAGACGGTGCATCATTCGAATGCTCGATATGTGAGTTGTATGTGTTTTAGTTTCGAGGACCCGGTTGGATTCGTGTTCGATCCAACCTAGTGGTACTACACATTTCTCCAATTCTCAAGTGGATTATACCAAAAAAAAGTCTTGTTCCATGTGTCAAAAATCCACAGATGGATTTTCATCAGACGTTCAGATTTCATAATATGACTTCTGGTGTCTTTCTGGGCCTGTTTGGGCCCTAGACCAGTCCGACCCGGTTGGACGGACCCGGCCCGACCGGTTCTAGGTGGGGCTGAGGTAGACTCGACCCGTGAGGTTGTTGTCTGGTTCGTCCCACAAGAGGGGTGGGCCACAAGTATAGCCTGACCAGAATAGGGTGGCCCTTAAAGGGGTGGCCCGACCTGCACAGGGTGACGGCCCGGTCTGAGGGCGGTGGACCAGTCAGAGGGTGGCGAACATTCTCGATGGTGGCGGCCCACTCCGAGAATAGAAACCCGATCTAGGGTGGAGGGTTGTTCGAGGGTGGAGTCATGGTTGACGGCAGTGACCCGGGTGTGGGCGTCTGCCCAGTGCTGAGGGTGGCAGCCCAACACCGATACCACATGTGGTGGTGTAACCCCTCGGTCAACTAGATTCCCAAACAGCCTGGAGACCCTTCAGTTTGTAATGCGGTGGCAAGGCGTGGGCACCGCTCAGTCACCGCAGAACCCTCTAGAGGCAGGTTCAGACTCCTCCATAGATTCAGCTACATCATTCATTCGCCGACGATGCGGCAGTCTCACAACCTCCATTCCCGTAGCCGACCGTCGAGCCGGGCACCTTCTCCATTCGACGCGGTTGACGAGACATGACTCTTTCCATGAAGCATGCATCGACATGCTCACAGTATTCCATGGAGACCCAAGTATAACAAGGAATGCAGAGGGTTCGGGATTGGTTTTTTTGGATCAGGACCTCTGCATTAACTCGTAACATAAGGCAGATTAAGGGTTTAATAATCCAAAGAATTAAGCACAAGATAAATCCCACATAATATACCCCATTACAAACTCCCGTAAATACGAATGAATCACATGTCAACCCATTAATCAGTTGACACACATTCTTTATATAATTTCAAAGAACAGGGAAGACAAGATATAAAAATCAGAAACAAAAATAACCCCATACCTTGAAACATTGTAGAATAATCTGTGCTTGTCGGTGGGTCATGTTCTTTGTTCCATTGAATAGCTCCCAAAGATTCCACTCACACGCCCCCCTTTGGCTCAGCGTTGTCTGTCACCACCTGCTGGGTCGGCTTCGTCTTCATAGGATCTGGTGTCGAAGTGTTCCAACAGAACTTTGTAGCATTGAGAACCATTTCTGGAACCCCTCCCCCATGATCTATATTATAGGAGAGTGGTATAGTAAGTAAAGATGCAGGGATTTAATGTTTCCCTTTAATAGGTAGCTTCCCAATTTCCCCAAATGTTGTTATAACATATATTGGACGGTCAATCCATTTATTGGCTTGACATGTCGCTGGTCCCACCTTATGGCTTGTCCAATGGAGAAATAGATTATAAATAAAATTATAATGTTATTTTATTTATTCTATTAAAAATATCCAATAACTAAATTTTAATTTAGACCTACTACGGCCAATGTAAAGCCTCCCTAAATAGAATCTGATAGAAATAGATTCAACAATGTTCCCAGAAATTTAATCTGATCTATAGTTCAAAATATAGAAAACACCACTCACATGTTTACTAAATGATCCATTAAAAAGTTCAAAAAATTATTAATAGTCAACCTTGAGTCGCTCTGGTTGAGTTTAAGATCTACATATGTGAAAATTCCCCAACGAACCTAATGGTACTATCATATTATCAATCTGAGTAACTGTATAAAAGATATAGAATTTACAAAAAAATAATTGTAAATTAATTGTTTTATTTATGGCCAAAAACTATATTTCACTGGTGGCTCGCACCAACAATTTTTAGTATCTTCTTAAATAGATAATACACTCACATGTTCAGAGATGTTGCCCTATTTTTAATCTGATTTACCATTATTGTGTTATAAGCATTTGAAAAATTAAATAATATCATTAATGATTTATTTAATAATATGAAATTTTTGGGTTTTGTCACAGGAGGCCTACGTCGACAAAAATTACATCGCGCCTAGGGTAAACCAGCCATGCTAAAGGCAACAGAGCCCACATATTTCTGATCCGAGAAACTCTTTATTGGATATTCCTCTTTTCTAGGAAAACTTATTACATAGAGTATTTAATATTTAAAAAAACTTATATGGACCATTCTAGGCACTCCAGGCCATGAAATCACTCACTTTCAGATTTGGCGGGCTTGATATAATTCCATATAAATAAAAAAATGTACATGGAAAATTTGGTTCTTCACATTCACTCCCCCCATTAGTGCTTTTCATCCCCGAAAGCCACAACATAGACTAAGGAAACAAATGGGGGTACCGAGCACGAATCTGAACTTCCCACATCAATGTACTATCATATAGGTTCTCATGCTGCCAGCAAATTCACTCTAGAGGTATCAACCACACAAAAAGGAACAACTCGTGCCGATCCTAAATCTCTATTAGAACCTGCGAAAGTGTCAAAAATTGCCTGATAAACCTCGATAATAACTTGCCGCCTCGACCAAATCTCCATAGTCCCCATCGAGGAGACACTATCAATAAAATGTGGTCCCCCTGGAACTCCCAAGGTCTCCGTCATCTGTCAGTATATGAATTCTCTATGATCTGTGCAGTCTTCATCCAACCCTGAAGATCTGCACCTTCTCAGTGGTATCCCAAAATAATTCAGGACCCATATGTGGTGACTCCCCGGGGTCTATCCAGCGTAGTGTTGATTTACAGGGTCATCCGTATAGGACCGTGAATGGTGAGATACCAATGGTGGAGTTATAACAATTGTTGTATGTGAACATCCCCAAGGGAAAGTGATCCTCCCATATATGGCCAAAATCTAGGATACATGCATGTATCATGTCCTCCTGAGTCTGTATGGTCTGCTCCGTCTCACCATCCGTCTGAGGATGAATGGCTATTCTCAAACATAGATGAATTACGAATGCCTCTTGCAATCATTTCCATAATGGGATCTGAAACGTGGATCATGGATAGAGAAGATCATAGATGGAACCCCATGATGTCTCCCAATCTCTTTAATATAGAAGCATCTGAAGCCTTCTATGGATCCCTGTTATCAGATAGGTAAGAAGTGGGTCATCAAGGTTAGTTAGTCCATGTTCGCCCAAATGGAATCATGTCTGCATGACATACGGGGATGCCAAATCCCAAATTCAATGGTTATCCCATCCAACATCCAATATGGCACCTCTAGTGGATGAACTAATCCTGCTAGAACCTGGTGCTCGACCATCACTAGAAGACAAGTGGGGCATAAGTGATACAAATTCTTTAACATCCCCTATTATCACTGACCACTATTGCTGATGCTGGATGTCCTGGTAAATATTCACCACACAAGAATGCACCACTATAGGGAACATATGGAACCCCCTCAACACATCCTCCTGTATAGCCACATGTACCATGGTACATCATTTGAAGAAGATGAGATGCTCCCCACCTTCAGAAAAACCATCAGGTGCTTGTCCCAATGATATATGAACATGTCGAGCATCGTAGTCAGTGTCCCCAAGATGTGCATCCCTAAATCATTGAAGGAGTAGGGAAGTAAAAATCGTAGACTGGATATATGCTGCTTCATCTCTATCCATGATTGATTTCAGAAACATGTCTAGCTGCTCTGCCATCATGCTCAGCAATTGCAGACCATACCTCCTATTGTCTACATCTGCTACCATGGGCCCTTTCCCAGGATTATAGACTTTCTCATGGTAATAATAATAGAGGAACTATTTCCATCATTTATATCCCAACTTTTGAAATATCTGCTGACACTCCTCCTTCCACAGGAACAGAACCCCAATCTTCGTCAAAGCTGACATGGGTGCCACTACCCTAGAGAAGTCCAGTCAAAAACAGTGGTAGTACCTAGCCAAAACATAATACACCCTCCCTTTGAGGAGGTAATTCTATAATAAACATTGGATAAGTTGTCTCCAAACTCTTCCACTACTGGTGAAAACATAAAACTCATGCTACCACGATTATAAGGATATCCAACTCCAGAGTAATCGGTCGCACCATCCTATAAATGTTTTTATCTTTTTTTTCATGGGATTCCTTTTCCTCTTACCAAGGAAATTCCCATTCCAAAGTTGTAGATAAACCAAATATTTTTTTCATAATATAGGAAATCTGGGAATGAACTGTGGATGTTATGTCCATACAAAAACTAACGTCGTAAGGCCTCCATCCTACCACCAAGAATTTACAACCAAAAATCTCACCTCTAGGGTTAGATCTCACCGTCAACATAATTGTGATCATCATGTCTCCTCTTAATGGTATCTCTAGACGTGAGGTTCATGTCAATGGTTTAACCCGAAACTCTAGGTCTTGGACTAGATTTGTGGAAGGAAGGAATGATTGCTTCCTATGTCTACTGATGAGGCAGCTAGTAGTAGACACAGACTGTACATAAAATAATTCATAGAGCCCTTAGGTCACACTCCATGACCGCCTGTAGCTACTCCCTTCTCATGTCCTCTAACTCCATGAGCCGGGTGGGAGCCACATGGGGTGGGCGGGTTGTAACATGTCGAAATATACACCAACTCCTGATACCCTACTAGATCTTCTTCCATGTCTGCAACCCTACAAATTTGTCTATCCCTACCACATCCTCTTCCAAAAATATTTTACATGCCCAAGCCTCAGAGACCGGTGCCAATTTCTTCTTTCTGAATGCTAACACTAACTGGATGTATCTTCTCATCCAAAGAACATTCAACCACAAAGGTTCTTTCTATAACCCTTACATAAGTAGCCATTAATATAGGAATAGTGTTTGATCAGATGTCCCTAATGACACCTCACTCATAGGTATGATCTCTAAAGAATTGTTTGTCATGTATTCATTGAGTACATGGAATGGTCGCTAAACCTCGATGAATAATCAGATACCTGTATGACATCCTACATAAGCTGTAGAAGCTCTCGGGATCTCTCAACAACCTCATGAAAGCTAGTTCTTAGCTGCCAGTGATTCGGGCACACCTCAGAACCAGAGAGGTATCTGATACGGAAACATGTGTTAGTCATTAAGGCATCATGTGTCCTCTACATGTACCACTGTTTTTAACTACTGACCAACGTGCATTGATAATGGTGAAAGAATACTCGTTGGCACCATCTCGGACAATTTTCCACATACCGAATCCTAATAAATAAGAAGACTGTCCTCATGGTCACTCCTTGGAAATGACTAAATGCTACAATCTCCATATATTCTAATGGTTCTATAAATAGGTGGAAAACAATAGGCACAACCGCCATCCAGTACATAGTTTCCTGCGAGTCTGTTTCAACTTGGAACCTGAGAGGCCTCTGCCCCCAAACCACATGAACCTCACTCAATCAGCATGAACCCTATACTGGTGGTACTGGTGGAAACGATTTTCCAATGGGCATAGGTGCTACTGGTACTCCACTCGATGGTGCCAATGCCGAATTGGGGCCCCTACACCATGGCCCCATCGCTCGGGGGGCCATCATCACATACACTCTCAGGAAACTTGGGATATTGTCTACGCAACGACATTATGACAAGGAATAGGTGTGACACGATTATTAAGATCTACCTGTTGAGCTTACACAATGAAATTAAATTGAAATATTTTCAAAACACACACAATCAGTGTTTTCATGTGACAAGTCAGAAATCAGAATTCAACGTCCTAGTGTATGGATACAACGGCCTCCTCATATACACTGAATTCAAGAAACTGAAAACTACACCCTTAAAACATAACTCTATTTCCACATAAAGAAGATTGGAGTCTTAGTTATTTGGTAGAACAAATCTCATCTGATACCACTCTGCCACGACCTATCCCCCAGGGTCCATGTCGTGACTACCCCAATCCTAACTTTCAAAGGCCAAGGGCCGGTGACTAGAAGAAAAAAGATGTATTCCCTAAAATGGGATGTAATTTTATTTTTTCTCTGTAAAGAGACACACTTTGATAACACAAAAGAAATTTCTGCGAAGTAAACTGCTTTTGTAAAAGGGTACTAAAAGTAAAGGTTATAGAAGAAAAGAGAAATTGGAAATGTACAAGTAAAAATGAAAAGAAAAATATATATAAAAGGTGAAAAGTATCTCCATGATCATCCACTACGGATATTACCTGAATGTTAGGTACATATTATCTCCACAGTAGTCCTTCTATGCTTGTCTCCTCCGCACCATGATACGTCGAATGGTCCATCTCCGAGCATCGTCTAGTCCTATATCAATCATCCTCTATTAATGTTGTACGGAGTTTGCACCAGACATGAAAGGTTCAGGCGAATCCCGTGCCGGGTTAAGTATAACAACACTCAACAGGGACCCCAAGACCCCCCACCATAGGTCTATGAGTGTTCAAGAGAGGAAAATATCACAAAACAAGACCATAATATCAAAGCATGAAGAAATAGAAATTAACTATACTTAAGTACATGTCCATATATATAACTAAGTTATCAAGACTTACTCAACTAAAAAATAGGGGGATAATACCACAAATCTAACACCACGATGGTATATGTACTATAAAGGTAACATCACAAGGTTAGAAGTTCCACACAGGTGACACCACGAACATTGAATCACCATCCATGTAAAACCACGAAGATAGAAGAACAACACAGGTAACACCACAAAGATTGATGTACAACCTAGGTAACACCACAAAGATAGATGATACTCTACTCCCAATCATGGATAACTAATGTATAGTATTACAGATGAATCTTCTTAAGTATAGATCATCTTATTCTGTTATGTAGCACAATTTCTAACCCATAAAGGATGAATAGGTAACTAACCCCCCTGACCCATACATGATATTTCCCACAATGGATCGGTATGTGCAGACCCACACATGATCATTGATCATTGACCCACACAAGATATGACCCACATAGATCGATATGTTTTGAACCACACAATATTTTTGGGCACTGACCCACACAGGATTAATTATCTTCCTTCACGCTACATCCTACCACATGATTCCACAAACCTGGTGCACTCAATTTCCATATAATCTGCATCTCGAGATATCATTGATTCCTAGACCAACACTTAGAACCACTAATGAGTATCCCAAAAGACTAAAATGTAGTAAGGGTTTCAATGCGGTAGACAATGCATCATTCAGATGCCCGATCTGTGAGTTATAAGCATTTTAGTTCTGAAGTCCCAGTTGGATTCATGTTCAATACAACTTGAACATACTCTAGATCTCTCCAATTTTCATGTGGAGTATACCAAAAGAACCGTCTTTCTCCAAAGGGTCCAAATGCCGCAGACGATTCATCAAACAAACGTTCGGATAACATGATATGTTTCCTTTAGTGTTTATATGCATAGTTGTGACCTTTTCTAGTTATACCCAGTTGGACCAATTGGGCGAGTCCTCGTCTGGGTAGGGACAATGTCTTGTTATCCCTATAAGAGGGGAAGCTCGAATGGGTATCCCAGATAAATAGGGAGACCCATGTGGGGTGGCAGCCCACTCGGGCGGTGGCCGGATCCAAAGGCGGCAACCCGGTTCAGAGGGCTGTGTCCCGACTACGATCAGATATGGTGGGGGGTTGTAACCCTCCCGTCTCTGGAATTGTAAAATGATCGAGAGGCCATTCTATTGGTGAAGAGGTGACATCGTGTGGGCACCACTCGGTTTCGTTGGAACCTGCTAGAGGTGGGTTAGGCCTTCACTGTGGCTTCGACTGCGGGTTCTGTTTTCCGGTGAATCGGCAGTCATACCACCTCCCATTCGGTGGTCGTGCGTTGAGCCGGAAACATCCTCCATTTGCTGCAGCTAATGAGATGTGACCCTCCTATTATGGCGTGTGTCAGCATGCATGCAGTCTTACATGGAGGAGAAATGATAAGAAGGATAACATAGAGTTCATTCCGTGTTTGTTAGGCCTGCACCCTCCGTATTAGCTCGTAACATTTGGGGGGTTAAGGGATTAATAATAAATTGAATTAACAACATGATAATACCCATATAATATACCTCACAACAACCCATTTAATGAAAAATTAATCTCAAGTAAACCCATTTGTTCATTGACAGGATTTCTTCGTATAATTTCCAAGATCGGGGAAGAGGGAATCAAATATGGATGACCAAAAAATAACCCCTAACATGAAAAGTCGGAGATTCCCCGGCGCTTGTTGGACGTTCAGGTTTTTCATTCCTGTGACTAGCTCCAAAATAATCCACCCACACGTCCTCCTTCAGATCGATGTCTTCTGTCACCTCCAGTTGGGTCGGCATTATCTTTTAAGGTTCTGGCATTACATTGTTCCAATAGAACATCGTTCCTTGGAAAAGCTTTTCTGATACCCCTCCCCCATGATCAATATTTATAGGAGGGGGAGTAATTAATGATGTGGGGTGTTAATAGGGCTCACTAATATGAAGCTTCATAATTTCCTTCAATGTTGTTGTTACATACATTGGAGGGTCAAGACATTTATTAACTTGAAACGATGTCAGTTTCACCTTACTGCTTGTCTTTTGGATGAATATAATTAAAATAAAATAATAATGATATTTTATTTATTCTATTAATTTTTTCTAAAAAAAAAATTTCTCTGGACCTACAGCTGTCTATGTAAAGACTCCATTAAGAGAATCCATGTGTTGCATATCCAATTGTGTCCCCATGTTTTTATTCCGAGAAATTGCTCAAAAGTTAGAAGAAACTGTTCGTGTGTTTATTAAACGTTCCATTAAAGACCCATAAAATTATTAACAGTCACCCTCAACCCACGTCGGTCGAGGTTAGGCTTTGTATATATGAAACACTCCCAAAAGAACCTAATGGTAGTCTTAGATTTCCAATCCAGGTTACCGTTAAAAAGTTGTGGAATTTTAAATAAAATAAATATAAAATAATTATTTTATTAACGGCCAAAAACAAAAATTCACTAGTGGACCGCGCATTCAAATGTTAGTTTCATTCTAAATAGAACACACCCTCACTAGTTCTACAGTGGTCTAATATTTATAATCCTACATACAATTCATGAGTTATAAGAATTTAAAAATAAATATTATTTATTTAATTATTTTATATACAGTTATTCCATTTTTGGGATTTCTCATAGGAGGCCCCCGCGAATTAAATGTATGTAACACCTAGGGTAAACCAGCAATGGTGAATGCCACGGTACCCTTGTATTACAGATATTGGAATCTTTTTAAGAGTAATTCTACAATTTTAGGAAAACTACTTACACGTGCTATTTAAAGATTAAAAAAACATCGACCGATCATTTTAGGCACTCTGGGCCTTGAAATCACACTCTTTCAGATTTCACGGTCTCGATATAATTCTATACAAATAAAAAAATATATGAAAAATTTGTGTTTATACATGTGTAGTTGAATCTGACTAGATGAGGAGTTTTCCAATGTAGTTGGGCCCTACGTAGATCTAGCATGGCTGACAGAAATGTGAACCCTAACACATTTTGGTGTTGTTGTGCTTCAAGAACATTCACTAATAAATACACATAGAGGATTAAAATTATTATATTTTTTTAATATATTATTTTCAGAATCCAAAAACAAATAATTTAATGTTTTATTTGACCAACGGTAAACATTAAACCCCCATATTAGAAGATTAATCAAATGATTTTACAAGGGCGACAACTAGGGTAAATTTTTCATTTCACATATAGGGATTTCTGAAACATGTAAACACAAAAAATGAGCTAATTATGAATTAGAAAAAATCATTCTCAATACCAAAACATCGTATTTTTATGTAATGACTCAATATTTTTAAATGATTTCTTCATAGAAAATATGTTTTATATTATTTTTTAAAAAAAACATGACACATTAGTAATTATGTGAGTATAAATGGAAAGTTTACTATCTTGTATTTACTATTAAATGATAATTGTAATTTATTGACTATTGGTTAATATGAATATTGTGAACTATAATGTTGTTAACAATTTTTATGTTATAATTTGTGTTTTTTGTATAAAAGATAATTAATAAATAATACCAAATAGTGAAACAACAGACTCACTCAGTAGATTCATTATATACAAATACCATTTTTCAAAACATTGGTGGGAGTTAACATCACTGGGTTTCATTCATGACTAATCCCATTCCTAGCTTCAACATGTGTAACATGAACTTAATTTCATAGAGGAGAAGTTATAGTTACTTAAAATTACCCCACGAGAGATATTATTAGAGTCGCCTCATGAATATATCACCATCACAAACCTTACCCATTGGTATCAACCCTCTAGTTACATAAATTTACATTCACTTGTATGAATAATTTTTTTTTTCATCAATGTAATTTTATGAATAGGTTTTGTGGATTAAAATTTAGTTGAAAATTGATGATTGATTTATCAGGCCAAAATTTTACATTTCAAAAAACATATAATTATTAAAATAAAATAATGTATTTTTAATATTGTTTAGTTCATGAAATAGTCTGATTAAAAAACTATTAGTTTAAACTGAATGATTGTTTAATTTTTTTCATTTTTCATAATGTTTAACACGAATTTTTTATCCGGTATTATTTCTAATAAATAAGTAATTGAAAATTTTAAATTCAAATTTGTCATTCCTAATGAGTTATTATAATAAATTAAACATCAATTTTAAAATATGAACATTGAATTTAGGTCATGGTGAGTTTATGACAATTTTCTAATATAAAATATTTCTTCATTTATAGTAAAAATAAAATTTCATTTTTTTGGTATTATTAATGACTTCAGAATTATTTCATAATCATATAAGTAATATTAAGAAAGAAAAAATAACATAAAAATGATATTTTATTAGTTTAATGTTTTTTAATAGATTATAATGAATTTCAAAATAAATTATTTACCTAAAAAATTTTAACATGAAAACATTAACATTAAATATGATGTCATGTAAAAAAATTATGTCATTATGCCAAATTTAGTAATAAAAAATTGTTTTTAAATGTTGTGGATTAAAATAATATAATAGGTTCCCTATGTTTCCAATAGCTATGGAAATTAATATGCCCAATCCAATGTTTTTTCATTTTTCACTACCTAGATATCCAAGGATATTAATTAATAAATACTCCTATTTTTTTGAACTACACACCAATTTCCCTAGTTCATTTAATTAGAAATATTTCCACAATGATTCTCTACTAGGTCGACATTTCAATTATTCCTCAATCCCCCATGGTGGAAGTCCACTATTTTTATTTAACAATATTAATGCTAAGGGAAATCACAACTTCTCTATTTTATAGTTCCATTTTTATATTGTATTTCTTTCATATTTCAAAACAATCTTCTTTTTATCATTTTATTATATCATATTATAGTTGCAATAGTATTTTTTGAATGGGATATCGTTTTTCCAACACTTTTTACACATTTAAAAAACAATTTGTTAATTTAGTTATACAACTATATTTATATATCTAATTTATTTTTTCTTCCTAATATATTATATGTCATTATTATTTTGTTTATGGTCAGAAAATGTATTTTATAGTATTATTATCTAAATATTTGAGTTTTTTTATTCTATTATTGAATACATAAAACATGCATTCTTCTTCTCTATGTTAAAAATTAAATAATGATCCTTATATTTATGAAATTTTAATACCCCATTATTTTTTAAAACACATTTTTCTTTATTCTTAACAAGTAGTTTATTAAATTATTAGGTTTGTTATATGTGAAAAACATGAAAATTAATACATATAAAGGCTACACAATAATTTTTCTCCCGATCATTGATTAAATAATTTAATATCAAGAGATTACTAGTTTTATGATTCATTATTGAACATAATGGTAATTTTATGCATCCTTGGTCAAAAAATATGGATATAAGTTTCTAAATGTCTAGTTTATATATTTTAACAACATTTCTATTTTATAAATCATTTTATTTTTGTATGATTGTCCTATTTTTAATTTGATCATGCCTTTATGATATCTATTGAGTTATTATTGAAATTTCTCATTTTTTACATGTAATATATTTCCTTTGTTTTCATTAGTGGGCATTATGAACACCCTATAGATTAATGTATATCGCCTAGTCATGAAATGCTATAAATTATACATAAAATGAACCTTCGGTTACTCCTTCCAAGTGGATTATTAATTTTTAATGTATTTATAATAAGATATTTAAATAAATTAAATAATTAAAGCTCCACTATTTTTATATTTTAATGAAATGTAATGATTAAAATCAATGGATTCTATAGATGGTTTCCATGTGATGTTTATTAATTTTTTGAAATTAGTATATGAAAACATTTGAAATAATACTATCAAAAAATTTACATATTTCAAAACATCCTAGTTTTTTTGAAATACTTTATAACTGGTTTCTGAGAAAATAAATCCATGTCGACATATGAACATGTTGAAGAAGTTCTGGCATAGTTATTCCATGGGGTAATAACTCTGAATAGGTTTGTGTGGCCAGACTCAATGTAATTACATACATGGAAATAACCATTACATCACACATTGTTTAATAGTCATAGGTGATATGTTTTCTGAATTTCATTTTGTTTATTAACAACTATAAAGGATTTATAGAAATGTAAATATTTTTAATGAATAACATATTTCTGCATTATGTATTAATACATAAAATTGGTTGAAAATTATATAACTATATATACAAATTTTTGGTGACTTCTTAATTTGTGTCACCCAGTTATGATTCCTTGTCACTAAAATGTTGTAATCATCCCTCAAAACCCTAAATTACCTCCTCATATCCCTCCCCTGATTTTGATGTTCCTAGGATAAAACTAGTGTTCCCACTACACTCCTCAACTCCCCTTTCCTAATTCCATTCATGAATCTGTTCTCTAGTCATATCTCCGCCAAAACATGCTCCTCCTTCAGATCCTACTCCTTCGGCACATCTACCTTCGCAACCTCCTCAACTAGGTAGTCAGTCATCATCTGTTCCATGACCGTGTAATCAAATCCACCAAGGATTTTTGCAACCATGATCACACATCGAGTAAACCATTGCATATATATTAGATACATTATTGATATTGTTTTTAGGAAATAACTATGGTGGAAATCTCATGGAGAGTCTTTCCCTTTTTATCTATATTTAAGGATGTATTGACACAAAAGTCTTGCAACATTTTTTTACCAAAAAAGAGTTTCAGTCATTTTCCTCTACATTACATTATTTGATTCTTGTTATATTTATCAATCATAACAACTCAATTTATTTTCTGACTAAATTTCTAAAAATAATTGGATTTGGTAATTTTAATTTTGGAAATCTGAATTTTTTGCATGTGGTCTTCCATTTCACTTATGAAAAAGAATATTATCATAAATTATGGATTTTTTCCCTAGATCATTTCAGATACATGGACATTTTTTATATTAAAATTTATATTCATTTGATGTGTTGTGATATAACTCAGGGTATATCTATTTGGGTATTATTTAGAGAAAAAGTATTTTTTATATGTTTTATTTTGAAGATATTACTCCTTGATGGGTTCTTTGTGTGAAACATGTCTTGAATGTGGTTTTTCCATGATCCTATTTTCTTGGCCCCTTCGTCTTGTTTTTATTTGTATATTCCATATCTTAAATCTTATCCTCCAAGAAAACAACTCCAACATCAACCTCAGAACTGGTAGACATATTTTTCACCACTTTCCTATTATGGAATCAACATTTTTTATCTCTTTCATATCGTTCTTTATTCAATAATCCCTTTAATATTAATGTAGACATGGTGGAAAATGTGATAAATTATTTATATCTTATTAATAATATTTAAATCATTGGATAAACACATCATTCTTCAAATTAAACATTGATTTGTGGTTCTTGGATTTATTTTTTTCTGGATACACGTGACTTTTCATTCAGATCAGCACTTATATATTTCTTATCAATTTATTATACTCATCCAAATTATGTATAATTTAATTTGATAATTTTTTTATTTTTTTCTTGGTGGAAGAATATAGTGATTTTTAGAAAAAGAAACATGCACCCAATGTACTCTTTTGGTGACCTTTTTCTTGAAGTTAACTTGTTAGAATGTTCATTTTAATCATTTTACCATACAATAACATTTATGTTAATAGGTGTATTTTTTCATTAATCAATAAAGTAGATATTTATAATGTACTTACTGATAAATATGTTGATAAATGTTTCTAAATTAAAAAAACTAGTATGTCATAATGCATTTTTTGTTCTGTTTCCCACAAACCACACACACATTAGATGAATTTGTTCACCCATGAACTACAACCCAATCTTTATTTTCCATTTATTTCATCACCTTCTTTCCTCAATAATACTTTTTCAATTTGAGGAAAAAAGGTTGAAAAAATTAATTAAATTATTTCATTACTAATTTATAATAGTTCATAATTTTAACAAAAATAATTGTTCTTCCAAGAAGGATTTGACATTTTGTTCTTATACGTCATATTTTTTTAGGATACATGTATGTTTCCATACATAGAAACACATATATATTTAGCATCAATTTTTATGATTTATGAAATTACATATGATCTATATTGTCCATTTTTTCATTATTGATTTTAGAAAAAATATCGGCTTATGAAGAAAAAATAATATGCTCCAAAATTACTGTTAAGGAACCCTTTTACTCAATGGTAACATGATTGAATGTTCATTACTTTATTTTTTCCATACTGCAACATGTATGATGAGAGGCGTGTTTTCCCATAATTCATTCATCATTATAACCAGATGGAACATCCTGATAAATATGTACACACATTTATTTGGATTAAAATCATTGATATGACATTCTATATTTTTACTATTTTTTGTGGTTTGTGATTAAGCAATTCATTCATTCTATATATTTGCATAGTATTTGTCTAATAATCCATGGATTGAACATTTATTCCATATGAACTATTATATATATATTTATACATTAATATTTTATTTTATTAGAAATATGGTTTCCTGTATTTCATTTTATAACAATTGTAACTTATGTATTCCCATTGATGATAAATTGGTTGACCCTTCTTACCCCTTTAAAATATAAATGATATATTTTTTAATATTTATCTTTTAATTACCCATAAATGATTTCTGTATTACTCAATTTTGTATTGGATATCTTTATAATTTTCAATATATGAATATATGGAACATACATAATGAATTATCCAGCTATAAATTCATATTCATTGGTTTCACGTTTAAAATTGTGTTTTATAGATGATTTATAAAGACATTTCGAAATATGAGACACTATTAATATAATGTGGTCATTATAGAAATGATGTTATGTTACCAATCTATTTCCATTCTTATTATGTAATATAATTATCTATTTCATTACAATTTTTTTTGCAAATAATTTCTTCTAATTACATAAAATAAAATAATAAAACTTATACAATAACTTGAATCAAATTATTTGTGGATGGAAAATGAAATTGAATGTTTTTTGAATTGTAATTGACCGTTTAATTTTGAAATATATATTTCAATTTATAATTAAAATAACCCCAAATGATCTATATATACAATATATTCATGAAATAATCATATTTGTCACCCAAATAAGCTTCCATGTCTCCATAAATGATCAATTCCTCCATAAAAAAAATCCATATTGTGATTCTCCTCCAACAAACAAGTTCCCTCTTCCTTCCTCCAGTGGTTCCCTCAAAGATATGACATCTCTTTGTGCTTCTCTTGGAAACTATAACCAAAATATTCCCCGCTTCTATAGTACTTACTTGTAGTGGTGGATTCTCTACTATCAACTAATACCATTGTGATGGATTCACATTTGATGGTTGACATCAAGCTCAGACATTCTACACTAAACCATTCAATTTAATATCCATTTATTTAAAATGATATCATAAGACTCCATCAACACATAATAAGATATCAATTTATGTTGCTAGTATATATAGTAATCATGCTTTAACAGTTTAATAACCTTGTGGTAAGACAATGAACCTACGACATGTGATTAATGTTCAATCGAACAATGGTAACACTATTTTTTCTTCTTTTTCCCCCATTCTATGAAACACATATATAGAATTTTTTCACCTACGGTTTCTTTGAGAATTACATTTGTTTTCTATTTTATATATATCTTCATTACCCTAATGATGCTCCCATTAAAATTATGAGGTGGTCTTCGGCACCCATTGGAGCATCACATTGAATCATTAGTTCCTGAATGTTATCTGCCAAACCAGATGGCAACAACACCATCATATATAGATTACATGATATTTGAATCCTTTTTAATTTTTTTTTTATTTTTTTTATCATTAAAGATAAAAATTCACTTATTAATCATGAAATTTTAAAATTTATGAAAAATCATTTTTTCATCTGAATGAAATGAATCACGATGTTCATGTTAATCAAATTGGACTTAGAGTAATACAATTATAAGAGTGAATTATTCCTATATAATATTTATTTATTTTTCCCTTTTGGTTTTAATATATTTTACTAGGTTTTCCACTAAATGTTTTCAACACATGTATGAATGTATTTTTTTAATGTGTTTTGTGTCATGATTGAATGTCGTTTTTTAACAGGCTTAATGGTATGTGATTCAAGGTATCTTTACATACCAAATTGTATGTTTCAATAACTCTATAGTGGTTTTACATCTTTAACATACATTTTTATTAGGTTTTTTTTGGTGTTTCATAGGTGGATATAGAATTCATCTTATTTTTATGTTCATGTTTGTCCTTGAAATACTTTAACCATGTTTTATATAATTTTTATCTTACATTTATTGTATATGTTTCCTTATATGGATTATTGGTATAGAAGTGTGTTATGCCATTTGAGGTGTATAATCTGAACGTATAGCTCAATGAAAAATATATATATTTAAATTTAATATGTATATCTTGAGGTACTTTATTTCGGAAATTCGTTCTCAATTTAGCTTTAAATAATTTTCATATGTATTCAAAACATTTCAACTAATACATAATTTTTATACGTACATAGAAGTGTATGTGTTTCTGGGAATAAGTTCACTAGAATTTATTTCGTCAATAATTTATGAAAAAATTTCCCTAAATCAAGAGGTTCATTATAGATATATGATAACTAGTGGAATTATGTATTGTAGATAATTATTTTTAGATATGGTTTATTTTTTTTTCAATTTGGTGATTTTAATTTCTTTTTATGTGGTCATTGATTTTTTTAAAAAATTAATGTTTGAACTACACTTTGAATGTGTATGGTGTCATTACAGAATGATATTATTTTAAGGTTGGATGCAGGTTTGGTTTTTTAGGGATCATAGCGTTCCTGATGGTATGTTTCACTACATCAAATCTATTGGGAAAAAATTGACTGTGGAAATTGAAATTTTGTTTAAATTTCAGAGGTTAGGTTTATTTGAACATTTTATTTTTGCACCAGTGTTTTCTTATATTTTAGTCATCCCCTTCTAATTCAACCATCAATTTTGTCATATATGTTAATATGTTGTATATATGTTTCCCATAAATATTATTATTTAAAATATTAAAATTCTTAATAATTAATTAAAAATATGTTAAAATATTCAACTATTGTTTAAATTATTCTGGGGACTCAAAAAGTCTATTTTTAATTACAATTTTCTATTGTATTTTTGGTAAACAATCCATTCTGGTTTTCTGCATTTAAATTATCCCAGCATTGGTCCCAAACATTTATTCAAGAATATATTTTCTAAATTTTGGTGATTTTATATAAATAATTGACAATTTAAAATATTTTTTATTTAATTTCCATAAACATTTGATAGTTTCCTCTAGGATGGTTCATTTTTTAATTTCATACAAAATATTTTTACATTCAGTCTTATTGTATTGTTTGATCTCTCTTTTATATTATTGGGATAGGCCAATTTCATATAGGGGGAAAATGTTATAATTAGTGATCTTTTTATGGACCTGGTATCAAATTTATTCCATTAGGATGCAATTGATGTGTTTTTAAAGTCTTTGAAGGTGGGTTTTTACCCATGCATCAGGTCATGTACCATATTACTAATGTTATTTGAAACAAAAAACAAAATTTAATTCATAAAATATGTTTTTATGGAATTAATAATGTATGGACCATCACATATTGTTTACAAAAACATCATTATAATGAACTATTAATGTAATATGCATCAAGGGAAGTGTGATATTGATATTAATCAATATTCTAGTATTTTAACAGAATTATATTAATAATGAAACCATAAATATATATATGTAAATATATGTAGTTTTGGACATAATTAAAATTATTTGGGGCTTATTAGGGATTTGAGGTTTTGTGGAATTTCTTTTAAAATATAATGTTATAATGATGTAATTTATGGTCTACGCCATAGTGGTGAATAGTTCAAAGAATTTTTTGCTTTAAATGAAATGAAAATATGTGAAATACCACATATTTTTATAGATAAAACATTTTTATTTAATAGGTTTTCCCAACAGGGGATCATGAGAAAGTACGCGATTAATTTGGTAAAATAGTTGGGAGTAGAGGACATTTTATTTTGATTCATGTTCTACCTAACTTCTAAATGAACCCCACAAATTTTAGATGTTGGAAGTAATACTTTTAAGATGTTATTTCACATATTTCCCATAAACCACAAATACCTAATATCGACACCCATTGATTCCCCTTTCCTCCATGTATTATTCATTTTCATCCCCTGTAAAGCACCAAAAATGTGCACATTCATCCTCTAATGTGAATTATTTTTAAGGAATTTTTGATATGGTAAAAAATATACTCTATTCCACATTGAGAATCATGTGTCCCCCATTTTTAACAAATTTTTAATAATTTTTTACAATAATGTTTCCAGAAGAACTGAACTGGCAGCCCTATCACTCATAGAATCGTATGTCGTTACCATAAAACTACATAGCCAGTTACAATTCATTATGAAATCATATTTTTCCTATTGTAATTGACATAATTCAGGATGTTTATGAATAATCCATTCTATTCATTGTGGATTTTTCAAAAATATTTATCAATGACATGACCTAATTTGTAGGCATGCACCATGTCTTGTATTGATTCATACATCTGATGATATATTTTTCTATTAATTTAAATTTGATTATTTTGTAACACATGTTGTATGTAACATGTTTTCCATCAACTATCATGATTATACATCCTGTGTTATATTATTTTAATTATCTCCTTGTTTAATCCACTATTATTGAAATATTCTATAACAATTATTTATTCATTCAATATATTCAATATAATAATAATTAATAAATGATTTCGATCATGCATACATGGTGATAGGATGGAGTGACAAAAGACTTTCTAGAAATACAGAATCATAGAATACTTTATAAAAGGAATATTCAAATCATTGGGTCATTTTTATTTATTTTAGTTGATAGATTCATGTTCTTTTAATAAATATGACTTCTGATTTATTTGATAGAGTAATATATAATGTGTCTGTACTCTGTTTGAGCATTAGCTTATGTATTCATTTTTATTAGTGTATATTTATGTAGTACTTTGGAACATGTATTTATTTCAGTAGTGTATCATTATTTTTTTAGCACTAGATTATCTTTTAGATCATTATACTAAGTTACTATGTTATGGAATTTGTGAGTAATAGAACTTATTAAAAGAAAAAAATTTGTCATTATGTTTTTATTCTATAGAAAATTATGGAAATATGAGGAACCTTGTAAATGTTTTTGGAAATAGAACATCATGAATATCCCTAAAATAAAAGAAGGATAAAAAACATAATGATAATTTTGATCAAACTTACTGAATCTAAGAACAATAACATGAATGAATCAAAGAGACCATATTCACCGCAATGAGAGGAACTTTTCATTTAGTCCATTATGTGTCAAAAACAATATCATTTTAGTAGATATACTGAACAATTTATTTCTTATTAATGGATAAAATCTATAGAAAATATATTCTACTTAATTTTATTATTCCAAGGAAAACTAATACACTCTCGGTGTTTACCACCAAGAGGAAAACATGAAAATTAGTAGACACTTATTAATATGTTATTAAAAAAATACTTAATTTATGTCATCAAAACCAATGTTCAACAATGAGAATATTGATTCAATTCATAAATTGACCATAACCCCTTAAAACATGAATTTGTCTCATTTGACACATTAATGTGTTAATGTTATATTTTTTAGATAAATTAAATTAAAATAATGTTATAGATTGTTATTCTAACATCCATGTGATATATCATATAATCGTAATAATATTTCTTGTAAAATATTAGTGGATTTTTTTTTCAGAAATAAATTAAAAAATTATAGAAACTACTATTATATTTTAAAAAAATCATTGATGATTTAATAACTATATAACAAAATAAAATCTATGATTAGGTTTATAATGATATTAAAATTTTAAATTATCATAAAAACATATTATAATTAAAAAAATGAAAATTAGAGTGATTGAATTTTAAAACGAAGTAAACAAAAAATAGTCAACATAAATATAAGAATCATATATAGGACACCAATATCACAAAAAAACATTATAAAATATTTGTTTAATAATTTAAAACCTTATTTTATTAAGTATTTTTATATAAAAAATATATATAATGATTCTTATACAACATATTTTTATCATTAAAGATTTTCAAGTTCATGTTAGATATATAGATCCTACACTAACATGATTTAAGTTATATGAGTGTTAATCAATAGTAGGATTAATCTATTTAAATATTCACTTACCTTGAGACTAAAAGTGTCATGACTAGACCCATGGAGGCCTAATTCAGGCTGATTGTATATTGAGTACTACAACCTAAGTCTTCCCCTAATAGTCTGTGGGTTAGAAACTAGCACCATGTTGACAAATGAGACAACATGATTGACCTTATCATATGTAATTCAACAAATAAACATCTTTTAAATTCATAAGATATATTGAATCACTAGTAGGCTATTAATTTATAATCAACTAAATGGTACGCGATCTATGAATGAGATAGTATTCACAAATATAGCCCCAATTGGTAAAATATAAAGGAACTATATATTTGACATGTCTTTAAATCTTACAAATGTGATATTCTAAACAAAAACTCCTCATAGACTATACTTTTTCTTTTGTTTCCATCCAATAAAAAACATTACCTCCATCATGGAATACCAATATCTACAATAAATCACTAAGAAACATGATGTTCAAGATTTAAAGAAATACCACCATCAATTCCACCAAGACCATCAGATAACCTACAAATTGTCAGAACAGACAATACATGTGTTGAAATAATGAATTTGAAATTATAGAAAACTATACTATTGAAATATATACTATATCTGACGTTTATAGAACTATTATATGGTGATTCCAAAATGTAACCATATAGTACCTAAGGAGTTAGAAGCCTCATATATTTCATTTTGCAAAACCACTCTTTCATTAATTTTGGTAATAAATTCTATTATGTTGGTCCCACTCATTTATGTAAACATGTAATCCATGGGAATACCAAATCATGTCATCAGTATCCTTAAACTCATGGCTACAATTATATAAACCCATTCGAGAACCCATTTTATTCTCTAGAATAGATTACATTTAAGAGATTACAAATCCATACTATTTGAACCAATCAAGTGGGTTTTAAAGGAGATAATTCCAATCCTAAAGAAGATATCCCCCACTACATTTGATAGATAATATAAAATTTTAGCACATGAATCATTAAATTAATATTAACCAAAACTAGAAACCCAATTTTTTTTAGAAATATACTATGATACAGATACATAATTGGAAGAAATCCCTCATACTGTAGTAATGACCATATGTATAGAAGACATGTTCCATTACAGAATAGACCTGAGTCACAAGAGTATCTATTGCTATTCATATCTTGTAGGGGACAAGCACCTAATAGACATTTATGGAATAAAAAATTCAGGTTGATTAAAGGGAAACACACCCAATGTATCATGGGTAGGGGATAATGATATCGTTAATGGAAAATGGGGCATGTGGTATTCATATCACAGTACCAGGTTTTTACTTGAACCATGATTTCACTATTCATCTTGAATGGAGCCCCATCTTCATCCCTACAACGCAAAGTAAATAAATTCCAATATTGTATTAAAATTAGCCACATATTGGTTAAAAAACATATATTATGATATATGGAAAAAATTAATTAGGATAGGTTATTTATTTTTCGGAATCATACATCCATCAAAAAAATATTGGAAATGACTCCATAAAGAAAATTGATGGCCACATGGCTTCTCATGGGTAAGATACAAGGCCTGTTATGGGTATGGGTGTAGGTGTACAGCTCCCATGCATGTCACATGTTCCCTCCTAGGTCATTTTTGAAAGACTTACCCAACTAGCTACAATAACAGCCAATGCACTTGGGACATATGTTTATCATGTCTGACTTGTGTACTAGAGTAACCCAACCTATTGTGGTCTTGTTATTCATGAAGAACACCCTCCTATAAAAGCACACATTGGGAAAAAATATATATCGTTTAAATATATATTTTTCATGCTCCAACACATCATTATTTTATGTTATCTCTACTTGAGGATAAACCCAATACCTTATAATCATCATATATGACATATTATTATTACATAGAGGAATACATGGATAAACATTTCACCATCATTTGTTGTAAGATCACGTGAAACTACAATTACTGGGAATACTAAAATTTATTACAACGATATCCCTATTATATGTTGTTTCCCAATGGTAAACATTGAGTGCTATAGATTACCAATCCTCAAATTTGCATAATCCAACAAACTGTCTATCATTCATGATTCTAATATATACTATAAATGAGTACCCACTCAATAAAGTACCCATTTCATCCATGGAATACCTTAGAATATTATTCATAACCTTTGATACAATGCTACGATTCTGGATACTCATTAGAGAACCTAGGCATTTCTCCTGAATGGATCAATATCAATGTGGTACAAAACCATAATATTAGAACAAACTTATTGTTTTATTATAGAGATAATTACAAACATATGATTGATAATCCTCTTTTGATATCTCAACTACAGGTAAAATTAGAATGCAACTCCAAAAATAATATCTAACAAAATAGTAAACCCACACAACCTTAATGGATTTATAGTGGTAGACTGAAACATACTCATAAGACACCTAAATATTTGTTGTTTTGACCATTTGTATAGAAGACACTTGCCTCAATAGAAGATCCCTTAGTCAATGGAGTACAAACTCTATTTGTATCATATGGTGAACCTAAACCTAATCGATTATAATAGAGTGCCAAATACTTGTTGATCGGGAGGACACATGCATTATGTATATTGAAGTGTACTAAAATCAATGATTGAAAATAAGGACCTCATTCCCATCATCGCATACTGCCTTGGGAGTATATTACCCACAATCTCTCTAAACATCATTCCCTAATCCCCAACATCATCCCTATAGAGAAAAATCATTACGATACATATCATTGATTGAAAAAATAAATGGATTTTATATTAAATTTCCATTATTGTAGATGAAGAATAATATTTAGGATGGTTTATTTATTTTCATAAATTGTACATGTTACAAGAAAATCATGGAAATCAGACCAAAATGGTGATGTGTAGCAATGTGGTGACCCTTGGGGAGTCACATTGAATATTTCATGGTGGGGGTGTAGGTGTATTTCACTTATTAACATAGCATGTTCCCTCCTGGGTTGGGTTGGGAAGCCTTACCATACTGGCTCTTAGGTGGTCATATGTTCATGGGCCCTATGATGAGCTGGGTTGGTTGGCCAAACTACTCCACCATACCCAGTGTGGTGTAGACATTACCCAGGCATCGACACTCACAAATACACTCATTTGGTTACAAATATTATATTATTTATAATATATTAATTTCATGTTATACAACCCTCTTAATTTAATGTTGTCATATCCTTGTAAGTTGGTTTAGAATAATTTGAATGAATAAAATGAAAAAAAATATGAAGAACCACACAATTCATGAATGATTATAAGTATTATGAGTATTAATATAACTAGTAGTCATAATTCATGATCAATTTTTATATGAAATTATTGTATCAAATATTTGAAAAAAATATATAACTTTTTGACATAATAACATATAACTTACATGAACATAATAATATCACACATCAACAAAATATTAAAACATCATGTAAAAACCAATGGGTATTGAATAAAAAAATACAGCACAACATCAAATAAAAAATAATTAAACACAATATCAGATAATTGTTTTAATAAGGTATTAATGCACTGTAAAATAATCATCATACAAGTAACATAAATTTAAGTGAGAAACTAATGAATAAAAAAACAATTTAATGATATTGAGTCCATTCCTTACATTTTATAACTTCTATGAATAGCAAGAACATTTCAGCATACCGATGGTTCTCCAAAGATTAATTCGTAAATAATTAATCATAATGTTAGTAACCCCTTATAAACATAAAGTAATCAATGAAAATGTAGAGAAAATTTTAAAATAATTTTAACAATATGTTTCAACACTATTTGTAAGGAAGTATTAAAAACTTCATTAAAAAATCCTATCTACCAGGATTAAGGAATTATTTTATATTCATAATATTATTCAAGAAATAAAAATTTCTTAATATAAAATATTATTTATAACAGATAAATAAACTGAACTGCAATGAAATGTGTATTTACAATGGAAGGACATATGAATGTCTAATAAAAATTTGTTTGTATTAATTTGAAAACATTCAATTAAATATATATATGTTTATATATTAAAAAATTTTAGTTTATGTGGTAATGACACAAGACCATTTATTAAAATGTATAATAGGAATGTTATCCCACAAATGATATTTTATATATAAATATAATTCAAATGTGGACATAGAATAAATAATTTAGAAAACGAGTAGAACTAGTAATCACTGATAAAATAATATAGTATTGTTTCACTTACAACAATAAAATGAATACTGTATGAATGACAAACAAATTTTCTTAGGTCAAAGCCTGTTTTTCAAATTAGTTATATTTTATCCTTAATTAGGAAAACACATTGAATATATTAATACCTCATCGTGACTTTTCCATCATAAAAACATATATCAGTTTTGAAATAAGATGCACTACAATTAAGCTTGTGTGTATCACTTATTAATATAATGGAAATTAGACTTTTATATTATATTTCTATATTTATAAGTTATTATGAGACAATAACCACATTTTCTAAAATATTATAAATATCATAAAAATGAATATAATAATAAAATTCTATAAATTTTTTTTATTATTTTTTAACCTAAGGAATGATATCAATGCACTAATTATCTACTAAACAATAAGCAATGATTCATGGGATATGTATAAAATTGCATAAAAAGGAATAAAATATATATATAAATATCTTACCATTCAACTCATTTCATATAATGTTCGACATCGATAATTTCCTGGAACCACGGCATAATAAATACTGACTACAATTGAATTATCTTATGATCCATCCAATCAATCTAAATCCGATATTTATAAATTATAAATTAATATCATGGAGATTTATAATTTATGGAAATAACAAAAATAATAATGTAATGTGATGGACAATTCATATTATAGGAATCACTAAGGAACCTTAATGTTCCACCCATGTTTATGAAAATTCAAGAAACTCATGTTGTTTTTCATCTATAAATGCATTTTATTAATAATCATGCAAATTTTGTGAAGAATAATTAAAAAAATTCATAGTATATGGGAGGAAATTTCAATATCTATTAAAAAATGGTAGACATAGAGATATTGACTATTAAAAATTTTCCATTATGTTCTCAAATTTTTTATAATAATATATATATTTTCCAGTTAAAAGTGTGTGATGAAACAATGGTTGATTTAAATATATACTAATAATTATAAAAAAATTAATTTTAAAAGTAATTAAATTTATTTAATGTATGAATATAAGAAACATTATATGTATCATACCATGTGGAGAATTTAGCCGTGTAATATATAGAATGACTATACTCATATGGAATTTTAATTCCATAGGTTATAAATAAATGGATTTTCACAACATTATAACAAAATTGATCATTTTTGGGATGTTTGATATTAGTGAGACAAATATTCAAAAACATTTTGTGGCCCCCCACAATGAACACATGATCAACCACAAGTTCCCCATGAAAATTATTGAATTTATATTTAAATAACACTAAATTATTTCTGATATATCAAAACCATATAATTTTTTTAACAATCCGATTATAATATGAAATGGACCATATAAATGTAAATTTTTTTTAACAACTATAAAAAATTATTCTCATTAGAAAATCGCTAATAATTTATCACTCAGAACACCAATTGATTTATTATCATAATAATATATTTCATTAATTTAAACCACTCAATATGAGTGAAATAAACATATTGAGAGAAAATATGAAATATGGATTATTCTAGTCATCAAAATTTCCAATAATAATTACTTTTTATTGATTTTTTACAACCATTTAAAAAATATACTAATAGATAACATAATTATTTTTTTCATAAATATGTTTTCATTATTAAAAATCCATAAAATATGTTAAAAAGTTGTAATCACAATTTATATGGTCATGATAATATTTCATCAAATAATCATTCCCATAGATTGCAATCACACAAAAAATAAATCTAAAACTACTGCATAAGAACGTAAAATATATTTTTTATCATATATATTCACACAATCTTCGACTAATAAAAAAATAAATATTAAAAAAATGTCACAGACATAAAAATCATCTCAATAAAAAAATCCAGAAATTAAAAAACATTGGCTCTTATCCATTATGTAATAAATGATTCCTTTTCTAATAAAGGAATGTTTATTAAAAATTATTCATAAGTGAAAAAAATGGATCTTAGAAAAAAATGTGTCGGAAATAATGACTATGCATTTGAAAATATTGAATAATGAAGTCATAGTTGAGGAAATTTCCAATTGGATACAAACACCATTTTAATAACTATATCGTATGTATTATATAAAAGAATCTATTTGTTAATCCTATTTAATTATTATTTTTGAATATTTATTTTTTTTCCCTAAAAATTATATTTCTTTTGTATGCACATATTACTGCCCTTTTAATTTTTATTTTAAAAAATATAATATATTATATAATAAATGATATAATATAAACTATATAATGGGATTGTATTGGATTTTTAATTAATATATGGATGAAACCCATATATTAATTAACTTGTTCATAATATCACCAAGGATATTATAGTACAATTTTATCTTTTAACATTAATTTATTTATGGAGAGACCTTTTTTGTTATTAATTCATAATGGCTAGAGATAAATGAATGAGTTATGTATTATTGAAACCATTATTTAATGATATATCTTTATGAAAAAAACAAACGAATAATGCATAAAAAAATTTTTTTTGGAAAAAAAAAGCTGGGGTAATGTTTTTTATGGACATATTTTTTCACATGTAATTATACTTCTATTTCATGGTACATTTTATTTTGTAAAAAATATTTCTTCTAGAAATGAATTATAACATTATTATGACATTATAATGAAAATTTAGAATTAAATTAATTAAAATTTTAAATTGAAACAATAAAATAAATTGAAATTTATATAGTTACTAAGAAATTTAATGAATTATTATAATATAAGAATATTTTGACCCATTCTTAAATCTGATTTTCAATATCTACAAATATATGTACAAAAATGTAAAATCAAATAAAAAAAATTTATAGAGTTATTTCAATATGAATCAACTCAATTACATAGAAACATTATGTGAATTATATATATATATACATTTATCAACAGACACACAAAGAGATATAAATATATATATATATATATATAACATTTTTTCTATTATAAGAATATATTATCTATTATGTAAATGTTATATTTATTATATTCATTCAATAATAACAATATTAATCTTCATTATAAAAAAAATTTAAAAATTTATTTAATTTAATTCAAAAAAATTATATTTAATTAATATTGAATGAAATAAAAAAATACCTCAATATGAAAAAAATTCAACATCATAACCTGGTTACCTATAATTACATTATCATAATATGCATAAATATGTATATATAATTATCCATTAAAAAAAATATTAAGATACAATAAATATCATTAAAAAGAATATTATAATAAAATTCTATAGAATTTTTTTATTGTGGTTGAACCCAAATAATGATATCATTTCACTTATTTATCTACTAAAAAATAATCAAGTATTCTTGTGATAAGTATAAAATTATTTAAAATGATATCGATAAATTTCTAGAAATTTCTTACACTTCAACTAAATTCATATAATGTTCAACATCAATAATTTCCTAGAACGACGACATAATTAATACTGGGTACAATTGATTTATCTTTTGATCCAACCAATCAATCTATATAAAATATTTATAAATTATAAAAAAATATCATGGAGATTTACAAATGATGGAAATAACAACAGTAAAAATGAAATGTGGCAGATAATTCATATTATAGGAATCACAGAGGAATCCTAATGTTCCTCCCATGTTCACAAAAATTGAAGAAACTCATGTATTTTTTCATCCATAAATTCATGTCATTAATAATAATGAAATTTTGGCGATGAATAATTATAAAAATGCATTGTATAAGGAAGGAAATTTGCATATCTTTTAAAAAAAATGATAGACATAGATATATTGATTGTACAAAATTTTCAATTATGTTCTCACATTTTTCTATAATCACCTATATCATTTCTAGTTAAAAGTATGTGATGACAAAATCATTCATTTAAATATATCCTAATAATTATAAAAAACTCATTTATACAAGTAATTAAATTTATTTAATCTATTAATACAAAAAACATTATATGTATCTTACCATGTGGGTTATTTAGCCATGTAATTTATAGAATGTACATGATCAGACTGAATTTTAATTCCATGGGTTATAAATAAATGGATTTTCATAAATTTATAAAAAATGATCATTTTTAGTATGTTTAATATTATGGAGCCAAATATTCAAAAACATTTTGTTGTCCCCCACAATGCACACATGATCAAAAACAAGTTCCCCATGAATATGATTGATCATATTTTTTATGAACACTAAATTATTTATGATATATTAAAATCAAATAATTTTTCATACAATCTAGTTATAATATGAAATTACTCTTATATGTGTAATATTTTATTAAAAAATCTATATAAATTCATTCTCACTGGAAAATAACAACTAATTTATCACTCAAAATACAACTTGATTTATTATCATAATAATATATTTCATTCATCGAAACCACTCTATAAGATTGAAATGAATAGATTAAGAGAAAATATGCAACATGGGTAATTCTAGTCATCAAAATTTCCTATAATAATTATGCTTTATTTATTTGTTACAACATTTTAAAACATATACCAATAGATAAAATCGTGATTTTTATCACAAATATGTTTTCATTATTACAAATATATAAAACATGTTAGAAAAAAATATTATCACCATTTATATGGTCTGGATCATATTTCATCAAATAAAAATTCCCACAGATTGCAAACACACATAATATCAATCAAAAACTACTGCATAATGAAGAAAAATAGAATTTTTATCAAATATATATTCACAGAAAATTTTACTAATAAAAAAATAAATATTAAAAAAATGATACATACACAAAATTCATCTCAATAAAAAAGCCCACAAATTAAAAATCATCACCTCTTATCCATTATGTAATAAATTATTACCATTCAAGTAAAGAAATTTTTATTAAAATTATTTCATAAGAGAAATGAAAAACATGGTTCTTAGAAAATAATGTGTGGGAAAATAATGACTATGCATTTCAAAATACTGAATAATGAAGTCATAGTTCAGGAAATTTCCTTTTTGATACAAACTCCATTTGAATAACTATGTCTTATTTATTATTTTAATGAATCTATTTGTTAATACTTTTTAATTATTATTTTTTAATATTTATTTATTTCCCTAAAAAAATATATTTCTTTTGTTTTTTCATATTACACACCATTTCATTTTTTTAAAATTTTAATATATTACATATTAAATAACATAAAATAAACTATATAGAGGGACTGTATTGGATTTGTAACTAATATACGGATGACACACATATATAACTTAACTTTTTCATAGTATCACCATGTTTATTATAGTAAAATTTTATCATTTAACATAGATTTATTTATGGGGAGACACTGTTTTTTTTTAATTCATTATGGATATATATAAATGAATGGGTTATGTATTATTGAAACCCTTATTTAATGATTTATCATAATGAAAGAAAGAAATGAATAATTCATAAAAGTAATTTTTTGGACAAATACAAAGTAGTGGTAATGTTTTTATGGACATGTTTTATATTGTTACGAAGAAATGTAATGAATTATTATAATATAAGAATATTTTAATCCCTACATAAAACCGATTTTCAATAACTACAAATGAATGTAGAAAAAAGGTAATTCATATTGAAAAACATTTATAGAGATATTTCAATATGTATCACACAATTACATAGAAACATTATGTGATATATATATATATATATATATATATATATATTTCAACACACACATAGATTTATATATATATATATATTATAGTTTTCCTATCATAATAATATATTTTATATTATGTAAACATTATATTTATTATGTTCTTTAAATAATAACATTATAATTGTTCATAAAAACTACAATATTTAAAAAATTTATTTAATTTAATTTAAAAAAATATTTTTATGTAATTTTGAGTGAAATAAAAAAATTATATCAACATGCTCAAAAAATTTCATCATCATAACCTGGTTACCTATAATTAGTTGATCATAATATGCATAAATATATATATAATTATCCATTAAAAACAATATTAAACTTATAATGAAATATTCTATTACAAGATTATCTAAAATCCACCACACAATTATTTCTTAATTCTATTAAATAAAAATATAAAATATAAATTCAAATATATGACCAATATTGTATATTTTTTAATTTGAATCTATATAATAACATAAAATTAATTTTAAATGTTTTTATATATTATTATTATATTATTTTGGGAACTAAGGATATTGATCGCTGGAAATGGACACCAGTTATTGTTTTCTCCAAATCCATGCTAGATTGATCAGAGTATTTTCAAAAAATATAATCATATTGTGTTAGTTTAAAATAGTTTTTAATTTTCCATCGTCAAATCGTGTTTTCCAACTTATTTGGTCCATAATTTAGAGAATAATGGAAAGTGATTTTGGATTATGATGTTGCACCTAAGTTGAAAGTGTATATGAGTGTTTTGTGCAATTTATGTTTCAATATCATCTCATAAAAATATTTAAAATAAAGGAATTGTGAGAAATATGTGTTTATTCCCAAAATATCATTTTCAAGAAAGAATGTTTTATGAGAAAAAGAAAACTATACATAAGGATCGTTCAATCCAAATACGTTGTCAATACTGAGTTGTGAATGAGTAATGTGTTGAGATTGAATCCTAAAAAATATTTCAAATGAATTAAAAAAATGAGATTGATGGAAAGATACATACAATTACAATTCAATTTTGATTTTTAAACAACACACATTGGGGTTGACATGCACAGATCATATGAGTAGGGATGTTTTGGTCAATAAAAATGTGTATACAACCTCGAAATCATATAATGTATTTCAAAAAAAAATATGGTGTCTCTATTGTAAATATGAGATGATTGAAAAACCCTTATACATATTAAATCTTGCTCAAATAATGTTCATTTTATCTTTATATACCAATATAAATTCATGTGATGATTTTGTGAAAGTGAAAGGGTTTCACAATAGGGACATTTCATGACTTCCCTAAAACGTTAATGCATGAATATGTGTTTTGAGAAAGAGATTATTATGATTTATTCATGTTATTAGCATCTTATTTTAATTAAGAGTTCCTTCATGGGATTTATTTCTAGACGTAGATGCATGAAGATTCTCATGCTATAATGAGACAAACACATCATCTCTAAACATCCAAAGAAACCATCATGTAAATATATTGAGTGATGCCTCTCCTAGAGAAGTGAGATTAGTGGAGTCGATGGAAGTGTTATGGGGAATGTATTGTGCCATCCCAAAAATATTTTAGATGAATGTTGCTTGGTTCAGAGTGACTATGTCTAAACTACTGTATTCCACATCCGGTGAATAATAGTGGATTAAGTTTGAAAGACACACTGTCGACATATTATTCTTAGACAAGACCATTGTTGTAAACCATGTAATATAACTTTGATATCTCTTTGAATGTCAATTTTTCTATTACATAATATTAATGTCTAATATTTTTAAAAATTTTCTAATAATTGTTGGAATATAATATTTCTGTCATGATGAAAAAATTTTCACCCAGATTCGCCCATAACTTCTTAGAGTGTAGCAGGGTCCATTATGTGGTATCATATCCTACTGGTTGTTGGAGGTAAATCATTGTGGTTTTGTTATCATGATGAATTTAGTAAATGTATGTTGAGTCCCACTCTTTTAAATAATAAAACTCATGGTATATAAGAATAAGATGAGATCTCATCTAATGTTTATTTGATTTTATGTTCATATCAATACACACACAATGGATTCTGGTAACTGATGCTATGAGACTATCTATGACTTATTCATTAAGATAAATTCTTGACCAAAATTGATATGAACATAAATACCACACATCTGGTCATTATGATAAAATATATCTAAAGGTGATGAGTTATATATCAACATTTTCTATATGGGAAAACTTTAAAATATAATTGCAAGTGTAAACAATATGAAATAATTGAAACTCCTAGTTTTTTCACAATTAGTTAAATGATCGAATGATGTGACCAGATGTATATGACGATTGTTTATTTAGTCATATAACTATGGGTTTTCAATCTATTAATATTTGGATGGGAAAACTTATGGACTTTGATACTTTGAAGAAAATATTATGAAGGATTAGAACAATTTATTATCTAATAGTGTTTTCCCTTGATAAAATGGATCTTTTTAAACATTCATTGTATCTTCATAAAAGTAAATTAGTGGAATATGAGATGATAACTAAACTGAAAAATGAGAATATTTCTGTAAGAAATGAAATGGAATTTATATACATGAAAAAACATGACATATCATTATATTGTGTTATGTATAATAAAAATGATGATGGACTACATTATCTCTTAAAAATTAATATCAATAAATAATTTGAAAATTTTAAAGGAAAACTAACATTTTATGGCTTTCATTTTTGTAGAGTTGGGACCATTTCCTCTTAGTGTGAAATAATGTTTGTAGATTAAGACAGTCAATATGGATACATGGACTATCCAAAGAAATGATTATTTTATAAAAGATGACTTCAACTATTGGTTAAAGATACAGAGAATGATTATTTTCTATAATGTATAACAAGGTGATAATAATATATTTAAGGATGGAAATAAAATATTAAATATGTAACCCAAGAATTTATTATGGATATTGTTGAAATGACCAAACTATAAATAGATAATTATATAAGAAATAAATTGACCAGAAATTATAATCACAAGTTATACAGTTGGTGTGCTTTAAAATCATTGAAACAAAAATAAAAAGTTCAAACTAGTTCTAAAAGAGTCATAAAACTATGTTTATTAACATGAAGCAGAAATTTATTTACTGGAGAAAGATGTTAAATGACATTTAATAACATTTTAAATCTCATAGAATGTGGTATGTTTTATGTTCATGACTGAAGAATACTCCAAGGTCATCAATGACCATACATCCCGACTAGAGGAGAGGTCCAAGACAGATGAAGGTATTGAAGGAGACAATGTTATTATTTTAATTAAACATGTAAAATATTTTTGTTAATTAGAAACAAATATAACAGTTTTGTTTGGAAGATTCACATATGCGAAGTTGATAGAATAAGCTATGGTTGACTCTAAAAGAGTTTAGAAGGCTCTGAATGGTCAATGATCTACATATATGGCTAAAAGTAGAATTGGATGTGATTATAAATTAATATGTGTTATAAAAAAGAAGATCCCAAATAAATGGATTCATAATATTGGTCTCATAATAAAGACAACCATTTTTCCAACCAATAATGCATGAAATCAAACATCGAGGAAAATTGGAAATTTTCCACAATTGCAATGAAATGATCATATATCATATTATTTGAAGAGATAAGGTGCAATGTGTAGTAATTGAAATGATAAGTAATATACTCTTATTAAATGTCAATTTTTTGGCAGTATGGGCCATACCATGTCGTATTTTAAGAGGTGTGGAGCTACCTTATTAAGGATGCACTTGAAAGTCAACAAATGCTGGTGAGGGAAAAATCTTTAATAATATAAAATAAATATTTTATATCAATATTATTTTCACTGTTCAGACTATATACAAAAATCAATTCATTGCATGAAGATAATAAATGGTAACATTTCCAAAAAAACAGAGAGAAAATTAAATAGTATCCACACAATATAAGTTAATATGGTAAATAGTATTTCTCATCTAAAATAGGAATAATATTATGATTATCCCATACATTCTAAAATTCATTGGAGAGACCATATCCTCTCTCTAATTAGTCAAGTATCACGTGGACAAAAAATTAAAAAAATTAAAAAGTCATCCTTATAGAAACAATGTACAATTCTATAAATAACTACAGAACCCACATTCATAAAACATGATTCTCATCCCATAAAATGGTAAATTAATATTTAATGAACAATTATAATAAATGGGTTGATGGAATATTATGGTTTGGCCATTATGGTTCATGCATGAAAAAATTAAGTAGACACACTAATCGTGAAAATGACATGCTTTAGAAAACTAATGATCAGTGGCTGGATGTGTTGCATTACAATCTCCTTAATTTGATTCGTCTATATAAACTGGGACATATAGTAAAATTAAATCAAAATTGATGAACTATTAGTAGATAGATAGGAAATTATCTCAATAAGGGATCAATAAACGATTGAAATTTTCAGTAGGAGGAATGTAATTAGAAATTTTTTTACCAGAATGTTTCAAATAAAAACAACTTGTAGAACCAATGGATAGGTTACGTTAATAATAAAATACATCTAAATGATATCTAATATAATTATTTTAATCGATACATCCACTATGAACTGTAAACCAGTGAATTATTGTGACACTTTTATGTATCGACTATTGGTCTACATTTATTATCATCCAAGGAAGAAAAGTGTATCAAATATTCTTGATCATATCCAGATAGATGTTAGTTTTCTAATAAATGTTCTCAAATCATCTAGAGAATGTTACGTTGTTCATTTTTTTATGATTATTGTAGAATGCCTTGTGTTAAGGTTATACAAAGAAATAACAACTTCTTGATTTCTTGAAAAGTATCCTTTGAATTTCTAATAATGATACTAGATACACAGTAAATGACTTACAATTAGAAAATTAAGGGGAATACACATCTATTTAATTCTATATTTAGTGTTCATTGAATACTGGGAATGTGTCTAAACTCTTGTATTACAAAAATATTGAAGAATGTTGGTTTTAGGTACGATTGATACTTTTTCTAGTTATTCTCCTTGAACTAGCCCTTAATGGTGAGGCAAGTAAAACTAATGTGTTTTATCTCTTCTACTGAATTATTTAATTATTTTAAATTAACATCTGATATTTATAATGGGTTCCCGCCAAAATGGTAACTACATGTATCTATTTTTAGATTACGTTGAAATATTTATTCACCTCTCCCAATTCGGGTGTTTTGGTGTCCTTTATTTTAGTGTATTATGACAGAAATTATGTGTATTTCATGAACATTTAATTACAATGTCATAAAATATATAATGAATAATTATTTTAAAATGAATAATTTAACATACTGTCATTGACCTAAATGAATCCAAAAAATCAACAATATTGTCTAATGATTCTCTCATGAATCATGACCTGGATGCATGTGTTTATTATAGAAATACATCCACATTAGTGTGAAAATGGGATATATCACACTAGTGGATTTCATGTTGTTATATTATCCTATGCTATAGGGAATGGGTTGGGTGGAGTTTATTATGTTCTCTAGGATATAGGGAGGGGGAAATAGGGGTGGGCTGGATTTATCTCAGGCTGATGCACTGTTGTTGTACAGAATTCTTGATATCATTATTATATCCTTTTGGATTTATTGTGTGTTCGGTGTAACTGTGATTCATCATAATTTTTATATCATTTCAAGGAAATTTTTTAATTTTTTTGAAACATTGATATTCCCTTAATTTATTTTCTCCCGAATTAAAGTGTTATTCTACATCTATATGGATTTAGGGATTATTTTTGAACCAAATAAATAAAAATGTATTATGAGAAATTAATAAACTTTATCAATTATTATTTCATTATATAAATTCTTTATTTGATTAACATTTACATAACATTGAAAACTGATTTCTCCACAGAGATTACTATTTCCAGTATTATACATTTATGTCCACACTATACTATTATATGCACAAATTAAATAGTTTCATTTTAAATAACATTAGAGTTGAATGTTATCCAATGAATAGAAATATTGAATAGAATTTATTGTTACTATAAAATATAATGACTTTTTTATTTATGATATGTAATATTTATACTATGAAAAATTCACATGGAACATATAAAAGTTTTATAAACATTTGATATTTGTTGAAAAATTCACATATTAAATAAAATGTGAAAATTGTAACTATAGATGTATTTATATTATTTCACTAAATCAATATCAATTTATGAGTTACATATTCAATATAAAAAAGATAATATACATTAATATATATATCTACATGTAAAATTGTGTTTTCTAGTTGAAGCCACATTGATTTCCAATAGTAGATAATCCAAACATAACACCTATGAATTTTCATTATTAATAATGAATTATAAAGAAGAAATTTTTTATATTGACATCATAATTTAAACTAGAAACCAATCCCATTGATATTGAGTTTTATATGTCCTAATAATCTCTTAAAAATAATCATATTTGAATGATTGTGAGGAATATGTTAGATAAGACGTTTCCATACAAATAACATTGAGTAAACTAAACCTCCGTATTTTCATTGAACTATTTAATTCTATGAAAGAAATAACTATTTACCCTAATAATTTCCTGGAAGTCATTTCATGAAAACTGCCTATGAATATCATAGAGATAACAATATTTCTATGACAATAAATCTATTATTATCACATTGTCTGTGAATTCTCATGAATTCTTTCTCTTATAAATACATTTACATGAATTGATGTTACATTCAAATGGAATTGTTATAGTCAAAAATATATTTTGGAATACATTAACGAACTCAATTCTGAACATATACTCATCATGCATGAAATTGGGATGAGTTGTGTCTTCTATTATGATTTATCTATATTGGGATTGGGGTAAAATCAATTACATGGAGATCATGTCTTAACAGTTGACACAATACAAATGGATATGTAAGAAAATAATATTTTGATTATAAAATTTGGTAGACCACACATTAAAAACATGATACCACATCCAATATGAAAAATGGAATATTTTTTGTATTGGTTATAACATCCAGAAGGAAGTCTAATCACAGAGGGATATGAACCTATAGAAATAATGGTCGACGTGGTATCTTCATATGATAGAATTTGTATTTTTTTTACAAATTGAATTGGGAATTCAATATAATGAGATGGATATTTCTATAGGAATTATATTTAATCACCACACACACAAAATTTCATATTTTTATTCTACCATACATATTTATTATTCACTATACATTTTATTTTTCTTTATTTTCTATGATTTTCTATTTTCGGAGTTCATAACTATCAATCTTTGTTGCCCATTATTTTTGGGCTTCAACATTAGAGATGAAATATTATTATTTATATATGATTTTTCCTCACACTATTAATTTTCATTTTTATATTTATTCAGAATAAATTATTAAAAAAATAAGCTATTCATTTTTTGATTCCTTTTATATTCAAAATACAATTTGATTTTATATTCCCTACCATTCTATCTTCCATACTAAGTATTTATGACTTGGGAAAATGATTGGGACAAATTTATGAGAATGAAATAAACTATAATTCATTATTTCTGAAGACGTTGTACATTCTCATTTTTACTATAATATATGATAGGTATTTATCTATACAAAACATTAAATATCTAAAATTATGTTTTATGTAAATTTTCAAATACTTCTAGGAGGTGGCTAATAGATGGTAAAAAGGTCAATAAAATTTTTATATATATAAAATTATTATAAATTGACTCCAATGAATTATATTGAACATATATAGGTATTATTTATATATTTTGACCTAAATTAAATAAAATAAAATAAAAAATTATATAATTAATAATTTACTTTTAAACTATAACTTAGTGATTTTCACTATTAATCAAAAATTGAATGTTTTCAAATAAATATAAAAATTTCACCCTCAACATATTTCGATATTCCGAATCCAAAAATGAAGTCAATTTTGAAAGATAAAATTTATAAATTTTGATAACGTGAGTATTTCTATTTATAACAACTAGTTTGATTGGTTTTGGTGTGTTAGAACTCGAAGTTGCATACATCACATGCTATTGTATTATTCAAACAGAATCATACCATGGATGTTTAAGTCATTATATTCTCCCATCCATCAAAAAATTTGTCCATTGAAATTTTAATAGTATTACTATGTAAAAAATCTCAGGTAGTTCTTCATCATAAGTTACTTGGGTTCCCACATTACCTCATCCATCTTATGGTTTCTCCATAGAACATTTACCATACGAGACGTCTGGTTCATCATCACTAGTTCTCTAGTATCATGAACCTTGATGGGATCTTCTCAATAAGAAAGATAATGTTCTAGTTCTAACTCCTCATAGGGGAGTACATGCGTTGGGTCAGGCATGTATTTTCACAACTGTGATACGTGTAACACATCATGAACTTTGGAGAGACATGGCGGCATCACCAAAAGGTAAGCTACAACCCCAATTCGTTCTAGAATTTTGAATGGTCTGATGTACCTGGGACTTAATTTTCCCTTTTCACCGAAATTTATAACACCCTCCCATGGAGATACCTTCATAAAAACATTGTCTCCTACCTAAAATTTGAAATCCTTCCTATGGTTATCAGTATAGCTCATCTTCCTACTTTGAGCTGCTTTGATTTGGGTTTGGATAACCTTCCCCTTTTCCACCATTTCCTTCACAAGATCTGGGACTATGAGTTTTCTCTCACCAACATCATCCCAACAGGTTGGTGTGTGACATCTCTTTTCATATAATGCTTCATATGGTGCCATCTGAATACATGAATGGTATCTATTGTTATAATAAAATAATACTAGAGTTAAAATATTGATCCCACTTACCATGAAAGTCAAGTGAGCATGATCTCAACATGTCTTCTAATGTTTGAATAGTCCATTCTGAGGGTCCATCAGTTTCATGGTAGTATGTAGTGCTTAAACGAAGTTCAGTATCCTCAGCTTTTTGAGAAATTTTCGAAAATATTGATTTAACACGTGATCATGATCTGAAACAATCGATATGGGTACCCCATGATGTCTTAAAACGTTATTAATATGCAATCTTTCTAAAATTTCCCATAGTAAATCTTCTCTTATAGAATGAAAATGTGCGAACATGGTAGGATAGTCAACAATGACCCAAATTGCATTGTTCCTTTTGGGAGTCTTTGGTAGTCCCATTGAAAAATTCCTTCATAATATTATCCCATTTCCACTCAGGTATAGGAATAGGTTGTAGGACACCACCAGGTTGTTTCCTTCTAGCTTTCACATGTTGAAAAACTATACATCATGACACAAAATCAGCAATCTCCCTCTTCATGTTGTCCCACCAAAAATTTCCCTTTGAAATATCTATAGATATTGGTTCCCCCTTGATGTATAGACAAATTAGAACTATGAGAATCATCCAATAATTCCCTTTTTAGATCAGGTATATATAGAACAAACAATCTCTTCCCAAATTTCAAAATTCCATCTTCATACGCAATGTTACTCAATCTCCCATCATTCACACCTTTAATCTTTTTTTGAAAGTCTTCATCAACGGACTGAGAAATCATTATCATTTCTAGTAAATATGGTTTCGAAACAATTTGAAAAATTATTAATATTTCTCCTCCATGGTGATTCCCATATCCATCTTTACTAGATCCATGTATATAGGATCCTTTTCAACTCTCATCTTGTTCAAAACTGAATGATCCTTTCTACTCAATGTATCATCTACTTTATTTTCCTTTCCTGGGTTGTAGTGTATAGTGAAATTATAATCCATCATTAGTTCAATCAATCTACTTTTCCTCATGTTGAGTTCATTCTTTGTGTAAATATACTTCAAACTCTTCTGATCATTATTTATATCACATTTATCACCATAAATATAGTGTCTCTATATATTCATTACAACTAATACAGATGATAACTCAAAAACATGTGTAGGATAGTTTTGATCATGTATTTTTAGCAGTCGTGATGCATAGGAAATAACCCTATCATTCTACATAAGGAATCTACAAAGTCCATTCATCGATGAATCATTATAAAAAACTAACTGATCATTACCTGATGGTAGAGTCATGATAGAAGAATTGAATAATCATTTAATCAATTATTCAAAATATTATTCACACTCTTTGGTCCAAACTAATTTAACCCCTTTACATGTGAGCTTGGTTAATGGGTTAGAAAATCGGGCCAAATTCCGGACAAAATGCCGATAATAACCTGCTAAACTGATAAAACTGCATACCTCAGTTATACTCATCGGTGTTGGAAATTCATGGATTGCTCTTTTCTAAGAACGATAAACATAGATTCAATCCTTGGAGACAGTATGGCCAAGAAAAGAAATATCTCGAAGTCAGAATTCACAATAGCTAAACATCCCATATTTTTCATGTCTTCTCAGAGTCTTCAGGATAATGTGCATGTTATTTTCATGATCTTTAAAGCTTTTGGAGTATACAAATATATCATCAATAAATACCACTACCAAGTCATCTAGATATTCCTTGAAAACCATATTCATTATATACATGAAGACATAGGGTGTATTAGTCAATCCAAAAGAAATTAATTTAAACTTATAATGACCGTACATAGTTCAAAATGATGTCTTCAGAATGTGTTCATTCTTCATGCATTGATCTCCCTGTAATAAATGCACAACCTCATATTAATCAATTCCTCTAGTTGTTTCTTTAGTTCCACTAATTCTACAGTGTCCATTCTATAAGGGTACTTTGATATGGGCCGTTAAAAAAGAATTAATTCAATGGGAAACTCAATTTCTCATTCTGGAGTATGTCTAGGTAAATCTTATAGAAATCCTCCAACATAATCTTGCACAATAGGTACATATTTTATTTTAACATTCTTTTCCTCGCCCAAAGTTATTTTTTTCTCTTCATCCCAAATAATTCAATTTAGTCATGTTAATCGGGGTAGATCTAAATAAGAATTAGGTTGTGATGATTCTGATCAAATGATAAGCTGTTCTTTATCATCATCATAAAAAATTGTAACTTCCTTTTTATTACAATATATCTTTACATCAAGGTCCTAAATCCAATTTATACTATGGATTATATAAAATTAAATAATGGGTATGATGATGAGATCAATAGATAAAGAACATTTATATTCTCTAATGGGAACTTATTCACAAGACATTGTAGAAATAATAATTCCCTTAGATGTTTTGACTAAAAAATCCCTTGTTCAGTGTAGTTGCAAATATCTAATTTTATTAGCAAACATGGAAGATATGAAACAATGAGAAGATCCAGAATCAAATAAAACATTGATTGAACCTGAGGAAACCATTAATTTATCTGCAACATTGTCTTTTGTGGATTTAACCTCCGCAATAGTGATCCCATATGTTTCTCCTTGATACCTTGTCCTTTTAGAAGATAATATTACCTAATTCTTAGGACATCCATTTGCGTAATGTCCCATCTCCCAGCAATTGTAGCATTGAGAAATGGTAGTGTATTTATTTCCCATACAGTCACCAGCAAGATGGCCTTTCTGTCCACAATTTTAGCATACTCCTTTTCCTTTTAGACAGGCACCAGGGTGCTTCCTTCCAAATCTATTTTACGGTGGAAATTCAATTCTTCCCTTCATCCATGTTTCCTTATTTTCTTTCCTAGATTTTTTGGCATATCTCTTCATCTCTTGCATTGTTTTAATGACATAACACTTAGATAATTCCTTTCCTATCTTGATAGCACACGAGAAAATATATTTGTATAATGAGAAATATTTTGTTTCTAATTCTCAATAGGGAAATGGTTTTATCCCATAAATGAAGTGATAAATCTTATTTATAGTTTTATGTATATAATATGTAGCATGCCTCACTAACCATATAAAGACATCTTCATAATTTGCGGTATTATCCTCATCCATTGGCCTCAGAGTCAGAAATTGTCTTTCCATATCCGCTCGATGGTCACGAGGAATGTATTTTTAAAATAAAATTTATTTAAACTACCACCATTAAATATTCGATACTTCATCATCTTCATCTATGTTTTGAATCGATGACCACCATTGATCATCATCTCCTGTGAAGCGATAAACATCCATGACAACTTTTTCCCTTTCACTAATCCCCAAGGTGTGGAATATATTCTCTATGTAATTTATCCATTCCTCAGCTACTAATTGATTTGAACTCCCATTTAATGTTGGTGGATATTTCTTCATGAAGTGGTATAACATTGATCCTCCGCATTGTGGATCTGGGTGCTCTATACTTGTAAGGTTAATATTTATAACCTATGTGAGTTGTCCTAGTATGGTGATAAGCTGATCAGCACTAGTTGTATCACCTGATCAACAATAATCATATTTCGAAGGAGGGGAATCCCTACATATAGTGCGTGCATTTATATATGTTCAACTCCTTCTACTAGGTTCCATTTCTAAATAATGGCATACACTAGATTAGTTTATGAATTACAATAGAGAAATCCAATCTTATAAAACACTTAACATAAATTGAACAGTTTATGGATATAATCTATAATAATATAAAAAAAATTCATTGTGGATGTATATACTCATAAACCTATCATAATGGTTTCTAATGAAAATGGTAATTATCATAAGCATATCCCCCAGTAGTGTCGTTACCAAGGGTGCTTCAAGTCTCGTTGTCATGCACCATTTCTAATTTGAGTCTAGCTCAAAGCTGTGTTTTCAGGTTTTACCCCTATATAGATCTGTGCTAGGGCCGCCTTTACCTTCTCATATCCAGACGAGGATGTATTGATTGGTAAACTGCCAAAATCTCTACAATACTAAATTTCTAGGAAGATCTTCTATATTAATCCTCAAATTCTATCTTAGGGTAATGTGCCTTAATCAGAGTTTATCTAAATCTAGTTTCCAAGGATTGTACTAAACATCCTCTGATACAAACTGTAATGCCCCATCCCCAGTTACCTAGAGTCATTTCATTATTATGTATCATTGGCATGAATACAAATGATCATGTCTCAAAATACAGATTAGTTTTGTAGCATTGGAAGTACTAGATACAATCATAAGGTATACATTACATCATAAAATGGAAAACAACAACAACATTGTTTCCATATAATACACTGACATCCCATATACTAGCATTGATGGTCATTTATAATATACTTCTTCACATAATAGGAAAAATAAAACCTAGAAAGGGGTGAGCTCTGATTTTCAGTAAGGATAAAAATATAGTGGAAGATTTCATAAATAAACACACACATATAAGGAAATGCATAAAACTAAAACAAAATCCTTTTAAACATAAAGTTCATCATAATATGGAAAAATATTAATCAATATAATGAGGGCTCCACCAATCAATTACTAGTTCAAATGCATTCTTCATATGAAAAGATTTAATCATAACATAATCATTCATATTACAACTACCATACGAAATATCAACACTTTATACATAAACAATGAATGGTATGAAGAAACACATCCATAGTATAACATATCACAAAACATTCAATACAATATGGATGTTTTGTATCATAAAAAATAAACATCAAACAAAATTAAAATCCATCAATGGATGTTGAAATAGATTAAATAAAAAAATTTAGATTAATACTTCTTTCTATTTTGAAATCAATTAATGCTAACATAACTGTAAAAGAAAACATTTTTATTTTGAAATATTCTTACATGTTGTAAGGGATGATTCTAGATTTTATAACAGAGGAAAATAGCCACAACTATCGTATAAGTTAAAAAACATTCTTACCTTAAATTTATCAAAAAGGTTTTAAAATACCTTGTTTGGAAAATGATGTAAAAATTATTTTCAAAAACATATAAGGTTAGATAAGGGTATAAATGACTTTAACCTATTTCCTAGTAAATATTAAACATGATTTGAAATACATTTTAAGAAACATGGATGCGGATTATAAAGAGGTCTCATTAGATAATTACGTATAATCATCATTGGATAATGAAGAGATAGTGAAATTATCCTTACAAATTTGGTAACATACAAAACATACAACCAGTTAAAGAATTATCATAAATTGAAGATGTAAATACACATAAATTAATGTGTATTACAAACAAAATACAATTATGGTCAGTACATACACCACACAAAATGAAATAGTGGCAATATAAAATGAATCTCACAGGAATAAAGTGTGAGATAAAAATCTCATTCCTCGTACTTTTCCTTTATCAAGGGTAGGTTAACCTCCTGTACAATGGTGAAATAATTGTTATTAAATTATAAAAGAATCACATTCATTAATATGATATCTTATATGATCTTTTAAAATTTCTTTGTAAATAATATTTTAGTATTATCGTCGTTTCGTGTTTTAAATTATTTGTTTTCATTTATATGCTTTGTTACAGAAGTAATGCTTTTTGGATATGATGTATATTATTCATATTCATAATTTTATTATGTCTTTAATCATTATTTTTAATCATCTAATAAAATTTAGTCTTGAATGGATTACGATGGGGAATGAATCTCATCGCATTAGTGGAGACGGTAATCCATACTTACACATGAGAGTCAATATCATTATTTTCATATTAAAATAATATATAATTTGAAGGTATATCACATATACAGAATCATTACCATGTTATATTTATTATTTACATCAATTACACATCATTAATATACCCATCCAACAAATAATTTATTTGATAACAATTACAGCATGACGTGGAGAGGGTAAATTGTACGTACACAGGTATGGTGACATGTCATTAAATTGATGGATAGAATAATGAATATGGAGGTACCATATTTATAATAACATCACATTGTATAGAAGATAATGGATTTATTATTTTAAAATGGAAATAAAAAAGAATGAGGAAGTGGAAGAATAATGGAACTTGAAAGAGATGATGAAATATTTAACTCTCCTATTGGTTCTTCCTTTTCATTTGATCAAAAGGACTCCTTATGTTGTATTTATGACTAAATTAATGCATATGAGATGAATTTAGGACATTATAGAGGGTATTTGGGTAGGGTTTGGATGAGACAAATGGTTTTTAAGGGGTGAATTACAGAGAAGGGGAAGTTCCCTTTTATTTGAGGGGTGAGGGGTACCTTAGAAAAAACTCAAAATATTAGTTTAAATAGTTTAAAATTTACCATATTTTTTTAATATTATATGGTGAATAGACATACTATATTATTTCAAGAGATCCCCATGGGGTTCATTAATTATACACCTATTATTATATATGTCTTTTTTCTGATCCCAATATTTGTGGGAATAAAATATAAATTAAAAATATAATATTTGTTTTAAAAACTATTTTATGTCAATTTTGACACAATTTCTTATTTTGTTTTTTCTAAATTGATAAAAACATTATAACCTCTAAAATAATTTATCTAACAAACCTTTATATGTTATATTTACCATTAAAATTTGTGTAATTAATAAAAATTCTAAAATTACATTTATTTGGATATTTATATTATCAATTATTTGCATATTTCATTAATTAGGTAATTATTGCATCATTAGTGTGTCATAAATAAATTAAATTTTATAATGTCTAAAAAATATAAATAAAATACAATTATTTAGGAAATATTTTTATCATTCTAATTAATTCTTATAGTATCATTTATCTTATGTGTAAATTTATATTAAAAATGTGTTAGTTATTAAACATAGATTATAACTCTTTAACACTTTTTCAAATTAAATAATAATAAATGTATTAATCTAATAATAGTGGATCAATGAGGTTAATATTTTATACCAAAGGATGTTTTTGGTCGAATTATACTTATCCATTATAATTAGGACATGTTTTTTTTATATTACTATCATATTTACCCTTAATTACCAATTTTCTTTTAACCGTTGTAAATAAAAGTAAAAAGTTATTATTCAACAAAAATTATTCCCATCTTATTAAAACAAATTTATCTTGTGATATTAACCTTATATCTCAGTTTCTTTAAATTAAACTCACAGAAGTAGTAAAATTACTGTTTCCGACGCTTTCTGACGGGGCGCGTGCATCCGTCCGTCTGTGGAGGAGGACGCGCTGCATTGTTTCCCCACATTCCCACTTTCCAAAGGCAGGAGGCATTCGCTCCTTATTTAGGAACGTCTGCTCCTTGATCGAAATGGGATGACGGGATGTCGGTTCTTCCTTCTGTGGATTCCTCCTCAGAACTCATCACCATGTCTGGGTCTCCCCCATACATTTAATACGTTTTTCGTGAAACTCTTCCTAGTGCCATTTTTTCATGGACGCTGGTTAATTACACTGCTTCTATCGGGACATTCCAAAGGATTCGGTCAGGGCAGCAACCTCCAGTCTGTGGAGTAGTCATGTTGAGGCATCAGTAGCGTGTCTGGATGCTGGGGAACTGGCGTGTCTATCTTTTGTCCCTTTTTTTAGGGCTTCTCGAGGGTGTGGATGCTTGAGGCATCCCACATCGAGAGTGGGGAATTATATGCCATCTGAGGTTTTCTTCAGCTTCCCATGTTTATCACGGGAAATGCTACGGGCTTAATGTCTTGCGGAGACAGAATGAGGGTGATTAGAACATCCCATAGAGGTGGATCAGATTTGTATATCCCTCAGAGAGAACACCTGGAAGGTTTACCAAGGGGGTAGATCAAAACACCCAATGAGGACGGATTCGAGGTGGTGCGCCCCATGGAGGGGAGAAGTCACACTATAATGGCTGATCTGAAAACCACTAATGGCAGATCAAGGAGAATACACCCAGAATGGGCAATAAATGTTGGGCTTGAACCTCATGAGGTTTCCTACATACCACTCCTTAACATGGATCAATGTCCTCGTAGTTCGAGATGGCCACACAGGAGGACCGACGTGAATATGGACCTTGGTCTGATGGGTGTCGTCAGTGAACCGACCTGATTGTGGACCTAGGGGGTCCGCTGGTGTTGGGATTGAACCTCGTGAGGCTTCCTACGTACCATGTCTTGTCATGGATCAAAGACCACGTCGTTCATAATGGTGTGCCGGCGAACCGACACGAGTGAGGAACTTGGCCCAGATGGTGTGGGGCTTACACACTTGCTTGCCTGGGTGTTGATGAGCCGACATGAAGAGGGTCGGAGTGACCAACAGGTGGTGGGAATGATCATCTAGGAGTCTTTCTACATACCATACCATGACATGGATCAAAGACCTTGTAGTTCAAAGGGTTTCATCTGTGAACCGATGCGATAGAAGACCTGGTGGTCCACTAGTGGTGGGCTTGAACCCCGTGAAGGCTTTCGACGTACGATGTTGTGACATGGATCAATGTCCCCGTAGTTCGGAATGGTCACAATGGCTTACTGCTGGATCGGGATGTAGTTCAATGTCATGTTGGACGATGATGAACCCTGACGTGAATAAACGATGGGCAGTGGGTTTCGGCGAACCGACATGAGAAAGGACCTTAGTTCAATGGGAGATGGGATTGCACCTCAAGGAGGTTTCCTACGTACTATGCCTTTACATGGATCAAATTCCCCGTAGTTCTGGAAGGTCACAACGGCTTACCGGTGCATTAGAATGCAGTTTAACGTCATGGTGGACGGGGATGGAACACGACGTGATGAAATGGCGGGTGGGCTTGAACCTCGTGGATGATTCCTAGGTACTATGTCGTGACATGGATCAAAGACCTCGTAGTTCGGAATGGTCAATACGGCCTACCGTTGGACATGAATACAATTTAACATCATGCTGGATGAGGATGGAACCCGATATGAAGAAATGATGGGTGGGCTTGAACCTCGTGGAGGCTTCCTACGTACCATGCCGTGACATGGATCAAAGACCTCTTTGTTCAAAATGGTGTGCAGTGTAATGTCATTCGGGATGAGGGCATACAGTTTAACATCATGCTCGAGGAATTATTGTCATGTCCCTTGCTTACCCTAAGCCCACGTGAGTCATGCTCAGTGTGAGAAACAAGAGGCACCATGAACCTGACGACCACATCGCGAAGGGTGCGTCCATGAGAAGCGAAGAAAGGCTTACACATTAGGCGGTCCACAGTGCTAGGACTTACTCCATGATGGAGGCCCTAGGTTGACAACGCACAGCGGGAGAGGGATTTGGGACCAAATAAAGGAGGAGCCTCGTTCCCTATCACGCCCTCCACTGTCCTTGGGGACCGAAGATGAATGGAGGAGCACTGTTCCCAATCACGTCCTTGGATGGATTTGGCACCGATGAAGTGAGGAGTAATATGGGTGCTTCCTCCTGCAAGAATGGTTAGGGGCTTACACCAAGGTGGTTGCCCTTCTCCAGTGGACACATGCCGCTTCGATAAGGAGGATATCATCCCTTCTGTGTGGGGGGGGGGAGATCCCATTCTCATGCAGAAGAGTGGCATAATGAAAGTCCAAGATGGGGGGACCCTGTGTGGGGGGTACAGGGTCGGGTTACAGTTTAACGTCATGTGTTGAGGATGTGTTGGTTGGCAGTTTAACCTCCTGCAGCTCGGACGATGTGGGTTTACTCAGCACCCCTATGACTTACATGACCGGTACCCTATGCTCCTTAGGGGAGGGAAGGTACGAGTATGGTCATGGTGAAGGGGGCTTTTAGAGTGAAGCATCAAGGGGTCTACGTTAGCGTGGATATGCGAAGAAGCGATAGATGTTAGTGTGCCTATGTGAAGAAGCATTGGGCAATGCAATGCTACGAGTGGTGTTGTTCGTGGGACTTTTAAATCACATCCTGCAAACCGGGAGGGTCGCACGAGAAGAGGAATTGCGAAGCAGTGGAGTGTGATTCACAAAATGGAGTGCCTTGGCCTTAGCATGGGGCAGAGGTGTGGATTGGGGGTGCTTCGCGAAGTGAAATAGTATTCGCGGAGCACTGCCTCATGGAGTAGAGGTGCCTCGCGAAGCAAGGTGCCGCGAGGCAGTGTGCATCACGATATGTTGTGATCATGTCTTAGCATGGGGATCACTACTCCATGATCGGTGTTTCGCGAAGCATAAATGCTCCACGGCAACCTGGGATCCCTTGAGAATCCTCGTCCTCCGCGAATTCCCTTGAGCTTCGGGAAGGGCATCCCCCTCGGAAGAGGGGCTCCAAACGAGAAAAAGCGAAACTGTCACATGAAATAAAAGTACCTCATGGAGATCATGATTCCCGGGGTTAATGGTGCTTCGCTATATAGTATTTGATAAGCTAAAATGTCAGATTTTCTATCCTTGGGACTCAGGGGGAACCCCGTATTTATAGTCATGAGGCGCCGCGAAACAGAACTCACGCAGCGCGAAGGGGAGGCGGTTGCTTCGTGGCGGGCTCGCGAACGTCAGCCCGTTCGCGGAGAGGTACTGCCTCTAGTGCTTCGCGGCGGGCTCGCAAACGTCAGGCCGTTTTCAGAGAGGTCCCACCTCTGTTGCTTCACGGTAGGCTCGTGAACGTCAGGCTGTTCGTGGAGAGGTCCCACCTCTAGTGCATCCCAGGACCGCGATGCTCGGGGGGCTTCGCGTCGGTGCTTCACGAGGCAACGTGCATCGCTTCTTTTTCGCTCTTTGCTTTCGTGCAATATTTTGGTGCCAAAAAATTCCCCCCCTCAGACATGGAGCCGCGGAGGGATGACATGTCAATGTTTGAGGGAAAATCGCCAAATGTTTTGGCGGTTCGCGATGCGACTTCGTGATGGGGGCCCGCGGTGCTGACCTCGGCCACGGGCTCCAGATGCGCAGCGATGCTCCGAGCCGGCGGGGTGCACCGCGAAGCTCCGGGGTCGCCGCCTATAAATAGGGGGCCAAACTCTTTTGTCTTCATGCGATTATCCTTTTCTTTTTGTGCTCTCGATTTTTCAAAGCTCCGCATACTCCAAGCCTGCTCTCTGCGAATTGATCTTCACGGTGAACCACGGGTCTCCGACTCCGCGACCGCGCCAAGTGAACTCTTGTTTTCCAGCCTAGGTCCGACTCCGCGGCTTGGTTTCACAACCAATCTTCACGATAGTTCTTCACGAGCCAGCTTCGTGACCTCGCTTGACGATCGAATCTGAAAAAATATTTTCTGAGTGTCGGAACTGAAATGGCCCATTGAGAAGCTGTGTTGGGGGTGATTGTCGACGCCGCCCGGAGGGATGAGATGGCCATATATCTGGGCATTGGGGAGATGTTCTAGAGCCACTAAGACCATACTTCTTTGACAAAACTCCTATCGGAGGGTCAGAAGAACTAAACTCAGTGCATGAATCTACCCTTGTATGGCTTTGGGTTGAGGGATGACGTCTTCATCACTGAGGCGAGTTGGGACGAACCAACTTGCTGTTTTAGAAGCACGACATGTCAGCACCAATGCTTCAGGGCGGCCGATGGTCATGCATGGGAGGACATCACACCCGTCACCGCCAACTGTCTCTACAACCATGTGACCAATATTGACGGGAATCCACTGCAACTGGAGACATCCCTTCCTCTGTACCGTACCATGATAAAGGCAGTGTTTCAGGATCCAAAGAAGGGGTGGTCCTATGAGTGGGACCTGCGCCATGGCGACAAAAATACTGATGACTAAGCATGGGCCTACTGGTTAGGCACCTCATGCAAGTAATTTGGGGCCGATATGAGAAGACTGGGTTTATATAAGGTGGCATGGGCTTCCGAGTTCCACATTTACCAACTGAAGCAACTGATACCGGAATTGCTGAGCAGATGGTCGTCTAGGACCAATACTTTTCACCTATACCACTGAGAGGTGGGCATTAGGCTTTGGGTTATCCACCAGATTTCGGGGGTTCTGATCATGGGTGCCATGTTTGAAGAGTTCCTCCCCATCATGACCGCGTGGGAGGATACTGAGCAAATTCCATGACTGGCATCGGCGCTGATGGAATTCATCACTGTAGAGGACAAGGAGGCAGTGGGGGATGTCCACTTTAAGAAGTGGTTCAAGTGCTTCTTGAATTTCCCAGAAAATCGAGAGTTCCCTCCGAGGCCTCAAACATGTCCGAGGGTGGCCTAATGGGGTAAGGAGCACTTGTATTGGCGGGTCATGGATGACAGCCAATAGAAGACGTGGGGTTTCAGTGTCAGCACTGAACAACATCCAATAGTCAGGTTGGCGGTGTTCATTACGGATCTCATCTACAGTTGGATCCTACCAGTGAGGGATACCATCATGGGGGTGTGTCCAAGCTCATTTATCATGGAGTCCATGCTTTCCATGGGGCAGCATCTCAATCTGAGGATTCCCATGCTCGCTAAGCTTTACAGAATGATGCGGCACATTAGCTTGGTCAAGAAGCTGCCAATGTTATGCGGGCCCTTCCAACTCTTGTATGGGTGGGTTGCGGTGCACATTAAGGGGATCTATGAATATCCAATCCCTATCTCACCACTTAGATAAAACTTCTGCCCCTCCATCCTGAATGTGGCCGGGAGCTTCCTGTTCAATCAAACCATGCCGATGGTGCTGAACCGGGTGTGGAGGGAGGATGAGTTTAATTTCCACCCCTTCCCATTGCCGATAGGGATACTCACTGATAATGGGTGGGGAACAGAAGAGCATCAGGCCTACCTCCTATCCTTTCGAGGTGTAGTTTTGGTGGCACGAGTGGATCGTGATACGCTCTGCGAGCCGTACTCCCCGCATCGGATTGCGAGGCAGTTCCGGTTCTTCCAGTGGATAACCCTGTAAGTCTACTAAGAGGTGCATCACAAGGAGAACTCATGTGTGATGAGGCAGTTGTGGATCATGTTAACACGGGAAAATGGGAAGATTCGAATTGCATTGCCTCCATCCACCGCCTCTTTCAAATTGGGGAGGGAGTATGCCATTAGCTGGGAGGCTGCTTACCCAGGGGGGATGCTGAAGTATCCAACTATTCGTGTTGGTGACAGTGGGCCTACTCTATCCCGAGGGAAGGGTCGGAGGGCAGCAAGGGCTTCTCATGGTGGTGGGGCTGTCGTGGCGGTGGGACCCACACCAACCGAGGATGTGGCAGCAGCAGCGGATCCGGTGATTCCTGAAGTGCAGGGTCATCCGGAGGGGCGGACGCCGAGGGGATTTCATAGGATATTTACTCAGGCTTCAGGGAAGTAGCTGCGTCACATTAACATGGCATAGAATGCCATCTTCCTGGAGGCCTGGGACATTTGGGATGTCAACCGGAAATTCCTCAGTCCACACGAGATGTGGGCGCACCTGAATCACCTCGTGATGGAGTTACCGGGCATAGGCCCAGTCCGAGATGGTTTCATGGCATCTCCAGTGGAGGAAGAGCAATACATGGACGATCTGGGGGACTACATTCATTTCAGTGATGTCCCACGTCAAATGACATACCGGGTGAGGGTACTGCTAGATCGGTCGGTCCCCCCACAGTTTTCAGCTGCCGATATGAGGGAGCGCTACCCCTGCCGGAAGGATCAATGGATTCCTCTCGGGAGGATGAGGCTGGAGGAGGGAGCTCGTTGGAGGAGGGTGATGTCAGAGATAAGGGGTCAGATTCCGGTGATTTCGTAGAGGCTCTCGAGGTAGAATTCTGAAATTCTTTCCTCATGGTCCATTCTTGGGCCATTATGGACATCTCACGGATGTTTGAACCATGCAGGAGGAAATTTTGCCCTAGCCTCACTCTCACCCCTTGGAGGGCGACAATGCATGACCTTCAGAACCCGTACCTATGGCCACGTCCACTTCGGCGTCTGGTGGGGCCAAAGCACCTGAGGTGGCTCCTCAAGAATCTCTAGACATTCCAACAGTATACGAAGGGCCATGCCTCGGGGTCCTGTCAGCATTGACTCAAGAGCAGCACCAGGAGATCGATCTCTGTAAGTCTCCTCTACAGAATTCATTGTTGTCACATGTAGATGGTGCCAATTAATGTTTGTGTCCTTTCCTATGGTATAGTTATTCGATTGGAATTGACTGTTGCGGCATGGCTGGTTGGGATGTCTAGCGGAATCCCCCCTAGGGGCATGTCGCTGATGGTGGATATAGTCCCCCATCTCCCCGAGATACTACACGCATTATCACTAATGGGGCCACCAGCAGGGTCGTGCCTGAGGTTATTGAAGTGGAGTCTGACGACGAGGATCAATCGGCTGACCCAAGTCCCATCATGCATGCTTTAGTGCTAGATGTCGTGTCGGATTCAACAACAGATGTAGATCCTGCCGAGGATATCCTACGGGCGTATCCCGCGTACGATCCTGCCAATCGTGCAGACTGGTATGAAATGGCCTCTAACGAGGAGGACAACAGCATAGTCTGCCGCCGATCATCGAAGTTGATCACACGATTCATCAAAGACACCCCCAAACACTATGGGTGAATGAAATGGATATAAATCGTTCACGGATACGCAAACTGTGCACTAGGTGAGTGGATTCCCAATGTCCTCATGCGCTCATCAGATACCTCATGGCCGAGCAGATCCAGGAGTATGATCGCGAGCTTAGCGTGGGCCGACAGCCAAGGAAGGTGACCAACATCAAGAAGCTCCAGGAGGTTGAAAGCGAGGCCCAACAACTGTAGGCCTGGGCAGATGAGCACTCATCCTCTCTTAATGCACAATATGAGCTGATCTCGTGGTTGGAGGCCCAGTTGGAAGAGGAAGAGGAGCATATGAGGAAGGCTTCTGGAAAGATGGCTGCTATTCAAGCTGGCATAGAAAGGGCCAAAGCCAAGGCTAACGGACTGCGCCCTACTGCTGTTGAGGAGGAGCGGGAGTTGTGTCGGCGATAACAGTTCTTGGATGCCACATGCCGAAGGGTGGCGAAGCTGCAATGTTCTTTTGACGGGGTCAACCCGTCTATAGGGGGAGTCGACCCCCAGGTACTGTAATATATTACAAACCTTTCAATAGTACATTTGTGCTTCAATTTTTTTTGTGAATACCATAGCATGCACGATTTCCACTATATGCATTGGTTCATTACATCCCTATAATATTTGTGGGTCATCCGGTGACAATTCCCCAAGCTCACGTGGGTCAATCCTGATGCGAGAAATAGGAGATAATTGCCTCATCGTCCCTCCCAACATGGGAGTGGAAAACAAGCAGCGGGCATCCAGGATTTGGACAACCAGTCCGGATTTCTGAATGGTGGGAGAGGCCTGGCCAGAGAAGGAGGTCCTTAGAACAGCCGAATTACCATTTCTTTAGCGTGCCCTTATCAACGAACGATTTAATTCCAGCGGCGCTAAAATCGGTCTGAACAGATGGAAATGGGAAGTGTGGATCATGATAACCACGATTCGAAACATTGTTGGGATTGAGTGACAATAAAGGGAAATCTTTAACCATTGTGGAGAAATAAAATCCTTACCACGTAAGCCTAAAATGGGGACACCAAATGAGGGTCGACTGTTGACCATGTTCGAAACATGGGACCAGTTCACAAATTTTATCAGTCAATCCTTTGGGATGTTGGCCCAGGATAGTAGGCGGACCCTAGGTTGAGCATCCATACTGTTAGGGGGTCCTTCCAAACATGACTAGTCTTCTGGGATGTTGGCCCAGGACGGTAGGTGAGCCGATGCGGCATGAGACCTAGCCGTTAGGGGGTCCCTTCAGACATGAAAGGGGGAGAGGGTCCGAATAAGGGGCATGAAAACTGTGGAATATGGAGTTATGGTTTGTCCGAACAAAATCCAACACTCATGTAATTACATCGCCATGGCGGGAACACGCCAGATGGGCGCGTCAGTTTGGTTATGGATCCTTCCTTCTTTGGGATAGGTTCTCTCTTCCGAGGGGTTTTTCTAGGGGGGCCGAAAAGGGGAAGGATAGGATCAATTATTCATATGGGTTGGGCCCTAGGAAAAATACCATGGTGTCCCTATGTATCCCATGAGGATCGGAATCAAGCCAGACGTAGTTTTGAAAGGACATATGTACTCTTGCAGTTTAACTTTATACGATAGGACGTGGAGTGAAAGAGAAGAGCCCGGGGAGCATATGGTGTGGTAGTTATGAAACTGACTTGAATTTGGACTTGGAGTCAGAATCACACCACATACCCCCCGAAGGAAACTCTCCAGGTCGAGGGACCAAGAGTGAGGATTAGGCTGGGCCCGAAGCAGAGTGGTTGGGCATTCCTACGTACCCCTTGAGAATGGGAATCATGCCATACGTAATTCTGTAAGCGCAATTTAATGTCATGTGATACGATTGGGAAGCCTAACCATGTTGGTACATGTCCTTCCAAAACTACTAAGCCCACTTCAGTCATGCTCGGTGTGGGAAACAATAAGTAGTGGTGGCACTTTCCCAACACAGAAGGGGGCAGGTTTGGGGGAAGGGATGCTCAATAAATACTAGCCCAAAAACACTAACACGACCATGTAGCGCACCCAGATGTGCGAAGAGAAAGAGCCGAATATATCGGAGTTCCACTTAAACATGAGGAAGTGGAAATGTGTGAATCATGTCTCTCGAGATTTGGATCATAATGACGGCGATGTGACGATAAATGATGACTGTTAACCATGGTGGAAACGCAGCATCCATATCATGTTAGCCTAGAATGGGGACAGATAAATGAGGGTCGACCGTTGACCATGTTCGAAACATAGGAGCATGTCACAAATGTTGTCAGGGATCCATAGGGACATTGGCCCGAAACTATTGGAGGGCCCTTAGGTCCATCATTCATGGAGAGCCCTTAAGCCTAGAATCCATTTCGTCTGAGGGTCCTTTTGGATGTGGGATAGGATGAGGATCCAAATAGCGAGCACTAAAATCTTGGTCATGGGACAAGGGGAATGTCCCCCTGAAAATTCCTCACTTCGGGCTCTTTGTCAAAACACATTAGAATATGACAACGAGACATATTAGATAGATGGAGCAGAGTCCTTTCCCATAGGGATATCATAGTTTAGGTTCGTAGAATATAGACCAAAGTGTGGGAAGAAACATAAGAGGCACATGGTGGAGTAACTAAAACACCTGGAGTGACTGGGAATAGGGGGTGTGTACGGTGCGATGAACAATCCGACATGAATAAGGAAATAATCCCATATCACACCACACGACCACCTTGGGAGAGGTTTTAGGTCAGGGGACTGAAAGAGAATGTTAGGCTGGGCCCGTTGGGAAGTGCTCGGGCGCTCCTACGTATCTCATAAGGATGAGAATCAAGCCTCATGTAGTTCTGAATGGTATAATGGTATGGTATCAGTGCCAGGGAAAAAGGGGAGTGTGGGTGTGGCCATTGAACTAAAAGATGCAGAATTTGATAAATCTTGTTTGTCCATTAAGGTTAGTGGGGTTTTTTTTTGTGAAGTGACAAACCTAGGGTAGAAATCCCTGGTGTTTCCACAATAATCAAGCTATGATAGGCATTGAAAAATGGCATGGAACGTGACCAATACCTAACGTGATGCCCTCTACAACGAGGTCATCACAATGCAATGCCATTTTTCATCGTGCGGCCATGACAATAATGTCACTGCTTTAGGGACGTATGATAGGACCAAGCATGAATTTTAATGTCATACAGTGCAGATGTAGAGGAGACGATGCTAGGCGGGGATTGTGTATGGTGCCATGCGACATAACCGACATGGATGAGGACTTGGAGTCCAAATCAAACCACACAGTCCCGTAGTCAGGGTCTCGAAGGCAGGATTTTGAACTCAAGCTGGACCCAAATACAGGAGGTCTTGGCATTCCTACGTATCCCATTAGGATGTGAATCAAGCAACATGTAATTATTGGGAGATCATAGTTTATGGTCTTTAGAACTCAGACCATGGTTGGATGACACCTTTCCAGGTAAGCGCAGTCCTCGACCCGGTCCCTAATCCCAAGTGAGTTAAACTCCGTGTGGGAAACAAGGGGGGGAGATCCTTACCGCAATACCCAAAACATCCATCAAGGGGAAGTTGGTGAAGATCCCCGAAAGACGCCCTTGACATGGCTTTGTTCCCCTTTCACATAGACGTGCACGGAGGAATAGTACCAAGAGTTTCGAAACTCCACCTGGACATGATGAGAATGGAGAAGGATGTGAATCATGTAACTGACATTTCAGGCTTAATGGGGTTGGTGTGGCGATGTAGGATAAACGTTCTGCGGTGGAAACGTAGTCTCCATATCATGTTAGCCTGCTGTGGGAACAACGAATGAGCATCGACCGCTGACCAAATTCTCAACGCGGTATTTTTTTCGATTTGTTTTCCAAAACACTCAGGGGCGTTGGCCTATAACAGTAGGAGAGCTCTTGTGCGTAGTATCCAGGCCATTCATGGGGGTCCCTCCGAGTGTGAAAGATGATGGAAGCCCTGATGCAGGGATACACAAAGAGTGGAAAGTGGGTGCAAATGTGTCCGAGTAATGTCTGGTATTCCAGGTAATAAACCAGAGTATCCCTAGGCACATTGGTGAACCTTCGGGAAGGGTCGATGAAACAGCTCGAGAATGAGAGGTACATGGCGTGGTCATTACAAGACTGACGTGACATAATCCTACACCAAACCATATACTCCGGGTAATAAGTTGGGCGAAGGGGCCGGAAAAGGCCAAGGGGCCTAAGGTCAGGCATCAGTCAGGAAGGCCTAATTGGTCTACAGTTTAATGTCTTGCAGTGTGGCAAAGGAAAGAGATAACTGTATCTCATCCGTGGATGTGCACATCATGGAAATTAACCCGGCGTTAATGAAGACATAATCTTTAGACCCGCCGTTCATCCCTTATAAGAGAGTCAAGTTCGTGGGCCCGACTGTCGACACCACCCGGAGGGAAGTTTGTCACTTCAGGATGGGGCAGTATGAATCCCTACATTCAATGTTTGGGACATCATGGTGTGGACTCGAATATCTAGGACACTGTCAACCATGTTCGAAACACAACGACCTGATGGTGACCTAAAATGGGAGCAACATATTAGCGTCGACCGTGGACCAAATTCGCAACACGGGACTTGTATTGGCTTGTTGCTCGGAAACCCTTGGGGATGTTGGCCCGTATCGGTAGGAGATCCCTTGGGCGTATTATCCAGGCCGTTCATGGGGGTCCCTCCGGATGTTAATGATGATGGAATCTCAGTCAAGGAGTGGGTGAAGGATAATTGTATCCATTCACAAAAGAGACGAACATCTCCAGAGGGGATGCGCAGTCGGGTTGAGACTTGCTTGAAGTGAGTTGGGGAAGAAGTGTGCACCCTGCCATATGTCTTTACCCGAGGGGAAGATTTTGTCTTTTGGCCTGGGCCAAAGGAAGAAATGTCTGGGTGTTCCTACGTATCCCCTTAGGATTGAAATCAAGCCATACATAGTTCTTAAAGGCCATGCAGTTTAACGTCATGCGGTGAGGACGTGGGTGGAATAGAAGATCGGTAGTGGGAACATGGTGCAACCCTTATTATCCTTGCATGAGCGGGGTTGTATGAGCGGGGCTAGGAATGCCCACTCCTCGCTATGCAAGGATCCTCCATGGAAACTATTCCCATGGGGGGATAGTGGGAGAGAAGACCATGGGAATGGGATCAAGACAAGGCGTCCGACCATTCCTACGTATCCCAGTAGGATTGGAATCAAGCCGCACGTAGTCTTGATGTGCAGTTCAACGTTGTTCTAGATGAGAAATGTGTCTCAACTGGGTATATGTACGGTACGGCGGGTAACCCGATGTGAATGAAGATGTAATCCCACACCACACCGTACAATCCCATAGGATAGTTCGACTCGACGAAGGCCAAGGGTCCCAAGGCTGCGCATTTGTCAGGAAGGCCAGGCTGGATTGCAGTTTAACGTCTTGCATTAAGGATGGGGGGCTGGGGGCCCGAGGAGGCCAAGGGGCCTGAGGTTGAGCCTTGGTCAGGAAGGCATGACTGGCTTGCAGTTTTAACATCTTGTATCAAGGACGGGGGGACGAAGGCCCAAGGAGGCCTAGGGGCCTGGGGCTGAGCCTCAGTATGGATGGCCTGACTGGCTTGCAGTTTAACGTCATGTAGTAAGGACGGGGGGTCGGGGGCCCGAGGAGGCCAAGGGGCCTGAGGCTGATCGTCGGTTAGGAATGCCTGACTAGCATGCAGTTTTAACATCTTCCAGTATATATGGGGGGGGAGATATTAGTTTAAGGTCATAGAGATCCGACCATTTTGTAGTTTATCATTCTGCAGGATGGTGGTGCAGTTTAAGGTCATGCAGGACCATTCAGTTTAAGGTCGTGTTGGACCATATAGTTTAAGGTCGTGCTGGACCATAATTATCAGGCGAAGTACTGTTTGAGGAACCTGGCATTGGTGGGAGGAGTTATTCGCTCACCATCCGTGGTCACCAAGGAGTATACCCCGTTGGGGTAATCCTTATAGATGATATAAGGCCCTTCCCATTTGGGTTCTAGCTTTTGCAGTTTCTTACCGGGGATCATTGGCGCTCGAAGGGCCAGCACTAGGTGGCCCTGTAGAAAAGAACATAGGCGAAAATTCTTGTTGAAGGCCCTTGATATCTTATTCTGATTCCTTTCAAGACTGTGTAGGGCACGAAGTCGGTTCTCGTCCAGTGCTTCTAATTCATCCAGATGGATTTCAGCCACCTCATCTAGCGCCTACTAGTCATAGACTGCAGTGCATAACGATGGAAGATGGATCTCAATGGGTAGGACATCTTCAGCCCCATACACCAGAGAATATGGGGTCACTTGGGTAGATTTTCAAGTCGTCGTCCGATAAGCCCAGAGGGCGTTGGGGACCTTGTCCGGCCAACTTTTCTTATTCTGATCAACCATCTTCTGCAGAATGTTATAGAGGGTTTTGTTGAACGCCTCAATCTGTCAGTTTGCCTGTGCGTGATACTGGGAGGTATGGTTTGAATGGATGTCGTACTTCACGTACAATTTCTTCAACTCAACCACTCGGAAGTTGGTACTGTTATCGGTGAGGAAGGAATGAGGGACCCCGAACTGGTGGATAATATTGGAGCTCACAATGTTGTCGATGGAATGGTTCTTGACCTCTTTTAATGGAACTGCCTCTACCCACTTGGAAAAGAAATCTGTAGCAGTCAGGAGGAACTTACACTGGCGATCTGTTGCCAACGGATATGGTCCCACTACATCAATCCCCATACTGCAAATGGACAGGAATACTTGGTGGGGTGGAGAGGCTTCAGTGGCCGATGCAGGAAGTTGGCATGAACATGGCACGCATGGCATCTAGTGGCATACCAGATACAATCGTGGATCATAGAGGTCCAAAAGTACCCCAACCTCCGGATTTGATGGAACAGCTTCGACCCACCTTGATGGGCACCACAGGAACCAGTGTGGACTTCCGGAATTACATGAGAAATCTCTACTCCTTGAACACAATGGAAGAGAACACCATCGAAGCTCCACTTATAGAGGATCGGCTCAAGACTAGGACCACTCTGGAGGGTAAATTGCAGCGCACGACATAGGATTCGCTCACGCTCGGCCCGATCTTCTGGGAGGCAACCATTTTGGAGATACTCGACATAAGGTGCCCTCGTGTAGAGGGTGACATCAATCACTGTGTTCAACGAACCCAGGACCCCTGACGTAGTGGGCCCGGCGGTGAGAAGATTTACCCACAGGCCATCATTTTCCTCTTAGGTGATGGGGCAATGACTCTCCGGTATGCCACATGTATGATCAAATCATTTTGCTTGGGTTCCTCGAGCGACACAGCTACATCAGCCAAAGCGTCAGCTCAACCGTTCTGTGACCGAGGGACATGGGAGACCTCTGGCCAAGAGGGGAACTGGGCCATTAGGCGGAGGGTGTACTCCAGCAATGGCACAAGCTCTGGCTTCCTAACGATATAATCGCCATTGAAATGCTTGATTACTAGATCATAATATTATTTCAGATGTAGATGGGGCACGTCAATCTCAAGGGTCAACTCGAGGCCAGTGATGAGAGCCTGGTACTCTGACACATTGTTGGTACAACCTTATGACAACAGGAATGATTATGGTAGGACGGATTGTGTCGGGGTAATGAAGATGATGCTCAGGCCCACTCTATTGAGCTTAGGATCGTTGAGACTCCTACTGGTGGGGCTCAGGGAGGCACTGTCGAAGTGCATTTTCCAAAATGGGACGACATGATCAACTGAGAGGATATCCTCATCAAGAATATCCAAGTCCGAGGACTGATCCGCGGAGGTTGGGTGGGCAGCTAAAAAGCCCGTCAACGCATGTACCTTAATGGCATTCTGAGGTACGAACCTGATATCATGTTGTTGGAGAATCACTGCCCACCACGCTAGTCAGCCAGTCAATGTGGGGCGGTTCAGTAAATAGTTCAGTGGGTCTACTCGAGAGATCTATTGTATCTCATGGGGCTGCAGGTAATGCCGCAACTTCTGTACGGCGATGACAAGTGAAAGTCAGCTCTTTTCGATAGGGGAGTATCTGACCTCCGTATCGAGAAGCATGCGACTGATATAGTAGAGACTATTCTCAGTACCCTCATTATTCATCTGGACGAGAAGTGCACCGAGGGACCGTTCCAGGGAAGTCACGAAAAGGACTAGTGGCTTTCCGGAGATAGGTGGCATCAAAACCGGAGGTTTTAGTAGATACTGCTTGATCTCCTTGATGGCGGTCCGACACTCTTCATTCCATTCCTAAGCAGCTCCTTTCATCATGATCCGGGAAAAGGACTTACACTTGCCATCTAGATTCGCGATGAATCGGCGTATATAGGCTATGTGTCCTTGGAGACCTTGAAGTTCCAGAATATTGCTCAGGCGAGGCATTTGGATGATGGCCTTGATATTCTCCGGGTTGATTTCAATGCCTCGGTATCTAACAACAAAGCTAAGAATCTTCTGATATGTGACCTCGAAGGAATACTTCAACGGGTTCATCTTCGGGTGATGGGAATAGAGGAAACCAAACACTTTCTCAAGGTCTTTGAGATGGTCCTAGCACTGGCGTGATTTGACTACTACGTCATCCACATAACATTCCACCAGCGTCCCTAGAATCATCTTGAATATGCAATACAAGGCCCTCTTAAAAGTGGCACCTAAATTCTTTAGGCTGAAGGGAATAACCTGGTATCAAAAGGTAACTTGGAGAGCCCTGAAGGCAGTGGAATCCACGTCCTCAGGGGCCATCCGGATCTGGTTGTTTTCGGAATACCCATCCATGAAATAGAGATCATGGAACCCTTCTGTGGTGTCAATGAATCACTCAGTCACCGGGAGGGGGAAGTCGTCCTTTGGGAAGTGGCGATTAAGGTTGAGAAAGTCGATGTAGACTCTGATCTGCCCATTCTTTTTCTTGACTGGCACGATGTTGGCAAGCCACTTGGGGTACTCGACTTCCCTGAAGAAGTTGGATTTGATATTCTTGTCGACCTCAGCCTCAACCATATCACCATGCGAAGGGTGCATCTTTCTGGGAGGATATTTAAACCCACGATGGTTTTCCAGGAGGCCAAGACGGTGAATGGCTACTTGTGGATCTAGTCCTAGCATCTCACCGTAACTCCAGGAAAACACGTCACAGTGTTTTTTGAGAAACTCAACATACTACCGCTGCTCCTCGGGGGACATGGCTGCACTGATCAATGTGGGTCTCAGATCTACCTCGCTACCAAGGTTCACTTTTACCAGTTCATCAAACGTGGTAGAGATGACTTCCTCAACAGCGGAGGGGGGGGGAGCATCCTCTAGGTCTTCCTCTCCACCCATGGGGGGATTTACCACAACAGGAGGTACTTCTTAGCTATCAAAGCCTATGGGGCAGCTGGTGCCAGCAAGGTTAGTAGTGTTCATCATATCAGGAGGCTCTCTCACCATTGAGACCATAGAAATGAAGGCAGTCAACACTATCCCATCTGGCCTTCGACCTAAGGGGCCACGTTCGATGATATCAAAGCAGTGGTGACGCGTCGGCCCTAGTTGGTTGATTACAGCCTAGTGGAAGAGACATGTATGACGTACTACCATTGTCATAAGCTTGGCATCCTGATACCGCACAGGGGTAGGCAGCTCCGAGATCACCAGAGCCTGGTTGGTGTGTGAGTACGAGGTGATATTCCACCGTCGCTTGGACATGGGAACATGACTTGCTTTCATACTTGAAATAAATAAACATTTCCCCATGTTGGGGGTTGTGGCCTCCAATCGGTGAATCGGGGTGATTTAGGCATCATCCATTCTTTCCCAGGGGTCACTGGTGATCGGGGCGAGTTTTTCCTCACTTACTAGGATTTTCTTATCCTTTCTCTTGTAATAATCGGCATCCAAATAGCGGGCCTCACAAGAGGCGAAAGGAGACACATCTCCTTGGAGCATGCCTACTCGACCATTGAGGGAGTATTTGAGGCACTGGTGATATGATGAATGGACTGCTGCATGTAGAAGGAGCCATGGCCTACCCATCAATGCATTGTAGGCGGTGTCTTGAGAGACGAACATGAACTCGGTGCTGGTAATTAAGCCACTGAACTGAGTCTTCATGCGGATCTTGATGACTAGGGATTTCTCGGTCCTATAGTATCCATGTGTTCTAAGGTCAGAGGGAGTTAAATAATCTTCAGACAGACCCAACTTTCGCAGTGTCCGAGTTGGGATTAGGTTGATTCCAGAACTCGTGTCAACGAGGTAGCGGAGGACTTCCACACCATTGAAGTGGCCAGTGATGTAACGTGGGAGAATATTCCCCTATATAGGAGGGTCCACATCTTCACCGGAGAACGAGATAACTGCATGACATTTGGCATTCTCAATTGCCTCAGCATGGAAGGATTCTACAGCTACCACCTCCGTCTCAAATTGGAGGGGGCTCGTTAGGACATCGGCTAGTGCCTCACGCATTTCAGATGATAAACAAAGGGCCTTAAAGATGTAAAGCTATGCTGTAATGTCGACCAGGTGCTTCAGGACATCATACTTTCATGCCAATCGTGTGCCTTTGCTTACAGGAGGCCGTTCCGTTGTTGGAGGCACACTGGGTCCTTCCGGTTGAACAGTTGGTTGGCCAGTGCTGGGCATATCACGTTGCCTACTAGTTGAAGCCTGGAGAGTAGTTTCCAGACTAGGATTGGACAACAGATACTAGACTGTAGCTGGGAATGACCGGCTATGTTATGGACGAGGCGGCTCTGCTTGATCCAGTAGCACAAAATGCGGTGGAGGTAGAGCTGAGGGCATCAGATGGGGTTGCTCATGCTAAGATCTGCACAGAGCCTGCTGTCTGGTTTCAGCAGCATGTACGACCTGACTAAAAGTGCCCATTGATGTGCCTCGGCGACCAGCGTGGTTGCGGTTTCGATGACGTTGATGTTGGGCGGAGAGGTTGTGGAGGTTTTCCTGGTGGTCCCCCTCGTCAGGAGTCATATAGGGTTTTATCAGCTCCACGGTGTTAACCTAAGCATACCCCTGGCTGTCACTTGATGATTCATCCACTACCAGACAGATTTTGGGAGGAATCCCCATTTCAGGGGGCATAAAGTCACCAATAGTGCGAGATGATGACGATGCTGGTAGAGCATGTTGTTTCTTCATGCGTCGTTGCTTCTTGCCCTTTTGGGAAGAGGTCGACTGTGAAGGCGATGCAGAGGTACTGGCTACTTCCCCTGAAGGTTCTGGCTACTTCAGGCATGCCCAGATGATACCATGGGCATGGGAGACAGTTTTTCAAGCGGTCCAGCCGTCGTATTTCTAGGACCCGCGACTGGGAACCTACTACCACTTTCCTTCAATGTCGCTACGAATTTTTGACTCTGCAAAGTCTACAACTACTTGTATTGGTGTAGGGCCCAACCTGACTATGTTGTTATTGACCTGGTCTTGAATCCTGTCTTTAATGACATAGCATTTCTTGAGGGTGTTCCCCAGAATCCGATGATAAGGACAGTAATTGGGATGATCGGTGATATTCACCTCTTCAGGCCTTCTGCACTCGGGTAGGCGCACAATCCCATTCTATAGAGCACTTCATAAGTAGTCAGGGACCTGATTTTTGTTGAATGAATAAGTCTGGTGCCTTCTTTCTAGATAAGGGTGCCTGGGGGCCTTGCCCTGATGAGGGGCCGGAGGGGCCTTTCGAGGAGGCGACAATTGATCGTCTCGCTCAGGTGGGGGTGGTGCATTGCGTGGGGGAACGTTTCGGTTCTGAGTTGGTCGATGCTGGGCAGGAGCCTGCACTTGAGGTGGAGGACCTCTGCGGGGTTGCGGGGACGGTGCCGCCAGAAGTAATTCCAACTACCTGGGGGCTTCTATTTGGGCCACCGTGGCAGGTTCAACTCTAGCAGCCCTCCTGGCTTGGATCATAGGGGGCAACGAACATGACTGAAAAGCCTGTTGCAGAGCCTCCTCAAGGCACTGAGCATTATATGAGAAGTCTCGGAACCCTCCAGGGTAGTTCTGGGTAATCCAGGAAGGTACTAGATCCATTTTAACGTTCCCTACACACATCGTCAGTAATTTCTCTTGAGTCAGTGGAATATAGATGGAGTATGTAAGTCCCTTCCACCGAGCGATGAAATCAGTGACTCGCTCATCAGGCCTTTTCTTGCACTTGAAGCGGTCTGCAATGCTGGTCTTATGTGTGGTGGACCTGATATGGTATAGTAACTGCCAGTGGGGATCCGCCCATCCGGTCACCGATCCGATAGGAAGAATGTTGTACCAGATGAATGTGGGACCTTCCAAGGTCTACACGAAACATCGGATCATGGAGGCTTCTTGCTGGTCCAGAGTCCCCATCATGGGTCCACAACTAGATGAAAAGTCGGCCAAATGATGCGGCAGGTGCCTTGTTGTGTTGATGGGCGAGAATGTAGGATTCCCAAAACCTGGGGGTGAGGGAATATCATCCACCCACGCAGGATATGTCTTTCCATCCGGTGGGACTGCCACCTGCCGGGTTTCCAACGCTTTAAGGTAGGCGATGAGTGCCGATATAAGATCATCCAGGTGGGTGTCCCTATCTTGACGAGGATCCCTAGTCACAAGTGCGTTTCCGGGTTCTTCGACACAGTACATGGCTTCGGCGGCTCGTGGAGCGACTCGCAGAACGGCATGCGGGGTGACTGGGGGAACCCAGACTGGATTTTGCAGATTCCCCCATCGTTCAGGAGGGTTTGGTGAGACATATCGCGCCCCCTTTTTGTATGTTCCGACTTTTGCTCGGTCTGCGGAAGTAGCCTAATCAGGGTTTCTCGGAGGCCTCTCACTGGGGGGAAATTGTTCCTGCCCCTGCTACCCCGGCTTCTGATTACCATAGTCAGGTCATGGCTCTGCAGTGCGCTCGTCCAAGAGTTCATCAACCAGCCTCTTCTGCTCAGTAAGATGCTAGAATAATGTGGCATTCTCGGGATCTTCGTTAGTCTTCTGTTCAAAGGCAGATGGGTCGGAGTGCTTGACAGTTGCGAAATTCTCCTTACCCTTACCATCATTTTGACTAAGTACTAGTGACTCAGTGAGTTCATGGAGGCCTAGAAGGTTACTCTACTGACAGGAAACCCTCTCTGATGGGTCTAGTAGTAGTGGTACGCCCTTGGAGGGTATGTCCCCATCGAGAAATTCAAGCTCGTCTTTCTTGTTCACTACATCAGCCATGTTGATCGCGGCCCTCTCGAGGGAATGTCCTCAATGTGGCATAATGAATTGGGATGACATCGGCTAGGGCTGAAGAGGATAGAGGCATAGTGTCCCCAGCCACGGACTTGCACATGGGGGGTAGCTTCCTTGATGAATCTGCGGAATACTTTGTAACTCTGAACGCTTTTCGCTGAAGGGTGTTCTAATGGCCTGGTGACTCAGGGTGCTGGGCTATAGGGAGTGCGGCCAAATCGATCATGCGACATTTTTTGCTGATTTCTTCAAAGTTCTCTCGACTTCTGGGGTACATCACCCACTCATAACGAAGGCGGAAGTGTGTCACCCATAGGGTTTGGAAAAAGCACCCCACTTCTTCTAGGGTAAGGGACTCTGGTGCGTGAGAATTAGGTGCCTCTGTCGGCCATAACTTTTCCGGGAAGTGATCCGCTGCGAGAATGATTCAGAAGGTCCTAGGCTTAGACTCAGGTTCATTCCCCATAGTGCCCCATTCATCAACCAGAGGCGGCTGAGGAACCGGTATCGGTACCGAGGCAGACTGTCGGGACAATAAACATGGCGGCGGAGAATACTATGAACGAGCTGACTGGACGCCGAATTCTGGGCCATCCTGTGACGAGTGAGGTGACCTGAAGATAATATCACGATACAATGGGATGATAGCCATAGCTTCAAGCGCAGGAATTGCGGTCATTGGTGATGGGTTATGCCGTTGCTCGACTGTCGCTGGTCCCCAAAATAGCACCCCGTGATCTCTGGTAGAGGTAGAGGGCACTTCTGGTGACGACGGTGGTGATTGCTCGGTCAGGACCTACAGAAATTCCATTATTTCTTCCTCCTAGATATACCTGCAGAGAGAGGTGGGAATCCAGTGGACCTCACATTCCAGGAGAATGGGGATGACGCACCTGGTTCCTGCCCCAGTCCTTGATGTGGAGGAGCGGGGAGAAGGTTCCATCGCTGTTTGGAATTCTTCTTCAGAATCCGAGAAACGAGGATTTATGATCTCCACCAGGGCCTTCCAAGGACTCTTCTTATGGTGGCGACGACCCGCTCTACTACCCCTGGGTGGCTCTTCGAGACAAGTTTAATTCTAAAATATGTAGTCTTGGTGTGGCGCTGGCACCGTGGCGGAGAGGGTCCCCGCTCGAGGTGGCCGGGGTGTGAGGGGCACCAGGGAAAATGTCAAAAGGAACATGGGAAGGACCTCCATGGACTCTATGTGTGGAGAGAGGCTGACCTTCACTCCTCAAGTTGCCGGGGCGAGGAGGACCATCGCCAATTGCAGAGAGGACATAGAGAGGACACCCACTTTGAAGAAAGACCAGATGGAAATAACCTTCATATCGGCGGTCGGGGGTGAGAGGAGGGACTTCATACCCTGTAAAGTGGGCACGATAGAGGTTTTTGCACCGAGAATCACTTACGCGGGGCATGTCTTCCCTTAGGATGGGGGTAGCAGGAGGCATACCTCTGTGATGTGCTTCGGAGTGGGGAAATCCCACGCTCTATGGAACGGTGATACGAAGAGGACCTTCGTATGGAGTGAAGTTACTGTGGATTGGTTCTCGGTATTCATCGCTCGGGCATGTGACCCCCAGAGTCAACCCAGCCTGCCCGTAGGGCGGATGATGCCACAATCCTGGTCAGGTGAAGGAGTACCCCAGCTCAGTGTATGTAGGAACTCCCTGATGCACTTCGGCGATGTCTTGGGCCACAATAGTTGTTGACGTCAACGTATCATGGCATGTGTCCTCATCCGAGGCCCAGCACAGACGTCGGGTTAGATGAGCCAGTGCAGGTGGTGCAGAGGAATAGCCTACCTGCTCTTCATGCGGAGTCGGATTGCGGCGCTGATGCGGCCAAATGGGATCCCTTTCCTAGAGCCCTTGGGTCGGGACTTTGAGCGGGCCGATCCGGACATCACTTGTCTCATCATCATAAGGCGAGGAGTCGTCTAGGTGTTCTGGGGACAGGATCCCGAAACGATTGAACATTGTGGTGGGAAGCAGTGGCTCCCTACGCGGCCTGTTAGGTAGTTGTTGACGATGGGGCCTAGATGCCACCAGGTCCAGGTGGGCCGTATCCCGAGTTGGGATGACACCTTCCTCCTCGTACTTGCGTACAAGGTTGTTGATCAACCTCCACTAGATGATATCTGACGGGGAGAGGGTGTGTGGGCACCCCGTATTCACTGATGTAGAGGTCGTCGTGGCTGAAGCGGAGCCATGCAGGGCGGCTATGACAGAATTTTCCATGCCCCTATGTATGAGAGCGGGTGGTGATCAGGTCTCCATAGCAGCAACCAGGTTCCTAGGAAACAGAGAGATCAATTCATCCACACTGCGAGGAAACGAGTTGACAACCAGTGCCCCAGCGTCATTCCAATCTCTATGTCTATAAGAAGGATCCACGCCAACACGTTTCAGAACAGAATGCCCCACGTTCTACTGCCCCAATTTCCAGTGAGTTTCACGCTAGGCCCGCCATTTTCTTGGTGGGACCCGATGCCGGATATCTGGATCCGGTGACACGTCAATATTCTGGTGTCTCGAACCAAACTAATCTCCACATTGAGGAGAAGAAATTCACACCGGGTTCACCATTTCTGTTTCCATCGCTTTCCGTTGGGGCGCGCTCTTCTGTCCGTCTGCGGAGGAAGACGCGCTGCATTGTTGCCCCGCATTCCCGCTTTTCAAAGGCGGCAAACTTTCTCTCCATGTTCAGGAACGTCTGCTCCTTGATCGAAACGGGATGATGGGATGTTGGTTCTTCCTTCTGTGGATCCCTCCTTGGAACTCATCACCTAGTCTGGGTCTCCCTCATAGATTTAATATGTTGTTCGTGAAACTCTTCCCAGTTCCATGTTTCCATGGATTACGGTTAATTACAATGCTTCTTTCCGGACATTCCAAAGGGTCCGGTCAGGGCAGTAGCCTTCAGTCGAGGGATTAGTCACGTTGAGGAATCAGTAGCGCGTCTGGATGCTGGGGAACTGGAGTGTCTTTTTTTCCCTTGTTGTAGGGATTCTCGAGGGCGTGGAGGCCCGAGGCATCCCACATCGAGCGCGGGGAATTATATTCCATATGAGGTTTTCCTCAGCTCCCCATGATTATCACGGGCAATGTCGCGGGTTTAACATATTGAGGAGACAGAATGAGGGTGATCAGAACATCCAATAGAGACAGATCATATTTTTATATCCTAGAGAGAGAACACATAGAAGGATTACCAAGGGGTGGGTCAGAACGCCCAATGAGGACATATTTGAGGTGGTGCTCCCCATGGAGGGGAGATGTCACATCGTAATGGTTGATCTGAAAACCACTGAGGGCGGATTAGAGAGAATACACCCTAGAATATGCGATAAATGTTGTGCATGAACCTCGTGAGGTTTCCTACATACCACTCCGTGACATGGATAAACGTCCTTGTAGTTTGGGATGGTCGCGCCGGAGGACCGACGTGAATATGGACCTTGGTCTGATGGGTGTCGTCAGCGAACAGACATGAGGGTGTACCCAGGGGGCCACTGGTGGTCGAATTGAACCTCTTGAGGATTCCTACGTACCATGCCTTGTCATGGATCAATGACCACGTAGTTCATAATGGTGTGTCGGAGAACTGACACGAGTGAGGATCGTGGCCCAAATGTTGTGGGGATTACACACTAGGTTGCCCGAGTGTTGATGAACTGATGTAAGGTGGGTCGGAGTGACCAACAGGTGGTGGGATAGAACCTCTGGGAGGCTTCCTACATACCATTCCTTGAAATGGATCAAAGACCTCATAGTTCAAAGGGTTTCATCGGTGAACCGACGTGAAAGAAGACCCGAGGGTCCACTAGTGGTGGGATTGAACCTTGTGAAGGCTTCCTATGTACCATGTCGTGACATGGATCAAAGTCCCCATAGTTTGGAATGATCACAACAGCTTACCGCTGGATCAGGATGTAGTTTAACGTCATTTTGGATGAGTATGAACCCTGACGTGAATAAACAGCATGTAGTGGGTGTCGGCGAACCGACGTAAGAAAGGACATTGGTCCAATGGGAGATGGGATTGCACATCAGGGAGGTTTCCTACGTACCATGCCTTGACATGGATCAAAGTCCTCCAAGTTCGAGATGGTCACAACATCTTAACGCTGGATTAGAATGCTGTTTAACATCATGCTGGATGAGGATGGAACCCGACATGAAGAAATGGCTGGTGGGATTGAACCCCATGGAGGCTTCCAACGTACCATGCAGTGACATGGATTAAAGAACTCATAGTTCAGAATGGTCAAAACGACTTACTGCTGGACCGGAATGTAGATTAACGTCATGCTGGATGAGGATGGAACCCGACGTGATGATATGATCGGTGTGCTTGAACCTCGTGGAGGCTTCCTACATACCATGTCATGGCATGGATCAAAGAACTCGTAGTTCAAAATGGTGCAATGATTAATGTCATGTGGGATGAGGGAATACAATTTAATTTCATGCTGGATGAGGTATTGTCATGGACCATGCTAACTCTAAGCCCACGTGAGTCCTGCTCGGTGTGAGAAACAAGGGGCAGCAAGAACCTGACAATCACGTCGTGAAGGGTGCGTCCATGAGAAGAAAAGTGGGGCTTACGCATTAGGTGGCCCATGGTGTTGGGACATACTCTAGGATTGAGGCCCGAGGTCGACAAAGTATAGTGGGAGAGAGATTTGGGACCAAAGAAAGGAGGATCCTCATTCCCTATCATGACCTCCACTAGCCTTTGGGACCGAAGTTGAAAAGAGGAGCACTATCCCCCATCAGGTCCTTGGCTGGCGTTGGTGCTGACGAAGCGAGGGGGAACATGGGTGCTGCCTCCTACATGAAAGGTTAGGGGGGTACACCAAGGTGGTTTCCCTTCTCCCATGGACGCACTCCGCTTCGATAATGAGGATATCATCCCTTGTGGGGGGGGGAGGGGTGATCCCATTCACGTGGAGATGAGTGTCATATAGAATGTCCGAGCTGGGAGGACCCTATGTGTGGGGTACGGGGTCAGGCCACAGTTTAACGTCATGTGTTGAGGACGTGTTTCTTGGCAGTTTTACGTCCTGCAGCTCGGACGATGTGTGTTTACTCTGCACCCTTAGGACTTACATGACCAGTACCCTTTTCTCCTTGGGGGACGGAAGGTACCAGAAAGGTCGTGGTCAAGGGGGGTCGTAGAGTGAACCACCGAGGGGTCCACGTTTGTGTGGCTATGCGAAGAATTGAGAGCGGTTAGAATGCCTATGCGAAGAATCATTAGGCGATGAAACGCTATGAGTGGTTTTGTCCATGGGACTTTGAAATCACATCATGAAAACCTGGAGGGTCACACAGGAAGAGGAATTGCCCAGCTAAGGAGTGTGCTTCACGAAATGGAGTGCCTTAGCCTTTGCATGGGGCCGAGGCGTGGATGGGGGGTGCTTCGCGAAGTGGAATAGTATTATCGGAGCACTGCCTCGCGAAGCATAGGTTCCTTGTGAGGTAAGGTGTCGTGAGGCAGTGTTCATCGCGATATGTAGCGATCCTACCTTAGCATGGGGATCACTAGTCACGGATGGGTGTTTCACGAAGCATAATTGTTTCATGGCTGCATGAGTTCCCTTTGGAATCCCCCTCCTCCGCGAATTCCCTTGAGCTTCGCGAAGGGAATCCCACTCAGAAGAGGGGCTCAAAACGATACAAAGCAAAGGCATCACGTGAAGTAAAAGTACCTCGCGGAGATCATGATTCCCGGGGGAAGGGTGCTTCGCGATTCGGGAGTTGAGAAGACAAAAGGTCAGATTGCCCGTCCTCTGGGCTCAGGTGGAACCCTGTATTTATAGGCAAGGGGCGCCGCGAAGTAGAACTCATGCGGTGCGAAGTGGCGGCGGTTGCTTCGCGTTGGGCTCACGAACGTCAGACCGTTCGCGGAGAGGTACCGCCTCTGGTGCATCGCGGCGGGCTCGCGAACGTTAGGTCGTTCGCGGAGAGGTCCTGACTATGGTGCTTTGTGGTAGGCTTGTGAACATTATGCCATTCGTGGAGAGGCCCCTCCTCTGGTGCTTCGTGGCAGGCTCGCGAACGTTAGGCCATTCGTATAGAGGTTCCACCTCTATTGCTTCAGGGCGGGCTCGCGAACGTCAGGCCGTTCGCGGAGAGGCCCCTCCTCTAGTGCATCGCAGGACCACGATGCTCGGGGGGCTTCGCATCGGTGCCCCACGAGGTAGCGTGAGGGGCTTCCTTTTCTCTCCTTCCTTTCGTGCAATATTTTGGCGCCAATAATTATGTTTTATGTAAATTTGAAAATACTCATAGTACGTGGGTAATAGATGGTAAAAAGACCAATAAAATTTTTATATATCTAAAATTAATATAAAATGACTCCAATGAATTATATTGATCATATAAAGGTATTATTTATCTATTTTGACCTAGAATAAATATAAATTAAATAAATAATTATTTAAATAAAAATTCGTTCTTAAACTATAACTCAATGTATTTCACTATTCATCAAAAGTGACAGTTTTCATAAAAATTCCAAAAATTCACCCTAGGCTAATTTAGATATTTTGAATCCAAAAATGATGTCAATTTTGAATGTTAAAATTTATAAAATTTCAAAATGTGGGTATTAATATTAATAATGGCTAGTTGGATTGGTTGTGGTGTGTTAGAACTGGAAGTTGCGTACAACAAATGATATTTAATTATTCATAGAGAAGCGTACCATGGAAGCTTGGGGTTTTATAGTTTCACCCTCCTTTTTATCTCAGTTCAATTTAAGAATTTCAATATTGTGATACATTGATATTATCTCTATATGTGTTCTCCTCAATATCTGTGAGATTAGATATCTCGATGGATGTAGGGATTATTGTTGAACTATGTAAATTATTTTGTCTTTTAGATATTTTACTAGATTATATCTTCTAAATTTATTTTTAATTTATTTCATGTGAATAGAAATTAAATCCTGAAAATTATTTGGGTCTTTGCTACAATTTCCATTTCCAATATTCAAAATTTATGTTCACACTTAAATATTAAATATATAAATTAAGGGGTTTTATATTTTTACACATCAGAGTAGCTTATTTTTTAGTACATTTAAATATGAAATACTCTTCAATAATAAAATAAAATATGAGGACATATAGATAGATATTTCATATAATATTTAATCTATAAAAAATTTACATAGAATATATTAAGACAGTTCAGACAAGTGACATTGATAATGAAATTTAAATGTCAGTTAATTTGTGAAAAATTCATCTATCGAAGTATACATTTTATTTCCAAAAAACATAATATATTTATGTGGTTTTTTGACCATAAAAATTACATGAATCACATAATGATACATATCTAATTTAAACATTAAGCGGTATAATTCATTCTTACAAAATGAATAATAGAGGATATTCCAAGAATAACACAAATAATATTTTTCCTGATAATGTGTAATAATTAAAAGCATTATGATATTAACTTCAAAAATTAGAAATTAACATTATATTATTGATAATGAGAATTATTTGACCTTATATTCTCTTGAAAATACTCATATTTCAATGATTATATCGAAGATATTAGAAATGATGTTTCCATCAAAATTATTTTGAATCTACAAATCATACCTCTTTCAAGGGGCATCAAATTTCAATTAATGACACACTAATTTACCATAAATGGATTAAAAAGTAATTTCATGACAACTACCAATGAATTTCGTTGAGGTATACATACTTGAGGGACTATCATACTATTACTGTCACATTGTCAGGGATTTCTCACAACATGATTCTCAAATGAAAAAATTGATGAGAATATGTATTCCATTCAATTGGAATGATGATGTACAGAAATACATTCAAGAGATTATGATCTAACTCACTTATACACATATTCTCATCTTTATAGAACTATTGAATGGTTATGTCATGTATTGTGATTCGAAACAACCTTGATTGTGTTGAAATATTTTTCCAAGATTCCATGTCATATCCCATGACTCACAAACATTATATAAATATGAATATAATTATCTGAATCACAAATGTTGTGCCCAAATAATTGAAAACATGTCACCATTATATCATCATTTAAAGGTTTTCAATTTTAATTTATTATATGAATATGAAGAACATTCTTTTCACAGAGATACATAAACATCTGGAGAATTAGATGGATGGGGTTTCACTATATGTTTGAAAATTTCATGATTCATATACATGGAAATGTAAATTTAGTGGATGGTGGTTTAAGTGAGAAATTGAATAATCAACTGGTTAAAGTGGATCTTAACTAGTGAGGCTTTAAAATCGCACACACCAACGAAGGAGAATTCAATATATTGTTATTGAAGACTATGGTTGGAATAATATTTATGCACTACACTCCATAAAATTTATTATCTGAATCTTCTATACCATTTTATTTTTTAGTTGAATAATGTTTTTATTTTCTAGGATTTTCTTTGTTTAATTACATAAGAATCAATTTTTCATAATGAAATTTTTTGCTTTAAACCATTAGTGATGATATTTTATGAATATCCTATTATTTGTTGAATCATGTTATTATTTTGAAATATCAAACAGTTTCAAATAAATAAATAATAATAATAAGTTTATTTGTTGGAGGTTTTTCATTTGAAACTATTGTTTGATGCAAAATTACCAACCATTCAGTTTTTTTATATCATGTAATGAGGCCATGAATATATTATTGTAACAAATCCCTTATCATAATGAAATAAATTTTATCTTATAATGTGTTTACATTAATATTAATTTTTATATTTTTATCCAAATTAGAATATAATTATTTAATTTTGCACCACATTAAAAAATAGAAACCCCAATTGATTATTTCTCTTATTTACAATAATATGTATTGGATGATTTTAGTAACCACTTTCATATCATGGATAATATTTATCATCTAATTTCATCATCATTAGTCTCCCCATTTTAAATCATCTTTTTTCATAAGGTTGTGTTTTATTATTAAATAATTTTTATAAGACTTTGGTGTATTCAATTTTAATTATCCAATCAATATTTTTAATGATCCCATGATCATTTTTTGATGAATAAGTTTATTAATCATATCATGAAAATGGTCTCGAAATTTATAAATACGAATTTATTGGAAGTGTTAAAACAAGTAAATTTATTTGTTAATAACTTTTTATTACTTTTTACAAACATAGAAATACATTAATGATAATAAAGTAAACTATAAAAACAAAATTTAGCATCATTTATTTATTATGTGTTTGAAAAAATAAATATCATATCATACTAAAATAGTTAATGTTCGATTTCATGGAATTGAAATTGGAATTTTTCATCTGATTTTTTGATGCATTTTATCTTGTTTAGTAGGTAAAGGTGGATTTTCACCAAAATTTAAAAAATTATGTCCTACATTAAATTTATTCTGATAGTGAACATGTTCATAGATGATGGAAGTTAAATTGTATGGTGTAATTTGAAATATCTTGGATATATGTGATGTATTAACAATTGGTGAATGGTGGATAAATGGTCATAAGGGGATGTCAGTAGCCTTGAAAAGTAGTTTACAATTTACATCTAAATAGTATAATATTATTCCTTGTACCAAACACACACATAATCATCATGAATTTATTTATGAATTTATTTTTGTTAAAATGTGTGGATTTTGTATACTTAATCAAAAAAATATATATGATCATCTGTAATATTAATCCCATAGTTCATAAATAAATGGATTATCATATCACTAAAATAAATGTAGTCATTTTTTGGATGTTTTCAGATTGGGAGAGAAATAATCACCATATTAGATTGACCCTTACCATGCACACAGGATCAATTAAGAAAATGAATGTAATATTCTATTAATAAAATCAATGAAAACTTAATCTCACTAAAAAATATTTAATAAAATTCAATTAGAAGTCCTATTGATTACCAATCAATATACAATATTGTTTTTTTGAAACCACTTTTTAAAAGAGCAATTGAACGATCTAGAGATGTGATGAAATTCAATAATACTCTAATTTTCATCATATCCAAATATTATTTCAATATTTTGACTTGTTTCCCACATTTAAAAATTATATGAGTAGATAGAAATTATATTTTTAGTACACAATATTTAAATTTTATAAATTAATCAAATGTTTTAGAAAAAAGTGTATCCCAATTTTGAGGTTATTGTAAATATTAAATTAAAAAAACATTCTCGTACATTTTTCAATTTAACTCAATCAATCTATATATACTAGAGAATAATGAAAACTAGAATTTTAAATGATTAAATCACACAATCATTAAAAAATTGTGAAATATGTATTAAAAACAATTAAAAAAAATCAAATGAACAAATAAAGACAATAAAATTTAAAAGCAATGTTTCTTTATTATTGAGTAATAAATTATATTTTTCCAATGAGATCATTTCGATTAAACCATACCCTTCCTGAAAAGATGAAGACACTTCTAAAAAAATATTTGAAGGAATGTCATTGATATTATTTTATATATGTTGAATAAATTATCTAATTGTCATGGTCATAACCTAGATTATATAAGACGTTGATAAATAATATTGTATTTATGTTTTATATATTTTATATAATTTTTCACATATATTATTTTTTTTAATAAATATTTATTTACAATTGATTTTTCTCCACGTAAATATTTTTTTTGTTTCTTACCCACACTTAACCAATTTCAATATTTTTATAAATTTAAATATATTTCAAATGAAGCTACCTGAACTAAATTATATAAATTTATTAAAACAAATATAATAATTATCTAGGGATGAACATCATTTCAAAATTATTTTTTTCATTATTTCCCCATGTTATTATAGTAATTTTTTAATTAAATTATAAATATGGGAGTTATATTTGAAGTTAGTAATTATATATGGAATGAAAATTTTGAATGAGTTATGTATTATTGACCCCTTATTCAGTTATAGATTTTACTAGAAAAAAATATTATAAATAATAAAAATAATTTTTATAAAAGAAAACCATGTCAGAGAAATGTTTTTTAAGTTACCATTTTTCAAGGAATGAGGATTTTGTTTGATGGTGCTATGTATATATTTGAACATAATTCTTTTAAAAATAAATATCAATTTGATTTTTATATTTAAATGATAATACAAACAAAAAATATTAAATATATTTTAAATAATGAATAAAACCCTATATTTTAATTTATATTTTTATTACGTAATATAATGAATGATTAAATTAGAATTCTATTATAATCCCAACACAAGTCCAATTTTCAACACCCATAAATCTAATTGAAAAATATCACATTGAAAATGATTTATAGAGATATTTCAATATTTATACACACCATCCTATAAACATGTTATGCGAATTATATATATATATTGTCAATATATATATATATATATATTCTTCTGTGTTATATTAAAATATTATGTTCAAAATTTTCATATTATGTTCATTAAATAAAAACACACAATCTATTATTTATAAAAATGATTAATAAAATTGTGTTCCATTAATATTTAATGATTTTTTATATTATTAAATTAAATTCTTAAAAACTCCAATGTGATTATTTTTTCAACACTATAACATGGATATATATACATAATAGATGTTAACATGCATAAAACTAAAAAAAATTTATCCATTAAAAGAACAATAGAAAAATTAAATTGTATTACTATATTTCAAGAAATAAAATGTCCTTATAAAAAATAATATCTCAATTCTAATAAGTATAAGTAAAAAAAATTAAATCAAACAGAAGACCATATAGTACTATATATAAATTTTAATTTAGATATTCATTCTAAAAATGTATTGCTAGACTTTATATTATATTAATATATTATTTGAATGATTGAAATTCAATATGTTTATTTCCTATAAATGACATTTCCCTCATTTATAAGATATTACACATAATTTGTTCTAATTAATATTTAAAACGGAATAATGATTTTTGATAACTATTTCACAATTTTAATCATAAAAAATGATCAATATCTATTGATTATTCCCTTTTTAATCATGGTATGGATTCGTGTGGAATATAAATAACGGTAGCCTGATGATTGGAAAATAAGGAGACATTACACAAATGGATGTCATCAGGGGGAGTTTATTCCAAGCTGTAAGATATGGGGGGCTATATTATCACGTAGAATATGGATAGGGGTAGTTATGAATTTATCCTAGGAAGAATCACTCTTTTTGTGAGTACATATATCTATCATGAACTGTAGAATAGAGACTTTATTTCTGTGTTGGTGGAAAAGTGATTCATCCTCCATTTATGCTCATTTCAAGGTAGTGTGTTCTATGTTGTGAAACTCTGGTGTTCCCTCTAGACTTTTTCTCATGAATCATCGTGATATTATGACACTACATCTATATAGTGGTTATTACCAAACCACATAAATAGTTGTTTCTTATATAATATTTTAGTTATTATATTCCTACTATTTTATTTTTTCTTTTCTTCATGTGCTATTATATTAGGTTTTTGTGACACACGATGTTTCAGAAGTAATTTCCTTTTCTAGTATTCCACATATCTATACACATGTGAATATAAAATTTTCAAATTAAGTAATTTTGTATTCTTACACTTCATGTTATCTTATTATCCCATACATATACATATGTAATACTCTTCAGATAAAATATTCAATATGGTGGATCAATTATATATGATATATAATATTTATACAATGAAAATTAACAAGGAATATACAATGATAATTGATCCCTTGAATATTGTTTTAGAAACTCACATATTACAAAATATGTTCTACTATCAACTGTGGTAGTCTTAATTTTCATTAAATACATATATAATTATGAGTTTCTTCAATAATATTAATATAAAAATGCCCATTAAGATAAACATCTTATAGAAACATTATGTTCTCAATTTTATGCTAACATTGTTAGTAGTATTAGAAATTACAATCATATAATACATGATGGATTTCAACCTAATAAAGATAAATAACTAAAAAATTATCATATTAAATTCAAAAATGATATTTGAAAAGTATTTCGATGATACATAGAATTATGTGGCCATATATTCTATTAAAAATAATAATATTTTTAAATTTATAGAAGAGGGTTGACAATATGATTCCTTCAGATATCATTGAATATATGTTACCTCCTTGCTTTTATGTACCTTTAATATCTAACAAAGTAACATCATTTTACATTAGAATGAATAATGTAGTCATTTCTTGAAAACATTCAATGAATATCATTAATACATAGAGTTTTTTGGTACTAGAATGCTGTTTCAAGTGCATTCTATAAAATATAAAAATAATCGTTCCTCTTATAAAAAAATTGATGAAATATGGTATTACATTTAAATGCAGTGAGGATAGATAAAAATCTATTCCAGATATTATGATACATCTAACATATGTGTAACATCCGAGACTTTTATGTTATATAAATCATAAAAGGAATCATTCACTTGATTGGCTTGCTTTACACGAAATTGCGACCTTCCTCGATAGCTTGCGTCGTACGCAATACCGAGTTTCACTAAACAACGATATGCTATTAAATTATTATTAAAACTAGCCATTAAGAATAGTAATAACAACTTTTTAAAATTTTGTAAATTTTATTTTTCAAAATAGACTTCATTTTTGGATTAGGAATATCGAAATTAACCTAGGCTGAAATTTTGGTATTTTTCTAATAACATTCAATTTTTTATGATAAGTGAAACCACTAAGTGGTAGTTAAAAAAACTGAATTTTTCATAAAACTTAATTTTACCACTTCTGTGAGTGGAATTTCAAAAATCTAAGAGACACAGTTGATGTCAGTAAGTAAAATTTTGTTCAATGAGATGAAAATAATATTTAGTGAATAATAACTTTTTACTTTTATTTAACACAGTTAAAAGTAAAAATAGTAATTAAGGGTAAAAATGATATTATTATTACCCTAACACATGTCCTAATTCTATTGGATAAGTGTAATTCGACCAAAAACAACCTTAGAATAAAATTTGACCATTTAGGCCCACCTTGATTAGAGTAGAACATTTATTATTAAATTATTTAAAGAAGGTTTAAAATAGTTAAAATCAAAGTTTAATAACTAAATCATTTCTAATATAAGGTTATACATAAGATAAATTCTACTATAAATATTAATTAGAATGCTAAAAATATTTCGTACATAATGAAATTTTATTTTTAATTTTTAGTCTTTAAATAATTTAATTTATTTATGACACAATGATGATGCAGTAATTATATTATTAATGAAATATTGACACAATTGATGTTATAAATACACAAATAAATATAAGTTGAGACTTTTTTGAATTAAAATAATTTTATAGGTTAATATGATATGTCAGTATTGATTTAGATAACTTTGTTTTGAAATAATAATTTGGTTATGATTTTCACAAAAATCCATTACTAAATAGTGTCAAAATTGTCATAAAATAGTTTTTAAAACAAATATTATATTATTAATTGTTATTTTATTCCTAAAAATCCATGGTTTGTCCAAGATACTTATATCATGATAGGTTTATTATTAATGGACCACTTGGGGGTCGCTTGGAGGTATATGGTAAGTTTATTAACTATATAATATAAAAATAAAAAGTTACATGGTAAATGTCAATCTAATTAAGTAAGAGTTAAAACTAAAACCTAAGTTTAATGTAATGATCTAAACTTGTCTAAATTATATTGGATGAGAGGATTTCGACCCATACCCACCTTAGTATAAAACCTAAGTTCACATGTTTTCATTATTTATATTATTCTTTTATAAATAGTTTTTTGAGTAAAATATCTTAAATTTATGAAGTTAGGTTAATGTATTAATGGTAGGATCAAATGAATGAAATAAAAATAAATGAATAAAATGTGAAGAATTATATGAACATAGAATGAATCATGATTAACAACATATTGAGAAAATAAATTAACACCAAAATTAATTTAAATATTTAAATAATGATTTAATTACTATTTTTATTTTAGTGTAAAATCTAGGTGTGTGATGTTGTTATTATACTAGTAGATATTTCATAAGGTTATGTATAGTTTTTTAATGCGGTGGCTTATGGATATTTCACATTTTGGTGTGTGATCACTTATGATTATAACAATTTTTATGAGGTCATGATGTATTAATGTGTGGATATGGTGGGGTAAGGTGGTGAAGGGGACATGATTATGGTTTTGTTATAGCGATAATGGGATGATTCATATAGATTTATAGATATAAAAGTTAATTTTTAGTTGATAAATTGGTGATGTGAGACATAAGGTTATGTGATCGTATTTCCAATTTTTTCTTGATTATTTGGACGGTTAGGATGTTATGGTATCAATTTGGTTTTTTAAACAAAATTCTTATTAATAAAAATCATTGGGTTTTGATTTGAAGTTTTGGTTTCATTTTCATGGGAATTAATAGGGTATTTCCTTATACTCTATTGATAGATAAAATTTGTACTAGTTGTCAACATTTGACTTATTTTAGGTAGTGATCTTGGGAAAATATTATCATATCTACCTACATAAGAGGGTATTTAGTAAGAATTCGAAACTACTATTGGAATTCCAAAGCTCAATTTTTTTAATAGTTATAAAATTGTCAAAAATCAAATTTTAAACACATTTGAAAAATATAATAATACAGAAAATGAAAATTAATTCACTTGAATCCCTAAAGTTTTACCCTTCCTCAATGAATATAAATATTTAGATTATAATTTAGTAGAATTAAAATACTTACATTGAATACCTCCTCCAATATTCAAGTCCATTAATCGCGGACAAATTTAATAGAGCGAGAAAAGGAGACAGAATGATTGTAATATTAATATAGAAAAAAGTAAAATTCATGATAAACACATAGAGTAAACAATATATGAATATATAAATAGAATTATAGATTATTTCAATCAGTTTCACTTAAATTTCATAAATAAGGAAATTTAAATAAACCATTTTATATTGTAATATGATTATCCAGTAATTCCTCCACTCGTACTAATGATGAATCACATTGATGGAGAATGAATATTTTTTTTATGAAAATATAGATAATCTTGAAAATGTAAAAAAATACAGAACATGTTCAGTAATATAAAATCTAAAAATGTTATTCATACGTATCATTCTCCAATGCTGATAAAATTTGGTAGTCAAAGAAGAAATAAAACAGACAAAAATTTTTGAGAGAAGCATTTACAAGGGGGATCTAAATTCGCTGTCAATGTGTATTTTAAAAATATTTATCTAAATTTTGGAAAATTTCAATCTAATTTTCAAAGTTTCATAATGCTTTCTATAACCTCATAAAATCATGCATCAACTAAATATTACGGCATCATCTAAAATCAAATGGGTGATCATGAAACAAACTAATATATCAAAACCTAAAATAAAAATAAAATAAATTAGACGTTAGATTAATATTTTAATAAAATATTGAATCATTGATAAATCATCTACATAAACGGTACAAAACAAATATAATAGAAACAATATAATCAAAAAATTGTTCAATGTTTTTCATTCCAATGAAATATTTTATTCATCATCTATGAATCACTGTAACAATTACAAATTTTTATGTTTCTCTAATTATCCATCCATACATAACTATGTATAATGTCGCTAAACTCTTATGAACATACAATAAATAGAGAAATTATTGAATCATAATTACGTATTGATTTAACTAGAAAATTCTATAAACCATCTAAGGGGTTTTTCATAGATTTTCAAAATATAATATGAATATAAAATATATAACAATGTATTTTTTGTTAATAAAATGATAAAAAAAATACATTACTTATTTGTTAACATAATAAATTATTCTTAACAAAGTACGGAAATAATATATATATACATATATTAATGGTGAAATGACATAGTATTATCTATTAGAAAATTTCATTATTGAATATGAAAAAATTCAATTAAATATATATTTTTAATTATATATATAAAGAAGTGAATATTAATATTGTGGTGAATGCCACACGAAAATTTGTTGAAAATAATAATTGGAATGTTTTCCTATAATTGAACATGGATATTTAAATATAATTTATATGATTAAGTTGAAGAAATAGTTTAGAAAAATCCATGAAATGAAAAAAAAAACTATTCAAACAAATATAATAATATATCACATACTAGAGTGTAATGATAATATAGAGATGATAAACTACTTTTTTGGTATCAAATTGAATATTTTGAAATTAGGAATTTTTTTAATAAATCATGGAAATAAATGAAAACATGTGAATACATAATAGTGTATGATAACTACTAAAAATATATATTAATACTTAAAAAACTATCACCAAAATGAAAATGATGTGTATACATTAATAAATTTCTAGAAATAAGACTTTGATATTTTATTTCCAAACAAAAAAATCACTCTAGGCCTATCACAACATTTTATAATAAATAATAAATATCAATCTAAATAATAATATATTACAAAAATGTTTTATCATATACTTTAACCCCATGAATTTCATCATAGAACATAATATGACAAAATTATAAATTAATTATTAATGTTATATGTATCCATTTACATAATATAATTAGCTAAAAATGTAATACCCTTGAATGCAAGGTATATCTTATTTTAAATCAATCACATCCTGGATCAACATCTTAATAATTGTTCGCTAGAATTGATTTTTTTTATGATCCATAAAATATATCTAAATCATATATTTCAAAATTAGAAATACATATGAATAATAATTACAATGAATTGAAAAAATAAATAGAAAAAAAATATGATAAGAAATTCTTATTATAGTTATCACTAGAGAATATGCTTGTTCCATGAAATTTAATGGAAATTAATAAAACACATGCGGTTTTTAATCCCTATATGACCATCCATTATTAACACAAATATTTGAAAAATAATTATCAATGACATGCCTCATCCAAGGGAAGAAATTTCTATATATATATGAGAAAGTAAGATTTTGAGATATTTACAATAGAGAATTGGGAATGGTATGATGGACATTTTCTAAAATAAAATCACTATTTTCTTGTTAATTGTGCCTGATAATACAATGAAAGCATCAAATAAAATTAATAATTATAAAAAATAATTAATATGTCTAATTTAAATTATTTTATATATGCATATATAACAACATTTATGTATCATATTATGTTGTGGAATTATCCATTTAATTAAAAAATGAATAATCTCATCTGGAATATAATTCTCATGGATCATAAATAAATTTAGTATCATATATTTTGAATCCAATTTAATTATTTTTTTGGTTTTTGAAATTTGGGAGCAAAATACTCCCCATCTTTTCCCAACCACCCAACATGAAAACATTTTCCTAAGTAAGATAACCATAATTATGATTGATTGCGTTTTTATGAACAAAAATTCTATTTATGATATAACTACATCATATATTAAGTCCTAGAAACCATATAGAAAATTCAATAACTCGAATAAATAAAATATCTTCCTATAATATTAATAATAACGTATACTCTATGAAATATCATTACTAACGTTTCACTGAAAATACAACATGACTAAATTTCAAAATACAATATTTTATTACTTTTGATGTAGTATGTAAGTTTACTTCAAATCTTTTGGTAATGAGATTCAATTCTTGACTTTTTTTTATCGACATTGCTAAACATTATTTGAATATATTATCTTATAACATACAATGAAAACTTATAGTAGTGTATTGAATCAAAAAATTTGTTATTAAACAGTATTTTATTTTAAAGAATCCATAAATTTTTTTAGAGATAATATTATCCACATTTTGACAGTTTAACACATGTTGAATCATAATAACATGCCCCTACATTGCAAAAACACACCCAATACATCTAAAAATATTTCATAATGATGAAAAAAATGATTAATCAAATGTAAGTAAAAAAATCTGTCTCTAAATAAGAAATAATATTTTAAAAACAAATAATAATAATAATAATAGAATAAAGAAATGATGAAATGGAAATTGTAAAACGAAATTTTTTATTCATTTATTAATAAATACTTCTTTTCATAATGATATAATTTTGAATAAAAATGTCTCATTTAGAAAAGGAAAATGTCATTGTTGAAAAATATTAGAAGTGAAAGGCATGACTATGTTTAATAAAATATTTAATAAATTTAGTTATAGTCATAGAAATAAAATTATTTATAAAAAAACAAGACTAATTATAATGTCATTATGTATAATATAATTTAATCAATTTTCCCCCCTTTTTAGTTTTTTTTAAATAAAAAATTTTCAAATTTAAAGAATTTTATTCCCTAACTAAATCTTATTTTTTTAATTACTCATTTTTTTAACCTTTTAATATTTTTAAAAATTGGAATATATTATATATTTAATGACGTGAAATAAAATAAATAAATGAATTGCATATAATATTTAATTAATTACCACTATCTCCCATTAATAAATTAATGGTTTCCTTGTATCATCAATGATTGTATAGAATAATGTTATTGGTTAATATACTTATAAATATTAGGATATTTAAGTGTATTTTTTATGGATATTCCACCCATGATTAGCTAATCTATAAGGTACTATGGAAACCATTTTTGATTGATATATTTCATGGATAATAAAAAATTTATAATTTATAGAATTCAGTTTTATGGATTAAAACCAAAAAGTGTCATTGGTTTTTGAGAATAATATTTGATGCATGGTATGGTGTTTTTTCTTCATAATTCAATTTATTTTTTAACAATATATATTTTATAAATGATACTAAAATTTTCTTTGTGATTAAACCTAAAATTGCAACTAAACCTTTTAATTAAATATTAAAACAAGAATTAAAATTTAAAATTAAATATATATTATTATGATGAAATGAATTGAATTATTTACATATATGAATATTATAATACATAGATAATCGAGTTATTAACATTAATAAATTGAATTGAAAAAAAATCAATTACTAAAAAATCTATAGAGATATATCAATATGTATCCACATCATCACTTAATCATGATATGTGAATTATATATATATGTATATGTGATTGTGTATTAAAATAATATATTATGATCAAATTATATAATTTATGTGAACTAAATTATCAAATTATATCAATTATTTAAAAATCCATAATATAAAGAATATATGTTCCATTCATATTAAACGAACTATATTTTTTAATCAAAACTCAATGAAATACATAAATACTCTGTTGAGAATGATTTTCTCAAAACCATAACCTATTTTACTAGAATGATGAGATCATAACATTCATTATAGTATCAAAAATGATCCATTCATACAAAATTATACAAAATTAAATAGATAAATGAATCTTATATTGCAATAATATCTAATGGTCACACTAAAAATCATGTATCAATTCTAATATATAGTAGTATCGTAAATCAAATCAAATCCAAAACAAATTTTAATTTGTATCCTCATATTTAAATTATTATTCCATGTTTTGATTTTAAATGATATTAATATATTATGTTTGTTATAGACACACTTAATGATTATTTCATGTATAAGTCATATCCATGGTATATACGACATTACACATAAAGTTTTGGAACTATTATTTAAATATAAAAAAATATTACACATCCATTTCCAAATATAAATAACTAAAAAATGAAAAATATTGATGAATGTAGATCTTAAGAAGTGGGCGGTGCTGGCATGTATACAATATAGAAGGATTTTAGGCTATAAGAAGATGTCATGCCAGCTGATTTCATCATGGGTTGGGTTTATCATTGGGTGCATGTGATAAGGAGATGTAAGACTAGTGCATGTTATCTGGGTGGGGTTAATCCCATGTTATAGAATATAGGGAGATGTTACAGAGGTGCGTGGGGTGTGTTGTTAGTTTGATTTAATCCTAGGATGTACACTACCAGAATGTGATAATGTGATTTGGAGAAAAAGTACTATCAGTGGGGTTTAATTTTTATTATATTTTTTTCAAAACATACAATTATTTAAATCAGTTGATAATTAAAATATATTGCGGTCTTTTTTAAAAATAATATTAATAAAATAAATTCAATTTAGTATAAGAGTCATTCAAATAAAATTACACTTGGATTAATAATAACAATCAAAATCTTGTCCTCCTTGGCTAAATCATTATCCATTTAACCTATCAATGTTCGATAACATCACAATAGTTTCCACCATGCTAAAAAACATTCACTAAAAGATCTCAAATTCCATCAATTTGAAGACCATACACACCGTATTGTATTCCAAAACATTCAATAATTTTAAATAGGGATTGTAGGTCGATTATCACAGATAATTAAATGATCAATTTGGAATGAGATTTCAGTCAATAATTTAATTGAGGAAATCATAAGCTCAAACATCGATATTTAGAAGTTTGAAATTAATTCAAAATTTAAAAACTCTTAAAATATTAAAAAAATTATGTTGTTTATATTCTCATTTAAGTGTTTGTGTCTGTGTGGGTGGGGCGGGTGTAATTAGATATACTTTATTGATAATTTTTAAGATGAAATATCGATGAATGTTTTTAATTATACATCAGGACACTTAAAATCTAATTTTCATGGAGTATTGAAAACAAATTTTAATGATTATAAATTATTTATTTTATTTTATTTATTCATTTTTAATATTTTTTTAATTTATTCATTGTTAATATGATGTAATTTAATATTTTTGTTGCACCCAAATTTTTTTATATTTATGTTTACATATTTATTACATTTTTTAAATAATGTTAAAACAATTATATTTTAATATAATAATATTAATATTATTTTTAATTTTATTTGTTTTTTGAGATTTATAAATTCATTTTTATATTCATTATATTATTAATACAAATTTTTATATTTATTTATATTTCTTCTAAATGAAATTTATATGATAAATATTATTTATTCCATTGCAATTTTTCTATAATTAATATAATCAATTTTATTTATTAATTTTTAGTGTGTTTTCTAGCAATGATAAAACATTATGAAACATAAAATATTTTATTTGTTAAATGTAATTCATAGTGAATTTAGTATTTCAATTTTTAGTAGTAAACTCTATTGATTACTTATTTAAATAAATATTGTCATAATATTTATAAATTTAACCATACATTTTTATTTTGTGTCAAATTCATATTCCATTATATAATTAATGATATATAAAACATATATAATTAAAATTTATTAAATGAAACTTTTATAATATGAAAAAAATATTCATTTATATAATTAATGAAAATTTAAAATAATAGATAAAATATTTTTAGAGGATTATTATTTTTGTTTTTCTAAAAGTTCATAATTTATAGTTAATATTTTTTCAAATGGTGTGTGTGCGTAATAACCCAACTTCATTTGACCTCCCTATATTTGGTCACCCCTCTCTTTTAGTTACCCCTCTTTTATTAGCTGGCAATACAGATCAACCTCAAATCCTAAACCCCTCAATGAAAAGTTAATCTCACTCTTTTAATCCACTTAGTATTATATAAAATTTAAAACGGAATATGTCTTTATTACTTAGACATTGTACCCCTATCCATGTACAGAAATTCCCATATATATAACCATAACCAACCCCTAATGGTATGGGAATGACTCATATTGATATCAGGATAAATACACAACTGCAATCAAATTATTGTGAGAATCTCCAACGAAAAACAAAAGCCCAAAAATAAAAAAGAATAAATATATTTAGATGAAATTTTTAATTTTTAGAAAACCACAAAATCTAAATATTAAAAAACAATTTGGGGTCTCTAAAAAATTTATTTAATATTCATCGAGTGGAAAATCAATGTAATAACCAGATAATTAAAATACAAATACAACATATAACACATGTATTAAAATTAACTACCTAATACGCATTCATAACATATCCTAAAATTTACATGTGAAAAAAATCACAACTCATTGGTCCAAAAAAATCACATAGTTTCATTGTGGAACATTCACTAACTAGTTGTAGAAGAAGAATTATGGATACTCATTTCTATCCCTACCCCAGAATACAATTTCTCATGAATGTTTTTTTTCAGTAATATTTTTTTGGTCACACCATCAATATAACTGTTGTTGTTCTCTTTTAATAAGCACCTAGAATCCATTAATATAACATGTGTGTAATAATTTAAATTCTAAATGATTCCCAGTTGATAACAAAATATCACCACATTTTGAGAACACATGATTCCATTAAGAGGATTGAAAATTTTAAACCCCTGATAAGCCTCCCTCATTTCCAGTTTAATCTCCTCAGGATAAAACTAAAAGTGAGATAATCCTAACAATATCTCACACTATATTGACAATGATGTATTCAAATTTAAATGAAATTAATTATATATAAATGTTATTTGTTCACACCACCCATCAAACACACTAAAAAATATGAATGTGATCATTAATGATTTAATAAAAACTATATATATCCCCCAACAAAAAAATCATGTCCATATTGTCTTAATCACACATCGTTTTGCACCGCCCTATTGTAGAATAATATAACCAACATGTCGATCTCCCCAAATAGTGATTACCAACTAATTATGAGTACCCATAGAAACTTATTACTTCCTCTACACAACTGATAATGAGAAATATGAAAATATCAACACATCACATCTATCTTTGATTTTAATTTATTCATCATTTTTGAAACTACTAGAAGAAAAATAATTTTTTGTAAGACCTTAAATAAGATTCCTTGCATTATTTTCATTCAAATCAATCATCATCCTTGTCGATAGTCTTCGCTCCAGGAAAAACGAATTCTTGTTCCAAAACCTCATTAATTCCTCTACCTAACTACCTTCATTAATTAATTTTTCCATATTATATTGTAAACGTATTGTGTGTCAATTAAATATCATAACACAAGATCCCGAAATCATATAGATATTGATCATTATGCATTTCAAAATTATCTATTGAACCCAGCATTATAATGAGTACAATAGGATAATAAATTTTTACATATACATGGAACATGTCACACACCCCTCAGCATTATCGTACATCATTCATTTAGAATTATAAAATATTACCAACACCAATTATTCCAATATAATATCTATTCATCATATTTGATACACCAAATTCTCTATCTTTGTATAATCAATGTAGTTCAATCTTCGGTATAATATGGTACAATGCTCATGAATTAATTACTAATTCATTGTATAGACTTGACTTGGGGTAATCAAATCCAACTAAAAGTAAGTAACCTTCAACTTGTATAAGAAATAAAATGGTATCCTGAGATTAGATTCATACCTCATTTTTTATCCTTAAAATATTTCAAACAATTTTAGTTTCTCTAATAAAATTAATAACACCATCATTGGTCATTCCTTGAGTCTCGTTACTCAAAAATGTTGAAATAGAAACACAAAACATTAATGTGTATTTCCAAAATCTCAATATTGTGAAATTAATACCATATAAATCTACTATAGAACCCATGATAATAAAATCATTGTATTCGACATCCATATAAATAACTACTATGTCACGTATATTATCAATCGTGGCCACCACTGAAAAATGATCACTAAATAATTTTGTGAACTCAAACAACTGGTTACTCAAATATCAATTATATAACATTCATAAACCATTGTATCATTTTTTGATGCAATCAAATTTAATAACTATGTTTATGTAGGGATTTGAAACTATAAATTTAAAATATAATCAAACTACATGAACTACTAATGAATGGAATAGAGCTTGTACAATGATGATCCCATACATAGTAGTGAACATGTTGATTAATTTTGACAGATAGTTGGATCATTCCAATTTTAAAAAATTAATTAAATTTAATAATTGTCAAAATTATTTAAATAATTTCAAATAATAAAATAGTGGGAATGGGTATTAGTTTTTTGGGGAAATTTTAGTAAAATATTTTTCGTCGTACTTAATAAATTATCATATTAAATAGACTCCCAACCATTAAATTTAATTGATTAAAAATTATCAATATATATAATCTACCATATATACTCAATTAATTTTTTTTGGGAAGATGTGGAAAAATAGATCATTATTACAAGTTCAAATGTACTTATTAACCAATATAGAATAGGGTTTTTTTAATACCAAAACTAGTCCACTGTATCCTTATCTTGTAGCATGATGAATGAAGAGAGCCACCCAGATTGGTTGTTGTGTAAGGTTGTATGCACCACTTTTTTCACCCTAAAACATGAAATAACACAATTCATTGATTGGGTTGTGTCATACGGGTCCTAAAATAAAAATGATAGGTGGTGCACATTCTATGCTCATTTTTCTATATTATGCATCTCAATAATGTGATGGATCGGACGAGGATGCTGGATGACAAGATTATTCTAATGATCTCCATCATGAATGAATTTAGATCTAATACATATGGAGTGTAAGTACCCTTTAAAATTAACAAGCATGTAATGCGAGATATGATCTTTGATTAGGCGGCGCAGTGAGATTTTAGTACTAATGAAAAACAATATTTATTGAGTAGTGATTATACATTCACCATCGAAAGCACATCGCCATATATTCTAGGGAAATAAGATAATGAAAAAAAAATCATAGACTAGAGATTTCCACCCACACCAACTAGTGAATGTTATGTAGATGTTTCATTTCGTTTCATGGTTGTGGTGATAAATGAGTCATCAGACAGATTACATTTCACCATATAACCATAAAAAATGTAAAAGGCACTAGAAACTAATAACGACAACACACAACCTATGTTTAAACCATTTAAAACATTTTGTGGATGATAGATACACATTGTCTTTCATTTTGAAAGATCAAATATAAAAAATATCACTTCACTATAGCTAATGATTATATATATTTCAGATTTGAAAAATTTCACCCATTATTTTGAAAATCATTGTAGAAGGAGTAACTGAAGAAATAATCATCTATGTGAGGGAGATGGAGAATATGGAATTGAGTTGGTAGTTCAACTTAGAATGTATGCTCGCTTCCATTGGAAGTGAAGGAAAAATTCACTCCATTAGTGGAAATACAAAATGTCTCTTTATTCCATGAAAAATCCTTCCAATGTACAAGATGCAATGACCACCATATTGCATGCCACATTCATTATATTGAATCCATGGAATGAGATTAACACTCGAGTGAAATTTAGTTTATCGAATCTATCAGGAACACACATAGATGTTCCATGTTTATGGACTCGCATGAGAACACTAATGTTTTTGAGCCCTATTGAGCATGATAGAAATTTGGTCATGATATTGTTGACTAATTTCATGTGGTAATTAATTTAACTAGTTTTTTCATCACCATGATTATTTTCCATCATTTATTTTTATTTTTATTGCTCAATGTTTTTTGAACTCATTATGGATCCCTCAGCATTTTTAATGATTTTGTAAAAATGTTACCAATTGTTTCTATATATAATGTTATAAAATAACCACTAAGATAGAATCCCTATTGGTGGTGTAAATAAATTTGTGTTGTTTTCATTTAATAATTCGAATATCTTTTTATGTATTCGTGTATATTGATCGATTGTATATTTCCAACACATAACATTAAATCACATTACAATCTTGATTTACAAGGTATGAATTAAAATAATTAATATTGTGATGCATGTATTTTGATAATGATTCAATTAAATTATTTTTCAATCAATTTATATCTCTTATTTAATCATTTTACAGTCAGGTTTTGAATTTCTATATAATGACTATTTTTAGTGTATATGAACACCACATATATAGAATACATTTATATATTTCAAATACACTGAATATCTACACTACATATACAAATTTTAATATTTTTATGGGTTTTCTATATTTATTATACCCCAATCCTACATATGTGACACATGGATTAAAATTACAAAAATACTTAGAGGAGACTAGATTACAAATAAAATTCACTCATATTTAAAATGAAAACAATTAACGTAAATATATGTGATAATAATTTAGTTGTATACTCCAAGAAATTATGATTCATTCATTATTCAATTACATTAATTATAATTATTCAAATATATGTTTCATTAATTATTTTTTATAGGTATAAGTTTTGTTATATGTACATTTAATTCATTACTGACAAGAAGATATATGTTTGATTATTTTTAGATAAAATGATTATTTTTTTCTTCAATTTAATTACAATATTCAGTACGATGAAACGTCATGTGATAACATTTGAGAACATAAACACAATCAAACTTTTTTCCAAAATAGAAAAAAATATTTTCAAATATTATTTTATCTTTTAAATTCAATATTTTGATAAATTCATTTCTGTTGGAGTGGTTTAACCTTATTTGACTAGTTGATTCTGGGAAAATTCTTTTGACTTATATTTTTCCCACAACTCCTATGGGTTGATCTCTATATTTAGTTTTTGTGTGGTTTATTGGGGAAGACACTACTTAATTGGGGGTTTAGGGGACAAATTATCCCATCTAAACAATTATGGAACTGCATAAAATTGGACCAACCATAAAAGAGTATATTATGTGATAGAAACATGGAAGTATATTCATTCTTATTATTTTACTACTATTACAGTATCTCAGAATTGTAGATTGTGGTACTATAGCTCCACAATCTTTTTTTCTATGACCATTGTAGTAGCATGGACATGGTTGGCCACAACAATGTTTCATTGTGGACATCTAGATACCATTCACATTTGAGTAGTAGACATAATGTGTAGTTTGTCGCGCAATCTTTAACCATTCTTTTTAGACCATTTGAGGTAGAGTTTTATATGTTTAAAAATTCAGATAATCTCTATATATATGTGATTCCAAATAATGGTGAGATTATTCCACTCCCTAAATGAGGGGGTTATTATAGATCAATATAAATAAATGTTTCCAATGATATCATATTATCATTGAACTCATCTGCTTTAATTTTGTTTATTATTCATCTACAGACCAATTCATCGCTGGAAATATCAATGTTCTATAAAACAATTACCATTTCAAGTATTCAACATTTACATTCACACTAGAATATTATATGAAAATACAAATGAGTTTTATATTCATACACATTAAATTGATTTAATATTCAACACACATCAATATGAATAACTCTTCAATTTCAAAATAAAATATTTCTACAATGCTATATAATTTTTTTTTCTGTTAATACAATGAAAATTCACATGGAATAAAAAATTACATTTTAACATAGAATATTGATATAAAAAATAATATATTAAAAAATTTAATTATGTTATCTATGGATGTATTAATTTTCATTCAGAGTTATAATAATATATTTAGTTGTTTTATCATTCACATAAATAAGATGACGCACATTCATATAAATAGCTACCTGAAACAATAAGTCCTAAGTTTTATTCATGGACTATGAACAATAAAATAAATTCCAAACATCAAAGACATGTTTATTTAAATCTTAATAATGATTAATATCGAAAAAATATTTATAGTAACATTCAATATGAAAATAAATATATCACATCTTTATATTTATTATTATGTTTCCCTTTATTATCTAGGAAATAATTAAATTTTCATGTTTGTAAGAAAAGTTTTTAGACAATTTTTTTCCTTCTAAACCTCTTTGAATCTACACAACCTCCTCATATCAATGGGATTTTTATTTCTATGAAAGAAAAATTAATGGACACTAGAAAATAGAAATTGTATCAACCCTAACTATTATAAATACTATTAAATTATTTGTATAATTATATATTTGCATGATATAAAATAACAATTATTATATTTTCCATTGTGAATATAGTCATTGACTAATGATTGAAATATTATTATAAATATAGGGTTATAAAAATCAAATTGACTTAGATAAAGGATGTGATAGACTCAAACAGTAGGATCATCATCTATGAAACCCATTTATCAATGCTTCTGATGGAGATATAATATTTCAGGGTTTCACATTACAAATCCCTCAATGATATACTACAACTTAAGAATGTGTGAAATCATTTAATGTTTAATTTCAAGATCATTGAGATCACAACCAAAACCATGTCTGTCGAACGACACCATAAAACACACTCCATCATGGATCTCACTCCCAGGTTAATGCTCATGTATGAAAAATACTTATTTCACAACCATATAAATATTTATATATATATTATTTTTAAATATATTTTCATTGTATTGTTTTTACTTAATGTGATATTTTTATTTTGATATGAGAGGAAATAGTTTTTTTGTTTATAATAAAATTCAATTATTAAATTAATTTATTAATGTAATATTGATGTAAATTAAATTTTAATAAAAGAATATTACTAAAAAATGTTATCAAATATAAATGATCATATAATTTAATCCGGTCAATTTTAAATATTTATTAGGTGTTGAAAACCGTTATTGTAAAAAACTATCTTTTTTAAAAAATTTGGTTATAATATTATATGTAAAAATTAACATATTTATAATAATATTTATTTAAATTTGTATTATTTTCAAAATTTTAATTTTCAAATTATGTAATGTTTAAATTTTCATATTTTTATGAGGCTATCTAATTTTTAGGTAAAAATTATATTCCATATATATAAATACATGGAGAATTTTTAAATCAAAATGTCTCAAAATGATGTAATTAATAATATAAAATGTGTCAAAGAACCAATATATATTTTTCATATAAAATACTAGTGTATTATATATATTTATTATTTTATTATCCCTTTATTATTCCTTCTATGATGATGATATATTTCATGGTTTTAAAATTAGTTCTCTAAGAGTGTTACTCAAAACCTGATAATCAAGGGAATAATTCTAATATGTTCATCCCTTGGCCTTATAAAATAGTGTAATCCACTCCCTTTTGGTAGTAACCATGGGAAAAACCATTGGATAGTTTTTTTTCTTCGATATTATGTTATGTTGAGTCCAAATAAAAAATAATAATGAAATACCCACATTATCCAAAATAATCCTACCCATTTCCCTATTTCACTTTACTCAAACTCCTTGAAGAATATCTATAGTATATCTTCACTATATAGAGTCCTCCCTATTCACATAAAGATATCATGTTTCCCTTCTTAATCCTTTTTAGTCACACACTAATATAATTGTTTCTGAACTATCCCCTTTTATCAATAACATCTTTTATGTTATGTCATTCAATTCCAATTTGATTATGTTGGGATACATTATTAAATATCATCATTACTATCCATTTTTGGTAAAAAAATATTTATCCCCTTACCCTATATTTTTCCATATTATAAAGCTTTATGTACACCTATTACCATGACAAAATTTGGTAATTGATTATTTTATCCTTCATTCAATTCAAGCTTCTTCTTTGGATTTCTTCTTCTTAATTCCTATTGATTTTTACATCACTAAATTATAAAAATACCCTTTTTCCAATTGATGTCATTTGAATAATATTTCATTTATTTTACCTCGTTTTATCCTTTTACTAATAATTTACTATTCCTAATTTCCATTTCAGAATACTCTCTTCTCATATCCCTTCAAGAACATCTTTTAGGTTATGTGTATTAATTTTCATTTACATATGTTGTGATAAGTTCTTCCAAATTACACCAACTATCCATTGACATTATAAATAATTACTTCCCTCTTTCCCTCTATTTAATCCCCCATTATCCATTATGTACACATGTTACCATGCCATAATAAAATTAAGATTCTTTTAATTCATCATAATTCTTCAGTATCATGTTTATTTTATTAAAATTATATAATATAGGGACATCTTTTACATATGTATATTAAAACTAATTTTACATATATGTGATTATATAACTCTTTCTCTCCCATAAATTTTTTTTATGAATATATAGATGAAATTGATATGATACCGAGATATCATTGTGATTTTCCATGACAATCAAATTTTGTAGTGCACACCATACACCTTCCTATCATGGGGGTTTGCCTTTTTAAAAATATTATATCTATTGGGGACATAAATTTTTTTATTCCACAATCTTTTAATGTGGAATAATTTATTATGATTAATTTTTCAATTTTCTATTGTCTATATTACACACAAAAGAATGAAAATGAAATTAATATGAATGGTGCTCCCAGAAAAGACTTCAATGCAATAGAAATTGTTTAGTATTATAATGAATCATGTTGGGGAAGGGGTGTACCAAATTCCAATATGGGACTTTATCAACAATGAGATCATATAGGATTAATCTTTGAATTATTTCTATGATGTTGTTTTTTATGTTGTTATAGAAATTCCAATGTCTCCATTATGATACCATTATATGATACATATAATTTTCAATGTTTTTATTTCCTACTATTTTTTGACACATTTATATGAATATTTTCAAACATGTGTCATCGTATTCATGTTTTTTACTTCTTTTTTTTCATACCATGTCTATGTATGTCACCTGGTTATTATGTTTTCCCTAGGATATCCCTTGTAATTTTACATTTGAAATAACATAATGATCATGTAAAGGATGGTTTCAATATTGTGGTTTTATCACAAGTCATAATATGTTATGTATTTTACCTAATTCCCAAATACACCATAATACATTATCAACAAGATAATATTAATTATAACATATGTAATAATTCATCTATTAATTTATTAAAGATAATTTGTATTATATCTTGAATATAATGATGAATTAGCTATCTTTTGGATTAGAATATTAAACCAATATAGGATGACATAGAGATAATACAAATTGGCCGAAAACATCGATAATATTTGGAATGTATAGATTAATTAAATTATCAAAAAATGCATCACTGACTAGATAGTACAAGTGGATTTTTTATGACCCAGAAGTAACTAGGTGGAAAAAATCAAGTAACATATTTTGGACATAACATTGTGTAATCATGTAAATGAAAATAATCCATACTGTACTCATTTTTTTTACACATTCAGTGGATATTCTTTTGTAAATTCATAATCTCATTATGAACCACTATTATGGGACCATGAAAAATATATAAAACTATATGTTCGGAAATAAATCATTGATAACATATATTGATTCCATGAAAATAAAATGTTAAGGAATTAAATATAATATATTGGTGATCACATAAATTCATTTCATTACCCTTTTTGTTTTTAGGGTTCTAAAATACTAATCCGTAATATTTCATTTATTCTACCCAATGGCTTGTAATATGAGGAATCAAGTTAACAAATGATGCATCATGCAGTGTGATTACTGCACTAATGAGATACCTAATCAAATGGAAGAATGAATCGAAAGCATTATCATGATACTATATCAGTCAACTAATTTTCTAAGTTGAATCCTGGATTAGGAGCAATGACTAAACCCCCTCCCTAAGAATGAAAAAACATCAATAGGGACATTAATTCGAAAATTTACTTTTTCTTTAAATGCAACATCTGATCCATTAATCTTGAAAACGTGGGTCAACTCCATTGAAATGATATTCTCGATCCATAAATGTTCTATACATGATTAGGTTTTATAGGGTGTTAATCATGTAGATGGTAAAGCAGATCATTATTGGGCATTGATAGAAAATTCAAAACATGAAGAAGAGATCACAGAGATAGAGTAGAGGGAAATATAAAAAATGTTTTTTGATCATTATATTTATATCACCCTCTGAAATAAAATAGAAATGGATTTCCTCTAACTCATGAAAAAATATAATTTATATATTCGGACATATGAAGGAATCTATCAAATAAATTCATAGTACACCTCTAGATTTTTTGTTACACTAGAATGTAAGGTTGAATTCTTCTTTGGTGGGATAAATTGAAATAAACAAAAACACATGTAAATCCACAACATAGATAGCCATGATGAAGTTGTCTATTTTTCAATCAAGGTAGATATAGAGATCTGATAATCTCAAGGATATGATGGGGATAAGAAGTATAAAGTAGAGTTCAATTATATTTGTGCAATAGATAGATTTAATGGTGCTATGAAATATTAGGATCATACTTTTCAATGGAGGGGAAGAAGAATACCAAAGATATATAAATGGGAACAATAAAATGATTTTGGTGTGGGATGAAGCGGCCCCTAACTTACACTTTCCAACATAAGAAACTCACAAATGAAATAGAGGACATGATTTATCTAGTCAACCTTCATCACATTGTCCATAGATTCAACTACAAGGAACCATGTGACATTGAAAACTAATTCCCTAATGGAATGGTTTGATGACATAACCAACAAAATACTATGAAAAAAGGGAGAAATTTGTCCATCACTACCACAAATTTTAATCCCAAAAACATTGCTTTCAGTGAAACATAGTTTTTTTCCTATATCGGTGATACACAAACGCTCTGATTTCCTTCGATCGACATCGCTTGTTCTCTGTGTGTTAGCACAAAAAAGTGAGTGTCTTGTGTCGATCATTCTTGATCACATGTTCTTCATCATTAAAGATCGTCTCTCATTCATGAAAGGGGAGAGAAGAGGATTTGAGAGAGAAATTGTTTGGCTCAACAATTATCAATTCTCCAAGTGTGTGGTGTAGTGTATGTCCCAATAGTAGTACATTCTTATTTATTTTCATGGAATTTCAGTGAAAATATGTAATTGCATAGCCAAAATGAAATACATTCATGAACATAGAGAAAAGAAGTTAATTTAATAATAATACTATTTCATTATTTATAGTGCTCTAACTTGCGCAAAATGAAATTATAAATAAAGTTCCCCATCAAAAAATAATAGTAGCATTATTTTATTTTGTGCCTACTAGTTAAATAATTATTTATCACCTTGCGAATAATTATTTTACTACCAGACCAATCATGTTCTTCTCGAACACCACTTCCATTTATTGATCACCCAAATAAATAAATAATTTATTTATTATACTAAATAATTATTTTAATTAAAAAATACTAATATTTTTTATTAAATGTTAAATGAAATAAATAATTTTTTTTAATATATGCCTTCATTTTAACATGAATAAAATTATTTCATGGTCCTGAGAATAATATTCATTTCATAAAATACATTCAAATAAAATTTAATTGAAACCACCAGAAAATATATTGTGTGACCCTCTTGGAGTATTTCTCATTGGAATTAGGCAAACATACCTATAGTCCAAGAGTAATATCTAGAAACGGGTCAACGACCCCAAGAGAATTAATGTATGGTCACAACAATGACATCCAGATACAAATGGTCCCTACGTAATAAAATGACTTTGTCTTGATATCTCACCAAGAAGGTTTCATTATCGTGTCAACAACTTTTAATCTTGATACGTCGTTCTTTGAATACATGAAATAAACTCGTCATTACACCGTAGCCATGGAATTTTGTGTGACTGTTCTATTTAAATAGATGTTAATAGATATCATCTTCCATAAATGGAAGGTACAAATCCTTCCGAAACATATTCATTAATAACATTCCATTTGTGACCCACCCAATGTCACTTACTTCTCGCTAAAATTTTTAGGGTTGTTTTCACTAGTAAATCAATGTGCTTAAGTCATGCCACTTATTAATGATAATCTTAAAGTCTAAGGATCATTACACATGCTCGTATATAAAAAATTTTCGATGACACCTAAACATACAGAATTCCTACTAGCGTGTCTATTTTCATAATCTCATATCTTGGAGATTTCCAAGTGATAACTTAATGAGAATAAGTCTAATCATCTTACGAGAACTCACACATGACGATTGTCAAGCTCTGTGCCTCATCATTACATGTCATCAAACTGTTGAACTATATCTAATAATATTGTTATTATATTTCCTGGTTCTCATCATATTGGGAAACATCCATGACCATATCAATGCAACAAATACATAATACATTATTGCAACATAGTCATGAAGAACAATGAACAATATGTAATAATCAATTAAATATCAATTTAATCAAAGTTAAACTAGTTGGTTCTAGAACACCAACTCTTAGAAACTCTAACTCTGACTAGAGCCAACGACCTTTGACTTTCATTCACTAGAACTCACATGATGATCATTTTTTTTGATGAGTCAAGGATGTAGTCAAGTGTTCCACAACATTTTATTCCGTGGAAATACTTCTCACAGTAACATCACCTATCTGTGAAAAACACCTCCAAGGATGATAATTGTGATATATGTTCGTCGACCTCTGATTAGACCTTGGTTCTTTTTTGAGATCCACCATTTCAGTATTATCATAGAAAAATTTAATGGGATCATTATTTCTAGGTATCACATTAAACGTCTAGTCAAAGCATTGAATCCAAACTACATCCTTAGCTACCTCAGAAGCTGTGATATACTCAAATTCAGCTGTAGAATCTACAACCGCACTCTTATTTGAGGTCTTCAGCTCACTGCTTCTCCATTCAAAGTGAATATGTATTCTGTTTTCGACATCATGACTTCCTGATCATTATGGATACTAGAATCGTCGTATCATCTGTTTACTAGTTCCACATCTCTTCTATAAGGTAGAGACATATCCATAGTTCACCTTAGATAATTTAGGATAGTCATGACTACAATCCAATGGTAGTAACCTGGGTCAGCTTTATAACTGCCTACCAAAATCAATGCGTAGGCGACATCTAGCATAGTACATTTCTTGGAAACATCACTGAACCAATTATTGATATGTATGGAGACCATTCCATTATCATTCTTTCCTCATGTGTCTGAGGAAATATTTTCTTATAAAGATGAATGCCCTTAGACAATGGAAACAATATACTCTTGGATTGTTCCATACTGAATCTCTTCAGTATCTTATCAATGTATATACTTTGATATAGGCCCATTAATCTCTTTGATCAATCACGATGTATCTTGAACATAAGATTATATGATGCCTCCCCAATTTGTTCATGGAGAAGCATTGTTTCAGTCATTAATTAACAGACTATAAGCGTGGTATGTCCTTACCAATGAGTAGTATGTCATCAATATATACTATTAGTAAAATTATGGAAATCCCACTAAACATTTTGTTGACACAAGGATCATATTAATTTTTGATAAAACAAAATTCTTTTATGGACGAATCAAAACGAGTGTTCCATGTCCTATGTGGTTTCTTTAATCCATAAATGGATTTTTGGAATATGAATACCTTATTGGCATATTATGCAGTCACAAACCCTTCAGGTTGTATCATGTAGACATATTCCAGATGGATCTCGTTATGCAATTTTGTTTTGACATCCATTTTAAAAATATCATAGCATGGTAAGCTGTAAAAAAAATTAGATTTCTGATGGATTTTAGCATTGAAACTCATGATAAGGATTCATCCTAGTTAATTCCATAACATTTTTTATAACTATTTGAGACTAGACATTCCTTATAGGTATGTACATGTCCTTCCATGTCCAGTGTCATCATGAATACACATTTTCAACCAACATTCGTTACACAAACTTGAGGATCTACCAAAATCCAGAATTGGTTTTGGTACGCGGTATCCATTTCTGAATTCAAGGCATCCTTCCACATGGAATCATTTGTGCCAATTACTGCTTCCTTGTACGTTAGAGAATCATTATTATCAACTAATAAGAGTCTTGAAACTCGATATCTAGAAAAACATAAAATTATGGTTCTCTATCATATCTTGTACTCCTACGTAGTACCTCCTTCTCTATAATAGATTCATCATCCACATGGGATTTTTGGAATATGTTCTTATACCCACCCTTGTGTACAATAAGCCTCTACTTCATCAAATTCTATCTCACACGCACTATCTGTTTTGGATATGTGCTCCCTAACAATGAATATGGCATGTGTTGAAACTATAACCTTTTTTCAAAGGGGGGTTTTTAGGTATTATCTCCTTGTTTACATGGGGTATCCTATAAAGGTTCACATTGATCCTTTATGTGTGAGTTTATTTACATAAGAGGAATTAACAAATGTTTATCTACCCCATACATGTATATTCCATAACATGGCTTTTCATCCACTCTAGAACCCATATGAAATATCATTTATATATTTAGTTGGTACGTAGTTTGGTATGTGTTACATTGTTTGTAATGCCTAGCCCCTAAAAGATAATGGAAGAGTTGCATGACTCATCATTGATCTCACCATGTCTAATATGGTCTGGTTCCTCCATTAACATTCAAAATTACATAGAGGAGTGTAAGGAGGATTGAGTTGGGATAGCATGAAAAACTCTCATAAGTAATCTGTGAAGTCATGATTAAGATATTCTCCACCTTGGTATGAGCGTAGTTTCTTAGTCTTCTTATCAAGCTGGTTCCCAAAATCATTCTTATATTCCTTGAACTTATCATATTAATCCTACTTAAACATCATTAAGTAAAATTATCCATATCTTGTAAAATAAAAAGTAGTGGTTATGATATAGGATTACCCACCCATTTGATCAACTAGAAATGGTCCACCCAAATTGGTCTAAACAAACTCAAGAAGCTCTTTATCCCTTTCACCTTTCCCACCAAATAAAGATTTCGTCATTTTACCTTGTAAACATGAATGAAATTCACCATGTTGTTTCAGTTGAAAAGAATAAAAATATCCATCATGATGTTACTTTTCCAATGGTTTGTCATATACATAAATTAACTACTAATTCCAATATTGGCTGTGGTATGAGTCAAGTGATGTTTATTTCTGATCGATTGCCATTAATTGGTTTGTGTAATCCCAAACTTAAAGACTCTTGTAGAAATGTTCTATATCAAAACTAAATATATATTTATAAATGATGGAGAATTAATTTCCAAAAATGAAATAAATCTTCATATATCTAGTCTAGATACATAAATTATGTTTTTTGTTATAGAACACAAATAAAAAAACCCATTAAAACCATTATTATCCCAACTGAAAATGTTTGGGGTAGTCACTCTGACAACTACAACTGTATGTATGGCTCCATTTGATGCATGTAGATCTACCTACCCTAGATAAATCTTCATTAATCTACTTGGTTCATGTATATGGATACATATTTTTGCACCACAAATTCTATTTAATAACCAATTTATAGAAACAAATAGATTACATTATATAAAAATTGCACCTGAAGCTTCCCCTTACTTCTTAGGTTGGGTGCAGTTCTTCTTACTGTGGCACTACTTTCCACATACAAAACAAAAAGCCTAATGTTCCCTTTCCACCCCTTTGATATTCCTTTTTTTGGAAGGTCGTGATGATTATTTGCTCTTAAATCTCTTCAACTTCCCTTTCATCTTATTCAACATAATGACCAAAGGATTTTCACACTACATATCTTTATCCACTTGCAAATGAGGATAATTAAATCAGATAGAGACTTATAAATGTTGTTCATATTGATGTTTAAAATAATTGTAATGAATATTTGAGGGAATTATGTGATAATGAGATCAGTTCCTAGTTCCTCGTGGAGTTTAATCAATAGAACCTTACGGTACTCAATTTCTCCACTGAAAATGACAACATGAGGTCCATCAGGGGAACCTTCATCGTGCTTACTCTGATAGAGTGCCTTATAAATGTCAGACCTTTACTGTCTGACTCCTTCCTGGTAAAGACAACTATGCTACTCGAGCATGATATTAGAATGATTGTTTTCATGAGAGTTCATTATCTCACTAAACATTGATTATAAAGTCAAACAATTAACGTCAAACATGTCTTTCATTTGTTTCCCATAGACCAAGAAATCCTCATCACTCGTGTTGATGGAACGTAGATCAGGTAATGCTGAATCCAACATGTAAGACATCCATTCATGGAATAACATAACCCAGAGGCATCTCAACCATTCTTGGAAGTTACTTTTTGTGAGGATTTTGTCTTTATCCAAAATTGATTGTAGGGATAGTGTGGTTGATGTGTTTGTAATTTTTATTCTATAATTAAAAGAGAATATCATTAGTACTTTCTTGATAACATTTTATTAGAAATAGTGAATAAAATTATGTCTTAAACTATTTTATCTAGTCCCAAAGGCCCTCACCAATAAACTCAAAATATCCAGTTTCTATGACATTCTTGTGGAAATGATCCACATTCCACTTTTCATAACCCCATAAAGGGATGATCAATCAATTAGAAGGTATTTAGTTTGGAAGATCATTGACAACTTGGGGATTGCATCTTTTGGATATGTTCAGTGTACTCACCAATATGGAAATCAGGACTTTGGATCTCATCAACTCTTGCCTCCAATATTTCACAAAGTCCTCAAAGGGATATCCCACGTGATGTAGTATGGTTAAGTCAGCATGAAACCATTCATAAAGGAATCATCTATAAATTTATGTGTCTGAACTAGGGTTGGACAAACACATAGTTTTATTTGAGTTTTTACCTAAATATAGTAACAAAAGGCTTATACCAACTTACTGTTTATTTTGAGTGGTTTTATCTCTTTGCATGAATTTATTATTATCATTATCACATGTTTGTTAAAATTAATTGAAACATACTTAAGTAATCAACCATGGAATAATAATATTTATGCGTAAGTCATGTTTATTTATGTTTCAACTTACATGTTTTTTGAATTCATTAATTATGTGACATTGAAAACACATCCAGAATGATAAACCATTCAAATGACAGAATAATGACAAACTAACCCTGGCCTATTGGCAAAATAACAAGAACCTTTTGGGTTCATTTTTATAGCTTCAACTTTTCCACCTCTATATCTCCTGGGACTGGTTTCATATTATCTCCATATTAAACCTCCTCTACTAACATGAGAAGGCTTGCATTCCAAAAAATTTAATATAAATAAATAAATTAAGTTAGACCATCCACATAAAAAGTTATTGTTCTAGCTCATGATCATCCATACTTTCAACAATGTTTACTAATAAATAAAACTATCATTCATTTCTTTAATCGTTCTCATTTAAGATTAATAATTCTCAAATCAATTAATTATCATCATTAATTAATAATTTCTTTTATCTTAAATACTTTTTGGATCTTCCTTGAGATCCTCATCGATCATAATTTTAATCAAATAAATTCATTTAAAATCTTCTTGGTACATAACTTGTACCCGGGAGGCAACCTGCTAAATTATTATTTACAACTACACAATGAGTGCAAATGGAAATTACACATATATTAAAATAAACACATATATAAAAAACATTTATCTTAAATATTTCTTTAGCTTTACTCCCACACGGTTGTATATTTCTCAATGGTTTGTATAATATAATAATAAACTTTAATAAATCTGAGTAATTTCGATGAGTACATGATGAGTAGTTCAAACTACACATCGTGTACTATTTTTCACAGTCTATTTGATGTAAACGCCTAGGGAATGGATGAGTGAGAGTACTTTAGAAATTATCAGAGTACATGGCATGTCTAGTGGGCCACAAGCCATGTAATTCCTCATTACATGGTATCCAGTTGGGCAATCCAGGTATATGGTACAAGGTCCAACCCTATCCCGACGGGACTACACACCAAGTCCATTGGGCCAAATGGCGTGTAATTCGGAAACAACATGCCACCTATTCCTTGTCAACACACGGAGTCATTTATGACTAAAAAAGACTACCACACATAACATGGTTTGGTAGATAAGCTCGTTGCATTTAATCTTGACTACACAGAGTGTACTACCATATACACACTATGTGTTCTGGTGTTTTATGGATAGGAAGATTTGGCACAACTGTATGAGTCCTCAATTTTGTTTTAATCACATTTAAAAGAAATGATCATTTCAGTAAGGTGAATGTGAAACGAAAGAGGTGGAATAAATATTGAATATTATATTTTCATAACGATAAAATTGAATTGAAGAAACTAAATTATTAAATGTGTAATATATAAAAAAATATTTAAATAATTATAAAATATTACGTTACCACTCTGATACCACTTGTAGGTTCTGGGCGTAGCAGATGCATTGTTTGGATGGAACACAATTTTGATTATTACCGTGATCAATGATTATAATTCGATAAATACAAAAATGAACTCCAGTCTTCATTGAATATACTCAAATATTTACATAAAGATTAAATAGAACTTAAACCTTTATAAATTATCTTTCAAATTATTTTTATAATTAATTTTATTTATTTCCTAATGAAAATAATAACTGTTCCTTTGGTATTTTTCTTTGATGATGATGTTGATCATCCAGATTGACCCTTCCAGTATATCTTGTTGTTCATGTAAGGAACCAAACTACAATCACTTCAGTAGTGATCCACACATGCTCCATTGGGCTATGATCGACACAACTCATTCTTTGGGTGCTAGCACGTCGAAGCATGTCTCTTTTGTCTTTTGTTCTTGATCTCCTGTTCTTCGGCCTTGAATAAATTCTCTCATTATTGATAAGGGAGAGAGAAGGATTCAAGAGAGAAATTGTTTGGCTCAATAATTCTAAATTCAACTTTTTTGTGGGTTGGTGTATGGAAGAATAGCGGTACTTTCCAATTTATATACAAGGAATTCCAGTTATAATATTTAATTTCAAAGAAAATATTAAGTATATTCATTAACATAGATAAATCACATGCATTTAATAATAACACCTCATCATTATTTATAGTGTGCCAACTTGTGCAACATGGAATTATAAATAAAATTGTGCATCACAAAATAATAGAAGTGTTATTTTCATTTGTGCCAACAAGTAAAATAATTATTTAATGTCTTGCAAATAATTATTTTACTACCTGAGCGACCATGGTCTACTTGATCTCCAATTATATTTTTTGAAAACCAAAATAAATAAACAAAAAATATATTCTCTTAAATAAATTTTTTAATTATGAAATAGTAAATAATTATTTATTAAGTGTTCAATAAAATAAATAAATATATTATATTTAATTTATGCGTTCATTTTAACATGAATAATATTATTCCATAGTCTGTAGAATTATATGTGTTGCATTAATTACATTCATATATAATTTAACTGAGAAAACTAAAAAAATAGTGTGTGACCCTCAAGGATTTTTTCTCATTAGCATTAGGCAGGCTTCCCTAAAGTCCAAGTGTAATATCTAGAAAGAGGTCAAGGAACCAAATAAAAAAACATATAGTCACAAAAATTTCATCCACAAACAATCCATCATTGTGTAATATAATCCATTTCTCAGAATATATCATCATGTAGGATTAATTATTATGTCATCATGTTTTTTGCTTGATTCATCGTTCTTTTAAAACCTGAAATAAACGTATCGTTAGACCATGGCCATGTAATTTCATGCGATTGTTCTATTTCAGTCAATGGGCCGAGATATCGTCATCCATAAATTGAAGGGAGAAATCCTTCCTTGACTTATCCATAAATAACATGCCACATGTGATGCACCCAACATACCCTACTTCCCACGAACTGTTTGTGTGACAGGTGTCGTAAGTAAATCAAAGTGTGTATGTCTTGAAACATATTAATAATAATCATAATTTCTAAGGATCATTACACATTCTCACAGATAGAAATATCTAATCACAACAAAACATTCAGAATTCTTAATATCAGGTCTGTTCTCATAATCTATTTTCATGGAGATTTCCAAATGGAAACTTCATGAGAGGAAGTCTCATATGCTTACGAGTACTCGTACATGATGGTTTGCATTCTATGTGTCCCATAAAAGCATGTCATCCAACTGAATAACACCAATTATTAATATTGTTAAAGAATTTTAAAGTTACCATCATATCGGGTAACTACCATGACCTAGTCAATTCACGAAATAATATAGGACATTATTACATCATAATCTTGCATCACAATGAAAAATATGTAATAATACATTAAATATACATGTAATCAAAGTAAAACTAGTTGGTTATAGGACCCGAAATCATACAGTAATATCAAATTTAATTATTGATTGTAGTTCTATACGATCCATTAAATCCCAAAAGTTTAGATGAACTATCCAGACACTAACACAAATAATGGTTGTAGTGATGTTAGTGAAAATGGAGAATGGGAAAATTATTACATCAATATATATATAACTCCTCTATTAATAAATATGCGTTGAACTTCCCAAAATGAATTTTCATACTCTCTTTGGTTGAATTTGAATAAAATCAATGAATGGAATGAATTTTAGTATATATAATAATTATAAATTTCCCTATGAAGGAAATAAATTTTGGTATTATGTATCATCCCCTGATTCGTTCATGTTCAATGAAGTGGATGAATCATCATTAGAAAAATCATCTTAATCAAGGATATTATCATCTATTAAAAAAATAATATCTATATCAAATCAATGTGTCTACGGAATAATTAATCATTTAATATATCCCTATTGTGATGGAATTTGTGATGTGTTTCACATGTAATTCAATGGACTTCCTCCTAGAGTAGTGTTTGAAGGTTCAATGTATAATATAACTAGTGATTTACCATTATCAAAGAATCCATGTTTAGTGAATGTTTTAGAAGTTGAGGATATGAAAAAACAATTATATGAAATTTGGGATAATGGTTTCATACACCCATGTGCATCACCATGGGGTAAACTGGTCCTCTTAATACAGAAAAAGGACTGGTCAACGAACTTTTTTGATGATTACTATGAGAAAAATTAATATAACGATAAAGTAAATGTATCATACACCATATATGGATGAATTTTTCGATTAGCTATGTGGTGAACAATATTTATCCTACATCAATCATCGGTAAGGATATAATCATGTAATGATAGAGAATGAATATATCCATAATAATTAATTTCGTATAAGGTACGAGCACTATGAGTTCATAATGTTTCCTTTTGGGCTAACTAATGCTCCAGAAATCATCATGTTCATGATGTATAGAGTCTTTATAAATTATCTTGAAAAACATTTGGATGTATTTATAGATTATATTCTAATATACTATAAATGAATGTTTATGCATTTGGTTCATTTACCACTATTCTAATGATATTATTAAATGAGAAGATTTATGGAATTATTATAAAAAACTTGTTAAGGATGAAGTAAGTATATTTCAGGGTGTATATCAACAAATGAAATGGGATATTTGTAGTCCCCTCAAATATTGACATAATTTAATGATGTAAAAGTCCATCATATATATCATATATCCATAATATCCTTCATTTAGCCTGATATTATCCACAATTTGTGAGAACATTCTTGAAATTAACAAACCATCATACCCAAATAACATTAATGTTTGTACAGTTTTCCTCAAAATATGAATGTGAATATAGTTTTAAGTATTTGAAAATAAGGGTTATTTCTATACCTATTCTCACACTAACACCATGTTTACTACATTTTGAAGTATTCATTGATTCTTTTAATAATGTTATAGGATATTTTTTGATGAAAAAACAAAAAGTCATTGATATGCTACAATGTAGATAAATTTTCATGTTAAAAATTATTCTAGAGATTATATGGAGTTGGAAACGATCACCATTAATTAAAAATTTTATCTTAATTATCACTTTTTGGATATGTGTGATATTTATACTGATCACAAGAGACACAAATATATATTCTCAAAAATAATCTCAATATACTACAATGTATATGGTTTTAACTCATAAAGGATAATGAATTGTCAATCTGCCACTATCTTAATAAAGAGAAAAATGATTCATATTCTCTATATAGAAATGATCATGAAATTTTTTCAAGGATGAGATGTTAGAACTATTGGTGGGACAATATTAAGATAGATATCAATAAATATACATCATTTTTCATAATATGTAATCATGTGATGAGTGAAATGAAGATGTGTAAATATATATTCAAACCATTAAACATTCTAAATTTTGGAATGGGAAAACATAACTGTATACATTTTCACCATACATAAAAAATACAACCATTGTACATAATGCTATATGGGTTTTTTGTATCAAACTAGAAAGGTATCAAATATTATCTCCATTAAAAGGACATATAACTTGTCAAATGACACATATCAACATTACATAAGCGGTATGGAATTATGTTGTTACAATAAAATTTTATCTAATAAAAATACATGATTCACCTCCATGTTCTGGAAGAGGTTCCAACATTATATGAATAAATATATGAGCTTCAAAATGTTCTATAATACTAAAACTAATTACCAATATGAGCATAATTCTCATTCACTAGATGGAATATTCGGAGCATGTTCCATGGCCTTCAATGTAGATGGGATGAACATCACATATTGGTCGAATTCTCATTCAACAAAAGATTCCAAATGAGCATCATAATAGCCCATATTAATCACATTTCGTGAATATATCATGAATCCCTACATGCTAGGATGATGTTTGTGAAGAAAAACTAATAGGTCCTAAATTTTTAGTGGATACGGTGGAAAAGGATACAACCATTAGATAATACAGCATGGATGCTTAGAGTAATGAAAATTCAGCAATGATGAAAATCGTCGATGATACCTAGAGTTGATGTTGGAGACATGGTATTCCTATGACTACCTCAATGTAATAAATTAAAGTTATTTTGGAATTAGAGAATGCATAGTTCATGCTACATCATCCTTTTTGAAATACTTGATCGCAATAGAGTGGTGGCCTATAGACTAGAACACACTCCAAACCGATCTCATGTTCATGATGTATTACATATACCCTACTTGAGAATGTACATACCAGACCCTTCTCATGTACTAAAATAAGTGGTGGTACCATTTGAAAATTACCATTCATATGAGATGTATTTGGTGAAGATCATAGATCATAACGAAAATAATCCACAAAATAAAAAATCTCAAATTAAAAATGGGTTTGTGAAAAACAACAAGTTTGGAGAAGCATCATGTGAACAAGAGGAGGTGATGAAGTAGAGATACCCCAACCTATTATAGTGGGGGATATTACAATTTTGGGGGTGACATTTTTTAATGAGAGAGATTATAATGACCTGATCATTTTTGAATAAAATTCCCTTTTTTTAATTAATTGTATTTTTATATGATAGCGTTTTTGAAATAACATGGACTATTTTTGTTTTATCATACATGATTTAAAATTATATAATGAATCTTTACCATTGATAATATATTTGATGAATAGTTATAACATGATTAGTATAAATAAAGGGGATTGAAAAATCCAATTAACATAGACAACATAAATGATAGACTCAAACAATAGGATCATACCATATAAATCCCATTTATCATAGTTTTCAAGTGAGGTTGTATTTCCTTCCTTTTCCCAGGAACAAGCCTAAAATTATATCTTGCAATATAATCATGTGTGAAATAATCTTCAGTAGAAGTTCAAGCTAATCAAGATCATGGCCCAATCCATGTTCACCGTATAACTATAGAAATGTCCCACAATCTAGACGCTCACTCTTATTAAGTATGATTATATATTAAAAGGATATGTATCAATATTCAACAAATACAAATATGTAATTTTTTTGTAAAATATTTTCAGAATATTATTATTTTTTTGTAATTTTTTTTATAAAACATTACATGGTATTTTTGGATGATATTCAAATTCAATTATTGTAATTATTAATTCATGGATTTTAAAAAAAAATTATATCTCCAAAAAATAATATTAGATAATAATTTTTATAAAATATGAATGATCATATAATTTCCATGAAGTAAATTGATTTTTTATAAATGTTTGAAATGTTTTATTGTTAAAAAAACAATAAATTCCAATAAAATTTGATTATTATTTTAAAATTTAAAATTCTCATATTTAAAAAATTATATTGATTAAATGAATATTGATTTATGAATTAGAACATTGAAATTATCAATAGGAAAGTTTTTTATAATTGTCTAAGACAATTAAATTTTTTGGCTAAAAATTAAATAGCATATAAATATACTTTATTGATTATGACATAACAATTACCCAAATGTGATGTAATAAATACTATAAAATGTAACGAAAAAATGTATATTCTTTCCCTTTAAAATAATTTTGTTTTTCGATTATAAGTATAATTTTATAAGACCATTGTTGTTCCTTCTATGATTATGATATATTTTAAGGTTTTAAAATTATTTATTTTAAGAGTGTGACTCACCTCCAAGTATCATGTGAATTATATTAATAATTTCGTCCCATGACATTATAAAATAATGGAAACCATTCCTGTTCGATATAAATCATTAGAAAAAAATGGTTTGGTTTGTGGCTTTTGATATTTTGTTATCTCGAGTCCAAAATAAAAATAATTCAAAAATCCCTATCATTTTCAAAATAAACAAACCCATGATTACTTTTCAATACACTAAAACTCTTTAGAGCATGTGCATATTCTTCTCCCCACTCCCAATAGCAATCCCAAGGATCCATAATCATATAATATACCCTTACAATGCTGTTGGAGTAACACATTCTTGTAATGGATCATCAACTCTACTCTTTTATGAAGCTCTACTTTTATAAAATTAATTTCTATTTAAATTTTATTATATTAGGAAAAATTCCTAACAATCCCTATTAAATTCCATTTTAGGTTTAAATTATGATATCTCTTATCAATCACATTTACCCCTATTATGTACCATTATGTACACCTCTTACTAATGGAAACATTGTTATTGATTTATTTCATCTCCTCTATTCAATTGAATGATATTCTTGAGATTATTTATTCTATATTTACTTTTCTAACAAATTTTATAACATATACAACTCTACATGGAGTAAAATTCAATTATTTTTAATGATATTTCATTTATTCACCTTCATTTTGACGTTTTAATATGTCATTACTACGAAAAAATATTGTGAGGGCATACTCTATTATCATTTCAATTCAAGTACTCAATTTATGTTTTGTATCATAAATTCCATTTTGATATGTTGTGATGTATTTTTCTACATTTATCTTAAAATATAGTTAAGGTATAAATAATTATATCCCTTTATATTACTCATTAATCCCCTAGATATCCATTTTTTACATTAGTTACCGATGAAAAAGAGAATTGAGATTATTTTACTTATTCATGATTATTCATTGCCTTAGGCCATATAGTCCCAATTTTTAATTTTGGGATATGATTTTCCATGTACATATTACTACACATTTCAATTCAATGTAGTGATTGAAACCACTCTTTACCATAAACCCATATGTTATGAATCATTAAGTGATGTCATCTTGCTACTGAAATATCTCTACGATTTTCCATTCCTAACTATTTGTGTAGTAAATATCATACCCATTCAAATAATTTTTTTTTTCGGAATTATGTATATTTTATTGATTTGGGACCTACATGTTTTTATTCTAAATTCCATTATAATGGAATAAATTATTATCAGGAATCAATATATTCTTTATAATCTATATTGCATAATTTATCATGAGAATGCACTAAATAAGAAGGGTTCACCATAATAGACATACAATACATTGTGTAATGAAGAGTATAATGATACATCATGTTTGGATAAGGATGTACATGATTCAATTATTGTACTTTTTTGACAATGAGGTATTTAAGGATTTATACTTAACCTGTGTTTGTGATGTAATGAATTATGTTGATTCCTCAATTCCCATGTTCTGTTATTTATTAATATACTATGTTATATTTCTTTGTAAATGTTTATGATTCATACAAATATAACTGTCCATTGATTTTTCTTTTATCTATCATGTATCGTATACTTCATGTTATGCCTTTTTTGTTCACATTTTGGTCATTATATATCACTCATATATTTTGTTTTGCCTAGGATATTCTTTTGTTGTTTTATGTTTGTTGGAATATTTTGACCATGTCAATGAGTTTTTCAATTATGTTTTTATTCCCATGTTTTATGTTGATAAGTAAAAAACATAGAAACTACACTATACATCATGACATTAAATGTGCCATTAAATCTAAATCTTTGTAATATAAAATTTATTAATGAGAAATATTTATTAGGGTATTCATAGAAATATACATTTCCAGAAACATTCCTATGAATTTCATTGAGATACAGTGCTTTCTGGAACTAGAAGACACTTACTATTTTAGTATCAATGATTTCTCAAGACTCACTTATCTTATGAAGAAGTTGACTAGAAAGAGTATTCCATTTAAAAGGAATTATGTTGGTTAAAAACACATTCCTGAGTTTATGAAACAACAAACATATTCACATATCATAATCATTCTAGAAGAATGGAATTCTTATGTAGTGTTTTATGATTAATATGGATCAGGATTGGGATGCATTCTTATTCAGGGATAAATTTTCATATCAAACTCACATGATATTTTCATATTCAATAAAATTATTATCATATTTACAAATGTGGTCGTCCATGCATTAATAATATGTCACCACAATCTCTCTAATGAATAGTTTTCAATCTTCTTTGATAATAAAAGTGTGGAAAAAATAGTCACAAAGAGAATTGATCCTCAGGGAATGATAATTGATGTGGTATCTCTATATGATTGATCTGGCTTGATTTTTATACTTGTTAAAGGGACTTCAATGTATGATGTTTTGAGAAAAAAATTTATAGACATGTTTTCAGTGATGATTGAGAATACATGGGTCCAAAAAGCATACACACCCAGTAAAGGGAATTCAATGTAAATTTTTTTGATAACATTAATTGGAATTTTAGCATTGAAATAAAGCCCATCTAATTTCATATGGGAATATTCCATACCTCTATATATTTTAGTAATAAATTGTGATCTTCCATCATTTCTATGATTCTCAACTTTCATATTTCATAACTATAAATTATTATTCCACATAATTATCAATTTTAGCCTTTAGTAAAGTAATTTGATAAATATTATATTATTTTATTAATCATTTAACAATTTATCATTTTCATAAAGTTTCATAATTAATGAATAACAAAATTTTATTTTTTTATTTTTTTATGTTTATCATTTTGAAACAAGCAATTGTTGTTAATTTCTATACGATTCAATATTCCATACCGAGCTCTCAGGCCATGAATATATACTTGGAACAAATCCTTGATCAAAATGATATAAACTGTAGTCTAATCATTTTGATTAACTGTTACATATTCCATTTTTTCAAAATGATACGCAAGTTATTTAATTCCACCCAACATTAAAAATCAGAATCCACTATTGATTATTTCAATTATTTACTAAACATTTTATTTGAAGATTTCAATAAAAACATCATTATAATGAGTCATATTTAAAGGCTAATTTTTTCATTACTGGTTTTACCATTTATAATCACTATTAACAATAATGTTGTTCTTTTTAGTAAATAATTTCTATAAAAATTGGGTGAATTCATTTTTACTTCTCCAATATCTATTTATTAAAATAAAATTATCATTATAGAAAGACTTAATTACTTAAAGTATATCATAATAATGATTGTTAAATGGATAATGAAATTATATTGACCATGTTGATACAAATAAAATTATTTGTTAAATATATTATCATTACTATTCAAAATGATATAATGAAATGAATGAGCATAAATTATATTATAGAAACTAAATTTAAATATAATTATTTGGTAGGGGTGAAATAATAGAACATGTTTTCCTACTATAACTATTAATTTTATAGTTCTTAGAATCTATATTAGCTTTTTAAATAAAAATTTTAATGCATTTTACATTGATCAATACAAACATGTATGTTTCATATTAATGGTGATAATAGTGGTTGAATAGATAATATATAATGATGGTTCATAGGTGCACCAAAAATATAAATCCGACACTATGGTGTAGTTTCTAATGTACTAAACAAATGAGATGATTTCCTATGGGTGAATTGGGGATTGAAGTCCAGATGTGGATGTAAGCATCCATGATAAGAAGTTGATTAGATAGTTTTAAATTGTATCATCATATTCAATTTACCAATCACTCTCTAACTCATCATTAACTTTTCTGAGCTTCCTGTTGGGGATGAGAAAACGTCATTTGGAAAATTTTTATGGGATGCCACCTCAGGAACTCTCTATAAAAAATATCGGTTATTATTTAAACCTATCATGAATAATTATCCACATTCCGCCAAAAACATATACATTATAAATGTATTGGACTATTGAAGATCATTTATTTGATCTATTTAACAATTCATAGATATAAAATATCCCATATAGTAATTTTACGAATACAATTTGAAATTTAAATAATATTATTTTAGGATGAAATAGATAATGATTAGTGGAAGATGTAATTTTATAGTTGAAAGTCTAAAGATATTATTTTGTATTCATTAATAATTACTGAAACATATTTAGAAATTTACTTCTATCATAAAAAATAGTTGTAAATAATTTTATAATATGTTATATGTATTATTAAATTTAAATTGAAATTAGATATAATTTTTTTTCTGATGTATAAATTTATTTTTTATGCAACATGTTTTATTAATTCATATGCATGAAAGGGGAACTAATTATAGAAGTGGTAAACTGGTGGTGGAATCTTACTTCAAGATTCTCAATTCCATGACAAGTGCATGTCCAATTGATAAAATAGATATCTACAACAATCATATAAGATGGGGATATTCTAGGTGAAAAATTGTATTGACAACATTCTATTAGATTTCTAATTACATCTCTATGTAATGTACATTGGTGAGATCAGGGTTTCATAGCATGGGGAATAATTCCATTGTCATAAAATTAATGGTTAATTTCTTCCTAAATTCTAGAAACAACCATTTGATCACTAATTATCTTCATAAATAATAATAAAACAATCACCAATATGTAGCCTCATGATATAATCAACCACTATTTATGATTTTAATACAATTTTTAGAATGCCACTCAATAGAGTAGTGGATCAACATCCTTGGAAGAACATGAAACCTTTTTGAGACCTGGTACTGTATTTTTGAATATGGAGAGTAGCGTTAATTTAATATCATATAATTAATTAATCCTCACCCTGGAAGACAATGAGCATTTCTTTATTTCTTCTATAATACTCAAGTATATTCTTTAAGTTAACTGATTAAATCACCTTGAATATATGTTCTTAACATATTATTGATAGAGAATTAGAATCATTAGCTCATATAAAAAACATTTAATACATTTAACATCATATAGATGACATGTAATGAATCATATATATAATTTCCTATAGTTTAGGATCAAGGATCATCCTATAATTCATGTTATGGAAATGTAAAAGATAACACTACTTAGTGTTCCTTTACTAAACCAATTGATAAATTTTCCAATATATATGCATTTAAATAGTCTATAATCCCATTTTATCCATCAATATGTATATTTATATCCCATAAGTATGTTTTTTAATTTATGGAATTGATTAAATAAATCAAAAAAAATTTACCGAGTATAAATTCCAGAAATATTTTTCAATCAAAAATATACAATCATCATATAACAAAAAATATACCATGATGCATCCACTAACCTTCACATAAACTGAAGAATTATATGTTTTTATAATATCACATATATTTATATAATCATCAAACCATTTATTCCCACTATGATAATGATACTTCAATCCATATATATATTGTTGCAATTTATGAACATTAATAGTCCCATTTGACACTTTCATAACATTTGGATATATTTAATACATATAATTGAATATTTTATTATATAAACTGATTTTAAAAATAATATTATCTTTCTTATAATCCTAATGATATTTCAAGTAACAACTAAATATACAATATTATTTTTACAGGAAACTATAAAACATTATAAAAAATATTATTTGATTAGATAAGAAATAACAATTAATGATTAAAATAAATATAAAATTATAATATAGTATTACTATATTTAAAAAATTTATATAATACTTAAAAAATTTAATTGTCATAAAAATATACTATTCGTCACAATATAAATGAATATTATACGGAAATAATTTCAATTTCAAAAAACACAAATAGTCAATATAGATAGAAAATTCTAATATAGGAATTCAATATATCACAAAAGATATTAAAAACAATGTGTAGAGAAAATTTAAAATAATATTTTATATAATATTTTAATAGAAAAAATATATAATAATGTTGATACCGAGTATTTTTACTAATGCATATTTTCTTGTTATAGTTTTGTTTATAAATTTTCATGTTACATGATATATTTTGTTAGATATTTAATCCATAGAATGTTTAAACTATTTTCATAGGAATTTTACATGAGATACCAAATGAAACGTCTTAAAAAATAAAGTCCCCACCAGGGCCAATTGTAATATGAGTGAACCACCCTAAGTCATCCACTAATATGGCTAGGGTATGAGACTAGAACTTGATGGAATATTATAAAATATGTTATATCATAGCCTATTATATTTAATACAACAAAAATATTCAATATATAAGATTACTATCTACATAAAGGGAATATACATTTACAATCAACTAAAGGTTACACAATTCATGAATGATACATTACGAAAAAATACAACCATATATTGATAAATACAATATAATTGAAATATGAACTGTCCTTCAATCTGATATATGAGAGATACCACAGAACTCGTACACATTTTGAGTGATCCTAGATATGACTCTATCCTCAACAAACACTACCACTATTACGGACCATCATACTCTATAATACATCGCCATGCATCAATAGGTTTGTGAAGTTGAGTAGTAACTTCATTACTTCTACATAGACTATACTCTATCATCCACATCATTAAAAAACAAAACATGGGTTGTCTCTAATCATGTGAAACTATGAATAATATGAATAATGAAATTTATACTATATATAACATCAATAGTCCATCTAAACGTTGCATCCAAAAGGTTACCATGGACTTCCTATGATATCACAGACCTCGAAGTAGTCAAATATGTCCACCACTCAAAATTTATTATCTATACTAAAAACGATATATGATGACCCACTCATTGATGTAAACATTCCATATAATGGAAATACACACCATCAAATTCGTAATGATTTATACAGTTATTCCAATCTATAATCTCGTAATAAAACCCATAACATTTTGACAAATAGATCCTTGTCAAGTGAGTACTAATTTTTTTTATTTGAACCATACATGTGTGTTATAAAGTAGACAATTAAAAACATATTTACGAGCTTCCTCAATTTATAGGCCAGCTATATGTCAAATTACCAGGAAATGATGCAAATTCAACCCCCCATAACATGAATCCAATGAACTCTATGTGGAATTAAGGTTGGAGACACACTAGTCATTTTAGAAAACCTACATCAGTGAATTGGTGATCTTATGTATAGTGTACCCTCACTTGGCTATAAGTAAATTCTATCATGTTAGTGTTGAACCATATTCCTTATGTGTGGTGGACCTGCACCTAATCTTCATCGTTGTATTACTATATCCTTGATGATCTAAACGACCCACTCCTCATGTATCATTGTAGGGGGTACTAAAATCCAATATGTAAACCAAGGTCCCCACGTCTTGTCATCCCATACAATTGGTGGAGTACTATCCTTTTGAATGACCTTAACATCAAGTCTAAAATCCAATTGTCATCCCTAAAGATCTAAATCATAAAACTACCCATCCTTCATTGATATCAAACATAGATGGATGAACAAAAAACATCCATTATGATGTATGTCAATAAATACATAGGATATATTATTAATATCTATGAAACATAAATTAGACACAAAAATTATAGAAATCACACAAGAGATATGTTTGGTGGGCATATATAGGACATTTGGTGATCCAAATTGAAAGATGAGATTCAGGGTGTTGGAATATGGCTCTCATTCACATTTAATGTGTCTAATTTGGGGTTAGTTTAGGTAGACATACCCTACTATATATGGTCAAGCCAATGTACATGGTCTATGCCTTGTGGTACTCAAAATGGATGACCATTACTACCTTACTCAGTGTGTTAATTTCATGCTCAAGGAACCCGCAACATCAAGTAAACATTAAGGGTTAAAATATTATATTGTTTTAATATATTATTTTTAATCTCTATGACACTCATAATTCCAGGTTATCTCAACCCATGTGTTTACACTGCACCTCATAGTTAGTATGTCTATCAAATTAACTTTCCATGTATGACTAGTTGGGTAAATTTATTATTATATATCAAGTGGATCTATAACATGAACACCTAAAAATGATATAATTCTCAATATAAAATGTTTTAGGTCACAACACAAAACACTCACTTTCAATCCCTAATTTTTTCTCATTGAACTATTAAGCCATGAACTCTACAAATTCATCAAGATTATTATTGTTTTTCATTTTTTGAAGATTTAAAAATTTCATTGATAAATTGATTATTAACTATGAGTTACATAAATTAATGTTTGTAGATTTAGCTATTAATGGGAGTGAAATTGGTTGAAATGAATTTGATGGAATAAAAACTGAAAGAATAAATTAAAATATTATAAATCAAGATCATAATAATTCTGAGAAAATATTTTATGACCAATATTTATTTAAATATTTTAACATGGATTTAGTGAATATTGTTATTAAATGTAACAGATAGTTGTTCAATAAGATGATTATATTGGTTGAAATTTCATTGGAGTAAGTCATATATTGGAATTTGATTTCTTAGGAATGTGCCAGGTTTTGAGTAGTGAATAATTAAGGTTATAACATGATTTTATGAGTTCAGGATGTGATGTTGTGTGGATGTGGGGGGTGTAATGGTGATCATCATGGGGTTATGGTGGTGGTGATTTGATTATGGGATTATTTACACATGTTGAGATCCAGTAATGCATGTTACTAGATGATATGATGGTGATTCCCATCACAAGTGGAGAGATGTGATTTTCTTCATTAATATATTGATGGTTTTTATTTTATGGTATAAATTGAGATGTTTTATGATTATTATGATGTTTAATTAATGGAATTGTTGTTATATTATTATATATCCCCACAAAATATGAAATCCATTTATTATAATGCGCAATAAAATTATAAGATAATTAGATGTGACTAATGATTAATTGTAACTCATGTATTTTATCTCTACTAGATTAATAACACAAATTATATTATTTCATTATTCACATATTAATATCCCATAACCATTATTTCAAAATCATATAGATGAGTACATTTTGTTCTCAACCCTACAGAAATAATTAATTTTCTGATGGATAGTCTTAGGTAGATTTGAGGTAATGATCAAGTTGCATAGGGAGAGTGAGAGTATGATCTAGGGAACATGGATTCAATTAATACATGTATTTTTTATGGTTTTATTTCATCTAGGTAAAAAAAATTATGCGAAGAAATATGTTAATTCATGGAAACCATTGGGTATTTTTTATTTTTATTTTATTTTCATGAGAATTAAGAGGGTAAACCCTAATATTCTTGTGATAGAAACCCTTGGTCCCAATTGACATCTTTTAATTTTTTAGTGGAAAGAATCATAGGAAAATATTATTAATTCTATATATTAATATATTAATTTAGTAGTGATTCGAAACCCTTGATTGAAATGAAAAACAAAGTGGTCTAATAGTGACACTATTTAAACTAATATACATTAAAATACATTGATGAAATATAAATTTACTGACAAAAAAAATTAATTAAATTATTTCCCTCACACTGTTTCCCATTTTTTTCATTCATATCAATTATTAAAATTAATAATAAATTATCTACCTTAAAACAATGAACAAAAACATCAAAATTCGTGTCCAAAATCAATGCTATGGTTATTTTATAATTGGAAGATATGGAGAGGGAGTGATAATAATTATGGAATATAGTAAAATTAAAACTGATGAAAGAAACGTTCTGTGACCATTATAACAATTTATATGGAGTATCATTGATGCATGACCTCAGTTTCCCATCAAATGCATCTATAATTCAGTTCAATTAATTGATTTTTTAGTGAAATATTTATATCCTATAATAACACCAAAAAACAGCACTAATGATTCAGATGTTTCTTTAATGAGTATTGGTTTCATGAGCATATATATCAATGTTAAAATTTTATTGATATCAGAAAAAAAATATGTAGCATTATTTATTATCAAAATGTGATTCATACGAAACATATTACATTCATGATAAAATAAGGCTTTCCGAGAAGTAAAATAATTGATATAATTGTTGTACAGTGGTATTTTCAATTGGGATCAAAATTTACACTCATTTAGGAATTTAAATTCATGTCAATTATATTAGGAAAAAAATTAAAACCACTAACCATAGAAACATAAATCAATCTGAAACATCAGAAAATCACACATCAAATTAATATTATAGAATTATGTGGAAAACCTTCATAATTATAAAAATAAATATTTACAAAAAACAAAAAACAAAAAATAACTAAATCACAATTTAAATATTTCATATATTATAATATTCTAGAATTGTAAAATAATGTACATACAAATAACATAAAAAATAGAATATAAACTAATGAATCCCTAAATACATTAATGTCATTTAGTCATATTTATTCTTTTTCCATCATCCATGAATAACTAGAACTATTAAATATAATTATTTTTCTCCAATGAGAAGTACCATCATAACTAATCACAATGTCTCAAAACTAATATGAATATAAAATAAATTGTGTAATTAAGGAGGAACAAATAATCAAAATGTTAACGATATTTTTCTATGCTACATGTATTTAATTGATCATAGATTATGGTAATAAAATTACAATATGAAATGTTTAACCTATAATGTTATGTTAAGGATGTTATTAAACAATAAATTACTACTATATTAATATACAATTATATTATTAACTGATAAATTAAATGTACCACAAATAGATATTTATTATTGGTTAGTGGATATTTGAGATTCAATAAAAATGGAATGTATGAATTATAAAACAACCCATTACATGTATATTTTGGTTTATTGATAAATTAGTGAACATTGATTTGATAGATAAATGACACAAGATCATTTACTAATATATACCATAGTAATGTTATCTAGAAAAATAAATATGTATATTTATATATAAATAAAATGCATAATAAAAAGAAATTATATTGAAAATTTCTAGAAAGGATTTAATCCATTACAAATAAAATAAAACTATTAACCTTATAATAATCAAATAAATCAGGTAAGGATGATTAACATCTTCTTGGGGAGATGAAGTTTTTAAAAAATAAGAAAATGTGATAAAAATTCGTAATAACATATGGAATATTTTATTATATCATAGTTATTAATCAATATTTATAAATATATAATATGTGTCAAATAAAATGAACTAAATTTATAAAATTTGGAATCCCTTATTAATTTGGTGTCCATTAGACATTGATATTGCCATAATATAATTACAATTTATTAGGGGTATATAATCAAATTATATAATGTATAAAAAATTTCAATCTATTTAATATAATAATAAAATCCTATAAATTTTTTTTCTTGAGTTTGAAATAGAACAATTGAAACATTTAAATAAATAACCTCAACAAAATAATTACTGATTAAGGTATTATGAATCAATTTATATTAATAAAACCAAAAATATATAAAATGTTCTAACTGCTGATCTAAAGGTATATAAAGTTATATATCAACCATTTCCTAGATCCACAACATCATAAATAATGTTTTTAATATATTTAGCTTATAATCCATCAAATCACTTGAAAGAAGATATTTATTTATTATGAAAAATTTCCAATGAGATTTATAAATAATAGAAAAAATTTATAGGAAAATTAAATATGATTGTAATGATTATTATAAGAATCACCCGAGTGTATACATAATCAATAAAGATTATTGTAATCCAATGAAAATCATGTTGTTTTTGCATCCCTATATGTACATCATTCAATATAATGCTCTTGTTACATAGATTTATCATTTGAAGGAATTGTCCAAAGGAGGAAATTTCTGTATCTACATCTTATTTCATTTGAAATAGATAAAATTTATATATAAAATTAGGCACTATGTGTTGAAAAAATTATAGAATCATATCTCTCTTATCATGTTATTAGTGATGGATTATAAACCTCTACATCTTAATAGGACCTAATAATTACGAGACATTAATTATCGTAATTAATTAAACATATTATTGGTGAGAATATAAAAAGAAAATTATTTATCCTTCCTTGTGTATCATTAAGCCATGTAATCAATAGATTGAATGAGGGAATTTTGAATATTAATACCATTGGTTATAAATTAATTGATTTTTATATCATTAAAATATATTTTATCATTTTTAGGTTGTTTGAAATTGGGGAGACAAATATTCACCAATATTTCTCAACCCACACAATGAACATTGACCAAAAATATGTTTTCCAGGATGATTATTAATCATGATTTTTATGTACATAAAATCATTTATGATATCTCTTAAAATGAAATTAATTACAAAAGTAATAATTATAAAATGTAATAATACATATAAATGTAATATATTATTTTTAATTACAATAAATACTCATACTCACTGTAATATAGTTACTAGTTTTCCACTCAGAATTACATTTATATTATCACCATCATATAATATTTTTGGTTGTGGAACAACTCATTAAAAGTGAAATTAAAATATTCAGAAATAATATACAATTATAGAGAATTCAGGCTGTCAAAAATACCCAAAATTCAAAAAATGTATTGATTTGCGACATCCATTTAAAACCATTCCCAATTGATTGTATATTTATTTTTTATATTTAAAAAGATTTTATTTTTTCCAATAGATCAAATGTTTGGGAAAAAAACTCATATATACTTTTTGATGGTCTAGTGTGTATTTAATCTGGAAAACAGTCCTATCGATCGTAGTCAAACATTAATTCAGTCTAAAAATACAAGAGAATGATGAAAAATAAAATTTTTAAAAATTTAAATACATACAATAATCTACTAATGGAGAAATATATAATAAAAAACACCTCAAAATAAAATTTAGATCAATAAATAAAATCATCATAATTAAAAGACATCATTTTTTAATCATTGATTAATATCTTTAACCATTTCTAATCATGTAATTTCGTATAAAATTAACACATTCCTTAAAAAAATAAAAAAAATATTGGATTAGAAAGGAATGACTATTCTTTTCAAAATATTGAATATATAAAATAATAGAATTGGATATCATCTTTTTTTAAAAGATAGGTTGATTGAAAATGTCTTTATGTTTTATATATTAGAATATATTCATTAATAATATATCTTTTTTCTAATATTTAATTTCATCAATAAATAATTATAATTTTTTAATTTACTCTCATTTTACACAATAGTTTTTTTCATAGGTTTTATATATTACAGATGAAATTAATTGAAATAAATTATATGCAATTATTATATTTTATTTTTAAATAATCTATGGATTAACCCCGTTGCTAAAATAATTAATTCATAGAATCCAACTGTATCGTATTGTAAAATTTCATTTATTAACATACATTTAAATATAAGGATAAATATTTTTAGTTTGTAATTCAACATGACTTGAGATTTAGGAATGTGTTCGGTATTTTTAAAACACTTATTGTATGATAGATTTTTATTGAAACAGAAAAAAATAATTGCAAAAAAATCATTTCTTTTGTTTAAAATCAATATTTGGTATTCTTTTAGAAGGTCATACATTAATAAAGGTTTTAATCTTATTCCAAGAACAATTTATTTTTTTGAAGTTATTTCATCTAGAAATAAAATTTTATTTTATTTTGACATTAAAAATATAATTGAATAAAAAAAGATTTAGAAAATTTAGAAAAACTCAAAAATGAAATTTATATTGATAGTTATAAATTTAAATAATTCTTAAAAAAGTGTTATATTAGAATCCCTAAAAAAATATTTTTATTGACAATAATAAATGCAAGTGAAATAATTCAAAAGAAATAACGAATAAAATACATAGATATTTCAATATGTATCCAAACCATCACTTTAACATGTTATATGTTATATATATATATATGTGTGTGTATGTTATATATATATATATTATCACTTGTTTGTCATATTTATATATTATATATATTTTTCAAATTAGATGTATTATGTTCATTATATTATAAAATTTTATCTAATCCATTAAAAATATAATGTATATAATATTTTTCAATTTATATTCATGAAATACATTTTTTTGAAGGCATATTCGATGAAATAAAACAATTCAGCAATGCGAATTATTTTTTCAAAACAATAACCTTGTTTACTAAAATTACTAGACTGTAACATGCATAAATGTATATAAAAATATCCATTCAAAAAATTAACACAAAAGAAAACATATTAAGAAATTTTCTTATTTCAAAAATATCTTATGATCCTTGTAAAAATTAATTATCAGTATTAGTAAATAGAATCCAAAACAAAAATCATATAGTATAACAATAAATGAGATATTTAATTTTTATAATCATAATCTATTGAACAAATTATTAGAAATTTATATATTATATTACTATGTTATTTTTTGAACGAGGACCATTATTAGATTTAATTGAAGCGTTGTATTTGATTATTTTCAATATAATCTTTGTTGATAATGGAGTTTTCATGGTTGGAGATTTTATGGTACTAGATTACAACACTGTTAAAGATAAATTTGGTTCCTAGTGTTTTCAAACTTATTGTGCCAACAATTTATAGAATTAAAAATGGTGATTCTGAAATATGAATCTGCACACAAAGTTGAAGTAGTATAAGAATATTTTGTGCAATTTATGTCTCATGATAATATCATAAAAACATGTTAATGAAATATAGAATTTGATAGATTTGTTTCTGTGAGAGAGATAGTATAAGTGGTAAAATGTTCATTTCACAATGAAAAATGCACAGAAGAATTTTTTGAGTGAAATGTAATCTCATGCCAGCAATTTTTGCAATGGATGTTTTGAGATAGAATATTAAAAATATGGAAAAGTCATGAGGATTGTGCATATAATGATATTGAGAGAAAGACAGCTAAATTCCAAATTTGACATCAATTTTAGACATACGTGCATGTTGGTTGGAATGTAAGGAAATTATGTGTAGTGAAACTAGGTTTATAATTATGTAGATACCCCATTAAAGGAAAAAATTTTGCAAAAAAATTATTTCTTAGGAGCAAGTAAGAGTTTCACATAAAAATAATAAGCAGAAAAATTATTACTCCTAATATGTTCATTGTTTCTATATTGACCAATTGTAACTCTTTTTGAGGTTCTTAGAATGATAAAATTGATATGTCAAAGGAAAATTCCAGGACTACACAAAAACAATCACACAAAAATACGTGTATCATGCGTCTCATGAGTTGAGCTACTTTCAGTTTTCAATATTAATTCTTCTTGATCAATGATTTCAATGGAATAAAATAATGAAAAAGACTCATGTATAGTCTCTGTTAGTAAATGTGATATAATTCAATTCTAATATTTGGAAGAAAATATCAATTTGATAAATTTATTTAGGATACTTCTAGAGTAGTGAGCTTGGGGGAGTCGATAATATCATTCTCAGGGATGTAGTCTTCAATAATTAAAATATTTTATATTTATTATGACTTACACATAGTTAATTAATTATAAATATTTTATTTCTCAACTAGTTAACACATTTGGATTTTTGTATGGCTGACACAATGTCGGTTTATGGTCTTTAAAATAGAACTTAATGGTGAAATAATTAAAACAAATGTGATGTCTCTATACATGGGACAATATTAATTATTTCAAATTTAAATCTGATATGTTAACCATGTTCTTATAAACATGGATACAATATCCTCCAATCATGAAGAAATATAAGACACCTTGATTCACCCATCCCCTCCCATGGTGTTTTGGGGTTCATCTAGTTTTATTAGAGCCTACTGTTTGGTAGAGATATATTTTTCAACATGGATACTATAGAGAATTAATTAAATGACAAGGTATTTCCTATATTCGGTTGAAGTGTATTCCAAATAATGAATAACATTATTTGATCTCATCAACAATATCTTATAAATGATGTTATTTTCTCCACAATATAGTGGATTTAGGTCATTTATACAACATGACCATATATCATCGATTTAGATAGATTAATTCTTGATAAATTTGATAAAACATAGAATTCCTTTTCAATTACTCTTTATGGATGAGTCTATCTGAATTTTATGATTTGTGAATTAGAAAATTCTATTTGAGAAATGTTGGAAAACAGATTTGTAGGACACAAAAATTTTAGTGAAGAAAGTCTCCATGATTATCATAATCAATATGATGATTTAACAATACAATCAGATTAAAATGCATATAGTTTCTTTAATCACATAATTTATGTTTTTAAGGATAATCATGGAATGGGGGTGAAATTATTATCATTGATATTCTAAATAATATATGAATAAGTCTTCAACTTATGTGTAATAAAAATGTTTCAACCAATGAGGATATAAATATTTATAAATATTCTAATTAAGATCTAATATATATCCCAGTGGTATAGGAAGTTACAATAATAATGGAATTCATGGCCATGGAAGATATGATATTTAATTTAGATGGTATTTATGAAGAGATTGAAGAAGATTAACTAATTTCTGTTTTTTCCATGAAATTAATGAGAGGAATTAAAATTTTTGAAGGGAATGTACCTATAAGTAGTTTTTAATTTGGTAAAGTTAGAAATATGACCTCTTAGTGATCAAGGATGTTTGGTGATGATGAATGTGAATATGGAAATAGACAGAAGACTTAGAACAGGATTCCACAAATTGGAGACTTCTAATATAGAAATTAATTATAGTGAAATTGTTTTCACTCAAAATATGACGATGATGATGATGAATTTTTTAAGGATGAGAATCCTGATTTTAAATAAAGAACCTAGTCATCCAATACAGCTACTATTAAGAATCACGAAAAATAAAAAGACAACCTTAATAGATGTTTATATATGAAATTACATCAACACTATAGTAGAATCCAATTAATGATGAAAGTCTAAAAAAAGAAGTTGTTACACTTTGAAGATAGCTTAAAAATGAGTCAAATTCAATAAAATTTGTTAGGATATTTTATTTTGGATTATTATCATATGAAGATATATTATAAATAACTAAAACAGAATCTATTTGAGTTGGGAATGAATTTAAAGATAAAATATTCCCATGTATGGGTAGAAGTGGAATTGGATGTGATGCTGATTAATCAAAGACTAGGAATAGAATGTTCCTTAACAATGGTAATAAGAAGAGATGATCATATCATAATGTCACCCCTCCTTCCCAAAAACAATGCATCAAGTCAAACAGAAATGAGAGATTGGAATTTTCCCCATGTAAAAATAAATAGTCTTCCATAAAATTATTTGATGAGAGATTGTGACATGAGGAGGAATCTTAATGAAATTATATTTACTCTTATAAAATATCTATTTTGTGTCGATTTTTGTGGTACTATATTATATTTTTAAAAGGATAGGATTTATATAAATATGGATGATCATGAAAGTCAACCATGGGGGTTGAGATCATATCCTACGTCATATAAACGAAATTTTTTCTATTGATACTATTTTCATTATATAATATATGACTACAAATATATTTATTTCATGAAGATAAAATAAGGTAACATTTCCTAAAAAACTCAATGAAAAGTAAATACATAACAACCGAGCAAAGTCAATCTTGTAAATGTTTTTCTATCCTCGAAGAGGAACATGAGTATATGGAACCTATGAACACAAAAAATGAGAGTGAAAAGGATATCTCTTACCTCTATCCCATAAAGTATCTCATATAACGATAAGATGAAAATTGAAAAAATAAAACCATTCATACATTACACTCAAATGTACAATGAACTACATCACAACGATTAATTGAAAGTGGATGATCATCCCATATAGTTCAGTCTGAATATTTTTTTGATGAATTTTATAAAAAAAATTACTGTAATTTTATTTGTGATTTTGATTCCTTAAATATAAAAGTCAGTCGATGTATATGTCTACAAAATGAGGATGTAATGAAATAAAAGTTCTATATGTTGATAGGTTTCATCACAATCTATTATGTATGAGTCATCTTTGGGAATCCAGAATGATTTGAAATTTAATAAAAGGGATTCAATAATACAAGAAATACATACAATCCTCCCATAAAAGGATATAGAACAACTAGAAATTTATATTATGGTGAAACTGATGATATTTGTTGTTACATAGCTATTGAATAATAAAACAAAAAAATTTAGTTATTCTTAGGGAACATTATTAAACAAGACAATGACTTGATAACTAAGATAAAGATAGTCATTTATATCACAAATATAAACCATGATAATAAAAATACATGTGATGCGAGTACACGAGGAATGTTAGTTGGTAGATCATATTATGAAATGATAAAAAATAATCATATCATTTTAATCTCATCCAGATATATTTATCTGGTCTGACTAATGTGGTTTGAACATATGGAAAAAGGTACATTTTTCCTATTATTGTTTACTATAGTATAATATCTTGTAGTATAGTTATACAAATAATCATAATGATCATAAAGGGATGAGAATTTATCTTTGATAGTTGATAATGATAATGCAAACACATTCAATGTTAATTGATCAGACAATGAAAGTGAATAAAAATCCATTAAATTTGAAATATACATAGAAAAACATGTAATAAGGGCTGAAGTTGATGCAATGAGAACACCACATTTAAATGGATTTATGAACCCATTTATTTAATGGGGAACTATATGTCTAGTACACTACTAATTGAGATACATGTCCCGAATTTTTACTTGAATGAGGCAACTGATGTGGATTTATAAACTCATAATAGAACAAGGAATTATACGGGGAAAACCAAGACACCATGTGAGTTGTTTTATTGAAGAAATACTTCTATGATGTATTTTAATTTCTTCCATAGTAAATTCTTATTTCAAAACTAAGAAGGTAATAAAGAAAGAATACTGATGTTATAGAAAAAATAATACTACAAAGATATTCAATAAATCAAAAAACCTACAATTGTTTTAATAATCATATTGGGATAATTTTTTAAATAAGTTATGTCAGTATCATTTATGATAAATCCTTAAAAAAATAAATAAAATCATATGCTGATATGAATGATGTGGAAGAAGTCAGTGGTCGGTCAATATGTTAACATTCTAATGTATAGGATGTTGTGGAAAACATATAGGGTTATCAAAATAATGATTACTCAGTAGAAGAAAAAGATGATTAAAAAATGGTTGAATAATCTTCATATAAACATTAAAGGAGAAATAAATCCACTTAAAGTAATTATTCAAATTTCATTGGGGATTGGAAGGCACTGGAACATGCTAGGAGAATGAGTAATGAGGAAAACTATGCCTTCCAATCAATTGAGGAACCTATATCACAAGAAGAAGATAGGAACGAAGAATCATGTCGTAGATAAATTAATAGAGAACTATATCAGATTTATAAGATCCATACATTATATCTTGTTAAAAGTCATAAACACCGCAATTTTATTAGAATGATGTGGATCATTAAATATAAATTTTATGATTAGGGAATTATGATCAGAAATATGACACACATAGACTGTAAGGGTTTTTCCCAAATTGAAGGTGTCAATATTATTAAGAAGCATTCTTTAGATATTCTACATTAATTGATAATGATTTTCCATGATATGGGTATTCTAGTAGGGTAAAAATATTAGTAGATGGATGCAACAATTATTTCTAGAATAGAGTTATTGAATAAGAATTATACATTGACCAACTTGTGGAATTTCAAATATCTAATTGTGAATAGAATATTTGTAGTTTAATTAAGTTACTTACTAGTCTGAAGAAGGCACCTAAAATGTGGAATTTTATAGAGGATTAATATCAAATTAAAAATCACATATTAATATGATTTTTTTTAATAATATATATGTGAGTAATTCATAAGAATATCATTTTATGGTTCTTGTATTTGAGGATGATTTTTTTAAAATTCAGAAAAGGAAGAATGAATTAATTTAATACACACATGAATATAAATTTTTTGAGGTCCATGATTGGGGAACTCACAAAATTCTCGGTGATGATGGTGGTTCAAAATAAATGAAACAAATTTAGTTAGCAGAAGAATATTTCAAAATATTGTATGATGAAATTATAAATGCATTATTCCAAACCAATGCCGACTCTTATTGTCGTTGAAAAAATACATGTAATGCATGAGGATGAGGAATTGGATGATCCCTCTTTGTATAAGAGAGAAATCATAAAATTATTATAAATACATGAATAAATCCATATAAATTCATAGAAAAATATATAGTAGTCTAATTTCAATTTAATCCAAACATAGAAAAAATGACAGTAGTAAAACGAATCATGAGGAACATTCTAGTTACACTAAATCTTGTATTATACCATTTTGAATGATATGACAACAAATTATTGAACATTTATAATAATAGTGTGGCTGGTGATGTTGTTTATAGAAATTCTACATATTGTGGAGAATTTTTCATTCAAAATAAATGTGTGTGTTGAACGATAATGAAATATGAAAGAACATCTCACCGTATAATTGAATGAGATTATATCATTTACAAAAAATCATGCACACATCTTTTGTGGATGAAGAAACCACTGGAAGAAATTGGTGGTGTGTTTAAATAGATTATGTTGATTCACAATGACAACAATTGCATGACCACTCTCACAATAAACCCATATCATCGCTCTAATAAAAAAATATTGAGACCAGATATCATTTAATCACGAAAATGATGAATTGTTTTTGATTAAAATGCATTATTTATGAATGGATAAAAATGTTTCTTCCTCCCTAACCAGGAAATGGGATCAAATGTTATTGAAAAAATTCAATTAAATGTCATTGTTAAGACACATCATAATGCATTAATAAACTACTAATATCCCCCTATGCACATTTTTTTAACTATTTTAATTATTTTTTCAAAGTGACATGGGTTTATATGTGAGAAAGGATCCATGAGAGTTTATTTATGTCAAAAACTAAAAATAAAAATCTTTTGGATTTAATTCATAATGGAGGTAAAATGGAAAATCAACACAATTATAAAGGATGAAAATGAGAATTTAGTGTTTTGAGGAAACATATTGTTCATAGATTGGATATATTTATGAATTACAAAGATTGATAAACAAATTCATGCTTTATTTTTTTTTATTCTCCATGATTTGCACATGTATACATTGATTTTTGGATGTCATTCCTCTAACATTATTGTTGTTTATTGTTTTTGGTGCTATATAAAATTTATCTTCAAATTGGAAATAAATCCAAAGGTGATTATTATTGAACCAACGACCTTTATAGTTTGAAATGATGTCTTTTTGTGTGGACAATCCATTCTTGGGGTATCATAGAATTTTAGTGGAATGTGATATCTCAGTAATATCTAAAAACATTGAAGATGATGTTGTTGTTTCTTATTCGTTTCTATATTTTTTGGTGTAAAATTGGATAATAGAGAACGATGTTTCTAGATAAGGCTGTTGAACACTTTTTTTAAGGAGAATTAAATTCATTCACAAATTTTATGTTTCATGTTCATCTCATCAATTAATTTACAATGAATAAATCAAGTGTAATGTGTATTTCTATTTTAAACAAAATTTACATAATAGAATGTTTTACCCGCAATGAAAAATACACAATGTTAAACATATTCACCTAATGCAAGATCAATCTACAGTTTCATGTGATTTATGTTATGAGATAATCTATTCAAAAAATGAAAAATGAATGTAGTTCATGAGAAATATGAGATTTAGAGAAAGAGACAAACACCACAAATGTGATGTGAAATTCTAACTTCTGCACACGGGGTATGAATTGTATGGAACATGTTCATATGGATGACATGTTCAATAAATATTTTATTACCACATGAAGCATTAGAACACATTTCCAATGAAATATATTAAATATTCTTACATAAGAGTTCCTTTAAAAATACTTACACGTTGATAATAATGTGCATATGATGTTCCTTGTGTCTTCATAGACCAATTGAAACACATAAAGCCCATGTGTAAAATATGAAGGGATATTTGAGATCCACTTTGAGATATAACCATAAATCATGTGCAGAAGAAAATGTGTTGTCTGCAATATTTGGGTTTATATTCTTTTATGTTTTGAATATCTAGTTTGTTTGATCAGTGTTTTCTAGCACAAAATTCCATACGTCGATGCAAGAATAGTCACACACTTTAATAGGAGAAATATATTCATTACAAACAATTGAATTGACCTTTAATACAATAAATTGAGTAAAGAATGTTATAACGATGTGAGATAGTGGGAGTCATTGGATGGGTTCCATGTTTGTTGTGTGACATACCTAAAATATCTTAATGTAAATGTGCATTAATCAATGTTACTATGTCTGAACTCTGGTATTACACCACTAGTGTATATTTGACAATTTATGTATGATTAACATAAGGTCATGGTATTCTCCCTGGAATATCCCATAGTGGAGAACCATGTAAGACTGTTGTGTTCTCTCTCAACAATTGAATGATTTAATTTTAACTCATTACCATCTAAATGGTTTTTTGGTCGCTACAAATATGGGAAAAATATCTATATCTTATGGAGGAAATGTTTACACCTTCATTCACACCTCCCCTATTAGGGTGTTCCAGGGAACATTAATAAGGTTTATTCCAACATAGTATATGTGTTTCATATATATTTCATGTACACAATATATAATATATAATGTATAATGTTTTTGAACTGACATTTCACAATGGATAATTCATCATGCAACACTTTCTTTAAATGAATCATCACAAAATTAGTAATATTTAATGATGATTCCCACATGAACTTGGGTATGTATGCATCTATAGAATATAAATGTACTACAATGAGAGTTCATTATGGTGTATTTTAGTGGGGGGGGGGGGGGTTATCTGTGACCCCTCGAGAATTTATGAGAAATGTTCTCTTTAATTTCTTTCATGTCTAGTGTTATACGATACACCATGATTTGTTTTCTATATATGCAACACTGTATTAGCTTATAGTATATGCAAACACTATTCTTGGATTGTGTTGCATGCAAATGTGACCTTCCTCGATAGCATGTGTTGTATGCAATACCAAGTTTCACTAAACAATTATATATTATTATAATATTATGAATTAGCCTTTTTGAATAGTATTAACTTAATTTTGATATTTATAAAATTATAATTAATCATACACATTTTCTATAATGATATATAAAAAAATCTATTTTTTGAAAAAATAAGCATTTTAAAAAAATACAGTTTTTTGGCCTTTTGATAGCACACCCATTTTAAATAAAATTTTTGAAATTTTTATCAGTTCAATTTTACAGAATAAACTTCTTATTTTGAATCATGATATAAAATTTTACATTGGATAATTTTTTCATACTTTTCTTATAAAATTCATATTTTGATGAATAGAAAAAATATTGTAAATTTTAATTAAAAACAACTATTTTAATTGAGATAAATTATATGGTTAAATTATAACATTGAATGTATTTAAAGTATAAATTGAATATATGTATTCCATTTAATATAATATAATTAATTATCATTAATTTTACATTGAATTCATAGATAAATACATTTCAATCTTTTACAATGTTTTAGCTTTGAAAACATATTTTCATAACAACACGATTAATTTTATATTAATTAATGAATATTGTGTGTTTTGAATTTTGAAAAATGGATTACATATTAGGAATCATTAGGTCTAAATTATGTTAATAGGCTACTTTTTTTATAAATTATGAATAGTAACTATGGTAGATTTTATTTACTACATTTAAAGGTAAATCGGGTAATTAAGGGTAAAAATAATATTATAAATTTTACTTAGCACCTGAAAAAATACTATTTGATGAATAATAGTATACCCATATCTCATAAGGGTCTAATAGATTAATTTCTTGGACTTTTGACCATGAAAATGTTGTAATTATTAACAAAACTAATGACAGTGACAACATATAACTGTCCTATATCTTATAAGTGTAATAATTTTAATTTAGTGATAAACTTCATGAGACCCTGAATATAAATAGTCTCCAGAAAGATAATAAAATTATCTACATCATGATAATTTATTTATAATTTTTATGGATCAAATAATTATCATTAATGGTGATAGAGTATTGATGCATAAATTTTATATTTAGTGATAAATCAATAATAGAGTTTTTATTAAACTAATAGTGTCCATAAAATGGCACAAAAATATTACCAAATCTTATTGGTCATGTAAACATTAACTGTAATCTTCCAATAGTGTAACATTTTTCTATTTGGAGCCTTATAATAGCGATTATGACAGTTAAATTTTTTTATTTACAATGATGTCAAAGTTCTCATCTTGAGGATTTAATAAATATAACAATTAAAATGTTGTTATTTTAAGATTATAAATTCAAGTAAAAGTATTATAATTAAAGATATTATATTTCTCTGCATAACAGTATATTTTTTTTAATTTTTATTCAACAAATGATTATATAAAATAATTATACAAAAATGGTGTAGTATTTATTTTATTAAAGGAAATATCAAATAAATGGTTTTATAAAATATTAAAATAAATGTAATTTGAAGAAATTAATGTGCTACATGAATTTTTTAGATTAATATGACATTTTATAAATCTATTAAATATTTTTTTTCGAAAATATCATCTGTGTGGATTTTATTTAAATTTAAATAATTGATTAGTGTAAAAATTGAAACTATTGTTATTTTATAAGAAAATATACTATTAGTTTGATTAAAAATAAAATAAATATTTAAAAATTATAAATTGAAATTTATATGGTCGAAAATATCATTAATTTTATGATTATGGACAAATCACAACACATATGTAATTATTTATAAAAATTTAGAATTTAGAATATCATCACCACAAACAAAAATAAATAGATTAAATAAAGATAAATAATGTTGATAAGATATAAAATAAATTCCCTACATTTCTAAATTTTAGTGGATGATGTGATTAAAACCCTATCTCATCTCATATTCGGATTTGAGTTATATTTTGAGGTTTTTATGTGGGGTTTCAGTTTATTATAAATTAATATTTTAGAGGTTTCCAAATGTGCATCTCCCTTCCCTTATAAAATGGCACCTCATCCCTAGCCTCTACACTAATCATTGAGCCTTCATGCTCAGAAAATCCCTACCCATTTTTCATCTCCACATTCCTAAAAACATACTAGAGGTCATGGTTCTTTTCAAAGATAAACATTCATGCCCTAAGAGGAGGTTTAGAAAAGGAACTTCGAAGACGAGGTAATATCCTTTACCGATTCTTTCATGTTCATTTCTTCTTCTACTTCCACTTATTTGGATGTTTCATAATAAATTAATATCATCAGTATAACTCATATACTGATATGTTATTAAAAATATGAACCAAAGCTATTTCACCTTCTATTAATCCTATGGAAAACTAAATCACCGTGTGTGCGTATGTACGGAACAACATCTCCACGCCATGGTGTAATAACGTTTTCCACCACCACATTACTTGGACGGGTATAATTGTGTAAAGAATAACTACATATGGTTATTATAACTTGATAATAATTTGGAGTTATTATATCATCCACTATAATTCCATTCAATAATTAAGGGAACAATATCATCGCTCGTGCATACGTACGAATTACAATCTCCACGACGCTAGGAGATTCATTCTCCAATTTATATATTAAAGAGTGATTTTAAAGTATATATAATAAATAATCATTAAATATATTACAAATTAATTTTACTATATTTGTGTATATGTTATTTAATTACTTCCATTCAATTTAATATGGAAATTAAAACAATGTTCATGTGTACGTAAGAACTACAATCTCCTTGAACGAGGTGCTTAATTCCATTTATCGATATATTATATATATATCTATATTCAGAATATATATTATATAAAAATAACGTTTTACATTTTGGAATTAATTAATCCTGAGCTTCGTAATCATAAGAATAATTACAAGCCAAAACAAGGACTATAAATGAAACGATTTTACCCAAAACATTGCTTTAACATTGAATTGACAAAACAGGTAATATTAAGTAGAAAGTGAATCATATATGATATCATAAATATTATAATGGTTCTGTTACAAGTTAAAAATATGTTTGAACCCACTATACATATGTCTCGGAAACATACAGATGAAATTGGAAAAAAGGTAAGGGATTATTTCGTCTCACATTTATTTTTGTGAGACATATGCCTTAATCGCCATCTATTTCTTTTGTATTGTGTTTATGATTCACATTAATGTTTTATGATTTTTATTATGAAGGATATGATATTTACATATTCATGTAAGTTTCTTTAATCAATGACACATTTTATTCCACTGATCATAAAAGGTAAGGAAAACTTATTCTTATACCATTCTTATTTGATCTTGTTTATTCCTAAGTATTTAGTGGGGTTATGTTTATCATCAATAGTCATGTTTTCTAAAAATCATTTCATAAAATGTTTACTATTCTTCCATGTATGATTAAATTCATGTTTACCCCTTTTTTTACATTTACTATATGGTATGCAATAAATATTTCTTTTGTTTATCATACGAGGTACTTTTTAATTTTTTGGGAAAAGTATGAGGATGTATTCTTTAACTTATTTGGCCTGAACTGATTTTTATTATATGATAATTCATTTTCTTCATGAAACTTACTCTACAAAATTTTATTATTATTTTCAATAAAATCCATTTCTTTTAAAATTTCAAGTCATTTTGTGAATAGAAAATGATTTTGAGGAAGAAAGGATATTTTCCTCAAAAATTCATTTCAAGTGTTTTATCAAAACTATAATCCATATAATATGACATTATTTAGCATGTTTATGTTTCATGTATAATGTATCTATTATTTACATGGTTTGATTTTTATTATGATTAAAATATATCCATTTGTTTTATATGGATTATGTCACGATGGGATGATGTTTATGAAACCCATTTTATTCATTGGGTTATAATGGATGATTTATGATTGTTTCATGGAATACGTATGAATGATTTCAATATGATGGGTGGGACCTATATCTTCCTCCAATGAATTGGGAAAATATTTATATCTCATTATATAGACATGTTTTGAATGACAAGTTAATCCGGTTTAGTAATACAGGGCTGGACCGACAAGTAAACCATGTTCAATAATGGACTTTGTCCACTATGATAGTTTGGCAGCACTTCCTTGAATACTATAGAAATCATATCATGTGATTAATGTTTTTCAACAATTACATGATTTATTACCATGCTAATTTATCATGATTAATGTATCTTTATGACTATTTCCTTACATAAGGCCACACTTTATGTTATTGCTCAAGATTTTATTGTTTTCTTGTTCATGTTTTTAAGTTCAAATATTTAAGGATTGTTTTTAAGTACTCTATGTTTACCCTTACTGAGCATATGAGCTTTCCCATTTTATGTTTTCTTTTCCATAGGACATATATAATGGTTTTATGTATGAAAACCAAAGGTGAATCTCTTTGTGGGAGATGTTGAAAATATTTCCCCATGATTAGAAGAATATGTTATGAGTTTCCAAATACACTAATCTAATATGGTCTTTGTGCATCAATTTTTGTCATGTTTTAAGAATTACTCTAAATTAATGTAATGTCCATGTATGACAAGCTTTTGTTCTCTAGATATTGTAACCTAGTGAAGGTTAAGTCACCATTTGGAACCTAGGATGAGAAATCTTTAGTGAGATCCCTATAGATATTTCAATTGTTTGTCTAGGGATGTCCCTAATATTAAGTATACGCATAGGTTATAGTCATATACTTATGATAAAATCATAGAAATAAACCTAAGAGGTTATATATTGAAGGTGATACCCTTTATTATATTGTCTTCCAAGCCTGATTTGTTCCTCTCACACTATTCTTTTTAGGTTTTAGAAAAATGGATAAAAACATGAATATTCATGATAGTGGAGAATATGATGGACATTGGAATGATATTCTTCATGAGAAACCAAATGAAATGCGATATAGAAGTACACATATCATTATTATGCCTAATCATAAATCTCATAATATGATCAATAATCTCAACTTTGGTATGTTTCCTGACTCAGCTAATAAGAGAAAGATAGAGTTTAAACATGATCGTAGAGGAAATAAAGATCAATTTCCCTAATGAAAATAATGTGGGAAGATGTATCAGGGAGAATTTTTCAAAAGAAATGGAAGATTATTTTGGTCTAGAAAATAAGGACACAAAGCCTATATTTTCAATGGAAAAGGGTCAGATAACACAATGGAAAAGTAAAATGGTATTACTAAGACATCAACAACGGTTGAATGTTATTAATGTGGAATGCACAGGAATTTTGCCAACCAATTCCCTTAGGGAAAATCTCATGAAGAGAATCAGCATGGTTGTATGGGTTGTATTTATGTTGATGATGATGAAGAGACTACAAATTATATATGAGATGAAAGAATTATTGAGGAATAAAATGATGAAGCTCAGTCAATGGTTTAAGAAGGTAGTGGAATGATTGCATTTTTATCAAGAGTAATGTTGTATAGGTAATTTCATGGTACTATGCAATAAAAAAACATCTATGGATTGTTACATTAATTTTTACTTATGTTTTTTTGAATGTATACATTGAATGGTACTGGTAACCATCAAAGGTTATTCAGTAATTTTTGGAAAGCAGATGATATGCACATAATGAAGGGATAAAGAGGTAATGAAATGTTTGATTATATTAATGATCTCATATAAGGACAATGTAATATCATGCTTTGATTATATAGAAATTTTGGTACTTTAGTATGTGTAAAGAGTTGAATTTTTACCACATTCATGTTTTCAGAATAATTTATTGTAATTTATGTTTCAAGAGAATACATGATTAAGGTATTCACAATTTTTTTATGTGACCAACAAGATATATCTTAGGATATATGAGGGATATATGATGGTATTCACATACTTGGTTGATGACATTTCTAGTAATAATTTTCTTTATACTATGAGCATGGATAGAAGTATTTTGGATATGTATAAAGATTTTAAATGGATTATGTGGGACATAAGATAATGTTGTTTAAGGATAGAACCTTTTTTCAATATTATTTCTGGATTGTTAAAATAGTGTAGTCATAGAAAAAGGGAAACCTACAGGATGGGAGACAACCCATCAAGTGAGATAAGGATATAGGAATCTAACACACAACCGAAGTGAGACATGCCTTTATAACCAGCAACTGGCCTACATGAAGTCACTGGTTAGTAGAAACTATTTTTATTTTATTCAAAGGTATTATAGTTGAATTATAAGTCTATTTTTGGAACCATATTTGATTAATCTCACCATAATATGTACTTATGTATTTATCTATTGCTAGTCTTATATTTGAGACAGATGGAATGACCTATCATTCTATCGCATGATATTCTCACACTTCATGGAAGAAAAATTCAACTTCATTTCTTTAAGAGATGAAGTGGGAATTTATTAAGGCACAAACATCAATGATATTATATCAAAATCACGTAAGTATTTATTTAATTCAAAAATTCTTCAACATTAGGGAAATGATCTTAAAAATAGAAAATGTTGTCCTAGTGCCCTCATATTTGATGAATCAGATGGTTCCTTGGATCATCAAAAAATCAATGCCTTTGTGATTGTATACTTTTTCATAGCCATGTCCTCTACCACTCTTCATCTGAAGCAGATGCTCAGATTTCACTTCTATATACATATTTTGACCCATATTCTCTTATGTGGAAACCCAGTGATGAGTTAATTTGTGTAACCATTATGTTTGACAAATTACATTTTAAAATTAAGTTTTAATATTTATTATTATGAAGTGGGTTTCTATGAAAGAAACATTTATGTAGTAAATGATTTATAACACCGACGTATTTGTAAGGTGAAATTCATTTTTAGGGGGGTAGAATGTAACCCCCCGAGGTTTTTTGGGAAATATTATTTTTAACTTCTTTAATGTGTTGTGTTATAAGATACACCAATATTATATTGCATTATACGTAACACCGTATTAGCTTTTCGTTTACGCAAAAACCATTCTTGGCTTGTGTTGCACGCAAAAGCGACATTCCTCGATAGCTTGTGTTGTACACAATACAGAGTTTCACTAAACAATGATATAATATTATAATATTATGAACTATCTGTTAGGTATAGTATTAACATAATTTTTAATTTAATAACATTATAATTCATTTTAAACGTTTTCTAGAATGATATATGAATACAAAATCAATTTTTCGATAAAAGAAGTATTCTTAAAAAAATTCATTTTTACTGCTTTTTGATGGTGAACAAATTTTAAATATAAATTTTGACAAGTTTATAAGTTCAATTTTAAAAAAATAACTTTTTATTTTGAATCAGTATATAATAATTTACATTGGATAAATTTTTTATACTTCTCTAATAACCTTCCTCTTTAGAGGAATAGTAAAAATACGCAAAATTGAAATTAAAACTATCTTTTTTCATCGATAAAAATTATATGGATAAATTATAATATTGAATGTTTTTAATTTATAAATATAATATATTTTTAACATTTAATATAATTTTATTCATTAGAATTAATTTAACACTTAATTCATAGGTAAAAACATTTCAAACTTTTTCAATGTTTTAACATTTGAAACCCTTTTTCATAACAATGTGATTAATTTTAAATTAATTACTACAAATTCTATGTTTTGAATTTTGAAAAATGGATTAAATATTTGAAATCATTATGTCCAAATTATGTTAATTGGATACTTTTTATTTTTACACATTAAGAATAGTAACTACGGTAAATTTTATTTACTACAATTAATGTAAAATCTCATAATTAATGGTAAAAATAAGATTATAAAATTACCCTAACACCTTCCAAATTTATATTAGATGAATAAATGTCAACACATATCCCCTAAGGGTCTAACTAGAGTCATATCATCTAATTTTGACCGTGAAATGGATGTAATTATTATTAATACCAAAGAAAGTGACAAAGTGTAACTCTCTTATATCTTATATGTCTAATAAATTGAATATAGTGATAAACATCATAAAACCTCAAATATAAATATTATACAGAAAAATAATAAAATCATATAAATCAAGAAATTTTATTTATAATTTTTAGGAATTAAATTATTATCATTAATGGTGACACAATAGTGATGCAAAAATTGATTATCTAGTGAAAAATCAATAATACCGTAATAATTACACTAATTGTGACCATAAAAGGAACAAAAACCTAAAAAGAACTTATTGGACACGTACATGTAAATCATAAGCTTCCAATGGTCGAATTTTTGACCATTTGGAACCTTATAAAATCAATTATGACACTTATATTATTTTATTTACAATTATGTCAAAGTTGTCACCTTCATGATTTAATAAATAAAACAATTTTAATTTTGTGATTCAGAGATGATGAATTAGTGTAAAAGTATTATTATGAAATATATTAGATTTATTTTCATTTAAGTATTTTATTTTTAATTTTTATGCACAAATTATTATACTACATTGTTATAAAAAATGTTGTAGTAATTATTTTATTAATGGAAAAATCAATTAAATGGTTTTAAAATATTAAAATAAATGTTATATGAAAAAATTATTGTTCTTCGTAATGTTTTTATATTAATATGACATGACAGAAATCTATTAAATATTTTTTTTCGAATGTATCATCTGTGTGAATTTTATGTAAATTCAAATAAATGAATAGTGTCAAAATTAAGACTATTGTTATTTTATAAAAATAACAAATTATTAAATTGATTAAAAATCACAAAAATATTTAATAATTATAAATTTAAATATTTATGGTCGGAAATGACATAAATTAAACAATTATAGAAAAATCACAACACATAAGAAATTATTAATAACAATTTAAATTTTATAATAGTATCACCACAAATAAAATTAAATAGATATATAAAGATAAGTCAAGTTGTTAAGGATTAAAATAAATTTCCAACATAGATAAATTATTGTGTCTGATGATATTACAACCCTATCTCATGTTATATTCATATTTGAGTCATTTTTGGATGTTTTTATGTGGGGTTTGAGTTTATTATAAATTAATATTTTTTAGGTTTCCAAAAGTTCCCCTCTCTTCCCTTATAAAAGGGAACCTCCCCCCACTCCTCTACACAAAACATTGAGAATTCATGCTGGGCCAACCTCTACACATTTATCTTATAAACATGCCTAGAAAAAAAATATAGGTTCTGGTCTTCCTCAAACAACAACATTCGTGCCCTAAGAGGAGGTTTATAAGAGGCGCGTCGAGGAAGTGGTAATATACTTCACTGATTGTTTCAAGTTCATTTCTTCTTCTACTTCTTTTACTTTTGTTTTCTCATAAAAAATTAATTACATAAGTATAACTCATATACGTAAATGTTATTATAAATATTATCCAACCCTATTTCACCTTATATCTATCATATGGAAAATGAAATCACCGCGTGTGCGTACATACGAAATACCGCCTCCACGCCATGGTGTAATCTATTTTTCCACCACCACCATACATGGATGTGTATAATGGTGTGAGTAATAACTATATAGAGTTATTATAACATTATACTAATTCTGATATATTATTTCATCCATTTTAATTCCTTTCAATAATTATGGGAATGATATCAATGCTCGTTTGTACGTACAGATTACCCTCTCCACGACGCGAAGATATTAATTCTCCATGTTAACCTTTAAAGAATGATTATAATGTATATACAATAAATAATCATGAAATATATGAAATATTAATTATAATATATATTTTTATATGTTATTTACTTACTTCAATTCAATTTAATAAGTAAGAAAAACGTTGTTTATGCATACCTTCGGCCTACCGTCTCCAGGAACGGTGTATTTCTATCTATTTATCGATATATTATATATATGTATATTCTGAATATATATTAAATATTAAAAAAATTTACATTCTAGAAGTATGTATCCATGAACAAAATAATCATATGAATAATGACAAATCAAATCGAGGATGATAAATGGAAATATTTTCCCAAAATGCAGCATTAAGATTGAATTGACAAATGAACATGTAATATAGAGTCATAAGTGAATCATATATGATATCATAAATATTATCATGGTTATCTTACAAGTTAATAAATTGTCTTAACCCCCTATACATGAGTCTCGTTCACATATAGAAGAAAATGGACAAAATTTAAGGGATTATTTCGTCTCACTTTTATTTCTGTGAGACATATGACTTAATCACCATCTATTTCTTTTGTATGGTGTTTATGCATCCCATTAATGTATTATCATTTTTCTTACGAAGGATATTATATTTACATATGCATTTACTTTTATTTATTTTAAGAAATGTATTATTCCACTGATCATAAATGGTAAGGGATAATTATAACAATCCCATTCTTATACGAGATTGTTTATAATTAAGTATTCACTGGGGTTGTGTTTATCATCCATGTCCATGTTTTCAAAAAATATATTCATAAAATGTTTACTATTATTCCATGTATTTTTAAATTAATGTTTACCCTTTTTGTCATTTACTACATGGTATGTTGGAAATCTTTCTTTTGTTTACCATAAGATTTACTTTTTGACTTTTTTGGTAAAAGTATGAGGAGAATGTTTTCATCAACTTATATGGCATGAACAAATTTTTAAGGTTTCATAATGCCTTTTCATCATGAAGCTCACTCTACAATCTTTCATGATAAATTTTAATAAAATCCTCTTATTTTAAAATTTCATTGCATTTTTTGAATACAAAGTGATTTTGAAGAAGAAAGTATATTTTTCTCATGAATTCATTTCAAGTGTTTTATCAAAACTATTTTCCATCTAAGATGACATTATTTACCATTTTTATTGTTCAAGGATAATATCTCTATTATTTAAATGGATTGATTTTTATTATGATGAAATAATATCTATTTTTATATTATGGATTATGTTATGATGGGATGATGTTTATGAATCCCATTTTATTCATTGGGTTATAGTGAAGTATTTATGATTATTTCGTGGAACATGTAAGAATTATTTAAATATGATATGGCTGGGACATATATATCCCTCCAATGCATTGGTTAAATATTTATATCTCATGAGATTGAGATGGATTGAATGGAAAGTGAATCAGGTTCAGTAATACAGTGCTGGAATGGCAAGTAAACCCATTTTTGTAATGGTCTTTTTCCACTATGATGGTCTTAGCATAAATGACTTGGCTACTATGGAAATCATATCATGTGCTTAATGGTTTTCAAAAATCACATGTTTTCTTCCCATTCTATTTTATCATGATTAAGGTCTCTTTATGATATATTCCTTACATATGGCCATGATTTTTGTTATTGCTCAGGATTTTTTGTTTTATGTCCATGTTTTTATGTTCAAATGTTTGTGGATGGTTTTTATGTTCTCCATGTTTACCGTTACTAATATTTTGAGATCACCGTTTTTATGTTTTCTTTTCCCCATAAAATAAAATATGTTTTACGTAAGTAAATCAATGGGGAAGATCATTGTGGGAGATTTTTATGAACTTTCAACATGATTATAATATTATATTTTATGTTTCCAAAGACACTAAACTAATACGGTCTTTAGGCATCTATTTTTGTCATGTATTAAGTATTTACCAATGTAAGGTAATGTCCATGTACGTCAATATTTGGGTCTCAACATTATCTGATGTTGTGGGAAACATTGTAGGTGAAGTAGATTATCATTTGCTGAATGATATGGGGATGTGGTGGGGATATGGGGGTGCTGTGCATTTATCCTTAGATGATTCAAAATTTTAGTGCATTATTTTAGTAATAATTCACCATATCACAATAGATATATTATATAGTTAGTGGAACAACGATTCATCCTTATTTAGTACATTTCATATTAGTGTTTTCTAATTTTTGGAACTATGATATTCTCTCTATATTTTTTCTTCATAATTAATGTGATATTTTCCCTCTCCATGGATGTATAGAATATTTAATAACTATGTAATTTGCTATGTGTTTTGAGATATTCTTCTCGTTTCATTATTTAGAATTTTATTCATCTTCTTTTCAATCACAAACATGATATATTGTTGAAATATATGGTGTTTCCATAAATATTATGTTTGACACTATTTATCATTTATGATCACAATAGAATTATATATGAACATATTAAATAGATTTATATTCTAACACATCATAGGGGATTTTTATTTAATACATATCAGTATTCAATACTCATCAATATTAATATAGAATATGTTGACACTACATTAAATGTTATATAACATTTATACTATGTAAAATTCTCATGGATCATGAATGAAAATTGAAACAGGGTATATTAATAGAGATATTTATATATTGTATAAAATGTAATAAATTCAACCATGTATGTTTTTATTTTCTTTTAAAAACCATAATGTATTGATGAGTTCCATAAAACATATAAATGAAATGATTCACATTGATATGAAATTCTACGATAAACATCATGGTTACATGTCGGTTCCAACTTGATGAACAAAATTAGAAAATCCAAATACAAAACACATGATTATTTTGATCTTAATAAAGATCAATAATGAATAAATGGTGAAATTAACATAAAAAATGAAACAAGAAAACTCTCTCTCTAATAATGAGATTTAAGTGGCCTTATATTATTTTACAAATACTCAAATTTCCTTGATCTTGAACAAAGGATTGGAATAGTTGTTTTTATCCAAATCACATTGAATATGGGAAACCTCATCAATTCAATGGGATTTTAATTTCTTTTAAATACACATCCATTGACCCTATATTGATTGAAAATGTTATTTCATGAAAACAACCTATGTATATCATTAGGATATATATATTTCCTCCACTATGACATTGTTACAGTCGCATTGAATACGATTTCTCAATAATAGATTTTCTTTTGAATACATTTTTGAAAAATGGTCTTCCATTCAAATGAAGTGAGAATAGTATGAAGTACATTCCAGCTTTTAACACCTAAATCACTTATACAAATATCATTATCATTCAAGAACATGGTAAGATTTATGTTGTGTATTTTGAATTATCTATAATGGGATTAATGTTTTGTACTTTTTCAAGGAGACTATATCATTGACCCCGACACATGACATGTGATGTTGTATGAAATGAATTTTCTAAATCACAAATGTGGTGGTCCAAAAATTAAAAACATGGAACCACTACATCTTAGATATTATGTTTATTTTCTTCATTGATCAGAATATAATTAATAACATCTTTTCATAGTGGGATCTGATCATTTGGTAATGATGATTGGTTGGGTATCTCGATAGGTTTTAATTTTTTTGCATTATAGGCATGTTAATTGGAATTTAATGGCTGATGGTTTGGGTAAAAAATTATACAACCAAGTGGTTAGAAAGGATAATGACCATAGAGGTTCAAGAATCAAACAATCCTAGGAAATGGAATTCAATATGATTCAAGTTTTATCTTTCGTTGGAATTGTATTTATGCACCACACCCCACGAAATTTTAATATTGGATTCTAATACGCCTATGCATTTTGTTACTATACATTATATTTATCTTTGAAATCTAATATTCTAAATATTATATGTACAAAATTAATATTATTTTCTTCCTCATTATATTTTTATTTTCACAATTAGTGGAGAAATATTATGACCAATATTTTTTTGATTAATCATGTTTAAATTTATCATATTCATTTAGTCTCATAAAAAATTAATAATAAACATTACTTTTATATTTTTTTTACATTCAAATAATAGTTCGATTTTACATCTCAACCATTCAATACTATGTACTGTGTTTGGAGGCCATGAATATAGGATTGGAAGAACTCAATGATCATAATGAAATACACTGTAGCCAATTATTTTTCCATTAATACTGGAATTTTTCCTTGAAATTTTTAATTTATTTTATCATGTTTGGTGGATAAGTGAAGTTTTTCTCCTAAAGATGAAACAATAATTTGAACAATATATTTATTCTTATTGTACACATGTTCATAAATGATAGAAATTTTACAGGATGATGTAATTTATAATTTACTGAATTCATTTGATGTATTTTTTAAGGCTGAATAGTGGATAGATTTCTAGATGGGGTTATTAGTAGCCTTGAAGAGAAGTTGATGAAATACATATAAATTGTATCATTATATTAATTTTACCATTAATTATAAAACTCAGCTAGAATATATTTATAATCCAATAGTTATGGATGAGAACACATAATTTATGAAATTCTTTTTCAAAGCCCAATCCTAAAATCACTAGAAGAATATTTAATTTTTCTTATAAAACCATTGTAATCTATTTTAAATTAAAAAAGAAACAATATTCATAATTTTAGATTAAATTGTTATTTCAAGTAAATATTCAACTATTTTTCTATGATTTTGTAATAAAAATTGATTTATAATATTCCCAATAAAAATTTCATAGAAAATATTTGAAATTTCTATATTCTTTATTTTAGATGAATTATATTTTGAGTAGCCGATGATTTATTTTTATGGATGTCTAGAAAAAGAGGTTATTATGATTTTACTTCTAATAGTGAATCATCTATGGAAACATTCCTTTGAATGAAAATTACTATTGGTCCATAGTTATATAATTGATGTTTTCTGAATTTGAAAATAAAAGGAGATCTATTTTATTTTGGATGGGTTATTTTATTTTCCATACATATTTTTCATTCTATAAATGTTCAAGTAACGGGTCATAATTAAAAAAGTGGTGATCCAATTGTGTTAGTTTCCTCAAATATGCATGAGTCCATTAAAAGTTAATGTTAAATTTAATGAAATGAGACCTGCAAAAAAACCAAAATAATAGGTACATGCCCAATGAACAATGTATGTAACACATGTGTCATATATCTATACATCCATACCAGTTTTTTGAACATTTATTTTTGTGATATTGAGATTGTAGGTCCAAAACAAAATTTCCATAATTGTAATATTAATGGTCAATTTACTCCGAAATTTAAGAAACCTCCAAATTTTCAACCATTGATATTGTGATCGTGAATGATACATTCACTAACATTTGACTATGTGATATAATATATCAGTTTTGTCAAAATTGAAACAGTGTCACCATCCGAAATCCACCAACAAATAGATCTACATCAATGAAAGATCAGGAATCCATAGCAAGTCCTCATATTATATATATCAATTTGAAGACTAGAATTATCATGATCCCTTACAATGCACTCATACTTACCATGAGATACTAGGAACACTTCATTAATTATTATGATGTACTCAATGATATTTTTTACATCAACCAAATTTAATCATCAAGAATATAGGTTATAAGATTTACATATATCATATGAATCCTTGCGTCTTATTACAAATTATTATTTTCCTGATACATCTTAATGAAGAAATAAATAAAATATTATAAATAATTTCTATCTATTTATTATCTTGGATCTACCTAAGACTCTTTCTAGAAATTATTACAACATTCCACTTCTTGGAGTTCTCCATACTAAACCTCCTACGAAATTTTCCATTATATGTGTTTTGAATTTGTGTAGAAAAACATTTTATCCATCTGTATGGATCATTATACCCGATTTTTTTGTTTTTTAAATCATGTATTTCACTGAAAAATAAATTGAAGAGGTCATTATTAAATGAGTTTATTTTTTTGAAATCATTACAAATATGTAGTATGTAATCCATATAACATACTAAATGTAACATTATGTATCCACTAGCCTGACTTTATACACACAAAACATAGGCTGTTTATAAAATCTATAACATTGATATCATTATCCAACCATATATTCCAACTTTTAGAATCATTCTTCCATACAATAATAGACCATTCTAACTTATGATACATAATTGTCTTATGTTATTTTGTATAGATCTATTTGAAAAAATTAATCATATAGAATGATATTTTCAAATCCATTTTATATATCATATAATCATAATGGAATTCATGTATTATCTTAATGTACATTATTATTATTAGTAATATATAATAGAACATTATTCAAAAAACTATTATGGTTATAAAACCATTATTGATTAGAAAACAATACAACATTATATGAAATTTTAATTATGTCTATAAAATTATAAAAAATTATAAAAAATATATATTATAATAAATAAATATTTAATCACAAACTAAATAAAAATTATTGTAAAAACATTTCATATATAGAAAAACATAAATAGTAATTGTAAATATAAAATATGAATATTGGGAAAAAATCACAATAAACTAAGAAATCATTCAGATTAAAAATGTAAAATGTGATTTTTTACAATAGAATAATAGGATAAAAATCTATAGAACTAATGAAACAACATATTTTTTACAAATTTATATTTTTATATGCCAGTTTCATTTCTATATACTACCTATACATGATATATTTATTTGATGAATAATTCCATGTATTCTTGAACTATTTTCATATTCATTTTCTAAGAGATTCTAAAAGACCCAAATAACCCATGGAGGCCTAACATAGGAATATATTATAATGATTGTGAAACCTAATCCCCCCCACTAATAAGCATAGGGGTTGTGACTAGCACCGTTTTTGAATATCAGACAATATGATAGACCATAGACTATTTTATTCAACAATAAACCCATCATCAATGTATATTGATAACATTAAACACCAGTATGATATATATATATATAATCAAATAAATGGTAAACATATAATGAATGAGAAATTAAGAAAATATATGACCCAATATTGGTAAAATATAATGGATCTGTGCGTCTGACATGTCCATGAATCTGACTAATGCTAAACGCTAATGAAAGCCTCGACATTGTGAGCGAATATAGAATTGTCTCCCATTGTAAATAACACTTCCACCATCACAGGCATTCAAAAACAATAATACATCACTATGTTCCTATTTGTGTTACCTTTTATGAAATAAATGCATCATTTCTTCTAAGACCATCATCTGACCTGCATATCAGTAGCACAAACACAACACATATAGGCACAAATCATATGAAACTATTAATACTATCAAAACTGAAATTTCTAATAATCCCTAACAATATTGAACTACTATACACTGCATCTAAAATATTACCATGAAGCACATCAGGAGTAATGATCCAAAAATAATTAGAATCAATCTACCTATCAAACATTGATGTTTCTAAAAAATAATATAAAAGAGGAATAATTATTTATGTAAAAATTTCATCCTTCGATATACCACCACCTATCATTCGTAATCATCGATATAGTGATTTCATCTGAAAAACTCATAGGAGAACATGTATCGTTCTTCATAATAACAAAAAATCAAATTCTTACAAACCATAATATTTGAACCACCCATTTTTTTGGTCATGATGTTAATTAAAAACATATGAAAGACCCCCAACTATTATAAGACTAGCTATATGAGAAATAATCACCCAGATTCGTAAATTCGAACTACCCAAAAGAAGAAATCCCGACATCATTAATGGTATTATAATGGGAGAAACTCTCCATATTGGGTGGCACCTCACTCATGGGAGTAATGACCATATTATAATCAAATCTTCCTTGCTATAATACACCTCATTTGAGGGAGTACCAAATTATATTCATACTATGTTTTAGACCAACACCTAATCAGCAACGATGGTTTACAAATTCAATATCGATTTAGAGTACTGATTTTCCATGTTTCATGGCAGGGGGTGTACAAAAATCCATTATAGAAAACAATGGTTATGTTCTCATAATAGAATAAATACATGGTTGTACTATCATCACAATTTCTCTCAACGTTATTTCAAAAACCATATAATTATCCCAATAATGATAAATTCTATTATTGTTCATATCTCATTGAAAATATCCAGATTGGTCTAAACAGTAAAAAACCATGGTGATATCAGTTGAAATATATTTTGAATTGTTTTTTTCTTTAAATAAATATCCAATATGAATATCATTGAAATCGCAACAAAAATTCGATAGGTATCAACATGGGGACCCTTGGGTGATACACATTGCACATTGGTGACAGGGGAAATAGTTGTACAGACCCCATGAACTCTGCAAGATACCTCCTAGTCATGGAAGGGTAGACATACCCGACTATCTTAGAGGTAGGCCTATGAACATGGGCCATGTGTTAAGCTCTTTAGGCTAGCTGACATGCACTACCTGACCACTATGGTCTGGACATGACTAGGGCGCCCCCAACCATAAAAAAACCTAGAGGGATGGAAATAATTTATTATTTTTGATATATCATTTTCAGGATCATCGGCACACTTAATTTTATGTCAGCCCATCTCAAGGATAAACTATACACCTCAGAATGAAGAGATCCATCAAATGAAATTTTCAATGATGACTACCATGTTCTATTTTTCATTTTACACATATAGAGGATCTAAAATATGAAAACAAAAAAATATCTAATTCTAAATTGTGATTTTTTTTGGTCACTAAAACGAAACCCCTCAGTCAATCCATAATTTTGAGTTATTGAAAAACTAATCTATGAACTACCAAAATGCATCATGAATATTGGAAGTGCACTTGTTTTCAATATTTATAGAAGTATTATATAATTGACTAATGATTGTTAGAAAAATAAATTTCATAAGTTAAGATTATTTATTAAATGAGGGATAAATTAGATGAAATGAATTTGTATTATAAAATTGTGTGAACATAAATTAACATAGTATAAATCATTATTGATAATATTTTGAGAAAATAATTTTAAACCACTATTGATTTAAATTTTATAATATTGATATAATAAATATTTTCTCTAATATAAAATATATGTTTATAATTGGATGATTCTAAACATTTATATTTCTTATCATTGTGTCTTGTTTTGGGAATTGAAGACTTAGGGTTGTGTTATGTGTTGGCTATGATGGATTAAGCTTATAACATGATCCAATTAGGTCGTGATGTGATAATGTAAGGATTTGGTTGGGGTTGTGTGGGGATTATTATGGGTTTTTGGTTTTAATTATGTAATAATTGGATGACTCACATTGGGTGAGAGGTGGGAATACCTATTTCTAGGTGATATGTTGGGGATGTTTTCCATAGGTTGAGGGAAAGTTTTTACTATTTGTTCTAAATATTTGGTTTGTTGCTTTTTATGCTAAAAATTGTGAAGTGGTGTGATTATAATTATTTTACATTTATGTGATTATTCTAATATTATTTTATATCACTATAATGTTCAAAATAAATTTATAACTTATTATGCATAAATGTATAATAATACAACATAATGTGACTATAGTTGAATTTTAAGTAAATTATTATTTTCAAACTTACATAATCACACAATTCAATTGTGTATTTGTTTCAAATATGTAAATCCCAAAACCATTGTTGAACATTGATAGATATGGGTACATTAATTTATCACCATTGGATAGCTTGTAAAATATTGTTTGGCGGATTTGAGGGATATATTAGTTATACTTTTGTTTACATGGATATAATTTGAGAATGATCTGTATATTTTGGATTCCATTTTTCCATATTTTATTTTTAAAAATTTTATCATGTAAGAAAAAATTGTTTTATAGATATATATTTTTAACTTAATGGGTCCTTAGTGTTTAAATCTGTGGTTTTTTATTCGTTTCTAGAGAATTAGTAGGGTAACAACATATATTATTTTGATAGAAAACGTTTCTCCCTATTTTCAACTCATGAAATTATAGAGGATGGATTCATGTAATAATGGTATCCCCTATTCCTAACTTGTTTGGGATTAAGTAGGTATTTTCCACACCCTATGGAACTCTAATACTCAATTATACAATATTGTAACTATTATTAATAATAATATTTTAAACCAATTCGGAAAAATATGAATGTATTGTCAATCAAAAGATCATTAAATCACTTCCCTCTCTCATTTACCACATTGTCAAGTCTTATATTTTCATATAATTAAACATAGAATATTCACAAGAAAAGATATAAGTCCTCCATGAATATTCAATTCCAACATCAATTATAGGACTATTTTAAACAGGGAGAGATTGAGAGGGAATTAATATCATATTATAATATACTACAACAAAAATTGATGATATACACCTTTTGTGAACATCATATCACTCTATAAAGAGAATATTATATTATTTCAACTCATTTTCCATTAAAATGATTCAATAATTAATTTAAATTAATCAAATTCATAGTTGAATTGGTATATAATAAAATTCCACCACTAACACAAAATTAGCTTTAGATGGTTCAAGAATGAATATTGTTTTGGGTAGCATGAATTGAAATGTGATAAAATGTACTAATAATATGAAAATTATACAATAGTCTCTCTTGTGAAAATTTGATTCCTAAAAATCAAATTCCATTCATGATAAATTATGGTGGTTAGAGATTCCATCAAACTAACATAGAGTTTATAGAGGATCCATTTCAAGGGGATTATAAATTCTCATTCTATGCGTATTTGAAATTTTTGACTAAAAAATTATAATGAATTCAAACCAACGGTCATTGTAATATAAAGAATAATAGAATATCATTAAATTAGACATAAAATTGATATTACAGACAAAAGTAAAAATTTTTGGATGTTAAAAAAATTAATGGTTTCACCATAATATCAGATAATAAGTTAGGAAATCAAAATTTAGACAAATATTATAATGAAATATTAAAATTGAATAATCATATATAAACAAGGTACATAAAAAATTTAAGAGAATCTAAAGAATCCAAAAATAATTTAAAGGATTTAATTACCTTTATATATATTTTACCTTCAATGAATCATGAGAACTATTTGACACATTTATGTTTGTCCAATTAATTATCCATAATGAAATAATCCAAATTCCACTAAACGGTTTTGAACAAAAAATAAATAGTAAAATTAAGGAGAAATAGTTATCAATGAAGTTACCCAATGGTTAGTACAATATATGTATGTAATTTATCATAGATTGTGGAAATAAAATGAAAATATCTGACATTTCACAATTTATTTTATGTCAATAAAATTATAAATAAATACATTACAAAAGTAATAATAAAAAATCACACTCTTAATAGAGAAATGAAATTAAACAAAAATATATATACATTATAGTTGGAATTACAAATGTCGTTATACTAAAAACTGGAAATTACTCATTAGAAAACTACCCCTTAAATATGTGTTTTGATTTATAGATGAAAAATATCACGTTGATTTTATGTTGGAATTACCACAAAACAATTCCTTGAAATTTCAATAGGAATGTTAGACAATATAATTACATTGATATATAAATATAATTCTAATGAATAATTACAAAATATAATTAAGATAACTCTTAAAACTAGTAATGCAATTTAATATTGATATTAATCAATTTCACAATACATAATAAAATTAATCATGTATAGATTATCAACACTTTTTGGTGTATAAATGGAACATTTTAAAATTATGAAATTTTATTCATAATTTTTGAAAACAAATAAATTATTTTAATTCTTCATAGTGACTAATAAATCCCAGAAAACATATAATAATAGTGAAATTATGTTATCAACAATGAATTTCATGTGTATTAATAATTAATTTGGTGGCAACTAAATTTTGATTTTATCTTTTTATATATTCAAAGGATTGTGGTACTATTAACGCAATCTATATAATATATTAAATATCAAAAAAATATTTTAAAAATAATATTTAGTAGAATTTTTTTCGTGTTTTTGAACCCCATGAATGTATTAATTGAACATAATATCATCAAAACTTTAATTATTCATTAATTTACTATGTAACAATTTACATTAAAAAAGAATCATGAAATATCTAAAAATATTATACCATTTAATTCATGGTATATCATGTCTGGCATAAATAATGTTATGAAACCACAACATCCTAAATGTTGGTTGTAGATCATTTGTCTTAGGATCCAACAAATAACTCATAATCAAATACATCTGAATTATGAAAAAAAAACATTAATGTCATAGACCACAAAATTATTGAGTTGGTGACTTAATTTATTATATTTTTATTATTAAAAGGAATAAAATACCAATGACTGAGTAAATTATTATATTACAAAAAAAAATATTTTTTACTATATAACATGAATGAAAAACTAATAAAAATTACAAAACAATTATCTTTAATCTTTTATATTATCCCTATAATTATTTGATAATAAAAATCCAAACATTATACGGGAAAATAAAACATATAAATGGGTCATGTAAAATTCTCAATAATGGTAAGAAACATTATATAAGATATCATAAGAAATAAAAAAGGTGAATAAATAAAAACACGTGATAATGGATGTCACGACCTGTCCTCGAGGCCCGTTCCATGACTACCTCAAGACCACCTTCCATAGGTCAGGGGCTGGAAACTATCACCAAAGGCATAAATCCTGATAAAAGGAAAGGAATTGCATTTATATAAGAAAACAACCCACACAGAGTATGCAAGAAGAAGTGAACACTATGTAAACTGAGTAGAAAAGTAAGTGCTGGAATGTAAATCGTCCATTATACAAACCAAACTGAAAATACAGTACAATTGAGATAAGAATGTACAACAACTAAAAAGTAGAGCAACAACCACCATGATGTACTACGGAACTCCCACGTGAAGGGTGAGTATAGATAGTCTCGTCAGCTTCTTGAGTCCAACCGTCCACTCTGTGTACGTCCCGCCGGATAGTCCACCTCCGGGTACCGTCCCGCTCCACAAGCCTCAACCATGATCAGTGTTGTCTGTCATCTATATCCAACAGAACTTAGTGCGGACATTTCTTGTGTAGGGGAGAGTATACGATACTCAGTAGGGACCCCGAGACACCCAAAGGTCTCCCAGAATCCACGAAGGATAAACCACAAGGAAAGATTCAATCACGAATTATCAACAAACTCTACTTAGGTATATGCTCATACATATACATAAGTCATAAATTCCAGTTCTGCTCCAACTCATGAGTCCATGTTCAACCCGGTCCACACAGGAATGTACAAACCAATTCACACGGTAATGCACAACCTAATCCACATAGGAAAGAAAGTCAATCATATCAAACATATTGATTGAATAATCAAGACTCGACTCACACATGTATACTATTCACGAAGAGAGGTGGAAATGACTGATGTAGCCTCTGAATCATCTCCTCTACTAAACCCACGTTGGATCCAAGTAAAGATGACGTCGATGCCGGACCCATGTAGGAACCAAGTACAGTAACCATCACTGCTGATCCCACGTAGGATCCTAGTACAAATGGCGTCGCTATGAGAACCACGTTGGATCCAAGTACAGTAACTATCGCTGCCGAACACACGTAGTATTCAAGTATAGCTGTCATCACTACCGAACATATGGAGGATCCTGGTACAATCATCGTCACTGTCGAACCCACGTAGGATCTAAGTATAGTCTCCATCGTCATCGCAGTCACAACCGTCTCTTGGGTTCCTGCACAGAGCACTCTCGATTCAGAGAGGGTCCGCTCCACGATCCAAGAAGGTCGATACATCAAATGTCACAAAGTCCAGAGTATACATATCACAATGTTCTGTATTGTCAATAAAACTCAATGTGACAGACATCGCGTCAATCGGACGCCCGATCTAAGATATATTGGCCATTTAGTCCTAGGGGCCCAGTTGGTTTTTAATCTAAAACCATACAGAACATATTCCAGCTACGTCCAAACCTCGAGTGAAGTAATCGAAATGAACCGTATCACTAAGAGGAATCCAACAAAGTCGATGTCACGTCAATCGGACGTTCGGAGCCCATGTTATAAGAGTTTCTACTCCGAGGGCCCATTTGGTTTCTTGTTCGAACCAACCTGGACATACTCAAAGTTCTCCGACACCTTGAGAGTAATATACCAAAACAACCATCTCGATCCAAGGATCCCAATGCAACTGAAAGTGTGTCGATCGGTGGTATGTAACCCTAGTTATTGTCGTTTAAACGGATATGTCCGAAGATAGGGGGTTTGGTCATGGTCTGCCCTGGCCCAATACCCCCAGGGTCGACCCGAACCTGATCGACCCAACTCGTGTCCTAGTTCGGCCCAGTTGGGCGTGGCCCAGACCGTTTGGCATCGCCCGAACTGGTGCGGGCGGCCCGACACTGCGCGGGCGGCACGACCCAGAGCTAGCGGCCCAACGCTGGTAGCACGTCCCTGCACTGGTGGCCTGGCCCGGTGCGGGCGTTCCGTCCCATTGCTGGGTGCTCAGTTCGTGTCCAAGCGGGGCGTGAAGGGAGCGCAGCCACCTTTTCCCGAAAAGGCAGACACGTGGAATCCGCCCTAGTGAGCTGGCCGGGGGTTTCAAACCCCCGGTCTTCCTGGAAACGGGTGGCCATTATGGCCAGCTGGTTAGGCCACGCGGGACCCGTGGAGGGTCCCAGCTGCTGGAATTCCGGTTTCCGTCTTGGCCTACCACTTCCTTGTGATTTTCCGCGGCCAAAAACCATGTTTCTTCCCCGAACGGTGCCGCAAGATGGCCTCACGCCCCTCCGCGGTGGCCCGCCCCGGCCACACCCTCTTGAATCATCGGCGCGGCGCGACGGAGCCGTGCCCCTCCACTGCGGCCCACTCTGGCCGCAGTCTTTTTTGTTCCCACTCAGTGCAACGGAACCATGCAGCCTTCGCCGCATGTTCAGTGAGGATCAAAAAATAAAAAGGGGAGTAGGACCAGCCATGTTTTTACAGTCTGATCTCTTCCCGTTATGTTGATAACAAAAGACTATCATTTAATAATTATTATCGTTAAATAATACATGAACGAAGAATTAACCCCTACCTCACTTCAAGAAGTTTTATCACTTGATGATGGAAGGAAAATATTTCATTGGTCCGTTGACATTGTCACAGAATGACAGCGTCTCTTTTTCCACATCGAGATGAAATAAGCCGAGGTTGGAGCCGATGTTCTCCACATTCTACGATGAGGGAAAGAAGTGGAAATGTTCTTCACCGGAAGAATGAATCTCTTTATCCTCCAATGTCTCTACAAAACAATCCTAAACCCCCCAAATAAAATAATACTTACTGTTATTTTATTATAACATGCCATGCATTTCAAAAATAAAAAATTCAAAAACAAACTCATATAATTAATTAAACTTGTGTTTTCTAATTAATTAGGTGTTATGTAGGCAATAATTAATGTGGGAGAGTTACATAACATTTGAGGTTGTTTAGAGGAGTAAAGGAATTTGAGGGTTTGGGCTCATGTGGGCCCCACATCAACTTTGACCACTAAAGAGTAGTTAGTAACTAGAGGATCCCAAACCATCTCCCACACCTAGGATAAAACCTCTTAGAAAAGAAATAAAATTTTATCACAATTTTATTTTACAATTCATTTAATCCATACATTTTTCTTACAACTCCTCCCAAGAAAATGCAACTCCAGTAAAGGTCTTCATAAGAAATTACCAGTGCTATGGTTTCATCGGGGCCCTCCGATTCCGATTCTGAGCACTTGTTCAAAAGTTAGAAAAACTCTCTCATTCATTCACTGAACGTACCCGAGCTAAAATTCAGAAATTGTTTCATGGCACACCGGGCCTCCGAATCAGGCACTGTTAGAAACTGCATAATCGTAAAATCCCAATGAATTTTAGAAAAAACATATCCTTGAAATTTATGGTCTTTACCTTACTCCAACATCCGGGCATTACTTCCCTGTAAAGATACAGCACAAACATGGGAAACAAATGAGGGTACTGCGCACGAATCGGAGCCTCTCGCTCCCATGTGCTCTCCTGGAGGTTCTCGTGTTGCCACCTGATGCATAATAGAGGAATCGACCATCCACGTAGGGCCATCTCCTGTCGATCATCGATATCCACCTGGACCTCCACAAAATTCACCTTGTCATCGACGTCCAGCTCTGTGTGGTCAATGATATGCTTCTGGTTGTGCACGTATCTCCTCAGCTGAGATATCTGGATGATGTCGTGTAGCCGATGCAACTTAGGTGGAAGAGCTAGGCGGTAAGCCACCTCGCCTATCCTGTTGAGAACCATGAATGGTCCGATGAAGGGTGGAGATAACTTTCCACCCTGGCCAAACCTCTATTGTCCACGTTGAGGTGAGACCCATAAGAAAACGTGGCTTCTATCCTCGAACTCTAGTGGTCTCTAACTCCGGTTAGTATAGGACTTCTATCGGCTCTGAGCGGTCCTCATCTGCTCTTGGATGATCTGAACCTTCTCTGTCGTGTGCTGAACCATCTCTGATCCTACTAGTGCGGAATCCCCAGGGTCTGTCCAACACAGAGGAGATCTGAAAGGTCGGTTGTGCAGTGCATCGTATGGTGCCATCCCAATGGTGGAGTAGTAACTGTTGTTGTACACAAACTCCACCAAAGGTAGGTGATCCTCCCAGCTTCAACCAAAGTCAAGGACATGTGCACGAAGCATGTCCTCAAGTGTATGAATGGTCCTCTCAGTCTGGTCATCCGTTTGAGGTTGAAATGCAGTGCTCAAGCGTACCAGCATACCAAATACCTCCTGCAACCCCATCCAAAGCTGGGAAGTAAAGTGAGAATCTTGATCGTAGATGATAGAAGATGGAACACCATGAAGTCGTGCAATCTACTGAATGTAGAGGTGTCCCATGCTCTCCACTAAAACCTGCTCTATGATGTGTAAGACGTGGGATTACTTGGTGAGTCTGTCAATGATCATCCAGATCGAGTCATGTCCTCTAGAAGTACATGGAAGTCCAGTCCCGAAATCCATAGATATTCTGTCCCACTTCCACTCCGGGACCTCTAAGGGTTGTACCAAGCCTGCAGATACCTGGTGCACCTCCATCACCTGCTGGACGGTGAGGAAGCGTGAAACATACTCTACCACAACCTTCTACATACATGTCCACCAGTGTTGTCGTCCAATATCCCAGTACATGTTCACTACTCTAGGATGTACTGCCATTGGGGAAGTGTGAAACTCTTTTATCAAATCCTCCTGTAATGCAACTGGTACCATGGTACATCCTCTAAAAAGGATGACGTGCTCTCCTACTATAGAAAAACCATTAGGTGCCTATCCTATGGAAATATATGCATGTGGTGTCTCACAATCATCATCCCCACGTTGTGCCTCTCGGACCTGCGGATGTAGTGGAGGAGTGACTATGATGGACTGAAGAAAGGCTTCTCCATCTCTATCCATGAATTATATCTGTAAAGCAGCAAACTGTTCTATCACCTCACCAACCAGCTGAATGCCCACCCTCCTACTAAAAAAATCAGCTAATATGTTTCCCTTTCCAAGAGTATACAGTATCTCAACTTCATAGTCTTGGAGGATCAAAATCCATCGCCGCTATCCGATGTTCATGTCCTTCTGTGAGAAAATGTATATAAGAATCTGGTGTTCATAGTAGACTGTAAAGCATTCGCCCATCAGATAGTGTCACCCACATCTTCAAGGGTAAGACCACTCCTACTAACTCCAGGTCATGGGTAGCATAGTTCTTCTCATACTGCCTCAACTGTTGTGATCCGTAAGTGATCACTCCCCGATCCTGCATTAGGACACACCAAAGTCCTTTCCCCAATGCATCGCAGTAAACTGCGTACCCTACGCCATCCTCTGGTAGCCTCAAGATGGGTGCACTGGTCAATCTCTGTCTCAACTCCTGGATGCTCTTCTGACATGTATCTAACCACATGAATGGTTTCCCCTTCTTCGTCAATGCTAAAAGTGGTTCTGCAAATATAGATATGTCTGGAAAAAATTTCCGATATTACACATCCAGACCTAGGAAACACCGCACCTCCATCACGTTCCAGTGTGGCTCCCAATCTAGAACTGCAATGATCATCATATGATCCAACGCAACTCCCAACTCAGAGATAACATGCCCGAATAAGTGGTCCTCTCAAATCTTGAACTGGAACTTCATGAGCTTTTCATAAAGCTAGTGCTCTCAATGTGTGTCCAGTACAAACCACAAGTGGTAGGCGTGCTTCTCCCCAGTAGTCGAGTAAATCAATATGTTGTCGATGAAGACCACGACAAATCAATTTAGGTAAGGCTGGATGATCTGGTTCATAAGACTCATGAACACTGCTTGAGCGTTTGTTATGATAAAAGTGATAACCAAGTACTCATAGTGGCCATACAGACACCTGAAGGCCATCTTCTTCACATTCTCATCTCGAACTCTGAGCTATTGATAGCCTGACCTGAGGCCTATCATCGAGAATAGTCATGCTCCCTTGAACTGATCAAAGATGTCATCAAAACTTTTAAGTGGATACTTGTTCTTCACGGTCACCTAGTTTAGGTGATGGAAGTCGACACACAGTCGCAAGCTCCCTTCAGCCATCTTGGAAATCAAAATCGGTGAATCCCACAGTGAAAAACTGGGTCGAATGAATCCCTTTATCTGAAAATCCCTTAACTATACCTGTAGCTCACGAAGCATAGTCGGAGACATCCGTTATACTGGTGCAGATATCTGTGATGTCCCAGGGTACATATCAATATAGAAGTCTACCTCTCTGCGTGGAGGTTGTCCTGGAACGTCTTCAGGTAAAACGTCCACATACTAATCCACCAAAACAAGAAAACTTGAACGCCGCACGTCAACAGCTCCTATGATGAGGCTAGCCAAATGATGAGTGATCGGTTTTCCTCTCCTCTGCGTGAGTACATCCTTCGCTATAAAGGCTCCCTTCACGTCAGTGAAGATAAAACTGCTCCTATCAGTGCAGACACACCACATCTTGTGCCCAGTATAGTTGATCTGTGCATGGACCGTAGATAACCAATCCATGCCCAAGATGACGTCATAAGGCATCGACGCCGCTATAAGAAGATCCCAGCCAGCGATTCCGCCTCCTAGAGTAGGCTCACAATGCTGACACTAGTGTGTAATCATCGAGTTTGCTCCCTAGGAGTCTCTAGCTGTATGGATTGAGCTAACGGCTCCGTCGGAATCACTGAGCTCCGAACAAGGGAAGAGGAAATGAAAGAATAACCCAATCCTTTGTCTATAAGATCTTCAGAAATGGTGGAGTAGACACATATAGTACCTCGAATCATCTCAAGTGCGTCGTGGTCGTAGGACTCCAATGCCTGAAGCTGAGCCTGCCTCTGCCCTCCAGCTCTCTATGGTAAGGGTGGACCTCATTTTGGTGTTTGTGGTAGATCTACGAAGCGTCCACCGCCACCTACTGCACGACCAGCTCCTCTACCTCATCCTCCTACTCCTTGCGGACCACCACAGTCGAAACTCTGCCTCTTCCTGGGTGGTCATTAATCCGTCTACTTCTCCTCTACATGGAGGGTCGGGTTGTCATGAGCCATGTGTCCCTACCCGTCACATGCATAACACTATCTGCCTCTCATATTATTGGCTCTGCTACGTGTGCCCTGAACCTATGAGCCAGTATCCTGAGGTCACCCACCTGATGGTCTGGTCCGCCTGGACCCCTTTGACATCCGATGACTACCAGCTGCAGAGGACTCCACTACGTGTCGCCCTGCAGTAGGTCTTGTTGCTGGTGTACACTCTACAAGAAAACTCTCTACAAGAAGGGATTGCTCTAGTACTCCTTCCTGTGTCAGAATACTGAGGGAGATCATCGAAGCCCTGATCTCATTCCTCCATCCCTGGTAATAGTTCCGGGCCTGGAAGAATGGGTCTTTTACCATGTCCATGGAGTAGTGCGAGAGATGGTAAATCTCGCCGAGTACTGGGCTACTATCATACTGCCCTGCCACAGCTGTAGTAGCTCTTGAATGAGCACCACACTGAGGGTGGCTGGAATGAACTCTGAGCAGAAGAGGCCCTCGAAGTCCGTCCAAAGAAGAGATGCCTCATCGTGCACCTGGAGCATCAGGCTCCACCATCTACCTGCTGCCACGTGTAGGAGACTCGCTGCAATGATCTCTATAAGATCTGCATGTGTCCTTACCAATATGAAAACTCGAACAAAAAACTCCAGCCATTCCTCGGCTTCCTGATGTTTCATCTCACCGCGGAACCTATGCGGTCTCTAATGTTGTAACTTGTGCAGTGCACTAAGGCGACGTACACTCTCGGCTGCTAGGGCTGGTGGAATCTGTGGCTCAACGGGTAGAGGTACCACCAATGCCTTTTCTATAATGGGACCCTACACCGAGGCCTTGTCATTCAGTGGGCTGTCGTCCTGCACAAAGCTCAGTACTACAGCTGACTGCCATCGTGGGGCCATCTAAAAAGAAACAAGTGCACCATGTTCAATACAATATACTGGGTGAGCTGACACAAAGTAATAACAATGAAAACATTGAAACACACATGCAATCAATGTTTCCATACACTGAGTCAAAAATCAAGACTCAGGGTCCTGTTGTATGGATACGTTGACCGTCGCACCAATATTGGACTTCCTGGATTGATAATCACACTCAATTACCATAACCCTATTGCTTCACATAGAAGAAATTATCAAAGTCTTGAGTTCTGCAGTAGAACCGACTCCTTGATACCAATTTGTATTGACCCGTCTTCGAGGCCCGTGCCGTGACTACCCCAAGCCCGTCTTCCATAAGCAAGGGGCTGCCAACTAGCACCAAATGTGTAAATCCAGATAAATGGGAAGTCATTTATTTTATATAATAAGACAAACACCATAGAGTACGCAAGCTTAAGTAAACACTATGTAAACCGAGTACAAAATTATGTGCTGAAAATTAATGGGCCAGTATACAAATCCAACTGAAATTACAGTACAACTTAGAAATGAAATTATAATTGCTGAATAGTAGAGAAACAACCACCAAGACGTCCTCCAGAACTCCCACTTGTTGGGTGAGTACAGAGAGTCTCGTCGGCTCCTCGAGTCTGGTTGTCCACTCCGTGTACGTCCCGCCTGATAGTTCACCTCCAGGTATCATCCCGATCTACAAGCCTCAACCACGATCAGCGTTGTCAATCATATGCATCCAACATAACATAGTGCCGGCATAGCCTGTGTTGGGTTGAGTAAACGATACTCAGTTGGGACCCCTAGATTCCTGAAGGTCTCCAAGAATCCTCGAAGGATAAACCACAAGTAAAGATACAATCACTAAGTATCAACCAACTCTACTTATTTATATGCCCATAATTATACCTAAGTCATCAATTCCAGTTCTACTCCAACTCACAAGACCAAGTTCAAACCATTCTACACAGAAAAGTACAACCCAATCCACACAGGAATTCACAACCAAATCAACATAGGAAATCAAGTCAATCATATTGAAGATATTTATTGAAAAGTCAATACTCAACTCACACAATTATACTATTCGCGAAGAGAGGTGGAGAAGATTGATGTAGCCTCTGAATCATTTCCTCTATTGAACCCACATAGGACCCAAGTACAGATTTCATCACTGCCAGAACCACGTAGGATCCAAATAAAGTAACCATCACCGCCGAACCCACGTAGGATCCAAGTACTGATGTAGTCGTTTCCGGACCCACGTAGAATCCATGTACAGTAATCATCACTGCCGAACCCACATAGGATCCAAGTATAGTCTTCATCACTGCCGATCACATGGAGGATCTAGGTATAGTCATCCTTGCTGCCGAAACCACGTAGGATCCAAGTACAGTCGCCATCATTGTCGTAGTCATAGCTAGCTCTAGGGTTCATGCACATAGAACGCTCGATTCTGAGAAGGTCCACACCATGATCCAAGGGGGTTGATACATCAAAAATCACAAAGTCATGAGTTGATGTATCACAGAGTTCAATCTCGTCAATAGAAACTCAACGCGACAGACAGCTCATCAATCGGACGCCCAGTCTGAGAGATATTGGCTATTTCTTTCCAGGGGCCCGGTTAGTTTTAAATCTAAAACCAACCAGACCATACCCCAACTACATCTAACCCTCAATTGAATTAATCTAAAAGAACCTTCTCACTTTTTGGAATCCAAAAAAGTCGACGGCATGCCAATCAGACATATAGAGCTGAAGCTATAAGCGTTTCTGCTCCGAGGGCCCGATTGGTTTCGTGTTAGAACCAACTCGGCCATACCCAATGTTCTCCATAACCTTGAGTGTAATATACTGAAACAACCGTCTCGATCCAAGGATCTCAACGCTGCTGACGTTGTATCGATCCAAGGTCTGTAGCCCATGTTATTTGCATTTATACAGATCTATCTGAAGATAGGGGTTTGGGCCCGGTCTGACCAGGCCCAATACCCCTCAGGTCGGCACTAACCAGGTCAACCCAACCTGAGTCTAGGTCTAGCCGAGCTGGCGCAGCCCAGCTGGGTGCTGGTGGACCAGCCCAATGTGGGAGGCCTGGCGCTGGCGGCCCAGCCTAGTACGGGCGGCCCTGCCCGGCGCTGGCGGTCCAACTCATGGTCGGGCGCTCGGCCCATGGCCAAGCGAGGCGTGAATGGGGCGCCACCCCCTTGTCTGGAAATGGTGGACCCGTGGGATCTTCCCTAGTGATCTGGTCGAGGGTTTTAAACCCCCAGTCTTCCTACAAACGGTCGGGCATTGTGCTCTGCTGGTTGGGCCACACGGTACCCATGGAGGGTCCCGCCTCCTTGAATGTCGGCGAACGGCTTGGCTGACCGCCTCCTGCTGAACCGCCATAGCCAAATGATGTGGTTCTTCCCCATCCGGCATGGCGCAATGGCGTTGTTCCCCCCCACCGTGGCCCACCCCAGCCGCGGCCCCTTGAGTCTCCAGCGCGGGGCAACAGCGCCACACACCTTCGTCGTGGCCTACTCCGTCCGCAGTCCTTTTCACCCCCGCACGGTGCAACGGCACCACGCTGTCTTCACCTCAAGTTCAATGAGGGTCAACAATTAAAAAGGGGGGATGATCAATGGTGTTTTTGCGGTCTGATCTCGTCCCGTTATGTCAATAACAAGTGGAAATCATTTAACAATGAATATAGTTAAATAAAACATGAATAATGAATTACCCCCTACCTTAATTCAGCAAGGTTGATACCTTGACGACGGAAGGAAAATATTCCATTGTTCGTTGAAGTTGGAGTGTAAATATGGTGTCGCTTTGTCAACGTCGACAAGAAAGAAACTGAGGTTGGCACTGACGTTCTTCATGTTCATCGATGAGGGAATGAAGTGGAAACATTATTCATGGAATGAATGTTGTTCTTTCTCCCCCAATGTCTCCACACAACAATCTGAAAACACCCAAATAAAATAAGACTTACTCTTATTTTATTATAACATTCCAAGCATTTCAAATTTACAAAAATCAAAATCAAACTCAACTAATTAATTAAACATGTGTTGTATAATTATTTAGGTGTTATGTTGGCAATAATAAATGTACGAGAGTTACATAACATATGAGGTGGGTTAGAAGAGTTAGTGAATGTGAGGGGGTGGCTCTTGTGGGCCCCACCTCACCTTTAACCACTCAAGAGATGTTAGTAACTAGCGGGTCCCACCCCAACTCCAAGACCTATGAAGAAAACCTCTTTGAAAAAAAATGTAACACAATTTTATTTTACTCATAAGTTAATTCATATATTTTCATTAAAACTTCTCCTAGGAAAACGAAACACCAGTAAAGGTCTTCTTAAGAAATTATTGTCTCTACTGTTTCATTGGTGCCCTCATATTTCGATTTCGAGCACTGGTTCAAAAGTTAGAAAACCCCGCACATTTATTCACTGAACATACCTGAGCTAAACATCGATAATTGGTTTTGGGTACACCGGGCCTCTCAATCAGGCACCGTAATAAACTGCGTACTAAAAAATTATCAAATAATTTATGAAAAAAATTCCCTTGAAATTTACAGGTCATTACAATGGAACATAATTATGAGTACAATATGGAATGAACAAAAATATTTCTAAATAATGTAATATAAACAATCACATGTGAATGAATCTTAACCATGGTTATTCTACATGACAAGAAATAAGATGGAACACTATTTACAATAATAATTATTATGGAATTCATTACGCCAGACATTATAAACATATCATTGAGGCCTCTTCCAGGAAATTTGAAAATAAATGGGAAATGCCTTACCCAAGTCCATATTTGATGTGTCTCTTGAGACCTATCGATGAATCAAGTTGATATATTATTTTTCATCCATCACATACTAATTGAAATTCATTACCTATATGAATGGTATGAAACAAAATGATATATATATATATATATATTAATTTAAAAAACATTCATTATCTACTAATCATAATCATTATCAATTCTGAGTAATGTGGTGAATGATGTCAAGATATCACATCCATAGTCAAAACAATAATATTCAATTAAATGAATTTTTTAGATGATATTAATAATAGATATTTTTCTATAAAAAATAAGAATCAAATTTTAAAAAAAAATATATGATACAAAATTAATAATATCATCGACAAATTAATGGGAGAAATAACCATTTTACTTTGAAAAGATGAGATATTATGGAAAAATAAATATTATTTGTCATTATTAGTTATATAAAACCAGAAATGAAAATGTACCGGTTTTCATGAAAAAATAGATATATTATAACAATAAACACATCATTAAAATAATTTTTTATTATACACAAAAATGGGTATGATATCGTGAAATTCCATTAAATTAGTCATTACTTATTGGGATGAATTGAGAAGGTAACCATGAACAAACTGTATGATAAATTAAGAGAAAAGAAAAATGATCTAGATATATGTGTTTCAATAATATACACAGAATGTATAAGTACAAAATAAAAATAATTTTTATTTAAATAGTGGTATGTAGAGAAATATCATAACCCATGGTGGTTCCGGAAGAATGATTTACCAGCTCTCTAAAAGTTTTCTTTACTTATCATTATTATCATGTATAATAAATTTATATAAATTAATTAACAAATAGGGAATCATTTATTCATATATTTAATTTATTATAATTTTTTAACTTAATTAATGATACTTTTAATCAGTTATATTATTAAATTTCCTCATTCTAGAGTGTCTATTACAATGGTTTTCATGGTCGGTATAATTTTATAAAAAATATAAAATATTATGTAAAATTAATAACGTCTTCCATATTTCAAAATATTTATCACTAAAAATATTATTATTGATTAAATAGTTTTGTACCTAATTTTTTATTATTTATGAGGATAAATTATTTTATAAGAATCTATTGATAATAATTTATATTATATTTGTGTGTTTTTTATCATCACCAATTACTTTTCTTCCATTAATTAATATTTTGTATAAATACTACTTCGAATACACTTTATTACATGTAATAAATATTTCATAACCTATTTTAACCAAAAAAATTGTATTCTGACCAGCCTCGAATGATGTATTCAAAAATTAAAACATGTCATCCACGTAGGTGGTAAATCAGAAGCACAATGACTATATTTTTTTCTTTTAAAATAAATAGAATGTAGGAAGAGAGTAGATTGTGTATTTTACATTGAAATAATTAAATAATAGTATATAAATGATGATGGATTTATAATTAAACATTGCATATGGGAGTTTATGTATGTATAAGTAATGAAAATAAATTTAAATGAAAATAAATGATAAGAAATATGATTTTTACCTTTTTAAATATACGCCTTGAGAACATTATTAATGTCATTGGGTTTGTAATATTATTCAGACCAATGGATATTGGAATAGAGGAGAGGAATGGGATGATTATTAGGAATAAATTGGATAATCATAAATTCTTTGAAGGTGTGAAGAAAAGTGGTTATGAGGGGTGGTATTAAAAGTGGATGAGAAGGGTGCTTTTTAAATATTTTCTTCATTTTTTTTATGATTCCTCAAAACTATTTATTTCATTAGAATAATCGCTAAATATATTGAAATATTGACATAATGTTTTAGATTATAGTCTTATCTCATTCATGAATAATGTAATAGTGTATTTATCATAGGATTTATATATATTGTTAATTGCCATCTTTTATTATTCATCAATGATTCAACTACGTTATAAAAAAATTAAAAATTCACCCAAATTTTTTAAATGTCTCGGAATGAAAAATAGACTCCATTATTTGAAAATAAAATTCGTAATATGACAAATGATTTTAAAAAAATCATCTTTTTTATTTAAAAAAATTAAAAGTTTTAAAATAATAAGTTATATTATGTATTACAAAAATAATAACGCTTAATTTATCATATTTAGAAATTTTTTTATCTACTACATGATTTGAATATAAATATTTTTATTTATAGGGCACCATAATTTTATTTACACTTTATTAGATGAAGTTAATATTTTATTGGTGATATTAGGATTTATAAGTGCAACATTACTCTTATAATCGCCATATTCTATATTACATTAATGTTTTATTATTTGTGATTTTTGAAGCCTAAAAAATAGTTGATAAAAATATTAAAAGGGTTACACAATTAAATCTTATACTTTTACATTCACCACTCTAGTGAATATTTCATCCTTGAAATTTGTTTTGTATCTCTACAATAAATATTTCAATAGTTCTTCATCATTTTTTCCTCATGTTCCCATATTTCATTTTCAATTTTATAATTATTTTGAAGTACCATCACTATCCAGGTCATCCGACTCAACAACACTGGTTCTCAATTGTACGGAATAAAAATAGTTACCTCACAGTAAGAAGAGTATAGTTCAATTTATAATTCATTATATATTACAAATTCATTGGTTCTAAAATGTACTTCCTGAATATGTATATATTGAACACATCGTGAAAATTTAAATGGATAAGTGGAAATGCCAGAAAATATGTCCCAAATACAATTCTTTATTTATTTTCAAAATGACCAATGTACCTTGAGTTTAGTTTCTTATTATTACATAATCATATGACACCCTCCAATGAGTTATCATGAGGAAGACATGATATCCCTCTCAAAAATCCAAATTCACCAGTCGATTATCTGCCTAACTCTTTTCCCTACATTTAGCTACGTCGATTGGTTTTCGAATTCTCATCACCATTGGTGTTGTTTCCTCTATAAGATCTATACCAACAATATTCCTTTCACAAACATCATCCCAACATGTTTTTTTATTACATATCATTCCAAAAAATTATTCATATATAGTAATTTAAATACTATAACTACATGTGTTTTTTAGGAAAACTATAATAAAGGTATAGAATGATACCATATGCCTCTAATTATATGTGATCTTGATGAAAACATGTCTTAAAATGTTTTCATCAATATTTTTTTACTTACTGTCGGCTTTAGAGCGATAAGATGTTCCCAAATAAAGCTCAGTAACCATATATTTCTGATGAATGTTCTAGAATTTCTATTTAAATCATGGATCATGATTACAACCAATCTATTGAGGTTCTAAAATAAATCATACAACTGAATTGATATATATCATTTTCTAACAATCTAGTCTAAAATCATCCCTTAGAAAATAGAAAGGTGAAAATGGGTATGATGTTTGAAAACTATGCTTATTATATAATTATTTCAGTTGGATTTTATTTATCTAGTGATAAAAATCCAATTAATTATCATCCCATTTACATGTAGAAATAGGTATAGGTTTCATGGATAATTTAGAATGTTGTCATCATCCTAGGTTTGTTGAAAGACTTATCATCTAGATACATAATCAAAAAAATTGCCCTTCTTATTATTCAACTATAAATGTTTGTTAAATTCTATATACATCGTAGTTCGATAAGGTTATATAGAAAAATTCATGTAATTAGAGTCATCAAATTAACTCAATTTTATCTCTAATATAGATGAAACATGTACCCCCCCCCAAATATTAGAATAACATCTTTATTCATGATGTCTATAAAAGATCTATCATTAACAACATAAATTTTCTTTTAAAGATTCTAACAACTAGACAAAGAACAATTAATCCATTCAGATAAATATTTTTGGGAATCCATTTAAAAAAGTAATTATTTTTGTCATGTCATAATAATTCCCATATCCATTGATTCAATATCCCTACACATAGTATCTTTTTATGCCAATAATATTTTCCGAACCCCATGATTCTTACTAATCAATGCATAATATAACATATATTAAATCGTTGTGTGGTAGTGTATTGAATAATAAAAATACATGTGTATATCTCTCCCTCACTATTTCCTCATGTTGATTTATTTTGGTGACAATATATATTTCATGATCTGGTTATTTCTCTATATCTCACATCATTCACAATGGAAATAGTTTCTAAATATCTAATGAGTAAATATTACTACTGCTAACTCATGATCATGTGTTTGATAGTTCTATTTGTGGATTTTTAACTTACTTTATTTGTAGAAAATACATCTACCATTATCTATTAGGATACAATAAAATACATTCCTTGGTTCATCATTTTAAATCAATAATACAACATTATGTGATGCTTGAGTCAAGATGGGATAATTCACTAATCCCATCTTCAAATTTTCAAAACATTCAACACATTAATTCTTCCATACTATCATAGCCAATAATGAGTATTTTAGGTTAATAAGTTATCATGTTTGAAAAAATAATGAATGAAACACAAAGAGTAACCTACTAAACAAATTAAACTACATATCCTATTTATGTCCATTTTAATAGTCCATTCCTAGACTGACATTTTCATTAGATGATCGACTGACATTCCTTCCATAGAGACAATATATCAAAAAAAATATACTATTGGAATCCAACATTCACACTTTATATACTCCCTAAAAACACTTTTCATCTGTCATTCAACTGAAAAACCATCATGTATTTCTCATGTTCCTCACAACATTTGGAATATATGAAGATATCATCAATGAATAAAATAATCATTATGATATTCCATGTAATCCTTTGTATGTTATATCCCTAAAAACATAGTGTGTATTGGTCATACCAAATTACATTATTTTAAAAATGTAATATCTATTCCCTGTTTGAAATATTTTGTTAATATATCTATCATTTTACATGCAATTGATGAAATCCTTAATAATGGGATATCTTGTAAAAATATTAACTTTCATGAATGTTTTCTTATAAATCGACAATTTCATGAATATGATAATTATTCTTTATTGTAAAAGAATTTATTTCTCTACAGTCAGTGCATAGCCTCATGGATATTTATTTATTCTTAAAAAATATTATGAGGGATTCAAATGGATATATAGTAGAGTGGATATATCAATTTTCACACAATTCCTCTTTTTGATTCATCAGCTCCAATATTTCCATAGTGGTCTTTCTATAATGGGTATTTTTTGTTGTCCTTACATTAGGTTTAAAACCAATTGAGAAATCAACTTCCCACTAATGATATTATATAGGTATATTATTTGAAAATACGACTATGTATTCTTGAATAATAGGTACCTATTCAATTTAAAGATATCTATCTTCATCTAGAGATGATATTTTCACTTATTACTCCGTAATTTCATTTATTAGAGCTTTAATGGGTGAATATAGATATGAATCAAATGAATTTATTTCATCTCTAACGATAATAGTTTATACTTCTTCCACATTTATAGAACCTTCATTAATTTTTCAATAGATATTCTCAACATATTTTTATATCTAGTCTGTATTGAGTATTATTATAAAGAAAATCATTTTTTTGATGATAATAATCAAATCAAAATGTATTTTTTTGTCAAAAATGGGGCTTGCTAATGCATAATTGTTTTAATAATTCATGCCATTAATGTCATTACCAAAAACTCCCTTATTAAAACAAAAATATAAGGTCTAATTTTTGTGGAAAACAAAGAATAAATAAATGAATTTCATGATATAAAAATGAATAAATAACTTGATATGTTTGAGGAATCTATTATTGTACCTTTAACCCCATTATTACAAATTACAACCTCTGTAGTTGTGGTCACATAAAATTGGATTTTCACCCTTAAAAATTGTTGATGAATGACTCATTGATGACTTGGAAACAAATATTAATAGTTTCATGTATTGATACAATTATAAAATTGGACATTGGTAGCTCTTTTATTTCACTTACATAAATGACAATGATGGTCATTCTCACTATTCATTTAAAAACTATTTTTCCATTTAAGTAGGAACTAGGAAGTTTCCTTCCACAAGTATCACATTTCAAAAGATATCCAAATACATTATTACCATTATCTACTCCCTTCTATCCAATTATTTCTCCATATTGATGCCATTTGAGACTATATCATCATATTATGATATATTTTGGGTCACCTATTCCATTAAGATTAATGGTTTTAAAACATCAATCAATTGATCATTCACAATCAGAGGATTATGTATGGAATCCAAATCATTCTTTCATAAAAGTGTAATGGAATATTTATAATTAAATGTGTTTTAAACCTCTTCATTCTAAAAATCAAGAATTTATTGCCAATATTTTCTAACAATTCATGAAGGAAATTATTCATAATAAAAATTTCGTTAAATTATTCCCTTGATTATTTAAGATTAAAACCTCATCCATTAAGTTTTGAATCCATGTACACTGTTGATCAACATCTCTTTAAAGAAGATAAATTTTCAGGATAAACTTCTATCTTTCATTACTTCTCAAATTAAGAGAAATATTATCTATGTAACTTATCCAGTTCTCAAGAAAAATATATTTATATTCCAATAGAATGATGGAGGATGTTTTCCAATGACATATTCAGATATATTTCCTCCACATCATTCTTATGGATGATTCATATGGGAATGGTTATTGTTTATATCCTCATTAAAACATCCTAGAATGGTTTTCATCTATTCATCAATAGTTAAAAATCCTACACCAAAACCATTAACTTTTGTAGGTGGGAGATACCTAAATTTGATATTTGTAATGATAATGTTTTAATTACAATCAATATATGCAATTAATATATTATTTCATACATTATATTTAATTATGAATCAAAATTAATAATTTCTAAATAATTAAAACCCATAACAAAAATTGAAAAATTTATGAATATATTATATCATAATCGTAAACATAGGTTCATTGGGGTTATATTTAATTTTCATACTTAATGGTTTCTAATGAAAATTGGAATTATCCTATTAATCCACTCTAGAAGTGTCATATTATGTGCACATTAAGGCATGTTGTTATGTAATAGGTTATCTCAAGTCATGCCCAAGACACCTTGTCAATGTTTATACCCCAATGTACTTCTGTACCAGAACCAAATCAAATTTTATTATCTAGACATGACTGTTTTTCTAGGAAGAACAAAATTACATTTACCATACAAAAAGTCTATAATGTTTGTATATATGTAACTAAAAATACTATCATATGGTTATAGAAATTAATCTATGTTTTCAAATGGTTTTTCCAAAAAAATTTACAAAATATTCATTGATAACAATGATAATGAACCAGACCCTAAAATACTATAGTCATTTCATTACATTTTTACATTGACATGGTTATAAGAAATAAATTTCACAAGGTTTAAATGGTTTTTTATATTTTAAAAACATGAAACACTAATAAATTTTACCTTAAAACATGATAAGAAAAAATAAATGAAACTCAAACCATAACTTTAAAAATAAATAGTATCCATTTAATTCATTCAATATAAACATTTTCAAATCTAGAGAACAATATGTCAAATGAATGGGGTGAGTTCATATTTTCATTAAGGATAAAAAATACATCAAAATATATCAAAATAAACATGTATTGGATAATAAATAAATAAAAATGATAAAAGAACATAATCATGAGTATAATATGGTATTGAAAAAAAAAATCTATATAATTCCATATAAATAATAAATGATAATGAATGATAATCATGTTTGTTATAATAGTCTTAAAAAAATGAAAAATATACATTACTATAATCATATTGAATGAATTGATAATGTGAGACATAATAAAATAAAAAATGAGGCATCGACCATGAAATATGAATATAAATGGGAAAGGCCTTGGATAAGTGCATATCTATTTTGTCTCATGTGAACTACATATGAATTTTGGGTAAATTGTGGGCCCCAAAATAGACGAACAAAGTCCAATTCATTACACATATTAACAGGGTGGAACATAACAAAAAATAAACATGATGTGTAAAAATAATAAATAAAAATTCTGAGTAATTTGGTGAATGATACCATGATGTAACATGTATAGTCAATCAAATCATAAAACATTTAATAAAATATTTTAGAATATATTCATAATAGATAAATTTATCAAAATCATAATATTCAACAGAGGTGTAGAAACATATTATAATAATGAAATAAAATCGTCATCTAATTCTTCATTAAAATACTACTTTTAAATTTCATATAAGATTTATTTTGTAACAATAATTCATATTTGTCAGAAATTATTTTATAAAACCATAAATAAAAAATAAAACATATATTGGTCATGTTTATCAGGGAGAATTGAGAATGGAACCATGTCAAGAAAGTTTGTTACAATCAGTAACAATTGAAATAATCTTTATATATTATATTATAACATATATATATAATTTATAAGTTTTATATAAAACTAATTTAGAATTAATTTTCGATAAATAGACTGATACCTTTACCTGAATGAAAAATGGAGGTTCATGAAGAAACACTAACCATTTAACAAAAAGTAATCTTCAATTGTCCTTAATATACATTATAAAATAATGAAATACATTAATTAATTAATTATGAACCATTTAAAAATTTAATTAGTTTTAATATAAATTTTTTTTTTCATTTATGGTCTTTCTTCTTGTTTATATGATAAACTTTTATTGTTTGGGAGTGTTTGTTTTCATGGTTTTCAGGAATTTTTTAAAATTTTTATCATATTGAAGATCATGTAACATAAATATAGATTTTTGAATTGAAATTTTATGTTATTAATTAATATTGATAATATTTAATGGTTAAATATTTCTTTTCCTAGTGTAGGTATGAAATGTTAGTTAATACATTAATGATAATCATTAAAAATATATTGATGATTATTAAATCACCACAATCTTATTTTTTTAATTAATTAATATTATGTATTTATAATATTTCCATAGAAATATATATTATATTATACATATATAATTATATTTATTAATAATAAAAAATGGGTTTTTATTATCCAAGAAGGTGTTGTTGAGAAATAAAAACACATAATCGACGAAGGTACTAAATCAGCACTTCACAAATGAAATTTTCATCTTTTAAAATAAATTTAATGTGATAAGAGAAATGATTGATGATTTTCCATTGAAATAATAAAATTATGTTGAATTAATGTTACTATATATATCAAGTATCTTTGAATAGTTTAGTTGATGTATGATTTATAAATGAAATGAAATTGACATTAAAATAAATGAAAATCACTATGATTTTTACATCTTGAATTTTTCAATATGATAACCCATATACTTGTATTATTTTTCAAGTTTTGTTCATAAAAATGGATCTAGGACATTTGGTAAAGTCTTGGAATTTTTATTTCTCATTAATTAAAATATCCCCATTTCCTGGTAGTTGTGAGTATTAGAGGTGATATGGGGAGTTATTTATAGTCGAGGAAGGTGGTGTTTCTGGAATAATTAATTATTTTATCTATTATTATTGATTAAGACTATGAGTAGTATATGAATTATCTATAAATATATTTTAATAATGAAGGGATGTTTGATATTCTCATTATTATAGCATTAATGACTCAAATAATAGTGCATTTTTTCTTATAATGTATATATTTTTTAAATTATTATATTTTACATTTTATAAAAAATCAATTTCTTATTTAAAATCCAGAAAAGAAATCCTAACAATTTTTTTACCCATATAATTCAACAAATATACACCATTCATTAAAATAATTTCCTTAATATTTTAAATTTATTTATAAATAAAATTCATTAATTTTTTCAAAAAACAGTAGTTTTAAAAATATAACTCTTTTTATGACACTTTGAAAAATTATTGAATGTGTATTGAAAATGTATTATAATCTTATGAAATCAAAATATTAATCTATGAATATATTTTATAAATATTATATTTCATTATTTCCTTTTATACAAAAGTTTAAATAATAATTTATGTTCTAAAAAATACTAAGCCATAAATTATAGTTTCGAAAAATATTTATTTAGTTATTCCATGATGTAATTAAACCGTATTTTTTAATGAGACTCAAAATATTTATTTATACATTCTTTAGTGGTGTTACAATTCTACTGGTCATATTAATAATCTGAAGTGTCACACCACTATTCCAAAGTTCATATTCAATAGAAAATTAAGGTTTTAATCTCGGACTAGCATTAATTTAGAACTATCAATGATATTTAATTTTATAAGAGTGAATCCAAAAAATAATCTATCTATACATTCTTCCTTCCTAAAAAAATACATACATGAAATTTTTAGACTTATCATATTTTCCTTGGGTTCCAATGTTTCTTATTGAATTTTATTATTATACTAATGTACATTTACCGTCTGATTCCTTAAATTTCTCAACACTTGTTCTTAATTGTGAAAATTTCTAATAGGAACCTCACAAAAATATTAATTTATAGGAAATTAAATTACAATATAAGTACATTCAATTATTGGGTCTAGAATGTACATCCTCAATGAAGATATTTAGAAAACATAATGATCAATGAAATGGATTAGCGGCATTTCTAGATGATAATCCACTAATCTAATTTTATTCAAAATATCCAAATGACCAATTTACTTGGGTATCTGTTCATTTTTATTTTCAAAATAGAATACACACTTCCATGAATATTCCTTAATGAATTCATTATCTACCAATTGGAACTCCAAATCCTTACTTCGATTATCGGTATAGTTCTTTTAAATACACTTTGAAATTTTCATATGGGATTCAATAGTCTTCGCATTTTCTATTATTTTATCTACTATTTATTGGCCTACAACCATCCTTTTAAAAATTTCAACAAAAATATAGGGTGTATGAAATCTTTTTCAATAAATATGTCATATGGTTCCATTTTAATAATTTAATGGAAAATATTGTCGTAGGAAAACACCAACAATAGTAAATACAGATCCCAAATTCCTGGAAAGAAATGTGAATGTGATCTCAACATGTCTTCTAATGTTTGGATTGTCCTTTATAACATACCATAAATTCAGGTGAGATAGGTAGTGCTCAAATTATGATCTATATCCAAAAATATCTTTTATATTTCCAGGAATTATGATTTATGTCAGTAATAAAAAAAATCAAAAGATATGCTCCAATATCTCATCAATCCTTATTAACATTTTTTTCAAGATTCTCCAGTGGAATCAAATCCATTAAAATGGGAAAATAAAAATATTTGTTACGTTTATGATTTTTTTTTGATATTATATCATTCATTATTGGGGTTTTATATAACATTGTGAGAAAATGAATAGAAATGTTATCCCATTTCTATGTATGTGATAGGTAGAGGATGCATAGATCCTCTAAGATGTTGTATTTAAACCTTAAAATGATAGAAGACTAAATAAGATAATACATGGTAAAAAATTTCTCTATTCATTTTAAATCCATAAATGTTGAATTATTATTCATGTTGATACATAATAAGAAATTATCACTTCATATTTCCCACCAAAAATGTTCCCTCAAATCCAAATACATATTAATGATACTATTTTGTATATTGTGATTTCGAGCTATGTGAATCATCCAATAACTATATTTTTATCCTGAGTATAGATGGAACACATATGCTCAAATAATGTTTAGGATTCCATATTTATATTTAATGTCTTCCTACAACCTATCATTACAAAAAAAAATTATTTAGATGATTCTCATCATCATACAGAGAACATTAATCTATTCCCATAAATATGGTTATGAAAAAACTGAAAATGTAATGATGTTTGGCTAACCTTAAAAATTTTCATATATCTATTTTCAATATTTATATAATCATGACCCTTGTTACTAGTAAAATTTACTTTATAACTCTATGATCCTATCCACTATAAGAATCATACACCATATTTTCCTTCCACAGGATATAGTTTATTGAAAAATCATTATCTTTGAGTATCTAAATACAACTCCTTTAAAACATCTTGAGTTCTTATTGTGACATTATATATATTTAAATCTCATATAATAATTATATATCTAACTTATTCAACAATGTATAATGTTCAATAATATATTAATATAAAAAATTACTAGTTATTACTCATGATCCTATGATGGAAAATTTTGATCATGGGTTTTTAACAACATTGATCTTATTCAATAACTCTATCATTCTACATAATTACACATTCATGTCAATTACATGATGCATCACTATAAATCACAAATTTTCCAATTACTAATGGTAGAGTAAGGATCATAAAATTAACTAATCATCCATTCAATTCTTTGAAACAACTTTCATATTATATTTCCCTTTCAAACTGAACCAAATTATAAGTATTTTTGTTTAGTGGGTTAGATAATCAGGATATATTCTTAATGAAAAACAGATAATAACATACTAAAGCAATGAAACTATGTACCTCTATTATTTTCATTGGTGTAAGAAATTCATGGAATTCATTTTTCAATGCATGATCAACAGAGATTACATCCTTAGAGACAATATAGCCAGGAACAAATTTTCATGAATCCAAAAAGCAGACATTCTAATCATCCTATATAAAAATTATCTTTTAATAGTCTCCAAAACAACCCTTAATTTTTTCTCATTGTCCCCAAATATATTAGTATATTTCATGTAAATTTTAATAAATACCACAAAAAATAATCAACATATTCCTTGGAAACTCTATTAATTATATCTATTATTGTATATATTTCATTAGTTAGCCAAGTTGAAATTAGTAATAAAATTTATATAAATATTTTGAAAATATTTATTTAGAACATCATCTTTTTTAACTGAAAATGATGATATCCATAACGATGGACAATATAAAAAAAATATTGATTTATGTGATGCTGATAAATTAAATCATCCTTGCAAGGAAGATGATAAATATGATTCATTAGAATAGAATTTATTTTTTAATACTCAATTTTATACCTCATGTATCCAGCTTTATTCTTGAAAATGATATCATGGGATCCACGTGGAGAAACAAAATGGAAGATAAATCAATTTTCACTCAATTACTATAAATGTTTATAAGTTATTCTAAATCAATTGTAACCCTTATGAATGCTGACTTTGAAATTGAAATTTATTGTGTGATTAAATCAATAGCGAACTCAACATCATAATTTGGAGTATATTAATGTAAATACTTTGGAAATACCCCCAATGTATTCGTTCATAATAGTTACATCATCAAATTAAATATTTACCTCTTCATCCATAGATGGGATCTTCTATTGTTCCCCAGTAATTTCATTTACTACAAATATTATGGGTGAATATATATATGCATCATATGATGATGTTTCTTCTATAATTATATGATATTACACATCTTCCTCGTTAATATTAAATTCATTCTTCATACAACATATTTTTTCTTCAAGTTTTCTGTGTCATTAAATACCAAAGATTATATGTAAGACAATCATATGTGTGATGATATGGATCTATAAAAAATCACTGTTTCTATTTCAAAAAATTGGACTCACCAATTGATCTTTTTTGAAATGATACATCCCATTGGAATTTTTACATTTAACTCATAAAAAAAGGATCTGTATAATTTTTTTAGAACAAGTGATGATATTCTATAAATGATTGATCCAGAATACAATTTTGAATTAACTTTGATTTAGTAAGTAATTATATTACCATCCACTAAGCATTTTTAATATCACCCTCACCTTTTGTGATCATATTGTTTTAACATTTCTCACTTGGTCCTATATAAAGAATCATTTCATGACACATCACGTTCTCATTTGTATAGTGTAACATCACACTAAAATATTTACATTGAACATTGTTACCATTTTCTCTTTAATTCATGATCATGATGTGATTTAACACCAAACATTTAGAAAAATCGCATACCTTTTAAAATGGAATTGTGGAGTTTCCTTCAAAAAGTGTCACATGTTGGTAAAATGACATGTCTATTATTCCATTTATACATTACATAACATAACACCCTATTCTTTAATAACATTCCCTTACTTTAATATTAAATAGATAATTATTTCTCCAACATGATGGAACATTAGTCTATGTGATCCTATGATGGGAAATTTTATGACATCTATTATATTTAGTAGAATTATTTTTATACCATCAATGAATATATCATCATTTTCCATAGATTATATATGTTTCCACAAAATTATTTGAAATACCTATTATGTCATATTCTTACCTTCAAATTTTTGTATACTATTTCTATCTCAGACTCAAGAAATGCCTCTATATACCTTGTCATTGTTCACTAGGAATAATCTTCTCCAGGAATATTAAATTAATATCCTACCATTCCAATTGTTATATTTCCCTTCTTTTTTCGTTTTGAATATATCTCCACCATTGTTCATATCCTCTGAAGAGATGATAATTTTCCATGATATCCTTCCCCGTTTTGTTACTACCCAATGTGGTATATTACTTCTCTATGGATCATATCAACTTCACATCAACAATATCGTTCTTAGTCCTAATGAATGATTGAAGTTGAAGTATCCTAAATCAGACCAATAATGAGCCTCTATGTTTTCGATCGGGATTCTCTATATAGTTATGGATAATGTTCATGACATATATCATTTATCCTAGATTTCGTATAATCTATTTATCTCATATTGATTCTCCATCTCCAATAACATTAGATTGAATAAGATGAAAATACCAACATGTGATAAATGCATTATTATAGTTTCTATTACTTCCACTTGGTTCCATTTCTGTTAAATATAATATGATAAAATATGTTATGAATCGCAATGATAAATTTTGAACTAGTAAATAACTTAAAAAAATAGAAAATTTATGCATTCCTAAAATAATAATCATATACAAGATTTTTTTGGGGACATATTTTATATTATATAATAATAATTGGTTTGAAAAAAAAATTATTTATCATAACCATAACCACCAAGATTTTTAAACAAGGTGTAGAGTATGGCACATTTTCATGTACTGAGTTACACAACATCATGCTAGAGAGACCATGTCGGGTATATTACCTCTATGTATATCAATCCCAGAACCACATCCAACAGGAGTATCCATACAAAGATATATTTCTCAGAAGACAAGTGTAATATATCCCATAAAAAATTATAGTATGTTCCTATATTAATATAAAAATATATTAAAATTGTTTTATGTTCCATAATCAATGTTTTCTATATCATTTTTTGAATCATGCTACTAGACTTAATGTGATGCCAACTGTAAGGATCCCAGCCATAGAAGCATATTTCAGTGCCTTTATTTGTAACATCGGTATAATAATAAGGAACTAAATCCTAAAAGACTGAATATTATAGTATATATGGAAAATTTGACACAAAAATTATTTCTACATTACATCATGAATGAAAATAACTATATAGAAACACCATAAAAACATCCAAATACACTGAGATTATCCCTGAAAATTCATTTATATTAAACATCATCACATCATTGGAAAAATTGAATCATACGAAAGGGTTATTATCAAATGACCAATAAGTGTTAATAGTTCAATATTACAAAATCATAATTCATAAGTCATGGGAAGTAATAAAACATGTGCAATAAAAACATAATTTTGATAATAACAATGAATGGATAAGACCAGATTGAATAATACAATAAAAATAATCACATGATATTGATAATGAACCACATATATTAAAAAATTTATTGATATTTGGAATATCAATTAATACAATCATAATTATGTAATTTTCAATGCTAGAATACATTAACATGCAATTGATGCCTCAATCAAGACATTTGAAAATAAATCGGAAAACAATCAGTCATATAAATATCTAATTTGTCTCATGATACATATCAATTATTAATGGGTCCATATAGGTCCACATAAATCGTATACTTAGTCTAATTCATTTTTCATACAAATAGGGTGAAACATGAAAATATATACATATGAATTATAAATAACATTTTACAACATGTATTCAAAATCACTATCCATTCTATGTAATGTGGTAATAATATCAAGATAGAACATCCGTGATCAAAAAAATCAGAAACCATTTAATAAAATATTTTACCTAATTGTCATAATATATCAATTTCATTAAATCATATGATTAATACAATTTTTTAAATATATGATAATACACTAATAATATAATAACCTAATTACTGACAGAAACCCCCATTTTAATTTCCATAGATGAGTTATATTTGAAAAATATTTTGTATTTGTCATAAATGATTGTATAAAACTAGAAATGAAAATATATAGTTATTCATGAATAAGTTAGTCATATATGAAAAATTATGGTTTCATTAAAGAGATTATTTATGATAATTGTAAATGGGTTATAAATCAAAAAGTACACATAAATCTGGCTTGTTTATCAGGAAGAATTAAGAAGAGAAATTTGTAAAACATCTATTATCCAAAAAAATATAAATGAAATATACCTGATATATGATTTCAGAATAATTAATTAGAATGTATAATATTCATATAATAATAAGTTTAAATTAAATAAGGATAAATAGATAAATAGTGTATCCCTGATGAAAATTGGGGTTTCGTGAAAAAAATACTCACTGTAGGTCCAAAATTGTTCTTTAATTGACCATTATATCCGAGAAAATCAAGTTAAATGCATTTATATATCAATATACAAATTTTTATGCATTAATTTGATTTATTATGAATTTATTAAGTTTATTTATGGTATTTTTTATGGTTAATAATATTTAATTTCATTTTTCGAGAGTGTCTGATTCCATGGATTTCATGATCAGTTTATATATTTACAGATAAGAAAAATCATATAAATGAAAAACACATTTCCAGAATTTAAAATTTTTGTCATTAATGATCTTACTAAATATTTAATTGATATAATTTTATTTTCATTATTTTGGTTGAAGTTTAATTATAATATAATATGTTAGTGATAATAGTTTAGATTATTTTGGTGGGTCTTCAACCATTACCAACTACTTTTATTTCCTTAGTTAATTTGATGTATATATATTATTTATAGAACATTATATTAGACGTAATAAATTTATAATAATATATTTTATACATGAAAATGGTTTTTTGACCATACCTAAATGTGGTATAGAATAATTATAACATTTCATCCATGAAGTCGGTATATCGGTATATCTTAGGGGAATTTTTCATGTTTTATGTCAAATAGAAATGGATAACTGACTGATGGTGGATCATCAATTAAAATAATTAGATTCCATTATATAAGAGTTAATTTAGTTATCATTTAACATTAGATATGGTAGGTGAGGTACGAATAATAATCCAAAATAAATTGTAATGGAAATATAAGAAAATGAAAATGATTTTTACCTCTTGAATTGTTCTCCTTGAGAACCACCTTAAATGGATATGTTTTCAACACCAGTTAAATCAAAACTATCCTAGATTTAGAGGGGGAACTTGGCAAGATTATTGGATTAAAATTGTAAAATGAACATTTCTTCCAATGTGCGAGGAGAAGAGGTGATTCAACATTGAATTTGTAGTGGAGTGGAGAGCTGTTTTTGAATATTTTGATCGCTTTCTTGTTATTTTATCCAATGAATACGAATAGTATGATAATTATCCTTAAATATAATAAAATAATTAATTGAATAACTTGATATTTTACTTACATCACTCATGACTAAATAATTAATGTATTTATTTAAAAATGTATATATATTATAAATTACCATAATTTACTATTAACAAAAAATCAACTCTTTATATAAAATCCAAAAATTTAACATAATAATTAATCAAAATTTATAATAAAAAATGTTTTATAATTTTCAAAATAATTTAATAAATGTGGCTCAATTAATTTTTAATTTATATAACAATTAATTTGAAAATTTCCAGTTTTAAAATTGTAAATAATTTTATTTCATTATGAACGGTTATTCAAGTGATCATCAAATTATATTATAATCATATGGATAAAATATATATTTAGGTATATACTATATAAAATATATTTAAAACTATTATATTATTTTTTATATTGGAAATAAAAAAAGTTTTAAACAAATAGTAACAATTAATTTATCATTTTTAGAACAATTGTGTACTTATTCCCTGATATAAATAAACAAAATTTTTATTTATAAGTAAAAAAATTTATTTTTAATTTCAAAGATTATGTTATCTTTTTTTGGCCATATTAAAATTCATAAGGGTCTAAAAAATATTCAAAATTTAAAATTTATTACTACATTTTGGTTTTAATATTAATGTTGTAAGAAACATAAACTATATAATAAATTACATTTCAGAAGATGAATACCCAAATCTCACAAGGTATTATGAAATATATAATTCATCTTTTTAAATAATTGGGAAATGTAATATAAATATAAATTTATATTGGTAATTCATAGTATTGGAATTCCCATATAATATACATGTTCATTTATATTTCACTTAAATCGATAAAAATCATGTGGTTTGCATGCCTATATGTATTTACAATATAATCATTTACATATTCAATTCTTTATCATTTACATTCCTTTTTGAAGATGGTAAATTTATATATCAATATGTTATTTGGATAAACTTATAGATACTAACTATAGATAGTTGGGCATTATGTGATTTCATATTTCGAGAAATAACATCCATCATTTCTAGTTAATAATGTAGGATGATTCAATGCTTGTTTAATTATAACCTAATATTTATAAAACATTAATTAGTATATGTAATTATATTTATAAAATTTATGAATACAAACCAAATTTTTGGATTCTGACCATGTGGGTCATTTAGCCACGTAATCAATTAAATGACTATGCTCATTTTGGATATTAATATAAATAGTATTAAATAAATGGATGAAGAAATATTTTATACTAATGAGATCATTTTTAGGATGTTTTAATTTAGGGATACGAATAATAACCAACTCTTCTCTACCCACCCACCACGTAAAGTGATTACAAATAGGTACCCCATGATAATGATTTATTGTTTTTCTTAAGAATAGAAAATCAATTATTTTATCCATACATCATATAATAATCCATAAAAACCAATTATAAAATGTCATGACATATAAAAATGTAATATTTTATAAATAAAAATTATTAAACCGCATAACGACTAAAAAATAAATATTAAGTTTTCACTTATAAAACTACATGAATAATTATCATCTTATAATATATTTTTTAATCCATGATGTATTAGTGAAATCAAAATATTGTGAGACAATATGAAATCATGGAATATTTGGTCTGTCAACATTACCACAGATTCTAAGAATGTATTAATTTGTGACTTCCATAGATAACATATAGTATTATATGGAATAATTATTTTTTCATATTAATTTTTTTCTATTTTTTTCTATCCCATCATATTTGATTGAAAAAATATTATCACCATTTTTATGGAATAGTATATATTTCTAGATAATAAGATTACTATTAATTTGAAATACTGATAATCAATCATAAAATTCTCGATAATGGAGAAAATATAATATTAAACAACTATAAAGTCACACATTCAAAATATTATAGATATGTGTGTACTAAAAAAAGTGAAACACTAAAAATTAAAATAATAAAAAAATCAGGGAATTTAAAAATCAACCACATTTAATCATAGATTAATAAATTCTACATAGACTAATCGAATCATTTAGATTAAAAAGGTCTCATTTCTAAATATAAAATCATGTTTCACAAAAATTATTATAATGGGAACGAAATATTATGATTTTCAATATAAAGAATACATGAAGTCGCCATCATTGAAAACACATTTTTGATATAAACCCAAGCTGAATGATAGTGTCTTCAGGTTTTATGTAAATTAATATAACATTTTCCCGTTAATTATTAATTTTTCATAAATATATTATTATTATCCATCGAAAATTTATGTTAAAAAAATAAATAATTTGTTTTTATATAATCACATATTACTCATTTTGATTTTTTTTATAATTTTATTTTTACTAGAGAAAATATTATGTGAAATAAAATAGATAAATGGATTTTATAATATTTTTAATTAATATAATGATGACTCCCAAAAGTAGAATATTTTTTTCATAGAATATCAGAGGGTTTAATAGTACAATTATATCACATACATCTATAAATTGTGATATTTATTTGTAGTTATTAATTCCATATGGATTTAGAGTGAGTAATGAGTTAGGTATTGTTGAACACCTTATTGAATTCAATACATTAATGACAGCAACAAATAAATATTATGTAATAATAATTTATATGGTTGGAAACCATGGTGGGAAAATATTTTTTTATTTATAATTTATATTCAAGTTATGATTTTTGTGTTAAATGGTATTATTTTTTTAACACATTTCTTCTATAAATGAATATGAAATTTAATTGGAAATTAAAATTATTATTGATTCTAAAAGATTAATATAAATATTATAATTGTAAAAAATAATGGATATTGAAATTTATTTTGTTATATTTAAATGCATTAAATACTTATATTAAATGAATATTATAACCCCAACACAATTCCAATTTCAACACCCAAAAATGGAATTAATGATATTAAAATCAAAATGAGAAAAATTTATAGAGATATTTCTATATATATTAAATTAATCAAATAAACATTTAATTTTAGTTTTATATATATGTGGTTAATATAAAAATATATATTTATACTTTTTTGTGAGTTATATGAGGATATATTGTTCACATTATATATAATATGTGTATTAAATGATTACATAATATCTGATCATTAAAAAAGTTCTCTATAAATTTTTTTCAATTTATATTCAACGAAATAGTTTTTATTGTAGGAATATTAAATTAAATCCATAAATAATCAAATTTGAATCAATAACCCAAAACTATAACCTAATTAACTAGAATTACAGGATCGTAAAAATCATTAATGTATAATATATTATCCATTAATAAAAAATAACAATATTGAATATATAAATAATTATTGAATAATATTTTTTTCTAAAGGCCCTGCAAAAATTTAAGTCTCCATTTTAAACACAAAATGTATAAAAATCAAATAAAATAGAAGACCAATCACATATATATTTTTGTTTGTATCCCCATAATCACTTCAACATGTTTTTTGCAATCTGAATATTATATTAATATATTATTTGTATGATGAACATATATAATGTGAATTTTTTGTACATTTCATGTCCAAAATGTATAAGATAAAATGTATAAATTATTCAACCAGATATTTCACAATGATTAATTAATCCTACAACCAATTATATAAATTAATAATCATAAAATGATTATTATTGAACAATGTTTCTCTTAAGCACCTTGGGCTAGAGGTATGTACAGAATATTGATGGACTTCCTCATGTGAGTGATGTAGGTAGAAATCACACAAGTTGTTTTCATTAGGGGTATCATATCCCATGCTACAGGAAATGGATATCATATTATGAAACCTATCAGGAGGTGGTAGGTGTGTGTTTATCCCTAGAAAATTACTTTAGTAGTTTCAACTTCTAGCTACCAATCATTTTAGCATAGTTCACATATTTTGTGGTTAGTGGAAGTGAGTTTCATCCTTTTTTTGTCTCATAAACTATAGGATTTTTGTGTATTGAGAATGTGATATTCTATTTGTATTTACACTATTAAATCATACTTGGATTATGTATTTATGTGAACATAGCGATTCTTACCAAACAGAATAAATCATTGCAACCTATGAGATATTCCTCTCATTCATTTTTTATCACTCATTTTGACTTTCCATCATCTAAAAACCAGTTATGTCATTTTATATCCTGATTTTTCCTTAGAAATTCCCATTTCATGTATTTAACATTTCTTTTTGAAGTTGAATATTATATTCATAAATAATTTATTTTCATATTCATACAACTTTGATTAGACTATTATTATATACATAACAATTTGATATTATGTTCAACATTATTAAACAATTTTATGGAACTTTAATTTATGCTATTTAATATTTATACAAAGAATAATTCACATGGAACAAAAAAGGGACTTAAGACATGTGATATTGATAGGATAATTACTATATTACATAATAGGTGAAAAAGTAAACTTTTGAAGTCTCTATTTTTATTGAAAAAAATTACATATGATTTGTTTCAACCATATAAGTAAGATATTCCACAAAATTACATATAATAACATGAAACATCATGTTATGAAAATGATGCTAACATGATGAACAATATTAGGTATTACAAACGTAACACAAATGATAATTTTTTACATAATGAGTATTAATAATGAGGAAAATTAAGAAATAAATATCAAAAAATAAAACAGGAACTTCTCTCCTCGATAATGAGTTTTATGTTTTCTAATATTATATTGAAAAAACCCATATATGCAATATTTTAAGGATATTGTTAGAAAAGTTATTTTATTGGAAATGACTTTTTGTGGAACCTCGTCATATCCTTTAAATTTTAATTTATATGAAATTCCAATCAATTTTCCATAAAAATATAGAAACAATTATTTTAGGAAAACTAAATATGAAGGTCATTGCGATGAAAATATTTTTGGGACTTGAATCCTATTACATTCGCATTATATGAAATATCTCAAGACTCACTTCTCATATTTTGAAATTGAATATAAATTTTATTCCATTCAAATGGAATAATGATAGTCCAAAATCCATTCCATATTTTAGGACCAGACTCACTTCAATAGATATTCTCACCTTCCTAGAATCTGGGTATGTTTTTGTAATGTACTGTTATTTAAATGGATCTCGATAGGGTTGTGTTCTTTTTCATGGATACCAAATCATTGACCAGGACTCATGAATGTTACAGATAAATGAATGAATTATCCAAAAAAATATTTTTTAAAACAAATATAATGACGGAACAAAAATCTCTTCGATGAAAAGTTTGTTGCCTTAATCAATAATAAGAGCATGAATAACATATTTTCAAAAAGGCACTTGAACACCAAAAAATGAATATCTATGGGGTATATCCATATGGTTAACATTTACTTAGTTTATTAAAATGGGAATGGAAATTTAGTGGCTTATGGTTTGGCACAAATATTTTACAATAATGAGGACATGAAGGATATTGACCAGAGAGGATAAAAAATCAAACACACCCAAGAAATGGAATTCAATATAGTATGATTAATATTACATTTTTTGATTATATTTAAACACCACAATCACTAACATTTCCTATCATATTCTACCATACGTCATTATTTTTGGCGTTTAATTTGTATTTTTTTATTTAATGGGATTATCAATTTTCGGAGTTAATAACTACTAATTTTGTATCCTTGTAATTTTTTTGCACCTTTTGTTGAACAAATTTATGAATAATTTAATATATAGTGCTTGGATTTATAATTTCATATTTTTATATTGTTTTATAGTAAATTATTAATATAAATATCATGTTCATTTGTTCATGATTTTTTTAGTTTGAAATTATAGGTTGATGATAAATTCAATAAGAGTATATTTCCCACATCAGTTGTTTAGTCTATTGATACACAATTGGAAAAACTCCTGGATCTTAGTGAAATATATTATATCCCATGGTTTGTTCATAAATGGTACATTTTTCTTTTCATCCTAATTTTATGATAGTTATCTGACCCTATAGAAAATTAAATATAAGAATCCAATTTTGATGAGTTCACTTACCCAACAAACATTATGTTGAATGATTCGGGAATCCACTTTATTCTAATGAATCATATTTAACTAAAAATGAAATATAAATTTTTTTCTCAATTTTAATCATATTTATGATTTGGGTGGTGATTTTTCATTTTATATTTTCTCAAGAACTTTAGTGAATTCATTTTATCATGTGTAGTGTAGACATGAAGTATTTCTTCAAAAGTTGTTATAGGATGTTAAATAGTACATTAATTTGGATGGTATATAGGTTCATGGATGATTGAAATATGAACAAACGTTTTAATTTTAAATTTATTTTATTTCATTGTAATAATTTTGACTGGAAACTTGTGTGTAGAATGTCCAAGAAGTGATTTCAGAAACCATAAAAATATGTTGTTGACATACATCAAAATTGTATTATCTTATTCCTTATAAAAATTGCAATAAATATTGTTTTGCATTGTATTATTAGCAGATTTTTTATAGGAAAATGTCATTTCGAATAATACTATTGGATTCAACATCATGCATTAACTAAAAAAATGCATGTCATTATTTATACATCTCATATATAATTTTAAACATTTTATAATAAAAAAAATTCTAAATTATACATTAATCTTTTAAAATGATTGTACAATTAAAAAAATTGGATCACCTTAAAATTTTAGTGATTCGTAATAATACCTATCTGAAATTTATATAACGTATATAAAATTTCAATTATAATCATATAATATTAATTGGTTTATGAAAATATTTTAAATTAATATTATTGTTTTCAGGAAGAGGTTATAATCTAATATTATATATTTATCATTGAAACAAATTTTGAAATTTACATTATCGTTAAAAATAGTTATAATTTATTAACTATGATATATTTTTTATGAATGTAATCATGAAATGATATCTAATAATCTATTTGATATATTATTTGATTATTTAAGAATCTTGTTTTACATGTACATATTCATGAATGTGGAAATACTTAAAAAAAATTTAATATATGGTGGTATATTCCTCATTAATTAATTATTCCATCAAAAGTGCCAGTTCAATTACAAGAAGTAATACTGCAGAAAATGTTTAAAAAGGGGGCACACAAGGTGAATCATTATAGTAATGGATATTTTTTGGAAAGAAGATCATATTTGTTAGATATTTAGTTCAGTTTTTGAATTTGTTCAATCATTCATAGACCATGGTGATAATATATATTTGGGGATGTCTTGAAGTTCATGGAGGAAATTTTTTTATGGAGTTCCATCATTCTTTCTTGAGAGGATATGATATATTCACAAGAGAGAAGAGTTTATGGAGTGTTGTCATTCTCAAATGGCATGTCGAGTTTCAATTGTGATACATTTGTATGTATTTTTATATAAAATTATTAATATTAATATCATTACTTAAAGATATATATTTTTTATAAATAAGATATTAATTAAATGAATTCCAAAGATGTTTGCATGAAGAAAAATCTATGGAGGAAGAGGTTTGGTTGGAGTGATTCTGCATAATGAGATGATTTATATGGATATTATTGGTGGAAGTTATCTTTCTCTGAGAATCATTGGAAGAAGAGGAGGTTAGTAGAAAAATGAATTGTCCATGAAGTATTATGTGGTTCAAAAAATGAAACAGGGGCCACAAAGAAGGGATTTTCCATGGAAGACCAATTTGGTTCTGAAAACACTCATGCCACACGATATATCATAGTTCATCGTGGTTTCATGTTTGTCTTGAGAAAGTTGTTTGAAACAAGACGAGTTGATCTTTTCGATGGAGCTAGGGGGAAAGCATTTCTCAACATAAATTTATAAGTAAATAGTACATTTAGAGTGAATCAAATCAGGTTTGTGGTACAAGAAATGTCTCATGCTAGTCAGAGACAAAAGATTCATTGACAATCACATTAAGATACAATTAGAATTATAATCTCAGTAAGACTTTTCCCAATGTTGTGGTCTAGTGGGAGTCGATGGATATGTTGTGATTAAAATAGTGAGATATCAATAAAATTTTTAATTAGTATCATTCTATAAATATACTAAATGTTTCTACAAACATTTATTCAAAAACAAGTGAATATTAGTAGATTTTCATATAAACGAATATATGTCGGCATATGCTCCTCGGAATAGAACATAGTGTTAACCCAAGTAAAATTGTTTTGTTATATCATTGCATGATATGTATTAATTACTTCACATTCACATCACACATGTTTAATTGGTTTCTACCAATGTGTGAACACTATTCATCACTTTTTGACGAAAATATGGACTCCTTGATTCACCCCACATCACTCAGGGTAGTGTGGGTCCCTAAAATTTATCATATAGGTTTTATTACATACCTAATATAGGTATATTAGAGAGATAATGATCCATAGCCTAAAGAATATATCCATTTTATTGAAGTAATTTTCAATTGCCTCCTTAATTCAAGAATGAACACAAATTTTAAACTTTATATTCATTTCCTAGACTGATACTTTCACCAACATGTGACATCATTATGGAATCTACCATTGTTTTATACTTTAATATAATGCATGGTTTATAAGTACACAAACAAATGTATCAACTACAATAATTGAACATGAATCCTAATTTGGGTGTCATATTATATTTATAAATCTAGAGACTAGATTCTGTGTAATCCCATACAATGAAATCATCATCACCTTTATAATCATGTAACATTTCATTAATTCATCAAAATTACTGAATGATATTATTTACAATAACTTACTAGCACAACAAGAATATAGATTATTAGGTTATTATACATATATAATAACAAATAATATGTCAAATACAACAGATTTTACCAAATACACATCATATTGTAAACAAAAAATTAATTTTATTTTTAGTTTCCTTTATTTTATGATTGTGGATATCCCTAAGAATTGTTTTTGGTGAAACACTACCAGAGACCACTTCTGGGTGTTTTCTATGCTAAACAACACCAGTCTATTTCTATTATATAATCATTGAATTAGTTTAGAAAAACTTTTTATCCATATATATTGATCTTTATACACCATTTGAATGTTTATTTCACACATGTATATTATTGAAAAATAATTTTAATACATTATTTTAGAATGTAATGTCAGTTTATAATTGCCAAAATGTATATTATCATTTGCATAAAACACTAAAAATACCCTGATGAATCCAAAAATATTCTTATATACACAAGAATATTATGTTCGTTTATAAACTAAAATACAATTATAGTTACTTAACGCCATATATTCTCACACTGATAATGTTACCTAAATAAATAAAAGCACCATTTAAAATTATAAATCATAATAGTATCATTCGACATTTTTTCACCATTAATTTATATTTTAATAATTTTTTAGAATAAATTTATATTATAGGAACTTATTTTTACATCCATTTGATATATCATGTAATATTGATGAAATATAAAGAAATATTTTAATGGAATTTGATACATAAACTGATGAAAAATAAAAAGTTTTAAAAATTATTATTATGACAAGAAGAAAAACCATTGATGAATTAAAAAAATATAAAATTATAATATATAATGATTATGTTGATAAAACCATAATATAATTTTTAATGTAAAAATATCATAATGAGATAAAATTAAATCCAAAATAAATGATAATTATTGAGAATTATTTTCCAATTAATGGAAAACATAAATAGTCAATATAAATAGATAATGAAACAATTTTAATCCAACACTAAGAAAACACATTGAAACAATAATTAATAAAAATTTAATGATAGAATTTATTTAATTTTTTATATTAAAATTTATATAATTTCTGACATAACATATTTTGACAAGTATAGATTTTAATTTGCTCTTTCATTTTTAGATCCTTCACAAACATGGTACTAGTTGATGGAGCATTAATCCAAAGTACTGATGGACTATTTATATATGAATATTACAAGAGAAACATAATGACAAGACTTGACCCATCAAAACCCCACCTGGGTGAATTGTATGTTGTGTGTGCCACCATAAGTCATCTACTAATAGCTTGTGGGATATACAGTACCACTATGTTGGAATATCCAGAAAAAACGATAGACCTTATACTATTTCACTCAATAATAAACACATCTTCAATTCATACTACAACAATATACACATGTAGGATATATATATAGATATATATAATCAACTAAATGATTCCAAATGGATAAATGATACATTATACAAAAATTAAATACCACATGGGAAAATATAATGGATATTTACATCTATAATGTCACTAAGTCATACATCTACAGGATTCTAGAGAACTCATATATTGTTCCCTATCGATAACAAACAACGACACTATTATGGACCTCTATACTTGAGAATATGTCACTAACGTTCTCTTGGAATTAGCATTGAACAAACACCAGCTCATCTTCTACAAATAACATCATCTATAATTCTAATAATCATCAAAAATACATATTGTGTTAATATAAATCCTATAAGAATGGAATAAATTAAGTAAAGAAATGTATACTAATTCTATCATTGATATTCACACTATATTATGCATCCCAAAGCTAAGCATGGAACAAACAAGGTGTCTTAATCCTCCAAGTAGTTGAATCAGTCAGCCACTGAAACATTCATGTTTCTCTTAAATACTGTAATAGAGGACACTTTAATTGATGAAAAAATTTCATTCAAGTGAATGCCACACCTTTCCATTCGATTCCATTGATATATTGCTTCCGATCTATAAAACTATAAGAGAAACCTTTCCATTCTATAGAATGTTATCAATCATTGATATACTGACCCCTAACGATAGAACCACCCTTGTGTGTTGTAATAGAGTCAATTCCAAACATATAAATGATCATTTTCAATACATAGTCTAATTATAGGAGAAGTCATAATGAAATACCAAAAATTTTAACTACCCAAAAAAAATAAAACCATGAAGACATTATAGAATTAATGTGGGGTATACACACCTCATTGAAGGATACAATAATTAGGGGTGTATTGTCCTTATAAATAGAGTAGTAACACCTCTCTAGAATACACACCTATCATGGGAGTTCCAAACCATATTCATAGAGTGTGGTAGACAAGTGGCTAATAAATTCCAATTGAGTACAAAATGCATTTTGATATAGATGACACACAGCGAATGTATCATGTGGTGGGTACTAAAATACAAGAGGTAAAACAAGGTCCTCATTCCCTTTAATAGCATACATATATGGGGTATCCAACCGTTGATATATAAAAAATGATTCCCTAAAACCCATCAATATAATTATGGAGATAAATCATAGAACTGCCTATATCTCTTTGAAATCATCCACATATGAATGTATTGAGAACATATATTTTGAACAATGTCAATAAAATACTTATCATAGGATATTAATTTAAATTTAACGATAATGTGATAAAAAATCATGGATATCACACCACAAGGGATATAGGTGAGCTTGTGATAACCCTTGATTGATATACATGACACATTATGGGTTGGGGTGATGTGTATGGATCCCATTCGAATTGACCGCATCATTAGGATCCTAGTTGGATGGACATATCCATTTGTCACACAAACTAGCCAATGCACTTGGGTATGACATTCAGTTGACCCATATGGCTAACCAGCACTGCCTAACCCATTTTCATCAGGTCATCATCAATGATCCCCAACAAAAAAATATACATGGATCATTAAAAATTATATATAGTTTTTAAAAGTTCCCTTTCTTGATTTTAAATGCTTCTAATTCTATAACATATCAGCCATAGGATAAAAATGTCACATCATTATCAAAAGATACATTAAATGTGTTTTCCAAAGATGACATATTGAGAAAATTTGTCATCTTATATCTTGGGGGTTCTGATTGATGAAAACCAAAATAAAATATCAAATTCATTGTCAGAAAAATTAACATTAACTACACAAAACACACTCATTTAAATTTAAGGACTGAAACATTTTAAATAAAATTTCATTCATGAAAATTTGTGTTATATTATTTTGAAAAAAACATAACCATGTACATTTATTTATTAATTGGTTATAAATAGAAATGCTACAATATTATTATGATTATCATAATATTGTAGGAATATATGATTATTGTCTGGTATAACCATTTGGTAATATATTCTTGTTAATAATATGGATGTTATAATTTTTTATATATTTAAAAACTGTATGTAATAATTAATACATAAAAAAGAATCAATCACGTCATTATTTACAAATCCCATTTTTCAAATCAAGGGATTTTGGTATCATCCAATGGATTCAATTTTGACCATTCCCAATTCCAGATTCAATATGTAAATCTATAATGAAATTTACTAAAGGATAAATTCGAGTTGGTAGAAATTACTACTCGGTAATTTTTAACCAAAACACATGAAGAATCGTTCACCATATCAAACAATACCAATTGTTTTCATGGTCCTCGTTACTTAAATTTAAATTCATTTATATAAACAAAACTGTTGATTCCTCAATTTCTTTTTAAGAATTCTTTTTTTATTAATAATTTTTAAATAAATTCGATAAATTGTTTTCTCATAATAAATTTTATTTGAAAAGATATAATTTCTATAGTCAACTAAGGAAATATTAATAACGATTACTTTAGTAAAATGGTATTGTTAATACATATTTATTTAATACTAAATGATGAAAGTATTTTTTATCAAGTGTTTTACATTTAATAATGCATTAACTATGCATTATATATGTAGTATTTTTAATAAATAACAATGTTTAAATTTAGACAATAAAATTATTATTCATAACAAATTAAATTCATAAAATTAACAATCTTATTGAAAAAATAAAAAAAAATTAGTTTAAATTTTTCAAAATTTTATATATTACATTATTTTCCATCAATAGTAATGAATTGATATTTTCGGTATGTATATTGAAATCATAATTATTTTATAATAATATATCAACTATTCATCGAAAATTCCAAAAATAAGATATTTTATATTATTAATGTATTGTAATAAAATATATTTTTATCAATTTCCAAATTATAAAAGGAAACATTTACTTTAAAATTGTTATCCTATGTAGACATTAAGTTTTCATGCCAAATTAAGTAATATAATATTATATCCATATATCTTCGAATAAATTAACCTAATATGTTCCCCATTTTTCTAATACTACATTAATATACAAAGGTGAAATCAATGGATTTCCATTAACCGATGCCTTGGGGTCCATGGAAATTAATGAAAAACCTCATTTATTCTATATATACCCACCCATATATTCATTTCTATTCATTTATAATACATCCTCAAAGAATATATGATAGTTTTACTACATGATAAGTGATCCCAAAGTGTCTTCAAGCCATAATTTTATGAGTCCTAATGTTGTAGATACCACTCTTCAAGGTAAGAGAAATCTAAACTTCTCTTTTCCTTTCGTCATCAATTTTTATAGGGGATATATTTCAAAATTCAATATGATTTACTTTTATTCATTATATCCTATCCATTGACAATATTATTAGTATTTTCCAATGAGATTACCTTATCCATTCTATTTTTACTTTTAAAAAAACTAATGTTTAAACCCTCTATGTTTCAAATTTTACATCTCAAATATCATTCTTCTACTTAAAAAATTCTCAGTTATTTTATTTGTTTAATACCGAAGACACATTATTTTCACGAGGTATTCCCTATTATGTAATCATGAGTTATTTTAAGCTGTTAATGAAAATTTGAAAACACTCATTCCAATACCATGGGTAAAAAATTAAAAAATGATAATTATTTTAATGAAATTTGGAAACACAATTATTCTGTTATGAAAATAATTTTCTTTTATTATAAATGATTTTTTTATAAAATTTTTATTTATAATAAATTATGTTCATAATAAAATAAATACCAAATAATGGTACTCCCATATAGTGGTCTAATTTTTTGGGTAAAGTATTTAATATCTATAAATGACATGCTTTTCTATACCTTATTGAATGATTATTTTAATTTTTATGAAACCATGGTGAAAATACATGGTGATCGGATTATTAATGTCTCATTTAATTTTTTTTTTCACATTTCTATTTTTTGATTAATGTTATTTTTATTATTATAATTTTATTTTTCTTGGATCATTCTTTTATGATATTCCTGACGTTATTATTAATATTTTTAAAAGATCACATATAAATTTTTACACTATTTTTCTTATTAAAGAAAATATGCTTAACCTTTCTAATGATGAATTTCTCTAGATTCTGGGATATAGTAAATGAACATAGTAGGAACCTTTGACGAACACTTTCAACTGGATTAAAATAATTTTGTTTTCATATATTATTTATACCCTATTTCGATGAAACTAGACATTAACGATATTATGATTGTATAATGTAATAGTACATCACTAAAATATTTTAAATATATTTTCACTTTAATATCCATTATTTATCTGTATTGTGTGGTTATTAATCCATTTTGGAGGAATGGTTGTGTTTAATGAATTGGGGAAAACGGTGAGCCCAATTATAGATATAAAATAAATTATGTTTCCTTTATAAATCATTCATTTATTTAAATTTCGTATCCATTAAAATTCTTACATGGCATATAGTGATCTATTATCACCACCATAACAATTTGGACCATTTATGAATCCATAATCATGGTGGATTTGGGTTATTATTAAAGGGATTAGGCCAACACATAAGAACATTTTCATTTTTAAAAATGAAATATGATTATTTAACATGACATCCATTTTTTACTCTTTTCATTTATTTCCCATCCCAATAGAATCTAACTACATTATGCACATCCATCATTAACTATACCCCATATTTGGAACTCTTGTGCATCTCTAATTCGCGCAGACATTAAATGGGGTTCTCAAATCATCCTAGTTTGAAGAGTTAAATTAATTCCTTAATAAATCCTTCATTTCTCACTATATTCCCCCATTAAAATTCATAAATGATATAATAATAATTTTTAGAACTTCTATTTAATTTTTGGATGTTTGAAAATTCATCTACTAGTGTATTGCAGACATTTCTTCAAGACATTCAAATAAGTGTGTCCCCTTCAATATTATTACATTTTTATTGGGGTTTCATTCTTATCTCATAGGTTTTGATCCCTTATCCTTAGGGTTAGTAATTTCCAAAAAATATTGTTTCTAACCTAGGGTTTATTTTTGGGATTTATTGGTGAAATATTCTAATTTTTAGTCCAATCAACCTACTTGAGGTGTGGCATTGTTGCAATTGAATTTTTGCAGAATGGATTCAAGGGATTTCATTAATTTGTTAGGTGATTACATATGTATGAAATTTATGTGATTTTTAATATTGTTTCTATTATATTTTCATGTTCATATAATTTTATTATTGATATGAAAATATGATTAAGTGGAGTTTTTAATAAAAATTATTTTTTTTGTGACAATTTTAGGTGAAATTGTGGTGGGGTATCTCATAAATCATTTGTTGGATCAATTGGTGATGCATTATAAATACATAATTCATTTTATTGAAATTTAATAAGGATTTAAATCATTTTTTTATTGTTTAAACTTTTTTCATGTTGATGTGAAAATGGTTTCTAATGGTGTTTGATGATCTTGTGAACTTTAAGAGCCATGTTTTTTAGAAAAATTGACATTTTAAATAGATAACATTTATTGGTTCAGATGGTGCAACCATAAAATTTATTTCATGGTTTCTTTGAAATTAATTTGTGCTTAATTTTCTATTTTTCTGACTTTTGAGTGTTCATATGGTATGTAAATTTGGCATTGTAATGATTTTTTGCTGCAAAACAATGAAAGATTTTTTAGGAATCATTTTATTAAATATTAATGTATGTTATTGTGTGCTTTATGTGGTTTAAAATATGTATAGATAGGGTACTGATTGTATTTTACAAGTAGTGTTGTTTTCTATGAAAATTTATTTTGGAAGCATGCTTAAATATTTTGAGAACAAAGGGAGAATTTCAATACCTATGTGGTGTGGTTATGTACTAGTACGACCTGTTGATCCACTGGGTTTTATCCCTGTTTCACTTAGCATTTGTATAAAAAAAACTATAAGTAAAATATATGTATGATAATAGGGGAACAATAGGTTATTGGTATGTTCCCTACTAGTGGATCATTAATGAGAGAAGATTTTCTAATGGGTACTTTACCCTGAGGTACAAGGTACATGGGGCACGAGGCTTTCTAGTGCCCAAGGGTGTTCTTTATTTCATTGATCATTGGATTTGTGGTATTTACCCTTGTATTACGTAGTGTTTGTTTGTATATTATAATATCTAATATGACCATTTAAATGAGTAAACATTCTGAATGTATTATCATTAAATCTATTTTACATTGAAAGTTCCATTTCTAGAAATTTCTCACTGCTTTTATTTTATATTAATTTTTTTTATTTTTCTCATTTTATTGAATGAAAATTGGAATAATTGGGTGGTATACTATTTTTCATTGTCTCACACCCTACATACACCCCTTTTGAGTAAATAGATTTTATTATTATAGATTCTGGTAAAAGTAAGTCTTTGGATGATGGCTATTCGGGGTGTCAGTTCCCATCCATGGGGCGGAGTTGTGGAGACAACATGTGGTTGATGAAACATTATTGTGTGGAGTCCTTGTGGAGGTATTTCTGAATTTTTTTATTTGGTCATCTTGTACAATATTCAAATCCGGTGTTTTCATAAGACCTATTTGGCTACAAATTTCAGATTTATATTATAGATTTTATTTATGGTTTTATGCTTTCATACTCCAGAAAATCATTCCCAAATATTATTGGTTAATACCCAGTCACTTGTGGTAGCCCGTTTGAATAGGTAACACACTTTGATTCCATTTTTTCAGGAACCGAATCCAGTTTCCACCAATACATGCACTATACCCTCTTTCACTGATCAAACAAATCATCTTTTTTGGGCAAATGGTATATGTTCTCAAAGACAGAATTGTGTTTGGGCTATCATAAAGTCGAGGTGATGTAGTCATATATCCCAAAAAATAACTTTCGACATAGGAACATACACATTGAGTACTTGGAAATACCCTTTGGACTGACCAATGCTTCAACAGTATTTTTGGAACTCATGAATAGGGTGGTCCACCAATATCTTGATTTCATTGTTGTGGTGTTCTTGGATGACTTTATGGTATACTCTTGCCTTGTGGAGGAACACAAACATAATTTGAGGATCATTTTGTGTACATTTCTGGATCTTCACCTCTATGAAAAATTGTCAAAATGCACTTTCTAGATCTAGCTGGTGAAATTTATAGGGCACGTGATCTGGGGGAAGAGGGTATATGTGGACCTCAATAAGATTATTTCATTTATTTCATGGGATAAGCTGAAGAATGTGTTCGAGATCAAGAATTTAATTTGGATGGATGGTTATTACAGATGATTAATTTGAGACTTATGTAGGATTTCTTCACTTCTGAACACATTCATCCAAAAAGGTTTGAAGATTCTATGGGACCTATAATGTGATGAATCATTTGAGGATGTGAAAAGGTGTTTGCATACCACCCCTATTCTGACTTTGAATGAGGATTGAATGGGATGTGCGGTCTATTGTGATGCTTTAGGATTGAGTCTTGGGTGTGTGCTTATGTATGATGATCAGTTGGTGGTGTGTGGAACTCAACAACTCATACCACACAATAATAACTACAAAACCCATGACTTTGTGTTGGCCCTAGGGATGCATGTATTGAAAATATGGCCTCACTAGCGTTTTGAAGAGAAGTTACTGGTCTTCTATGATTACAATATCTTGGCCTATATCCTCTCTCAGAAGGACCTCAACATCAGACAGCGTCATTGGATCTAGTACTTGCTGGGGTTCGACATTGTAAATGTCTATAACCCAGGTAAGGGAAATGTGGCGTTCAATGCCTTGTGTAGAAAAGGACCAATGAAGGATTTGAAAATGTCTAGGGATGATAGGCCTTTGATGAGACTCTTTTCTCAGATGCATCTGAAGTCCAGGGAGCACAATGGGGTTGTGTTCTTGGAAGGCATCCAATTTACTCCTTTTCCCTTGGTGTTCATTCAGCGGAAAAAATCCAGTGATGATCTTTGTTAGCGGTTGAGGCAGTTTATTTATGGTGGGGATATGTCCTCTAATTTGTCGTCATCTGCCGAGGGCATATTGTGCTTCAAGGTCCACTCCTTATTTTCATTACCTATACGAAATGTAGTGATGCAGGATTCCACTAATCATACTGGGATATCCATCCAGGTGCCACCAAGATGTATTATGATGCGAGACGATAGTTCTGATGGCCAGGGACGTGACGAAACATTGCCGAATTTCTGTTGAGATGCTACACATTTCTGCATATGAAATAATCACATCAAATTTTCTCTAGTTTCCTCATTCCATTTCCCATTCCTACATTGAAGTGGGTCAAGGTCATAATGGGCTTCATTGTTGTATTTCTGTGTATACCTCAATGTAAGAATGGAATTATTGTGTTAATTGATCATCTAACCAAATCAACCCACATAATTATGGTAAAAGATACAACTAAAGTGGATGAGTTATGCCATTTGAATCTTCAAGTGATGGTGATTCACCCATACATTCCATCATCAGTTTTATCCGATAGATACCTTTGCTTCACTCCTAAGGCCTTTAGAAGGCCTTGGGGTCTAAAATAAATTTTTTCATAACATTAAACCCTCTAGAAGATGGTAAAATAATGTTGGAAAATCATATTATGGAGGATATTCTTCGTGCATGTTTCTTGGACTTTGAAGGTTCTTTGGATATCCATTCGTTATTGGACGAGTTTTCTTATAAAAACACTTACAAATCTTTTATTTGTGTGGATCCTTTTGAGGAACTCTAGGGTCGACCTTTTTGGCCCACCCTATGATGTGTTGAGGTAGGTGAGACCTCATAGTTGGGGTCGTGCCTGGTGCAGGAGAAGTCTTCGAAGGTCATGTTGATCTGAATGAATTTATTTACATTTCAAATTCATCATATATCCTATGCTAAAAAAGGCTTTGAGACCTATAGTATTCATGTGGGAGACATGGTATTGATGAAAGTGCCTCACATCCATGCCATTTTCTATTTTGAATGAAAGTATATCTGATGCCACAATATGTCAGTCCATATAAGATCCCTGGGCATATTTAAAATGTGGGTTTTGGGTGGGATTTACCTTCTCAATTGACATCCATCCATCTTGTCTCCCATGTCTCCTAGTTGAAAAAAATTAATCAGATCTCTCCCTTGTGCTGAGTTGGGAAAAACAATGCGACAGAGCCTAACATGATATTCATTAAGCGATCAGTAGAAATAGTAAACTCTCAAGAGGTTTGACGTCAAGGGAAGTATATTCCATTTGTACGAGTTCATTGGCAGCATGAGTGTGATACACATTAGTCCTGGGAGAAAAAGTCACAGGTTTAGGAAGAGTACATGTTACTGTTTTCTAATCAAGCATCAGGTTGACAATCAGTGGGGAATGTCTTTCATCATAATGATTAAAATAACATCCATGAAATATTTTAAAGTTATTTTTATTTAATTTCCCATATATTTTAGTTTTGGGGTTTTCCCATACATTTTTTGATGAATGGGTGAGTTTTCATGAATTGGGCCAAACCATGAGCCAAATTCGAGATTTAAATGTAAATTTTGTTTCATTTATAACTCATTTATTTTTCATCAATTTTCATCCATTATAGTTTCTACTTGGCCTCCACTATCATATAAACACGGCCGTATTTATGTGATCAATTTATTGATCCGTAATCATGTTGGATTTTATTTTTTATTAAAGTGAATCGATATTATAAGAATCAAATTTCAAGTTTTAAAAATGATTTTTCTTATTTAATAATTTATTAATTTTTAACTAATTTTCACTGGTTCTACCTCCCACTCAAAAATAATGTTTTTAAGTGCATCCCCATTAACTTTACATCCTCTTTGGAGCTCGTGTTCTTCGTGAATTACAGAAAACATTGATAGGGTTTCTCTAATCATCCAGATTTGATGAGAAATCCATTCCATAATAACCCCATCATTTCTCACTCTTTTTACACTAATACAGTTCATACATGATTTCATAATAATTTTTCAAACCACCATTGAATATTTTTTCAATTTTAAAATTCATCTACCTGTGTATTTGAGGAGATTTTTCAAGATCCCTTATGTAAGTGTGTCTCATTCATTCTTCTTTCATTTTTCATTTTGTTTCATTCAATTTTCTAAGGGTTTATTCAATTATATGGTTCAAAATGTTTTTGAACTAGGTATTCGAACCTAGGGTTTAACGTTGGGTTTTTTAGGTCCATTATTCATATTTTAGGTTCAACATACCTTCCTTGATCTGTGTCGGTCGTGCGATTGAATATTCACACATTTGATTCATAAGTTTTCATTATTTTCATAGGTGATTCAATGTGTATGAAATTTATGTGAATTGTCCTGATTTGTTTATGATATTTTAATGTTCAATTAATTTTATTATTGGAGTGAAAAATAGTTTCAATGTTGTTAGAAATAGAAATGCTTTTTTAGTAACAACATTATGTAATGTTTGGGGGGTTTTCCTTGAAATATTTTAATGGTTAAATTAGTTCTTCCTAGTAAAAACTTAGTTGATTTTATTAAAATTTAATAGGGATTCATATCTTGTTAGCAATGTTTATATGCTTTGGATTTCTCTCTGGAAGTTGTTTTTAATGGATTTTGTTGAACATGTGAACTTTGAGTGGCATGTTTATTTAAAAATGAATGTCTAACGAAGATAAAATTGCATGGTTAATAAGGGGATGCCCTGTTTTTCTTTTTTGATTTCATTAAAATTTATTTTGGATTCCATTTCTATTTTGGTGACTTTTGGGTAAGCACATGGTATTAAAAGTGGGTATTTCAAAAAGATTTGGGTGGAAAATAATGATGGGTTTTTTAAGAATCATTTTATTAATAATAAAATTGTTTTATTGTGTGTTTTAAGTGGTTTAGAATGAATATACAAAATGTACAGAATTTCTATAACCAGTTGTGGGGTTTTATATTTAAATGTATTTTTGTAGAATTATGAAATTTTCTGAGAAAAAATGTGGAATCCTGTGAATTTTGGAAGAGGAGATATGTAATAGTACTACTACTCGATGGGATGGGTTTTTTCCACACTTCACTTATCATTTGGATAATGAAAAATATAACTAAAATCTATTAATTATGCTAGGGGACCAATATGTTATGGATATTTTAACTACTAGTGGCTTAGGCACAAGAATGTATTATTCAATAGTTAATTTACACCGAGGTATGAGGTACATGGGGCCCGAGACTATCTAGTCCCTAGGGGTGTTCCTGATTTTTTTTCTCATTGTATATATTGTCTTTAACCTTATATTTGTGTGTGTTTGGATATAAATTACATTATATAACATTAAAATTTATATTTTTTAAAATTATTAATGTTTTATATTGAAAACTATTTTCAATAGAATGTTGGATTTCATTAAAATTGTCACTGATTCTGTATGCATATTAAAACTACAAGATTTTTAAACTTGTATTTGATGCACATTAAAATAATTGGGTGGAATCATATTGGACATAGCATCACAGACTACTTACACACCTTGGATGTATGTAAACATTATTATTCTTGACTCAGGTAAAGGGATGTCTTTGGGTGATTGGTGTTTGTGGTGTCAGTGCCCATCATTGACGTGGTGTTGTGGAGTTGACTTGTGTATGATTACCCCTTGTCGTGTGGTGTACATTTGCATATATTTCTTCTTTTTTTATTTGTATTTTTTCCTCTTGTACTATATTTAAAAAAATTATTTAAATTGGGGTTTTTCTCAATACTTGTTTGGATGCAAATTTCATATTTATAATATAGATTATTTTTACATTTTTTGCTTTCATAGTCGGGTAAATCGTTCCCAAACCTAATTGTTTGATACCTGGGAACATGTAATAGCCTATGGGGATAGGGACGTCTCTTAGGTCCTTTAATCGGGCTATGTTTGATTATAGTATTGATGGATATTAAATTCGGTTCGTTATTGTAATTAAATTATAAGTATTAAGGTTGTGGGATTCCATTATTGCTATAATTTGATGTTTTAATTACTTTTAGAGATTTGGATTTTAAAACACATGGAATATTCCTATATAAATGTTTATTATAGTGAAACACCCTTGTATATTGGTGAAGTTTTATGTACATGGTGTCCATGAATATAAATCAATGTCCATATATGTACAAGTGGATGTGTTTCTGGTATAGATATTTGTATAGGGTAAAAACATAGAAAAGGAACACTGGGAATATTTTGGTTTAATCTTTCCTATGATAAAAGGCCTTACAACACCCCTCTTTTTAAACTCATAGAGGTTGTGTTTGGTAAAATATATTTTTTATTAACAATTATGAATAATTTATAGAAAATATAATATCTGTATAAGAATTATATATTCATGCATGATGCTTTAATATATAAAATTATTTTAAAATTATAAGATTATTAAGGGAAAAATGATTCTCATATTTTTTATTATTATTTATAAAATCTATTCAAAAAAGAGTAACCATGTAAATGGAGAGAGAGATGGACCATGATTATATTTCCCACTAATAGATTTTATATTTAAGAACACAATGATATTTTGTAATAATAGATATACTCAATTGAATTGTTATTTTATGATGATCATTGTCCAAACAAAGAGAAAGCCACCTTGTATTTGTATCTCTTAGAGAAAGAAAATTATCATTGGTGGACAAAAATTAAAAACGTGATGGCAAGAAGATGGATTGATGTTATGGAGTGGGAAGATTTAATGGAAACTTTTTTTAAAAAATATTTCCCATGTTTGATGTTTGCAAGAATATAGAAGGAATTTCTAGTGATAAATATGATAAAAATGATTCAATGGGATGCTATGAGATTAAAATTACAAGATATTCCCATTACCCATCATGCATTATTGTGGATCCTAATGGTATGTTTAATAGAATCATCATGGGAATAGGACTCCATATACTGAAGAATCTAGAAAATTGAGACTATTAATTCTATTATGGGATTGTATTGTGTTCTATGAAATTTGAATAGAATTTTGAAAAAACGAAGTAGTCCCAAGGGACAAACAAAAAGATGGGATCTTTAGAACTAATATTGGGGAAGATATTTGATCATGAAAGAGGTGGGAATACAGTGATATTTTACATGAAAAAATGTAGGACGAATCATTCTTGAATCATCCTTCTCATGTGGGAGAAATTTTACATCTATGGAAGAGATTTCTATATATCAATAAATTTTCCTAGTGAGATGAAGCCTCTAATTGTCAACACTATCTTTTAAGTGATGATTGTAGAATAATCACCTAATTTCTTATTATATAAGTGTGGTAATCTTTTGAAATTCTCCAATCATTGCCAAAATCTATTGGAATTAGATCATAATCTCAAGGAAAACCCTACCATGGCAGAGGGAAAATTGTTATGATTTTTATATCATTATTTCTGAAGTTGAATCTCCAAATGATGTGGTGTAAGCAGCTCTCTATGTTCTCCCAAATATAGAAATTTATTTTTTTATTCTAATATTAAAAATTAAATTATTTCCTCTATGTTTTAAATTCAAAATGAATAAATTACAGAACTAATAGAAGTAGAGCTGTTAGTCAATATTATTGGAGGGGTTATCAAATCATTAATTGTGTATAGAACTCATTTATTCAATGTTTAAAGATTAATATCATTGAAAACCTTATTGAAATTCCCATGCTGGAATATGAAATTATACACGTAATCGACTACCTATCAATGAATAAGGGTATGATCAACTTGATAATCGTAGAAATATTCTATGTATTGTATTGAAAATAAACAAATATATTCATTTAATAGATATTGTGAATTGATCATTTTCATGAATAACCTCCCATAGAATTCATTATAGAGCTTATTTGTGAGGGGAAAGAAGTAATGCATAAAAAAATTTGACCATTATTCAAGAATACATTGATGTATTTCATGACGAGTTACAAAAACATACCCATAACGAGAGGTATATTTCACAAAAGAACTCAGCCTTGGATGAACATTGATTTTGAAGACCCCATATAGGATTTAATGTATGGATCATTATGAATTATTCAAACAACTCCATGATTTTTTTGGTGATGTGGTTTATCTGTGCAATAGTGTTTCCTTAGGGGCAACATGTTCTCTTTTTTTATGTAGAATGATGGATCAATGTTGCTATGTATTTATTATAGTGATCTTAATGGGATCATAGTGAAAAAACGTGTCATTATCCAAGGATTGATGTTTTTTCTGACTAGCGATGTGTGGATCAATTCATCTCCAAAATTGATATTAAATATTATTATTATAAATTAATGGTGAAGAAAAAATATATTACAATGAAAACTATCAAATCATGTTGTTGGAATTTTGGGATTTTGTTATTTTCATTATCATTAATATTTGTCCTATTATTTTCATAAATTTCATGAATATATTAATTAATGAAAATCTTGATTACCTTGTTCAATTTTTTTATTTATGATATTCCCATATATTCTGAACGTTATATGGAGAACCCAAACCATCTAAGGGTCATATTTAAATCATTGATGAATTTAAGGCCATTTGGAAATATCCCAATTTTTTTTACTTTGGTTACAACAAGTAAATTTTTTTGGTAACATGATAACCAATGAATGAATAGTAGTTCACTCTACCAAGATAATGGTGTTGGAGGAGTGTCCTCATCCTATAATATTTACTAATATTCATAGTTTATTTGGATTAACATGATATTATATGAGGTTTGTGAAAACAAATCACAAATTTCCTATACACTAAACATGAGTACTTGATACTAAGTCAAGATCATCCTGAAAAAGTATTGTGAGAAATATTTCTATTAGATGAAGAACATTTTTTTAGTTGCACCCATGTTAACTATACCAACTATTGGATAAGGATTCATTATTTTTTGCAATACATCTATAGATTATTTTGTGTTTTTCTTCATTAAAAATGAAAAGGTAATTGATTATGTATCTTTCTAGTTAAAGGATTATTAGTTTAATTATCCAACAGTTTAACTAATGTTAACTGCAGTTTTTTTTCCAATGATTATATAGAGGAAATATCATTATTGTTATTAACATGACATATACATAAACCCCAAAAGGTCAACATATATTTTCATCACAAATTAATTGATCCTGGGAACAACAGGATATTTGGATATTCATAATGTCTCTTACTATTCATTAACTACCATCTTGATAGAGGAATAAATGTCATTGAAGAATTATGTATAATAGATTATGTTGTTCTTAAAATGATTTGGTATCAAGGTGATCCATTGATAAATGACATAGTAAAACTAGATTTGGGAATTGTATGGGAATATACATCTTAAACCCCATAGAAAATGAAATCACTACCATCATTAATATATAAGAACAATAATTAGTTTATAGAATATGATTTTTCAATTAGAATATAGAGTTTAATAAGGATGGTGTATTTCTATATGTAAATATAAATCAATATGGTGTATTGAAATTTTACAGAAGACTGTGTCTTCCATCTATTCTAGAGATATATAAATAACCTATGGATAAATCAAATAGCTCAACATTCAATATAAATCTTGGAAGAACCAAAATGTATAAGGACTTTCATGTAGCTGCGGTGGAACTGTACCTGTGGAGGGATAGTAGCAGCGAATATAGTGGTGAAGATATCGTAGTAGGTACTATAGCTGCACGGGTACTAAAGTAGTAATGTTCATTGAGGGGTCCGTTGGGCCAAAAAATGGGCTTTCAGACATTTTATTTAGGCCACATGGACTTGGGAATTCATGGTATGTAATGGGTCTTCCTCTACCCAGTCTAAAGAGACCTTTTGTTTAAATAATAAATTGAGGCATTGACCCCAACCTTTAAAAAACATCAAATGTAATCGATGCCATATGGTTTATTGTGTAATGTCTCAACAAGGCTTCCCATTTTATCATTATTAGAGATTATTTATATTTTTACCAACATTCCTATATATATGTGATGGATGTTTTGATGCTAAATGGGGTGCCAATTTTAATAATTTCTATTCATGATTCATGGTTCACATAAAATATTTGGGGATGTCTTCAACTTTCTCAAAGTACTGAAATGTATTTTAGTACAACATATATCACAAAAAATGATGTCAAATTTCAATGGATTATTGAAACACTAGAGGAATTTTTTAAAACATGTTCATTGGAATTTATAGGTGGATTGGATCACCACATAAAATTTTTTTAGTACTGATACAACAATAGAAACCATTTTATTATTCTAATGGAACCCTATTAATAAATTTCTTAAAAGTGATGTATAACTCCTAATTTTTTGAGATGTAGCTAGTGAAAGGATTATTCTATGCTATGATATTGTGTAATAGATTATTGTAATGTTTCATTAAATCGATCTACACATAAAGGATACTATGAGATGGTAAAATATCAATGCAATAAACAATATGAGGACTAGTATCTTAATTTTGGACATAATGTCTACATACAAATTTCATCATGGAAGGGATTAACGAGGTTTTGGACGTGAGGGAGGCATATACCCAGGTATAATGGCCTCTATGAAATCCTTGATATAATTGGATTAGTGAATTATAGACTTGAACTTCCTTCCAATATATCTCAATTTCATAATTTTATTCACATATTTTTTTAAGAAGTACATGCATGACCCTTCATATGTACTAAATCCAATGATTGTACAACTGGAACACAAAATATCTTTTGAGTAGAAATTGTTGGATTTCATGGATCATAGAGACAGGGTTATATGAAAAAAGATATAACTACTCATCATAGTTTTTTAGAATAACACTACGATTGAATAAGAGATGTTTGAGATCGGGGAAACGATATGGAAAAATTAACTCACTTATTTTCTCTACTAAGTTAACGATTTGGTATTAAAGGGATGAAATTTAATAATTTGTGAAGAATAAAAAGAAAAAATATTATTAATTGGAAATAGTTTCCTAAATATTTGTGTTATATTATTTTGTACACTACAAATTCATTCTCCTCTATAAATTATTTGAATATAAATGAAAATGGGAGTATAATTTTTTTACCATTATATTACCATAGTTAAATTATGAACATCATTCAATATGGATGTTGGGAACTATACTGTTATTAATAATTTTAATTATATAATCTATTTTTATATGGACACAAGATAAAATATATTTATTGCCAAATAGGAAAACAATATCCTTAACCAGGATTTTTGTGGTATACAAAGAAAATTTTTCAAAACATTATATGGAGGTAACATCCCTGGAATCCTTTCTCCACTAATCCCATGTTGTTCTCTATCATTAAAATAATTAACTAAATATCCTCATAAAGTATTTCATGTTATGGGAAAAAACACTCAGGGAATGTTAGTCAAGTCCCCCAATAAATATATCAGCATCAAAACCTTTACACATATGATATACTAAGGTTTTATATGTTTTTTTGTGTCATGTCCTAGATTACTAAAATTTAAATTTCATTTTTAAAATAAAATTTTTGTTTCATCAACAATGAGTTGTGATTTTTTATTCTTAGAAAACATGAGATTAAATTAGATAGAATGATTTTTTAAGACAAAAATTGCATTTTTCATTAATATATTACTATTATAATAAAAAATGAAAAAATGAATAATGCTTATATTAATGGGATATTATGATTAAAACAATCTTTGATAAATTTAATTTTTAATATTAATTGTTTCAATTGTCATATATTTTATTATACATTTACTATGCATTTTTTAGGAACAATTATTTTTAACAATTGTTTTTAAAATTTAAATTTATAATAATTATAGATGTTTTATTATAAAATATAATTTATATTTGAAATAATCACATAGAATTCAATTTAGGGTTAATTTTTGATAATTTTGTATAATTTAATATTTTTTCATGAATAGTAAATATACATTGTCTGTCTTTTTGTATGTTTAATGTCATCATAATTATGTCATAATGATATAATAAATATTTATCCAAAATAAATGGAATATATTATGTTATTTTTTTAATATCATGTATTTTAATAGAATATAATAAATTTCCAAATTTATAATTTTCCATCCAAATAAAGAAATTACAACATTATCTTTTTATATTTTATTTTATGAATCATTATATTTTCAAGAAAAATAATGAAATATTAAATGTGAGTAAAATATTATGTATTTAACTAACATAATAGTTTTTCACAGTGTAAAATACTACTGTAAAATATATTGCGAGATCATATAATTTATCATTTACCACTACCTAGGTGTCCATTAAAATTAACAAACAATTAATCCACTTTTGGTATAAGTACCCACACATTTCTCCATATGAATTCTTTAAAAATTCTTTGTAATGGAAGATATTATATTTTTACATCATAGGAAATACTATAATGTTGTCCTCAAACCCCCATGGTTCCAATTCTCATGATTTTTAATCTACTCTTCAAGGAAATTGAAATTTGACAATCTAGTTTCCTTTCAAGTTCCATTTTTATGTTTTATGTCCTTAAAATTTCATAATATGTATATCTTCGCATTTTATTAAATCTCTTAACTATATTAAGATTCATTAATGAGTGTTATAGCCCTTCCCCATTCCATTTTACCCTTTTTCAAAACATCTTTTTGGAATCAATATGATGACAGTTTTTCATCTCAAATTTGCCTCACTCACCAAGAAATTCTATGTTATATTGTTTTTCTGAATTACCAAACATATTTCAATTTTTGGGGTATTCACCAATATGTAGAAATTATTATTTTTATTCTTTTATTGTCATACATAAAACCCTCATTCATATTCTATGGTTTAAAAAAGTGACAATGATCATGACTTTGAAGGAAATTTGAAACAAATTGATTTTGTTATGAAATCAATTTTTTCTTCCCCATGAGTTATTTATGAAATGAATAATTATGATATATGTTGCAACATGAAAATTAATAAATATAAATATTTAAACATGATTTTGGTCGAATGAATTCAGAAAAAAAATCAATCTCCATATATAGTATGTCTTACGATTCAATAGTGAGTAACCTAAGAAATTTTTATGACTCATTAGTGACAAAAATTTGTGATATGATTATGAATGTTTCTTCAAAATACTATATATATATTTCCATCAAATTATTCATGCTATTTTGATTATTACATTGATATATTTCAATGATAATTCTATTATGTTATTCCTGACGTTATTACTGATATTTCTCAATGTTTAGACGCAGATTTTTCCCTTTTCCCACATAATAAAATTTATTCCCACCCATTACATTGATTTATGTCCCCATATTATGATATGAAGTAAACGTATGTAGAATGAATCTTTGGTCGAAGAATTTCACGTGTATTAAAAGAATGTTTTGTGTTTTCCTATGTTTTTATTGCATTATTTTATTGAATCAAAACATTAAAGATCCTATTTTTTTATAATGTAATGGAAAAGTATGTACTAAAAATGTTTGATTCCATATTCAAGGCCAAATTTTTCATCATTGATCAACTAAGCCATGAATTCTAGCAATGCCTCAGTCATATTAGAAGTTAACATGCTTTCATTATTTAGAAAACTCATTAATAAAAAAATTCTTGAATTTTAGATATCAAAATTTACAAAGGCAGGTTTATGTATTCATGGGTGTATCAAATGGTTGATGTAAATTTTATTGAATAAAAGATGAAAAAAATGAACATAGAATGATGAAATGGAAAGAATATTAAGAAAAAAATTCACTACCGCAATTTATTTACATGATTAACTATTTATTTTATGGTTATACTTAATGGGTGTAAAATCTAGGTGTGAAATTGGTTGATTCTGCAGGTTATTATTTCTTACTATTATGTCTTATTTTACAAATTGATTATATAATGGTTTGTCTCATTTTTTACTATGATGTATTATAAATATAAAATTATTCGATTAGGTCATGATGTAATGATGTGAGGATATGGTGGTTGATTTTTGTGGGGATGGTGACATATATTTGGTTGAGATGTTGTGAGAATGGGGTTATTCACACATGTTGATATATAGGAATTGGTATTTATAGTTGACATTCTTGAGATTCTTGAAACTATTTTAGAGCTGATATAGCCTATCATTCATTGATATTTTGATGGTTGTGATCTTATGCTAGATGTTTTGATGTGATGTGATTATGATGACTTCTATTTTCCGAGAATAAACTTGTATTAATATATATCCCAAAAAAATCAAAATTTCATTTATTAATTATGATAAACTATAGTATAATAAGAAAATGAAATGAGAAAAATCTAGAATTAGTATTCTTTCCAACATACATAATCTCAATCATTATTTTATTACATGTTTGAGATATATTAACCCCAAAACCATTATTCCACATGGATATTGTAGTGTACATAATTTCTTAACCCTACATTGTTAGTGAATTGTTTTTCTAAATAGTCACTGAGAGATTTGATCTTTTTTTAGTTATCTTTTGTATAATTATTTAATTGTGTATATATTTTGTATCCTATTATTTCATGTATTTTATTTATTGATTTATGTCTTGTTGGTAATTATTTTTTTATGAATCCTACTTTTATTTAATGGGATCGTTTACATGTTGATATATAGGTTTTTTTCTTTTTGTTGATAACTAAGAGTGTAATTACTCCGCTTCTAGTGATACATACCCTCAATCCAAACTATCAAATCATTACATATTGGTGCAGTCTTTAGGGGGAAAATTTTACTCCCCTATCCTACATATTAGGGGTTTGAGTGGTGATTTTAAATAGATAATGTCACTCCAAAACACAATTTTCAAAAAATGACATTTTTTCAATAATATATTTTAAATCAAGTCGAAAAATATGCATGTACTGAGAAACACAAAATCATAATCATTATTCAATCACTATTTCCCCCATTAAAATGAATATATTTTTTTATAACTAATCATATATTATATAAAATACAAAAATTGATCAATCCCTTCCAATATTCATATCATACTTTAGTGGTAGTTATATTTCAATAAATATTGATATAGATAGAGAGAATGATTCATATATTACTGTATATAATATTTTAAATTGATGAGAAATACATTTTGTGAAAATCATATAAATATATAAGGAGAACCAGAGAGGCGTGAACTAAGAATACAATCTAATTATTTTATAATGAATTTAAAATCATCCATTTCATAGTGGAATATGAATATAATATAATTCTACACCAATCAACACTAAAGCATCACATGATTTTTTTATGGATATAATTAATTCTAGAATGAAGAGAAATGTACAAAAATTTAATGATAATTGAGAACATATGCAATAGTCTAGTTTGTAAAAGTGTGACTCAATAAAAACATATTTCAGTCATGATTAAATATGGAGGTCCAAGTAGGAAAAAACACATAAAGGTTGTAGTGAATTCGTGTCAAGGGAGATTGAAATTTACAGTCGTTGTTATTTTTAATTTAGGTTATCTCATATTAGGGAAAAAAATTAAATCCAAGTTTCACATTAACATAAGGAATAATATAAAATCATCAAAATCACATATAAACTAAATATTAATGACTAATGTAAAAACATATAGTTATTTATGAAATAAAATATTATAGAAAAAAACAAAATAAAAAATATATAATTCACCAAATATATAATTCTTTTAATAAAATATTCATTCATTATAAAATCATCTGCATACTTGGTATATAAAAAAATAATAATTGAAATGAAAGAGTCCAAAAAAAATTCCATAGATTACAGTCGATTAACATTATTTTTCATCATCCCAAAACACTGTATCTATTGAACATATCGATGTTTCAACAATGAGTCATTCCAATATAAATAAGAACTGTGATAGTAAAATATTAATAAATAACAAGAAATAGTGAAATTAAGGTAAAACAATTTATAATTATGTTATCTAGAGGGTACAACACTACATGAATGAAATTGGACATAAATGGTAAAAATAACATTCCCATATACAATGCGTAACAATGTATATTATGTTAGTAAAATGAATCAATAATTAATTACTACATTATAAATATAAAATTTTATTCTTATTAATGATATTAAATTCCCCAAAGTGAAATATATTTAAACTTTGGAATGACATATATAATATTTATTTAAAATTGTAATGTATACATTGCAAAAATTACTATAAATCTATATTTATATATACTAAAATGTGAACATTGATTTTATTGTGAAATGACTCCAAAAAATTTAATAAAAATTACTATTTGAATTTTATCCTACAATGGAACATAGATATTTCAATATAATTCAAATGAATAAAGAGAAACATAATTTAGGCCACTACAATAACTAGTAAAATCCATTAAAAGTAATATAAATGAATTTTACTGAATTAAATAAAATTAATTTGTAATTGGTGATTAAAAAATTATTGGGGGTTAGATAAAATGCTGAAAAATTAAGAAATTTATTTCATCAATAATAAAGAAACATTGAATAAATTAATATATCATAATTAATAGTCAGTCCTAAAAACATATAATAATTGTGAAATTACATGAACCATAGTCAAAATAATGTTTGTCCCGTATTAATTTCGTGTCCATAATTTTATTTTTCACATACACGTGATTGTGAGACTATCACCACATTATATAAAATATAGTAAATATCAATTTAATTAAGAGAACAATAATACACAATTAAATTTTTTCCCTTGGTTTGAACCATAGGAATGAATTTATTAAACATAATACCATTAAAACAATACTTAATTAATAATTGTAAAATATGTCAATTTACAAATGAAAGTTAAAAAAAGGCTAACAAATGTTACTTTTGAATGCATGATTTATCATGTTTGATATCCACAATTTCCAAGAATAACAACATTATAAATGTTAGTTTTGATTATTGTGCATATGAAACAACCAATATCACAAAACAAATGAATTATAAATACTGAAAATTATCATTGATATTTATAATAAATTGGAGAGATAAATATTTTTTTATGATTGACAATCATAGTGTAGGAATCAAAATAAAATCAGCATGTTCAAAAAATATTGGTAGAAAATCAAAGAAACCTATGCCATTTCAAACCCTATATATACATCCATTAAAATCACACACTTTTAGAAATTATTTTTCATTAATATGCAATCTATAATGGGGAAATTTTCCATATCAAAATATGTTCTGGATTGAATTAGAGATTTTGAGGAAAAAAATAGGTGATTGTGTGATGACTGAAGTCTTAAACACATCACTCTTTTTTTGTATGTTGTACATGGTCATACAATGATAATATTAAATAAAACTTTACATTTATTAATCATTAGATAATATATGTATATAAAGTTATTACTAGTATCCATATAAAAAATTTCTATACAACTTACAATGTGGGATATTTATCAAGGTAATCAATAAAATTAATAAAATATTATATATTTTTAGTCTCTTTTTTTATAAATAAAAGGAGTGTCATGTCATCAAAAAAATGTGTTCATTTTAAGGATTTTTTAAATTAGGGAGCCAAAAATTCACTCACTTTTCATGACCCACACATTGCACATATGATTAGAAACAAGTTCTCAATGATGTTGATTCATCCTGTTTATTGGGAATAAAAAATCATTTATCATAGCTATTTATCATAATATATGTCATAAAATTAAATTTGAAAATGAAATAACTCGTATATTTGTAATATAAAATTAATAAAAACCCTTCAAAGTCATACTCACCAAAAAAATCATTATTATTTTTTCACTTAGAAGAGCACATAAATTTTTATCATCATATAATATTTTATTCATTTGAAACCAGAATGTTATAATGAAGTCAACAGATTGATAGACAAGATTCATTTCTTCAATATTCCTGTCATCCGCATTTCATAACATTCTTCGAATTTGTTTCTTTGTGACATCCATTAAAAATTTATACCTGAAGATGAATAATTAATTTTAGTTATTAAAATGTTCTAATTTTTACAATTCCACAAAATTAGTTAGAAATAATATAGTCAATATTTTTGTATTCTTGTACTATTTCAATATAACAACAATCCCATACACTACACACACACACATAATAAGTCAAAAACAACTAAATACAGAAGAAAAATTGATTTTTAAACAACTATAAATACACAGAATCATCCACCTGTATAGAATTATGTAGTAAGAATACAAGAAACACATATAAAATTTAAATAAATAATTCAAATAAGGTAAATTAGAAAAAATATTATTCTAATCATTGAGTGGTTAAGAGTTACTTTTTTCATACAGATAATTTCATTTAAAAGATCCTCATTCCTAATAAGAGAAGCATGATTATAAAAATATATTATAATGGAATGTAATGGCTTAGATTTTCACAAAAATTAATATATGAAGTCACAATCATGGACTTATTATTTTTTATATAAGTCCATGATTAATGATATTGTAAAAATGTATTATATTATAGACTATATGTTGTCATCTATTTTTGTTATTTATTTGAATATATGTAATTTTTACACAAAAAAATTTGTATTGTATAATTTTCAAACATATTACCCATTTACATTTCTATTTTATAAATTTTAATATATTATAGAGAAAATGTCTTGAAATAATATGAATATAATGTATTGTATCTTTTTTTAATGTATTATATGGATGACTCAGGTTGGAAAATTAATTTTTTCACAATATCCCAAAGGACCATATAGTAACATTTTGTAACTTAAAATAATTTTAAATATGGGGAGAAATATTTTTAGTTAGTTATTCTAAATGTCTTGAGATTCAAGAATGAGGTTGGTATTATTGATACCCCTATGAAATGATAGATTCCAATGTCCAAAAAAATTATAATGCAAAAAAATATTTTTCTTGATGAAAGCCATGTACGGTTAATGTTTTTATAGACAAATGTTCATATTATGTATTAAGTCTCTATTTCATTTTAGAATTTATTTTTTAAAATATATAATCAAATATGAAATTGGAATTTGTTTTTATATTAAAATTATATTTGAAAAAAAATTATTCTAAAATAGAAAATATATAAAATTGGAATTTATATTGATAAGTGGAAATGCAATACTTTTTAACATTATAGAAATTTTAAAATACTGATTAAATATGGTGTTTAACAATAATAATTGAATGTGACCAAAATAATATCAAATTGAAAAAAAAAGAATTGATTTTTTTCAATATATATAAACTCCATCACTAAACCATGATTTGTGGAATATATATATATATATATATATATATGGTCATGAATTATGTTAATTTATTATTTTCACATTATAAGTTTTTTGCGCATTCTATAGATAGAATATATATATTCATTAAAAATATATATTCTAACCCTAATATGTTCAATTTATATTCAATAAATATGTTTCTAATGAATACCCAATGAAATACACAAAGACACAAATTTGAATCTTTGTTTTAGCACCAAAACGTGGTTTACACTTTATATAGGATGTTATAATGCATAAAATTATATTTAATTAGCCATTCAAAAAAATTATAGTAACATAAAACATATAAAGTTATATTATATTATAATAATTTATAAATGAAATTCTCTAAATTATGTTTCAATGCTAACAAATAGAAGGCAAAAAAATAGAAGACCAGTCATTAAAATATTTCAATTAGTATACACATAATAACATTAACATCTAATATGTAGTGTGAATAATATATATAAATATTATGTGAATGGTAGACAGAAATTATGTTTATTTATTTTACATTTCTTGTTTGTGGTATAAAATATATAGTGAAAAAATCTTTTGATCTAATATTTAACCCAAAATAATTAAACAAAATTATATTTATATAAATAAATCAACAAAAATGTATAATCTCTAATAGGACTGGTATCAATAATTTGGATTTGGAGGCCTTTATAGAATCCTGATTGACTAACTCATGTGACATTTATTTGGAGATGATACAGTAGTGGATGTCTTCTGGGGATGTGGTAGTTTATTCAAGGCTTCAGGATATAATAAAATGTTTATCCCATTCATTAATACTCATGGATGGGTGGGATATAGGGATTTTTTGTGATTATACTGGGATTTTTCATTGTTGGAGGGAAGAATTATATCTGACCTTTTCTATAGCACAAATGTCCAACAATGTAGTTTGTGGAAAAGTGTTTCATCATCCATTTAATCTAATTTAGTGAAACAATTTTCCATTTTTTGAAACACTATAAATATATCTATAAATGTGATACAAATTTACAGGGAGATTCTGCCTCTCCATGGTTGTAGGTATTATTACGGATCCACATAATAGCTATATCCAGTGAAATATTCATCTAATACTTTTCTTTTTATTTTTTATATTCTTCATCTATAAAATGGTTATGTCATTACAACCCCAAGTGTTTCCAAATCAGTTATTGGTTCTAGTATTAAAAATATATGTACACAACATAATTTATATGCACAAATTGAAATTTTTTATAATAATATACCTCAGAGTGTCTTATTTTACAATTCATAGAAATATACAATACTCTTCAATATTAATATATGGTTTCAAAAAATTAGTATATTCTATGTAATATTTATACTTTAAAAAGTTTACAGTTTTCATGAAATTGCACTTAAAACAAGGTATCTGGATAGAAAAATTAACATATTACATAAAAGGTGATAAATTCAACTATGTATGTCATAATTTTCATTGAAAAATATAATCTAATTACTAGATTCCGAAAACATATAAATAAGATGATAAAATTAAAATAAATATCTATGAGAAACATTTAGGGAGCTTGTTGATTCCAACATGATGAACAATAATAGAATATCCAATAATAATATAAATGTTAGTTTAGATCATAATGTAGAATAATTTGGAAACTAAATTAGATATTTACATATAATATGACCCTAAAATCACCTATTATTATTACTAAGTTTTATTTTCATATATAACTAATTGAAAATGCTTATATTTTAAATATTATAAGGAAGATGGTATACATATATTTTCCTTTGAATTAAATTCCAATATCTTGAACCTACTCATTTCCATGGGATTGTTACATATATGATAAACATATCCAATGACCCTAAAAAGATCAAAGAAGTTCTTTCATGTTAACAAACCAATGATACCATTGAGATATTGAGTTTCTGCAAACTAACACACTATTACCATCAGTGTATATGATATTTCTTGTGATTTGATTCTCGTATGAATACATTAATGACAAAGGATATACCATTCAATTTGTATGATGATGGTAAAACATCAATTCATGTGTTTATGACTTGACTCACCTTTGCACATATCATTACCATTCTATAACAACTGAAGGGTTATGTTGTGTATTATGATTCATTTGGATCAGGATTATGTAATGTTATTATTCATGGAGATTGTGTCATAGAAGACGACTAACAACAGTTGTAGATGCATGAAAATAAGTATCTGACTGAATACTATGTTGTTCTATGAATTAAAAACATGGTACCATATAATCATTTATGTAATGATTATTTTCTTCATCAGTCATATGATATTGATCCTCATCCATTCACAATAGGAATTGATCATAAGGAATTATTTATGGATGGGGCATGTCCTTATTTTTTAAAATTATTTGGATACACACATTAGAAATGGAATTTAGTGACTGATAGTTTGGTAGAAAATGTTTATAGAAATGTGGTCGGGGAGGATTGTGAATTTAGAGGATCAAAAATCATACACATCCAAAGAAAGGTATTCAATTAAATCTTATTGATATCATTTTTCATAATTATAATTATGCACCACACTCCCTAAAATTTTATAGTGTCTTCTAACATAAATTTTTATTGTGTAGTTGAAAATATTTTTTTGCATCAATTTCTTGGTTTTCCTATTTTTAGATTTTATAATTATCAATTTTTTCCTCATATTGTTTTGTTTGCTTCATTAATTGAGAAATATAATTAATATTATATTATTTGTTTCATAATTTTATTATTATTTATTTTCATATATTTTCATAATTAGGAATTAATAATGTTATTTTGTTATTTTGTTCATTTTTTCTATTTTAAAATACATTTCAATGTTACCATACCTTTCATTAAATTATCCTTACCGAGTCTTCAATCCATGATATATGATTTCAACTACTCCATAATCATAATGAAATATAGTTTATCACATTATTCATGAACAAATTGAACATTCTCTATTATTTCCTTATCATATGAGAGTCATATATAAATACACTACATTAAAATCAAAAGCCACAATTTACGATTTTACTTATTTATAATAATTTTTATTTTAGGATTTATGTAACCACATATTTACCATGATTCCTATTTAACTAAAAATATCTTCATTTTTGGTTTTATAATTTTGAATTATCCTTATTCACAAGGTGGATTATTTTTCAATAAATATCTTCTCTATTACATCAGTGCTTTAATTTTTAATTCATTAATCAATATTTTTTTTCAATATGATGATCATTTTTTAAATTTATATGTCCAGTAAGAATATTATGAAAATTTATTGGAAATGAATACTGAATATTTTATTTAGAATGTTGATATATATATATATATTTGATAAATTTATATTCATTTTTTTCACTCTCATAGATGCACAATAATGAGCATAAATAGAACTATTCAAACAAAATATAACATTAGATAAATTTAAAGGGGTGCAACAAATTTATTTGTTTTGATCCTTTAATAGTTAATGATAGAGTTATTAAATTTTATAATAATATTTTTCAGTTAAATGTTTAATTAATTTTATCTTGACATGTTAAGAAAGAAAGGTTTTCTCTAAAATATGAAAAAATAAGATGAATAGAATATATAATCTGAAGGTTTACAAGTACAGACATGATGGTAATCTTACTGAATGATGCACCTTATAATTTATTGGACTGATGTTGAGTATTTCCAATGGGTGAATGGTGGTTAAAAGGCCCTAATGAGGTATCATTAGTCATGAATAGAATATGAAAGAATATGTCAAAATTCTGTCATCTTATTCCTTATACCATTTAGACACAATCTCCTCTTGATTGATTATTGAAATGATTTTTTTGGATAGAAACACATTATTTTAATGAATTGTATTTTAATTTCCTTCCGAAAATCACCGGAAAAAATGTATTTTTTATACTTCACCTATGTATTTTTTTCAAAATACTATAAAAAAATTATGAACTGTACATTTACATATAAAATGTATTGGACTCTCCCACATTATTATTGTGATCTGGTTATTATTTTAGTTATTCATAATAGTTTATGTAGAAATTTTATAGAAAATACTAAAAAATTTAAAATTAAACTTTTAAAATAAATATTATAATTATTATTTTAGGATTTTATTTTACAGTTTCTAGGGTGAAGTTATTATTTATTATTTAATACTAATTAGTGGATTTATAATGGAATTTAATTTTATATGAAAAATATTTTCAGTATTTTTTAATATGAATGATGTTTTTTAATGTTGAAAATGAAATGAGATCAAATTTTTAGTTTGATAAATTATAATATTTTATATATTTATATTTCATTCTGTATATGTGGAAGAAAGGGGACCTACTTAAAAAAGTGGTGAACTGGTGCTGGAAGAGGAATTGTAGAAATCATTTTTCATTACAAGTGCTAGGTCAATTAATTAAAAAAATATCTACAATAAACATAAAAAAACGAGAGTAGCCTATTAAACAACGACAATATTATTTGTCCCATATATGTTCAATTCAATCCATTTTTATGTACTTTGGTAAGAATAATGTTCCTTATCCTGAGGAATAATTCCATTGTTATAACAGTAACAATAAATTACATATTTAATGAATGTAACAAAACCATGTTTGTAAATTAAATTAATGATCTAGGATAATACTTTCACCAACTTTTTTGGCTTAGAAATAATCTACCTTTCTTTTCATCATCACTACAATGTTGGATTTTATAATCCATCATCCTATGGATATGAATACATGATATACCATGAAACTATATTGAGTTATCATATCATATTTATCAATATAGGGACAATAATTAGTGTAATCCCCCAAAATAACAAATTAATCACCATGAAAGACTTTGAATGTTTCCAAAATTCATAACAAGTATGCAAGGATATTATTTACGACAACAAATTTACTCAACATGAATATGGGGTATCAACTAATCATACTTATATTATTATTAAAATTAGGTCAAATACATAACTAATTATACAAATATATGATATGGATGATAAATAAATAATGGTATCCATCATTTCCTATTGTTGGTCATCTAAGGTCATCCTAAGATTAATTCTACAAAACAATGGAAGAGACAATTTTTGGTGTTCTCCATAATAAAAATCATGAGATTGTTTCAATTATATGTGTATTTCATCCACTAATTAACCTATATATACAAGAATCATATTGGTTTTTATATTACCAAATATAATTATAGAATCATCAAAACATAGATTCCCACCCCGAAAAAATTCTCTACTCCATAAATGGTCTAATGAAAATTAAAAATCCTAATTGTCTAATTTTTTAAATTAAAATACTTTGGTAATATTGTACAGCTATCATCAAATAAATTTATGTTATAAAATGATATTTTGAAATCCATTTCAAATATAATATAATCATACATTTATTTCTTATAATATATTAAAGAGATTTATTTTTCAACTAAGAAAACTAAACATTATAAAAAACAATTATGTTTAGAAAAAATCCCATTGATGAGAAAAATTTATAAAACATTATAAAAATCAATTTCTCTAAAAAATTAAAAATAAAATAAAATCAACATAAAAAAATTAACACTAATATAAATGAAAATTAAAGGTAAATTATTTAAAAATTAAAAAAAAACACAATCAATTAATGTAAATAGAAAACTAAAATATAGGAAAGAGATATCCTATAAAATCAGTGAAATCATTTCAAATTAAAAATATAAAATTTTCAATTATTTTAAATTTTTATAGAAATTACGTATAAAGAAACGTTCATACAATATATTTGGAAAATATATATTTTTGTATTATTTTTTCATTGGTAGAAGATACTCTAACATGATATATGTTTTTCGAGGATTAATGCATAAAATACTTGACCTATTTACATATTCTATATCAATGTGTTTAAGAATGACATGATTAAAACCATGGAGACCCAAGCTTGGCTAATTGTAAGCTGGGGGACCACCATATGTACTCAACTAGTAGGAAAAGGGTTGGATACTATATCCGTGTAGTCATATACCTCATCATGATAGAACTTATCAAATTTTATTTGAAAAAAACACATCTTCAATAGATATGGAAACAAGATACAATTGTATGATAAACTCCAATAATTAAATAAATGTTACACAATTCAAAAATAAAACATTAAGTACAAAATAAAACCCTGCATTGTTAAATGATAAAATAATTGTATAAATGAAAATCCCCTCAATATAAAATATGTGAAATTCTAGACAAATAATCCCGATTTGAGTACCCTTGGGTTAGTATCTAGGCACTATAATATCTAACACCAATATGGTCCTCCGGGCTCCATAATATGTCAATACACATCACAAGGTGTTAGCATTGATGTATTAACACCTTCACTTCAAAAAATACCATCATATATCCGAAAAATCTTTAGTACAAACACAATATGGTTTGGAAAATAACCTATTAAACAAGCAATAGTTAAATTATTGAAATTTATACTAATAATGAAATTTATATCCCTATTTCATGATGCATTCTAAATATAACCATGTATCTCCAATGATGACCCAAGATATAAAGAATTCGAATATCTCAACCAATCCTATTGTCAAGTTACTACTAAATTCCAAACAAAATGACTCACTAATTGAATTAAACATTTAATATAAGAGAAACCCATACCCTGCATTTTATATCCATCAGTAAAGAGAATACAATATTGAAGCATTCTAGACAAGCTATGTCGCCCTCTAGAATAGATCACATTCCCGGGGGTACTAACTACTACTATTGAATCAACCAATGTGGGTTGTTGTCATGAGCGACCTTCTCCAAGATGGTGGAAGGGATAGAAAACTGCCATACCCTTCCTTCTTTAAGAAGTTGAAGAGATTTTGACCCCCGATTCCCGCCTTCTATAGGCCCCTGGGTGGCGAATAGAACCAAGGGTATGAGAACACATATAAAAATGGAAGGCCATAACCTTTTTATTTTGTAGGATCTCGATATAATATATTAAATCCCAAGAACACGAAATCTAGAAATAAAATTAAATAAAATCTAAACCACTCTAGTATGCAGGTTCTAATAATAAAGTTCATTAAGTACTAGAAAACTCTATAGGGGAGTACCAAAATAATATAAAATCAGTAACAACAATTATCCCAAGGTAAGAACAAGTATGGTATTTCAATGTTCTCTAAGACCTCATGGAAAACATAAATCAGTTCTATATACGTAAGGTGAGTATATAGGTATACTTTTTAGGGAAAAATAAAAGTCTCAGGTGTACTAGTGGGGATTCAACATAATTCCCTATGAAAAAGGATAATAACCAAAGAACATTGTAAGGAAACTATCCACCCAACCCAAACCAGGGAACACTCCCCAAATAACACAAGTCATGTAATTAAATAGTAATAACACGTCAATTTTTGAGTACCACACACCACATTCCCCACTTGTTATTGAAGACATACAATGTGTCAAACCTTCCCTGCCATTTCCACCACGCAGTCCAACTGCCATACCCTGCCCGCACACACTTGGTCTACCTCAACCACACACCCCAACCACAAACACCTAGTCCACAACCACATGTAACCACACCCACAGATACCTTGGAGAAAATTACTACCACAACATCGAAGACACCTAGGCCAGAACAACTTCTACAATGATCGATGAAATCTTGGATTCATCCAGATGAATCACGGGAAACGACCTTCTTGCATACACCTTGTACAATAACAACCACTAACACTTCCCAATGAATCATTTGATATAATTGACCATATGCTATCACAACCAACTCTAAGAGCCTTGGGCTATTAGAGGAAGGGAGAAAAAAGGATCTAATAACCAGCCACTCAATGTAGAGTTAGGAAAAACATCCTCTTCAATGAAATGGGGGATTTTGGCACGATGTTCTCAACATGGGTATGGTGAGAATAAAAACAAAAGAGATAAATTATATATATATATATGTAAATAATCACTCATCCAGCCCATGGGGTTCTAAAACTAGCTCATACACAAACACTGTATTTACTATTCATTCATAAGAAGCATAACACCTGGAACCAAGTCATGACTCATTCTCAGAAATAAACATCCATTGAACCGATTCATTTTATATTATTCATGTGATTCCATTTTTGAAATTCCTCACAGATGGGAAACTATCATTAATATATATATTCCAAGGAATAACATCTAAGAATAAATTTATGCATTCACATCTTTATATCATGTAAGGTCACAATAACAAAAGGGATCTGTGAGATCCCTCAAAGTACTAGAACCAAACAGACCCCCAACACGTGACCCCACAAAAACCTATATCCACAATCCAAAAACATCTCCAATACAATGGATCCTATCCCCATATATGCCACTACACATGAATCAAGCATAATGACAAAAAAAATCCAAAATAGAGAATGTAAGGGGCCAAGATTTTAACAAACTACTCATTTAGTTCCTTCAATCTTGTAGGGTTAATCGAGGAGATCACATAAGGATTATTGTTTACTGGGAATTCATTTTACCAAGCCACTATAGGTGATTAATAAATTTTCATCTATAGAAATTCAAGTATAGAAATAACTAGAAACAAAGGTTCATTAGTGAACAATGAATGAACTCAAACGGCCATTATTTTTAGTGGACATAAGTCTATATAATTCAAAACATTTAAGATATAGAAAAGGAGTAGAGAAGAATCATCAAACACACCCCTCATTCTATAATAATATGATTACTATATTTGTTATGGGTTGATTCCATTCATCCACATAGAAACATTAGAATACATGGCCCACACAATACACAATATATAGAGATGAAGGAAGAACCGTACAGGGATGATCAATAGTCGATGCTTTTCTACACGAGTTATGATCTGGGAATGTGTGACTTAGAGGGGAGGATCTTTGTGGGCTCTAAGGATGAGTAGGAAGGATCCAACACATGTGCACTAGAATTTTGAGGAAGGCGACTCCAAATATAGAAAGGGAAGGAAAATAAACCATCTAAGGAGGATAAGAAGAAGACGATAATGAAATTACAATTCCATAAAATGGTGGGGCCCTCGAGTTACGACATATGAATCTTTAAATTGCTTTAATGGCCGATCATGATTTCTCCACACGATTGTATGGTTACAAACAATGGAATTAATGGTCATTTAATAATAATCATTGGAGAGGTGACCATAACATCTGTGCGTTAATTGGTTTCCTTTAATAGGGGAAACACGCAACATGGAAAATAGTAAGGTGTGAGAAAAAGGGGTCTGAAACCAAGGAAAGTTGCCCGTTTTGGTATTTCACGGGTTTCAGAGACCCCTGGGGAATTATAGATATCATTTATGGGATTTACAAAAAGTATTAAACATGTGTATTATACACTATTACATCAAAAGATACTTTATGGGGGAGAAAATGAAATAACATAGGAAACTATGAAAAGAAAAGGGTGAGACACGGTTCGGTAAGACATTGTGTGCAGTTCCACCATTTTGATGTGCAACCCTCACAGTGGCACTGTTACAGTGGCACCGTCCCAGTTGCACCAATTGGGTGAGACACCTTAAGTGGTGCGACTGTTTCGATGTGCTGTGATCACAGTGCCACCATCACTATTCCACCAGTTTGGTGAGACACCATTAGTGGTTCCACCATTTCAGTGTGCCAAGATCACGATGACACTATCACGGTGAGACACCGTCAGTGGTGCTACATTGACTGATTTCACCACCATGGTCCTACCGTGACCAGTGCCATGTTTTCGGTGGGACTGAGTTTTTGGTAACGTAATGGACAAGAAGGGTCTGGGACAATACATCAGATAACTCTCTAACTATTCACGCCCTCGAGAATCAAAACTATAATGGAAGAAAAGAGGTAGGGGTACAAAAAAACCTAAAATTATAACACTTAGGTGTAAACCTCCTTAGAACCTAAGAAATCCTCCTCTTAAATTATATCATGAACTATCACTAATATACTACCACTTCACTCCCTCAATAAACCAAAAAAACCAGTAATGTCTAACCAATCAACTCATATGAACTAGGGATTTTATTTCATACATGTAAAGATACTAAATTCATTAGGATTCACTGACTCACCCACATGGTTTTGGACAAGATAATACTCAAAAAAAAACTCTAGGTACTGGGCATGAATCTCTTCCTCTTGTTCCTATGTACTCTCCTCGAGGTAATAATTCCTCCATAACATTAGAACCAAGGGAATGGTTCATCCATGTATCTCATTCTCTTCAATGTGTTTGATTACCACTTGTCTCCCCATGATCACAGAATATTCAATGATATCTATCTTTCCCCAGTCAAGGATTTTCAAATCATCATGTAGATACTGACGGAGCTGGGAGACAAGGAAGACATTGTCCACCCTCTATAGCAGCGGTGGAAGATCTAGATGATAATCCACATCGCCGACCGACCACAACACCTCAAAAGGTCCGACGCACATAGGAGAAAGCTTAGATAACCTTCCGATCATTTGTTTCCTATGTTTAGGGGAGACCTTAAATAAAATGAGGTACTCAACAACAAACTCCAAGGGTCCCATACCATTATCTGAATATGAAATCATCCAGTATGGAGCCTCTTTCATCCTTTCTTGGATATGTTGAACCATATCCATGGTGTTCTACACCATATCTTGGCCATGATAACTTGATTAACCAACCTTTTCCCAACACACAGGCGAGAGACACAGACTCCCATAAAACAATTTTAATGGATATATTCCAATTATATAGTGATAGCAATTGTAATAGGAAAACACTACTAGAGGCAAGTGTCGAACCCATGATCCTACAAAGTCCAAAAGACATGTCTGAAGCATATCCTCCAATATCTAGATTGTTCACTCTATCAAACCATCAATCGGAGGGTTGAATGAAGTGATTAGGAAAAGTCGAGTGCCAAAAGCAAGTTGAAATACTTTCTACACCCATGATGTAAACTGGGTATCCTGATTCGAGAGTATGGATCTCAGAACTCCATACAACCATACAGCCTCATCCACATACTTTTGATTCCATTCTGTCACAACACTCCTTTACCAAGATGAGGGAAGGAATATCAAACTACCAAACCCTTCCTTCTTCATGTTGACGAAGAGATAGTTACCCCTGAGTTCCACCTTCAATAGGTCCTAGGGTGGTAACTAGAACCAATGGTATTGGATCACATGTAAAAATGGACAACATTACAATTTTTAAATTATAGGATTGAAAGATAAAATTTTAAATCTCAACTACTCCAAATATAGAAGTAAAAGTATATCCAAAAAAACCATTCATGTGTTCATGTTCCAATAATAAAGTGTTTCTGGTAAAAGAAAACTCCCAAAGGAAGTACCAAAAGAAACGAAATGCAGAAATGACAATTTTCCCAATATCCAAACTGGTATGGTCCCACACAGTTCTCAATGTCCTCCTGGATTCCTATAAGATGTTTTATTAATGTAGGTTTAGTATACATGTATATAGAGTAGGGAAAAATAAAAAACTCTCGTTTACAAGTGGGAATGGATCCTAATTACCTGTGGCAAAAGAAGATAACAAATTCACATTGTAATGAAACTATTCACCCAATCATCACAATGGAACACTCCCAAAATAATGAATGTTTAATAAAGTAATAGTAAAAACATATCGATGTTTGGGTACCCCAAATTAATTTCTCCACCGGTTATTGGGGAAATCCTATACGTCAGACCATCCCTGCCATTTCCAACATGCGGTCCCATTGCCTTACCCCTCCTGCACACACCTGGGTTACCACAACCACACACCCAGTCGAAAATCACCTGGGCCACAACCACATGCAACCACACCCTTAGATACCTAGTGAAAAACTACCACCAACACATCCAAAAACACCTGGGCTTGAACAAATGCTTCTACACCTGAAGACACATGGGCCTCATCCAGAAGACAGTTGGGAAACAACCTGCCCGCACACACCTAGTCCAACCACCACCATATACCATGCCTGTAGAATCATGGGCTATAATGGAAAAATTGCCAGAAAAACCTTCCCAACGTGTCTTGGGCTATCCATGAATTGGATAATAAAAAGATCTAATAACAACCACTTATAATAGTGTCGGGAAAAACACCCTCCCCCCAGAAATGGGGGTGTTCGGAATGAAGTGCTCAACTTGTGTGGGGAGCGAATAAGAAACATAAAAGCTACATTATACTTATAGGAAAGGAAGCACTCATCCAAACCAATGGATTCCAAACCATCTCATATGAAAACACTGAAATTTTTATCCATGCAAAACAAGCACAACACCTACTACCAAGCCACAACTCATTCCCAAAAAACAATTTCAATTGATCCCATTTGTGTTTTACTATTCATGTGAGTCCATTTATGAAATTCATTACAACTGATTAACTAAAAGTCATAGATATAATCCAAGGAAAACATCCAAGTAGAAATAGATGGATTTAAACCCGGTTCACTTAAAATTCACCACAAGAAAAGGGATCTGTGAGATCCGTCAAATTACTGGAACCAAACCAAGACCGAACACACAACCCTACAATACCTTATATCCACAATCAAAAAAATGCACCATAACAGGGGATCCAAACCCCAACCATTCCACCCCACAATAATTAAGCATAATTACCACACATTTTTCCAAAATAGAGAAGGGAAGGGTTCCATATTTAAACAAACTGCTCATTTAGTTATTTCCTTCTTGTTGTGTTAATGAGGGTGATCACATAGGTATTCCTAACCATTGGGAATCATTTTACCAACCAATATTATGAGATTAACATATTTCAATGTAAAAACATTCTATCTCATAATTATCCAGAAATGATGGTTCATAAGTGCACAATGATGGACCCCCAATAGCCAAAATTTTAAGTGGTCATAAGTATATATAATTCACAACATATCAGAAATCAAAACAGAGTGCAGAAGAATCATCAAACACCCCCCCCCATTCCTTAACATTTTATTTAATATTTTTATTATCGGTTTATTTCATCCATCCCCATAAAAACAATAGAATATCCACCCCTCATGATAAATAGTAAATAGAGACGAATGAAGAGCCATGCCTGGATGATCAATGAACAAAGATTTTCTCTATGCACCAAGAACTGGGCATGCACGACATATAGGGGAGAAAATTCAGGGACTACAATAATGAGTATGAAGGCTGTAACATAGGTTCACCACAAGCCAGAAGAAGGAAAATAGACAACACAAGGAGAATAATAAGAAGAAGAAAATTTTTGTGATAATATGGTGGGGGACTGGTGTTATGGGATATGAATCTTTTAACGACATTAAATTCAAATCATGGTCTTTCCACAATGTTGGGAGGTTACACACGAAGGGATTACCTTTCATTTAATAATTTACAACAGAGAGGTGACCATAATAGATGTTCCTTAATCAGTTACTTTTAATAGCATAAAATACGCAACAGGGAAAAATTGAAATCTAAGGAAAAGGGGTTTGACACTGTGGAAAGTCAGATGTTTTTGTACGTCAAGGGTCACCCGGCCCCATGCATAATTATATAAATCATTTATGGGATTTAAATGGAAAAAAAGTTATAAAATAAACTTCTAAATCAAAAGATATTATATGGAAGTGAATCTGGAAAAACTCAAGAAACTGGGAAAACAAACGGGTGAGGCATGGTTTGGTGAGTCACAGTGAGCGGTGAAACCGTTCTGGTGTTTGACTATCTTATATCCACCATAATGTCACCCCCATTAAGGTGCCACTGTCACGATGCCATCGGTTTGGTGAGACACCGAAAGAGGTTCCACATTTTCGGTGTGCCACCATCATGGTGCCACCTTCACGATGCCACCATCACGGGAATACACTATAAGTTGTGCTACTGTGACCGATGCCACTATCATGGTGCTACCATGACCCTTGAAAATGTTTCAGTGGGACTATGTTTAATGTAAATTAATGGTAAAGGAGGTTTCATGAAATTAAATTTTTTAAGGAGATAATTCCAAACATATGGAATTTCCCCCTCTCATCAATGGAAAAGTGTATGATAAGTACACACAATAATCTTAAAATTTGAACTACCAAAAACTAGTAACTGACAAAAAAATTATTGAATTATAGATGTAGACACACACCTAATTACATAACACATCACTCATGGGAGTAATGATCACCTGTACTGAGGAAAAGTTCCCTACAATAATACACCTTGGTCGAGGGTGTAAAAAACCATATTCATTGTGTGTGACAGACCATATCATATCAGTACCCATGGAGTATTGAATCCATGTAAATTTAGAAGATCCAATTCCTATGTATATTAGGGGGGTTACTAAAATAAATTATGGAAATAATGAGGATCATAACCTTTTTAAATTTCATCAAGTGTTTTACTAGTGCCATCAATCCTCAAAAAAAACATTCCCCAATCTCCATCAGTATCTCTGATACGATAAATCCAAAAAATATGTCCTTATCTAAGAAAACATCCTTAGTTGGCGGATCATAAAATTTATATTGTAATCTATTCTAAAATATACTTATGGTAGGTTATTTATTTGTATAAATTATAAATATGACATGAAAATAATATATATTAGACCATAGTGGTGATGAGGGACAATGTGGGGAACCATGTAATAACTAAATTTAATGTTGGGGTTAAGGGTTTAAGTGTATTAATCCCTTGAACTCCACATATTAACTTCTTGTTTGGGATGGATAAACATACCTCATTTTTTCATGGATGGAAGATTCACATGGTTGTTTCATTGAGCAGGCATGACTGGAGAACATATCCCTCAGAACCCAATGTGGTTTGATCTTGTCCAATGAACCCCACCCTTAAATAAAAACAAAATGTAAAAAATATTAGTTATATTAAATATATTATTTTCAATATCGACATAACTCATCATTCTACGTCGGCTCATCCTTAGGGGAACACAACACCATTGAATATGCAGATCCATCAAATGATTTTTCCAGAAATGACTACATGCTTAAATTTATAAATATACACAAATAGAGCTCCTAAAATAGGAAAACCCAAAAAAATATATAAAATTCACAATCATTAAATATCTAGGTCACTACATATAACCATTCCATTCATGTCTATTTTTTAATAATTGATTTACTAATCCATGAAGTCTAAAATTGAATCAAGAAAATTGTATGTTCACTTTTTTTCTTGATTTATGGAACTATAGTATAATATTTTCTTATGAGTTGGAATAATAAAAATTATAACGTAGGTTTATGAATTCATTGGTTTATTAACGATATGAATATAATTTTAAAGGAAAATAAGTTGATGTGTAATCCAACATATTATGACTCATGATGCATATCATGATGAGAAAATTAGTTGACTATCACTATTTATTTAAATGATTTGAAATTTATTTAATGAGGATTTTTGATTATTTAAATAATATTTTTTGAAACAAAAGGAATATACTAGTTGAGATATCTTGGGGTTATGTGTTTTTATGGGCTGTAATTTCTTAAGGTTATGTAATTTTTTTGCAATTATATCTTTATGGTTAAAACATGATTTTATGCATACATGATGTGGTGATGTGAGGATATAGTTGAGGTATGTGGTGATAATGATGTAGTTGTGGTTGTGTGTGTGGTTTTGATAATGTTAAAATGGAATGATTCAAGTAGTGTGGTATGTTGGAATGCCTATTGCATGTAGATATTCTGGTGATGCGAGACACATGTTGAGATCTAGGATTTCTTGTTTTGTGTAAAAATTTTAATGGTTGTGATGTTTTGGTAGAAAATGTGATGTTGTATAATTATGATGATTTTAAATTTTCTAGTATTCTATTCATATAATTATATAACCACATAAACAACAAATTCCATTTACTACAAATGATATTCCACAATTTAATAAGATAAGATGATTTAAATGAATATTAATTGTATGTAATGTATTGTTTTCACACTATCATAGTAAAACTACTAATTTTTTTTATTTTTTTCACTTATGGATATCACAAAATCATTATTCAAGTTGGTGATATAAGAGTACATCATGTGCTCACCCAAACATTGTTTTTAATTGGCTTTAGTAGGTAGTATGGAGGATATTTTTTCTATCATTCAGGTAGAATGGATTGTAATAGATAATGATATAGAGTGTTATTCACCAATTTTTCATAAATATTTTTAGAGTTTTATGTTTAGAAGGTCAAAATTATGTTGTGGGAAAAAATTCTTAATGGGAACTTTTCGGTATTGATTCTTAGTTTTGTTTTCTGAGGATTAAGAGATTAATTCCCCCTATTTTTGTGATAGTTACCCCAGTTCCCTATTTTTAACACTGTTCAAATTGGTGGTAGGTTTTATGGTATAGAACAATACAGTTTTCATACCCATAAGGTCATTAATATGGGATGTGAAACCATTGGTGGAACTCCCAAACTAAATTTTCAAATAGGGGAAATGATTCTACTAAAAAAATTTAAAATACATTAATCATATATAAAATTACTTGAAAGCATAATTCAATTCACATTCATCCACCTCAATATTACCAGTTTCATAATGAATATATTTTCTTAGATATATATATATATATGATATTCTTGAAAAGAAATGAAGAACATCTCCAGCTTTTATACACAACATAAATGGCAGGTCTATTTGAAAATAATGATAAATTGAGAGATATTCAATATCATATTCCTATTTATATTATCATAATTAATTCTACGATCCTTATGTGTACATCATATAACTAAAAAAGTATAATAATAGATTATTTCACTAAATCTCTCTCCTAATTTATTAATAAGTTAATTTAATTCATAACTTTCACTTTCAAATAAAAATATCCTATACTTACATTACTAAAACCCAAGAATTTTACTATAGGTCATGAATAAATATAGGTTTCTTGAGAATGAATTTAAATATGTTAAAATAAACTGATAAAAAATGAAAAAATTATTTAGTATATAAATGTTATTATTTCAAAACATATTCAATTCACGAGAAATGATGGTTGTTAGGGAATCCAGAAAATGAACCTATAGGTTCTAGATTAGCCTTTTCATGGGAGGTAATAATTTACAATCATTATATATTTATAAATCAGGTCTCTAATAATTGGAAATAAATTCAAAATGTTGTTACTGATAAACTAAATAATTTGGTTATATCATAAAATCACAGAGAGTATATTTTTTATTTCCTCATGTAAAAACCCATTTTTATTAAATTAATAAATGATTACCACCCAATATCAAAATATAAATTACTAAATTCAAAATTATATAATTAATTTGATTAAATATTAATGCACTGTAAAATCATCTACATTAAAATCCCTTATAAAAATAAAATACAAAACAAAGAAACAAATAATGGTTCAATTTATTTCATTCAATGAACATAGTTTTTATGCTACCTTGAATCACTATAATTATTGAACATATTGATGTTTCTAAAATGATTCAACCCTAATTAATTAATCTTAATTTCACTCAACTCTTTACTAGAAAAATTGAATAGTGAAATTGAGGAGAAACAATTAACAATAGTGTTAACCAGATTATTCTACACTGATTTTAAGGTATTTCTGATAGAGTGAGGCAACAATAGGCCCATATATGAGGAATAACAATGTATTTAATAGTGAAAAAATTATAAAAACATACATTAATAATTTATTAATATAAAATAAAATTCTATATACAGAAGTGAAATGAATTAAAAATATTTATATATTACTGATGGAAAGACATAGGACTATCCGTAAAAAATTGGCAGGTAATCATTAGAAAAAATCCCATTAAATCAATATTTTTATTTATGGATAAATAATGTAAATTTTCAGTTCAAGATGTAAAGACACCAAACGATTTATTAAAATGTAAAATTTAAATGATATCCTACATATTAACCGAGTTATATAATTTTAATTCAAATCCAAAGGTTGGAGAAATAATTTATATAACTCCAAATAATGGTAAAATACATTAAAACTAAAATAAAAATAATTCTCATACCCAAATAAATTTAATGAGGAATGGATTGTTAATATATATTTGTATTTGGTAAAAAGTTTTTATGATATTACAATGATTTATTATATTTGAAAAAATACTTTGAATATTTTAATTTATAATACTGAATATCAATCCTAGAAATAAAATAATATTTTTGAAATAACATGGAACACAGTGAATCTCATGTGTATCCCTTATTGACTTTGCGTATATTAGACATTGATATTTTCATTTGAAACAAACATTAGACTATAGGTCCATCAACTCATTCTATAGAATATAATAAATATCAATCTAATTAAAATAATAATAAAATGTAGTATAAATGATTTTTATTTTTTTTCAACCCCAAGAATGTATTCATATCAAATAATATCATCAAAAAAATATTTATGATTGAATTTAATATATATTAATTTATATAATAATAGAAACTATGTATAAATAGATTTTATAATTGAACACAAGGTATATAATGTATAACATCAATCATTTTCTCGAACCGCAACTTCCTAATTGCTAGCTGCATATGATTTAAATTATTATGCAACCAATAAATTGTAAAAATATATCTAAATTTCTATTAAATATTAATATTTTTTATAATTAAAGGTAAAAATAAATAGGAAAATGAAATATAATAAATAATACATAGTGTATGAATCACATTAGATTTTTAATCTTCCATTAAAATTCTTGAAAATGATTAAACTCATATGGGTATTCATCCTTATATACATTTTATTTATAATCATGATCATTTTGGAAATCATTATCCTTGGTGTCCATTGTACATGGACCGAAAATTTTGCATCTATATTTGAGAATTATGGAATTAGAGATATTTACAACAAAAAATTAGTCTTCGTGTGATGAACAATGGATAATATCACATATCAGTTATTGGGATAATAACTCAGGATGATACAATGATTTCATAAACTGTATCCTACTAATTATAAAACATTAATAAATTTAAATAATTTAATTTATTTAATGTATGAATAAATAAAAAAATATTTGTTTCTTACCAAGTTGGGAAGTAACCCATGTAATTAATAAAATTACTAAACATATTGGGAATATTAATACCATAGGTTATAAATAAATGGTGTATATTATCTTTAAAAAATATTGGAATTTTAAGGATGTATAAAATTAGGGACCAAACAATAAACCCATTATTCATTACCCCACACCATTTAAACAAGATCAGTAATATGTTCTCCATTATGATGAATCATCATTATTTATAAGAATAGAGAACCATTATATATATATACATAATGTAATATTTAATAAAAACATATTAAAAATGAAATAACTTATATACATGTAATATTTTGTAAATTATATCAATTACGACTAATAATTACTAAAAATAGTTACTATTTTTCACTATGAAATCCAATTGCATAATTATCATCATATAATAGTTCTCTTCTTTTGAAACCATGAGGTAATATTTGAACATAAATATTTAGATATAGGATGAAATTAGGATCTATTCTAATCATGAACATTACCAATAATTCATAATATGTATTGATTTTTGACTTTGATTGAACACATATTCTAGTGTATATATCATAATTATTTTTAGTAGTACAATACTTTTTTATTTCAAAATTTAATTAAAAAAAGTTGGAAAATTTATTATCTAAATGTTGAGTAAGTTGAACAAATTTCATTAGAAAAAGATGTCCCTATATTGCACAGAGAAAAATAATATATCTCAAAATACATGAAAATGAAGTAAAATACAAATTTATGCTACTATAAATACCCAAAATTATAGTATAATAGAGGTATATATATTAAAACTATAATTCAAAAATGTAATATTAAGATCAAAAAATTAAATCATTGAAATAAAAAACACCATCATTAAATCATTGAGAAATATTTTTAAATTTATCTAATCATAATATTTCAATTACATATATATGATTACTTATTGGAAAATAGATTTATCCAAAAATATTGAAATAGATTTTTATGAGTATGATTTGTAAATATATCAAATAAATGACTTCACAGTCTTAGACACTAGGATTTTAATGGAGTCACACTATGAATCAATACCTATTTATGTTATATATTAAAAAACCATTTTTTCCATTTCATTATTTTCTTATAAATAATTATTATTTTACAGTCGAATATTTTTACTCAATAAATGAATATTATTTTTAAATTTAATAAAATTATTCTAATAATTCCATTTTTATAAATTTAATTATATTAATGATGACATTAATTGAAATAAATTATATAAATGTATTATATTTGATACTTAATTAATTTTGTGATGAATAATGAATGTAAATTAATTTTTTCATCATTTTATAGTGTATTTTATAGAACTATTTTATTTTTTATTGGTCCTCTAAATACAGGGATTCAAATTTGTAGTTATTAATTACATTGGGCATATGATTTATGAATTAGTTAGATATTGTTGAACCCTGTATCAAATGATAAATATTAAGTAAAAAATTAAATAATTTCTAAATATCATTTTTGTCGATATCCATATAGGGGAATGTTTTTAAGGATAATTTATTTTGAATTTATTATGTTTTTTTGTGGAACAATTTATATTTTCACCATATTTAATTTATTAATTTTATTGAAATTTATTTTCAGATTAAAATGAAATCTAAATCTAATTTTTTTTAAAACATATTTAATATAGGAACTAAATAGGTATATAAATTTATATTATTAAAAATAAATATAATGAATTCATCAATTGGATGAAAATTAGAATACCTAAAACAATATAATTTTAAACAATTATAAATGGATGTTCAAAAAAGAAAACCAAAAGTCAAAATTTACAGTGATATTTAAATATGTATCTGCACCATCACATAAAATTATTATCTTCTTTATAAAAATATATTTTCAATATATAAACAAATAAATATCAGTTTTATTGTGTTATATTTATATAAAATGTTCACATTATATATATTATGTCCATTAAATAATCAAATTATATCTATTCATTGAACAAATTTATAAAAATATGTTAAATTTATATTAGATGAATTTTTTGAAGGCATATCCAATGAAATACATAAATACAATGATGTGCATTATTTTTATAAAAATATAAATTCATTAACTTGAATTACATGATCTTAACATTATTGCAAGAACATAATAAATCTTTTAAATAATCAATATAAATAATATAATGATTTATTATATTTCATTAATATTTAAAGGTCCTACACAAAATTAATTCTCATTTATAATGAATAGAATTACTAAAAATTAAAATCAAGAAGAATACCAATGACTATGATATTGGAATTTTATCCATGTAATATAATTAACGTGTTATCCTTTTTCTTCATATTATATTTATATATTATGTCTATTATATGTTGAGATAATATGTATTTCATATTCATGTTATATAAATGGTATATAATATATAATTCATAAGGTGTTCAGACATACATTTCAAAATGAATAATTCTTCTCGTGACCATTTCCCTAAGTAAATATTTACAAAATGATCAATATTGAATGATGATTCTCATAATGTCTTATGGATGGAGGTGTGTATATTATTTTTATGGACTACCTCATGTGATGGAAATAGAGATATTTCACACAAGTGAAAATGATCAGGGGGTTTATACTGGGCGACATGCTATGGGAAGATGGGTTCTCCCATGATGTAGTCTATATGAAGTGGGTGGTGTGAATTTATCCTAGGATAAAACATTTTTCTATTAAGGAATTCTAGATATCATTAATTGATGAAATGTGTATAGTTATTGTTGTTGGTGACCATGTTTTTCGTCCATCCTTTTAGCTCATTTCAATATAGGGATTCATGTTTTTTTTAAATTATATTCTCTCTTTGTTTTTATCCTTCGCATCATAGTGATATAATACTTCTCAATGGAAACATTTATTTTTACTAAACCATATATATCATTATTTCATTTGAGATATTATTCCTGTCATTTTCTTGTTCTGGTATTTTTTCACTCATGAAAAATTTAGTTATGTTGTTGTGACTCTCAGTGTTTTAGTAGAAATTACCATTTCTAGTACTCAAAATTTATTATAAAACCGGAATAATAGATGAATAAATTATGTAGTTTTATATTCAAATACTTAAAATTAGATTATTATTCAATAAATTACATAATATTTCATAATGTGTATTATACAAAACCTTTTTTTCTTCATAAATCATAATACATTAATGAGTTTCTTTATCGATATAAATAAGATGATGCACATTAAGATAAATAGGTAACAAAAACATCAAGATCTCATGTTGATTCCAACATGATGAAAAATAATTAAAATTACAAACATAACAAAAATGATTAATTTTATCATACTATATAGTAATAATGATGGGAATTTTGATAATAACATCAAAAATGAATATAGAAACTTCTCTATTTGATACTGAGTTTTATGTTTTATTATATTCTATTAGAAATTGAAATATTTAAAATTTTAGAAGTAAGAGATTATATAACAAAATTCCTTCCAAATCACATCCAATCTATGTAACCTTCTTGTTTATTTTGTGATGTCCATTATTCTACTAAAACACAAATTAACACTTATAATATCAAAAAAATTATTACATGATAACTTGATATGATTTAATTTTAGAAAAAATCCTATCCTAAATTTTCATACTATTACAGTAGATTTATCTGAGACATTTCAAGACTCTATAATAATATGATGAAATATAGTAGAATATTTATTGAATTAAAATGGAATGACAATGCACAGAAATCCATTTTTGATTTTAATAATCGACGAACTTATGCACATATCCAAAACATTCTTGAAATGGGGTAAGGTTATGTATTATATTGTGATTCATCTCTATATAAATAGGGTTGAATTAAATTTCTAGGAGACCATGTAATATCTCATGACTCATGAATGTGGTTGATTCAATAAAAGAATTTTTGGACTCAAAACTGTGGTTGTCAGGGAAATAAAAACATATTACCGAACTATATTAGATTAAAATTTTAATCACAATGAATCATAATATCATGAAGGAAATCTTGCTACAAATTATAATGTACCTTTGAAAATTATGAAAAATGGGGTATCACCATATGATTGAATTGTAATTGGATTATAAAGTTCATAATGGAAATTCAGTTGATGATGGTTTGGTCAAAAAATGAATAACAATGTGGTAATGGGGGATTGTATCAATAGATTATTGAAAATCATACACACATGGAAAAGGTATTTAATTGTAATGTGATTGATACCATTATTTTAAATTATATTTAGGGACCATAATCCAATAAAATTGTTATGGTATTCTACCATAAATATGTATATTTTAGATGTATATTGTATTGTTCTAAATTTTATAGTATTCTATAAAATTATATTTCCTTAATATTAAGGGTTCAACCTCATAATATTTTTTTCCATTAATTATATTTTTTTGAATAATCTATTATTTGGTGCAACATGTAATTATTTTCCATTTATATAGAGTTTTATTATAATTTAATAATCAAGATTACTTGTCTATAGGTTGATATTTTTATGTTTAAAACTGTAGTTTGATTTTACATTCCCTACATTTAAATTTTTTATATTGATTATTGAGGCCATCAAAATATTATTTGACGAAATCGATAATAATAAATAAATATGGCTTCCTAAAAATTGGGCATTAGTAGAACATTTTTATTTGATTCCTAAATATAATATTTATATTTATGTCAAAAAAACATAAAAAATGACACCACTATTGATTTTTTCACTTATTTACTATAATATTTATTATAATATTTCTTAAACCACTTTATTATATTGAGTCATATATAACTTCTTATTTATTAATTATTGGGATTCCCCTTTTAAATCATCATTATGTATAAGGTGGTTTTTTCATTAAATATATTATCATTCTCTTTGGTTCATTCATTTTAAATTCTGTAATCTTATTTCTACAATCTGATGCACATTTTTGATGTTGTTATGTCAATTCTATATATTATTAAAAAGGTTGAAAAATGATAAATTAAATTTTAATTGAATCATTTTATTCATATATATTTCTTGTTAAATGAATTTTCATTAGTTTTAACCAACAAAGAAAGATATTAATATTCATAATGTAAACTATAAAATTCAAATATAAATTTATTTATTGATTAAGGGGTTCCACAAATTAATAAGATTTCAAACTGTAACATTTAATGTTAGAGATCATATAAATAATATTGGATTGGTTCATTTCAATGTTAAGTTGATTCTATATTGTTCATTTTAGAATGTAAGGTTTTCTCCAAAAGTAAAAAAATTATTTATTCTATTGCAACACAAGCGCACATATGAATGAAATCTAACTGTATGGTGTAATTTATAATTTCTTTTACTGATATGATTTATTTCTGATGGGTGAATGTTGGATATAAGTTCAGAAGTGGAAGAAAGAAGCATTGAAATGATATGGAAGATGTGCGTCTAAATAGTATCCTATTATTCCTGGTACCAATCACACTTATACTCATCCGGCATTATTTTTTAAGGAAATAATTTTTGATGGGAACATGTCTTTGGGGAAAGGCCTATTGAAATAGACATTAGTAAATCACTATAATAAATAATGGTTATTGTATAATAATCCCATGTATAACTTTCAATATATCTGTTTAAATTTAATTTTGAATAATTAATTAAAATGTTTAATATATTGAACTATTAAATACTATATTTTTATCTTTTAAACAATTAATTGATTCATTATAGTCACATTACTAATTTTATAGAACCTACTTAAAATTTCTATATTAATCCATTGAATGGAATTATATTATAATTAGATGATGAAATAATTTTGTATTGGTCATGCCAAAGAGATTACTTGTAATAGTATATTGATTAGCGAAACATGTTTATAAATTTTAATTTTATATAAATATAGTTGTAAACCATTTTATTTATATGATGTATGTTTGATGAAATTGAAAATGAAACGAGATCTATTTTTTTGTTTGATTTATTTTTTATTTATATCCATGTTTTTCATTCTATACATGTGCACAAAATGGAACCGACCTACACAACTAGTGATTTGGTGTTTTTTGGGGCCTCATAGACCCTACACCTATCATAGGATGATGTTCAATTTACAAAAAAAAAGTCCTAAAAAATCAAAATAAAATGAGACCTACACAAAGAACCATCGGAGTAACAAGTGTCCCATATATGTATGCAAAAATACCTTATTTAGATTCTTTGGTGAGACTGAGGTCACTCATTATTTGGAATACATACATTATTTTCATATTAAACATCAATTTCATCCTCAATGAAAAAATACCTCTATGTATAACAACTATATTCATGATCTATACTAATAAATCCATAAGCATGTGACACGAAGATGTTATCTATCCTTTATGTTGACATCAATGAAATGTATGGTTTGGAACTACAACAACATATGGAACAACATTAAACAAATAAATGAAATGAGATTTATATATCATGAAAATTTTTCAATTTGGGTAATAGAATTTTTATAAGCCCTAAAAAATTTATCATCCTCTCTACTAAAGGTGAGAAAAAATTCCATTAATATTCTAATTTACTCTAAGATAGTATTTGTGGTAAATTATTTTCTCACAAAGAATATAGGTTATAGAAATATTATATATAGAAAATAAGACAAAAATTGAAAAATAAAGATCATTATAAACAGGAAATGTCATATGAATGACATTAAAGGAATAATATTCATCATTATTTATTGTTTTGGATCTTGGTTCTTCCTAATGGTCATTCTATCAAACCATAGAAGAGATCCTTTCATGGAATACATTATACTTAACCACATTTGAACATTACCCTTATATGTGATTTGAATAATTCCAAAATTATATTGTTTCCATATATATAGATCTTTATAAAAAAAATCTTGAATTATAATAACATGTATTCCTGTGTAAAAAATATAAAAAATAGTTTTATGGACTCTAAATTTAGGGAATCATTTTTTGAATGTAGTTTATCATCTACATATGACACTAAAAATATTACAATTCCTCATAAAACCTACCTATATACAGAATAATTGTGTTTTTTTATAAAACTAATAATAATTATAACATCACCACACCTTATATTCTCACCAAGAGAGGCTTACTACTAACCATAAATGGTCAGTTCCAACATAGGAACCATTAAATTATCATTTAAAACATTAAAAACCATAGGTAATATTGTATACATATATTTGGTAAAATTTATGCTATAGAAAAAGAATTTGACATCAATTTGATATATCATATAATAATAAATGGATTTTATGAAAATTATTAATAAACATTATTATAACTATTAGAAAACAGTATAACATTATTAAAACTACTATAATATTTAGAAAAATATATTTTCGATTAAAAAAAACTACATAAGAAATAAGTAAGAAAATGTGTATAAAATTATAAAATATTATAAAATATTATGTTATCATGATGAAATAATAATACGAATAAAATAAATTAAAATTAAAATGAAACTATTTTGAAAATAAAAAAACATATATATTATTTAAATAGAAAATTCAAATATATGACATTAATATCTCAAAAAAAAATAATCACTGTGGAATAAAAATCTAATATCATCATTCATATAATAGTTTCATTTAATGAAAATTTATAAGAGTGATGATACAACATATGTGGAAGAATACATATTTTAATATGATTCTTGCATTTATCGAATCTCTATTAACTTGATATTTTTTCTTTGATGAATAATCCATTGTATGCTTAAACTATTTGCATTTGAATATTACATGAGATTCAAAATGAAATAAAATGACCATAGATTCCCCATCTGGGTTGATGGGATGCTATGTTAAACACAATTTGTCCTCCAAGAATAGGTTGAGGGATGATAACTTGCACCATGTTCCCATATCACATAAGAAGATAGACCTTATCCTATTTTACTCAATAATAAACACAACTTCAAAACATAAGAAAATATGTAGTGCATGTAGGATATATATATATATATATATATATATGAAAAATTGGTACACAATACATAAATGAGACATTATTAAAAAATACAACTACATAAGTGTAAAAATAAAGGAATTAAACAATAACTTTTCCTTGAATCTTATATATGAGAACCTCTAGAGAAAGCCTCCCCAGTGCGAGTTATCTAAGATTTCTCTCAAGATACAATAGATAAATCCACCAACATGGACAACAATGATCCATAATATGTCCACATGATCACCATTAATTATATTTTATGTAATAATAGTTTCACTTCAACCATGAATACCATATATCATGAACACCATATGAAAAAACACAATATGTGTCTTCACAAAGAATGTGAATCTATGAATGCATGCAAAAATGAAATATCTACTTTGTATTACAATTATAGGAAAAAAATACATTTCATCCAAAAGGTACCCATATATATCCTATGGTGCCACAATACATGAGGAATCATGAATCCCTCAACCTCTCAAACTAACATGTTAATAATAAATTACATAATGGTGTACAAATGCATTGAAGTACACATGTCATCCAAGGTAATAAGACACTGTGTCATTTGTAACTATCAAAAAAGTGATTTAATTCTTGAAAATCATAGGAGAAAACATTCTTTTCTCTATAATAGATCCCAATCAAGGAGGTACTAAGCCTATTATTTTCACCACTGTTCTATGTTGTAGAAGAGTGTATTCTAAAATATTGAAAATCCCCCGATCTTAATATTCTAGCTGTAAAAAAAATTATGATGTAACCCCACAAATTGGAACTACCCTAACAAATTAACCCACAAAACCATTATTGAATTATACTGGGATAAAAACAACTCTTTATAAAACACCTCAATGTGGGGATTATCGACCATTGATTGATGTATCATGCCACCAAGGGAGTAACCTTGGTCCGAGTAGTACCAAACCCAATTTATAGGTTGTAGTGGATCTACACATAATCAAGATTTATAGAGTAGAAAATTCATGTCAATCTAGAGGATACCCTCAAAATCTATTGTGGGTGGGGGAAATTATATACATTGTAAAAATTGAGAGAATCCATCTCATCATGATATACCTCCAGGGGGATTACTGACCTAGTGAATGCTATAGACATCATTCCCCGAACCCAATCATCACCCCTATTGTTTTGTGCCCAAAATATTCCAATCACTCATTAAATATAACATATGATTTAAAAACAATACATTATTATCAATGTTGAAAAATAAATAAGAAATGACATTTATATCATGAAATGTATATCCAATAATGAAATCATGGAAATCAAACCACAAAAGTGACTAGTGGCCATGATGAGACTCTTGGAAGAGCCCCATAAAGAATTAGGGGTATGGTTTTGTGGTTTATTCATCTCATGCATGTCACTTGTTCCCTAAATGTATGTGTTGGGAACACATAACCAACTGGCTCATGGGCTTCCCAATACACGTTGTCCCTACATTGATCCGGCCCATCTAGCCAACCTGAAACGTTCAAACAAATGTGGTCTAATCATGAATAATACACCCCAACCCATAAATAAATATATAAGGTTAAAGATATTATATATATTTTGATATATTATTGTTGACATCAGTAACCCCCTCAATTCAGTGTGAGCTCATCATGGTGGTCAATAATGCACCTCAGAATCAGCTGATTAATCAAATCATATTTTAGTGTATTCATTCATGTGTAAATTTATCATTTCACAGATAGAGTAGTTCTGAAAAAAGAAAACCAACATGTTTTAAACAAATTATCTCTTGGGACCAATCATAGATACATAATGAAACCCTACATTTCAAGCACTCATTCTTCTTCATTAAAATTTTTATCCATGAACTCTCGGAATACATCAAGCATATTGTGAGTTCAAATTTTTTCATTATTTAGATAAGTATTCGATAAATTGTTTCTTGGGTGAGAGAGAATAAAATTTAGGAATTTAGGATTATGTATTAATGGGTGGACCAAATGGTTTAAATGTATTTGAATGAATTAAAAGTGAAAAAGGTATGAATATTTTATGAAGCATAATGGATAATATATTGATAAAATAATTTAATGAAACATTGGTTTATGAATTTTTAATATAGATTTAATGAATATTATTCTCATTTATAGAATCTATGTGTGAAATGGTATGATGATAATAGTTGATATTTCATTTTAATATGACTAGTTTGGGATGTGATGGCTTAGTTTAACTTAATGTTTTTGATTGAGATCACATAAGGCTATAACCAGTTTTATGAGGTTGTCATGTGATTATGGGGGGATATGGTGGGGGAATGCAGTTAACATAATGTTTTTATGGTTTTGATTATGTCACACATGGATGATTCACATTCATTGATAGATGGAAATGGAAATTACTAGTTGATATATTGGTGATGTCATACATAGTCTATGTGCTAAGGTTTCCTATTTTCCAAGAATATTTTGATGGTTGGGATGTAATGCTCTATATTTTTATGTGATATTATTATGATTTTATTATATTCATGCGATTCTTGTTATATAATTATATATCCCCAAATATTAAAAAAATTATTTATAATATAATATATTATATAGTTTATTAATATATTCTCATTTGACTAAAGAAGTATTCTATATATTTTTTTCCCACTCTCATAACAAAAATCATTATTTTATTAGGTATGTGTCATATATATATCATAAAACTTTTACCACAGATGGATTTAGCGTATTACGTCAAGTGAACATCCCTAAGTTATTTTAATTTTTTTTTTCTTTAATTACTATGGGATATTTTAGTTGAATTTCTAGTATATTGGGTTTAGTAAGAGAATGATCAAGATGTTTTGAAATACATTCATGTATATATTATTTTTTAATGTTTTATATCATGTATATATTTTTTGGAAATATATTTTTTCTATAATTATATGCCTTGGGTGTTTATTTGTAGTTTTTTATTTATTTTCATTATAGTTAATGTGGTAATGCCTCATATACTAGTGAATGATACCCTCAGCCTCTGTTTTCAACTCATGACCTATTGGTGGTGGGGTTTAGGGAACAATATTATTCCCTCATCCTACTAAGGAGGGGATTTAGTAGGTTTTGGAAAGTAATGATGGCACTCAAAAACATTATTTTCAATCAGTGGTGATATTTTCTATAATAAATTTTAATACAAATTGACAAAATATGAATGTAGTAACTAACACAACATTAGTCACATAAATTCCTCTACATTTCCACATTTTTCAATGAATATAAATGTTTTAGAATTAAAAAAGGATGATATACAAGATAAACATAGAAGAATGACCCATACATTCAAGAAAGTATATAATGGTTGAAGAATTAAATTTCTAGGAGAGATAGAGGGAGAATGATTCTCGTATTACTATCTAGAAAAGAAAAAATTGATGATTAAGACCACTTGTGAATATCGTATCACTCAATAAAGATTATCATTTATGCTTTCATTCAGTGTCCCATAAAATTCATATATATTGAAAAGCAATTCATCAATTTAATAGTTGAATATTAATATCCTATAATTCCACTACTAACATAACTAATGATTCCTAGGGTTCATGAAGGAACATTGGTATTTCAAGCATGAATCGAATGGTTTGAAAAAGTAATGATAATATAAAATATATGAAATAATTTAACATTTAAAAATGCGACATCTAATAAACATATTCCTATTATGATTAATGTTGGAGGTTAAACAAGATGAAATAATAACATCAAGTTTAGAGAGTATCCTTTTAATGGGGGATGTAAATTTATAGTCACTCTGTAATTGAAATTGCAATAACTAAAATTAGGAATGAAATTCAAAATAGTGGTCGCAATAAAATATATCTTACAATAACAACATAAAATAACACACCAACTAAATATTGTGTCCACATGTAAAAACCTAGAGGTATTCATGGAAAAAATATTTATATAAAACATGAATTAAAAAATAAACAAATCACATATTAAAAAATTATTTTTTATAAAAATATAAAAAAATTGTTAAATCATCTAAATCCATTGTTCGTAAAAATATAAAAAAATTTATTAATCCAGAAATAGTTTAGTGGTTTTTAGTCATTCAATTAATTTTTTCATCTTCGATGAATCAAGATAACATTTGAACTTATTAATCTATCTATAATAATTCATCCTTACAAAATTATGAATAATGAAACTAAAAAATTATTATCATATAATAACTAGTGAAATTAAGGAGAAACACTTAGCAATGAATTGAAACAGAAGTTTCTAAATAACGTCTATGTAATTTATCATAGATTATGGAATATCGTAACAATATAGAATAGCTTAATGATTATTTTTAAAAATATAATAATACAAAATATTATTTTTTTAATGTATTAATATAAAATATTATTCAAATAATGAAATGATATACAACCCAAGGAAATTTATATTAATGGTGTAATGAAAGTGTACTATCTATTGAAAATTGGACGGTTTGAATTATAAAACATCCCATTATATCACTAATTTGAGTTATAGTTAATACAAGTGTCCTTTTATTATAATGTGTAATGACATAAATGATTTACTAAAATAAAATATATGTACGTCATCCTAAAAATGAACATGTTTTTAAATTTGTTTTTCCATATGCATACGTAGAAGAAATAATTTATACGACTCATAAAATTGGTAAAATACATTAAAACTAATATAAAAGTGTTTCACTTACAAGAATCAAATGAATTTGTTATGACTGATAAGGGTATTATTGGGGTTATTGGAAATGTTTTAAAATTCAGACAACATTTTCTTAAATACTAAAAAACATTGTATATTTTAGTACTTCATATTGAGTATTTAATAAATCATGTTTTTTAACCATATCAATTTTGTGATCATTTTACATTAATTTTATTCTACACTAAAAAGTTACATTGGTTATATCACCTCATTCAATAAAATATAATTAATATCAATTTAAAAAATATAATAAACAAATTATGTAAAATGATTTTTTATTGTCCTTAAACCACGATAATGTCATAATTGAACTTAATATAACAAAAAATAATTAATTATTATTGTAATATCAATAAATTTTAAAAAAATAAACAATAAATATATATATATTTTTTTGATCTCATGGTTTATCGAGTTCGACATCGACCTTTTTCGGTAACCACCCCATCATAAATATTTGTTGTAGTTGATTTATCTTAGGATCAAAAAAATCACTCGAAATTATATATTTAAAATTTATGAAAAAATATCAATCTTATTTATATTGAATTGTTATAATGAATAAAATCCTAAAATATGATCTATAATTCATATTATATAATTAATTTGAGATTCTACATGTTCTATAAAAGTTCGTGAAAATTGTAGATCCTCATGGGATTTTTCATCCCAGTTTGTTTTTCATTAATAGTCTCTCACTATTATAAAATATTTATCATTGAAATTCATTGTCAAATAGTGGAAATTTATAATTATATATTTGATCATTATAGAAATAGAGATATTTAATGTATAAAATTATGCAGTGTTTGCTGACATAAGTCTAAAATCGCTTCATTCTTTTTAGATTAAAATTGTTTGATGATACAATATGGGATTTATATATAATCTAATTTTTAAAAAACATTATTGAATAATATGAATGAAATTTATAAATTGATACCATAAATTTTTTTTGTCATACCATGTGGTTTATTGATCTGTGTAATAAATAATATAACTAATATCATATTGAATATTAATTCCCTGGGAAATAAAAAAATTGACATTCTCATATTAGTAAAAATTTTGATCCTTTTTAGGATGATTTAAATTGCGGAGACTAAATTTTAACAACATTTCTGGACCCACAACCATATAAATTTGATCATTAATATGGTAAACATCCTGATGATGTGTCATTTTTAGACCAATAATCCATTTCTGATATCCCATCCTATAAAAAGTAATTATAAAATAAAATAACTCATATATATATATTATTAATAAACTATCAAAAGTTATATTATCTGAAAAATTATTCATAAAATATCAGTTATAAAAACAAATGATTTATTTTCATCAAATAATATTTTATTCTTTTGAAATTACTCAGTAGGAACTGTCACACCCTAGCTGACAATACTTTTTAATTTTATTATTTTAAGTATTTCTTTTGATTTGCGGGTTGAACCTGTTCTATTTTTTGAAGAAATATGGATCTTTTATGGGTGCCCGAACGTAATCGCGACTAGGCGCCCGAACACGCCCGTGCATGCGACCACGTATGCGACCGACACTTTGTTTTAAATCGATTTTTTTGGGTTCTTTTGTGTGCGTGAGACCGTGTGCACGATCGTTCATGCAAACTTGCATAGTGTTTGGCCTAAATTTATAAATTTATTATTATTATGGTTGGTTGTATTGGTTTATTTTTAGTGACATGTTCATTATTATTTATTGGGGTTTTTATTTATCGTATTATTTTCTTTTTATTTTACTTTATCTTTAGTCTTTTTTTTTCTATCTTTTCTTTTCTTTTCTTTTCTTTTTTTATCTCCCTCTCTCTTGCACCCCTCTCCCATTTGTTCCCCCCCCCCTTGTTTTTGCAGACCGACCCCTTCCTGCAACCCTAGCCTCCACACCCGCATTCCCCTCCTCTACTGGCCAGACACCACTCTCGCACCCCCCTCCTGCTCAACAAAGCATCACTCTCCTCTCCCTCTTCGATGAACCAGACCAGCACCTCTCTCCTTTTTGTGGCACTGTCGTGGCCTACTCTCATCCGGAAATGAAGACCACCGGTGCCCTCCCTTCAAACCGGTGTCGCAAAGCCCCACCTCATGCCTCCTCACCACGCACACACCTCCCTCACGCCATCTTCCTCTCAGCCGGACAACCTGGAAAACATGCGTGCGCCGCCCCGACCTTGCGCCTCCCCTACCAGCTCCATACAGCCCTCCATCCATTCGTTTTTCCCATCGCACCCCACCCAAATCTGGTTTCCCATGCGCACACCCCCTCCTCCTTCCAGAAAATCCTTCACATCTAGTCTCCCTCTGCCTTATCGGCACTTCCCCAACCGACGAATCCATTTCAAGTTCAGTTCTACTTCGGCGACACCCACCGCTTGGCCACACCTCCTTATACCAATTGTTTCCCTCCTAGTATGCCTTCTTCTTCCTCCGCATCAGGCCGAACTCTCCTCCCTTCTCTGGACATCCACGCCGCCCCACTGTTCGGGAGATTGCTCTCTATCCGACCAGCCCAGTGGCTTGACCTGGTTCATGCGCCCTTGCACGCACCCAACTATCCCCCCTGACATCTTTCAGCGAGCCGTACCATCCTCTTGTTTTTCCCATCCGTGCGTGCACCACTCCTTTTGTTGCATTTTTTTTCAGTTGCTTCCATTTTATTTTTTCGGAACCGCGCAAGCTCGGACCCCTCTCCGTAATTCTGCTATACATCAGTTGATAGTTATTTTAATATTATTGAGTTTCAATTTGGATTTTGGATTCGTATTTGGTCCGATTATTGTGTAATTTCTCCGATTTCTTGTTTTAGGGACTAATTATGTTGTTTGTGGTGTGTTTGGCATACGGCGAGAGTTTCACGCCAAGGTCATGAGGTTTCCTACATTCCGAGGTAAGTGGTTCCATGATCAATTGTTATTTGACTAATTAATTTGTAATTTTAATAAGTTTAGAGTATTGTTTAATTAATTTGCATGTCACAAATTTGTTTCTCTTTGAAGTTTAATATGAATTGAAATATGTTTAGGAGCATGTTGTCATAGTATGTGTACATGCTGCTGAAATCTAATATCTCTTTAATTGTTAGTGTGCTTTTTTTATTTGTGAGGTTGTCTTACTAATTAGTTTGTGTGATGTAATTTTTTTAGGTTAGTATGTCTTAGTGTGTTTATTAGTGTGTTTATGTGATATGAATAGGTTGTCGCTGTGAGAACCAATGTAAGACTATCCGCAAGTGTTTTATGAATTATTCAGCTACATTGTTAGGATGTGCAAGGGGTGAAATTGGTGTTTTGGAGTAGCGTTGGTATGATTTATTTGACAAATGCGCATTTGAAGGGATTATTGTTGTTTTGGTTGTGCGGTGTATTTTCAAATGGGTTGGAATGTTTTTCTGGTGGTTTATTTAATCTTGTGTGTGATACAGATTTGGTTCCTGAGGTGGCGTTGTGTGTGTGTGGTTATGTGAGGGGGTTTGGGTCGGTCTAGCATGTGAAGCAGTGTTTTACTCTTAAAAATCAATTTATGAAAATTTGAATTGTTTTATTAAATAATTTTTAATGGTGAAATTTGTTTTGGGAAAATCATGTGAATAATTTTAGTTCTTAAAGTCATGCGATGTGTGTGGAATTTTTTTAATAAATTATGTTAGTGGAAAGTATGATAATGAAAGTGATTCCTTTGATTGTGTAGTTGTTTTAATTGGTTTTCTAACTGCTTCAGATTTATCATTGAGATATTTTTAGTGCGCTTCTTATTTCAAATGGTTTTTGGGTGTGCAAATGGCGGTTATGGTGTGTATAGGATTTTTTCTGGTTTGAGTATATTGTTATAACATGTGACATGAACTCTGAACTACTTGAGCACAAACGGGATGCCCTGTTAGCTAGGAGGGTGAACTAGACTAGTGGGCTAGTATTCCGGAGGTGACTCGACCCAGTTTCACTAGCAGGGCTGACGATTGCAACACTAACTAAACATATGCTATTCTGAGGGTTGTGGTCTTCTACGCCATGTTTTCTAAGGGTGGTGGCCTACTAAGCCACGTTTTATAAGGGTTGTGGCCTTCTAAACCACGTTTCACCGAGACATGAAGATCTAGGAACCCAAGCTAGCTAACACCTATGCGGCCTCTCCCATATTAGTGCTCGTTTGTTACTTTACGTGCATCGGTGTGAAACTTTGGTTAATTTAAAAGTAATTGTGTGTGTGTGTGTTTTAATTTAAGTTGTTCCTTTTTAAAACTGTTTTCTCTAAACCTGTTTTCTCTAATGTTTTTCAAGATTTTAGTAATTTTCTTTAATTAAAGATGAAAATGTATTTTTCATTTAATAATTGTGCGTGGAACCATTTCTCGGTGGCATCTTACTAGGATTTTAGATCACACCCTACATACACCTTTGGGTTTATGTAGATTTTGTTTATTTTTCTTTCCAGGTTGAGGCATCGGGCTTAGTATAGGTGGTTCGGGTTGTCAGTGGCATCATCGTGTTGGTTTTATGACGGTGTCTTGGGAATGTGACTCCTCATGTCGCACATAGGTTTGTGTTGGAGTTTTGGTTTCCTTTGATGTAGTCTCTTTGGGTTTTTAGTTCATGTTGTAAAATTTAAATCTGAACTTTGTGTAAGGGTCTGTTTGGTTGTCAGTTTTTAGTTTCAATTTAATCATCTTGTTGTCTATTTTATATTTATTCATCCGGGTAAATAGTTCCCAAGTTTATTTTTGATACCCTGGCACTTGTACCAGTCCGTGGGGATCGGGAACGCCCTTTGGGTCTTTCCGCGGACTTGGTCGGGCACCGGGTCGGATGGCGACCCGGCCTTGTTCGTGACAAAATGGTATCAGAGTTAGGGTTTTTTTCTTGATATTTAGGGTGTTAGGTAGACCAGAGATAGGACTGCGGGTACTCAAGTGGTAGGTATGAGAAGAGCGTTGCGAACTCTTACGCGTTCCGATCCTCGAGTAACTAGGGGTAGTCCGGGATTTAAGTTTTGGTTTTGCTATATGTGGATGGGGATGACAATAGGGGTAAACCGGTACTGCGTGTGGTCTCACATGGAGTAGCTACCCATGTGATGCCCGAGAGTACGGTTCGACACTCCTAGTGGGTGGTGCTTGCCTAGGGCATGGTCTGCTAAACCATGTAGCAGGGTTAGACACGACCACTAGTCCTTCTCCCATATGCTTTAATGTTTATGATATGTTGCTTCAATTTTGGGAATTGATGTGAATTTTTTTTTCATTAAAGAGAAAAGCGTACTTTGGTGATGCTCTTATTTTATTTTCGTGTGTGATTGACATGATATTCGGGGTGTATTTCTCTTCAACCTTGTTTTTGGAATTTGGCATAGATTTGTCGAAGTGGATTTTCTAAAAGAACATTTTGGGTTATTTGAAATTTAAGTGTGTTATTTTGAAATGGGAAACATTTTTTTAAAATATGTCTTGAATTTTTTGAAATGGTTTGGAAAAAAAGTAGAATTTATTTTCGGATACTGATAATGTTTTGTTTTGAAAGCATAGTAACCTTGTTTCATTCTAGTGGTATTCCTATGGGTTCTCGCATGTGTGTGTGGACTTGATTAATGGCTAGTTGGTGAATCGTGTGGACGGATGCCTGAGTGGCATAAAAATTCATACTTTCTAGGCACCATGGAATATCATTGGTGGTTTATTGATCTCTAAGGTTGCTTCTTGTTTCCTAGAAAGGGGACCTTTTTCTTAAATGGGTTTTTATGCTCAAATGGTTTTGGAAATAGAAAAGATTGGCATTTCTTTTAGAGTAAAGACAGATTTTTAAAATAGCTTTTGGGATTATTGTGCAGAGCATGGTATTTCAAGTGAGTGTTTTCTTTGAAAATGTATTGATGTGTTAAATTGGAATCATTGGATTTGATTCTGGAATGTTTGTGTTTGTTTTGTGATGTGGTTGGATTTGTGGAGGGTTGTTTTGTGATTCTTGATTGGGATATGCCCCTAGAAATGTCCCATGGGTTTCCAGTAAGACTCTCAGTTCTTGGACCAGCCCAGACCCTTAGTGGAGTGGTAGAGTTGGGTTCTGCTCGGTGGAGTCACCTGTTTGTAGACATCGATGTCAGTGGATGATGTTGAGTGCTTTGGGAAAGTTCGAAGTGTCTCTGGTTTTGGAGGAACTCCAAATGTTGTGCAAATGTAATATTGTCTTGAGTATGTCTGGTGGAGCGGGACTAAACTAGTGAATCCTGGTCATTCCATTTTCATTTCAAATGAGGACGTTGTGAGCAATCTTTAAGACAAGCCTCATTCCATGATTGTACCTAAGGAAGTGAAGGCGAGGGAAATTGGTTTATCTCGTAGGTGCTTGACTACTCAACATGCGGCGAAGGAGGTGTGTTGACCTTTCTGATGAGCTAGTTCCATGTGCCCCAGATGTAGTGTGGAATCATCGGTCAAAAAAATATGGTACAACTTATTGGTCATGTTTATAATTTGGTAAGAGTAGGTCCCTCATCTGATGAAGAGTGTGAACCTAAGGGACTTGTTTGTGGAGGGCTATTTCCATCAGTTCGTGTTGAGTGTCAGACAGACCAATCAACCTCCTATCTCTAGTGTGGTCATTCAGACACTTTACGTCGTTCGCTTCAATCCTCAGTGGGTATGTTAATAGATTGGTCGTGCGAGACACGAGGAGAAGTATGCAGGGTGCTTTTCCAGCAGAGGAAGTTCCAGTTAGAAGTGGTTAGCTTGGGACTGCGAGGCCGGAGATGCTTCAGACATCAGTGCCCCAACCATAGGTCTCGGGGTGAAGCTTGCGCGCAGTCAAAACTCATCGGACGTGGGACGGGCTTGGTCCGACTTTAGTCTGCAATGTCGGGACGGGGACAACTTAAATTTCCCTCTTGTGGTACCCTCTCTGAAGGCGTCATTCTTGTTGTGAGGGGCATGGATCCCTTGTCTACTTGTTGTGGTCTTATTTAATGGGAGTTCATCTTGGGCCTTAAAGAGGTTCATAAAAACCCATATTCTTGTAAAGCTAGTGGGTGTGATTTGTGAACCTTCTTGTAGTCGGATATGCTCATGTCTTGTGAAATAGTTGTGCGCCTGTCTAGTTCATCTCCTGGTTAGCGGTTTCTGCTATCAAAGATATCTCTTGTGGCAGAGTGTTGTCCACTGTAGGAATAATCATTGTCTGTTGTCTCGTGTGGTGGGTTTGCGATGAAAGGTTCAGTTATTATTTCTTAAAGTAAATTGGGAATGCCCGCGCGGGTTTCGTGGTGTTAGGAAATTTTGGAAATGGTGGGGAGACCCTGTGCGGGTCTCACCGATGTCCCTTCTTGTATTGGTTAGACATAGAGAACATTGATGGTCAAGCTAGTGTTAGAGGTTGTATGACTTGTGAGTCGTTATGATTTGGAGAACCAAATTTTGACGAGTACCCTAATATAGTGGGGAGACCACTATAGGATGGGCTTGTGGAAGGCTCTGTTTTCAAAGTGCACTTTGTGGATCAACGCCCTTGCTTCTTCTCCACCCTACCTCGACCATGCTAATTGGATATCTTGAGTAGTGGGTCACTTGATGAGCGTTCATGGAGACCTCGAGCGGCCCTGGTGATCGCTACATTAGGGGACGGGGTGTTCCATGTTGTATTTCTGTTTCGAGGTGAATACCTAGTTGTTGGTGATTTTTCTCTTTCTTGTTTTGAGATGTTTGATGCATTTTGTCATCGATGTTTTGAATGCTCGGTTTTTGGGTGATTGAGGTTGTGTTTTAGGTGCCTTCGTGGTCTCACTTGGAACCCTTGGTTGACCCAGTCTTTTTAGACTTTCTGGGGGAGAAAGTGTCATGGTGGGGAGAATTGTCACACCTTGGCTGACACTACTTTTTAATTTAATTATTTTAATTATTTCTTTTGATTTGTGGGTTGAACCGGTTCTATTTTTTAAAAAATATGGATCTTTTATGGGTGCTCGAACGTAATCGCGACCAGGCGCCCGAACACGCCCGTGCATGCGACCACGTACGCGACCGACACTTTGTTTTAAATTGAATTTTTGGGTTATTTTGCATGCATGAGACCATACGGGCGACCGTTCACGCAAACGTGCACAGTGTTCGGCCAAAATTTATAAATTTATTATTATTGTGGTTGGTTGTATTTTATTATTTTTAGTGACAATTTCATTATTATTTATTGGGGTTTTTATTTATCATATTATTTTCTTTTTATTTTATTTTCTCTTTATTCTTTTTTTTCTTTTTTTCTTTTCTTTTTTTTTATTCTATTTTTTTATCTCCCACTATCATTCTCCCATCTCCCGTTCCTTTACCACCTTGTTTTTGCGGACCGACCCCTTCCTGCAACCCTAGCCACCACACCCGAATTCCCCTCCTCTACTGGCAAGACACTAAGCTCGCAACCCCCTCCTACTCAATAAATCATCGCTCTCCTCTCCCTCTTTGACGAACCGGACCAGCACCTACCACCTTTTTGTGGCACTACAGCGGCCTCCTCCCATCCGGAAACGCAGAACACTGGTGCCCTCCCTTCAAACCGGTGTCGCACATCCCCACTGCCAGCCTCTTCACCATGCACACACCTCCCTCTCGACATCTTCCTCTCAGCCGGACAACCTGGAAAACAGCGTGCACCGCCCCTACCAGCTCCATCCAGCCCTCCTTCCATTCGTTTTTTTCGCATCGCACACCACCCAGCTCGGGTTTCCCCTGCGCACACCCCCTCCACCTTCCGGAAAATCTGTCCCGGCCGGTCTCCCACTGCCTTATCGGCACTTACCCAACTGGCGAATCCATTTCCAGTTCACTTATACTTCGGCCACACCCACCACTTGTCCACACCTCCTCATACCAGCGGTTGCCCTCCTAGTAAGCCTTCTTCCTCCTCTGCATCGGGCTGAACTCTCCTCCCTTCTCCAGACAGCCGCGCCGCACCTCTTGTTCGAGTGATTTCTCTCTATCCGACCAGCCCAGTGGCTTGACCTGCTTCATGCGCCCTTGAACGCACCCGACTATCCCCCCTGCCATCTTGCAGCGAGCCGTACCATCCTCCTGTTTTGTCCATACGTGCGTGCACCACTCCTTTTGTTGAATTTTTTTCAGTAGCTTCCTTTTTATTTTTTCGGCACCGCGCAAGCTCGGACCCCTCGCTGTAAGTGTGCTATACCTTGGTTGATAGTTATATTAATTTTATTGAGTTTCAATTTGGATTTTGGAATCACATTTGGTCCAATTATGGATTAATTTCCCGGATTTCTCGTTTTAGGGATAAATTATGTTCGTTTGTGGTGTGTTTGGCATGCAACGAGAGTTTCACACCAAGGCCATGAGGTTTCCTACTTTCCAAGGTAGGTGGTTCCATGATAAATTCTTATTTGAATAATTAATTTGTAATTTTAATTAGTTTAGAGTGTTGTTTAATTAATTTGCATGGCACAAATTTGTTTCTCTTTGATGTTTAATATGAATTGAAATGTGTTTAGAAGCATGTTATCATAGTATGTGTACTTTCTGCTGAAATATCATATCTGTTTAATTGTTAGTGTGTTTTTTTTATTTGTGAGGCTGGCTTACAAATTAGTTTGTCTGATGATTTTTTTTAGGTTAGTATGTCTTAATGTGTTTATTAGTGTGTTTAGGTGATATGAGTAGATTGTCGATGTGAGAACCAATGTCAGACAATCCTCCAGTGTTTTATGAATTATGCAGTTACTTTTTTAGGATGTGAAAGGGGTGCAATTGGTGTTTTGGAGTACCGTTGGTATGAATTCTTTCAAAAATGTGCATTTGAGTGGATTTTTGTTATTTTGGTTGTGAGACGTATTTTCAAATGGGAAGTCATGTTTTTCTGGTTGTTTATTGAATCACGTGTGTGATGCAGATTTGGTTCCTGAGGTGGCGTTGTGTGTGTGCGGTTATGTGAGGGGGTTTGGGTTAGTCTAGCATGTGAAGCGGTGTTTTTCTCGTAAAAATCAATTTATGAAAATTTGAATAGTTTTATTAAATAATTTTTAAAGGTGAAAATTGTTTTGGGTAAATCGTGTGAATATTTTTAGTTCTTAAAGTCGTGCAACTTGTGTGGAACTTGTTTAATAAATTATGTTAGTGGCGTGTTTGATAATGAATGTGATTCCTTTGAATGTGCAGTTGTTTTAATTGGTTTTGTAAATGCTTCAGATTTACCTTTGAAATATTTTTAGTGCGCTTCTTATTTCAATTGGTTTTTGGGTGTGAAAATGGTGGTTTTGGTGTGTCTAGGATTTTTTCTGGTTTGAGTATATTGTTATAACATGTGACATGAACTCAGAACTACTTGAGCACAAATGGGAAGCCCAGGTTGCTAGGAGGGTGAACTAGACTAGTGGGAAAGTATTCCGGAGGTGACTCGATCTGGTTTCACTAGCAGGACTGACGATTGCAACACTAACTAATCATATGCTATTCTCAGGGTCGTGGTCTTCTAAGCCACGTTTTTTGAGGGTTGTGGCCTTCTAAGGCACGTTTTCTGAGGGTCATGGCCTTCTAAGCCACATTTCACTGAGACCCAAAGATCTATGAACCCAAGCTAGCTAACACCCATGCGGCCTCTCCCATATTAGTGCGCATTGGTTACTTTACGCGCATCAGTGTGACACATTGGTTATTTTAAATGTAATTGTGTGTGAGTGTGTTTTAATATAAGTTGTTCATTTTTAAAACTATTTTCCCTAAACCTATTTTCTCAAAATTTGTTCAAGATTTTAGTACTTTTCTTTAATTAAAGTTGAAAATGTATTTTTCATTTAATAATTGTGCATGGAACCTTTTCTCGGTAGCATCTTATTGGGCTTTTAGCTTACACCCTTTATACACATTTGGGTGTATGTAGATTTTGTTTCTTTTTCTTTCTAGGTTGAGGCATCAGACTTAACATTAGTGGTTCGGGTTGTCAATGGCATCATCGTGTTGGTTTGACAACGGTGTCTTGGGAATGTAACTCCTCATGTCGCATAGAGGTTTGTGTTGGAGTTTTGGTTTCCTTTTATGTAGTCTCTTTTGGGATTTTGATTCAAGTTGTAAACTTCAAATCTAAACATTGTATACGGGTCTGTTTGGTTGTCAGTTTTTAGTTTCAATTTAATCAGCTTGTTGTCTGTTTTATATTTATTCATCCGGGTAAATCATTCCCAAGTTTATTTTTGATACCCAGGCACTTGTTCCAGCACGTGGGGATCGGGAACGCCCTTCGGGTCTTTCCGCGGACCGGTCGGGCACCAGGTCGGATGGCGACCCGGCCTGGTTCGTGATAGGAAAGATATCAAAAGATTCAAATACAATATAAAATTTCTGAATATTCTAGTCATAAATATTTTAAATAATGGTTATAATATTTTTATTTGTGACATTCATTAAAAACATAAATCCGTAGATCAAATCATAATTTTTTGGTAGTAAAAATATTTTTATTTTTTTCAAATCAATAAAATATGTTTGAAAAACATATCCCATTTTTAATAGAAACTAACATATTTCATCAAATAAACACTCCCAGGTATTGCAAAAATAAATAAATTTAATCTAAAAAAAATATAGAATAAATAAAAATACAGCCTCAATCAACTACCAATATGCACAATCATCGACTAATAGTGAAATTTGAAGTTATAAAATTAACACACATATAATTCACATCGACAAACCAAATATGAGAAATTAAAATTCATCTACTTATAATCATTTAAAAAAATAATATATTTTCTCAAAATATTAGTTCGATTTATAATATACATTTCAGTACAATAAAAATAAATTTTTGTAAGAATATTGGATGAGAAAGGAATCAATATGGTTTTCAAAATATTTGATAAATAAAGTCGCAATCATGGACATCACCTTTTTGATATAAACCCATTACAAATGAAAATTTCATTAGGGTTTATATAATAGAATATTTTTCCGCTTCATTTTTTTCATTTTACTATGTAAATATTTAGTTTCTTCCATAAATAATTACCAATGTTTGTTTTAGACCTATTTTACCCATTTTTATTTTATTTTATAATTATAAATACAATAGAAATGAAATATATATTAATATGTTATATTAATAAATTATATTTGTGTATTAATTAATCATTGGATTAATCCCTTTGGTAAATAAATTTCATCATAGTATCCCCAAGGGAAATATAATAAAATTAAAATATTTAATAGGATTCTATATTTTGGGGGATATGTTTTCATTTTGAAATGACACATAGCAAGATATTAAGGAATGTGATGGCTATTGTTAGAAACCTTATTATATGGTTGATCATAATGAAAAAACAAATTCATAATGAATAAGTATCATTTTTATTAATGAATACCATGTATTGGTGATTTTTTATGTATACATTTTGTGCATGCTATGAGTTTTTTAATGGAATAATTTATTTGTTTTATCATATTTATCCTTTATATTAAATTTAAATTAATATCTAGATTTTAATGAATATTTTTACAAAAAAATTTAATTAAATTTTAAAATATGATTTGAATCTTTTAATGAAATATTTATTGGTATTATGAAATTAATGGAATTATTACATTGTAAGAATGATTGAATCCCAAATCATTTCATATTTTTTGCAACAATAAAAGGTAGTACATTATTGAAAATAAAATGGAATAAATATAATAGAGTTATTGAAATATGTATCCATACAATCATTAAAATATTCATACGAATTATATATATATATATATATGGTCGATATTTTTATATATTAGATTTTGTGTGTTATTTTAAAATATTATATATTATGTTATCTTTATAAGTATTATGTGCCATAAAAAATTATATTAAACTATTAGTAAGATAAATATAATTTTTAAAAGATAAATTCTCTTTATATTCACTGAAATATTTATTTTGAAGGCATATTCAATAAATTTCATAAAAACTACAATGTGGATCATTTTTTAACACCATAAAGTTGTTAACTAGAATTACATGATCTTAATATGAATAAAATTATATAATATTATCTATTACAAAATAATAAAACATTATAAAACCTATAAAAAATATTGTATTACAGGAATATATAATGTACTAGAAAAAAAATATGTGTCAGTGTTAATAAATATATGTATAAAAAAATATCAAATATAAGGCCAATTATTGTAATATTTTTGAATTTAACCATATAATAACGTTAACATCATATATATGGTCTGAATAATAGAAAAATTATTATTATTGGAAAAAGGAATTCATTAAAAAGAAATGGTTCATTGTTTTTATTTGTTTTCAATCCATACTAGGTTGATCAGAGAGTTTTCAAGGAATGTGATCATATGATACTAGGTGAAAAATTTGTGATTATTAAATCATTCAACCATTTTTTTTCAAATTTTATGGAAATATATTTAGTTAATAGAGAATGGTTTTTTTGGGAAGAGAAGTCACGCAGATGGTTAAAGTTGAATCTGGCTATTGTTTGTATGTTATGTTTCGTGATATTCTCATAAAAATATGGCAATATGAGGACTTAAGTGAAAATGTGATTCTGAGAAAAATACCATTTACAAATTGAATTTCTAAATACAAAAATAAAAATATGATAAAAATATTTTTTACGAAATTATTTATAAAACTAGTGTTGCACGTCTGTGATGTTTTGAAATAGACAGAAGAAAATATTTCAAAGGAATTAGGTTCACAGAAAAGATGTGATAGAGAGAAAGAGAATATTGTTTCTAATATGAAATAAATTTTTGGCATATAGACATGAGAGTTTACCAGCATGGAAATTTAATGCAGTGTGACACAAATGTCTATAAATATGGGGATTCATCTATAAATACATAGATATTCTATCTGACGAATAAACATTGTCTCTACTACCAATAAGAGTTACACACAAAACAATTATACATATAAAATAATGCACCATGACTATTAATAATTTCTATATATACCAATTGAAACTACTAGTTTTGTTTCAAAAAAAGATAAATGGATACATGAAGTATATCTTTCATGAAATCCATAAAACATGACTGCATGGGTAGTTGTTCTATTAAAGAGAACAATTGAGTTTATTTAATGCTTTCATTAATAAATTGGTTTGATTATTTCATTCAAGGAAATTAATTATATTATCAAAAAAAGAGTATATTGTTATAACAGGACAATGTATTCAATAAAAAATTACCACAGTGGAATCCATGTCGATATACAGAGCATGCACTCTCACAGTGTAGTGAGGGATGGGGAGTTGATGGAAGTCTTTTGAGGAAAGCAGTGTAATATCAAAAAAATATTATAATAAATGTGTTCTTTGAATTGAGTGTCTTTGTATGACCTCATATATTACACATCTAATGTTTATTGGAGGATTTAGGTATCAATGACACACTATATTTGTATTATCCATATACTAGCCCTTATTGGTGAACTAGGTAAAACAACTATGCTTTATATCTCAATGGTAGTAATTTAATTTCTACAGATAACAATCAGGAAAGATTAAATGTTTTCTATAAACATGGTAACATGATCTATCTCTCTTGGAGAAAATGTTGACACCATGATTCACACCATCCCTCATATGATTTTCTGGGGACCATCATGTTGTATCAGATCAATCATGTTGCTTGTCTAATATATTTCCACATATGATATCATGGAATGTTCACTAAGTGTCATTGGAGACACTATACTAAAATGAACCAAAGTCCATATATAGTATAATAGGATAATATCTCATTTATGTTAAAATGGAATGTTAGTGCCATTCTCTACATCATATGGGAATTAGGTCACTAATGAAATAAAACTATCAACAACAGATTAAAATAAAAAATGCAGGACTAAGATGTTAAAGCATTGTATTTAATCACAGCCACTCATTATTATCATATCTACCTAAAAGTGATTAGTTGAACCTTGAACATGCCTATTTCAGAAAATCTAGAAAATATATATAAAGGTGAAATTTTTTAAAAAGAATCTTCATTATTTAAACCTTTAGTTCGATGATATGAAGATGAGATTAAGTGAAAATGAAAACTTTATCATCAATCAAATCACTACAGTTGTTGTATCTATTTTTCGAATGGGGGGAGAAATTAAAGACATTGATATATTCAATAAAATCATACAAGGATTCCACCTATTTATAATCCCAAATTTTTATTTATAGATGAAATAGATATTTCAATACATTAATTGGATGATCTATTATATAGCCTGGTGGCATATGAAATTAGTGTTAAACCATAGGATGTAAAAATTCAGTTATGAATGTTATTGGAATTTCATTCCATGGAAAAATGATATTAATAGAGACATTAATGAAAATGTTAACAAGGAAGATGATCTTATTTATCTCGTTGCTTTAAAATTCATGAGATAAAAAGGAAAATTTGAAGTAATTTTACATTTGTAATGTTTACATTGTGGTATATTTGGACACATTGTGTCTCTGTACTCAAAGAAATTTTTTGGTAAAGAAAGTAATGTTATAAATATACAAAATCCTTAAAAATTATTCCACATAAATGTTACATCAAATCTTCATAGAATCTATTGAATTCAATTACATCACATCCATACTATAGGATAAGTACTAGATAGTTGTGGGTCATAAAGAATAAATTTTAACAATGATATGTAAACATGAAACTAGTTTAAATTCAAATTAAATAATGTGGAAATAATAATTTGGATGATTATTAGATGAAGAGAAATTATAAATAGTTAAGAGTGGTTGGAAGGTTTTGAGAGCTCTTTGAAGGATCAAGGATCGACATGTATCAGTAAAATAGTAATTGGATGTGATGTTGAATCATCAATGGTTTGAAACAAGATTATCCAACGTAAAGGGAAGAAAAAAACATGAACATATCATAATGAAATTATTTCATCCAATAGTGAAATAATTAAATAAAATAGAGAGGACACCATGATATTATCCTAATGCACCCATAAATGATTATTAATCAAATTATTTGAAGACAGAAGGTTGAATTAGAAGTAATGGAAATGAGAAGTCATTTCCTCATAATGAATGTCAATTTTTTATTTATCTAGGTCATTCTATGTCATACACTAAAGATGCAAGGAACTATATATACATGGAAGCACATGGGTATTAATAAAGGAGGATGTGATAATATTATTTTTCAGGTAGACAATTCTATTATATATATATTCTTCTTATTTTTCTAACAACAGAAATGAATCTATTCACTGTATGATGCTTAATGGGGGAAAATTTCCATCAAATCTAAAAAAATTTAAATGCATGACAGCCCTGAGAATTTACCGTGGTAAATATTATTTGTTCCTATGGAATTGGAAAATGATGATTAATAACACATTCATAAAGAAATGAGAGTGCAATGGTCCTATTATTCCTCCACCCAATCATTGATATGATTGATGAAAAAGAAGAAAAATTAAAAGGACAACTATTATGAAATATCTCTCAATCTTGCATAGAAATAAAACACATGGATTCTTGATAGTGGATACTCATCCCATATGATGGGAAATGATGGGTTTTCTTAAAGATTAATAATATTGTTGAATGAATAGTGTGGTTTTTATTTGACTATTCCTTAAAAATCAAATTAGGTGGAAGTAGAAAACTGGTAAATAACGATCTTAAGAAAAATGATATTCTCTATATGTATGGGTTGCATCAAAATATCCAAGTTGTGAGCCGAATTAGTAACATAGGATTTATAGTGAAATTTTACCAATATGTAATCACAATTAGAGGAATGAAAATATTTTTCTCATGAAACGATATATAATGTAAAGTGATTTCAATTATGATGAATGCAATGAGAACATTTGATACTTGATAGTTTAAGATGTAAATAACATTTTCCATGAATGTTTGGTCACATTTATCAACAATATATTGAAATTATATAATTATAAAATACTGTAATCTTATTCCCATTCATTTTACATGATCATGAAAACACATTAAAGTCTTTTATTCAATGAATGATACTCTGTTATCCATATTGACCAATTAATATAATGGTATCAACTATTCTTGACCTCATCCACATAAATATATGTGGTTCGATAAATATGGATGGAACATGTATAGAAAGATACATTTTTCATTTAATATACAATTATATTAGAATGTATTGTGTCAGTTTTATTCATAGAATCATTAGGTTCTTGATTGCATGAAAATTTATCATGGAGTAGTTGGGAGTGATTTTATATGGATAATAAATGTTCTGTGGATATATATTGGAAGGGAATACATATCCAATGAATTTTAAATTTATATAGACTATCATGAAATAATTCATTAGTGGTTATTGTGATAACCCCAAATCAAAATGGTGTTGTTGATGATATAAATGGATAAGTAAACAATGTCTCCAAAACACTATATATTGATAGACATATACATATTCATTATTTAAAAAATATTCTTCATGTTGTTGTATACATTAATAATAATGTAAGTATTAAAATTGGATAATCCAAGAAACTATATGTGTTGTAGTATGGAGGGATTACATATTTGATGTATTTTTATATTTTGTAAAGTATATGATTCATTTGAAGCTAATAAAAAAAATAAAGAATGTATCATAATTAAAATGTATAAGGAATTTTTATTCGATATCCAATGAAGTAGAAATCCAAAAAGTGTATTATTAATATTGTTGAATGAATTTATTAATGAAGTGATATCAAAATAATTGAATCTAGAGTTAAATATATATAATTATGTTCATATGATTATTTGATTTAATATACAGAATAAAGTGGTCATGGAATAGATTTATATTTTTAATTAGAGAGAAGTGTGAAAACATTTACTGGTGAAAATAATACATTAACTCAGAAGAAAAATCAGATGATTAATCCATGGTTGAAGAAGCTTCATATGAAACTTAGTGGAGGAATATAAGATAACTAATTGATTAGTCTAATATTATTAATTATTGAAAGAAACCCCTCAGAAAAGGCGAATTGGGAATGAGGTACAATTTACTTTTCTATTAAACGTATCACCAAACTAATTTGATGGAGGAACAAAGGATTAATCGTCGGTTAATCTTATTAATAAAGAACGAGATTAGGATGCAAATAACCTTTCAAGTGTTAATTTTATGATCTTGGAAAATCACAATGGGATTGGGAAAAAGTATATTGATAAAAAACATTCATATAAATGGATATGTTTTCATAAATAACCAATGATTAGTGTGTATAGTTTATGTATAGATTGAAATAATAAATGATAATAATAGATTATCACTAGTGGTTATACTCTAGTCAATAAGGTTTTTCCTTTCTATGGACATTGAGATTCAATACATTATTTATCATATAGATTTTAATACAACATAAATTAATGGAGTTCATTAATAAGAAGACTATAATGAACAACTAGTAAAATTTCTAATTTCTAATTTAAAATAGGTTGTTTTTAGATTAAAGATGGCACTATATTATCCTAATAAGTAACCTAAATAATGGTATTGTCAACTAAAATCTTATATTAATAAACATAAATTCAACATAGGAGGTGTCAATCATAATCTCTCTATCACGAATTCATTGGAATATTCATTTATGTTTCTTGCACACATTGATTATATTTTTTTTTCAATTCCAGCAGTGATTACTAAATAAATTTTCTAGTCACATGAAACCATAAATTGGGATATTAATTTTTTGTGTGATTTAATAAATCATGGGGATACATGTCTTTTAAAATAATTCTTAAAATATATTTTTTTTGGAAAAACATGAAACATAGATCAATAAAAAATTCGACCATCATGATTTCAAACCAATTTTGATACTGATTAATGTAGGATAAAAAAAAGAAATTTCTAAGGATGGGGATAAAATATATCCCAATATTTTATATGAGATTTATATGAATCTGATTACACATAATTTCAACATATGAATAAATCATCTTTGAAACATACTTAGTGACATATTTATAATGTAATCGATTTGAATAAAATTTCGGGTAGTTAACAATATCATGGGGAACATTAATGCACACTAATTTTTTTTATACAGTTATATATGAATAGATAATAAATTATCCACAATTTATGTTGTTGACTGGTATTTTGATGAGATGGATTAAATGTACACATGTTATGGGGACGTTTCGACTGGAAATAAATCTATCAACCATCATAGATAGAAACATGATATGAATTCTATTATTTTTGTTGATGAATAATATATACCTACTAAAAAATAATTCAATTACTTATTGTGTATAATGAAACAACAAATTGATATTCATTATGATGTTAAATTGGTGATAGTTATTCCTAGTGACAACAAGTGATTCATCATTCTCTAGAAGAACCGATTTTTGCACTCTCATAGACAACGTATTGTGATAATATTTTTTTCTATTAAGAAAAATTTGAACAAAAGGTGATAAAAATCAAGAATGATTAGACTGTGGACCATGTGGCTAACATTCTGACCAAGCCACATGCAACACATGTGTTTGAAAATCGTGAGTTTAACTATTGTGTTAAAAAAATCCCATTTTAAATAACATTTGTAATTAGTTTGTGGAAGTAATGTAGGATTATATGGGTGTTATGATACAAGGGATTATTTTTTAAGATATACATTAAAAATATTGGTCCCTTATGTTTATTATAAATTAGTGAAAATAGAAATATTAAACAATAGTATAAAGGGGGAGACTCATATTTTGGTCTTCTGAAGAAACTAAAAGAGTATAGTATAGATATCATTGAGAATTATAAACCATGAGAACACATTTCATTATTTCAATATTATTTTATACAAAAATATAGAAAAACATAGAATTAGTGTGTTATATGAATTTTCCATCATATTTTTTTTTATATTTTCTAGTGTATTATCAAATATAAATGATGATTTCCAAAAAAAAACCAATGCGGTATATTATCATATCTAATACCATTATTATATATACATTATGTCTTGTTTTTGATTATTTTTACTTCATACAAGGCTGTACGGGGTGTTTTCAAGAATATTTTTGTATGGCAATAGATTAAAACAATGTATATGATTGTGTCATTTCATATTTTTTTCAATTTTTTTGTGAAAATTTTAGAGAATAGACTTTTTTTTTGGAAAATAGTTTTTCAATAAAGGATGAAGGATTATCTAAACATTTCCCAAAATAAATGATTTAGTATTTCCACATGAATATTTTGAAAGGTAATGAATCATAAAAAATAGTTGTTTTATGAAGATATATTATGTGGTAGAATTTTTTTCGTACAAAGATAACTGTGTAGAAGAATCTTATAATCCAAATAGGACGTTGAAGAAGAGTTGCATGTGAGTGGTGTTTTGAGAAATAATATTCAATATATATAAATGCTATTTTATGTTTTAATATTTTTTGAATGATATAATTAATCACAAGAAACAAATATGGTTACCATTGTTGACATACAAGCATGGGGGGTGACACACAAGGAACAACCCACATGGACATACACGTCTATATATATGCAGCTACCCCATTGAGGAATAAAAATATTTTTTAATGAAAATATGTTTTTTGTTCCCTACATAAGTGTCTCACACAGAATACATACACATAGAAAAATATGTGAGCAGTGTGTTCCTTGTGCTATATAGACCATGTGAAACATGGGATGTATTTGCGTGAAAGAGAATGGGTAGTGAGAAAGAATCTTTTCTTGGATACCCTAAAACATTCATTCATGAACATGGGTTTTGTTCAAGAACTGTTTTTATTTTCATTAGGGATTTCAATATATTTTTTCTTTTATTTTATCATTTAAAGGATCCAATAGGGTTCCTTATTAAAGTTGAGTAACATGTTATATTGGGAAAAGTGTTTAATTCGACACTACAGAAGTGAAATTCATGTTGATAATCTGAGTAATTATTATCCTAGAGTAGTGATCATTGGGGAGTCATAAGATGTGTTATATGTGATGTGGTGTTACATACCTAAAATATTGCAATGGTTGTGTGACAGGAAGAAACTGTTTTATATGAACACTTGTATTCCAAAAAATCTGAAGATTAGTGGATTAAAGTAAAAATGAATCAGTGTCTGTGTGTGATTCATTGATTATCCCTTATTTGTGATCAATATAAAATTTATATGTTTTATATCTATATTTTAATTATATAATTACTTCAAATTAAAATCTAATTGGATTTACAAGTCATGACCAGTCCCCAGGGTATCATCCCATTACTACCCCAATCCCAACATCCATATGACAGGGGCTGGAGACTAGAATCGTAATGTAATATCCCTAAACTGGGAAGGCATTTCCTTTATAACCTATTAACACACATAACCATGAATAATAAAATATACAATCATAAAATACATTGTATTTTAAACTGAGTTAGTATGGTATGTAAAGGGGACATAAATACCTGCCCAACTGGATTGTACAAGTAAAACTGGAATGTACAAGTAAAAACTTGAAACAACTCCTGTGAACACCCTCCAAAGATCCATACGCAAGGGAAGTTAAATATCTGTAACATTCCTCTCAATGGTACACCTCGTCTAATGTCCTCCACTAAGAAGCCTCCAGTCGTAATAACCTCATCCTCGGTCAGCGATGTCCGTCATCTGTACAAGACCCAACTAGGGTGGAGGAATCCTATATTATATAGTTACTCTGTTTGATTCTTCTACTCCATTAATTTCATAATTTCTATTCAATAAGGATTCACTAATTGTAACCTTCCATCTACGATTAAATAAATAGGGAACTCAACTCCCCACTCTCAAGGATTTCCTTGGAAATCCTCCATTAATACATTTATGTATTATTACAAAATAGGAACGTTTATAATTTGGTGATTTTTCTATTTATTAGTAGTTGATTTGTTTTCTTCTTTTCAAGTAATATAATTCAGTAAAGTAACAATTCTTCGATCTTGATAAGTAGAAGATAATGTGGTTTTTTTTCTAATGATAAGTTACTCCACATATTTTTTTAAAAATAATATCTTCTTAATTATTAGAACATATTTTTATTCATATTTCAATATCTGGTACTTAATAAGTATTATCTCTAATTCATTCATATGTATGTTGATATGTTATACAACTAAATTAGAATTGTGTTCCAGAATGGGGACTGAAAAATACATCTTTGTATCAATGAGAGATCCCTAAAGGGTTTCCACTGCCCACTCCCTTATTATATATAAATGGTAATGCATAATTTTATTGGAATATATGGAATATATGAATGAATGTTATCATCTGAAATAAAGTAATTCATTTTATAAGTTTAAAGAAATGAATAATGTAACTACGACCACAACATTAAGAATTGAAACCTCGTTAGTTGTGATAATAGAAGCTAAACCTTCCTCCCTTGTATTTTTCTGAGAAATGTTTCATTAATAATTTAGAACCACATTTTCATAGTGTCCCACCTCCCTAAAATTGTAATACTAAAAATTGGTTTCTTCTTTGTTTCCCTTGAATTCGTGATCATCTAGAAATTTGTAACAATAATTATAGAATACTTATTTTCCTTTTAAGTAGGAACAAATGTATTTCCTTCAACAAGTATCACGTTTTTTATTATTTCCCATTATATTTTACCCATTATGCATTCATAACTACAAAACTGTATTCAACACATAACTTACCTTAATTTCAAAATACAAATATAATTCATCCTGTATTATGAAGAATCACGAGACAATATCATAATATGATTTGAGATTTTGGTAAACTAGTGAACTTTGGAGTAATTATTTTAAACAATAAAATAATTAATCAATCATTTTAATTCAATTATGTACATAGTCATAGATAATATATTTTAACTTTGTAATTAAAATTAAAACTTGTTAATGTATTCATCCTATTTCTATCTCAAACTCAAAAATTGACTCTCGATATCATCTCACTATTCAAGAAAGAAATATTTCTCTATGAAAATAGCTATTTAATTATTCCTTTATATATTTTCAATTTCTTCTTATTCAGTTTTTTCTTGAATCTATGATAACCATAGATAAATATCTTTTGATAGAGGGTAAATATCCATGATAACCTTCAATCATTCATTACATCCCATAGTGAGAGAAATCATCTCTATTTAACTTATCTAGTTCTCAGATACAAATAGGGTTATAGAACCATTGAATGATGGAGGATATTTTCTCATGAATCAGAAAAACATTTCTCATCAATATTGTTGATCTAGATGCTCGATATGGGTAATGTTATTTTCATAACCTGAGTGAGGTGTACCCATTTTGTTATTAGATATTTCTCTCTAGTTACCACTATATATCCAATACTATTATATTTCATAGGAGTTTAGTACACACATTGGATACAACTGCATTGATATGAGTTTCATTCCTTCCACTATGTTCCATTTCTATACAATGTAATTTTTTAAATTAGGTTATGAATAACATTGAATAATTTCATAAAAGTAAAAAGATTAACTAAAATAGAATCATTTATTCATAGGTAATGTAATTATCATAAACATGGTTTTGTTGGGGGAATATATTCTATTAAATCACTCACAATGGAAAGTAAATATAATGTGAATTATCCAAGGATTATATCCTAGTAGTTCAAACCATGAATGCAGTTAATCAAATTATTATCTATTAGGATACCCCGAGATTCCCTCGGGACGCCTTATCATATTTTTTAAACCTAGGTTTATTTTTTCCAAATCCATACCAATTTTTATTATCTATATATGATTGTATTTATAGGAATACACCCATAATATAAAACATAATATTAATATATGATGTTATTCTATTCATATACACAATTACTACTATAGGGTTGTCATACCTAAACTAGGTTTTATAAATCTAGTCTCCAATGATTGTATTAATATTTCATTGATACCATCTGTAATGATAGGGAAACATAGGCCCACAGCCGATGCCTTACATTGTTTAATTTGCATGATTATAAGGATTCAAACCGTGATGGACCAAATAGTTTAATAAATATTGATAACAAGATACAAGAATATGTATTATATCGAAACATTAAATAAAAAACTAGAAAAACTATTCTTAAAACATCAATAAACTTCTAGATTATCCCAAAATGTCATTCATAATAAACATCACTATATCTAGAGGAAAAATAAAACAAAATAAAATAGATAGCTTAGATTATCCGTAAGGGTAAACAATTCAACATTAGTTACCATAGTAAATAATTCATTGTGAATAAATAAAAACACATGCAATCTAGACATAATCATGTGAAAAATATGACTGAATAAAAATAAGACAAAATAATTCCATACAAATAATTTCAAGAGAATCTAAATTATCCATGGATATTCATGTAGTAAAATAATCACGTGGAATATATTTTTTTAGATTCATAATGAGGTAATACATATTGTATTACATCATAATCATATCCTTGATTCCTTAGACATTACATCTAATGATAAATTAGAAAGGGTTATGCTTTGAGCATATACGATTTGTCTCAAGAGACATACTAATGCATCTATTGGATATAGGGGTACTTACCAATCAATTACTATGCCCAATTCATTACTCATGTGAATGTTGTTAAATATAACAACATTTACAAAATGAATGTAAATAAATTTCCCAATATAGTAAACATCTTCAATAACAATTCATAGTAATGTTTTGAATGGAATCAGAATAGAAGATCCACTACATAACTTATAATAAAAAATTTAAAAAGATATGGTTGATTATAGTAATAATAGAAAAATTTAAATGAATAATGCTATTAAATAGTGGATTTGAAATATATGATAATTCTATTCTAATAAAATTGATGAAATCTTGAAAAAATACATATTAACCTTTAAAATAATGTGTTATTTTGGAAAAATCCTTTGTATTTATGATAAATGTTTTTATAAAACAATAACGAAACAAATATAGTTTTCCATGAAAAATGTAGTGATTGTAGAAATTTATTGGTGTCTCTAAGAAAATTATGGATGATACTTGATAATAGGAATAGAATTTGTATGTTCACTTAAATCTGTATTATTTATCGATAATAATTGAGAAAGTAACCTTTTAAAACAAGTATTATCCAATAAAATATAGATTCAAAGATTGATATTTATGATTTTGTAATATATAAACATAATGTATAACAATTATACAATATTAGTTAATAATTACATTTTGGTAAATGATGAGATATCAAAAACAGAAAGATAATTGGTGGTTTGAGAATAACCCCTTAGCTAGTGACCAATACTATTCTACCCATCACGTAAATATTGTGTATAATCCAATCAAATTAATTAATTATTTAAATAAGAATATTTCCTTCATTTATTTTATTTATTATAATATTATTATTTTCTGATATGGAATTTTTGATGTGTTATAATATAGAATTTTATCATTAGGGAGTTTTTGTATCCCTGGGTTTAAGGAATGGTTTTCATTTATACACATATGAATATAATTTGAAATGAAAATAGTTTAATAGAATATTAAATTTATGTTATAAATGATAATAATGAAGATTAAATTGTAATATATGTTTTTTTAATTTATGGTGATGATTAATTTTTTGATAATACATTTGTTATAACCATTTATATTTTTTAGTGGTTTTGTTTGTATCAATATGGACCCAACCAGCCACCCGAACATTGCTAACGGGCTATGTGTCACTACAATAGGTTAACATCCCCTGAAATCCAATGCATATCGACTAGCAGCGAGGGTCTGAATAGGTATACTGGGATGGATATACCCTCTCAGAGGAAATAAAGGTACTGGTCCAAGTATAATGTCTATAAGAAGCAGAAATTAATTGACCTAGCAGACTCAAACAAGACCCGCATTGAATAAGCATATCCAAAATCAAATAAACAGTGGAAGAAATATTGAACAATGGTAGTGGATAGTAAATAAACAACATGCTGAATATCTCAAGCAACTACAACTATATACAAATGAACATGCATCCATAGAAAGTCATATATATCAACATAGAATGGTGCCAATGGATAACCAACAGTTGCTACATAATAATGTAAGCATGGAATTACAAAAAGGGAACTATGAAAAATGACTCTAGAATGGCACGGAATCAAGGTCCAGACCTGTCTCCATGTCTACAGCACTAAGGTCCAGCTCATGAGGCTGACCCTCTACCTGCACACAATTTCTTAAAGTCTACACGCGTTTCGAAGGGCCTGTGTAGGGTGTCAGAGGAGTCTCGATAGGATAACAACCAATGGTGTGTACCTAATATATGTCGTTCAGCAGACATGATTATATAAGAAAATAATAATCAGTACAATTTCCAAAGGTAAGAAAAAACATCACTCGTGCTTAGAAACCACCATGAAGTGTCACCTACTTTAGCCAGTACCTAAATCTCTGGTCCATAACATGGCACCACGTGCCACCTTACACTATGTGTCTCAACTACCGACGTCCCAGAGGTATGACCAATAATTGTAACGTAGTTCGAAAACTCAACCTTCCCATGGAACAGCATCCGGAGGAACAATTATACATGTGCTCAAATAATAACCATAGAGACAGAGATGTATGCCCTCAAATAAAGTCACTGAGGGATCATCGATATCTTCCCCCAAATCATGTTGAGCCTCTACCCTCTAATTGATAGCCTCATGGATTTCTCCTCATGGCGCCTCATCATCCTTGTGGATTCATATGGAATGCACCCCCAAACCAAAAATACCTAAACGCATATACTGGAGGTCTCTACCCAGCGAGTGGTCGTACCACCTCATCGTGGATTTTATTTGTGTTCACACTACTAAAATGTACCTAGTGTGTGATAATCACCTCAATAAGTTTCCATGCCACAACACTTCTGACACCTTGTTTCCCTGCGAACCTCTCGCTCATGTCTTATGGTCTCGCCATCCAAGTAACCCAGGCTAAGCCCAACCTGACAGTCCAACTACCGGAATCAGTGTTCATGACACCCAATCCTTCGGTAAGAACCACCCATGAAACCCAAGAAAATACCCAACATGTGATCAGCATCACTAAACAAAATAACTCAGCCACACCCAACATAACTAAACAGTTCAACACAGGCAATATCACACATTGCATATATATATTATAAATCATCACTTTGAATAGTAAATTACTAAAAAGTCAAGTTTCAACACATGTGTGCCATCCCATATTATCATCTAAGGTCTCAATTAACTTATGAAAATTCCTTCATGCTTTAACAAATTAAACTCAACAGTTTAATCTAAGCAGGTCAATTTATACCCTTTTAGGCACCCCTTGCCGAAATGCCTCAAATGAGAAATATCCTCTAACCCAACCTCACATGATAAAAACTAAGTCAAGGAATACCTAGAGGCATTACACATTATAGATAAATAATTAAAAACAACTAAACTGGGTTTCACTCAATACCCAACATTGCTCTCGAAGTTCAAAACCCCCAAAATCTATAAAAAATGAAGGAAGGTATACACCACCCACCTCATACTCATACGATGATACTCCTTCAATATTAGCCTATGAATCAGTACAAATAATATTAGACCTGTGTTTCCATCAAATTCTGGAAAATTTTCTCAGATTGAAACTGTAGAGAAATAGGCAAGGAATCAAAGACGAAGATGGGTGCGCAGTGATAGCCATTCCGATGTGGTCCCGCTGCCACCGACAGATTAAATAATAGAGTACATATGAAGAATCTATGAGGGTTTTTGTTTTTCTGATGTTCTTGGATGCACTGTTCATCCAACAGGGAAGAAGAAGAAAATTCTAGAAATAAGATGCGACGACATCTCAGATGATCAAATAAAAATAAAAGTACACGACATGTATTTGAAGACTACTTTCTGTGTGGATTACTTTTCTGTAATCTGACTTAAGCAGAGTAAAATGCACTGCATGGACCGTGTACATGGTCAACACATGGGCAAGGACTCCACCATTACATGGAATTCTGTTACACAGCGTGTCAAGAAAGACTACATGCCATGTATATAGAAATTTACACATGGGAAACACATGACATGTACTCGAAGAGCACCCAAATGGTCACTCACCTACACAAACATAGCGTGTACTTAGGAGTACGGGGCATGTCATCTGTAAATTTCCAAAAACATCCCATATTTTCTAGATGTCTCATGAATTTGACAAAATTTTACAGAAAAAGAAGAAATTTCAAACAGGGTGAGAAAATTTAACCCTCTCTAAAATTGTTGGTTCTTACAAACACCTGATCTTAACATAGCTCATCCCCGATCAATCAGACAAAACACGGAGATGGCACCAAACAAACCACCCCGATCAAGTAACCCATACTTCCCTGGCCTCAAAGGTCCTGGCTAAAATCCTCAAGGGATCCCCACCATAGGAATTTCTTACTCAGTCTATAACTAAATCAAAGCTCAATTAAAAAAAATAAACAATCAAGGCCCTACAATTTATTCCCCAGACCCATGGTCCTCCCGTGTCAAATCTCCACCCATACACCTCCTTGGTGCTCACGTGTTGCTTCTGGCACCCAATGTAACCCTCACCGCATTGGTGTCTGCCTCCAAGAGGTCTTTCATTTCATAGATGCTCCAATCAGAACCCAGTGACTTGCACCTCATGTAACCCGCATCCACGATGCCCTGATGCCCACGACACCTCATGTAACCTACATCCTCAATGCTCCTGAAGCTATGTATCACAAATATATAAATAAAATACATATAACACAAATGATATGATGACAATCCCACTAACTAGCATCAAGTCATTCCCCTAGTATCCTGTGAAACTCGTGCACACAACCAGACATGCCTCAAGTGGCCATGCCAAGAGAAAGCAATGAAAATCACAGCCTGTCCTGCGGTGTACCTACAACCATCGTTGAATCACCTGCATGTTCAGCCCCAAGAAATTCGACAACGTGCACCTGGCCTAATGTACGACTGCCTAATGCCTGACCTCCCTACGATGCTACTCCGGTCACCAGCCACTGACCACTTAGCTGGGTCCCACCATCTCTATCACGTCCTTTGCGCACAGCTGAACCTCGACTACAATCTTCTTATACCAAACCTGAAGCAACACATGACCCCATAGTCTATTGTGGTACTTACCTTCCAGCTATCTGAGAAGGTTACCAGCAAAACCTCTCCAGATGCACAACCTGTCAACACACAAGGAACTCTTTTTGAGGACTGTCACACTGACCCCAAACATGTCCCGACTACACACACTGAAAGGAAACCACCACTGAACTTCCACGATGTGGCCTAGATAAGTACTTGGCCTGCCCGCCCTACTGGAACTCATCTCTACCTCTATTCCTTCTGTCCGAACCATCACCTGAAGTTGTCTCCTTGCCAATTTGGGGTATATCCCTATGGTTTCACTCTGATATAAGCACCTGGTTCACCGCATTAGAGAAGGAACCCAACTTGAAGTTGTTAACCTGGAACCGAATGGCGTGTCATAATCCATCCTTGAAGCACCTCACCATACCTATGTCATCGATTACCATAACAGGTGCAAAGTGAGACAACTCTGTGAAGGTAGCTGCATAGTCCATTACAAACATATCTCCCTCTTGAAGACTCAATAACTCCCGAGATATCTCTACCCTCAGTGTCTCTGGATAGAAGTGTTCATAGAACATGTCCTCAATGTCCTTCCAAGCCAGTCCCTCGTGCCTATGATCTTGTACCTATACATCGCACAATGCTTTACTGGTACTCTCAGCATGTACGTATCCAGCTTGACCATCTTCCCTAGAGGCATCTCAAGCTTCTCAAAGATCATCTCCATGCTTTCTATCTAGTTTTTTGCCACCTGTGGACCACCCTCACCATGAAAAGGATTCGGGTGTTGTGACTGGAACTCAAGCGTCAGATTTTCCCCAGAAGGATTTGTACCCTATGAGCCTATGTCATTCTCCTGTAAGACACGTGCCAGGCTATCTTGGAGCTTCTCGTAAATCCATGGCCCGAACGCTTCGATACCTGGCTGATTCCCTACCTATACTGGATCCTAAACTTGATCATGTCCCTGAGCCTGTACCTGCGGCTCATGCTATGCCCGCACAAGATTCTGAACCTGATCCTGCGGCACTGTATCATCTCCTGCCTGATGCTCCATCAAGTCTCAAAGGTGAAACCCATCGAATAACATAAATGGTCAGTCAACCGATATATATATATATAACAATATATTTTGGGTAGATAAGGAAATCAGTAAAGAGGTGGTGTATAACAACTACTAGTATTCTTCCCTATTGCAATTCATGCCCTCGGCATCCCGACCTCACAACCTTCTTTACATCCCTCAACAGAGCCATGTATCAACGGTGCCTCGAGCCATGCCTATCCGGACAACCAACGCAGACTCTAACCTGATGACCGAGTTACCCAATCCAGGTAGTTACAGTACCTTAGTCATAATACATTCCTTCTCTCATATGAAGGAGACCCAAATACCCTGCAACATTGAATTCTAAAAATACACAGTTCATGGCATACACATTGAAATAAACAAGAAATTATATTATGAGTTTCACTTATTCACATTTCAAAGCATACATAGCATGGAAATTCATTTTATTCACATGGTATTATCATGTCACATAGAATTTGTGCAGTTATGTAATTGAAATACCATAAAAATGTGCCTATCAAAAGCCAAGAAAAGTAGCCTTACCATACCGGGAAAAGGTCCAATTCTCCCCTACCACACCAGGTCAAGGGTCACATATCACAATCAAAAACATCACCCATCAAGTGAGTCGCTGAGGTATAAATCACAAAAACAGTAATCTGAGCAAAAAGCAACCAGAAATTCCCACCAATTGGAAACATGGTCTATCCTTCATACCTGGGAATGTATGCCCCCAAGAAAAAACAAGAATCCTAGTTACAGTAACAACCTATCTCCCATCCCCCAAATCAAAAATAGTAAGACTAACAAAAATAAAAAAAAAAGATATGTCTCAAACTCATTAGTAGTTAGAAATATAATGCTACTAAATCCTTGTCAAGAACTTCTCGGATACCACATTGTAACATCCCAAACCTTTCCAACCACCCGAATAGTGCTAATAGGTCGGGTGTCACAAACATAGGTTCTCCTCCCTATAACTCCAAAGGATACCGAATAGCAATGAGGGTCTGAATAGGTTTTGTGGGATGGCTATACCCTCTCAAAGGAAATAAAGGTACTGGTCCGAGTATAATGTCTATGAACAGCAGAAATTAAATGACTTAGCAGACTCAAACCTGACCCGTATAGAGGAATCATATCTAAAATCAAATAAACAGCGAAAGAAATTTAGAATAATGGTCATGGATATTAAACAAAAAAACATGCTGAATATCTCTAGAAACAACGGATTTAAACAAACAAACATGCATCCATAGCAAGTCATACATATCAACATATAATAGTGCCAATGGATAACCAAAAATTGCTACATTATACATTAAGCATGAAAATACAAAAAGGGAACTAAGAAATATTAATCCAGCATGGCACGAACTGATGGTCTATACCAGTCTCCATGCTAACAGCACTAAGGTCCATCTCCTGAGGCTGACCCTCTACCTGCACACAATTTCATAAAGTCTACACGCATTTCGAAGGGCCCGTGTAGTGTGTGAGATGTGCCTCAGTAGGATACGAACCAATGGTGCATACCTAATATAATCATTTTGGAAGACATTATTATTTAATAAAATAGGAATCAATTCAACTCCCAAAGGTAAACACAAACTTCACTGGTGCTTAGTAGCCACCAGGAAGTGTCACCTACTTCGGCCAACGCCAGAATCTCTGGCCTGTATCCTGGCGCCACGTGCCACCTTAAAAGATATGTCTCAAGTACAGATGTCCCAGATATACGACCAATAATCGAAACACAACTGGAATGCTCTACCTGCGCATGGAAACTGCCGAGAAATATGCACAGAAACACGGACCAATAGGGGTGCACAGTGTTAGCCTTTCCGATGCGGTCCTGCTGCCACTGACAGATTGAAGAACATAGGTTGTATGAAGAATCTAGGAGGGTTTTTGTTTTAGGGGGGTTCACGGACACATTGTACGTCCAACGGGGAAGAATAAGACAATTCTGGAAATAAGACACGATGACATATCAGATGCTCAAATAAAAATAAAATTACACGACATATATTTCAATACTACACACCGTGTAGATTACTTTTCAATACTCCAGCTTTAGCTGAGTCTGTTGCATGACATGAAACGTGTACACGGTCAAAACATGGCCAGGGAATCATCCATTACATGGAACAAGGACACATGGATTGTCAAGGAAGACTACACGCTGTGTAGATAGAAATTTACACAAGTGTACCACACGACAAGTACTCAACGAGTACATAAAAGGTCACTCATCTACACATACACGGCGTGTACTTTTGAGTACATGGCGTATAGTCTAGAAATGTCCAAAAACATCCCAAATTTTCTAGACATCTCATGGATCGGCCAAAATTCTATAGAAAAAGATCAATTTTCAAACAGGGTTGGAAAATTTAACCCGCTCTAAAATCCCCGGTTCTTAAATTGATATCATCACCAACTTCTATTGTTTCATTAATTACTATTATGGATATATAATATTGAAATATAATTTGATAATAGTGAATGATTATATAATAATTTTTATAAACATAATTTTTTTTTCTTTACTGGAAGGCTGTATTGAAAAACAAAAACATGTCATCCATGGATGTTGTAAATTGGCACCTCACTAATGATATTTTCATATTTTAAAATAAATTTAAAGGGAGAAGAGACTTGATGGTGGGTCATAAATAGAATTCATAACATTCTATTATATAAGAGACATTAGATTTTTTATGTCACACTTTTTAGGATATGTGAGTGAATGATAATAAAATAAAATAAGTAGATAAGAAACCAGTATATAACATAATGTTTTTTTACCTATTGAATTATTCATAATGATATCCCCTTAAGGGAATTAAATTTGGGTTTTTGGTATGACCAAAGGCTCCTATATTTTTTTCAGGATCTTGTAATTATTATTGTGTATGATTTGTAGAAGGATAAATTATTAGACTGTGGGGGGGGGGGGGTTGATGGGTAGAATTTATATTTGAGGACGATGGTGTCTTTTTGAATATTTTACTATTCTGTTTATTGTTTCGCTCATGAATAAGAATATTTTGTGAATTGTCCAAAAATATTTTTATATAATGAATGGAAGTTTGATATAATGATTCTTACATCATTTGTTAATCATTGAATATTTTTTTATCTTATATTTTATATATAATGATAATTAGAGAATTTTAGTACTCAATAAAAAATCTAATATTTTTAAAAATCAATGAAATTAAAACATTCCATTTTCCAACATGTATAAATAAAAAATGAACATTATTTTTTATAAAAAAATAGATTTTATAAAATTAATATTTATATGAATTCATAATTTATTTGAAAAATACCAGTTTCAAAATTATTAGAAAATTTTCGACCGTATGAAAAATTAGTCAATGGATCCTAATTTTTTTTCGTAAACATAAAATAGAAATATATTAATTTCTGTCAATATTTTATAAATATTATATTTAATTGTTATACTATATTGAAATTGTTAATAAGTATTTGTGTTTTAGGAAATTAAAATAATGAAAATAAAAAATTTAAAACATTTAAATACTTATTCAATGATGTAAACATGTAATATTTTTATTTATAAGATTCCAAAAAATTATTAATATCATAATAGGTTATTTTACTATTTTATTTTTCATATTAGTATACCTAAGAGTCACATTAGTATTAAAAATTTCATTTTCAAAAGTAAATTACAGCTTCAATATTGATATTGTATTAAGAAAGAACTATCTAAGACATTAAATATAATATGTGGAATAACCTAAAATCATGGGTTGTTACATTATTCCATCAATGGAAATATTCATCAATGAAATTTCAACAGTGTCTCCTGAAAAATATTTGGTTTTCTCAACATCATATGTTCCTAAGGATCCAATGTCGCCAATTTATTTTTATGAAACTTCTAGATTACCATTTCCATCAGTGCAATTTGATTCCCCAACACTTTTTCACTATTTTCCATAATCCCAATAGTCTCTTCATATTGAGATAAATCCTATTTCTATTCTATTTCATCTGATGTGAACACATTCCTTTGGAATGTCATGTAGTTCCTCAATAAAAAGATGTGGAACACATCAATATCATGAGAAAGTAGAGGTGGACTTTAAATTTGATAGGTCACAACTCCAATTATATAAATAATTTCATATTGACCAATGTATCATTGATTTATTTCCCATTTATATCAAAATATAATGAAAGCATTCCATGAATACTCCTATAATAAGACAAGATCTCCATCGTGGAACTACAAATCAATCATTTGACTATGCTAATAAATAATTTTCATTCATTGAAAAAAATTGATGTTGGTTTTGATAGTACACAACAATGATTTGGTTTCCTCAAAAAGATCTAAGCATACAAAATTCATTTCACCAACCTGATCCCAACAAGATGGTTTACGGCCTCTCATTCCTTGAAATGCATCATTTGGTTCTAATTTAATACTATAATGCAATGTATTATTGTACAAAAATTATACTAATGGTAAATATTGATCAACAATTTCTCGAATGTAATGTTATATTGGTCTCATCATATCTTCCATTGGTATGTATCTTCCTTTTAAAATCCTTTTTGTTTAAGTATGATATGTAGTGCTTAAATTAATCTCTATATCTAATGATTTATAATGTATTTTCTTCATTTTTTTAAATCCTTAATAACAATCATAAGTAATATAATGTGATCTTATAATATGTCTTATAACATCATTAATATAGATTCTTCCAAGATTCACATGTGTAAAATCTTCCCTTATAGATAGTAAATCTAAATATTTTCTATGTTGGTCAATAATTGACCAAAATTAATCATTTTTTCTTAGGGGTTTTTTTAAATCAATGGAAAAATACATACTAATGAAATCCACTTTCCACAAATGAATTAATGTTGATGAATGGATCTTATATAATGTTTTCATTTAGCCTTCACATATAGATTGACTAAACATCTTGAAACATAATCACCAATTTCCTCATTAATGACATCGCATTATAAATGTTCTTTCAAATATCTATACTTGTTAGGGAAACTAGGTTGTATAGTGATATTTTTGTTATGATAATTATCCAATAACACCCTTTTAACTAAGTTATAGATGGAACACCTATCCTCCCCCAAAATATTAGAATTCCAGCATCATATGTGATGTCATCAAACATCCCATCATTAATAACATTAATTATAATTTGAAGATTCTCATTATTAGATAGGGAAAATGTAATAATTTCTAATAAATATGGTTAAAAAACCTACTGAAAATATATTTATGTTTGAACATCCTTTTAATGTCCCAAATAAATCTTTTATATATCCATGTACACTGGATCCTTATTTTTTCGAATGACATAGTTCCTCATGCTCAAAGATTCAGCTACCTTTTTTCCTTCATTATGTTGATGTGTATTGAACCATCATAATATTTTAGTATATGTATACATTGTATATACATCATTTTGAATTAATTTTGTGACAATAAATATTCCAATCTCTTATGGTAATTATATATCTCACATCCTTAACCATAGATATAGTGTCTCCATATATTTATAGAAATGGTTAGGGATAATAACTCAAAATCATGTGTGGAATAGTAATATTCCTGAAATTTTTACTACCGTGATGCATAGCACACAAATATATAATTATCCATAAGGACATAGTAAGGTTCGTTCCATGATGCATCACTATAAATAAAAAATCCTCCATTTTTCACAAATATTGTCATGATAAGATAATTCAGCTATATACTTTTCATTTCATTTAGAAAATATGAAAATTTATTTTTCTATACAATAATAACCCCTTTATGACAAATCATGTAAAAAAGGACATCTAGTTGGTGAAATTAAGAATGAATGGTTGATAATACAATTCATATCCAATGAAGCTGCTTACCTCAGTTCAGTATGTTGTTGTATGCCAATCTTGGATATCCTTTATTTTCACATCATCTATTTTGATTCCATCCATAGAAATAATAATTCAAATAAGAAACCCCATAAATCTTGACTTTACACTTTTAAAACATCCTATATAAGGGATTACTTCTATGAATATCCATAAAAACCTAGAAGTTGTTCTCAAGGTTGTCATTTATTTTGTAATATATCATGATATAATCAACAAATACGACAAAAAAATAATCAAGATATTCCATGAAAACTCTATTCATTACATATATAAAAATATATTGTCCATTACTCATTAAAAATTGAACTACCATTAAATCATAATGTCCATACATTGTTTGAAATATTATCATTTGAAGAACATCCATTTTGACATGAAAGTAATGATATACAAAATAATAGTCAATATAAAAAATATAATTCTATAAAGTTGATCCAATAAATCATCATTTCAAGGTAGAGGATAATTTCTCAATATTGTAATAGAATTTATTTCTCAATAATAAATGCACAGTTTCAATGATCCATATTTATTTTTGACATAAAGAATACGATACCCCCTTAGAGAAACACTGTGGAATAATATTTCGTTATCACTAAATTTTTATAATTTCTCCTTGTAATCCAGTAGTAAATATGTGTCCATTCCCTATGGAGTATACAATAATGGCCTTGTGTTAGGGATTAAATCAATATACCACAATATATCCCTATTTGAAGGATGTACAAGTATATTTTCTAAAAATAAAAAAATATATTATTGCACAATATTTACATCATCATTTTGAATATTTCCCAATTTATATTGATATTATATTTTATATTAATTCATCATAATTTCATTCTGTAGATCTACTGGGTTGGATATATATTAAAATAATATAATGATGTTTCTTCTCTAAATATATGGGATTCGACAACTACCATAAAAATATTATCTTCCTTATTATTGTAATTTATTTTCATATCATATTTTGAAATACAATTCATAATTAGGATTATATAGAATTCAATAATTGGAATTATGTTATGGATCCAAATAAATCACATTTTTGTGTCAAAAATGGGACAACCCAATACATCTTTATTTTATGATACTTCCATTAAGAGTTTAGAGTGAGGACTATATTATTAAATCAAAAAAGAAATTTGTAATTTTTTTGGGAAAATATGAAGATCTAACTGAATATGACGATACATATTCAAAAAATGAATTTCTTATGATTGAAGAAATTATTAATGTAACTTCCACCAAATCATTATGAATTTTAGCCTCATTAATTGTGATTGGATATGATTGGGTTTGCTTCCAAGGCCATTTCATGGGAGAAACTCCATCAAACATAAAAAAAATAATTTACCTAAAATCCCTTATACCTAAAATTTTTAAAATGAGAATTTCTATCATTTATATTTTTCATAAATTTGGAAGGATGATTTCCATTCTCACCAGAATTTTAGAAAACTCATATTCCATTTATACAGGCATCATGGTGTTTCCTCCAACATGTACTAAAAATATTTAACTTCCTATTATTTCTTTAATACATTCCATTCTATTACACACTCAACATATATTACATTTAATTAATGTCATAGTACATAGATAATTATTTATCCACCCTATTAGGACGTGGTACTAAATTTTTACATTGTAAAAATTTCTGTGAGGTGAATGCTCTTCGTAGGAATTGGATTAAACCATCAAAGAATATATCGATAATTCTTCATAGATTACATAAGTAGACTACATAAATCCTTGAAAACCATGTAATGTAATATTCATACATGTAAATATTTTCATAGACTACCTATCTCAGGCTCAAGATTTGTGTAACCATATCTTCACAATGTGCATGAGTGAAATTTTTTTCATATATTTTTTTAAATCATTCCATTGGATTTTTAGAATTTCATTCCCCTACATGGTGTTTTGAATCAACAAAAAACATTGAAAAGAATATTTTGGGAAATTATTAATTTTCATGATGACATTATATATTTTGTTACATTCCAATGTGATAAATATATTCTTTGAATATGTTATCCACTGCTCACTGACAAATGGGTTTGTAGTCCAATTGAATGATGTGGTTTTATTCTCATGAAGCGTTCATACATTTAATATCCATGTTGTGGATCATGATACTCCATATGGGTATGTTTATTAGTCATAACATAACTTAGAAGTCCCAAAATGGTTATTTTTTGTTTCTCTCCAGTTGTTACTCCAACTATAATATCATTATATTTCATAGGTAAGAAATCCCTAAATGGTATACATGAATTTATATTGATTCCACTCTTTCCAAAATAATCCATTACTATTCAATGAAATATTAAAAAATATGTTATTAATAATAGTGAATAGTCTTGAACATGTATATCATTGAAAATAAATTGACAAATTAATGCATATATAATATTTTAATTTTAAATATGGGTTTTTGGGATATTTTTTAATTTAAATACCACATATGTGTTTTAAATGTACATGTGAATTATCCTATGCATGCCTCCCAGGTGATCAAACCAGGTAAGAAGTATGGCTTGTTTCCATTGTCTATGATATATTTATATAGGCTTAAGAATCATTTGAATGAGTTTTTACCATTTGGTACATTTGTTCTTGAAGAACAACCATTTGTAGTATCTAAATTAGTTTGTATTACTAGTAATACCGTCATATACGTTACCTTACAATAATTCTGGGATATTCTTCTATTATTAAACATAAATATTATCAATGGGTATTGATATAAGCTATATGTTATAAAAATTTAGTTTCCTTAGTTTCAACTAAACATCTATTGATACTAACTCAAATAATCCAATCACTAGAATCCACGATTCCGTGCATTACATTATTACACTGATATGATTATATGAAAACAAATATTGAAGGAATTGGTAGTTTAGTTGATTTGGGAAACTATATATAACCATATTTTGTAACATTAAAACCTAAAAGGAATTAGTATAGTCCAAATCCACTAAAACATCCATAAAATTCTAGAATATCCCTCTAATTAATTCTTAATAACCATCTTCACATACTAGGAAAAAATAAAACAATTGAAATGGGTGATCTGAGATGCTCAATAAGGGTATAAAATATTGATAATGATACCAAATCAATATGAAATATATTGAATAAATAAAAAATATGATACATGAAAAAAATATGGACCATATTATGTAATGAAAAAAATACTAAATTAAACTATTTAAATAATCCCTTTTGTATAAAGCTAAACCATGGATATTATAAAATTAAAATAATCATCTATAATATAAATTATACAATCATAATGAGTGAATGATTAATGATGGACATTTTAAACATACCATTTAGTAATCATCCATGACATATGAAAATAAATGGGCGAGGCCTCCGCTATGTCTACAATATAATTATCTACATATACATACTAATGAATTTAGGAAATATAGAGGGAAAAAACTTTCAATTAAAATTCCATTGCATTACTCAAATAATTGGGGTGAAACAAGCCTACATATGCCTATGAAATTTAAACAACATTCTCCATCATACAAACATATTCACTAACCAGTCTTAGAAATGTGGGGAATGGTATCATGATAGGACATCCATAGTCAAATAACAATAATAAATTTAATATAATATTGTATATGATAGTAGCAATATATCAATGAAATTTAATTTGATTATTCAAAAGAGATTTTGTAATATATGTTAATACTCTACCAAAATATTCATGGAATTATTGAGGTAAATACTCAATTCATTTTTTAAAGAAGATTTTTTGGAATAATAATTTGTATTATTGATAAAAATTGATCAAAATTAGAAATGAATATATATATATTTTCATCATTTAAGTGGTGATTTTATGAAAATAACTATGCCTTTAATTTTATTTAGTATTATACCAGAAAATATATAATAAATCGGGAAGTTCTCTTAAATCGGGCTTACATACTATGAAAAACTAAGAAGTGTACTTTGAAAAAATTGGATTATCGAAAGAAAATATATGTGTTAATATATATATATATATATATATATATATATATATATATTTGTGCGTGTGCGTGTTTTTGGAACATGTATAATGATTTCAGGAGAATAATTTAAAAACAATTAAGAATTACATTGGCAGAAAATAGAGAGAAATCATAACTGGAATGAAAAATTGAGATTCAGGAAGAAACCCTTACCTTATGTTAAGAAGTTTTCTGTAAATAACGTTAATTTATAATATATTAAAATTAGATGTTATTATTAATTTTTTTTAAAATTCATGAATTTAATTTATTATAATTTTTTTGTTCATTTTTTTATGAGTAGAATATTGAATTTCATCATTCTTTGATGTTTCTTTACTTAGTTTTCATGATCATTTAGCCATTATACAAATATAGATGATAATGTAATATGATATGAGTTTTCAAGAATGAAAATTTTTTGTTTTAAATTTTATTATGTACTATTTAAATGTTATATATTTCATTTTGTCATTTATGGTGTCAATTAATTAATAGATCAATGTTAGTGATAATTGTTTATATTAATTTAATGATTTTTCAACAATCACAAACTTGTTTTGTTTCATTTATTAGTATTATGAATATATAATGTATAGAAAATATTATATATTATTTCATTCATATATTTTAATTTAGTTTAAATGTAAAAATGGTTGTATGTCCATCCATGAAGGTGGTATTGTTAAACAAAAATAGGTTTCCCATAAAAGCGATAAATGGGCATCACACAGACAATATTTTAATATTTTAAATTAATTGTTATTGTATATGAGGAATTATGGTTTAATTTCCAATGAAATAAGAACATTATATTATATAAATTTCAATGGCCTTATAGTTTTATATTAATCAAGGTATGTGAGGGAAGGATAAGAAATGTTATGAATATAAATTGAAAAAAATAAGCCAATGAGGATTTTAACCTCTAAAATTCATCTTCTTGAGAACATATTTATTGTGATTTTTTTGAATTTTTTATGAAAAATTCTACTAGAAGTGGGTAAAAAATATAGCAAATGTATTGGAATGAAATTGGGATAGAATCACAGCTTGGTGTGTTTGGGAAGAATGGGTGATGAGGGGTAGTATTTATAATAGAGGATATGGGTGTTTTTTGAATATCATAATCATTTATAAATTATTTTGGATCATGAATATGAATATATTGATAATTACTACTAAATATATTAAAATAGTAATTGAATGATTGATATAATGGTTTCTACATCATTCCTGGCTACAAGAATATGTTATTTATCATATAATTTATAAATAATGTATATTACATCATTTTTATATTCATATAAAAATAAATTATTTCAGAAAAATAAAAAAAAAATCACCATAACCATTATTGAGATGTAGAATACATGAATGAATTCCATTTTTATAAAAAATTATAAATATTGGAAATAAAGTCATTAATTAAAGTCATTATTTATTCATTAAAGTATAGTTTTAAATTTATAACTAATTTTATAAGACATTAAATAAATTTCAAGGGATAATAAAATTATTTCATAATATTATGAGAAAAATTAATTTTCGAATTTATTATATATATATTATTTTAATATATTATTTTATTTATAAAATTTTAAATAATATCTAATTCTTTACATACATGATAACAAATAATTTATCAATTTTAAAACATCATTTTAGTTATTTAATGATGTAAATATACCACATTCTTATTTATTAAACATTGATATTTAATTTATACTTTTATTTGGTGTGTTAAAATTTATTTGGTAAAATTGTTATTCATAAGGGTCACATTAATACTCTAATGTTCATGTTAAATAGTATATTACATTTTTAAACTAGATGTTATATTAAGCGTAAACTAAAAAATATAAACAATTTAACAGAAAAAAACTATAAAATAATTCCTTTTACTAAAAAATAATTTTTTCATAAAGAATCAAAAAAATAAATATATAAATTTAATTTTCATTATAATGAATATTAGGGGAATCACCCGAATATAAGTATATACAATGATATTTATAAATAATCGATTAAAATAATTATGTTTTTCAGTAATATACATTTGTACATTGTAATCATATACTTCTTAAAATTATTTTAATTGAAAAGTCCTACAGAGAGGTCAGAAATTTATGTGTCTTTATTGAACATTAATAGGCTTAGAGATACTGTCTACAAAAAATAGGGCATTGTATGATGACCACATTATAATATCATTATTCCATTTTATGGTTAACAATGCGGGTTGATACAATTTATGATTAAATATATGTTTATAATTATTTAGAAATAAATATTTATATGTAAAAGTATTTTTTAAAAGCAAGCATATAATCAAATTTAATGTTTCTTTTAATGGTGGTAATTTCTATGAATAATAAATAAAATTACTAAGACAATATAATTTATTAATCCATTAGAATATAAATAAAGATGTCACTTTTTGTAAAAAAAATTATCATTTTAGGGTGTTTGGAATTGGAAAGCATAATATTAATAAAAAATTATCCTCCCACCACATCACACACATGATCAGCAATATGTTCAAAATGATGATGACTCATTGATATTATTGAGAATAAAAAAAATTTATGACAAAGGTACATAATATTATAAGACAAAAAATAAATTTTAAAATGAAGTAACATACTTAAATTTAATTTTTTTAAAAGCCTATAAAACTAATAATCTCCAAAACTCATTAAATATTTGTCACTCAGAAAACCCCTTGAATAATTATCATCATAAAACATTATTTTCTTTTGAATCCATGTTTTTTTATGAAATGAAAATATTCCTAAACAAGTTTTAATTATATAATATTTTAATCAATAGTATTTAAAATCATTGATAAGGTGTAATAATTTCCGACTTTCAATGAAAACTTATACCATTAGATTGCATCTTGATTTTGGGAGAGAATAAATGTTTTTACTTTTACAAAACCATCATATGTGTGGGAAAAAAATTACTATTCTGATTTTATTTTATATATTTCATCCAACCAGCATGCCCCATCAAAGCAGAGACAACATAACTTGATAAAAAAATAATATATATTGATGAAAAATATAATCGTAGTAAACTATAAATAAATATATTTATTGATTAAGAATTAATTATTTATTAAAAATAATTCAAATGGATAAAATTGAAATAATAAAATGAAATCAGATAAATTATAAAATCACATTTTTAATATTTGAGTATAAAATATTACCTTTTCTGATCAGCAAATAGGGATTTACAATGTATCACTCGTGACAATAAAATATTTTTCTCAAAAAATTATTTGTTAAGAAAAGAAGAAATATGATTTATATATATTCAATATAAAAATCACAATCATTGTCATCTCTGTTTTGATAATAACCTAGTCAAAATCATATTCTCTTCAAGTTTTATTTAGATAATTCATAATTTTCAAATTTATTCAATGATTGATTGTAAATATATTATTATTTACCATCAAATATTTTTCCTCCACATATATTATAATGTGTAATTTCATTACAATTTACAAAATAGAGTTTTTTATAATAATTGAAATATATTACAAATAATTTGACTTGAAATAAATTATATAAATGTACTATATCATATTTTTAATTATTATATCAATTAAACTCTATGGTAAAATACATTTTTCATAGTAACCAATATATTTTTATAGTAAAATTTTATTATTTATCATACATAATAATATAGGGATATGTAATTGAAGTATGTAATTCTATATTTCATGATATTGATGAATGATATTGGGATTTTTGAATCCCATAATAAATAATGGATTTTAAGGACAATTTTTTTATAATGTATAGCAATAATTTTTTGGATCAAAAACAAGTACGGTTATTGTTTTTAATGGAATATATTTGTTCAGGGCACATTGTTTGTATTTTATGATAGAATATATTTTTTGGAATAATTTATTGTATAAATGATATTGAAATTTATTCAGAGATTAAAATAAAAACTGATATTAATATTATAAAATATATTTTAAAATATGAATAAAAAATTTATAAAAAATTTTATAGTTATTATAACAAATTATTATTGTTTACATTATAAGATTGTTAAAATCCATTGTAAAATGTAATTTTCCTGCCAAATAATGTATGCACAAGAAATAATATAATAAATATTTCATTATGTATCCACACTATCACATAATCATTTGGTGTTTATTATATATTAATTTGTTTTTTTGGGTGTTCAATATATATATATATATTATATTGTGTAAAACTAATATATTATTTAAATTCTATAATTATTATTTGAATTTAATAATGAAGAAATATTTATTCCTAAAAAAAATAATGTATAAAAATATTTTAAAATTATAATAAATTAAATTTTTTTCATAGAAGTATTATTAAATGAAATAAATAAATACTCTTATATGAATCCTTTTTCAAACACAACAATGTGTTTATCAAGTATTACATGAATATTTATATGTATAAAAGTATATAACATGATCCAATTAAAAAAATAGATAACATATATTGAAATATATAATTACAAGAGTATATAATTCTCCAAAAAAAAAATTTCTCAATGATATTAAATAGTAATATAAAAATCATATAAAATAGAAGACAAATAACTTAAATATTTTAATTAGAACGTACAAACTCACTTTAACATGTTATTTGCAGCTTGTATATTATATTAATTATTTATGTTTTCTAAAAACACCCAATATGATTATTTCATGTACATGTCGTGTACGAGGTACAAAAGATAGAATGCATAAGCTTTTACAACTAATAATTCACCAGAAATAATTATCATGCTACCATTTCCAATTAAATTTATAATGATTTTTCTCTTAATAACTTGGGGATGTTGGTGTTTATAGAGTCAAAAGAACAATATATAGGGTGATAAGTAGGGAGAAACCCCACTAGGTTAATGTCATCATGGGTAGTTTATCCCGGTTTGTTGGGTACAATGGTTTCCCATGTTTTAGGATATTGGGAGGGGGTGTTGTCTAAATTTATCCCAAGCTATAACATTGTTTCATTTCATAATTCTAGCTACATAGTAGCATAGTGAACATATACCATGGTATGTGGAAATGTGTTTCATCCACCTTTTTAGATCATTTTTATGTTGTTTTTTCTTTGATGATTAACTCTGATATTCTTTCTATATTTGTTCTCCCAAAGCGTAGTGAGATTCTTCTTCTCCATGGATAAATGGAGTATTATTGAACCAAAAAATTCATTGTGTCCTATGATATTTTATTCTCATTATTTTACTCTTTACATTATTTTGTGTTTTCTTCATCTAAAAATCCCTTTTGTCATTGTTAGCCTTGATGTTTCTATAGTAATTTTCATGTATATTATTTAACATTTAAGTTAACACATGAATATTATATATATAAATTATTGTGTTTAATATTCATAAACATATTAGTATCTTTTTACTAAATACATATTCATATGAAAAACTCTTTAATAACAATATAAAATATTTTGATAGTACTATATATTCTATGTAATATTTATACTATTAAAAATTCACATGGAATATACAATGACACCTGAGACATGAGATGTCGGCTGAAAAATTAATATATAATATAATATGTGATAATGTAATCTGTATAAATATATATATTCTATAGAAACAATATTATATTACTATGTTATGTTAACTATATAAATAAGTGGATGAATATTAGGATAAATAGGAACAAGGTACATCAAGTACTCATGTTGATTCCAATATGATGAACAATTTAAAAAAATCCAAACATAACTCACAAGATCATTATGAATATAAATATTGAGTAATAATGAAAAAAATGTTTATATTAGATTCAAAAATTAAAATAAAAACTTCTCTCATTGATATTGTGTTTTAAGTGGTCGTCTATTCTACTGAAAATAATCATATTTTCAACATTGTAATAATATGGTTAGATATTCTTTTTCATTCAAAATAACATTGAATCAATGAAACCACCTTTTATACCTTGGTTTGTAATTTCTACGAAAGGTACATCAATGCCCTCGAATAATATTGAAAGAGTCATTTCATGAAAAATACATATGAATGTATTTTATATAGAAAGATTGATTGTACAATCGTACTATTGTTGTCTCTTAATCTGAGATGTCACATGAATCATTTCTATTATGAAGACAATAAAGAGAATTGGTATTCCAATAAAATTGAATGATGACTGTCAGAAATCAATTCATAAGATTTAGACTCAACACACTTTTTATCATACCCCCATCTTTCTAAAAAAATTGATTAGTTCTAATATGTATTATGATTTGACTTGATCAATATTGGGTAATGTTATTTTTCTAGGAGACCATTTCATATCCCATGAGTTGTGAAAACTAAATTTGAATTAAAATAATTATTTGACTCACAATCGTGGATGTCCAATAATTTAAAAAATATAACCACATTCTCTTCGAGGAAAACAATAATATCATCATCAATCATAATATGTAGACGAAGATCTTTCCATTCATGGACATGAACTTCAGGAAATAATTATTGATGGGTTATCACCATATTTTATAATTTGACATGGTTTATAAAATCTGTAATAGAAATTATGGTGCTAATTGTTTGGGTTGAGATTTAAATAAACAAGTGGTCATGGAGGATCGTGACTACTGTGGCCCAAACATTACACACACCCAAGATGGAGAATTTAGTGTAATGTGATTGATAACTTCTATAGGAATAATATTGTCACACCAAACTCCCTATAGTTTCTTATATTATTCTACCATTCCTCGTTATTTAGAGAATGTACATTGTATTTTTCTTTATTTTCCTGGATTCTCTAATTTCAATGTTTATAACAATCAATTTTTTTATTCATAATATTTTATCACTATTATATGATTAATTATATGAATAATATATTATTACGATCATCATGTTAATATATTAAATTTTCATATAGATTTATAATAACATAATAAAAAAAATATTTTCATAATGTTTTTATGTTTTTCATTTTAAAACCATGAAATTATATTACTTTACCTACAAGTAAATTATTATATATCATGTTTTGAGGCCATCGATATATGATTCTAGGAACTCCTTAGTCATAAGTATATACACTATATCCCATTATTATGGTATAAGTGGTACATTATATATTGTTCAAATGTAATATGATAGTTATTTTTGTCCACAAATCATTAAAAATTATAAAACCACTATTTTAGATTTCTATTTTTTAGTGTAATATATATTGGATGATTTTAGTTACCACTTCATTCTAATGAGTTGTATTAATCTTATAATGTATTTATTATTATTATTCCCATTATAAATAATAATTATGAAGATGATGTAGTTTTATATTAAATACATTTTCAAGGACATCATTCCAATTGTTTTAAATTCTCTATTAAAAATTTATTATGATCCAATGATTAATTATGAAATTCATATGTCCATGTAGCATATCATAAAAAAGTTGGGAAATGACTAATTTTTTTTTGATTAAGTTCGTACTTGTATCTTTCGTTATTAAATTAATTTTCAAATCTATTGAATTACATAAAGACAAATGAATGAGAATAAATTAAACTATACAAACTAAACATAACATTACATAATTGTTAAGGGTTGCAAAAAATGAAATTTTTTTCATAGAATAATAGTTAATTTTAGACTAAGAATTAATATTTTCATTGTTTATTAAATTATTAATGTAATTATATATTGATTAGTTCATAAAGAATTTTTTATAAAAAAACTCAATGAATAAGATAAATAGTATATTTATTATGATTGTGCACATGTACACACATGATGGAAATATAACATTAAGATGTAATTTCCAATTTTATGGGAAAATGTTATGTATTTCTTATGGGTGAATAATGTATAGAAGTATATAATGGGATTTTATTGTCGTTGAAAATTATTTGATGAAATTTATCTAGGTTAAATCAGTATATTACTTTCATAATCACACTAAAACTCATACTACAATGTTTTATTAGTAAACTATCGTATATATGAACACCTCATTTGGAAGAACAATATTGGAAGCCACATCCAAAAGTCACTCAAAAAAATACAGGATCTTGTTTTCTTTACTTGTGTATTTTTCGACAATTATGTAAAAATAAATATCTAAATTGAACATTTACTAATTAATGCAATTGGACTATTCAAAATACCTGTTTAAATATTGTTAAAAAATAATTCATTCAAAATAGTTTGGGTAGTAAATTTATATAACCTATTTAAAATTAATATATTTATCCTTTTAGATGAATTTTATTATGTATAGTTGATGACTTAATATTTTGGAGGTGAGACTGAATTAATTATTTAGTGATGAAGAATGATTAGTGAAATGTATTTTGATATTTTCTTTTTCATTAAAAATAGTTTTATAACATTTTTTGATATCTTATATTTCTATGAAATAGAAAATGATATGAGATCGTATTTTGTGATGTATTTTTTATTTTTTGTGAATTGTTTTTGTACATGTTAATTAAATGGGACCTACTCACATAAGATTTGAATTGGTGGTGGGTACAAACTTATAGATTCGTAATTCAATCACATGTTCATGTTCAATAGCAGGAAATGAGACATACATCATTTATAAAAAAGTGGACTAAACCATTGATCCATGGAAGTCACAGATATCATTAAGACAACATATTCGAGCCCTATTTTTTGTAATTTTGTGAGACTAAGTTTCCATGTCCCAAGGAATAGATCCATTGTAGTCACACTAAATGTAAATTTCCTCCTAAATGCACGAAACAACCTTATGAGAAAAACATAACATCATTGTTAAGGACGATACATTCATCAACATGTGACATCATGCTGTAAGCTACCATTGTTATCAACATCAATAAGATGATAGTTTTGGAACTCCTCCAAATAATCGATTAATGAAAATGACAAAACATGAAACCATATTGAGATATCATTTAAAATTTATCAATTGGGACACAAAAATAAATGCAATTCATTACAATGAACACATCCTTTCCATGAAATACTCAGAGCATTTCCCTATTTCTTCTAAATTACTGTAGGACATTCTTTAAGAAAACTAATTTAATAACCATTAATATAGGGTATCATATTATAATAAATAGATAATAAGAAACATTATATAAAATATAAAATAATATATACATGGCACATCATATGGCTGACACACAATGCATTTTCTCAATTATTTACTATTGATTAGGATCTATAATCTTCCTAATATTTGATATGTCCAATAATAAAAGACACCCCTTATTGGTGTATTCCATAATAATCCTCGAGATAAATATTCCATTATATGTTATTTGACTTAGTCCAAAAACACCTTTTATACATCTATATGGACCTTTAAATAACTTAAGTAGGTAATTTCACTCTTGGATTTCATTGAATAAAAGCATCGAAAACCTTTTATAGAATGTAATGTCGGGACATTATTTTCCATAATTATTATTTCATCAACATATAGAACTAAATATACCATGACACATACACTATATATAAGGCCCCAACCTTAATCATTAATTAATCATGAATTAAATGAATAATTCACATAGAGGATCTTTTCAGGTTTAGTGTTTTAGATAATTAGGTCATAACTATTACATCTCAAAAGATTACATAGTGGAACCATCTACTATGTTTCCATAAAATAAAAAAAATACTTAAAAAGAAACATTTCTAGTTTCATGGATTAAATAGAATGCCTTTACTTGATCCCATACTTGACCCTATTCATCTTTGTATCCTGTGGAAAACATTTCAAAATTTGGGATGAGAAAAAAACCCAGTAAAGGATACACAAAGAAAGAAAACTGTTAGTTTTTCAAGACAACATGTAAACCATGATTACTTTACCAAAGTAATACATTTCACCATTATGAACTAGTAAAAACTAATTACTGAATAAAAACCATTACATACCCTTTTGTAACCAAAATATTACAATAAATCCCATATAAATAACACATAACATATAAAGATAACTTGGGACATAAACATACTTAAATGGAATAACCATACAGTTGGCTTCTACAAATACTTAATGGAATAGCCATACGGCCGACTTCCATACCCAATGCATTGGAGATTATAACGTAACCACCCATCCTAGTATTCACGACACCACCCGTCATATGGTTTATCATGTAACCACCCGTAAAATCTCCAAGAACCATCATTACCCATGAAATATTGAAAATATAAACATTTCAAAAACAAAATTTCATTTTCTATAACAAAAAGTATTTCCATGATATTGAATTAATCTATCCCTTTTCAAAAATAATTTATATGAGATTTTTGAATCAAAGTGTCCCAAACCATATTGAAGCTTTTAATGGAATTATAATTTTAAAACACTAATGCCCATATAAATAAATAATGATAACCATTTTGAAAACATGGACATTAAAGATAATGATTAAGAATAATGAATCTTTAAAACATTGAAAATGATATTTTTGTTAAAGTGTTTATAAAAAAATGAGAGACTCTTGAATACAAATAATTTCAAGAATAACATTTAATCAAGAACATTATAATATAATGAGAATAAAGGGATTCATGATATAATATATCGAAAGACAGTATACACACCATATAAGAGTGAATTGGTGCATAACAACAATGAAGTCTCAATGGTAATTTAAATTTAGATGAAATCCATTATAAAGATGGTATCCTTAAATTAAGGATAAATATATCACATAATTATGTGTGAGAAATATAAAAACACCAAATTTAAGTGGATATTAAGTTTAAAACAATCCAAGTACATTCACACATAATCTTGGGAAAATAAAACAAATGACACAGATATTTAACTCAATGAATTGAGATTGAGTTATGATTTCCCATACAAGTTCGTAAGAATTTATCAATGAGATGATTATGTGTAGAAATAGAATATACACACAACTTTTGTGGGAATTAAAACATAGATATTACTCACATAATCTTGGAATAATAAAATAAAAAAGTATAGGTTTAACCCAACGAATTGAAAGTGGGTTATGAAGTTCCCTTACAGAAATCCGACAGCCTAACGACGTAACATTAAAATTCAGAAAATGAGTTGATGAGAGAGAAAATGGTATCTCATCACATGGATATAAAATTTACATAGATAAGTATATATAAGAACATATCACAACATAATAGTAAGTGAATTAAAAGACATAACAAAACAAGTCTTTTAAAAAGAGGAGGGTGAAAGGTCCCCTTCCCGAGTTGGATAACATTCAAAAAGTACAACCCATGGAAGAAGGCTCATACAATGAAGATTTAAATAACAATAAATGAAATTATACTACACAATGTGTATAATAATTGGCAGTACTTACAACACTCAATGTAAATAGTGGTAAACGTATCATAAATGTCACAGGAATAAAAGTGTGATGAAAAATCCCTTACGAAAACTCGGCAGCATAACGGCGCCACTTAAAACTTCCAAAAACGGATTTAGGAGATCAAATAGGGTCTGTCATAATATAAACATAAAAATTTCATTATGAGGAATATAAAATAATATCCCCAAACATAATATAGATGATATTAAAAGAAATGACAAAAAAGAGAGTACTTAAAAAGAAAGAGAGAGGTTGGATCCCTTACTTCAAGTCTGACTTGTCTTGTTCGTTTCTTTAAATTCCTGAATAATAACATTTGGACAATTTATAATTCCATAATTACCTATTTTAAAGATTAATATTCTTTTAATATCACATATTATTATTTTATAACAATTGGTTAATAATGTGAGTTCATATCTGACATTTTTGTCAATGTTTGGTACATGAGTCAAAAATGAACTTGATTGAAAATGTTTGTCCATGTAGTTATAAGTAAATCATATCCTAAATAGTATTAATGATTTAAATATCATATATACCAAGTACATATTCAATTTATACTACTCCATAATATTTTGAGATAAAAATAAATGAAATGCATTGTTCATGGAGACGGTAGGCCATATGTACGCATGAATGCTACTTTAATTTCATTGTCAAATTAATGGAATTAGAAATAATTGAGATATATATATATATATATATATATTATAGTTCCAGTATCATATATATGTTATATAGTTCACATTTGTTCATTAATTTCTTTCATTATACATTCCATGTATTGCATGAACGAGTCACATCACTGGAGGGGGCGATAGTCCACACTTCCTCGTATGAAATTATCACATTTGAACAACATGAAAAGCATAAAGGCATGTTTTAAATATAAAATTCAGAAGCATATAGAAAACCTAAATACCATATATATCATATATAAAATATAGTGACATCATAATGGCCACCATGAAAGGTGTTAACAGAATATTGAACAATCATCGTTTCGTGAGGCATCAATTCAACATCCACAGAAACAGTATGTTCTTTAACCATTAGACAAAGGAGTTTGTAAGTGAAGGTCGAATAATAATCATAACTACATCCTAGTATATTGAAGATATTTATTCTGTTACAAAATAAAGGAATAAAAAGAGTTTATAGGGTAAGACAAGCAAAATAAAACAAAAGAACACAAGGGAAGACATTACCTTTAAATCGGGCAACTCTTTTTGATTTGAGATTTAAGGCTTCCTTGGAAAGGATTATTACCAAAGGTGAGACTTCAATGATTAAAATATGGATGTGGAGGGAAGAATTGGGCAGGGGATTCCAATCAAAAGGCTTGAGAGGTGTGGCTAAGGTGGTAGAGGTGGGGGCCTTTTATTAGAGGAGAGTAGGTGTAACGCCCCGACCCCATTTACCCAGAGTCGGTGCATTACTTCGTAACATTGGCATGATCACAAGAAAGATCAAATCTCGAAAGACCGATTGGTTTAGTAGCCTTGGAAACACTAGATATATTCATAAGTTTTACATTACATCATAAAATGAAAAACTACTACAACAACATAATGTTTCCACAATCCACACTATTAACCCCTCATAAAATCCCTGCAGGTCATTCATAACTTACTTCTTCACATCCTGGGAAAAATAAAACATAGAAAAGGGGTGAGCTCAAATGCCCAGTAAGGATAACAATATAGCGGAAACTTTCATAAATAAGAATAAACATTTAAGGCAATGTATAACTAAAACAAAATCCTTTTAAATATGAACTTTCAACATGGTATGGCATAAATAAAATGAAATAATTCCATTTACTTATTCACATGGATATTCTACTAATCGAATAATCACATGCAAAAATCAATAACCACTTTCATAATGTTGGAATGCATAATGCCAGACTATCATAACCACATTGCCAAGGCCTCGTGCCAAGACTACAAATAAGATTTTGTCAAGGCCTTGTGCCAAGACACTAGTTTGTCTCATGAGACCTACCGATGCATCGAGGAGCTATAGCGGGCTCCACCCGTCACTTATTAAGTCCAATGCATTCCCATATGAAAAGGTTTAAACATAACATAAACATTCGTATTAAAACTAGCATATGAAATGTCAATAATTTCACCATAAACTATGAATGGTATAAATATAGCACATCCACAGTCAAACATATCACAAAACCTTCAATTCAATATAGAAGTTTTGTATCATAATAAATCAACTTCAAATAATCTTAAAATCCATCAAAGGATGTAGACATAGATGAAATCAAAATTCATTTTAAAGAAATATCTCCTTTTATTTTGAAATCATTTAAGATCCATATAAAATAAAACATTTTCTTTGAAAATATTCTTATAAGCTTGTAAGGGAAGCTTTGAAGATTTTATAACGGCGTAAAATAACCGCACCCGCCGTATAAGTTAAAAAAACATTCTTACCTCAATTCTGTCGAAAAGGTTAAAAAGGACCTTGTTTTGAAAAAGACGGAAAGATTCCTTTATAAACCTCTTATAAAAAGTCAAACAAGGGTATAAATGACTTTAACCCATATTCTTGTAAATAATAAAAATGTTTTGAAATACATTTTTAAGAAACATGGATGTGGATGATAAAGAGATCCCAGTAGATTATTACGTATAAGCAACCTCGGATAATGAAGAGATTGTGAAATAACCCTTACCTTGTACTTTTCCTTGGTTGGGGTAGGTTAACCTCCTGTATAATGGTGAAATAGTTGTTATTAAATTATACAAGAATAATATATATTAATATGATATCATATATGATCTTTTAACATTGATGTGTTAATAATATCTTAGAATTATCGTCGTTTCGGGAGTTAAGTTACTCATTTTCTTTTATATGTTTTGTTACATAAGCCATGGTTGTTGTATCTTATTCATATCCAGAATGATATCCAGTCCTTAAACATCATTTTTAAATCATCAAATGATAATTATACTTGAATGGATACGATGGAGAATGAATCTCATCACGTTCGTGGAGACGGTAGTCCGTACGTACGCACGAGCGACAATATCATTCTTTTGATATTAAAATAATATATAAATGTATGGTATATCATATATACAGAATCATTAACATGTTATATTTATTATTAACATGAGTTATACATCATTATTATACCCATCCAAATAATATTATATTGAATAACAATTACACCACGACGTGGAGACGGTAAGCCGTACGTACGCACGTATGGTGACATGTTATTCAAAGGGTGGATAGAATACTGAATATGATTGTACATATTTATAATAACATCACAGTATATGTGAGATACTGGAGTTATTATTTTAGAATGGTAAGAACAAAGGAAGAATAAGTGGAAGAAGAAATGAACTTGGAGAAGGGTGGTGAAATCATTACCTCTTCTTCGGGTTCTTCCTTTTGATTTGATAAAAAGGGCTCCTTAGGTTGGCTTTATGATCAAACTAAGGCCTCTAGGTTGTAGTGAGGTATGTTGGGAGAGTATTTGGGCAGATTTTGGCCGAACCAAAAGGCTTTGAAGGTGCGAAGAAATGGGAAGGAGGAGTGCCCTTTTATAAGAGGGGTGAGGGGCACCTTTGGAAAAGCTAGAAATATTAATTTATAATAAATTCATATTCGGTTTCTAATGGCTCCAAAGTTGATTATTCAAAGGTTAAGGTGGGGATAGGTCGAAAACCACTCAACCAATAGAATTTAGACAGGTTTGGGTACTTATATTAACCTTATCTTTAAGTATTAACTATAAGTTAATTAGTTTCACTTTTACAATGTCTCTTTGTATTTTTATATAATATGGTTAATAAACTTACTATATACGTCCAAGAGACCCCCAAGTGGTACATTAATGATGAACCTATCATGATATAAGACTTTTGGCCGATCCTTAGATTTTTAGGAATTTAATATCAATTAATAATATAATATTTGTTTTAAGAACTCTTTTATGTCAATTTTGACACTATTCAATAGTTGATTTTTGTGAAACTCATAACAGATTGATTACTTCGAACAAAGTCACTTAACTCAATCCTAATATATCATATTATCCTAGAAAATTAGTTTAATTCATTAAAAGTTTCATATTATATTTGTTTGGGTATTTATAATATCAATTATTTTAATTATTCACTATTATAGTAATTACTGCATCATCATTGTGTCATAAATAAAATAAATTATTTAATGTCTAAAAATTATAAATAAAATATAATTATGTAGGAAATCTTTTTATCTTTCTAATGAATATTTATAATCTAAAATCCAACTTATATAACCCTATGTAACAATTGTTGTTCTAAAAGATATATGCTTGTGTCATTTTTGTTTTCATTTTAACTTAATTAAAATAAAGTGTCATTATCACTTACAAGTGGATCCATGGGGTCCCAAAATTGACAAAAAGATTCCCATGGTCGACCATGTATCAACCAATAGGGTTAAGACACGTTTTAGGGTAATTTAGTATTATTATAATATTATTTTTTAACCCTTATTTACCGGATTTACCCTTAACCATGGTAAATAAAATATTTACCGCAGTAATTATTCAAAATGTCTAAAAATAAAAGTTACCTATTTACACAATTTGAACATCCTGATTCCAAATATGGAATCCATTTTCCTAAATTCAAAACACAGAAGTGGAAGAAATTAATTTAAAATTAATTCCCGCTGTCAAAACAAAAAGCGTGTTTTTAAGAGATAATAACTATCAAAAGATTGACACTTGTTTATGTTCGGTTTAATTGTAAAATTATGTCCAATGACCAACATTATATTAAATAGTAAAAATATATTCTAAATATACTTTAAAACCACTCAAATTCATAATTTATTACTATTAATTATTTTTATTAAAAAAGTTGTTTTTAATTAAAATTTAGTAATTTTCACTATTCATCAAAATATGAAAGTTATCCGAAAAGTACCAAAATTTCACCTTAGGATAAATTTGATATTCCGAATCCAAAAATGAAGTCCATTTTAAAATATAAAATATATATAACTTCAAAAATTAGGTATTACTATTCATAACAGCTAGTTTGATTGGTTACGGTGTGTTAGAACTCGAAGTTGCGTACAACACACGCTACTGTTTTATTCAAAGGAAAGCGTACTGTGGAAGCTTGGGATGTTTCATTTTAAATTTTTTGATGTCTCCATTTAGTCAAACAGTTTAAAATATTGTATTTAAAAAGGTTTCACTATCAAAAGATGATAAAAGTGCAATACTGAAAATGAATCTGTTCTTGCATTATGACTAAGAAACTCATAATATGGATTATAAAATTATAAGGATTATATAAAGTTTAAAATTTAGTTACTACTATTCATGACCTCTTTTAATGGCTTTTTTTTGTAAGTCATGGTGCAATTGAACTCAGTGTTGCGTGTAGTGCAAGTTGTTGAATTATTTTGAAGAAATAACACACTATGAAATCTTGGGGTGTTACATTCTCCCCTCCTTCAATAAATTGCGTCCTCGCAATTTGAAATTTTTCTTCAAAAATAAAAGGTTGAAAGTAGAAAATATATTTGTGGGAAAACCCACATCGGAAATTGGGTTACTAAAATTTAGTCTTAATATGAGGAAAAGATAAATCAAAGGGTCACCACCAAATTATGATCTCGATTAGGAGAACATTGGTGGCAATTAGTGACATATAATTGGAGGAAAAACGTAAATATTTGTAGGTAGTGATTGAGGTCATCAATCACAAATAAGTGTAAAATTGAGGTCCTTAAATTCATCAATCTATGATGATTTGAAATACCATCGGTTCAACAAAACATAGGGTATTAGGATAACACATTTTTGACGTTTCAAAATATCTTAGTTGAAATCCCACATCTAAAAATGAATTAATGAGGCCTCTATTTAAAATAAAGAGTCTAAAGTATGAAGATTACCGAAAATAAAACATACTAGGGTTCCATGTAGGAAAATATGGATATGGAAGAAAAATCTAACCATCAATTATCTGATGGAGAGTGGTAGAGAACATGGCTATGAAAAGGCCAAAAATCCCAAAGCCATAAATTAGTGATGACTTAAGGTACCATCTAGGACAACATTTTTTTTCTAAGTTCCTTTTATTAATGATGATGAATTTATTTATGAGATTGTCTAAGATCATAAGGAGATATACTTAGTTTATAATTAGAGTTTTATCCATTAATAAATTTCTTCCAAAACTCATCATTCACTCGTAAAAAAAATTCTATTTATACTATTCATAGAGGGTTCCAAAATAAATGAATTTATAATTCATCTACCAGATCTTTTAAAAAACTACTTTATTTAATCCAGGACATCTCGTGGGATAGTGGTAGGTGATACACCCTTGTCGCCCTTTGGTTGCGGGTTCAAGTCTCGCAGCCTTGCCGGACGCGACGGGTTGCCGCCCGACCTCCGGGTTGTCCTTTTATGGCAATCCAAAATAATCCAAATTAGAACTATCCAAAATACTTCTGTCCTAACTCACAGTCCAACATTCATAAGGAAGGTAAACATAATATAGATCCTTTTTACCCCGTAATAGCATATGAATACCTTCATCATGTATTACCATATTCCTTATTGATTACATTCATGCTCCCTTATTCCATATAGAATGCTGGATATACTTCATTAATCCAAAAATGTTTTAAACCCCAACAATGATGGAATATACAAATCATTAATCAGTTCCAAGGTAGTCAAGAATATCCAATATAATTTATCCAAAACAATCACATATTATTCCAAAATCACTACCTCAGTATCAGAACTATATTATGGTTTATCATTCTCTCAACCAAATATTTTCCAAAAATCTATCCTGCTAATGAGTCACTTTTCTTTGTTCCACACAATCTCAAGTCCTTAATGAAATAGTACTGCAGTACAATCCTTATATACTCCATAATTATTATAACAAGTACATTGTTGATACAACACTCAATTGACATAATCAACATAAGAACTCTAATCATTCCTCTTCATCTGTGGTAGTATCATAACTTGATTATTATCCAATAGCATCTTTTTTGGCATAGTCTGATGACTGGGACATAGGTTCGCGTAGTGTCCAAACTCCTTGCAAATGAAGCATTGTACATTTAAAACCATTTTCTTACCCTTGCAGTCACGTACTTTGTGCCCTTTTCCTCCACACTTATAACAAACTCCCATTCCTTTCAGGCAAGTTCCAGGGTGTTTCTTTCCACAGTTACCACATATGGGAAAATTCTTCTTTTCCCTCTTACTTTTATCCATCTTTCTCTCTTCCATCCTTTTCTTCTCTTGCTTCCCTTCAAAGCCATAGGACTCAGTAAACTCTTTACTTATCTTATCAACACATGATATTATTTCTTCATATGATGATAATACATGGGAGACTATTTCTCTTATAAATTCTAGCTTTAGACCATGAAAGATATGATCCTTCCTTCTATTTGGATCATGTGCATTTCTGGAGTTCTCATTCCTTCTACTGGGCGCCATTTCTAAACAATGGCATAAACTAGATCAGTTTATAAATCAAAATACATAATCCCATACTTATAAAACACTTAACATAAATTGAACTATTTATGGATATAATCCATAATCATAAGAATGTTTTCTTTGAGGAAGTATATACTCATAATCCCTTCAAAATGATTTGTAAAGAAAATGAGAGTTATCCTAAGCATATCCCCCGGGAGTGTCGTAACCAAGAGTGCAGCAAGGCCCGTTGTCGTGCACCGGTTCCCGTTCGAGTCTAGCTCAAAGCGGTGTTTTCGGGTTTTACCCCTAGGTACATCTGTGCCAGAGCCGCCTCTACCTGCTCGTATCCAGACAGGGATGTATTGCTCGGAAAACTCACAAAATCTCTACAATACCAAAATTCTAGGAAGTTCTTCTATACTAATCCTCAAATTTAATCTTAGGTCTACGTGCTCTAATAAGAGTTTATCTAAATCTAGCTTCCAAGGTTTGTACTAAACTTCCTCTGATACCAACTGTAACGCCCCGACCCCATTTACCCAGAGTCGGTGCATTACTTCGTAACATTGGCATGATCACAAGAAAGATCAAATCTCGAAAGACCGATTGGTTTAGTAGCCTTGGAAACACTAGATATATTCATAAGTTTTACATTACATCATAAAATGAAAAACTACTACAACAACATAATGTTTCCACAATCCACACTATTAACCCCTCATAAAATCCCTGCAGTTCATTCATAACTTACTTCTTCACATCCTGGGAAAAATAAAACATAGAAAAGGGGTGAGCTCAAATGCCCAGTAAGGAAAACAATATAGCGGAAACTTTCATAAATAAGAATAAACATTTAAGGCAATGTATAACTAAAACAAAAGCCTTTTAAATATGAACTTTCAACATGGTATGGCATAAATAAAATGAAATAATTCCATTTACTTATTCACATGGATATTCTACTAATCGAATAATCACATGAAAAAATCAATAACCACTTTCATAATGTTGGAATGCATAATGCCAGACTATCATAACCACATTGCCAAGGCCTCATGCCAAGACTACAAATAAGATTTTGTCAAGGCCTTGTGGCAAGACACTAGTTTGTCTCATGAGACCTACCGATGCATCGAGGAGCTATAGCGGGCTCCACCCGTCACTTATTAAGTCCAATGCATTCCCATATGAAAAGGTTTAAACATAACATAAACATTCGTATTAAAACTAGCATATGAAATGTCAATAATTTCACCATAAACTATGAATGGTATAAATATAGCACATCCACAGTCAAACATATCACAAAACCTTCAATTCAATATAGAAGTTTTGTATCATAATAAATCAACTTCAAATAATCTTAAAATCTATCAAAGGATGTAGACATAGATGAAATCCAAATTCATTTTAAAGAAATATCTCCTTTTATTTTGAAATCATTTAAGATCCATATAAAATAAAACATTTTCTTTGAAAATATTCTTATAAGCTTGTAAGGGAAGCATTGAAGATTTTATAACGGCGTAAAATAACCGCACCCGCCGTATAAGTTAAAAAAACATTCTTACCTCAATTCTGTCGAAAAGGTTAAAAAAGACCTTGTTTTGAAAAAGACGGAAAGATTCCTTTATAAACCTCTTATAAAAAGTCAAACAAGGGTATAAATGACTTTAACCCATATTCTTGTAAATAATAAAAATGTTTTGAAATACATTTTTAAGAAACATGGATGTGGATGATAAAGAGATCCCAGTAGATTATTACGTATAAGCAACCTCGGATAATGAAGAGATTGTGAAATAACCCTTACCTTGTACTTTTCCTTGGTTGGGGTAGGTTAACCTCCTGTATAATGGTGAAATAGTTGTTATTAAATTATACAAGAATCATATATATTAATATGATATCATATATGATCTTTTAACATTGATTTGTTAATAATATCTTAGAATTATCGTCGTTTCGGGAGTTAACTTACTCATTTTCTTTTATATGTTTTGTTACATAAGCCATGGTTGTTGTATCTTATTCATATCCAGAATGATATCCAGTCCTTAAACATCATTTTTAAATCATCAAATGATAATTATACTTGAATGGATACGATGGAGAATGAATCTCATCGCGTTCGTGGAGACGGTAGTCCGTACGTACGCACGAGCGACAATATCATTCTTTTGATATTAAAATAATATTTAAATGGATGGTATATCATATATACAGAATCATTAACATGTTATATTTATTATTTACATGAGTTACACATCATTATTATACCCATCCAAATAATATTATATTGAGAAACAATTACACCACGACGTGGAGACGGTAAGCCGTACGTACGCACGTATGGTGACATGTTATTCAAAGGGTGGATAGAATACTGAATATGATTGTACCATATTTATAATAACATCACAGTATATGTGAGATACTGGAGTTATTATTTTAGAATGGTAAGAACAAAGGAAGAAGAAGTGGAAGAAGAAATGATCTTGGAGAAGGGTGGTGAAATCATTACCTCTTCTTCGGGTTCTTCCTTTTGATTTGATAAAAAGGGCTCCTTAGGTTGGCTTTATGATCAAACTAAGGCCTCTAGGTTGTAGTGAGGGATGTTGGGAGAGTATTTGGGCAGAGTTTGGCCGAACCAAAAGGCTTTGAAGGTGTGAAGAAATGGGAAGGAGGAGTGCCCTTTTATAAGAGGGGTGAGGGGCACCTTTGGAAAAGCTAGAAAAATTAATTTATGATAAATTCATATTCGGTTTCTAATGGCTCCAAAGTTGATTATTCAAAGGTTAAGGTGGGGATAGGTCTAAAACCACTCAACCAATAGAATTTAGACAGGTTTGAGTACTTATATTAACCTTATCTTTAAGTATTAACTCTAAGTTAATTAGTTTCACTTTTACAATGTCTCTTTGTATTTTTATATAATATGGTTAATAAACTTACTATATACATCCAAGAGACCCCCAAGTGGTACATTAATGATGAACCTATCATGATATAAGTCTGTTGGCCGAACCTTAGATTTTTAGGAATTTAATATCAATTAATAATATAATATTTGTTTTAAGAACTCTTTTATGTCAATTTTGACACTATTCAATAGTTGATTTTTGTGAAACTCATAACAGATTGATTACTTCGAACAAAGTCGATTAAATCAATCCTAATATATCATATTATCCTAGAAAATTAGTTTAATTCATTAAAAGTTTCATATTATATTTGTTTGGGTATTTATAATATCAATTATTTTAATTATTCACTATTATAGTAATTACTGCATCATCATTGTGTCATAAATAAAATAAATTATTTAATGTCTAAAAATTATAAATAAAATATAATTATGTAGGAAATCGTTTTATATTTCTAATGAATATTTATAATTTAAAATCCAACTTATATAACCCTATGTAACAATTGTTGTTCTAAAAGATATATGCTTGTGTCATTTTTGTTTTCATTTTAACTTAATTAAAATAAAGTGTCATTATCACTTACAAGTGGATCCATGGGGTCCCAAAATTGACACAAAGATGCCCATGGTCGACCATGTATCAACCAATAGGGTTAAGACACGTTTTAGGGTAATTTAGTATTATTATAATATTATTTTTTAACCCTTATTTACCGGATTTACCCTTAACCATGGTAAATAAAATATTTACCACAGTAATTATTCAAAATGTCTAAAAATAAAAGTTACCTATTTACACAATTTGAACATCCTGATTCCAAATATGGAATCCATTTTCCTAAATTCAAAACACAGAAGTGGCAGAAATTAATTTAAAATTAATTCCCGCTGTCAAAACAAAAAGCGTGTTTTTAAGAGATAATAACTATCAAAAGATTGACACTTGTTTATGTTCGGTTTAATTGTAAAATTATGTCCAATGACCATCATTATATTAAATAGTAAAAATATATTCTAAATATACTTTAAAACCACTCAAATTCATAATTTATTACTATTAATTATTTTGATTAAAAAAGTTGTTTTTAATTAAAATTTAGTAATTTTCACTATTCATCAAAATATGAAAGTTATCCGAAAAGTACCAAAATTTCACCTTAGGATAAATTTGATATTCCGAATCCAAAAATGAAGTCCATTTTAAAATATAAAATATACATAACTTAAAAAATTAGGTATTACTATTCATAACAGCTAGTTTGAATGGTTACGGTGTGTTAGAACTCGAAGTTGCGTACAACACACGCTACTGTTTTATTCAAAGGAAAGCGTACCGTGGAAGCTTGGGATGTTTCATTTTAAATTTTTTGATGTCTCCATTTAGTCAAAAAGTTTAAAATATTGTATTTAAAAAGGTTTCACTATCAAAAGTTGATAAAAGTGCAATACTGAAAATGAATCTGTTCTTGCATTATGACTAAGAAACTCATAATATGGATTATAAAATTATAAGGATTATATAAAGTTTAAAATTTAGTTACTACTATTCATGACCTCTTTTAATGGCTTTTTTTTGGTAAGTAATGGTGCAATTGAACTCAGTGTTGCGTGTAGTGCAAGTTATTGAATTATTTTGAAGAAATAACACACTATGAAATCTTGGGGTGTTACAGTAGGGGCACTCTTGGAAAGTTATAAATGGTTACTTTATTTTCAAATGAGTATCGGATTTTAAAGGTCCCACATTGATGTATTTCAAGGATAAGGTGATATTAGTTCTATATCCACCCATACAATATTTCTTTAACATGTTTAGGTCTTAGATTTTACATTATATTTTCATTTTATTAAAATCGTTAAGTAATGAGGTAATCGCTGCATCATCATGATCTCATAAATAATTTAATTAATTTAATGTCTACAAATTATAAAAAAAATATAATGATGTATGAAATATTTTTAGATTTCTAATGAATATTTATAGTCAAAATATGACTTTTATAAACCCACTTAAAAAAATTGCGTTAGTAAAATAACTCATGTTTCTGACATTTTTATTTTAACATTAAATAAAAAGTTATTAATGCCATTTTCATACCAAAGTGGATCCATGGGGTCCCCAAGTTGGCCCATGGATTTTCGTGGTCGGCCATGACTCATCCAATAAGTGTAGGACATGTGTCATGGTCATTTAATATTATTAAAACATTATTTTCCCATAAATTACACTAATTACCTTTAATCACGATTAATAAAACATACAAGTTACTATTCAACAAAAATTATTTCAATCTCATTGAACCACATTTCTACTTAATGACGAACATTTATATCAGATTTTTTAAAATCAAATCACAAAAGTGGTAATGTTTCATTTAAATGGAAAATCAGTTTCTTTAACTACTACTTAGTGGTTTCACTATTCATCAAAAATTGAAGTTTTTCAGAAAAATAAAAAAAATTCACCCTAAGATATATTTGACATTCAGAATTCAAAAATTGATTTCTATTTTAAAAAATTCAAAACCTATAAGTGTAATTTATTAATTTAATTATTAATTCCCATTGTCAAAACAAATATTGTGTTTTTAAGAAAAAATATCTATTAAAATATTAACACTAGTTTAAGTCCAATTTCAAAGTGAAATTAATTCCAATGATGACCATTAGATTAAATGGTAAAAATATATTTTAAATAAACATTAATCTCAATTTAAAATATAATCTATCCATATAAATAAATTATATTAAAATGAGTTTTTTGAATTAAAATGCAACATTATCACTAAAAATGATCTTTATCGGAAAAATAACAAAAATTTACACAAAGTAAATTTTGATGTCTAGAATATATAGAAGGTTATTATTTTGTCAAATACAAAATATAAAATTGTAAAAAGTATATTTAAAAATTGTTCTCCGTCAAAAGCCGATTAATCGACAATTTAAAGAATTTTATAAGATTTATGATTAAAATTGTATTCATTTGAATTTTATGCCTCTAAAATTTATTGGATAAAAGTAAAAATATTTGACAAAAATATATAATCATTTTTTAGTTAGTTCCATTCTTTCCCGCCATTACAATGGCTAGGCATTAACTACCATTTAAAATAATATTATTTTATTGTTAGAGTTCAACGTAAAATTTCAAAGGAACTCATTGTCACGTATTGGGTATGTCATTGAGCACAACATTCCCTTTAAAGTAATATTAATATTTTTTTCATCAATATGGATAAATATAAAAATTTCATATTCTTTATTTACCCATGGTGTTACATCCTTCCCCCCTTTTGGGAATTATGTCCTTGTAATTTTAAAATTGGGCTCAGAAACATTATTGAAAGCCCCACATCAGAAAAGGAGTAAATTACACTATCGCTTTAAGAGAAAGAAAGGGAAGTGCAAAGGTCACCCGAGTTAACCCATACTAGGATTCCATGTATGAAAACATGGATATGGAAGAAAAAAAAGGGTCATGTTCTGATGTAGTGTGATAGAAAACATGTTTAGGAGAAAGTTAACCACCAGAAAAACACAAAGTTGTGATGGGTTAAACGGTATTGGATTCCCCAGTCGGAAAAGATAAAGAATAACATTTTTTAGTTACTTTTCAATGAGTAATTTATTTTAGAGCTTTACTAAAACATAAGGAAACATACTTACTCGTCATGTTGACATTCAAATTTTACTATATTTCTTACACGAACTAATATTTTCTCCAAAAGATGAGTTTTTAGGATGAATTGTTTACATTAATAGAGCCATAATCAGCATCTAGAGAATCACCTAATCAACAAATGATAACTGCATACATCTCATGTCTTTAGACCTTAACCAAACCTAAACGAACAAGGTTAGTATAAGATCAGATAATACCCAAAAAGGGTAATCCTTTATAAAAAGGAAATCTATTCTTAATAACTAAAATTGTCCAACAAGACCAAAATTTCAACAAAGACCAAAATTAAACCAAACTAAGATTGAAACCCAAGTATTTTAAGGATTCAATCACATAGTATTATAAGTTAAATCATAACATTTATCTCTTAATAGCATCAATTGCTCTTAAAGTCTCGTATTGAAAAGTAATTAACAAAATTACATATTATCCATGATTGGCTAATCATTTCCATTGATCACCCAAAATCAACATACTCGTAATTTATAAAAGCATATAACTAAAAGAAATCATTTAAACTAACTAGGGGCTTCACGTAGTCCAGTGGTAGGCGATAAATACCAGTTGCACTTTGGTTGTGGGTTTGATTCCTGCAGCATTGTCTGATGTGATGGGTTTTCACAAGGTCTGTATGTTTTCCTTTTTCCAAAACTATATAATTCTTAATGCATTCCCCAAAAACGAGATAAGATCTTAAATAATAACCATAACATAATTTAACCTCAATTTTATCTCATGCCTTTCACTTTCCATCATATCATATAGTAAACCATAATTACATCAAAGGTAAAGATCATATAAACCAAAATGGTTCTTTATAACTATGTCCACAAAATATGGGATAACTATTCCTTGAATAAGATTTTCATATATCAAACATAAGAGTTAAACATACTATAAAATGTCTTCTAATGTAACCCCATCATCCAAAGAGACTTAATACTCTTAACAATTTCACTATAACTCTTGAAGCCCTTATATGTTGACTTCTTACTCATTAAACATTCTTCATGATCCTTTAACCATTCCCTTCCAACTTATTCTGAAATACTTATTTCCTACAAACAAAATCATTAATCATATCCTAAGATTCCAAAATAAGAAAAAAATGTTAGGAAATAATCCATACCTTTGATTGGTCATTTTCAGTTTCTTTATCCTAAATCGGAATGGAATTAGGTATTGGTAAGTGACTATTTGTACGATATTGGTGATCCCATTCCTGAAACATCATCATTGGACTTGTGTTTGCATAATGACCATGAACACCACATTTATAACATTCAATTTATCCCTCAGAAAGAACTTCTTTCCCTTTCTCGAGTAAACTGGATGCTTATTTTTTCCATGGAAGGTTCTTGCTTTATGACCTTCATTTACACATCTATAGAATATTTCTATCCCTTTGAAACATTTTCCTAGGTGTTTCTTTCCACATCTTTAACACATAGGTTTTTTAACAAACTTACCTTTATGATTATTACATGTAGTTCCGTAGGGATTTGTTTCTCGCATATATGATGCCTTATAGAAATCACCAAGGTTTAGGTGGTCAATCATGACTCCAGATAGTTGGTTGGGGATAAAAACAAGAGTTCTTATTGCAGCTCCCATATCATTCAGTTGCTCACTCAGAAACCTATCACAGTTTCTTTCACATCCACTGTTACTTTGGTGCCTACTAGATCCAACCATTTAATAAAAAAAAAAGTTCAGTGTGAGTATATCAAAAAAACCATCATGAACTAATGAGGAGGATTAATTCAAAAATATACTTACTCATTCACTTTATCTAAATCTAGGACTCTTTCTAGAATCCTAACCATTATGGTAATGTCACTTATGATTAGAAAATACCCTAACCTCTAAATATACTTAAACCAACCTCTGATACCAACTATAAGGCCCCGGCCTTAAACATTACTTAATCAAGAATTAAATGAATAATTCACATAGAGGATATTTTAAGGATTATAGATTTAGAGAATTAGGTCATAACTATTACATCTCAAAAGATTACATAGTAGACACTTATACTAAGTTTCCATAAAATAAAAAAATACATAAATAGAAACAAGTCTAGTTCAATGTTTTAGATATAATTTCATTCCTTGATCCCATCCTTGGCCCTATTCATCTTTAAGTCCTATGGAAAACATTTAAAAAACATGGGATGAGTATAAAAAGCCCAGTAATGGATTCACAAAGAAGGAATAATGTTAGTTTTTCAATACAACAAGTAAACCATGAGTACATTACCAATGTAATACGTTTCACATTTATGAAGTGGTAAAAACACTTCAGTGAATAAATGACCATTACTTATCCTTTTTTAACCAAAATATTAACATAAAACCCATATAAATAACACATAACATATAAAAGTAACTTGAGACATAAACATACTTAAATGGAATAACCATACGGTCGACATTCACACATACTTAATGGAATATCCATACGACCGACTTCCATACCCAATGCATTGGAGGTTATAACGTAACCACCCATCCTGGTATTCACGGCACCACCCGTCATATGGTTTATCTTGTAACCACCCGTAAAATGTCCAAGTACAATAATTACACATAAAATATTGAAAATATAAACATTTCAATAATAAAATTTCATTTTCAATCACAATAAGTAATTCCCAGATATTGAATTAATCAATCCATTTTCAAAAACCATTTAAAAGACATTTATTAATTAAAGTGTCCCATACCACTTTGATACTTTTAATGAAATTATAATTTTAAATCATTAATGTCCATATAAATAAATACTGAAAACCATTTTGAAAACATGGACATTAAAGATAAATATTTAGAATAATTAATCTTTAAAATATTTAAAACGATATTTTTGTTAAAGAGTTTTTAACAAAATGAGAGACTCTTGAATACAAATAATTTCATAATAACATTTAATACGAACTTTATAATATAATGAGAATAAAGGGATTAAGGATATAATATGTTAAAGGACAGTATACACACCATATATGAGTTAATTGGTGCATAACAACAATGAAGTCTCAATAGAAAAGTAAATTGAGATGAAATCCATTATAAATATGGTATCCTTAAATTAAGGATAAATCTCTCACATAATTATGTGTGAGAAATATAAAGAAACCCAATATAAGTGTATATTGAGTGTGAAACAATCATAGGTTATTAACACATAATCTTGGAAAAATAAAACCAATGAAACAGATATTTAACTCAATGAAATGAGATTGAGTTATGATTTCCCATATAAGTTCGTAAGAATTTTCAATGAGATGATTATGTGTAGAAATAGTGTATCCACGCAATGGTTTGTGGAAATTACAACATAGAGATTACCGACATAATAATGGCTTAATAAAATCAATAATTAGAGGTTTATCCCAACGAATTGAAAGTGGGTTATGTAGTTCCCATACAGAAATCCGACAGCCTAACGGCGTCACGTTAAAATTCAAAAAATGAGTTGATGAGAGTGAAAATGGTATATAATCACTTGGAAATAAAATTTACATAAATAAGGATATATAATAACATATCCAAACATAATAGTATCTGAATTAAAATACATAACAAAATCAGTCTTTTAAAAAGAGGAGGGTGAAAGGTCCCCTTATCGAGTTGGGTAACATTAGAAACGTACTCCCCGTGGAAGAAGGGTCATAAAATGAAGATGTAAATACCCATAAATGAAATTATACTACAAAATGTGAATAATAATGGGCATTACATACACCACTCAAAAGAAATAATGGAAAACATATCATAAATGTCACGCGAATAAAAGTGAGATGAAAAATCCATTACGAAAACTCGGCAGCATAATGGCACCACTTAAAACATCCAAAAATGGATTTATGAGATCAAATAGGGTCTCTAATAATATGAATTTAAAAATTACAGTATGAGGATTATAAAATAATATCCCCAAACATAATAAATATGATCTTAAAAGAAATGAAATAAAACAGAGTACTTAAAAAGAATGAGAGATTTTGGATCCCTTACCTCAAGTCTGACTTGTCTTGTTCGTTTCATTATATTCCTGAATAATAAACATTGGTCAATTTATAATTGCTTAAGGTACTTTTTTAATGATTATTATACAGTTCTTATCACAAATTATAATGTTATAATAATTGGTTAATAATGTGAGTTCATATCAGACGTTTTTGTCAATGTTTGGTACATTATTCAAAAATTAACTTGTTTGAAAAAGATTATCCATGTAGTTATAAGTAAATCATCTCTAAAATGGTATTAATTATTTAAATATCATATATACCCAGTAAAAATTAATTTTATAGTACTCCATAACATTTGATGATAAATAGAAATGAAATGCACTGTTCATGGAGACGGTAGGTCATACGTACGCATGAACGCTACTATAATTTCATTGTCATATTAATGGAATTAAAAATAATTGAGAGATAGGTATATTATAATACTAGAATAATATATATGTTATATAGGTCACATATTTTCATTAATATCATTCTTTATACATTCCATTTATTGCATGAACGTGTCACATCACTTGAGGGGGTGGTAGTCCACACATCCTCGTATGAAATTATCGCATTTGCACAACATGAAAAGCATAATGGCATGTTTTAAATATAAAATTAAGAAGAATATAAAAAATATTAATACCATATATATCATATATATAATATAGTGACATCATAATGGCCACCATGAAAGGTGTTAAGAGAATATTGAACGATCATCGTTTCGTGAGGCAGTAATTCGACATCCACAGAAACACTATGTCCTTTAACCATTTGACGAAGGTGTGAGTGAGTGTAGCTCAAATACATATTATAAAAAAATCCTAGTATATTGAAGATACTTTTTTTGTTATAAAATAAAGGAATAAAAAGATATTAGAGGGTTTGATAGGCAAAATACAACAAATGAAAACAAGGGAAGACATTACCTTTAAATCGGTTAACTATTTTTGATTTGAGCTCAAAGGATTCCTTGTAAAGGATTCTGCCTGAAGTTGAGGCTTAAATGATGAAGATAGGGCTGTAGATAGATGAAATGTGCATGGTTTGGCCATGAAAAAGGCTTGAGAGGTGTGGGTTAGGTTTTAGAGGTGGAGACCTTTTATAAGAGGAGAGGAGGGGCACTCTTGGAATGTTATAAAAGGTTACTTTATTTTCAAATGAGTTTGATATATTAAAGGTCCCACATTGATGTATATCGCGGATAAGGTGATAAGAGTTTAAAATCCACCCATACAATATATTTTTTACATGTTTAGGTCTTAGATTTTACATTACCTTTTCATTTATTTTAAATCGTTAAATAATGAGGTAATCGCTGCATCATCATGATGTCATAAATAATATAATATATTTAATGTGTAAAAATTATAAAAACATATCATGATATAAGAAAACTTTTTAGATTTATAATGAATATTTATAGTCAAAAATATGACTTGTATAAACTAATTTAAAAAAAATTAGTAAAACAACTCATTTTTGTGACATTTTTATTTTAACTTTAATTAAAAAGTTATTAATGTCATTTTCCTACCAAAGTGGCTCCATGGGGTTCCCAAGTTGACCAATGGATTTTCATGGTCGTCCATGACTCATCCAATATGGGTATGACATGTGTCAAGGTCATTTCATATTATTAAAACATTATTTTTACCTTAAATTACACTAATGACCTTTAATTGCGATTAATAAAACTTAAAAGTTACTAGTAACCAAAAATTATTTTAATCTCATTGAACCAAATTTTAATTTCTAATGAAAACCATGTATGTCGTATTATTTAAAATCAAATCATAGAAGTGGTAATGTTTCATTTAAACAAAAAATCAGTTTCTTTAACTTCCACTTAGTGGTTTCACTATTCATCAAAAATTGAAGTTTTTCAGAAAAATACAAAAAATTCACCCAAAGCTATATTTGATATTACAAATTAAATAATGATTTCTATTTTCAAAAATTCAAAACATATAACTTTATTTAATTAATTTAATAATTAATTATCACTGTCAAAACAAATAGCGTGTTTTTATGAAACGATATCTATTAAAAGATTAACACTAGTTTAAGTCCAATTTTAAAGTGAAATTAATTCCAATGAACGCCATTGGATTAAATGGTAAAAATATATTCTAAATACACTTTAATCTCAATTAATAATATAATATATCTACATAAATAAATTAGATTAAAAGGAGGTTTTGAATTAAAATACACCATTTTCACTAAAAATGATCCTTATCAGAAAAATAACAAAAATTTACACCATGTAAATTTTGATGTTCATATTATGTAGAAAGATTTTATTTTTTCAAATACAACTTATAAAATTTCAAAAAGTATAATTAAAAATAGTTCTCTATCAAAAGGCGGTTAATCAACCTTTTAAAAAATATTAGACGATTTATGCTTAAAATTGGATTCATTTTCATTTTAAACCTCTAACATTTACTGGATAAAAGTAAAAATATTTGACAAACATATATAATAATTTTGTATTTAGTTCCGTTCCTTCCCGCCATTACAATGGCTAGGCGGTAACTACAATTTAAAATAATATTATTCTATTATTATAGTGCAACATAAGATTTCAAAGGAACTCGTTGTCGTGTATTGGGTATGTCATCGAGCATAACATTCACTTTAAAGTATTATTAATATTTTATTCACAAATATGGATAAATATAAAAATGAAATATTCTTTATTTACCTGGGTTGTTACACTATCTTTCATATATACACAAGAATCATACATTTTTTTTATAATGTAAAATTCAATTATAGAATCATCAAACAATATACTACAACTCTGAGAATTTTGATTCAATCCATAAGTGGGGCTTGTAAAATATAATCCCTAAATGTATCATTTGACAAATTGTAAAATATATTTTTATATTATTAAAATATATTTGAATATATTTATTTTATATATTTTTATATTTTCATCCATTTGAAATAACATATAATCATGTTGATATTTCAACTAATATATGTATTGATGTAACTATCAATACTAAATAAAATAAAATATTTAAAAAAAATATATTTAAAAATAAAAAACGATTTCCTGATTAAAGAATAATATATCAAAATTAAACATTATGATTATGGTGATAAAATTATAATGTATTATAACAAATTAAAACTACCATACAAAAAAGAAAATTAATAATAAAATAAAATAAAATATTAGTGAAAACATTTCAATTTTTTAAAAAGTTATTATAAAAATAAAATTCAACTATAAAACTTAAATATCTCCAAAAACACTTTACTAAAATAAAAATCAAAAATTTAATATGTTGGATTATTTAATAGTTCTATAGAATATTAATAAGTAGCAGTTTTAACAAAAAAAGTGACAAGACATATTATTATATGATTAATTAATTTCTACGACCTATACTAACATGATATATGTTGTTTGATTATTAATTCGTAGTATAGTTGGACTGTATACATATTCATTTTACATTATACAAAAATTAAATTACATAACCAATCGAGGCCCCACTAAAGCTGATTGTATGTCATGTCTGCCACCCTACCTCCTCCACGAATAGTCAATGGGGTTTCAATGAGAACCATGATGGCATATCATAGAAATTGATAAACATTTCCTTATTATATTATATAATAAATACATATTTAGTGAATATGATAAAAATGAACACCTTGAAGATATACATATATAGTCAGATAAATGAAACACAAGTAATGAATTATACACTAATCACAGATACCACCCCATATGGGTAAATATAAAGGAACTATTCATATCAAATATCTTAGAGTCTGACGCATGCAATACACAGGTGAAATCCACCCCATTGAGAGTACTCTTGGATTGGTATCAACCATAACAAACACTTCCACCATCATGGACTTTCATTCTTTATAATACATCACTAAGTATAACAAGGAATTATAGTTGATGTAATTACATATTCACTTATAGAGAGACCATCATTTATCATGTGCATCATCATAAAAACATATCTTTTATGAGAACAATGAATGTGAAACATTGAACACATGCAATTCTGAAATGTATTCTAAATCTAACATCAATTTCCCTATTATACACTCTATACCAAATGTGAACATTGAGAACCAAATGTGTCCCATGCCTCAAAGTAGTCGAATCAGTCAATGATTAAAACTTACATATCAATACTAAATACCCTAAATTAATACCCACTCAATGATTTACACATCTTATACATGAAAATACCACACCCTATGATTCATAAGAAATGAAGAAATGAATCAATTATAGAAACACATTGGAGAACACATGACATTCTACATAAGTGACCACAATGAAAGGTGTAGTATCCACATGAATTAATACCACTGACTTGTGTCATATAGGAGAAACATACAATAATATAAATGAGCCCCCACTATGCATTGTCCAGCTACAAGATCAATTACCAAGAAACACTGAAATATTGAACTACCAAAAACTAGTAACCCATGAATCCATTATGGAATAATTGTGGGAGACACAAACATTTTTTGAATAAACCTCAATCAGTTGAGTATTGACAATATGTATTGAGGTCTCTCCCCACACTAGATGAAATATTGATCTGGCGAGTACCAAACATTATTCATTATGAGTGGTGGACCACAATGTAATTATAAATGATATAGTTAAAAAATTCATGTTGATCAAATGGATGTGTTCCCCATGTGATTGTTGTTGGTATAGAAATCAATGATGGAAAACAAGGTCCCTATTCACAGTAATAGAATCCTCCAAGGGGAGTATGGTCTTTGGGAATGATCTAAAAATCATCCCCCAAACACCATCATCATTCATATGATAATAATTACTAAAACTATGAATATATCCTTACAAATACCCTTGGATGTCTGAATATAAGACATCCATTGTTAACCATGACATAAAAACATTGGATATATTATTTATTAGAATATAACATTCATATAAAAAGTCATGTAAGCTCCACAATAATGGTGATTTTTATCAATGTAGTTATGTTTGTTTGATCATCAAAAGATTTTGTGGGTAGGGGGTGCATGTGTATGTCACATATTCAAGTCATGTGAACCCTTCTAGGTTTTGTTGTGAAGACATATCTTACTGCATAACAATATGACAAATGCACTTGGGCCCTGCGTTGTGATGGGAAGGTCAGTTGACCTGCACCGCCTTACACATTGTGGCTTCTTGCACTATAGGAACCCCCACCCAAAAATATATAAGTACATTCAAAATTATTATATTGTTTTTAATATAATATATTTATGATCTGAAACACTAATGATTCTATGTTAGATCATCCTAAGTGTAAACACTACACCTCAGAATGAACAGATCCATAAAGTGATATTTCTATGGATGAATACTTTGGTATATTTCTCATTTTACATCTAATGGTTTCTGAAACATGAAATCCCAAAAAAATTCTAAATCCCTAATTGTATAAAATCATTGTCACTACACATGACACCCTATTTCAATGTAATGATCCAAACATTTTACATGAAATTTCATTTCTGAAAATGTGTTTTATTTTATTTTCTACACATCAAACAATGTACCTTAATTAATTATGTTATTATAAATATAAATGTGAAAATCTAGTTTTGACCATTATATGATTTTAAATAAATTATTAATGTAGGTTATTAATATGATTGGGACCAACAGTCCAATTAAAAATTATAAAATTATAATTTTCGATTACAAGTTGAAATGATCATGAATAATTAATTCATAAAATATAAAAAATGGCCTCATCTAGTAGAGCCATTCACTAGAAATCAGATCTACCATAACATGAGATGGAGTTAGTATCTCTATTATTTTCACTTGACTAATTCCAATCCAAGATTCATCATGTGACACTTGAACGAAATCACCTATAGATGAAGTTCAAGTTAGTGGAAACTATTTCTAGGGGGATGTTAGATGTGCTACCGTATGAATCTATCACAATTTTACACCTTACCCTAATATAATCCTTCTAATCCTGATATGTGAATTAGGATATTAATTTTATTCTTGTAAGATTGATTAATTCTCTTATGATAATTATGTATTTGATAAATTGAGTATATAAGGACTACATTGACAATTTTTTGGTTGATTTTATTTATGATATTATGGTATATAACATATTTTTTTAGGATCATAAGAATTATCTAAGTGACATATTTAAAACAAAAAGTATAGAAGGACTATTTGGCATTTTCATAAAATTTACATTATGGTGAAAACAGGTTGATTTCTGGGGGAACATCCTAAATAAGGATGGAATCTCGGTTGACCCTTCCAATTCAACAGTTATGGAAGATTTTCCTCATCATACAAAAGTAAAAGAGATACCTAGTTTCCTTATTTTAGAATAATATTATATGAATTTTGTGAAAAACAATTCAAAACATTCTAATCCAACACACATGTTATCTCAGAAAGGTGGATATGTTTATCTGGAAAAAGGATTGTGGAGAAACATTCCAAGGGATGAAGAAGAAATTGGTCACTACAACTATGTTACCTCTACCTATATAAATGAATGATTCATTATATTTAGTGATTCATCTTTGAATGTAATTATTTATGACTTCATGGAAAAAGATAAGTGGATTAGTTATTTTTCTCAACTATAGAAGTATAATTAGTATAATTCTCTAATGAATGCGATAAGGATAGTTGTTTTTTTTACATAGTAGATATGGATTAACAATATTTATCTGGTTAAATTTAATATATACACAAAACACCAATTATTGTATTATTTATTCCTTCAATATTAATTTAATATGAATGAAATTATGGTTTTCAAACATCTTAATGACTATAATGACTCAATTCTTTATCATCCTAGAGGAGAAAACAATTTCACAGATTAATTGTGTAGGAAAGAACTTTGTGTACTAGAAATGATGATGATTAATCACATCCTTTTATCAATGATCATTTAAAACAATACATGTTAATTTTAAGGGATGTGAAAACATCAACCCATTTACGAAATTTTAATAAACAATAATTAATATATATAATCAAGAAACATCTAAGACATCTTACTTTTTGTCAGATAAAATTGAGGATATTAAGAATGGGATGACTCTTAAGTTTAGTACAGAACAATAAGATGTAATATATTTTATACAAGACTATGACTTCCATATAATCATGTTATAGATAATCAGTAGATGGATGAAGTTCATAACTCTAAATTCACTATACAACCTATAAAGAAAAAAATTGTATAAGGACCATCATGATTATTATATGTGGTAAAATATTATAAGGGATATATCTAAAAACACTATAAGGTTCATATATTTTCCACGATTTATGGTTTAGTGAAATATTTTTAATTGGGTATTACAACCACTACCAATACCAACATTGATGTGGGTCAGTATCACTATAGAAATTGTAACTAGTCTCCAGAAAATATCCAAATGTTACAAGTTGATATGTGTTATATTGGATTGACATGCCGAGAATTACCTTTTTATCATTATTCAAGAAGAATGCTCTCTTCACCAACATTATATGATATATTTGAAGTAAGTGGTGAGGATCTATGGGATACCCCTCTTTTCACATATTAATGTGCATCATGGTTCTAAAAAAATACTTTAGAAAACTTTTATAGCATTTGAGTACATAATTGAATTTTATTATGTCCTATCACCCCAAAAACCTTGGATAGTTTGAAAGGACTATATAATCACTTTTGGTCATGTTGAGAACATGATCAATGGAATTTAAAGGTGTCTGAGATAAATTCCTACCATTAGATGAGATCTTATATAACCACAACAAACTTTTGACTATTAATATGGGACCATATGAAGAATATTAAAGAACATGATGAGAAGCTCCCCATTATTGGGTGGAATTTTGTGGGAGACAAAATATTGGTCTTGATAATTTCCAATTCATGCCGAAAATGGATCATGCCATCCAAAAAAAAATTAAAGGCTTCATTGAGTTAGCAGAACAGTTATTCTATCAACCATCAAATGTACATGTAATTTGATGTCCACGATAATGTATTTCTAGGGATATTACATTGAAATAGAGTCATGGGGTTTGGGATCAAAGGGAATCATATCCATAAGTACATTGTCCCGCATGAAATACTTGATTGCATAAGTGAATTGGCTTATAGGCTTCCACCACCTCCAAATATAGTTCATGTCCATTATGTATTCTATGTAACTCTCTTGATAACATTCATATATAATCCTTGAATTTTATTGAATTTTATGTGGTAAAATTGGAACATGTCCTCTCTTATTAGAAGTAGCCAGTGGGGATTTGGGATATTAGAAAACTCATTCTACACAACAAGACTACCCACCCACATCAATGTTTTGTGAAGGAACCATATGATAGATGAAATGGTTTGGGAGACAAAGAAAAAAATGAGGGAGAACTAGCCAAATATTTTATCATTTGAGATACTCATTTGATTTGTAGGGTCTCAATTTTTTTAGGGGGTGAATGTACTAACCTATAATTTTTAAATAATTTTTTTTGTGAAAATGTTTCTTATAATAGCATTTACAGAATTAAAAAACATACATTAATTATTTAATTGTGTATAAAGGGAAATGATACCATTTGGTTTGGAATGTAATATTAATATTAGTCAATAATGAACATCCATTAATATTTCCATTTGTAACTATACTATTGAAAATAATTTTGGTTTAATTTTTTTTATTTATTTGTATAAATGATAAAAAAAATAATTAAGGTATAAATATGAAACAATGGACTTAACAATTAGATTCATGTCATAAAAAGATTATTTTATTTATCTTAGGATATAGGCTTTATCATTGGGATTTTCACTTGTCCAAGCCAAATCTAAGCATTTACATGTGAATATAGAACAATATTTCATATGGGGGAAAATATTGTTAGTGGAAATTACAACTAAGGAAATGTTATAAAATTTTTCCATCAAATCTATCTCCATCCCCCACCTTACCCATAGGTGATATGAGTGTGTAATAAAAATTTTGGTACAACATCCTTATTTAATTAATTTGAAATTAAATTGTGTATATAAACTATTTGATTCATCAATGTTGTTATAATTATAGTATTTTAATAATAAAATTGAGATGAAATTCTAAAAATTGCTTTTTTGGGATGAAATTTTACATTTCATAAATGATATAATTATTATAATAAAATGTGGAATTGTTAATATTTATTATTTTAATGAAACTGTATGAAACAAACCTAGTTATTTATTATTAAATGAAAAAATAATTCATTTTTTTCATGTATCAATAAATGTAAATTGTAATTATTGTTGAGTTTGTATCATTCAATATTTTTTATAAATTAGTAATTATATATATAAGTTATAATTATCATTAATTAGGGATATCCATGATAAATGAAATATTATTATTGAAATCAGAACCATTAAATTGGATATAGGTGAATTTATGAGTATTTTATTAAATATTTTTTTGTGAATAGAAAAAATACAGATTGAGTATTTCTTCATATTTAATGGAATCATTACTATGTGATATTTATATATTACTATTTAACTGAATTATACAATTTATAATATTATATTTTATAAATTTAATGTATTTTAATGGATTTTATTCAACATAAAAATATATTTTTAACATTCCAATTTTTTAAATTGATATGTTTCTTTAAAATTTTTATGTTGTGGAAACATTAGGTTTTAGTGCAAAACAAAGTTATGTAAAATGTTTGTTGACTACTGAGGGTTAAAATAAAATAGTTGGTGTCACTAATTTCTAATACCATGGAAAAATACCTTTGTAAAGCCAATGGATATTAATATTACAATACTTAGTTGTCTAAGGAAATCCAAAACTAATCCTCATATTTTTCAATAAATATTCACCCTTTTTTCTATTTCAATTCATTCGATATTATTCCGAAACGAATATGTGATAGTTTTAAAATCTCAAGGAGTAATCCTAGGTTGTTATCAAGCCCCAAATGTCCAAACCATCATGTTTTAGGAAAATCATTTCAATGTAAGGGAAATATCATATTCCTTTTTCCATTAAACTACACTTTTTATGTGGTATGTCATTAAAGTTAAAAAACTATGTAATTATATCCATTTACTAAATGAGTAGTCCATTTTGAATGGGATTCAAAATTTTCCTCTCTTTTTACCCATTTCAAAACCATGTTTTGGACTCATTATGACACCAATTTTACTACTCAAATTTATATATCCTCCTAAAAAATTATATTAATTTTTATTGAATTCCATAACCACATAATTTTCCATTATTATTAACCAATATATAAACATGTTAAATTTTTTTGTATTTGACATAAATAGAACTTTCATTACAATTATGTGCGTTAAAAATAAAATAATTCCCATGCTTTTTTGCTCATTTAAAAAACCCTGATTTTGTTATGATACCAATTTTATTTTCATAACTATAGGTTATTTATGAAATTATTAAATATGATATAGTTGGACCACATTAAAATTTATACCTATGGTTTTTTTCCAGAGAGAACTTCAATGCATTGGCTAAAAAATTTAATATCTATAGATGAAATGTTTTATGATACCTTATTGGAAAACCATGGCAACTTTCATGAATCCACAGAGACAAAAAAAATTTATAGTCTTATTAACATCTAATTGAAATTTAGTAGCAACATTTTCATGTATTGATTCGAGTTTGATTTTTTATTATATGCCCACTAGTTATTTGATCATGCCTTTTATGATATTCCTCATGTTATTATTGATATTTCTAAATGATGACAAGTAAAAAAACTGTTTTTATATTATTTGGACTTATGCCCACACATTCCATTAATTTAAATCCCCAGTTTGTTATGTGCAGTAAATATAAACATGATGATGCTTCAATGGTGGTTTTAATGTGTACTAAAATAAATTTTTACGTATTAATATAGTTTTTGAACTTTATTTCCAAGGAATTAACAATATAATATAATTTTACTGAATAATGTAATTCATAGTAGTTTAGTAAAACATAGGTATTCTATTTCAAGACACTGTATTGATTCGTAAAATATTTGAGCCAAGAATAACAGAGATGAACAATGCTTAATAGAAATTAACATGATTCAAGATATAGAGTATTCATAGAAAATATTTTTAGTAAATGTTAGAAAAACAAATTTAGGAATATATGTTTAGTATTAATGAAAGTATAAATTGTTTTTAATGAATTTGAATCAATAAAAAGTAAAAAACTAAATGAACATATAGTGAATCATGAGGGATAATGTATTGCGACAATAATTTTCACTGAATTTTGATTAAAATTATTTCATATGGGTTTGATGAGGATTTGTTTGAGAGTTAAATATATCTGTGCAATCGGATACTTATACGGGTTTATATTTCCTAAAGATTTGTATTTTATTTTATCATTTTCTAGAGTAATGTATGGTTTTTTTCTCATGATGGCTTATAGTTATGACAATATTTGATGAGGTGATGATATGATGATGTGGGGATATGGTGGAATAATGTTGTGGGGATGATTATATTGTTATGGGTGTGATGATGTGATAATGTAATGATTCAACTATATTGGTAGAAGAGAATTCATTTATCTGGTTTATACGATAGTTATTCGTGACACATGATGAGAGATGAGACATTTTATATTTCATGAATAGTTTAATTGTTGTGATGAAATTTTATAAATTTTGATATGATTTCATTATGATGATGTTAATTTTATAGTCATATTTTCATATAATTATATATTCATAGAAATTTAAAATTCAATTTCGTACTTAGGATACTCTCTTTTTTAACAAGATAAGGTGATGTGATTCATGTTGATTCTAATTTAATGTATTGTATTCCCACTAGTTTGTTAAAAAAATTATTTTCATAGTTGTTCCATGTATGTCTATCCTAATAAATTCATTTCATGAAGAAATAGATGAGTACGTCTTGTGGTCACCCCTACATAGTTTGTTAACTATTGTGCTGGATAGAATGAGAGAGATTATAGATATTTTTTTGGTAAGCATGGTTAGAGTTATAAAATTATTGAGAGATTTAGGATTTGATCCTTCCATGAATTTTTTTTATTTTTTTATTTCAGGTAGTTTAATATGGGGTTGTGAAAACGTATTTTATCCTTAATTCAATCATTTGGTTGTTGATATTTTTTTCCTTTCATGAAAATTATTGGGTTATTCCTCATAATTTAATGAGAGATAGAATCAATCCCAAGTGTAAACTTGTGACTTATTGGTGAAAGTATTATTGGGAAAATCTTTAACCCATTACATCCACAAGTGGGGAGTCAGAATTGATTTCAAAATGCTATTGGAACTATATTACTAAATGTTTTTATAGTGGCACAATTTTCACTAATAAATTTATAAACACTTTTAAAAAATATGTTTATACAAAAAAACACAACTAAATTCACCTACATACTTATATTTTCCCCCTTTTTAAATGTATATCATTTGTCTAGAATTAATCATATATTTACAATATGAAAAATATTGAAGAACACAAAAAATATACAACTAATACATCAATGTTTGGCTTATATAAAAATAAAGGTAGATGAAGAGTAAATGATTATCATATTACTATATATAATTGTAAAAATTGATGAAAAACACCTTTTTTGAAAATAATATCACTCTATAATAAGAATAATAGATGATTGTACTCAGTTTCTCTTAAAATTATTCTATATGTAATTTAATTTCATCAAATTAATAATAGAAAATGAATATAATATATTTCAATATGGAGCACCACATAATCATCACAAGTTTCGGGAATTAATATTGGATTTGTGAGAATGAATATAATGAAGTGAAATTGAAATAATAAAATAAATCATATTCAATTTTATCACATGTTGAAATATGATTCATATAAAACATATTCTATTTAATATTATTTCTGGAAGATAGAGAATCCAAAAAACTTGCATAAAGGTTGTATAATAGCCTTGCTAAGTGGGATCTAAACTAACTGATAATTTTTTTTTAATATTTTGTCTCTAATATTATGAAAAAAAATTATTCCATAGGTCCGTTTTACATAAAAGATACTAGAAAATCATAAAATCAATCATCAACTAAAAATAATGGCCTCATATAAAAACAAATTTGTATTAATGAAATATTTTTTTACATAAGAGCATCAAATAAAAAAATTACTATAACAAACATTAGATAAATTAATTAATAAAATATTTAATCATTGATAAATTATATACATATAATATACATAAAAATATTAGATGATAGACTAAATAATCCAAAAAATATTTCAAGGGTTTTCAGTACTTTTAGATCTTTTTTCAACTTCCATGAATCACAAGAGCTATTAAACATCTATATGATTATCCAATAAGTCCTCAAAACACAATTAAATTTTTTTTCACAAAACACATATGAAAAAAATAATATAATTAATGTGAAACTAATAAAAATAATGTTATTAATGGGTTTATACTCTACTTGTATGGAATTACACATATATTGTGGTAATATAGTCCTCATACATGATGCATAAAAAATGATTTTATGTCAATAAAATGTTTTAAAAATATATATTATAATTTAATAATATATATGATTGTCCCTAAACATTAAATGAAATACACCAACATAAAATATATATTAAAAGAGGAATCCTATAAGGCAGTTTATTAAACATTAGCATGTATCCATTAGAAAACAAACAATTAAATTAATATTTTTTTGGTAGATAATAAATTGCACTTTGATTTTAAGAAGGAACATCTCAATACAATTTACTAAAACATGAAATATAAATTCTATTAAAAAATTGATCATAGACATTTGATGTTAATTCAAATGCATAATTATAATATATAATTTAAAAAACACATTAAACTTTTGAAATTAATTATATCTATTATAAAACTATTTCATTTAAATAAATCATATGAATTATGTATGGATGAAAAAAAAATTGGGGTCAAATGCAATGTTGCAAAATTAGTAAATTGTTTTCTTAAATTTGAAAAACACATTAATACATTAATAAATTATTGTGTCTGGTCAATCCTGAAAAACATATAATATGTTTGATATAACATGCACCATAATGAAGGTCTTGTGTGTCACTTAAAAATTTTGTGTCCATTAGATATTAATATCTTCATTATAAACTAACTCATGACTACTATTATATAACCACATTGAATTAAATATAATGAATATATATCTAAATAACGGAATAATAAAATTCAATTGGGATGTATTGTTCTTGTTTTTGAATGCTAAGAATGTCTTCAATAAACATAATATCATCTAATAAATAATTACATGTTAATTATTATGTATTATTTTACATTAAAAATAAACAGACAATAATTAAATTATATTACCATTGAATTGAAGGTATATCATGTTTGACATCCATAATTTCCTAAAATCACACTATAGTAAATTTTGGCTTCAATAGATTTCGACAATGATCAAAGTAATGTATCAAAATAAAATATTTATAAATTATGAAAAATTATCAGGAAAATGTATAATTAATGGTAAAAATAAATACAGAATTAAATTATTATTGACAATTTCTAGAATTAGAATCACCCCAGAATATTCATGTTTCATTTAATATCATGAAAATCACCAAAAATCATATTTTTTCCATCCATATATGTATGTATATTATAACCACTCACATTTTGTTATTTGTTTTCATTGAAATGTATTTTCCATTGGAAGAAATTTATGTACCAAGATCTGATATGGTTATACATATAGATATTGATTATAGAAAATTGGGATTTCCGTGATGGCATAAGTCAAATTTTTCATCGCTCCTTTCTGATGAACAAATCAGGATGGAACAGTGTTGGCATTAAATTTAACCTAATAATTTCAAACATTTATTAACATATGTAATGAAAAATTATTAAATGAAAGGATATTAAAAAATTATATAACATGCCATATGGGGGGATAAGACATGTAATAAATAAAATTACAAAGCTCTTCTTGAATAATAATCCCACATGTTTTAAATAAATGGAATATCATATATTATAGAAAATGTGATAATCATTACAATGTTTGAAATTTGGGATCCATATATTCACAAACATTTATCAACACCCACCACTAAAACATGATTACTAATAAGTTTTCAATGATGACGATTTAGATTGTTCTTTGAGAACAACTAACAAAATATGACGACTCTTCCATATATAAAAACTCATAAAACATAGTTAAAAATATTCAGAAATTATAAAGATGTAATATTTTTTTAATAAAAACAAAAAACAATCTTACTAACTGAAATACTAATAGAAAATTTTCACTCGGATGACCACATTAATAATTATAATCATTTAATATTTTATTCTTTTGAAATCACACATTAAAGGAAAAATTAAAATAATTGGAGAGAAAATACTATTCATGACTATTCTGGACATCAATGTTGCCAAAAATTCGTTGATGTTATTGAGTTTTGAATTCAATTAAAAAATTATACGAGTAAATTGAATCATGATATTTTGTTCTTACTGATGTTTTTATTTTAAAAAATAATTTAAATGTCTTAGAAAAAACCCATATATATATTTTAACAGTCTTGTACAAATTTCAACCGGACAATTGGCCCCTAAAATACTCACACACCAAGACAAAAAAAATTAAAAATACTAGAGAATGATGTAAAATATAATATTAAAAAACTATAAATATAAAAAATCATGGTCCAATAATGAAATATATTGTAGACAAACAAAGGCACACATATAAGATTTAAATCATCAAATTAAATCAGGGAAACTTGAAAACATCAGATTCTAATAATTGATTATTGAATGTTACTTCTTCATATAGGATCATTTAGATTAAATATATATCATTAATGATAAAAATTTTTTCCAAAAAAAGTATTTTAAGGGAATTAAAATACTAGGATTTTGAGAATATTGAAAAAATAATGTCATATTCACAGACATCACCATTTGGATATAATCATAGGACAAATGAAAATGTATTGATGTTGTATATAAAAGAATCTAATAATTAATTATTTTTAAATGTTTAATTGTAAATATTTAATATATTCCCTTCATTAGTATTTTTTAATTTACCGTCATTTTAACATCACTAATATTTATTTTATAAATTTAAATATATTGAAAATGAAATATCCTGACATAAATTATATAAATAGATTATATATGATTTTTAATTATACAATGGATCCCTCACATTGGTAATTTAATTTTTTCATAGTATCCCCTTATTTATCATAGTTAACTATTAATGGGTAAGTTACTTCTAAATATGGTGATATCTATTTCATGTTAGTATTTCTATATGGCTTCTTATTTATAAATTAGTTAGGTATTGTTGCAAACCATTTTGTATGATATATTTTTAGAAGAAAATAACACATAATTTGAAATAATATTTGGATTAAAAAAATCATGGTTATTATATTTAAAATCATACATTGATGAAAGGTTTTATTTGTGTGTTTCATGGAGATATTTATTAAGGAAATGAAATTGAAATATATTTTGGGATTAAAATGAAAAATAGAACATAAAATTTATATTAAATTTTAAAATATGATTATTAATTCCAATTGAAATTTCTATTGTAGATAATAAATTTAGTGAATTATTAAATTATATGAGTATTAGAATGCATGCAAAAAAATGATTTTTAGTAAAAAATGGATTGTCAAAAATAAAATAAAAATGAAAAAAATAAATGGATATTTCAATATGTATCCACACCATCACAAATACATGTAATGTAAATGGATTATGTCCATTGAATAATCACATTGTATAAATTATTTCAAAAATATATAAAATTTAATAAATTTATATTTAATGATATAAGTTTTTAATATAAAATTAAATGATATACATAAATACTTTTATATGTATCATTTTTTCAACACCATAATCGAGTTAACTAGAAATATAATATTTTAAAATACATAAAAGTAAAAAAATTTGTTCTAAAAAAACAATAGAAATCATATTAAAAGATATTTTATTACATAAATATCTAATAAAGTTTCACAATATTAATTCTGAATGTTAATAATTATAATACATAAAAATGATATCAAATAAAAGACCAATTAATTAGATATTTCAATATGTGTCAATATAATAACATAAAAAAATTATCTACTGTGTATATAATATTTAATTATTTTTTGTATGTTAGAAAATAATTATTACTTCATGTACAGTTCAATTCCACTGTATATAGTATATAATGAATTAAGTGAATGAGTGAATATTACACATGCATTAACTCATCGGGCTTCTATTAACCTAAATGAATATTCAATAAATGAGGAATATTGAATGATGCTTCTCTATCGCAATGGGGGATGGAGAAATGCATATAATCTAGAACGGATACCTCACCTGAGCGTTATGGGGATACATAATATTAGTGGATTTCATCATGTGTGGATTATCGCCGTCTGTAAGAAATGGGGGAGGATATCCCATTCTACAAGAATGTGGGAGGGAACTATGGGGGAAAGTGTGAATTTATCATGTACTGATGTACTACTAATGTGAACAAATGTATATATTCATCATTATAACATGGTGAAATTAAAATTTGGATGGTGGCATAGTGTATAACCATCTTTTTTAATTCATTTTTAGGTAAACTTTTCTATTTTTTAAAACCCTAATAATCTCTATTAATTTATTACCCAAATAATAGTGAGATTATACATCTCCTCAATGTGGGGATTATTACCGTACCATAATAATCAATGTGTCATATTCAATATTTATCTAGTTGATTTCTTGATCCGTTATTTTATTTTTTTCCTCAAATACAGCCCTGTTATGTATCTACGACTCCCAGTTATTCCACAAATATTATCATTTCTAGTATTCTACATTAATATTAATAGTATAATATTATATTCACTAATTAATGTATTTTATTTTATTACACCTCAGAGTGTCTTACTATTCAATACATAGAAATATAAAATACACCTAAAAAATATAATAAAATATATGGACACTTATATATAGGTTATGAAACAATTAGATGAATAAAAATTCACATGAAATATTCCTAGACCCATGAAACATGTGATATTTATTGAAAATTTAACATATTATTTAAAATTTGATAAATTTAACCATAGAAGTATTCATTTAATTTAAAATAACATTATCTATTTATAATTTTCATAAAAGATATATATTAATTGATTCACATTAAGAGATATGAATACCAAAAACATCAATTTCTCTAGTTGACTCCAATTGAAAGAAATAAACTATAAAATACTAACATAACATGTATGCTTTTTTATCATAATAAGAAATAATTATGATGGAAATGTTTTTATTAACTAGAAAATTATGTCTACAAACATATCTATATGATACTGAGTCTTAAGATTCATTGTATTATATTTATAATACTTATATTTCCATGGTTATAGGGATGATGATTGAAAAAATTTCCTTCAAGACAAAATTGAAACTACAAAATAACATCTTTTCTTTGGGAATGTAATTTCTATAAAATTCTCTTCAATACACCATAAAGATCAAACCAATGATTTCAGGACGACAACCTATGAATGTTATTGTGATACAGTGCATTCGTGGACTAGTAGACTATTACTATCACGTAGTTTTATATTTCTCAAGACACATATCTCTTTTGACGACACATATGAGAAAAGGCATTACATTCTAATGGAATGATGATATTTTAAAATATATTTAGTGGATTAGAACCTAAATCACATCAACACATATCCTGATCTTTCTAGAACTAGGGAAGGGTTATGTATTTTATTTTCATTCATCTATCTTGGGTTTGGGTTGTGTTTTTTTTGCAAGGATGACATGTCAATGCCCACAAATCATGATAGTTATATATATATGAAAATAATAATCATAATCACAATTATGGTTGTCCCTACATTAAAAACACTTAACCATAGCCTCTTCAATGAAAATATTACAATATTCATATATCATTTGAGCTTGAATATAATCATATCATATAAGGAAATTAAACAAAATGAATGAAAATAGATGGTGTTTTCCAATGTGTTTTAATTTTACATGGTTTATACACATGGGAAACCTAATTTAATGGTGATGGTTAGCGTGGAAAAATTTTATATCCAAGTTGTTAGGAAGGATCACCGCCAAAGGCATGAAAATAAAACAAAAATATGATAAGGAATTCAATGTAATGTTATTGATAAATTCAATTATAATAATAATTAAGAACCATAATCCCAAAAATTTTATATTGGATTCTACAAAATCATTGTAATTTTTAGCATTGGATATCATTTTTCTTTGTTTTATTGGAAACTAATTTTTATTGTTCTGAATTATAATTGTTTCGACAACATTATTATTTCGTTTACAATTTATTGGATAATGTTTATGAATAATCTACTATTTTTTGAATCAGTGTATTATTTTCCATTTTCATATAGTTTAGTAATAAATGAAAAAAAATTACTATTTCATTTTATAAGTTTTTTATATTTGAAACTACAATTTCATGTCACATTCCCTACCATTAAAATTTAAAATCTATGTAATGAGGCCCTAGATATATAATTATAATAACCCCCTAATCATAATGATATATATTGTATCCTATCATTTAATAATAAATTGAACAGTGTCTTTTGTTTCTTATTATCTTAGAGTTATTTTCTTCTGAAAAATATAAAAAATATGAATGTACTATTTATGATATCACTTTTTTACTGTAATCTGTATTGAAAGATTACAATAACCAATTCATTCTCATGAGTTAATTTTTACTGCTAATTTAGTCAATATAAGTTCTCTTATATTAAATCATAATTAAGAATAAGGTGTAATTTTTGTATAAATATTTCTCAATAACATCGATGCATTAAGTATAAAGTCATTAATTAAATTTTTTAAAAATATGATAATCATTGTTTAATGTATTATGGTCATATAAATATCATAAAAATGGTTTGAAAATGATTAATGAATATTTTATTATAAAATTTCTTACACATTTATTTCATTGTAAAATAAGTTTTTATTACATTTAAAATACAATGAAACACATGAATTAGAAGAAAGTAAACTATACAAAATCAAATAAACATCATTTATTTTTTTCAAGGGGTTGAGAAAATAAATGTGTTTTCATATTGTAAAATTTAATTTCAGTGTTATCAGAATTAATAATTATATTTTTACTTGAAATGATTAATGATTTTTATCTAATTTAATGTAGAAGGAATATTTCATCCAAATTGTTGAAAAATATCATGAAGAGTAAATTTATTATAATGGATAATATGTGAAAACATGATGAAAATATTACTATATGGTTTAATTTCTAATTTATTAGTCATATGTGATTTATTTATGATGGTTGAATGGTTGATAGATGTTCAGAAGGGGATAATAGTATCCTCCAACAGATGATGATGACATGTTTCTAAATGGTTTCATTTAATTCATTATACCAATGAAACTAAAAGTCACCCAGAATTCTTCTATGATATGATTGTTGTGTATTGGAAAACATCATTTATAATAATCCTATTAGAATCCCAATCATCAACTACATAGAAAAAAATACAGGTTGATGTTTCATCTGATGATGTATAAGTTGTCACATTACAATAAAAGAATAATATAGAATTGGACTTTAATATATTAAATTGATTATAATATTCAACGTCATTTTTTAAATCTTGTTAACATTTCATTTACTAATAATAGTCCATTTTGATATTTTATATAACATATTTGATATTTCTATATTAATCATTTGAAATGAAATTTATTATGAGTAGTTGGTGAATTGATTTTTTTTCTTTGGACAATGTGATTATTTGTTTTTGTAGTTAGAGTAGAGAAAAAAATATAAAAATTTCCCATTACATGAAAAATAGTTTTAGACAATATTTTGATATTTTTTTTTGTATTATGAATGTGAATAACTATTTTATTTCATATTTATCTTTTTGTTTCTGTACTTGAGAATGAAAGTGGTCCTACATATAAAAGTGGTGCATCAATTGTGGTAGTTGCCTCATAGATACCTTTTTCTATCACTTGATGATGATGAATTGCATGAAATTGGACATAAATCAAACTTAAAATAAAGGAAATTCATAGTGAACCATATATGTAACAATTATCTCATATATGCCTTCTTCAAAACCTATTTTAGTATCATTGGTGATACCATGGATCCTTTGACTGAGTAATACATCTATTTATATAATAGTAATTGTAACATTCCTCCTCAGTTCATGTAATGAACCCCTGATCAACAATAAAATTCATGATCAAGACTGATACTTTCACCAACATGTGATATTGTGATTTATTCTTCTTTTTTTGTCTTCACAATAAAGCAATCTTCATAACTCCATCAACCATTAGATCAATTTCCAAAAGATAACTTGAATCCAGATTGATATTTCATATCATATATGCCTATTTTGATATTATAATTAGTTTAATCCCTTCCAATGTGATTATCCACTCCATAAATGACAATTATAGATAACATTATTCATTTACTATATATAAGGATATTGCATATAAAAATAGATTCTCTCTCCAATAATTAGTTTATCGTCATAATATATATAGATATTAACAAAAATTATGTCAAATATATAACCTTTTATACATGATACATATTATGGTGTATATTGAAAGAAATTTATTCATCATTTGATGCATTTTAGGATCATTGATCTTCCTATGATTTGTGCTCTTAAACATTGGATTAAACTGCCTCTTGGAGCACTCCATACTAAACCACATAGTTTATTTTCCAATGTATAATCTTTAACTCAGTCCAATAAATATTATTATACATCAATATATATATTTATACCCCATTTAGAGTATATTTATCTCATGTGGTTCACTAAAAAACATTTTCAAATTTTTTTTACAGAATTGAACATTTGGATATCACATTCAACAATTATTATGTCATCCATATAAAACTCATACAGTACCATGATGTATCCACTAACAAACATATATACATAAGAATCATAAGTTTTTTTGAAACCTAATACAATTTTATAATCATCAAACCACATATTCCCACTCCTATAATTATACTTTAAACAATAAATGGACTAGTGCATCTTATAAAACATAAAAGTCTCATTTGGAACTTTAAATCCATTTTTGATATAGTATAGTTATCTTGGAATAAATACATGTTACCAATACAAATTTCTATATTGATTTAATAGATCATATAATGATATATAAATATCAATTATTATCATAATAGGCATTAATATGACCCCTGATTAACAAAAAATCCATATAAAAACAACTACTATTTTTTGAAAAAAAACCTATTGTTGAATAAAAATAAATATAACTTTTAAATATAGTAAGATTACATTTATAAAATTATAAAACATAATAAAAAATTAAAATTAACCTAAAAAAATTTAGTCACAAAATAAATGATAATTATGTAGAAAAAAATTCATATATGAAATAAAATAAATAATCATTGTAAATTGAATATTCAAATATAGGAAACCACCATATCACAAAAAAATTAAAATATTTCAGATTAAAAAAGTAATATCATTATTTTTTTAACATTTTTATAATAAATATATTTTGTAATGTTGATAAAATATAATATTTTTATATCGTTATATATTTTCATTTTCTTACACTCAAATTATACATGTTTATTGAATATTAATTCTTAGAATCATCAAATTATTTACCTATGTGTTTTCAATGAGATTGAAAATGCCATTATTAGACCCAATCAGGCTCGAACGAGGCTGATTTTTCATTGATTGTTCCACCCATATTCCACCAAAAATATGCCATGGGGTGTTTACTAGGGATATTTTACATATCACAGAAGATATTAGATGTTATTATATTCAACAATAAAATGATAAACACTAACAAAGATAACATTGCAGGATATACATACATAACCATCTAAATAGTACAAATTGAATGAATGTGACATTAAAAAAAATATATTATCACATAGGAAATATAAAAAAAATTATACATTAGAATTATACATGAATATGACATATGTGAGACACTAGGGAACACCACCACATTGAATGTATTCCCTAACTGAGATCCATCTTCAAAAATATTTCTATGATAATGGACCACCAAACTCCATAATATATCAAAATGAATAACTAAAGTTTATTTTTGAAAAAATACTATATTTACATCATCCTCAACCATCATATATCCAATGCATTTCCACACAAACCCAACATTTCTATGCATAAGGCCTGTGCAACAATGGATACTTGGATTACTGAAATTTATAAAATTTTAACATAAATAGCTTTATTTTATGATGTGTACCAATGGTAACCATAGAGATCCTATTCTATGAAATTATAGTAAGTCATAGAATATTTCAACCACTTAAACATTCATGTTTATACTAGACACTTTAAAGGGGGGCCCATACATTGAGGTACACATGTAATCCTTGGGAATACCACTTCATGTCATTCAAAATGTAACATCCCAAGTAAGTAATGAATAATATAAATTTTTATATATGTCTATTAATGAATTAGATAGTGTTTTGGAGGCTTAAAATGAAAATAAATCCAATCTTAAGCAGGGAATACACTAATATTTTTAAAAGATTGTTTTACTGCCTTTTGATGGCAAACCATTTTTAAATCTATATTTTGACAATTTTATAATCTATGTTTTTCAAAATAAAAATATTATTTATGATTGGGACATCAAAATTTACTTTGTGTGAATTTTTGGTATTTTTCTGACAATGTTCATTTTTTAATGAATAGTGAAAAATACTGCATTTTACATCAAAACTGCTTTTTAATCTAATTTTTATATATGATTATATTATCTTATGAATTGGTTTTAAATTTAAATTAGAATATATTTTTACCATTTAATCCAATATTGGTCATTGTAATTAATTTCACTTTGATGTTGGACTTAAACTAGTGTCAATCTTTTGATACTTATTGTTTCATAAAAACACGCTATTTGACATGACAACGAGAATTAATTATTAAATTAATTAATGTAACCAATAGGTTTTGAATTTTTTAAAAATAGACATAATTTTTGAATTCAGAATATCAAATATAGATTAGGGTGATGTTTTGGTATCTTTCTGAAAAACTTCAATTTTTGATGAATAGTGAAACCACTAAGTGGTAGTTAAAGAAACTGATTTTTCATTTAAATGTAATTTTACCACCTTTGTGTTTTGAATTTCAAAAATACGACATAAATGGTTGTCATTAATATGTAATTTTTGGTTCAATGGGATTAAAATAATTTTTTGGTTAATAGTAACTTTTATGTTTTTAAACACGATTAGTGGTAATTAGTGTAGTTTAAGGTAAACATAATGTTTTAATAATATGAAATGACCTAGAAACATGTCCTAACATTATTGGATGTGTCATGGCCGACCAAGAAAATCCATGGGTCAACTTGGGGACCCCATGGTGCCACTTTGGTTGGGAAATGACATAAATAACTTTTTATTTAATGTAAAAGTAAAAATGACACAAACATAATATATTTTATGAAAAGAATTCTTAATTGGGGTTATAAAAGTAATATTTTTGACAATAAATATTCATTGGAAAGATAAAAATATTTCCTACTTCATAGTAGTTTTTTTATAATTTTTATACTTTAAATAAATTAACTTATTTATGACATCATGATGATGCAATGATTACCTCATTAATAAAGGATTTAAATAAAATGAGAAGATAATGTAAAATATATGACCTAAACATGTCCAAAACCTATTGGGTGGGTATATGTCGTACCCGTATCACCTTATACTTGAATTATATCAATTGGGGACCTTTTAAAATAGAAACTCATTTTCAAATAAAGTAATATTTCTTTACTTTCCAAGAGTGCCCCTCCTCTCCTCTTATAAAAGGCCCCCACCTCTACCTCCTTACCCACACTTCCAAAGACTTTGGATCGTCCAAACCCTGCCCATTTTTTCTCTCCACTTCCCTCTCTTTCTCATTGAAGCATCACTTTGGGAAGAAGTATTCCCAAGGATGCCTTTGAGCTCAATCCAAAGGGAGTTACCCGATTTTAAGGTAATGTCTTCACTTGAGTCCTTTTTTTTATTTTGATTCTCCAACCCCCTAAACTCTTTTTATTTATTCCTTTTGTAACAACTAAAGTATCTTAAATATACTAGGATGGTATTATAAGAAGGATTCAATCTACAATTACACACAACTACATCTAATGGTTAAAGAACATACTGTTTCTGTGGATGGTGAATTTATGCCTCCCGAAATGATGATTGTTCAACATTCCCTTAAAACCTTCAATGGTGGACATTAAGATGTCACTATATATATATGATATATAATATGTTTATGTTTTCCTTAATCTACTGTATTTTTTATTTTGGGTATACCTTTATGGTTTCCATTATGGGTAACGCGATATCTTCATTTAAGGAAGTGCGGACTACCGCCCCCTCAAAGTGATTTGATTCGTTAAATACCATATGTGGGATGTATAAAAGATGGAGTTATGATATTATATAAGATATTATAGTGGAATTATAATATACATATATATCATTATGACTTCATTCTATAAAATACGAAATTGAAATGAAAGTAGCATTCATGCGTACGTACGGCTTACCTTCTCCCTGAACAGTGCATTTCATTTCTTAACTCTAAATGACTATGTAATATTATAAATGCATGCATGTACTGGATATATATGAAATATATGATATCTACATTATGGATTCCATTCTAGATATAATGGATAAATTAACAACTTGTAATTATAAAGGGCTTGCTTTTGACTCAAGTACCAATGATCGTTAAAACGACCGTTATTAAATTAAATAATTACATAGTGTTCGTGACATGGCAATAAGTGATATAAAAGGAATAATTAATTTGAAAAAGGTTCTTAAGAAAGTATAAAATAACTCAAGTTTATTATTCAGGACATTAAAGAATGATCGAGTCACGTCGGACCCGTAGTATGGGACTTCATCTCAATCTCCTTTCATTGAGGCATATTTTATTTTATACACAACATTTTTTTATACGGTGTATCAATACCTTTGACTTTTACGTTTATCCAAAATGAATCGTTTTTATACGAAGCGTTTTAAAAAATGACAAAAGGAAATGTTTTTGTCATATGTATGCGGCGACAATGACTTCTCTGCCGCCGTGACCATTATTTGGGTTTCAGCTTCCTCTACAAGCCATACCTTCTTTTTCAAAGAAAAATAAATACCATTTTTTTCTTTTATTTTATTTTGGTATTGAAAATGGTTTTCATAATGTTTTTATTACATCAATGTGTTGTATTGATATCTCGTGATTGAAATTGGGAAATGTTATGTTTCCTTTATGCATGTTTTATGTGATACGATTATATTGAGGTTCTTGGGAATTATTATGAAGACGGGTGGTTCCGTGATAAACTAAGGGCGGTTGATCCCGATATAGCTCTCCAATGCATTGGGTAACATGATGGAGTGAAACGTTAAGGATTCTCCAAAGAGATTTAGGGAATATACTGTGATGGGTATTCCAAACGTAACTAAGAGGGTTACTCCCTACGTAATAATGTTATGAATTCCTCAAGTTACCTTTATGTCTTATGATTTCTATGATTTATTCATGATTTGATGAGGTTTGTTATTGTGCTTATGTTTTATGGGTAATGTATGATATCATTCTTATGCATATATGTACCCATGTTTCCTTTCCATATTTTTATATCCATGACTGAGCTTTTTATGCTCATCCCATGTTTTTTGAAATGTTTATCATAGGTCAAGGGAAAGGTACATGATATGATGATAGTGGAAAGGATGTTCCAATAAAGAATCCATGTTTTATTTTAAATATGTATCTATTTATGGTAATGAAGAATACTATCTTTATGTAACCACTTTGTTTATATGTGGAATGCAATTCATGTTTTATGATCTAATTCTCCAAAACTCTAAACCCGAAAAGATCCTCAATGTGTAATCTTGTAATAACTCAAGATTATGTACGGTTTAAGGCTGGGGCCTTATATTTGGTATCAGATATCGGTTTAGATAACTTTAGGAGTTATAATTCTATTAAATGATTATCCAAAAATATTTTTTTAATGGTAAAATTGAAATGATAAAGCATTTGAAGATTACCATGTTGCTTCATCTAAGACATATTTGTTTAGAATGGTTTTCCACAGAGGAAATAGGGAAGCAATGCTAGGATGGCATGCAGAAAGAAATAACCTTCCGAATCAGCATCCTGAGATGGTCATAATTGGAACTGAACAGTTTGTTGCAGTAATGGAACAGTTTACTCAAGCGATAAATGGTGGTGGTATCCATGCACAAGATCAGCCAGATAAACCACAGAGGAACATGTCAGTGGTGGAACATTTTATGAGGCAACATCATCCATCATTCAGAGGATCATCTGACCCTGTGTTAGCTGAAGGATGGATTAAAGCACTAGAGAAGATTTTCGATGTCATGGGGAGTTCAGAAAATCAAAAGGTTAGTCTTGCTATTTACGGTTTGGAGGGTGAGGAAGATCAGTGGTGGTCTATGGATAGAAATATTAGGGATGCTGATGAGATTGATTCTCTTGACTGGGATGAATTCAACGGTATGTTTCTTGAAAAGTATTTTACTAAGTCTGTTCGACTTAGGATGGAAAAACAATTCTTGGAATTGAGGCAAGAGGAAGACTCAGTGGCTGCCTATGAAGAAAGGTTCACTCGATTGTCAAGGTGCGCTCCAAATTTTATCTGAGACATTGATAGTAAAATCAATCATTTTTACTCCGGATTAACGCCAAAATATAGAAGGGAATTAGCTTCTCGTCAGTTTAAAAGTTATGAATAGCTTGTTCGATGTGCTGAGAATGTTGAAATGGAGTTTGACGATGATCAAGTGTTCTATAACAACCAACAGAAGAAGAGACCGAGGTGGAAGGAGAAAGGTAAGAATTCATAAAAAATGACTGATGGTAACAAAACAAAGTTTCCAGTTTGTGATAAATGTAGAAAAAGTCATGCTGGGGAATGTCTTCTGAATTCTGGAAAGTGCTACCGATGTGGTAAGATGGGACATAAGGCTCGTGATTGTACTGAAAAAGATCAAGGTGAAGGTAAGACCAAATTTGATTTACAGTTAGTGAAATGTTATAAGTGAAATGAGATGGGTCACTATGCAAACGAGTGTCCGAAAAAGAGTCTGAGTGATGGGAAGCAGTTAGACTACAAGCAGAAAGGGGTGGTGAAATCCATTGCAACTACTTCAGTAGATGTCGGCCATCAAATGAAGTTGTATCGTGTACTTTGTTTGTTTTTTCAGATTATGCCAGTGTGTTGTTTGATTCGAGGTCTACACATTCTTTCATCTCGGAAAACGTTTCTTGTAAAATGGGAATACCACCTCAAGAAATGACTCTTGAACTTCTGGTAAAAACACCTGGGGGAAATGTTGAGGAAAAAAGAATTTATAAGAATCTTCCTATCCTTATATGTGGAAAGAACCTACTTGAAAACCTTATTGTTCTACCTGTATTAGAGTTTGATGTTATCCTGGGTATGGATTGGCTCTCTATTTACCATGCTAAGATTGACTGTAGAGTTAAAGAAGTTTCTTTTTAGAAAGACTTTCATTTTGTGTACAAGAATGAACCCTTACTGTTGATAACTTATCAAGTGGCTGAGAAACATGTAAAAGATGGAAATGAATGTTACCTTTCACACATCGTTGAAAATAATGTAATTGTTCAGATTAATGATGTGCCAGTGGTAAATGAGTATCCTGATTTTTTTCTTGATGAGTTTCCTGGAATTATTCCAGACCGGGAAGTTGAGTTTACTATTGACTTAGTTCTTGATGCTAAGCTAATTTCAAAACCCTCTTATCGAATGGCTAATGTTCAACTTTTTGAGTTAAAGAAACAATTGCAGGAGTTATTAGATAAAGGTTTCATTAGACCTAGCACATCACCATGGGGTTCTCCTGTCTTGTTTGTTAAAAAAAAGATGGCTCAATGAGACTTTGCATTGATTAGAGGGCTTTGAAAAATATAACTGTTAAGAACAAATATCCTTTGCCTCATATCGATGATTTGTTTGATCAGCTCCAGGGAGCTCAGTATTTTTCAATGATTGACTTGAGATCGGGGTACCATCAGCTGAAGGTAAAGGAGGCAGATATTCCGAAGACCGCATTCCGTACAAGATATGGCCATTATGAATTTGTAGTAATGACTTTTGGGCTAACCAATGTACCTGCTGTATTCATGGACTTAATGAATAGAATTTTCCATGAGTTCTTGGATATGTTTGTGGTGGTATTCATTGATGATATTTTGTTGTTTTATAAAAGTAAAGAGGAGCATGAAAGAAATTTAAGGGTTATCTTGAAAACCTTAAATGAAAAGAAACTGTATGGAATATTCAGCAAATGTGAGTTTTGGTTGCAACAAATTTCTTTCCCTGGTCACATTTTTTCTAAATATGGGATAACTATTGATCCTGCAAAAACAAAGGTTGTGGAAGACTAGCCAAGACCGAAAAATGTAACTAAGATTCGTAGTTTCCTTGGTTTGGCAGGATATTACCAAAGGTTTGTTAGAAATTTTTCACGATTATCTAGTCCAATGACTATGCTAACTTAGAAGGTTGTTATGTTTATCTGGACAAAATAATGTGATGATTGTTTTCAGGAATTGAAATGAAGATTGGTGAATGCTCTAGTATTGGAACTACCTTCCAGGAATGATGAGTTTGTTATATACAATGATGCTTCATTGAAAGGACTTGGTTGTGTCCTAATGCTGAATGATCAGGTAATTTCTTATGCTTCACGTCAGTTTAAAACTCATGAGGTAAATACCCTACACATGATTTGGAATTAGCTGCTGTTGTTTTCGCTTTAAAAATTTGGAGGCATCATTTTATGGAGTAAAGTGTGAAATATATACTGATCACAATAGTTTAAAGTATATATTCACTCAGAAAGAAATGAACATGAGACAGAGGAGATGGAGAGAATTAATCAAGGATTATGATTGTACAATTCATTACAATCCAGGAAAAGAAAATAAAGTGGCTGATGCTTTGAGTCAAAAAAAGTAATGCTTCATTAGCAATGTTGTGTCTGGAACGTGATCCATTGGTTATTGATTTGATGAACTTTGGCATAGAAGTTGTTGGTGCAGGAAGTTCTTCTGTTTTGTTTCAGGTATCAGTGAGATCATCTCTATCAGACAGAATCAAGCAAGCACCGAAGAATGATAGTGAGTTGCATAAAAAGGTAGAGCTGGTTCAGAAAGGTAAGTTGCATGAATTCAACATTGATAACGATTGTGTTTTGAGATTCAGGAAGAGATTGTGTGTGCCTTGTGATTCACATTTGAAGAGAGAGTTGTTATGTGAAGCTCATAGTTCTCCATTATCACTTCATCCTGGCAGTACTATGATGTACAAAGATCTGTGGGAGTATTACTGGTGGGATGGAATGAAAAAAGATATTGCTGATTTTACTGTGAAGTGTTTGACTTGTTAGCAGGATAAAGTAGATCGGCAGTTACCGAACGGGATGCTTCAGCCTCTACCAGTTCCAGAGTGGAAATGGGAGAATATATCCATGGAATTTGTTGTGGGATTACCGAAGACATCTCGAGGTAATAATGCAATCTGGGTTATTTTTGATCGCTTGACTAAATCTGCTCATTTCCTTGCTATACGAGATACTTTTTCCCGAGATCAACTTTCCCGTTTGTATCCTAAAGAGATAGTCAGGTTACATGGAGTCCCTCTTTCCATTGTATCTGATCGTGATACCAGGTTCACTTCTAACTTTTGGAAAGGCCTTCAGAAGTCATTGGGTACTGAATTAAATTTTAGTACATCATTTCATCCTCAATCAAATGGGCAGTCAGAATGAACAATTCCGACATTAGAGGATATGCTACGATCTTGTTTGATGGATTATCTGGGAAGTTGGGACCAACATCATTCTTTGGTTGAATTTTCATATAATAATAGTTATCAATCCAGTATACAGAAGGGACCTTTTGAGGCGTTATATGGGAAGCGGGGTCGAACTCCAGCTTTCTGGGATGAATTGGGTGAAAGGAAGTTGATGGGACCAGAATTGGTAGAAGAGATTACAGAAAAAGTTCAGCTGATTCAGAAGCACATGAGAACAGCTCAGAGTAGGCAGAAGATTTATGCGGACAACAGGAGGAAGGATCTCTCTTTTGAGGTATGTTATCATGTTTTTCTCAAAGTATCACAATGGAAAAGTGTGATGTGATTTGGTAAGAAAGGAAAGCTGAGTCCAAGGGTCATTGGGCCATATGAAATTCTGGATAGAGTTGGATAAGTTGTTTACCGAGTGGCTTTACCTCCAAGTTTATCTCAGGTACACAATGTTTTTCACGTTTCGATGTTGAGAAATTATATTCCAAATCCATCTCATGTTTTGAGTCCAGATGTAGTTTAGCTGGAAGAGAATCTATCTTTTGAGGAACAACCGGTCCAAATTCTTGACCACATGGAGCAAGTGTTACAGAATACGGTGATTAATCAGGTAATGGTTTTTTGGAAAAACCACATGATTTAAGAGGCAACATGGGAATCTGAAAATGAAATGAGGGATAAGTACCCCCATCTATTTGATAAGTAAATAAATTGCTGGGACACACTTTTCTAAAAGGGGGGAAGGATGTAACATCCCAAGTAAGTAATGAATAATATAAATTTTTATCTATTTCTATTAATGAATTAGATAGTGTTTCAGAGGCTTAAAATGAAAATAAATCCAATCTTAATCATAGAATACACTAATATTTTTAAAAGATTGTTTTACTGCCTTTTGATGGGAAACCATTTTTAAATCGATCTTTTGAAATTTTTATAAGCTATGTTTGTCAAAATAAACATATTCTTTATGATTGGGACGTCAAAATTTACTTTGTGTGAATTTATGGTATATTTCTGACAATGTTCATTTTTTAATGAATAGTGAAAAATACTACATTTTACATCAAAACTGCTTTTTAATCTAATTTATTTATATGATTAGATTATCTTATGAATTGGATTTAAAGTGAAATTAGAATATATTTTTACCATTTAATCCAATAGTGGTCATTGTAATTAATTTCACTTTGATGTAGGACTTAAACTACTGTCAATCTTTTGATACTTATTGTTTCATAAAAACACGCTATTGGACATGACATCGGGAATTAATTATTAAATTAATTAATTAAACAAATATGTTTTGAATTTTTTCAAAATAGACATCATTTTTGAATTTTTAATATCAAATATAGCTTAGGGTGAAGATTTGGTATCATTCTAAAAAACTTCAATTTTTGATGATTAGTTAAACCACTTTGTGGTAGTTAAAGAAACTGATTTTTTGTTTAAATGAAAATTTACCACCTATGTGTTTTTAATTTCAAAAATCCGACATACATGGTTTTCATTAATAACTAAAATGTGGTTCAATGGGAATAAAATAATTTTTTGGCGAATAGTAACTTTTATGTTTTTAATCGAAATTTGTGGTAATTAGTGTAGTTTAAGGTTAAAATAATGTTTTAATAATATGAAATGACCTAGAAACATGTACTAACCTTATTGGATGTGTCATGGCCGACCAAGAAAATCCATGGGTCTACTTGGGGACCCCATGGAGCCACTTTGGTTGGGAAATGACATAAATAACTTTTTATTTAATGTAAAAGTAAAAATGACACAATCATAATATGTTTTACGAAAACAATTTTTAAATGGGTTTATACAAGTCATATTTTTGACTATAAATATTCATTATAAATCTAATAAGATTTCCAACATCTTTGTAGTTTTTCAATTATTTTTAGACTTTAAATAAATTAAATTATTTATGACATCATGATGATCCAGCGATTACCTCATTAATAAAGGATTTAAATAAAATGAGAAGATAATTCACAATCGATGAACTACACATGTCCAAAACCTATTGGGTGGATATATGTCGAACCTTTATCACATTAGCCTCGAATTATATCAATGTGGGACCTTTTAAAACCGAAAAGCAGTTTCAAATAAAGTGATATTTCTTTACTTTCCAAGAGTGCCCCTCCTCTCCTCTTATAAAAGGCCCCCACCTCTACCTCCTAACACACACTTCAAAAGACATTGGCTCGGACAAACCATGACCATTTTGTCTCTCCACTTCCCTCTCTTACTCCTTGAAGCCTCACATTGGGCAGAAGTCTTTCCAAGGAAGCCTTTGAGCTCAAACCAAAGGGAGTTACATGATTTTAAGGTAATTTCTTCACTTGAGTCCTTTTGTTTTATTTTGCTTCTCCAACCACCTAAACTCTTTTTATTTATTTCATTTGTAAAAAATATAGTATCATAAATATACTAGGATGTTGTTATAAGAAGGATTCATGCTACACTTACACACACATACATCTAATGGTTAATGAACATACTGTTTTCGTGGATGGTGAATTTATTCCTCCCGAAACGATGATTGTTCATCATTCCTTTAACACCTTCAAAGGTGGCCATTAAGATGTCACTATATATATATATATATGATATATAATATGTTTATGTTTTCCTTAAACTTCTTTATTTTTCATTTTGGGCATACCATTGTGGTTTCCATTATGGTTAAACGCGATATCTTCATTTAAGGAAGTGCGGACTACCGCCCCCTCAAAGTTATTTGATTCATTAAATACCATATGTGGGACGTATAAAGGATGGAGTTATGATATTCTATATGATATTATACTGGAATTATAATAAACCTTTATATAATTATGATTCCATTCTATAAAATACGAAATAGAAATGAAAGTAGCATTCATGCGTACGTACGACTTACCGTCTCCATGAACGGTGCATTTCATTTCTTACCTCTAAATGATTATGTAATATTATAAATGCGTGAATGTAATGGAAATATATGACATATATGATATATACATCATGGATACCATTCTGGATATAATGTATACATGAACCACTTTTAAATATATAGGGCTTATTGTTGACTCAAGTACCAATGATGGTTAAAACGACCGTTATTAACTTAAATAATTACACAGTGTTCATGACATGAAAATAAGTGATATAAAAGGAATAATGAACTTGAAAAAGGTTCTTAAGAAATTATAAATTAACTCAAGTTTATTATTCAGGTCATTAAAGAACGATCGAGTCAAGTCGGACCCGAGGTATGAAACTTCATCTCAATCCCTTTTCATTGAGGCATATTTTATTTTATACACGACATTATTTTATAATGTGTATAATACCCTTTTACTTTTTCATTTATCCAAAAGGAATTTTTTTATACGAAGCGTTTTACAAAATGAAAAAGGGAATGTTTTTGTCGTACGTATGCGGAGACAACGACCTCTCCGCCGCCGTGACCATTATTTGGGTTTCGGATTCCTCTACAAGCCATCACTTATTTTCAAAAGAAAATTAAATACCATGTTTTACTTTTCTTTTATTTTGGTATTGAAAATGGTTTTCATAATGTTTTAATTACATAAATCTGTTGTATTGATATATCGTGATTGAAATAGGGAAATGTTATTTTTCCTTTATGCATGTTTTTTGTGATATGATTATGTTGAGGTTCTTGAGCATTATTATGAAGATGAGTGGTTCCGTGATAAACTATGGGCGGGTGAGCCCGATATAGCTCTCCAATGCATTGGGTAACGCGAAGGAGTGGAACGTTATGGTTTCTTCGAAGAGATTTAGGGAATATACTGTGATGGGTATTCTAATCGTAACCACGAGGGTTACTCCCTACGTAAGAATGTTATGAATACCTCAAGTTACCTTTATGTCTTATGATTTCTATGATTTATTCATGATTTTATGAGGTGTGTTAAAGTGCTTATGTTTTATGGGTAAAGTATGATCTCATTATTATGTATATATGTACCCATGTTTCCTTTCCATATTTTTATATCCCTTACTGAGCTTTTTATGATCATCCCAAGTTATTTGAAATGTTTTTCACAGCTCAAGGGAAAGGTACATGATATGATGATAGTGTCAAAGAAGTGTCAAGAAAGAATCCATGTTTTATTTTAAATATGTTTCCATTGATAGGAATGAATAATACTATCTTTATGTAACCACTTTATTTATATGTGGAATTTAATACATGTTTTATGATCTAATTATATAAAACTCAAATCCCGAAAAGATCTTCAATGTGTAATCTTGAAATAACTCAAGATTAAGTAAGATTTAAGTCTGGGGCCTTATACAAAAACATTGAAACAGTGATTATATTCTAGTAACTTGTAGTGTATCCAATAAATTTCTACTGAATAGATAAAAGTCTATGGTTTACTAAAAAAATCAATTATGGTCATCCACGTGTGATATAAATGATATAATTCCAAACATATGAGTACTCCCCACACCTTAGTGTCCAACTATAGGATAATTCATATTAGAACACCTTAAATTTAATCAACCCAAAACAAAAATCCCCATCAACAATCATTGAATTATAGTATGATACAGATACATCATTGTATAACACCATACATATGATAGAATTGACCATATGGTTAGAGGATTTGATCCATGTTAGAAGACACATCAGTCAGTTGAGTATTGATCCCAATTCGTAGTGTGTGGTGGACCTTCACCTAATAATTACAATATAGTGTCATATATATTTAAATTTATAGGACCCATTCTAATTGAATGTGGATGTTGTATTAAAATTAGTTATGGAATAAAGGGTTACATTCCCTTCATTTCATTATTCCATGGTGGTACAGGCACCCGAAAAACTCAAAACATCATAACCCAAACCCCATCATGATCCATACAATGCTAAATTATAAAATGTTTTTTCACTCATTTAAAAGGGAATAAGAATGAACAACAGATAAAATACATATTATAGGTGATTTGTTTTCAAAAAACATACATCTATCGTGAAAAACATGAAAATAAAAAATCAAATTCAATTGTTGTCCTTGTATAAACACTTTTGTGAACAAAATTTGAATATTGGGATAGGGGGTGTAAGTGTGTGGATAACATTAATGTCATGCCTTCCCTCTTAGTTTTGGATAGGAAGACCTACCTGACATTATTATATTATGGCCAATGCACTTGGGCCCTGTGCTGAGCTAGACTAGATGGCATAGATGTGGTTCCTGACAAAGTGTTCTGTGGTCGTGCCCAAGGTACCCCACCAACAAATTCATAGAGAGTGTCAAAATCATATATTACTTAAACATATTATTTCATGAAAAGTAACAATCTTAATTCTATTTTGTCTCATCCATTAGGTAAACAGTTCACCTAAGAACGTGCATATCGATCAAATTTATTATCTGAGGATTACTACATAGTTAAAGCTATTATTTTAAATATATAGAGTTTTTGAAATTAGAAACCCAAATTATTGAGATAATTTTCAATATGAAAGTATCTATGCACTATGAAATTCCTTATCATAACTACACTATTTTTGAATTGTGGAACTACAAATACACGAGCTTTAAATATTAATAAAGAACATAGAATGTACACATGTTTTCATGATATAGAGAAGTATTACATAAAACGTTTCATGAGTGCATAAAATATAAATTTATTATGGTTTTTTATTTACTAATAGTCTTACCAAATGGTTGTAATGAATTTAAATTAATTAAAAGTGAAAAAATAATTTATCACAGTATGAAGCATTATATAAAACATATTGATAAAATATTTTTTCTACCATTATGTATTTAAATATTTTAATAATGATTTGGTAGTTCTTTTTATCAAGTGTAAAATAATTTTGTGCACTAGTGTGATATTACAAGTTGATCATTCATAGGTTTATATATATTTTTGGGTGTTGATGTATTAGGAATATGTAATGGTTTTGGATTTGATTTCCTAGGGTTGTAACATAATTTGATGAGGCAATGATGATGTGATGTGGGGATATGGATAGGGAATGTGGTGATGATGAAATGTTTGTGGTTTTGAAAATGTGATAATGGGGTGATTCACACTTGGGTGGGAAGTTTCAATGCATGTCCGTAGTTTATATTTTAGTGATTTCTAAAATAGGTTTAGAGTTAGGATTTCCTATTTTTTCTGAATATTTTGATATTTGTGTTGTTATGGTAGAAATTATTATGTTCTATTATTATAATGAATAAATTTATTTCTTTCTCTTATTACTATATATCCCATGAATTCCTAAATTCTATTTCATAATGATGAAAATCCATAGTTTAATAAAATAATATAATGCGACTAATGTTGAATTGTTTGTAACAGACTAATTTCACACCATCATAATCAAAATCATTTATTACATATTTAATCTTCATATATCTATCCAAATACCATAATTTTTCCTCGATATAGAATATAAAATATAGTGCATACAAATCTATAGTTTGTTAATTGTTTAACATTATTTTATGGTGGAGTTTTAGCTTTTGTTCAAGTACCTTATGTAGAGAGAGATAATGATCATGATATTTTTGGGTCCATTATTTCATGTATTTGATTATTTTTTATTTCATGTATGTTAAAAAATTGTGGTGGAGATTTATGTGTATCTTAATGGAATCATTTGTGTGTTGATTTCTAGTTTTGTTTTATGATCATTATAATTAAAAGGGAGTGCCTCATATTATTTTGATCGATACCCTAGGTCATGTATGTCAACTCCTGATGTACTTGTGGAATGAATTAGGGGAAAATGTTATCTTTTATTCCTGGCTTGGAGGGGAATCAATATGGATTGGAAACCACCAATCAAACACCAAAATATTATTTTCTAATAGTGACATCATTTTTTCAAATAATTTTTAAAAAACATTCAAAAACATTGAATGTACTGATAAACAAAAATGAATTCACATATATCCCACTCTGTTTTCCTCATTATCAATTAATATGGTTCGTTATTATTAATCATAAATTATATTCTGGAAAAATATAGAATAACTCCCCCAATATTGATGTTCTGATTCAATGTTAGGCCTCTTTTATAAGTGGGTGACATGGGGAGATAATTTTTCTCATATTCCTATATTCCATAGTAAAAATGTGGGATATAAACCTTGTGTTAACATAATATCACTCTATAAGGAGAATTAGAGATGAATACACCAATTCTACCTTAAAATGAATCAATAAGTTAATTTAACTCATAAATTTTACTATGGAATATTAATATCATAGAAGTCATTAACAGTAACCAAAGGAGACTCACATGGTTCCTAAAAGAATATTTGTTTAGAGGTAATTAATATAAATAATTGAATATAAACAAATAACTGAAAAAATATGTAAAATTATCACCAGTGAAGATGTGAGTCACACATAACATATATATTTTTCAATAATAATTGTTTTTTGAAGAATAAAACAAACTGACATTGAGTTTTTACAGATTCCTTTTCACAGGGGATCTAAATTCCCAATCATTGTGCATTTGAAGATAATGTCTGTAATGATAGAAAAATATTTAAAAACAATGTTCTCATGAACATAAATCATATGAGTACATAATAATATCCCAAAAATTATTAATAATATGACCTCATTTAAAAACATTTGTGTAATCATGATATACTTGTTTATAACACAACATCATTTAAAACACCACTGAATATAACATTATATAATTAATTTTACAATATATTGATGAACAGTAGAATCAACGACATATATTGTACCTAAAAATATAATAAAAACTATAGAAACAAAAAAATATTTATTGATATTCAGAATATTCAATTTATTTTTCATCTTCCATGAATTAGTAGAAATATTGAACATAATAATATTTCTCTAATTAGATGTCCCTATATTATTAAGATCAATGACACTAAAATTGTATCGACATACAATAAATAGTGAAATTATGTATAGTCATGTAATTATAAAGTTATCACAAGTTGTTTACAGTATGATTAAGGTAATTATTATAGATTGGGGCAATGACATGCCCACATTGGATCTATAACAGAGTATAAGTGTTTAAAAAATTATTAAAACAAATTACTTAAATATTAATATGCAATATTATTCATAATAGAGAAATGATATAAACAACAAAAAAAATATGTTATCAGTTAAATGAAATAGGTTCGTCAATTAAAAATTTGAAGGTGTACATTAAGAAAATTACATTAAATATATTTTGTGTTTAATAGAAAACAAAATTGCACAATTTTTAATAGTGGTATAACAGAAGACCATTTTATAAAAATTATAATAGTAATGTTAGCCAAAAAATGAACATGAATATTTAAATATAATTCGAATACATAAGCAGATGAAATAATTATTAAAATTATTTTAACATGTAAAATTAATTTAATCTAAAATAAAACAATATATCATACCACAATTTAATGAACCAAGAGTGGATATTATTAATTTTTTGGGGTTCAGGTGGGATGATGTAAAATTAACACAATGTTTCCTAAATTAGAAAAATACATGGAATATTAAAAAACATTATAGTGACAAGTCAATACTAAAAAAATTAAATAATAATGATATTAAAAATAAAACAATGAAACATGTGTGTAACCTTTATTAATTTGGTGCCCTATAGAATTTGATATTTTCTTTATATACATTAAAGTGATGATGACTCTATAACCACATTTTATAAAATAAAAAAATATCAATATAAAGGATATAAGAAATTTTTTAAGAGAAATAATTTGATCATATGTTTGATCCCCATGAATGTATTAATTGAAACTAATATCATAAAAATCTAATGATTAATATAAAAGTTTTAAATTTACATAAAAAATAAAAAAACATTGATACCAATACAAGATATAGAAATAATGGTATTTAATGTTTAGAATCAATTTTTGCCTAGAACCACACCATAATAAATTATAGTTGAATTGAATTTACCTTATGAGACAACCAATCATTCAAAATAAAATATATTTAAATTTTAAAAAATTGAAGGATATTTATAATGAATTGTAGAAATAAATAGAATAATTAAATATGGTTGATAATTCATAATATATATATATATATATAAAGAATATAAATCTATTTTCTAAATTTCTAGAAAATCGAGGAAACTCGTGCATGTTTTCATAACTATATGTATGTCCTTTATAATCTTAAATTATTTTCAAAACAATATCATTGTAGTGAATTTCCAAAGGCCTAGAATTTATTTTTATATATTTTTGCAGGATAGAAATTGTGGTATTTACAATAGAAAATTGTGTATTTTTACTGAACCATGACAATAATCACATCACTAAATTCAGGTTAAAAGTACTAGATTATATAGCACCTGAATTAAATATAACCAAGCAATTAAAAAATAATAATTAATAAAGAGTATTACATTTTTAAATTTAAGCATATAAAAATAATTTATTCATCTTAAAATGCGTGGAATTATGAAATGTAATCAATACAATTAAAATTATTATTTAGAATATTAATACCATGGGTTATAAACAAATATAAGAATATAATTTTAAAATGATATAATTTATCAGAATTTTGGAATTTTGGAACTGAATATATAGTAAAATTCCACCCCCCACCTTGGACATGTGATCATCAATTAGATCACAATTATGATTATTCATCATACTTTTTAAAAGGAAAACATCGTTTTTTGATACCACTACATTATATAATATTTCATAAAAAAATTACTAATTAAAATGGAATTGTTTATTATTATAAATAATATAATCTCATAATCATTGATAAACCATTTCTAATTTTTCAATTAGAATACCACATGAATAATTACCAGTTTTTAATATATTATTCTTTATCAACCATGACGTATGTGTGAAATAAAAATTTTCAGAGATGATATGTATTTTTGAACAAATATGGTTTTAAACATTTCTAACCATTCATAGAATTTTTTTTTGACTTTCTGAAAAATTATACCATTAGATTGTATCATTAGTTTTGTAAGTACAATTGTTTTTTCATTTTAAAAAATACATCAAATTTGATGGAAAATTTTTATCTCTATTTTAAATGTATTGTACATATTTCATTAGAACACCATGCATCGTAATTTCACACAGATAAGAAATGAATAAAAATATTATAGAGAATAAAGAAAAATATAATTTTAATCAAAATTAAATGAATAGAATCATCATCTAATAGAATGATATATAGTACAAAAACATGCCCCTCATGTAAAATTAATATCTACAATTGAACTCTTGGAAATCTTGAAACATTACCTTTTAATCATTGTTTGATAAATTTATATTTTTATAATCTGATCATTTGGATTAAAAATTTCTCATTACAAACATGAAAAAAATACTTCTCAAAAAATATTGGAAGAGATTGGAAGGAATATTATTTTCAAAACCTTGAATAAATGAATTTATAGTTGTGTGGATTTCTAATTTGATACAATCCTAGATCGTATGTTAGTGTCTTCAAGTATTATATAAATGAATATATATTTTCAACATTTTCATTGGTTTTTTTGTAAATATTTAATTATTTTTATAATATATTTTTTTTTTCGAAATAAATCTTATTATGTAATTGTCTAAAATTTTACCCATTTACGTTTTTCTGTAAATATAAATATATATTTTTTGAATTAACTACAAATAAATTAAATAATGGATTATATCATACTTTTAATAAATATTGAGATGACTCCTAGTTGTAAATTAAAATCTTCATTGTATCCATAATGATTTTTCATGCTATATTATTATTTAAGAGTCATAAAAATACATTGAAGTGTATTTTAATAACGAAATTTGATATGGATTGAGATTTAGGAATGGGTTAAGTTTTAACGATACCCTTATTGTATGTTGTATTTAAAAGAAAACAGTAATTGTATAATAAATAAAAATGATTTTCTTTGGATGAGTACAATGTAGGGGTAATGTTTATTAATTCCATGTCATTTACCTGTGTATAAAGAGTCTATTTTATGGTATAATTTATTTTATTTTATGATATTTCATAAGTAAATCATATTTACATTTAATTTGATATTAAAATTAATATTGAAACTAAATATATTTATAAAATTTTACATTATGAATAAAAATTGAACTTGAAATTTATATTATTATAATGATTTATTCTACTAGAAGAATATATTAATACATATAGAAATATGATTGTGAATAAAAATAAATGGATTTTAAATTAATAAAATAAATAGAATAATATTTAAAAATATATTTCACTATATATCCATGGAATCACATAATCATGTTATGTGAATTATTTATCTATAAATATCTATATATACATTTTTTCTATATATATATATAAACATATATATCAGTTTTTGTGTTTTATATTAATATATTTTGTTCACTTTATGTGATTTATGTACATTAATAAATCACATAATATCTATTCATTAGATAAAAATATGGAAAAATTAATAAGTTCAATTTATATATAATGAAAGAACTTTTTTGAAGGCATATTAAATTAAATACATAAATACTACAATGTGAATCATTTTTCCTACATCGTAACCACGATAACAGGATTCACATAATCTAAAATTAAAAATAATATAGATAATTAAACATTCAATAAAAACAATATAAATCATATAGTGAATTATTATATTTCAATAATATCTAAAGGACATTCAAAAAATTATGTCTAAATTCTACTAATGAAATTTTAATAAAATCAATACAAACTAAAGTCCAAGTACTATGATATTTGGAATTCTTCCCACATAATTACATTAACATGTTATGTTTAGTCTATATGTTATATTAATATATTTTTTGTATGACCAACACACATTTTGTGTATTTCATGTAAATGTTATGTACATGGTGTAAAATATATAATTCATAATGTGTTCAAAATATTATTTGACAAGGAAAAAATCAACACACTTCAACGTCCATAAATGAACCACCCAAAAAATGAGAAATATCGAATGCCGAAAAATCTGATCTTTGTGGGTGGAGGTGTGTATATATTCTAGAACTGCTGCCTCATGTGATGGAAATGGTGATCCATCAAATTGGTTAATATCATCAGGGGTGTTTATCCTTTGTTGTAGGATATCAGGGGCATGAATTTATCCCATAAATTTGGTTACTATAAGGTATGAATAACTCATCTTATTCGATGCTACAACACTTTTGTAGTGTATATTTATATCTAACAATCATTATAGCCAAGTCAATATTTTTTGTGGTCGTGGGCCCAATGTTTTATTTTCGTTTTTCTCATTTATTGGAAGGGATTTATATGTTGTGAATTTATGATATTATATTTATAGTGGTTCATTTGAATCATAGATAGATTAAACCTCTCTATGGACATAGGTATTCCTAATGAACCATGCAAAAAAATATTACTTGTAATATTTTCAACTCATTATTTTCTAATCCGTTATTGTTGTCTTTTATTATTCTTCATAACTATTGTGTTCAAGTTACTCTTAGTGTTTCCACTTAAATTACCCTATCAAATATTCAATCATTATGATCACAAATGAAAATTATATAATTTTTTTTATTTTTATATTATTACTGTCCAGAGTGGATTACTATTTAAAACATATAAATATATACTGATCTTTAATATTAATATACAATACTTGTGAACTGCTATATACAATATGAAATATTTATACTATAAACATTTTACATGAAATATACATAAACACTCCACAGATGGGATATTGATATAAAATTTGAAATTTTACAAATGTGGGAAAAAATATAATATCTAGGACTTCATTTTCATTTATAATACCTTAGATATTAATGAGTTTCCCCCAAAATATAAATAAGATAATTCACATTATGATAGATATATACTGGACATATTATGTTCACAAGTTGATTCCAACATGATTAACAATAGTAGAAAATCAACATATAACCTAAATTTTTTTGATCTTAAAAAAGTGTAATAATGAAGAAAAATATTATATTAATGTCAATAATGAAACTAAATACATCAAACATTGATACTATGTATTATGTGGTTTTTTTATTTGAAAATACTCATATATCTAGAATCCAAGGAAGATGTTAGAAATTTTTTTCATAAAAATCACTTTGTGTCTATGTCCCTACCTCATTTATGTGGTATTTTCATTTCTATAAAATAGTCATCAAATGAGCCTAATGAGATCTAAATATTTGTTTTCGAAAAGCAGTCTATGAATGAATTTGATAGATAGAGTTTTTCATGACTAGTAAAATGTTACTATCTATTTTTCTGAAATTCTAATATTCATCATTAACATATGATGCAATTACTAACAAATGGAATTAAATTAAAATGGAATTATAATGTTCAACAAAATAATCAAGAGTTCATGACCTAACACACATTGGTATATATTGTTGTCCTTTTATATCTAGGGAAGTCTTATTTCATATATTTTGATTCCTCAATATCATTATTGGGTTGTGTAATTTTTTTGGGATACCATGACAAAGACCACAACTCAAGACAGTTGTTGATGCTAGAAATTATTTTTCCAAATTATAAATATGTTCGTCCATGAGTTTAAAATATATCCCCATAACTACATTATTTATAATATTACTATCTTCATCAATCTTAATAGCTTGAATCCTATTCTTTCCCAGATGGAATTGACCTCATGCAGTGTCAAAAGACAGAGTATCTATATATGGATGAGTTTTAATATATTTAATGACATGAGAAAGGGAATTAAATTTATGTTTTATTGGGTTTCATATTGTATGACTTAGTGGTAAGAGACAATCATGACCCGAGAGGCTCGGAAATCATACACACGTACGAAAGGTAATTAAATGCAATGTGACTGATAAAATCAATATGAATTTTATGTATCCACCAAAATCCATACAATTTTTATTCGTATTCTACCATTCATCTATATATAATGGTGTTAAATTGTATTTAATTATATTATATAGAACTCTTTTCTTTCAGATTTCATAATTGTCAATATTTATTCGATGTAATTTTCGGTTTGGACATTTAGTGGATAAAATTTATGAATAATATATTATCTCATTTATTGTGTTATAATTTTCAATTTTCATATATTTTCATGATAAATGAAAAAAATATGTTCATTTTTTGAGGATTTTAATTTTGGAAAAATATTTTCATGCTATTTAACCAACAATTCGATTTTTAATACCGATTCTTATGCCCACAAATATATGGCACTAACAACTACTTGATTACAACATCATTCACTATATACCATGATTTTTGAAAAAATGTTAATGTTAACATTATTTTCAATTTAAATTCTTGTTATTTAATTATGAACAAAATAAAAAATTTGTTGCAACTATTAAAGATTTCATGTTATTTAATATTGTGTTTATTGAAATATTTTTGTAACCACATCAATTTCATTAGTCGTATCTAACTGATAATGTATTTATTGTTGGTTTTCCAATTTAAAATCATCTTTATGAATATTTTTGTGTATGTTTCAACAGATATATTATTAATAAATTTGGTGAGATCATTTGTAATTCTATATTTCATATTTTTTACAGTCAGATGATCAATGTTGAAATTTTATTTTCTATGAATCATATCATAAAAATGATTTTGAAATGACTGATGAAAATATTTATTGACCATCTAAATATATGTCTATTTAATTGATAAATGAATTTTCATTACATTTTTAATTCATATGAAAAATCATTAGAATAAAGTTCAATATAAAATTTTTATTTAATACATATAGTTTATTAAGGGGTTTAATAAATGAATTTTATTTCATACTATAACAAGTAATGTTGGTGTTCATATAATTATTATTCATGATGTTCAAGGGAATGTTTAATGTATTTTATCTAAATTTGTGTTAAGATGTTATTTTTATCCAATAGGATAATAAATTTGTTGAAAAACACATTTATTCCTTTGTTTTATAAGTGTACACAAGATCATTTTCTCGTTATATAGTGTAATTTCTAATTTCATGGACATATGTGATGTATTTACGATTGGTGGATGGAAGATTGTATTAGAATGTGGGATGTTAGAATCCATTAATTGGTATTGATGATGTTAAAATTCATTGTATCATCTTATTCCTTGTACCAATCACACTCAAACACATATTGTATTGTTTTTTGAGAAGAGTATTTTTGATGGGAACACATCACGTGGAAGACGCCTATAGGACACCATATTCACCATTCACTATATAAAATATAGTAATTTGTATCATCCTACCATGAATAGTTAGTAAAATTAATGTAAAATAATAGTTACAAATTATAAATTATCCTATTAAATGTATTGGATTCTAAAACACTATTTCATAGATCATATTTTCAATTATGTTATTTATAATAGTCCTTATAAGAATATTATAGATCCTAGTTAATATTTCATTATTAATCCATTTATATGATTTGGACTATGAATAATTGATGATTTATCATTTTTATGGTAATAATAGATGTGTAATTTACCATAGTTGATTTATTTGTGAAACAAATTAATAAATATTATTTTGATTTCATGGAAATTATTGACCTTTTTATTGATATGATAGATGTTTTATGAATGTGAAATTAAAATGGGATATACTTTTCTTGTTTGATGTATTTTTTTTATTCTTTCTATACATGTTAATGTATGTGGACCTACATCCATAGTTTTTAGTAATAATTTCAACTACCTACTCAATTCAAGAACCCACACAATTTCAAAAACAGAATTCATTATCAATACTGATACGTTCACTAAGAATTGATTCTGTGATGCAATATAGCATTTTTGTTGACTTCAATACAATTTCTTCTATGGAACACCACTAACCAATATGTCAAATACTAATAAAAAATTAAATGAGATTGATATATCATATAATAAATATCAATTTTTATACTACCATTAGTGTAAGACGTTACATTGCAGCAATACTCATTATGAATGATTAGGAACATTTCATTTATTCTTCTATCGAACTCAATGATATTTTCTGAGACAAAGGATTAAAAAACCATGAATATAGGTCATTAGCTTCTATTATTTATAGTATAATAATCAATATGTATAATAAAAAACAATTTATATACGATAATCCATATTGCTGACACATAATGACCATTATTCATATTTTTTATGGTTTAGGATCATGGACCATTTTATGATTTTTTCTATGAAACAAATGAAGAGACACCTTTATGGAGTTCTACTTAGTAATCCACTTGAGAACATATCCATTATATGTGTCGGGTATTGATGAAAAAAATATTTAATCGATCTATATGAATCATTATTTGTCATATGTAGGGTGATTTACTCACATAATCCATTAACAGTCAATTTAAAAAAGTATAGAATGTATAGTTAATATATCTTTTTAACGTAATGTATGTCATCATTATAAAATAATAAAATTACTATAGATAATTTCATAACTATATTATATATACTAGAGTATTAATTTTTTTAATAAAAAAATTCAATTATAGCATCACCAAAACATATATTCCCTCTCTTCTAAGAATGCATTGATACATAAATGGACTATTGCAACATAGAAACCTTAACAATATGATTTGATAAATAAATTGTTTTTATTTATATACATATCATCAAATAAATTTATGTTATATAAATATATTATAACTCCCCCTTGATATATAATAAATAATAATGAGATTTAATGTTATATATCAATGGAAATTATTATTACAATAGAAAAATAATAAATCATTTTATAAAATTCAATTATTTTTAGATAAAAATATTAGTGATTAAGAACATTATTAGATTAAAAATTAGAATGATAATGTTTATAAAATTATAATATATCATTTCAAACATAAGACATTGATATTTAAAAAAACAATTCAAAAATTTCGTACTAACAATTTAAGAAAATGTTTTACTTAAATGTTTTAATGAAATATATATATACCAATGTTTAGGAAAAATATTTGGATAAATACATATTTTTATATGCTTGTTTAATATATGAAATAATATTTTATAATATCAAAATTGGATGTCTTCATTTTCATTTGAAAATTTTAATCTATTTAGGAGTATCATCAACCAAATAAAGATTATGACTCACATTAGGTCTAATGTCTCACATAAACCTAAATTTCTCTTGTTGATGCCAACATTACGAAAAATAGTAGAAATTCGATGCATAAAACTCATGATTTTATTGATCATAATTTATATTAATAAAATATTTTTTTTTTGATATTAATGATACTAATGAAACTTTATATTACTATATTTGATACATAGTCTTATGTGTCATATACTCTCTAGAAAATACTCATATTTCCATGATTTTAAGGAAGTTTTTTTACAATAACTTCACATAGATATCAATTTGGATCTAGAATGCCTCCTCATTTCTATAAGAATATAATTTATATTCAAGAAAACAAATTTTAACCTAAAAATCATAACACTCGTTTCATGACAACTTCCTATTTATGACTTTGAGATATAGAGATTTATGAAAATATAAGACTATTACAATTGTTTTTTCTATGATTTTAGAAGACATTATTCTCTTATGAGAACATTGAAGAAAAATGTTATTCCATTAAAATAGAATAATTATGGGTATAAGTCCATTGATGAGGATAAGATATGACTTACATATACACATATTATCATAATTATATAACTAAGGACAGATTATTTCATGTCTACTAATTCATTTCTATCTCTATTGGGAATAATTATTTTTCTCAGATTTAGTGTCACCATCCATGACTCATGAAATATGAATACGAATGATAATTATTGTGTGATACAAAAATATGGTGGTCCAATAATTAATAACATGATGCGACCATACCTTCAATGAAAATTTCACAAATTATATGAATCATAAGAGCTTGAAACAAGTCTTTTCATTGAGGTATATCAACCTCAAGAATTGATGATTGATTTTGTATCTCAATATGTTTGAAAATGATGAATTATGTACACATGGGAAATGAAATTCAATGGCAGATGGTTTCAGCCAAAAATTGTATAATTGTGTGGTAGCTTAGGATCCTAACAGTAGAGTCATGAAATTGGTACACACCCATGAATGGTAATTCAATGTAATATGATTAATAATATCAGTTGTAATTAAAGTTACACAAAAAATTCCCTAATATTTCTTATTTTATTCTACAATAACATTATATTTGTAGTTTTTTATTGTATATCTCATTTTTTTGATTCAATATTTTTACAGTACATATATATCAATTTTTCCTCCACATAATTTTTGGTATTCACCATTATTAGATATATTTAATGAAATATTCTATTAATTGGTAAATCACATTATTATATTAAATTTTCATATAATTATATGATAAAAGTATTAAATAACAACTTGTTCATATTTAGTTATTTTACAATTTAAACTACAGTTTGATATTACATTTCATTCTATTCAATTTTCCAAACCATCTGTTGTGTCAATGGATATATTATTAGAAACTCTCCATGAACACAATGCAATACATAATATCCATTTTATTTTGAAAAAATGGTACATTTTCATTTCATTCAATATTAAAAAATTGTTATTTAATTCTACACTACATTAATAATAATAATAATCCTTTGATGAATTTGGTTATTTACTATAATTTATATTGGAATATTCTAGTATCCACTTAATTTTCATGATTCATAGTTAACATATAATGTCCTCATTATTGGTTTTAATATTTTCAATCATATTTAGGAAGAAGGTTCTCTTTTTTCGTTACTTATTTTTTAGTACATCAGCGAATTAATTTTTTATTTTTTTAACTATTTTTGAATTTTTTTTTCATTTTTTAAATTCATAAGTCGGTGAATAATATCATAATAAATTTTGAGAAATGAGATATCAAAATTTTATTTACAATGTCAATACAAATCTATATACTTTTAAATGAATTATAATTACTTATGACAAACATGGAAATAAATTTATGGAAATAAATTTAAAAAAAGTCAATTTAAGATCTTTTATTAGTTATGGGGTGATACAAATGAGTATATTTTCATACTGTAGCAGTCAATGTTGGTGTTCATAGAGTTAATATTGACATTTTTCATCAAAAAATTTAATGAATATTGTCACGACCCATCCCTCGGGGCCCGTGTCGTGACTACCCCAAGCCCTCCTTTAATAGGCCAGGGGCTGGTGACTAGCACCAAATGCATATTCCCTAGAACTGGGAAGGCATTACCTTTATAACCCATAACACAATCATCCTAGATCACGACAAGATACGAACTCAAGTAAACAGAATAGTAAACATAGTGAGTACAATAAGTAAAAAAAGGAAAGATTACAAGCCCAACAAGAAAGTACATGGAAAAATGGAAAGTACAATATGACCGGTAGGTGAAAATCATCTCCTAGGTCATCAACCATGAATCCTAACTGAAGTGTAGGTACAGCTCACGAACAACCATCTCTGTAGTTCGCCTCAGCTAACTTCCACCTCTGAGCTACCTCCAGTCCTTTTACTCCCATTCCCATTCAGAGTTTTCCGTTGTTTTCAACAAACACAATAGGGTGTGGGCCTAGCCCATGCAGGGATGAGTATAACGATACTTAGTAGGGAACCCGAGACAGTCCAGGTCTCACAAAATCCTCCAAGGATAAACCACACAAAATGGAATTAACTGAAAACCCTACATAGGTATATGACCATACATATACCTATGTTATCTTGTATATCCATCTCCATCATCAGGAAAACATAGAGTCCAACTCAAATCCCAATGCATCACTTTTCCGTAATGGACGGAAAAACAAAAAGGGGAGTACCACATAGGTACGCCACATTGATTAATACCAACAAGGTATTATAACAAAGGAATGTACCACATAGGTACAGTCTCAGATCACACCATATATTTCATTGTTAAAATAGTAGAGATTATAATATGTAACTACTTAATTGTATTACTCTATTAAGAGGATATTCTTATAACCCAAATAGGATGGCTTATTGCTTATCCACACTAGATCGTTCGGTTCTAACCCACACTGCATCGCTCAGTGCTAACCCACACAGGATCTCTAGATGCTGACCCATATAGGATCGCTCGGTGTTGATCCACACAGGATCTCTATGTGCGGACCCACACAGAATCGCTTATCATTATTCACATCACAGTGAGCTACTAGGTTCCCGCACTAGGATTTCTCTTCTATGGGAAAGTCTACTTCTGAAGATACTGTCCAATACTCCATCTACCTTGATGTCCCCTAAAGATGTGTCTCAGAGGACCACCATGTCGTAGGGGTCTCAATGCAATAGACTGTGCGTCAATCAGATGTATGGTCTATAAGTAATTAAAGTTTTTGTACCGAGGGCCCGGTTGGATTCATGGTCGATACAATCTGACCATTTCCCAACATTATCACAAACTCCTATGGGATATACCTAAGCACATGTCTTGCTCCATGGTTTATAACGTCACTTATAGTTCCTCAAACAGATGTTCGATGGAAATTTTATTATCGTTAGTGTGAATAACTCATAGATGGTCCGAGTCCGGTCCAGCCCTATATGACCATCCCAGCCCAACTCAGACCACGGTGTGGCTCGGACTACTCTGTCTGGCATGTCCGGTGTTGGGAAGCCTATCCAAGTGGCTTGGATGGGGCGACGTGGTGGGCCACAACATCAGCTTTGCAGTGAGGCCACAGGGCAGTGCAGTGAGGCCACAAGGTGTTGCACGGAGGTCGTGTGAGCAGTGAGGTCGTGGGGTGGTGCAGCAAGTTGCGGGTCATCGAGGCCTTGGGGCTTTGTGGATAGACGTGGGTCAGCGCGGCCTTGGGGCAGCGCGGCGAGGCCGCGTGTAGTAGGGGAGCACTATGGGGTGACATGGGAGCACTGCGGGGTGGCGGGGAGCCATTTAGTCAATGGCCGCTGGCTTAACCAACTGCCCTTCATTCGTGGCCTTCATCGCAGTTATCGAGTTCCACCAGTGCCAACTGCCTGCACTTGTCTCCATCACAAAGTCACCATGGGTTGGACCATGTTTTTTTGGCCTGCACCTTCCATGTTAGAGCGATATCAAGTGGCTCAACAAGAACCTGAATAAAGAACCTCATACACTAACCTCCCGCAATAATTATTCCCAAAACCTCTAAATAAATCATCTGCAGATCAAATTGTTATAGGGTTGAAATGCATTGTTTGTTTTAGATTGGAATAACATGTGAATATAATCATACACAACTAAACCCCTAACTCGTTCATTTTTTTTGTCGATGAAGAGGGAAAGAAAGTCATTGAAGACATCCTACATTGGTTGCCTCTGCAATTTTATTCTGATCCAACTCAGGGTTGGTCTCCTAAAATTCAATCTATGGTTGTCATTCTTCATTACGAGGAGTGTTCAGTGTTGGAGAGTTTACGTTTCCCCAAGTGTTCTTCTAACCCTTTTGCAACAATAGAATAGATTATATATATTAAATAAGTTATATTAATTTAATTTGAATTGGTAGCATTAATCAAGACTTGTCGGAATAATAAATCAATGTGAGTAACACCATTAATGTGGAAGATGTTTAAGATGCATCCCCACATTTAAGTGGGATTTCAAGGGGGGTTTAGCATCGACTATTCCACCCACCATAAACACTTATGAGAGGTTTCAGTTTGGTGGTCCCTACATCCATAACCTCTCATGGGAGGATTAAGTTCAGGTGTTCCACACCTTTGAAACATCCAAATGGGAGTCTCAAATGAAAAAATAAATTAAATGTTATCCCATTTTATTTTATTTTATTGTTTCCCAAATATGTGAAAGACTAACTTCCACCCTCGACCTACTGCGGTTGAGGTGAAGGTATCCTTAAGCGAATAAAATTGCTATGAGTTCAACGGTGCCCTTCGATTTAAATTCTGAGGACCAGTTATAATGTTACAAAAGCCCTCTCAAATGATAACTGAACGTACCCTAAAAAACATCAGAAATTCCTTCCTCAGATTCCGGGACTCAGAATCATGTGGTGTCAATTTTCAATGAATCGTAAAATTCCCATTAATAAAAAAAATTAAATGGAAATTTCGCGTCCTTATATTCTCCCCACCTTAAAGCATTACGCCCCCGTAAGCCACATCTCAAATTAATAGAATAAGATGGGGTACTAATCACGAATCTGATCCTCCTGCTCCCATTTTCTCTCCTCAAGATTCCAATGATTCCAATGAACACACACTAGAGGTATCAACCAGCCATAAAGGACCCAATCACATCGATCCTCAATCTCTACTAGAACCTCTATAAAATTCGACCCCATATTCAGAATATTAACTTTATTTTTCATCTTCCATGAATCACTAGAACTATTGAACATATTCGTATTTCTCTAATGATACATCCCTACATTATTAAAAACAATGAAACTAAAATTGTATCGACATACAATAAATAGTCAAATTAAGTATAATCATGTTATTATAAAGTTATATCAAGTGGTTTATAGTATGATTAGGGTAATTATTATAGATTGTGGCAATGACATGCACACATTGGATCTATAACAGAGTATAAGTGTTTATAAAATTAATCAAAAAACATTACTTAACTATTAATATACAATATTATTCATAATAGAGAAATGATATGAACCAAAAAAATATATATGTTATCAGTTAAATGAAATAAGGCCATCTATTCAAAATTGGAATGCGTGCATTAAATATATTTTTTGTTAAATAGAAAACAAAAATAAATTTTTTTATGGTGGTATAATAGAAGGCGATTTACTACAAATTATAATAGTAATGTTAGCCAAAAAATAAACATGAATATTTAAATATAATTCCAATACATAAGCAGATGAAATAATTATTAAAATTCTTTCAACTTGTAAAATTAATTTAATCTAAAATAAAACAATATATCATACCACAATTAAATGAATCATGAATGGATATTATTAATTTTTTAGGGTTCAGGTGGAATGATGTAAAATTTACACAATGTTTTCTAAATTAGAAAAATACCTGGAATATTGTAAAATATTATAGTGACTAATCAATATTAATAAAATTTAAATAATAATGAACTTTCAAATAACATAATAAAATATGTGTGTAACCTTTATTAATTTGGTGCCGTATTGAATTTGATATTTTCATTATATACATTAATGTGATGTTTGTTCTATAACAAAATTCTATAAAATAAAATAAAAACATCATTATAAAGGATATAATAATAAATTTGAAGAGAAATTATTTTATCATATGTCTGATCCCCATTAATGTCTAAATTGACACTAATATGAATAAAAACTAATGATTAATATAAAAAGTTTCAATTTACCTAAAAAATAAAAAAAACATTGATACCAATAACTAGCCATTGAAATAATGGAATTTAATGTTTAGCATCAATTTATTCCTAGAACCACACCATAACAAATTCTAGTTGAATTGAATTTACCTTATGAGACAACCAATCAATCAAAATAAAATATATTTAAATTAAAAAAATTGAAGGATATTTATAAAGAATTGTAAAAATAAATAGATTAATTAAATATGGTTGATAATTCATAATATATATTTATATATATAATGAATATAAATGTTTTTATGAAATTTCTAGAAAATTGAGGAAACTCATGCATGTTTTCATAACTATATGTACATCCTTTATAATCTTGAACTATTTTCAAGACATTATCATTGGAGTGAATTACCAAAGGCAGATAATTTATTTTTCTGTATTTGTGCATGATAGACTTTGTGATATTTACTATATAAAATTGTGTATTATTACTAACCCATGACAAAAATCACATCTCTCAATTTGGGTTAAAAGTACAAGATTATATGGTACCTGAATTAAATATAACCAAATAATTATAAAATATTAATTAATAAAGATTATTATATTTTTTAAATTTAATCACATAAACAAATTTTATTTATCTTACTATTTGGGGAATTAAGAAATGAATTCAATAAAATTAAAATATTATTTAGAATATTAATATCATGGGTTATACATAAATATAAGAGGATAACGTTAAAAATGATATAATTTATAAGATTTTTGGAATTGTGGAACCAAATATTCGCTAAAATTTCAACCCCTATAGCCACTCTGGTTTGTGGCCCTGCCAGACTATTGAATATTTCTACGAATAAATCCAGAGGTAGGCGCGAAGGCGGCGTGCAATTATGATGCCCGGGGTGCCCAGAATTAATTTTATAAAAATATTTAGTATTTTTATACAATGCACAGGGAGGGGGTGTGATATCTCCTACATGGTTGCTCAGAACGGAAATCTGAGAACACTGTTGCATCCATAATGTGCCGTTTACCCTAGACGAGGTGTAAATTTTGTGAGTGTGGGCCTGCGGTGAGAAACGCCACCAGGGGTGTTTTCGTTAATAAGTGCCGAAGTTAGTGTGCGAGCGTCGGCTCGAATAACTTCTGAACAGAGTCTCAAGTGAAAAATTTGAGTCCACCGTTGCGTTCAGAACGACACGTTTACCCTAGGGGTGACCTTAATTTTGTTCGAATCGGGCATTGGGTCCAAGGGATGTTTGACGATGGCAGACGACTGATACAAATATTCCCCCCCCATATCGTTCCTCTCGATGTTCTTCGCCGTTCTTCGCCGCCGCTCCACCGAATCGAGAAAACGAAGCGCCCATGAGCTCGGAATTCGACATCGAAGGTTCCAGGAGCGTGTAGCGGAACCTCTGGAGTGTGGATCTGAGGTAGAACATCGGAGTTTCACCCGCGAGGTATGCAGATTTGAGTTTTAACCCTTAATCTCATTTTTGCTATTTTTTTCTGAAAATTGAAGCCATAAAGGGTAGATCGGGTCCCGAGGGTCGTGTAGACTCCTTCGGATCGTAAAAAGGACCATCAGGGTGCCCCCGCGGAACAAAGAAGATCCGCCAGTGTGGCACCGACGCCGGAAGATCGCGGAGGAGTTGTGGCGGTCGGCCACCCAGTGCGGCGGTGCGCCGAGAAGTACGGTGGAACGGTGCGCTGCACGGTGGAGGACTGCCGGCTGGAGCGGCCAGGTGGGGCCGGTCCGGTCCATTTTTATCCGGGGGTTCTAAAAACTACCGTTCAGTGTAACCGAGAGGTCCGATTCGCGCGCCGTCTGCGGCGACGCGACCCTTGGGTCTGAGACGGACCTATTGGGATAGGTTCGGGTTTTTTCGGGCTGGGTTTGTGACCCGGGGTCACAAAACGTTGAAATATAATAATATTTTTATTATTATTCGATTTTGACATGCCGTAACTTTTGCCTCGTGTGTCCATTTGAAGTGCTGTCAGTGGAATTGAAACCCTGATGGTATGTTGGACCTTTTTGAGATGGTTTCCAGGTGTTGGGACTGTGAACGGGGTGTGGGCCTCATGAGGACGGGTTTCTGGCGTTTTCGGAGAAACACAACTTTCGCACAAGAAGTCTGTTTTGGACTGATGAATAGTCGATCATGTGTGTTTTTCCGAGAGGATCGCAATGACGCGATCTGTTTGAGGAGTTTCGTAATCTAGGCATGGGCCCCACCCGAGCTGGTTTCGGTGAATAGTACCCTTTTTCACCGGGAGATCATTTCGGACGAGCGAGTAGTCGATTCAACTTGTTTTTCCGAGGGGGATCGTCGTGGTATGATCTGCTCTATGGGCTTTGGGATCGTTGTGTGGGCCCCACATGAGCTAGCTATGGGTAATAGTGCCTTTTTCACCGGTGCTCCGTTTCAGGCGAGTAAATAGACTATCATGCGTGTTTTTATGCGTGGAACGCGATGTTGACCTCGGTTTTGGACTAAGAGGTGTGCATTGTGGCATTGTGGCAGGTCACTCAGGTTATAGACGTTTGGACTAGTAGTTGACGAGGGTTCTCCCTTGGTTCATTCCTACGAGGGTCTGGGCGGCATCAAATACTTTGTATGGGTTTGTTATCCTCTCGATGGGATGTTTAAACTGATGGAGTTGCGGCATCCCTCCGGTGGCCCAGAGCAGGATCCTCTAGCATCTTTACCCTAGATCGGGTTCTTGGTATCGCTATGACCTCTTATTATTGGGTGGTGATCCCCTATCTGGTAGGTTAACCCCGTAGGGTTTGGGGCATCATCGAGAATATGATCCCCTATGCGGTGGATCGTGCTCAGTAGGGTTGTGGCATCGTCGGGTATACGATCTCCTACTCTGCATGAGGTTTATAGTAGGGTTGCAGTATCATTGGTGATATGATCCCCTACTCAGCGCTTGGTGTTGGTAGGGTTGTGGTATTGCTGGTTATGTGATCCCTTACTCAACGCGTGGTTTCGGTACGGTAGTGACATCGTCGGTTCGATCCCCTACATTGTGAGTTATACAAGATAGGGTTCCGGTATCGTCGTGACCACCTTTATATGGACGATAATCCTCTATTTGAGTGATGTGTTTCTGTCGAGTACCAGATCAGGTTGTGGTATCTCCCAGCAGATCCTGGGTGTGATCCCCTCTCTTTGAGAACTATGTATGCCAGATCAGGTCGTGGTATCCCCCAGTAGACCCTGGGTGTGATCCCCTATCTATGAGCTACGTATACCGGAGTGGGTCTTGGTATCCCCTAGCAGACCCTAGCGTTGAACCCATATCCGAAGAGTTTGGTGGTTATGTTGTTTCAGTGATGTTATATGATGGGAGTGGTCTCTTTGGTGAGCATTTGAGATGTTTTTTTTGGACCTGATGGAGTGTATCTCTCGGATGAGTGTCATTTTTTAAGATAGTGTTCGTGTGGTGTACTCTCCTAGTTAGGGACAGTTGCTGGTGAAGAGGTCAGTACCTCTTGTGGCTTTATGGCGTGTGCTGAGTATATATGGATTGTTCAAGGTGTATGTATGGGAATACACCTGAGCTGAGTTGACTAGTGGTGTTTAACCATGGATTGTCACGATATGGAGTTTCTCTCTCGTTTGGGTTCCCTCTGGCTGGGATGAGCGGACTGATTCCTTTCAGTTTCTCTCATTGGTTTTGGGTTTTGGGGTGCCTACTGAGTATGTTTATACTCACCCCTTCACGGGCCTTCCCACACATGTTTGTGTCTTGTGCAGACCACAAGCCCTTCGATGGAGTCCTAGGAGGACCCGGAGCAGGAGGAGCATAGGGAGCGTGTTGATCGGGGTGTTTACCGGAGCTGTGCTGAGGGAGCTTTATAGAGGGTGTTTGTGGCAGCGTTCCCCTTCTTCAGTGCAGGTTGGTCACTCTTGTAGTTTTCTTTTGGTCGGCCCTATTTTTCCCTTTGTACATCTATTGTACTCTGGTTGTGGGATAGTGTATGCATTCATTTTCTTTCAGTTTTGTATATATCTTCACTATTTCATGGAGGTGTTTGTTGGTCCGTGTGTATAAGTACCTTAGGCGAATTCCTCCCATGTGTGTGATAGACTACTCGGTGCTGGTCGCCAGTCCCTTGAATATTGGAGGGGGGTTTGGGTAGTCGCGGATCGAGCCCAGTTTGGTCGGGTTGTGACATAGTGGTATCAGAGGAGGTTCATCCTTTGGGATCTCTGGGTGTATCTTTTCTAGCGGGAGTTTGTTTTGGGTTTCATTGCGGCAGTGTTATGATGTTTTAAGTCCGGATTTCAGGATAGAGACTCAAGTGTTGGTGCGGCGGCAGACATATCCATACTCCAGGACTCTGATAACCTGCCTTTCGACTCTGGACATTCGTACACTGGTCACAGGGACATAATGGTGCATGCATCAAATAGTACTAGGTTTTTGGGTTTTCCTTGTCATTATTGTGTCAACTCTCTTGATATTCTCTTTGATTGTGGGGTGTCTTGAATGTATTTCAGGATCCCCCCCCCCCGAAGACAACCAGTGAGGGTTGCACATCAGGATTGTGCTGATGACCCGCCCCATGTAGAGGCTATGGAGTAGAGCGCAGAATCTGAGGTTGCACCTCCAGGTGGTCTGTCGGTTGAGCCTCCACCTGTCGAGTAGCTGGTTGTGCCAGCGGTGCAGGATTAGGTTGCACGCCGGCTGAGTGCAGTGCATGAGTTCCAGAGGCAGCGACCTCTGAGGTTTCGGGGTGATCCAGACCCCCAGGCAGCTGATTATTGGCTTGAGGCATTCCCCTGAGTTTTCCGCCTAGTTAGGACACCTCCTGATCAGATGGTGGTCCTAGTGGCGACCCATATGTAGGGTTCGGCCGAGCGATGGTGTAGTTTGGTGAAGTAATCACATGAAAAGGAGATGCTCATGTTGGTAGTGTTTGACTGTATCTTCAGGTAGGAGGTCTATCTGGTGATGCTTATGTTAGTTCAGATTCAAGAGATTCTGCAGCTTTGACATGAGAGAATGACCGTGTCAGAGTACTCAGCGAGGTTTACAGACCTGTCGCACAACTCCTTGGATATGGTTGAACACTCGTTCATTAGGGATCGGAACATCGAGCAGGGCTTACGTAGGGACATCTAGGCAGGTGTGGTTTTTTTGTGCCTCCCCACCTATGCTGGAGTGTTGGAGCGATCTTTGGTGGTGGATATTTTTCTGGCTGAGCAGATTCCCCCTATTATTACTGATAACGTGAGGGATGAGAATTCGGCATCTGGTAGCCGACGACAGACTCAGAGGTCTGGACATGGCCGACATTTCAAGAGGTGAGCCCAGGATGGAGGATCTGAGGCTCATGGCTTGCGTGCCAGTTTTGGTCAGCCGCTGGAGAGGCGGTGTTATGCTTGCGATGGTCGGGGACATCATACTAGAGAGTGTCTTACCTGACGTACTGCTGAGAGGGAGTCGGTCGATGGACCGCCTTGGAAGAGGCAGTGTCTTGAGCAAGGAGGTCTGCGTGGCGGAAAACGTGGCGGCGGAGCTGGTGCAGTAGGAGGAGGTGGTAGGAAGTACTAATTTCCACCACCCCCGCCCCCAGTAGGTCCATGGCAAGCTCAAGGAGCTGGTGGCTGAGATCGAGGACATCTCCATGCCCTGGAGGCTGTTGACCCGGAGGCATCGCGGATGGATAGAGGAACGACTTGTGTATTTTCTACTTTCTGTAATAGTTTGATATTCACTAATTAGTGGTACCCTACCTTTTGTTTCTTGCTCATGTTTTGTGCAGGGCATTGGTAAGACCCTAAGTGGGTGTTGTTTGGCATGCTTCGAATGCGTAAGAAAGAGGGATCCTTCTCCCACTGAGACACATTTTTGTGACGCGATTAAAACCGTGCGGCTGAGTAAGTACTGCCCAAAGCGGATAGTGTTGAGGTGTGGGGGATGAGTCCCTCTGACTTATGCGTTCGGGAAGGGTTGTTTGTTGTGGAGCTCGCTGGTGTGTGAGACCCAGTAGAGAGTCTAGTCTCTTTCATTGTGCTTAGGCTTTTTTTGGGAAGAAAAGTTCTAAGGGGGGAGGATATAGCGACTCGGGTTTTTGGCCCTGTCAGACTTTGGAATATTTCTACGAATAATTCCAGAGCTAGGCGCAAAGACGGCATGCGATTCCGAGGCCTGATGTTCCCGGAATAAATTTTATAAAAATATTAAGTATTTTTATACTATTAAAATGGAGGGGGTGTGATATTTCTTACACGGTAGCTCAAAATAGAAATCTGAGGTCACAGTTGCATCCGGAACATGCCGTTTACCCTAGGAGAGGTGCAAACATTGTGGGCATGGGCCTGTGGTGTGAAACGCCACCAGGGGAGTTTTTGTAAATAAGTGGCGAAGTTAGAGTGCCAGCGTCGGCTAGAGTATCTTCTGAACTATGTCTCAGATGGAAAACTTGAGTCCACCGTTGCGTTCAGAACGGCGCGGTTACCCTATGGGTGACCTTACTTTTGCTCGCATCGGGTGTCAGGTCCGAGGCAGGTTTGACGCCGGCGGACGGCTGATATAAATATCAGTGCCCCCCCACCGCTCCCCCTTATCGTTCCTCTCGACATTCTTCTTCAGTCTTCGCTGCCGCTCCGCCTAATCGAGCAAAAAAAGCGCCCACGAGCTCGGAATTCGACGACGAACGTTCCAGGAGCATGTAGTGGTAGCTCTGGAGCATGGATCTAAGGCAGAATGTCGGCGTTTCACCCACGAGGTAGTCAGATTTGAGTTTTAACCCATGATACCATTTTTGTTGTGTTTTTCTGCAAATTGAATCTGTAATAGTGTAGATCGGGTCCCGAGGGTCGTGTAGACTCCTTAAGATCGTAAAATGGACCTCCGGGGTGCCCCCAGCGGTCCGCTGAATATCTGTCAGCGCAGCGGCGCCAGCGCCAAAGGATCGCGGCGGACGGCCGGGTAGCGCGGCGGCGCGCCGAGAGGCGCGGTGGCCAGACCAACCAGGTGGGGCTGGTCCGGTCCATTTTCGTCCGGGGGTTTTAAAAACCCCTATTCTGTGTAATCCAATGGTCTGATTCGCGCGCCGTCTACGGCGACGCGACCCTGGGTTTCAGACGGACCTATTGGGATAGGTTTTGGTTTTTTTCAGACTAGCTCCATGACCCAAGGTCATGAAACGTCGATATATAAAAATATTTTAATTATTATTCGACTTTGACCAGCCGTAACTTTTGAATGGAGTGTTCATTGGAAGTTCCGTCAGTGGAGTTGAGACCTTGATGGTACGGTGGACCTTTTTGACATGGTTTCTAGGTGTTGGGACTGTGAACAGGGTGCGGCCCCATGAGGCTGGGTTTCTGGCGTTTTCAGAGAAACGCAACTTTCACCCCATAAGTCCTTTTTTGGCGGATGAATAGACGATCATGTGTGTTTTTTCGAGAGGATCAAAATGATGCGATCTGTTCAAGGAGATTCGGAATCCAGGCGTAGGCTCCACCTGAGCTGGCTTCAGTGAATAGTACCCTTTTTCACTTGGTGTCCATTTCGGATGAGCGAGTAGTCGATTCCGCTTGTTTTTCCAAGGGGATCGCCGTGGTATGATCCGCTATATGGGATTTGGGATTGTTGTGTGGGCCCCCCACGAGCTAGCTACGGTGAATAGTGCCTTTTTCACTAGTGCTCTGTTTCGGGTGAGTAAACAGCATATCCTGTGTGTTTTTTCATGTCGAAGGCGATGGTGACCTCAGTTTTGGCCTAAGAGGTGTGCAGTGTGGCATTGTGGCAGTTCGCTCGGGTTAGCGACGTTTGGACTAGTAGTGGTTGATGGTTCCCCCGTGGTTCGTTCCTACGAGGGTTCGCGTAGCATCACAACCTTCATATGGGTTTGTGATCCTATCAATGGGATGTTTAAACTGTTGGAGTTGTGGCATACCTCTGGTGGCCCGGAGCGGGATTCTCTAGCATCATTACCCTAGATCGGGTTCTTGGTATCGCTGTGACCACTTATTCACGGGCGGCGATCCCCTATCTGGAAGGATAACCCCTTAGGGTTTGTGGAATCATTGAGAACATGATCCCCTATGCGGTGGGTTGTGCTCAGTAGGGTTGTGGAATCGTCGGTATACGATCCCATACTCGGCATGAGGTTTATAGTAGGGTTGTGGTATCGTTGGTTATATGATCCCCTACTCAGCTCTTTGTGTCGGTAGGGTTGCAGTATCGCTGGTTATGCGATCCCCTACTCAGCGCGTGGTTTCGGTAGGGTTTCGGCATCGTCACTTAGATCCCCTACATCGCGAATTATAACAGATAGGGTTCTAGTATCGTCGTGACCACATTTATATGGATGATGATCGACTATCTGAGTGATGTGTTTCTGTCGAGCGCCAGATCGGGTTGTGGTATCCCCCAGTGGATCCTGGGTGTGATCCCCTATCTGTGAGAACTACGTATGCCAGATCGGGTCGTGGTATCCCCCAGTGAACCCTGGGTGTGATCCTCTATCTGTGAGCTACGTATACCGGAGTGGGTCTTCGTATCCACTAGAAAAACCTAGCGGTGATCCCCTATCCAAGGAGTTTGGTGGTTATGTTGTTTCAGTGATGTAATCTGACGGGCTTGGTCTCTCGGGTGAGTGTCTGAGATGTTTTTTTGGGACCCGATGGAGTGTATCTCTCTTATGAGGGTCATCTAGTATAACAGTGTTCGTGTGGTGTACTCTCCTTATTGGGGACAGTTGATGGTGATGGGGTCAGTACCTCTTGTGGCATTGTGGCATGTGCTGTGTATATCTGGATTGTTCAAGGTGTATGTATGGGCATACCCCTGAGATGAGCTGACTAGTTGTGTTTAGCTGAGGATGGCCACGATATGGAGTTTCCCTCTCGTCTAGGTTCCCTCTGGCTGGGATGAGCGGACTGATGCCTTTCAGTTGCACTCTTTGGTTAAGGGTTTGGGGTGCCTACTCTGTATGTTTATACTCACCCCTGTACAGTATTTTCCCTCACATGGTTGTGTCTTGTGTAGTCCACAGACCCTTCGACAGAGTCCCAAGAGGACCCGGAGCATGTGGAGCATAGTGAGCGTGTTGATTGGGTGTTTACCGGAGCTGTGTCGAGGGAGCTTTCCAGCGGGTGTTTGTGGCAGTGTTCCCCTTCCTCAGAGCAGGTTGGTCGCACTTGTAGTTTTCTTTTGGTGGGCCCTGTTTTTCCCTTTGTACTTCTATTGTACTCTTGCCATGGGATAGTGTATCCGTGCATTTTCATTCAGTTTTGTATATCTCTGCACTGTTGCATGGAGGTGTTTGTCGGTGCGTGTGTACAGGTACCTTAGGCGAATGCCTCCCATGTGTGTGATAGCCTACTCGGCGCTGGTCGCCAGCCCCTAGCCTATTTGAGGCGGGCATGGGGAGTCACGGCTCAAGCCTCGTTTGGTCGGGTCATGACAACCCCCCTCCTCATGCACATGGGATCATCAATTAGTTCACAATTATTATTTTTAATCATACTTTTTAAAAGGAAAACACCATTTATGATACCGGTTCATTATATAATATTTCATAAAAAATAACTTATTAAAATGGAATATTTCATTATTATAAATAATAAAAACTCCTAATCATTGATAATCCATTTATAATTTTTCAATCAGAATACCACATTAATAATTACCATTATATAATATATTAGTCTTTATTAACCATGACGTAAGTATGAAATAAAAATATTAAGAGATGAGATATAAATCCGAACTAATATGGTTTTCAACATTTCTAACCATTCATAAAATTTATTTATTTGTGGGTTTCTGAAAAATTATTCCATTAGATTTTATTCTAACTTTTGTAAGTACAATTTTTTTTATTTTGACAAATACATCAAATGTGATGGAAAATTTTTATCTCCATTTTAAATGTATTTTACATATTTCATTAGAACAACATGCATCATAATTTCACACATAGAAGAAATGAATAAAAATATTATATAGAATGAAGAAAAATATAATTTTAATCAATATTAAATGAATAGAATCATCATCTAATACAATGAAATATAGTACAAAAACAGGCCCCTCATGTAAAATTAATATCAAGAAATGAACTCTTGGAAATTTTAAAACATTATCTTTTATTCAATGATTGATAATTGTTTATTTTTATAATCGGATCATTTGGATTATAAATTTCTCAGGCCAGGCATGAAAAAAAAATTTCTTAAAAAATATTGGAAGAGATTGGAATGAATATGATTTTCAAAAACATGAATAATTGAATTTGCAGTTGTGGGAATTTACAATTTGATACAATCCTAGGTCGTATGTTAGTGTCTTTAAATATTATATAAATGGGTATATATTTTCATAATTTTCATTGGTTTTTTGTAAATATTTAATTATTTTGATAAAATATATTTGTTCCTGAAATTAATCTTATTATGTAATTTTCTAAAATTTTAGCCATTTGAATTTTTCTATAAATTTAAATATATTTCTGTTGAAATAACTAGAAACTAACTATATAATGGACTATATCATACTTTTAATAAATATTGAGATGACTCTAAGTTGTAAATTAAAATCCTCATAGTATTCATAATGAATTTTCGTTCTATTTTATTATTTAAGAGACTACAAAATACATGGAAGTGTATTTGAATAAAGAAATTTTAAATGGAATGAGATTTAGGATTGAGTAAGTTTTTGTTGATACCCTTATTGTATGATATATTTAAATGAAAACAAGAATTGTATAATTAATAAAAATAATTTTCTTTGGATGAGTACAAGGTAGGGGTAATGTTTATTAATACAATGTTATTTCCCTATGTATAAACAGTGTGTTTTAGGTTATAATTTATTTTCTTTCAAGATATTTCATATGTAAATCATATTTACATTTATTTTTATATTAAAATTAATATTGAAACTAAATATATTTATTAAATTTTATATTATGAATAAAAATGGAACTTGAAATTTATATTATTATAATGAATTATTCTACTAGAAGAATATATTAATATAGATAGAAATATTATTTTTAACACAAATAAATGGATGTTTCAAAAATAAAATAAGTATAATAAAATTTAAACATACATTTCTATATGTATCCACATAATCACTTAATCTTGTTATGTGAATTATATATCTATATATATCAATATATACATTTTTCAATATTTATATATATATAAACATATATATCAGTTTTTGTGTTTTATATTAATATATTTTGTTAACTTTATGTGTATTATGTACATTAAGAAATCACATAATATCTATTCAATATAAAAATATATAGAAAAAATAATATGTTTAATTTTATAGAAGGATATAACTATATTGAATGTATATTAAATGAAATACATAAATACTCCAGTGTGAACCATTATTGCTACATCATAACCTAGTTAATAGGATTCACATAAGAATAACATTAAAAAAATATAGATAATTAAACATTCAATAAAAACAATATAAATCATATAGTGAATTATTATATTTCAATAATATCTAAACGACAATAAAAAAAGTATGTCTAAATTATACTAAATAAAATTTAGTAAAATAAAAACAAAATGATGTCCAATCACTAAGATATTTTGAATTCGTCCCACATAATTACATTAACATGTTATGTTTAGTTTACATATTACATTAATTTATTTTTTGTATGACAAACACACATTTTGTGTATTTCATGTAAATATCATGTACATGGTATAAAATATATAATTTGTAATGTGTTCAAAATATTATTTGACATGGAATAATTCATTACACTTCCGTGTCCCTAAATGAATCACCCAAAAATAAGAATATCAAATGCCGCAAAATGTTATATTTATGGGGGAGGTGTTTATATATTCTAGATTTACTGCCTAATGTGATAGAAATGGGGAGACATCACTTAGGTGGATATCACCAGGGGAGTTTATCCTTTATTGTGGGATATTATGGGCCAGAGTTTAACACATGAATTTGGTTTCTATAATGGTTGAATAAGTCACCTTATCCAATTCTACAACACTTTTTTTCGTATAGACTAATATTTACTAATCATTATATCCAAGTCAATATTTTTTTTGGTCGTGGGCCCATGGTTTTATTGTCCTTTCTTCTTATTTATAGGTAGGGATTTATATGTTGTGAAATTATAATATTATCTCTATATTGGTTCTTCTGAATAATATCTAGATTCAACCATTCTATGGACATATGTGTTGTTAATGAACCATGCAAATAAATAATTCCTTTAATATTTTCAACTCATTATTTTATAATCCTTTATTGTTGTCATTTATTCTTCTTCAAACCTGTTATGTTCAAGTGACGGTTATTGTTTCCACTTAAATTACTATATCAAATATTCAACCATTATGATCACTCATGAATATTATATAAAAAATTTAATTATTTTTATATTTTTACTGTCCAAAGTGGATTATTATTTAAAAAATATAAATATATATTAATCGTTAATATTAATATACAATACTTGGGAACTTATATATAAACTATTAAATATTATTACTATAAAAATTTTACATGAAATATACATAAACACTCCACGGATGGGATATTGATATAAAAATTGTAATTTTACCAATTGTGGGAAAAAATCTGATATCCAGGACTTCATTTTCATTTATAAAACCATAAATATTAATGAGTTTTATCCAAAATATAAATATGAGAATTCACATTATGATTGATATCTACTAGACATATTATGTTCCCAAGATGATTCCAACTTGATTAACAATAGTAGTAAATCAACATATAACCAAAATATTCTTTGATCTTAAAATATTATAATAACGAAGAAAATGATTATAATAATGAAGATAATGAAAATAGATACATCGAACATTGATACTGTGTTTTAAGTGGTCTTTTTAATTTGAAAATACTCATATATCTAGAATCTAAGGAAGATGTTAGAAAATTTGTTTTTATAAAAATAACATTGTGTCTATGTCTGACCCACTTTTCTGTGGGCTTGTCATTTCTATGAAATAATCATCAAATGACCCGAAAGATATATAAGTACATGTTTTCGAAAAACAGTCTATGAATTTATTTGAGATATATAGTTTTTAATGACTATTAAAATGTTACTATCTATTTTTTTAAAATTCTAATATTCTTTATTAACATATGATGCAATTACTGAGAAATGGAATTCAATTCAAATGGAATTATAATGTTCAAAAAATAATCAAGAGTTTATGACCTAACACACTTTGTAATATGTTGTTGTCCTTTTATATCTTGAGAAGCCTTATTTCATATATTTTGATTCCTCAATATCAGTGTTGGGTTATGTTATTTTTTTAGGATACCGTGACAAAGACCACAACTCATGACAGTTGTAGACGGTAGAAATTAAATTTTCATGTTATAACTATGTTGGTCCATGAATTTAAAATATGTCCCCATAACCACATTAATTATAATATTACTATCTGCATCGATCATAACAGCATGAATCTCATTCTTTCCCAGAGGGAATTGACCTCAAGCAGTTACAATAGATGGAGTATGTATATATGGATGAGTTTTACTATATTTGATGAAATGGGAAATGGAATTAAATGTATGTTTTATTTTTTTCATTTTATATGACATAATGGTAAGATGAAATCATGACCCGAGAGGCTCAAAAATCATACACATGTAAGAAAGGTAAATAAATGTATTGTGACTAATAACTTCTATATGAATTATATGTGTGCACAAAAATCAATATAATTTCTATTTGTATTCTACCATTCATCACTATATTTTTCTGGTAAATTTTAATTTTTTATATTATATAACACACTTTTCTTTCAGACTTCATAATTTTCAATTTTTATTCCATGTAATTTTCGATTTGGATATTTAGTGGAAAAATTTTATGAATAATATATTATCTCTTTTATTGTGTTATAATGTTAAAATTTCATATATTTTCATGATAAATGAAAAAAATAAGTCCATTTTTTGAGGATTTTAATTTTGGAAACATAGTTTCATGCTCCTTTACCTACCATTTGATTTTTAATACCGAGTCTTGAGCCCACAGATATATAGCACTAACAACTACTTGATTAAAACATCATAAACTATAGGCCATGCTTTGTGAAAAAATTAAAATTTTTACCTTATTTTCGATTTAAAATCTTGTTATCTAATTATGAAAAAAGTAAAAAATTGGAAGCAACTATTGAATATTTCATGTTATTTAATATTGTGTTTATTGCATGATTTTTGCAACCACTTCAAATTCATTAGTCGTTTTTAACTGATAATATATTTATTATTGGTTTTCCCATTAAAATTATCATTATGAACATTGTTGTGTTTGTCAAATTAGAAATATTATTAATAAATTTGGTGAGATCATTTGTAATTCTATATATTATATTTCTTAGATTCAGCTGATCATTGTTGAATTTTTTTTGTCTATTAATCATATCATAAAATATTTTGTGAAATGACTGATGAAAATATTTATAGATCATCTAAATAAATGTCCACTGAATTGTTAAATGAATTTTCATTACATTTTTCATTCATATAAAAATTTAGTAGAATAATGTACGCTATAAAATTTGAATTTAATATATATAGTTTATTAAGGGGTTTAATAAATGAATATTATTTCATACTATAATAATTAATGTTGGTGTTCTTATAATTAATATTGTTGTTGTTCAATGGAATATTTAATATATTTTAAATAAATTGGTGTTAAAATGTTGTTTTTATCCAATAGGATAAAAAATTTATTGAAAAACAAATTTATTCATATGTTTCAAAAGTGTACACAAGATCATTGTCTTGTAATATGGTGTAATTTTTAATTTCATGGACTGATCTTATGTATTTACGATTGGTGAATGGATTATTTTATTTGAGTGTGGGATGTTAGAATCCATTAAATGGTGTTGAGGATGATAAAATACATTGTATAATATTATTCCTTATACCAATCAAACTCAAAATAATATTGTAATGTTTTTTGAGAAGACTATTTTTGATTGGAACACATCTTTTGGAAGATGCCTATAAGACACCAAATTCACCACTCAGTGTAAAAAATTTAGGCTTTTGTATCATGTGCCATGAATAGTTAGTAAAATTAATGAAAAAACATAGTTACAAATTATAAATAAACCTATTAAATGGATTTTATTCTAAAACACTATTTCATATATCTTATTTTCAATTATTTTATTTATAATAGTCCTTATATGAATATTATAGAACCTATTTAAAATTTCATTATTAATCCATTGAAGTGATTTGGACTATGAATAATTGATGATTTAACATTATGATGGTAATAATTTAAGTGTAATTTACCATAGTCGATTTATTAGTGAAGCAAATTGACAAATTTTCATTTGATTTCAAGACAATTATAGATCTTTTTATTGATATTATAGATGTTTTATGAATGAAAAATTTAAATGGTTTCTAATTTTTATGATTGATGTATTTTATTTATTTTATTCATTATTTATATACATTTTAATGAATTTGGACCTACATCCATTATTGTCAGTAATAATTTCAATTGCCTCCTCAATTAAAGAAACCAAACCATTTCAAAAACTGAATTCATGATCAATACAGATACGTTCACCCAGATGTGATTCTGTGATGTAATATAACATTTTTTTGACTTCAATACAAAGTCATATTTGGAACACTACCAACCTATATGTCAAATACCAATAAAAATGAAATGAGATTGACATATCATATAATAAATATAATTTTCAATACTAGCATTAGTGTGAGACGATACATTTCACAAATACTAACTATGGATGATTAGGAACATTTCATTTATTTTGCGAGTGAACTCAATGATATTTTCTGAGACAAAGGATTAACAAACCATGAATATATGTCATCAGCTTCTATTATTTATAGAATAAGAATAAATATTTAGAATAAAAAACATTTTATATATGATAAGCTATATTGCAGACACATAATGAATATTAATTTTTTTTATTATTTATGATCTTGGACCATTTTATGATTTTTTCTATGAGACATATATAGAGAAACCTTCATGGAGTTCTACTTACTAATCCATTTGAGAACAAATCCATTATATGTTCCTGGTATTGGTCAGAAAATCATTTAATCTATCTATATGGATCATTATTTGTCATATTTAGGGTGATTAACCCACTTAATTGATTAACAATCATTTTTAAAAAAAGTATCGAAAGTATAGTTAATATATTTTTTTAAAGTAATGTATATCATCCTTATACAATAATAGAATGACAATAGAGAAACCAATAATTATATTATATATACTAGAGTAGTATTTGTTTATTAAAAGAATTCATTTATAGCATCACAAAAACAAATATTCCCTCTCTACTAAGAAGGAATCGTTACATAAATAGACTGTTGGAACATTGAAACTGTAACAATATCATTTGATACATTAAAATATTAGGTTAAATTATATACATATCTTCAAATAAATTTATGTTATATAAATTTATTTTAACACCCCCTTGATATATAATATAATAATAATGAGATTTAATGTTATATATCAACGGAAATTATTATTACCATGGAAAAATAATAAATCAATTTATAAAATTCAATAATGATTAGAGATGAAACAAATTGATGAATAATTACATTATTAGATTATAAAATAGAATGATAATGTTTATAAAATTATAATATATTACTTCCTAAATAAGACAATAATTATTAAAAAAATTTAAAATTTTTTGTATTAACCATTTAAGAAATGTTTTACTTAAATGTTTTATTGAAAAATATATATACCAATGTTTATGAAAAATATTTGGATAAATACATATTTTTATATGCTTGTTTAACATATGAAATAATAATTTATAATATCAAAATTGGATGTCTTCATTTTCATTCGAAAAATTTAATTTATTTATGATTATCATAAACCAAATAAATTTTATGAATCACATTAGGACTAATGTCTAACATAAACATAGATTTCTCTTTTTGATGCCAACTTGACGAACAATAGTAAAAATTACACGCATAAAAATCGTGATTTTATTCATCATAATTTAAATTAATAACAGAATTTTTTTCATATTAATGTTACTAATGAATCTATATATATAACTCTATTTGATACTAAGTTTTATGGGCAATATACTCTCTAGAAAATACTCATATTTCCATGATTTTTATGATTTTTATTTACAGAAACATCACATTTATATCAATTTGGATCTAGAATGCGTCCTCATTTATATAAGAATATAATTTATATTCAAGAAAACATATTTGATCCTAAAAAAAATCATAATAATCCTTTCATGATAACTTCCTATTGATGTCATTGAGATACAATTATTTATGACACTAGAAGACTATTACTATTGATTTTTCTAAGATTTTAAAAGATGTTATTCTCTTATGAGAATATTGAAGAAAAAGGTTATTCCATTCAAATATAATAATTATGGGTATAATTTCAATGTTGAGATTATGATATGACTTACATATACACATATTATTAACATTATAGGACTATGGATGGATTATTTCATGTCTACTAATTCATTTCTATCTCTATTGGGTGTCATTGTTTTCTCAGATTTAATGTCACCATCCATGAATCATGAAATATGAATAAAAATAAAAATTAATGTCTGATACAAAAATATGGTGGTCCAAGAATTAATAACATGGCACTACAATGTCGTTAATGAAAAGTTTACAAATTAAACGAATCATAAGATCTTGAAACCTGTCTTTTCATCGAGGTACATCAACCTCAATAATTGATGATGGATTTGGTATCTCAATATGTTTAAAAATGATTAATTTTGTACACATGGGAATTGAAATTCAATGGCTTATGGTTTCAGCCAAAAATTGTATAACTATGTGGTCACTGAGGATCCTAAAAGTAGAGTCTTGAAATTGGTACACACCCATGAATGGTAATTCAATATAACGTGATTAATAATATTAGTTGTTATTAAAGTCATTCACTAAACTCCCTAATATTTTTTATTATATTCTAAAATAACATTATATTGCAGTTTTATATTGTATATCTCATTTTTTATATTTAATATTTTTATAGTACATATATATATATTTTTCATTCACATAATATTTGGTATTCACCATTATTATATATATTTAATAAAATATAATATTAATTGGTAAATCACATTATTATATTAAATTTTCATATATTTATATTATAAATGTATTAAAAAACAACTTGTTCATATTTAGTTATTTTACAATTTTAAACTACAGTTTTATATTACATTTCATTCTATTCAATATTCCATACCATATATTTATTCCATGGATGTATTATTAGAAAATGTCCATGAACACAATACAATTCATGGTATCCATTTCTTTTTGCAAAAATGGTACATTTTCATTTTATTCAAAATTATAAAATAGTTATTTAATTATACAATAAATTAATAATAATAATATACTATTGATTAATTTAGTCATTTTCTATATTTTTTGATGGAATATTCTAGTAACCACTTAATTCTCATGAATCATATTTAACATATAATGTATTCATTATTGGTTATAATATTTTCAGTCACCTTTAGGAAGAAGGTTTTGTTTTTTCATTAAATATTTTTTAGGACTTCAGTGAATTCATTTTTTATTTTTTCACCATTTTTTCCATTTTTTATCATTTTTTAAATTCATAATTCCATGAAGAATATCATAATAAATTTTGATAAATAAGAAATAAAAATTTTATTGACAATGTCAATATAGATCTATATCTTTTTAAACGAATGTTAATTACTTGTCACAAACTTGGAATCAAATTTCTGTGAATAATATGAATAATAAAATGACAATTTATGTTCTTTTATTACTTGGTGTTCATAGAATTAATATTTCCATTGTTCATAAATTTTTTTAATGAATATTGTCACGACCTATCCCTCGGGGCCCGTGTCGTGACTACACCATGACCTACTTAAATAGGCCAGGGGCTAGTGACTAGCACCGAAGGCATACTCCCTAAAACTGGGAAGGCATTGCCTTTATAACCTATAACACAAAAAACCAAGCACACAATAAGATATGAACTCAAGTAAATTGAATATTAAACATAGTGAGTACGGTATGTATAAAAGGCATGAATACAAGCCCAACTGTAATGTAAATGGAAAACTAGAATGTACAAGATGACCAGTAGGTGAAAATCTACTGCTAGGTCATCCACCAAGAATTGTAACTGAAGGGTATGTACATCTCATGAACATCCATCTCTGCGGTTTTCCTCGTATAACGTCCACCTTTGAGCTACCTTCAGTCCTTGTAGTCTCATCCTCATTCAGAGTAGTCTGTTGTCTACAACAAACACAACAGAGTGTGGGCCTAAACCATGCAGGGGTGAGTATAGTGATACTCAATAGGGACCCTGAGACCTTCCAGGTCTCATAAAATCCACCATGGATAAACCACACAACATGGAATAAACTTAAAACCCTACATAGGTATATTTCCATACATATACCTATGTTATCATGTAAATACATCTCCATCATTAGTAAAACTCATAGTCCAACTCAAAGCCCAATGATCCACTATTACGAAAAGGAAGGAAAACCACAAAGGTGAGTACCACACAGGTACGCCACATAAAAAAATACCACCATGTTATTATAACAAAGGAATGTACCACATAGGAAAATAATCAGATCACACCAGATATTTCATTGGTACAATATTAGAGATGATTATATGTAACTAGTGATCATATTACCTTATTAAGAGGCTATATTTTTTACACAAATATCATTCCTCAGTGCTGACCCACACTGGATCGTTCGGTGATGACCCACACTAGATCGTTCGGTGCTATGCCACAAAGGATCTCTAGGCTCTGACCCACACAGAATCACTTGGTGTTGATCCACACAGGATCTCTAAGTGTGGAACCACACATAATCGCTTATCATTCTTCATGTCAAAGCTAGCTACTGGGTTCCCGCACTAGGATTTCTCTTCTATGGGAAGGTCTGATTCTCAAGATATTGGTTGATACTCCATATACCATGATGTCCCCAGAAGATATACCTCAGTGGACAGCCATGTCGTAGGGGTCTCAACGCAACATACAGTTCATCAATCAGAAGCATGGTCTATAAGTAATTAGAATTTTTGTACCGATGGCGCACTTGGATTCATGGTCGATACAATCTGACCATTTCCCAGCATTATCCCAAACTCCTAAGGGATATACCTAAGCACATATATCTCTCCATGTTTTATAATAAAGCTGATAGTTCATAAAACAGTCGTATGGTGACAATGTTATGGTCGTTAGTGCAAAAAACTCGTAGATGGTCCGAGTCCGGTCCGACCCAGCGCGACCCAGCCCGACCTAGTCCGCGGTATGGCCCAGACTGCTCTGTTCGGCATGGCCTGTTTTGGGAAGCCTGGACAAGGGTCCTGGATGGGGTGGCGTGGTGGGCCACAATAACCACATGGCGGTGAGGCCGCAGGACGGTGTGGTGGGGCCGCGAGGTGGTGTGCGGAGTATGTGCGGGTAGTGAGGTCGTGGGATAGTGCAGAATGTTGCAGATCTCTGAGGCCATGGGGCGTCGTGGCAAGCCACTGGTCGGCGCAGCCTCATGGCGGCGCAGCAAGACCGTTGGCGGTGGGGGAGCCCTATGGGGTGGAGGGGGAGTGATGTGGGGTGGTGGGGAATCGTGTATTCGTCGGTCACTGTCTTGACCAACTTCCCTTCATTCTTGGCCTTCATCGCAGTTCTCGAGTTCCACCAGTGTCAACTTCCGGCACTGGTCTCCATCAAAAATTCACCGTCTTCCATCAAAAAATATACACTATCAAGATGCACAAGAGAGGGGTTGGACCATGTTTGTTTGACCTTCACCCTCCATGTTAAAGTGGTAGCAAGTGGCTCAACAATATCATGAATAAAGAACATCAAACACTAACCTCCCACAATGATTATTCTCAAAACTACAAAAAAAAAATTCATTTGCAGATCAACTATTTAGAGGTTTGATCAACGTTCTTTGTTTTATATTGGAATTACATGTGAATATAATCATACACAACTAAACCCCTAACTCTTTCATTTTTTTCGACGTTGAGGATGGAAGGAAGGTCGTTGAAGATATCCTATGTTGGTTGCCTCTGCAAAATTCTTCCAATCCGGCATGGGGTCATCCTCCTCATTCTTCGATCAAAGGTGGTCATTCTTCATTGGGAGGAGTGTTCATTGTTGGAGAGTTTATGTTTCCCCAAGTGTTCTTGTAACAATTCGCCAACAAGAGAATAGACTATATGTATTAAATTAGGTTATGTTAATTTAATTTGAATTGGAAGCATTAGTCAAGATTTGTAGGCATAATAAATCAAAGTGGGTGACACCATTAATGTGGGGGATGTTTTAGAGGCATCTCCACATTTTAGTGGGATTTCAAGGGGGTTTAGCATTGTGTGTTCCCCACCACCATAACCTCTCATGAGAGGTTTAGGCTGGGTGGTCCCTACCTCCATAACCTCTCATGGGAGGATTATGTTCAGTTTTTCCACACTTATAAAACATCAACATGGGAGTTTCAAATAAAACAAAGAAATTAAATGTTACCCCATTTTATTTAATTTTATTATTTACCAAATAAGTGAAAGACTAACTTCCACACTTGACCTAATTCCATTGAGGTGAAGGTCTCTTTATGAGAATATCGTTGCTGCGAGTTCAACGGTGCCATCTGATTTAAATTATGAGCACCGATTAAAATGTTACAAAAACCTGCTCAAATGATAACTAAATGTACCCGAAAAATGATCATAAACTCCTTTCGGAGATTTCGGGCCTCAAAATCATGCATCGACAATTTTCAAAGAATGGTGAAATTCCCTTGAACTAAAAAAATTAAATGGAATTTCCTGGTCTTCATATTCTCCCAACCTTAAAGCATTATGCCCCCATAAGACACATCTCAAATTAATATAATATGTTGGGGTACTAAGCATGAATCTGAGCCTCATGCTCCCATGTGCTCTCCTCAAGATTCCCATGATGCCAATGAATACACACTAGAGGTAGCGACCACCTATAAAGGACCCAATCATGTCGATCCTCAATCTCTACTAGAACCTCTATAAAAGTCAACCCCATTTTCAATGTCTATCTCACCATTTTCGTTGATATGAGGAGATTCATACATGTGTCTCTTAATATAGTATATGTGGAATATGTCATGTATCTAGTGCAACTAATGTGGAAGAGATAAGTGGTAAGACAATTCGCCAACTCTACCGAATAACTGAAAGGGTCCAATAAACATTAGAGATATCTTTTCACTTCAGCAAAATTTCTACAAACCATGCCAAGGTGATACCCATAGAAAGAAATGTTTTCTAGCCCTGAACACTACAGGTCTATATCTATTTTCATCATACGACTTCTACTTGCTTTGTGAAGTCTTCATATATTCTTGGACGGTCTACGCTTTCTCGGTGGTAGCACGTACCATCTTTGGTCACACTCGTGCTGAATACACTAGGTTAGTCCACCAAAAAGAGGATCTGCATAGTCGCCCTTAAAACACCACAAAAGGAGTCGTTTTAATGGTGGAGTGATATCTATTTTTTTTCTCTCCAAAAATACAAGTGATCCTCCCAACTGCGACCGATGTCGAGGACAGAAGAATGCATAATGTCCTCGAGGGTATGTATTGTCTACTCAGTTTGGCCATATGTCTATGGATGGAAGGTTGTTCTCAAATGATGTTGCATTCCGAAAGCCTACTACAAACCATTCCATATCAAGTAAGTGATATGTGAATCACATTCAGAGACAATCCTATTGGGTATACCATGTATCATCAAAATCGTCAGCACATAGTGGCATACCGTTCACTTTCCTAAGCCCTACTCTCTAACCGGTAATAAGTGGTCCGACATGGTGAGTCGGTCGACGATCACCAAATTATAGGCAAGACCTATATATGTATGTGGATTTCCTATGACGAATTCCACGTATATCTCATCCCACTTCAACTTAGGGACCTATAAATGCTAAACCAAGCCTAAGGGAACATGATGCTCCGCCTTCAATTGCTAACAATTGAGGAACCAAAAGACAAACTATGAAACTTATTTTTTATTCCCGACCACCAATGTTGTTGTCGGAGATCCTAGTATATCGTCGCCATTCCCGGGTGTACCTCTGGAGTGGATGTGTGGAACTCCATTAACACTTATTCTCAAAGTGTAACTGGCACCATGGTACCTCATATGAAAAGGATTACATGCTCCCGAACATCAATAAATCCTTCAGGTACCTGTCCTATGGATATTTAAGTACATCGTGTCTCGCATTTAGTGTCCCCATGCTGAGCCTCCATGACTCTGTGTATAAGTGGGGATGTGACAATATATGACTATAGAAAAACTGATCCTTCTCAATCCAGAAAGTATATCTGCAAAGCATCGAGTTGCTCCATCACCCCGAGCAGTTATATACCTGAACATCTACTAAGTGAATCTTCTACAACATTCCCTATCTCAAGTTTAAAGATTATCTTAAAGTCATAGTCCTAGAGGAACTCAATCCAATGTCGCTCTCTCAGGTTTTGGTATTTCTAATAGAATATATACTTGAGACTCTTGTGATCCGAGTAGACTGTAAAGGGTTCACCCATCTGATAGTGTTCCCACATCGTCAAGGAGAATACCACTGTTTCTAACTCCAGGTCACGTGTAGCGTAGTTCTGCTCATGTTTTCAAAGCTATCAAGAACCTTATGCAATCACAACTCGCTCATGCATCAAGACACAACAGATTCTTGTCCTATATGCATCGCAGTAGACTATGTACCCTATGCCTTCCTCGGTTAGTCTCAAGATACGGGACACTAATCAGCCTCTGTCTCAGCTCCGGGAAACTCAACATGAATCTCTCTGACTGCATGAATGGTTTTCCCATATTCGTTAATGCTGAATGTTGTGATGCAACTCTGGTGAAATCTTGCACCCAGTAGAATCCTCACAAAACCAGGAATTAATGTATATCCGTCACACTCTTGGGTGGCGCCCAATCACGTACCACCATAATCATTTCTTGATCAATTGTAACCCTAGCCTCCATTATGCCATGCCCTAGAATGTGACCCTCTCAGATCCAGAATTGGCACTTCGAGAGATTACCATAAAGCAGGATCTCTCAGAGTGTGTCCAGTACTACAAATAAATGATAGGCATGCTCCTCTTCCATATACATGTAAATCAGAATGTCAGCAATGAATAATACTACAAAGTGATCATGGTATGGTTGAATGGTCATATTAATGAGTGCCCTGAACACTGCTAGAGAATTAGTTTCACTGAATGGCATAACCAAGAACTTGTAGTGGGTGTATTGACCTTTGAATTTTGTCTTCTACATATCTTCATCTCATAATCTAAGCTGGTGATTGAATTATCTATGATCTATCTTCAAGAACCACTATGATCGCTTCAGCAGATAAAAGAGGTCGTCAATCCTCTAGAGTGGGTACTTATTTTGCACAGTCACCTAGTTTAGGTGTCGATAGTCAACACAAGGCCCCAAGATCCCATCCTCTTTCATAGTGAACAAATTTGTGGTGCCCAAGGAGAAACAATGTTCTAGATGAATACCTTCCACTGCTAGTCCACTAGCTGTACCCAGAGCTCACGAAGCTCGGTAGGATCCATCTGATATGCTGGTGTAGATTTCGTTGTAGTCCCGGGTTACATGTCAGTGTAAAAGTCCACCTATCTGTGAGGGGGAAGACCCATAACATCATCATGGAAAACATTTGTGTACTGGTCCTCCACTACCAGATAGCTCATTCTCTCTACTTCAACCTATATGAGGGTAAGGCTATCCAACTAATGAGTGATCGACTGCACTCTCCTCTATGTAAATCCATCATGTGCTGAAATGGATTTTTTTTTCACGGGTGAAGGTTAACCTGGTTGCATCTGTGCAGACACACCGAAAATTGTGCTGAATAAATTCAATATGCGCATGGAATGTAGATAACCATTACATACCAAAGATGAGGCCATATCGCCTCGACGCCACTACTAGGTGATCCCAGTCGAAACTCTGACCTCTTAGATTATGATCTCACTTCTAGTACCAGTGCATAAATGTTGAACCCACTCCCATAGAAGCAACTACCCATAAGTATCATGCCAGCATCTCGGTCAGAATCAATGTGCTCCGAATGAGGGTAGTGGAAATAAAATAATGACAGGTACATGTGTCAATAATTACTGCAGCTATGGTGGAGTAGACACATATTGTACTAGGTATCATCTTTGGAGTTTCTTGATCATAGGATAAAATTTACTATAGTTGAGCTATCCCATGTCCTCATGCTCCTTATAGTCATGGTGGACAACCTAGTGGTGGTGGCAGTTACATCTTGAATCATTTCCCACCACAAGCTGTATGACCATCTCCGATGTCACGTATTCCTGCTCCCTATAGACCTCATCAGTCTGTGGTTTGTCTCATCCTTGGCAGTACTCTAACCATATTCTGATCATCTGTACGGTGGGTCAGAGAGTCCTGAGCTAAGTGACCCTGCCTGCTGGATTCGTAACACTGCATGATCCTGGAATGACTTGCTTAGCCTTGGGGGCCCCGCACTACAGACCATGTATCTTTCTAACATCCACCTATAGGTCTGGTCCCCTTGGACCTCTGTTTCATCAATATACTTCCAGAAGTAGAAGACTGTACAACATGATGACATGTAGTGGGTCTCACTACTGGTGACTACTCTTCCAGGATAATCTATGTTAAATAGGCTATCTCTAACACCCTCGCATGCGTTGGGAAGCTAAGTGAGATCATTGAATCCCTGATCTACCCCCTGAGACCCTGCTCGATGGTTTAGGCTTTAAAGAAAGGGTGACACAAAATATCTGCGTAGTTTCATGAGAGGTCAATGAACCTTGTTGAGTACTGAGCCACAATCATACTACGCTGCTTGAGATGAAGTATCTCCTATATGCAGACTGTGCGAAGAGTCACTGGGACAATCTCGGCCCATAATAGGATCCTGAAGTCTTCCTAGAAAAGTGTCACCTCGTCATGAGCCTGCATCATCATGCAACACCATATGTCTGCTGTTGCTTATATAATAATGGAAATAAGTATAACCATGAGATCAGATGGAGTCCTTACCATTTGAAAGACTCTAAACACATCCTCCAATGAATACTCAACCGCATGTGGGTCTATCACATCACTGAACCTGGGTGGCCTCGGGCACTAGAACTCATGCCACACGCTCAAGATTCATGCACCCTCTGATGCTAGGGATGGTGGCATAGGTGGCCTAATGGGAAATGGTACCACTTGTATCTCCCCTGGTACCTCATCTAGAAGAGGGCCCTAGAACATAGGCCTCACTACTCAGTGGGATATCATTGGATACTACCCACGGAACCCTAGCTAGCTATCTCTATGGAATCAACCTGAAAAGAAACAGGTGAGCCACAGTCAATAAGTTATACCTAGTGAGCGGTCTCAAAGATATCACAAAGAAAATTCATCAAAACACACACATAATTAGTGTTTTCATGAACTGATTTAGAAATCAGAAATCATGGTCTGGGTGTATTGATATGTTAGCCACTGTACCATCAATGGATTCCCTATACTAATAACCACATTAACTAAATGTAATACAATTTCCATTAAAATAAAATATCAGAGTCCTATGTCTTACGGTAGAATTGAATCATTTGATTCCAATTTTTCATGACCTGTCCCCTGAGAATGCTTCCTTGACTACTCCAAACCCACCATCCATAAGCTAGGGGCTCGCGACTAACACCGAAGGTGTATCCCCTGAAACTAGGAAGGATTTTTTTTATAATGAGTAATACACACAACCAATCAAACAATAAGATACAAACTCATGAAAACTGAATAGTAAATAGAGTGAGTACAGTAAGTAAATGATTCAGAATACATGACCAACTGGAATGTAAAAGGAAAATAGGAAAGTACAAGACGACCAATAGGTGAAAAGCAGCTTATTGATCGTCCACCATGAATCCTACCTAATGACTAGGTACAGCTCAAGAACAGACTTCTCTATTTCTCTCCTCGTCTAATGTCCACCTATGATAAACCTCCATTCTTGGTAGGCTTTTACTCATTCAGTATTGTATGTCATCTGCACCAAACACAATACGGTGTGGGCATACCTCGGGCAGGGGTGAGTATAAAGATACTCAGTAAGGACCCTAAGACCCTCAAGGTATCACCAAATCCACCAAGGAAAAACCACAGAACATGGAATCAGAAGACAACCCTACATAGGTATATTCCCATACATATAAAAATTTATCATGTAAAACCAACTCAATCATGAGGGAAACTCAGAGTCCAACTAAATTCCCAAAGGTACACTATTACGAAAATTAAGGAAAACCATAAAGTACAATTCTCCACACAAAGCAGAAGAGAATGTGAACAGAGCCATGCCACACCTCTCCCCAAGAAGAAATCCGAAGAATATGTCAAACACACCTCTCCCCAAGAAGATTTCAATTAGTCAAGCTGAGAAGACCCAGGATTTTAGATCCATGAAATTGAAGGGTCATTCATCCAAAAGAAACACTAAGTGGGATGAATCTCGGATGAACCCATGTGGAAGACCTAAACCAGCTACAAAAGTTCCACAAGACATATTGGTCATCTGGCCAGAAGATTTGAAATGAATAAGGAAATTCGAGGATGAGAAGTCCAAGGCTGGTGAAAAAGGAAAAGGAAAACTTTCACATGATGCAGACACAGTGCAGGAGAGATTGCAAACAAAGAGAAACACAAGTGTCAAAGAAGTTTTGTGTGAGAGATGCAAGAAGTCTGGCCACATTGCAAAAGGTTGTCTAACCTTAATACCAGAGCAAGAAGCAGTCCTTAAGAAGAGTAAGAATGTATCATTCATGATGGCTGCTAAGTAGAACAATTCTCCACACAAAGCAGAAGAGAATGTGAACAGAGCCATGCCACACCGACAGATGTCAGAACATATGTTCGAACGTGCATGCATAAAGACTGGAGTGAACTGAGTAACTTGGTTGAGAAAAGAGCCTCAACCAAGAAAGTCTTCTTGATTAAGCAAGAAGGAACCACCTTATTCCCGTAATCATTTCTGTATTGTATTTGTACTAATAATGCAGGGAATTGAAGGTGAAGCATGCTCTCAGGGGGAGAACCTGAGAAGTAGTGAATGCTGTCAACTATTGATAGCCAAGCTGAATAAGTTTCCATCCTTAGTAGATTCTTCAATTGATATTCAAAGATTATGATGATGAAGGATCACTCTAGATGAAGATGATGAGGAGTGTTTCCCTTGCGGGGGAGAAGAATGAAGAAGCTTCCATAATCACTGTTTCAATCAATATCAACTCCAGCTGGACTCAAATGTAGTTACTCTGTGAATTTCTTTAAGAACACGCCAATGGAGAAGGTATGTCATTTCTCAATCACTATCCCTTGGTTACTCAGATCAAATATTATTTTACAAAGGGGGATTAACTGAATTGGTCAGTGACATAAAGAGAATGGAAGTGCCCCAAGGTCACTTATCCTGCCAATTGCACTTGAATGTTTTTGATCTATTTGCTGAAGTGAGTTCAGGAGTTTCAGGTTGATTATTCTCTATCATAGTTGATCTTCTTCTACCTGGAATTAAAGTGGTAAACCCATGAAGACAATATACATGAGTTATCATCTAATGTTGGTATCATGATCTGTGGATAATGGACAACCTTGTTGACTTAATCAAATCCTCTTGTTTTCTACATCGAGCATTGCTCAAGTAGAATTAGAGTGAAATGATTAATGAAACATTGCTTAAGTGTGGATTGATACCCTCCCTACCATGTGCTTTGTATTTCTTGTCAATAAGGGGGAGAGAAAGTGAAATGAAATTAAATGTTGATTTGCTGAGAAGATTCTCATTTTGACATTGACAGATTCATTTCAGAAGATGTATAAGGTATTGACAACAAAATACAAAGGGGGAGATTGTTGGAACCACTTTGTGTATAAGGTTGTATTTGTTGTCAATAGTTGTCAATGCAGGTCAAAATGAAGAAGATCATGAAGTAATCTGATGAAGTAGAGGAGTGGTGATTCAGATGATTGTTGTGCTGATCTTAAGTTCAAAGAACATGTGTCAAAGGTGATACACTGTTTACAACAATGAAGAATGTGAGGAGTAATCCATTCGAGGATGATTAAAGAAGAATGAGGTTTTTGGATGAAGACCATGCAATTACTCATGATTGCATGAGAACCATGCTAGAGACTTCTTGACGGATTGAATCACATGTTTTGCATGAAGTTGATCATGACAGCCATGCTAGAGACTTCTTTATGGATTGAATCACATGCTTTGCATGATGTTGATCATGACAGTTGATGAAGAAGACAATGTGCCAATGAGTTGACCTCTGAGATGGCCATGCGGAGATTGCAATTATGAGATGGCCATGCACATCACATTGTATCAAGAGATAATGGTACTAAATTTGTTCCTTCAAAGAATACATATCACAATAGTGGAGTTTGTGATAAAATCCAACGAGTTGCTGAAGGATACAAATCACCAAGAAGAAGTGTTGTTGAGGTGATCGTGCTTGTTGACAAAGAAAACAAACGACATAAAAATTTGATGACAAAGGAGATTCCATGGTGACATGTCGAGTTCAAGAGTTGTGGTCAACGATCTATGTTTGATTCATGAACATCGACAGAGGAATGGATGATCTGGAGGCGGTACAAAAAGAGCAGATACAAAGTGGCGCCGTTTTCCAGTGTTTTCCAAATTTCAGGGCCTCAAAATCAACAAATGAAGAATAGTGATTTTGGCAAAGGGACTTGCGCACCATACTCTTGGAGGATAAAAGACTTGCGCGCCATATGTTTTTGAGGATCAGAACATCAAAATTTGGATAAGGAAAGAAGGTCTCACAAGTGTTGGTTGGGTCATGCAAGTGAGTTGCGCGACAGAGGTTACTGGAGCCAAGACTTGCGCACTGTTGAGGGACTTGCGCGCCTCCGCGCAGGGGGTCCAGTTTGCCTATAAATACTGGACCACCCCTCCTCATTTCCTACGGAGCTCAAGACTTTGAGACTGTTCGATCTCTCGTCACGCAGGTGGTTGAGCCGCGCAAGTGGTAGTTTGGTCGCGCAAGTAGAGGTTGCCCGCCAACTGATGGTTGAGCACCCTAGGTGATTTGGGCAAGGAAGGAAGTGAGTCGCGCAGGTTTGAAGTTCAAGAAGGCAGTGTCGCGCAGGTGCTTTGGAGATACTTGCGCGCCAGGTTATACGTGCGCGCCGCCGGGAGGCTTGCGCGCAGGGCTTGAAAAGGAGACCCAGACACTGTTAAAGTACGCCCGCCTTTCTGGAGCTGCACAAGAACTGAACTATTGCCTGATACTACTGGAGCAAAGTGAGATTGAAGAAGAAATCTAAATTATACATGCATGATCTCATGCATACATGGAGAACTGATTCTGACAACGCCGAGTAAGCTGAGCTTCATTAAGTAAGCAATCACATCAGTGATTGTGATTCAGGCAAACGAAGACAAGGGGATATAGTGCATTCATTCATTGCGCTAAAGAAGAAGGATTGAACTAAAAGGAGCATCAAACTTGAACCCTGATGCAAGCAATGTCTCATGCTGAACAAGAGACGAAGAACTTCAATGCACACCTATTGAAGAGACCCTCACGTCTATAAACTGAGTGGGACTTCACCAACGACAGTGAGCCAGGGGGAGTCAACGGGAGTGACCCGAGGGACGCAGTGAGCTATCCCTGAACAATTGTAAAGGTAGTGAGCCTAGGACAGAGTGTCTGTACCCGAACATTTGTAATCTGCAGCTTGTGAAGCATAGTGGATTTAGGTACGACCGACAACCTGTCGGCGTATTCTCCTTGGACGTAGCCCTTAGTGGTGAACCAAGTAAAAATAGTCGTGTCATCTCTCTGCATGTAAATTTTTAATTGCCGCTCATATCCATCATACAGGTTTAAGTAGTTCCTACCAACGTGGGAACAAGATCCACAACTAAAAGAAGAAAAAGTTGCCACCCCGATTCACCCCTCCCCTCTCAGGGTGTCCCGGGGTCCTACAAGTGGTATCAGAGAGAGGTTAACGTATGTTGGATATTCTCCAGTAATTCTATTGAGAAGAGGATTTGAGTTTCTTTCCTAGAGTCAACAATGAAGAGCAGTCTTGATAATGACGCAGTCATTTCTGAGCAGAAATCTATATCCACCAAGACTTTGACAAATAGGAAAAATAAAGAGAAGAAGATGATGACGAAGTCCCCCACATCCAAAGAAGATGTAGTGTCTTGTTCTCCATGCCATTCCAATAATGAAGAAACTTTAGGCCTGGAAAGTATCAAGCAGGTGGCTCAGAACTCATCCAGTGGAAAGGATGATACCCCTAATTTAAGCTTTCAGGAAAAACATAGAACATATCTGCATGATATTCCAGAAGAAAGGGTTGCTATTATTTGTAGCCTATTCCAATCTATGCAGGTTGAGATCAATCGATTAGAAAGGGGAGCTGACAATATGGAAAAAGGGTTGGAAATAAAAGTTATGGAAAGTATGAAGCTCATCAAACGGGTGAAAGTATTTGAAGAAGAAGAGGAAGTCAATAAGACGTTAAAAGAAAGGATCCATGCACTTGAAGCTGATCTGAAGAAGAGCAATGAAGTCAAGAATTTTTGTTTGGAAGAAACTTCCATTAAATTCAGGGAACTTGACTCTTTGTTACAACACAAAGTTAAGATGCATGAAGATGAGGTTGAAAGGTTGAAGAAGACTTGTGAAGAGAAGATGATCACGATTGAAGATCAGAAGATCATCTTCAATATTGTGGGTCAAAAATTGGAAGCTCAGTTGACCAAGATTGAGAAAACACATATTGAGACTTCATAATATAATGAAATGAGTGATGCTTGCACTCAATGTTCATTGGAGGAATCTAAAGCTGAAATGCCTCCAACATGTGATAAGAAGATTATGACAACTCTTGATTATCCACATCAAGAATCAGTTGCTATTGGTACTCATTGATCACTGGAGGATTCTATTGTCAAAAGACCTCCAACATGTGATAAGAAGATCATGACTTCACTCTTTGATCTATCACAAGCAACTGAGAAAGTGAAGGTACCATCCAATCCATCTTGTACTCATATTTCTAAATACACTCCTACAATCAGTGCAGGTGGGAAGAAAAGATCTAAACAAGTATGGATGAGGAAAGGTGAGAAGAAGAAACCTACCACCCAGGCTAGGGTGGATGGGAAGAAAAAAGAGGAAGTGGGTTCCTCAAATATAGCACAAAAGATTAAGCAGATGGCCCAACAACATAATACAGAAGACACAAAGAAGAAAAGATTTGTGGGTCAATGTTGGTGCTGCAACAGATTTGGGAACTATGCACTGGATTGTTTCTATAATCCCTTTCATGGAAAAGCACAGGGAAAGCCTATATCCAAGGGGAGGAAGCCAGAGAAGAAGAAGCAACATCCACAGGTCCAGAAGCATCTGTTTACAGGAAACCGATTTGGAATGCTTGATAACATCTGTGATGTATGCAACGACAGTGGTCACAAGAACGGTGCATGCCTAGGTCAACAGATATCCAGAGCTGATAAAAACAGAAGACCACAAAATCCATCTAAGTATGAAGAAAGTACCTTGGGAAGAAATCTGAAGAATATGGCAAACACACCTCTCCCCAAGAAGATTTCAAGTAGGCAAGCTGAGAAGACCCAGGATTTTAGATCCATGAAATTGAAGGGTCATTCATCCAAAAGAAACGCTAAGTGGGATGAATCTCGGATGAACCCATGTGGAAGACCTAAACCAGCTACAAAAGTTCCACATGACATATTGGTCATCTGGCCAGATGATTTGAAAAGAATAAGGAAATTCGAAGATGATAAGGCCAAGGATGGTGAAAAAGGAAAAGGAATACTTTCACATGATGCAGACATAGTGCAGGAGAGATTGCAAACAAAGAGAAACACAAGTGTCAAAGAAGTTCTGTGTGAGAGATGCAAGAAGTCTGGCCACATTGCAAAAGGTTGTCTAACCTTATTACCAGAGCAAGAAGTAGTCCTTAAGAAGAGTAAGAATGTATCATTCATGATGGCTGCTAAGCAGAACAATTCTCCACACAATGCATAAGAGAATGTGAACAGAGCCATGCCACACCGACAGATGTCAGAACATATGTTCGAACGTGCAGGCATGAAGACTGGAGTGAACAGAGTAACTTGGTTGAGAAAAGAGCCTCAACCAAGAAAGTCTTCTTGATGAAGCAAGAAGGAACCACCTTATTCCCGTAATCATTTCTGTATTGTATTTGTTCTAATAATGCAGGGAATTGAAGGTGAAGCATGCTCTCGGGGGGAGAACCTGAGAAGTAGTGAATGCTGTCAACTCTTGATAGCCAAGCTGAAGAAGTTTCCATCCTTATTAGATTCTTCAATTGATATTCAATGATTATGATGATGAAGGATCACTCTTGATTAAGATGATGAGGAGTGTTTCCCTTGCGGGGGAGAAGAATGAAGAAGCTTCCATAATCACTGTTTTAATCAATATCAACTCCAGCTGGACTCAAAAGTAGTTACTCTGTGAATTTCTTGAAGAACACACCAATGGAGAATGTATGTCATTTCTCAATCACTATCCCTTGGTTACTCAGATCAAATATTATTTTACAAAGGGGGATTAACTGAATTGGTCAGTGACATAAAGAGAATGGAAGTGCCCCAAGGTCACTTATCCTGCCTATTGCACTTGAATGTTTTTGATCTATTTGCTGAAGTGAGTTCAAAAGTTTCAGGTTGATTATTCTCCATCATAGTTGATCTTCTTCTACCTGGAATTAAAGTGGTAAACCCTTGAAGACAAGATACATGAGTTATTATCTAATGTTGGTATCATGATCTGTGGATAATGGACAACCTTGTTGACTTAATCAAATCCTCTTGTTTTCTACATCGAGCATTGCTCAAGTAGACTTAGAGTGAAATGATTAATGAAACATTGCTTAAGTGTGGATTGATACCCTCCCTACCATGTGCTTTGTATTTCTTGTCAATAAGGGGGAGAGAAAGTGAAATGAAATGAAATGTTGATTTGCTGAGAAGATTCTCATTTTGACATTGACAGATTCATTTCAGAAGATGTATAAGGTATTGACAACAAAATACAAAGGGGGAGATTGTTGGAACCACTTTGTGTATTGAGGTTGTATTTGTTGTCAATAGTTGTCAATGCAGGTCAAAATGAAGAAGATCATGAAGTACTCCGATGAAGTAGAGGAGTGGTGATTCAGATGGTTGTTGTGCTGATCTTAAGTTCAAAGAACATGTGTCAAAGGTGATACACTGTTTACAACAATGAAGAATGTGAGGAGTAATCCATTCGAGGATGATTAAAGAAGAATGAGGTTTTTGGATGAAGACCATGCAATTACTCATGATTGCATGAGAACCATGCTAGAGACTTCTTGACGGATTGAATCACATGTTTTGCATGAAGTTGATCATGACAGCCATGCTAGAGACTTCTTGATGGATTGAATCACATGCTTTGCATGAAGTTGATCATGACAGTTGATGAAGAAGACAATGTGCCAATGAGTTGACCTCTGAGATGGACATGCGAAGATTGCAATTATGAGATGGCCATGCACATAACATTGTATCAGAAGATAATGGTACTTAAGTTTTTCCTTCAAAGAATACATATCACAATAGTGGAGTTTGTGATAAAAGCCAAAGAGTTGCTGAAGGATACAGATCACCAAGAAGAAGTGTTGTTGAGGTGATCGTGCTTGTTGACAAAGCAAACAAACGACATACAAATTTGTTGACAAAGGAGATTCCATGGTGACATGTCGAGATCAAGAGTTGTGGTCAACGATCTATGTTTGATTCATGAACATCGACAGAGGAATGGATGATCTGGAGGCGGTACAAAAAGAGCAGATACAAAGTGGCGCCGTTTTCCAGTGTTTTCCAAATTTCAGGGCCTCAAAATCAACAAATGAAGAATAGTGATTTTGGCAAAGGGACTTGCGCGCCATACTCTTGGATGATAAAAGACTTGCGCGCCATATGTTTTTGAGGATCAGAACATCAAAATTTGGATAAGGAATGAAGGTCTCGCAAGTGTTGGTTGGGTCGCGCAAGTGAGTTGCGCGACAGAGGTTACTGGAGACAAGACTTGCGCGCCGTTGAGGGACTTGCGCGCCTCCGCGCAGGGGGTCCAGTTTGCCTATAAATACTGGACCACCCCTCCTCATTTCCTACGGAGCTCAAGACTTTGAGATTGTTCGAGCTCTCATCACGCAGGTGGTTGAGCCGCGCAAGTGGTAGTTTGGTCGCGCAAGTAGAGGTTGCGCGCCAACTGATGGTTGAGCACCCTAGGTGATTTGGGCAAGGAAGGAAGTCAGTCGCACAGGTTTGAAGTTCAAGAAGGCAGAGTCGCACAGGTTCTTTGGAGATACTTGTGCGCCAGGTTATACTTGCGCGCCTGAGACTTGCGCGCCGCCGGGAGGCTTGCGCGCAGGGCTTGAAAAGGAGACCCAGACACTGTTAAAGTACGCCCGCCTTTCTGGAGCTGCACAAGAGCTGAACTATTGCCTGATACTACTGGTGCAAAGTGAGATTGAAGAAGAAATCTAAATGATACATGCATGATCTCATGCATACATGGAGAACTGATTCTGACAACGCCGAGTAAGCTGAGCTTCATTAAGTAAGCAATCACATCAGTGATTGTGATTCAGGTAAACGAAGACAAGGGGATCTAGTGCATTCATTCATTGCGCTAAAGAAGAAGGATTGAACTAAAAGGAGCATCAAATCTGAACCCTGATGCAAGCAATGTCTCATGCTGAACAGGAGACGAAGAACTTCAATGCACACCTATTGAAGATACCCTCACGTCTATAAACTGAGTGGGACTTCAGCAACGGCAGTGAGCCAGGTGGAGTCAACGGGAGTGACCCGAGGGACGCAGTGAGCTATCCCTGAACAATTGTAAAGGCAGTGAGCCTGGGACAGAGTGTCTGTACCCGAACATTTGTAATCTGCAGCTAGTGAAGCATAGTGGATTTAGGTACGACCGACAACCTGTCGGCGTATGCTCCTTGGACGTAGCCCTTAGTGGTGAACCAAGTAAAAATAGTTGTGTCATCTCTCTGCATGTAAATGTTTAATTGCCGCTCATATCCATAATACAGGTTTAAGTAGTTCCTACCAACGTGGGAAAAAGATCCACAACTAAAAGAAGAAAAAGTTGCCACCCCGATTCACCCCTCCCCTCTCAGGGTGTCCCGGGGTCCTACACACACTATCGCATTATTCAAATAGAAGTGTATCGTAGAAGCTTGGGATGTTACATTGTAAATTTTTGATGTCCCAATTCTAAAGAATATATTTATTTAGTCAAATTTAATATATAAATGTTTATAATATTGGATTTAAAAAGGGTTCACTATTAATGTTGGTAAAAGTTCTTTTTTGAAAAATACTTATTTTATCTGAAAAACAAAATTTGTCATTACATTATACTTAAGAAGCTCATAATATGGATTATAAAATTATAAGGATTATATAAGGTTCAAAATTTAGTTAATACTATTCATAACCTCTTTTGAACAGCTTGTTTGGTAAGTCATGGTGTGCTTGAACTCGGTGTTATGTGTAGTGCATGTTATTGATTTTTTTTTGAATAAGTACATACTATGAAATCTTGGGGTGTTACATTATTCCCTCCGTAAATAAATTGGGTCCTCACAATTTGATATTATTCTTAGAAAATAATGGTTGAATAAAGAAAATATCTTTGTGGGGAAAACCCACATCGAAAATTTGGTTAATAAAATTTCGTCTTAATAAGAGGAAAAGAGAAATGAAATGGTCACCACCAAATTATGATCTCGATTAAGAGAACATTGGTGGGAATTATAGACATATAATTGGAGGAAAAACGTAAATATTTATAGGTCGTGATTGAGTTCATCAATCAAAAACAAGTATAAAATTTATGTTCTTAAATTCATCAATCTATGATGATTTGAAATACTATCAGTTAACCAAAACATAGTGTATTAGGATAAAACATTTTTGGTTATAGGATTCCTTAAATAAAGTATAAGAATTAATTTCTTCATAGAATTAAAGAAAAAGAAAAATATATTCTTGACAAGTTGAGTTCCATCTTTTAACTAATTTCTACAACAAACTCATATTTCACTCTAATAGATAATATAACTTAAAAAATATTCTATTTATCATATTCGTATAAGGTTCCAAAAAACCGAATTTATAATTCATCTACATGATCTTTTCAAAAAAATACATTATTTAATCCCAGACATTATGTGGGCTAGTGGTAGGTGTTACACCATTGTCACCCTTCGTTTGTGGTTTCAAGTCTCGCGGCCTTACCGGACGCGACGGGTTGCCGCCCGACCTCCGGGTTGTCCTTTTATGGCAATCCATAATTTACCTCAAACTAGAATTATCCAAAATACTTCTGTCCAAACTCACAATCCATCATTAATAAGGAAGGTAATCATAATTTAGATCCTTCATACCCCGTAATAGCATATTAATACATCCATCATGTATTCTTTTAAAACACATAAACATCCTGAATTACCATAATCCTTATTGATTACATTAATGATCTATTCCATATAGAATGTTGGATATACTTCATCTATCCAAACATGTTGTAAACTCCAACAATGATTGAATAAACAAATCATTAATCAGTTTCAAGGTATACAAGAATATCCAATATAATTCATCCAAATAAATCATGTATTCTTCTAAAATCACTACCTCATTATCAGAACCATATTATGGTTTATCATTATCTCGACCATATATTTTCCAAAAATTTAACCTTCTAATGAGTCACTCTTCTTTGTTCCACACAATCTCAAGTTCTTAATGAAATATCACTACAGTACAATCCTTGTATACTCCATAATTGTTATAACAAGTACATTGTTGATACAACACTCAAATGACATAATCAACATAAGAACTCTAATCATTCCTCTTCATCTGTGGTAGTATCACAACTTGATTATTATCCAATAGCATCATTTTTGGCATAGTCTGATGACTGGGACATAGGTTCGTGTAGTGTCCAACCTCCTTGAAAATGAAGCGTTTTACATTTGAATCCATTTTCTTACCCTTGCAGTCACTTACATTGTGCCTTTTTCCTCCACACATATAACAAACTCCCATTTCTTTCAGACAAGTTCCAGGTTGTTTCTTCCCACAGTTATTACATATGGGAAAATTATTCTTTTCCCTATTCCCTTTATCCATCTTTCTCTCTTCCATCCTTTTATTCTCTTACTTCCATTCAAAACCATAGGACTTAGTAAACTCTTTACTTATCTTATTAACACATGATATTATTTCTTCATATGATGATAATAAATGGGAGACTATTTCTCTTATAAATTCTGGCTTTAGACCATGATAGATTTGATCCTTTTTTCTCTTTGGATCATCTGCATTGCTAGAGTTCTCATTACTTCTACTGGGAGCCATTTATAAACAATGGCATACACTAGATTAGTTTATAAATAACAATACCTAATCCCAACCTTGTAAAACACATAACATAAATTAATTAGTTTATGGATATAATCCATAATCATAAAAATGTCTCCTTTGAGGACGTATATACACATAAACCATTTATAATGATTTTTAAATAAAATGAGAGTTATCCTAAGAATATCCCCCAAGAGTGTCGTAACCAAGAGTGCAGAAAGGCCCGTTGTCATGCACTAATTCCCGTTCGAGTCTAGCTCAAAGTGGTTTTTTCGGGTTTTACCCCTAGGTACATCTGTGCCAGAGCCGCCTCTACCTGCTCGTATCCAGACAGGGATGTATTACTCGTAAAACTCACAAAATCCCTACAATACCAAAATTCTAGGAAGTACTTCTATACTAATCCTCAACGACCATCTTAGATCTATGTACTCTAATAAGAGTTTATCTAAATCTAGATTCCATGGTTTGTACTAAAATTCCTCTAATACCAACTGTAACGCCCCAACCCCAGTTACCCAGAGTTGGTGCCTTATTACATAACATTGGCATGATCACAAGAATGATCAAATCTCGAAAGACCGATTAGTTTAGTAGCCTTGGAATAAATAGATAAATTAATAAAGTTACATTATATCATAAAATGAAAACTACAATAATATAGTCTCCATAGCCCACACTCTTATCCCCCTATACTATCCTTGTAGGTCATTCATAAATTACTTCTTCACATCCTGGGGAAAATAAAACATAGAAAAGGGGTGAGCTTAAATGCCCATTAAGGATAAAAATATACAGGAAACTTTCATAAATAATAATAAACATTTAAGGAAATGTATAAATAAAACAAAAGAATTTTAATCTTGATCTTCAACATAGTTTGGAAAAAAATAAAATGAAATAATACCACTTACATATTCACATATATATTCTACTAATCGAATAATCACATGCAATATCAATAACCACTTTCATAATGATGGAATGAAAAATGCCAAACTATCGTAACCACATAGCCAATGCCTCATTTCAATACTAAAAAAAATATTTTTCCAAGGCCTTGTTCCAAGACACTAGTTTGTCTCATGTGATCTACCGATGCATCGAGGAGCTATAACGGGCTCCACCCGTCACTTACTAAGTCCAATGCATTCCCATATGAAAAGGATTAAACATAACATAAACATTCATATTAAAACTAGCATATGAAATTACAATACTTTCTCTATAAATCATGGATGGTATAAAAATAACACATCCACAGTAAAACATATCACAAAACCTTCAGTACAATACAAATGTTTTGTATCAAAATAAATCAACTTCAAATAATCTTAAAATCCATCAAAGGATGTTGACATAGATGAAATCAAAACTATTTGAGAGAAATATATCTTTTCTTGAAATCATTGAAAAATCACACATTTATAAAGGAAGTAATTTAAATGTTATTTTTGAATCAAAGTGTCCCATACCACTTTGAAATGTTTGAAAAGAAATATCATTTCAGAAACCTCATGTCTATATAAATAAATCCTAAAAATCATTTTGAAAACATGGTCATTAATTTAAATGATTTAGAAATATAACTCTTTAAAACTTTAAAAATTATGATCTTGATAAAGAGAACCTTTCAAAAATTATTAAAATATTCATTTTTAAATCATTTAAAAGTCACATAATTATAAAATAAAACATTTACTTTGAAAATATTCTTATAAGCTTTTAACGGAAGCTTTGACTATTTTTATAACAGCGGTAAATAGCCACACCCACCGTATAACTTAAAAAAACATTATTACCTTATATTTTTCAAAAAGGCTAAAAGTTTCTTCTATGGAAAATGACGGAAATATTCTTTTGAAAACACATAAGGCTATAAATGACTTTAACCCATTGTATAATAAATAGTAAAAATGTTTTTAAATACATTTTTAAGGAACATGGTTGTGGATGATAAAGATATCCTAGTATATAAATATGTATAAACAACCTAGGATTATGAAGAGATTGTGAAATAAACCCTTACCTTGTACATTTCCTTGGTTAGGGGTAGGTTAACCTCCTCTTCTTTGGGTTCTTCCTTTTAATTTGATCAAAAGGGCTATTTAAGTTGGCTTTCTGACTAATGGAATGCCTCTAGGTTGTAGTGAGGGAAGTTGAGAGAGTATTTGGGTAGGGTTTGGCCGAACCAAAAGGCATTGAAGGTGTGATATAATGAGAAGGATGAGTGCCCTTTTATAAGAGGGGTGAGGGGCACCTTTTGAAAAGCTAGAAATATTATTTTATAATAAATTTATATTTGGTTTTAATGGCTCCAAAGTGTATAGTTTAAATATTAAGGTATCAATGGGTCAAAAAACACTCAACCAAAATAATTTAGATATGTTTGGGTCATTATATTAACCTTATCTTTTAGTTTTAACTCTTAGTTAATTAGTTTGAGACTTACCATGCCACTTTGTGTTTTTATATTATAGAGTTAATAAAATTACTATATACATCAAAGTGAGCCCTAAGAGGTCCATTATTGATACAACTATCATGATATAAGTCACTTGGCCGAAACATAGATTTTTATGAATTTAATTTCAATTAATAATATAATATTTATTTTAAAAACTCTTTTATGTCAATTTTGACACTATTCAATAATTGATTTTTGTAAAAATCATAACAGAATGATTACTTCGAAAAAAGTTAATTACATTAATAATTACATGTAATATTATTTAATTTTTTTTCTAATTCATAAAAAGTCTCAAATTATATTTATTTGGGTATTTATAATATCAATTATTTTAATTTTTCACTATTATGGTTATTACTAAATCATCATTGAGTCATAAATAAATTAAATTATTTAATGTCTAAAAATTATAAATAATATATCATTATGTAGGAAATATTATTATATTTTTAATGAATATTTATAGTTCAAATTCAATCATATATAACCCTATTTAAAAATTGTTTTTCTAAAAGATATATGGTTATGTCAATTTTTAATTACTTTAACTTAATTAATATAAAGTGTCATTATCACTTACAAGTGGATCCATATGGTCCCAAAAGCGACCCAAAGATGCCCATGGTCGGCCAGGTATCAACCAATATGGTTACGACACATTTTAGGGTAATAAAATATTATTATAATATTATTTTTGTACCATTATTTACGTGATTTACCCTTTTACCATAGTAAATAAAATATTTACCGAAGTAATTATTCAGAATGTATAAAAATAAATGTTATCAATTTACACAAAATTGAACATCAAGATTCCAAATATGGAATCCATTTTTTGAAATTCAAAACATAGAAGTGGCAGGAATTAATCTAAATTTAATTCCCGTTGTTAAAACAAAAAGCATGTTTTTAAGAGATAAAAACAATCAAAAGATTGACACTGGTTTATGTCCGGTTTAACTGTAAATTTATGTACAATGACCAAAATTGTATTAAATGGTAAAAATATATTCTAAATACACTTTTAAAACACTCAAATTCATAATATATCAATATAAATAATTTCAATTAAAAAGTTTCTTTTAATTAAAAATTAGTAATTTTCACTATTCATCAAAATATAAATGTTACCTAAAAAGGTCAAAAATTTCACCATAGGCTAAATTCGATATTCCAAATCCAAAAATGAAGTCCATTTTGAGAGATAAAATTTATAAAACATTAAAACATAGGTATTAATATTCATAACGGCTAGTTTGATTGGTTGCACACGCTATCACATTATTCAAAGAGAAGCGTACCGTAGAAGCTTGTGATGTTACATTGTAAATTTTTTATGTCCCCATTCTAAAGAATATATTTATTTAGTAGAATTTAATATATAAAAGTTTAAAATATTGGATTTAAAAAGGGTTCACTGTTATTATTGGTAAAATTTTATTTTTGAAAAATATTTATTTTTTCTGAAAAAAAAAATTGTTAATGAATTATGTCTAAGAAGCTCAAAATATGGATTTTAAAAGTATAAGGATTATATAAGGTTCAAAATTTAGTTATTACTATTCATAACCTCTTTTGAAAGACATGTTTGGTAAGTCATGGTGTGCTTGAACTCAGTGTTATGTATAGTGCATGTTATTGAATATTGTTTTGAAAGGATATTACTATATTTCATGCTAGGAAACATTGGAAGAGACCCCATTTTTGATATATTTACACTAAACCACCTAAAGTATATTCTATTATATGTTATTTGAATCGATTTAAAATCCATTTTATTCATATATATGGATCTTTATACCCAATATATATGATATTTAACTCATGTACTTAATTGGATTTGTTTTTTCAAAACGTGTTTACACAATGTTAATTTAAGATATCATTTTCAATAATTAGTATGTAAATTTCATAAAACACAAAAAATATCATGATTATTTCAAAAAAATCACATATATATAATAATCATATGTATTTTTAATGAAAAAAAATACATTTATACCACCCAAAACACTTTATCTTCACTATACAAAGGACAATTCAATCAATAAATGGAAAGTTCCAACATAGAGTCCTTTACATGCTTGTTTGACGATTTAAATCATTCATTTTATATTTGATACATATCATAAAATAAATTTTTTATCATGAAAATTATTTTTACATCCATATGATATATCATATAATCATAATTTGATTTCATGTAATATATGAACACAAATTATTATTACCACTGAAAAGCAATAAAACTTTTAAAATAATACTATGATGTTAAGAAAAAATAATTGATGATTAAATATAATATTACATTAAAAAATATTATGATTATATTAGAAAATTTTAAAGTATTATAAAATTTTAAATTAACATATAAATAACATATTTATAAAATGAAAATTATATGGAAAAAAATAAAATTAATAAAAAACATAATTATTCTTGGGAAATTTGAAATTCAAATATAGGACAAAAATATCTCAACAAATGTTTGAAATCATATTAGATTAAAAAATTAAAATCAATTTTTATTTAGTATATTCATAGAGGGAAAATAGTTTGTAGTGCTGAAACAAATTATTTTGAAATATAAAAATTATCATATACTTGTTTCATTTCTAGATCCTCATTCAACATGATTATTTTAATTTGGGGATTAGTAGATATAATACATGAACTATTTATATATTCATTATGGATGAAATTAAAAATTACAACACTAGGACAATAGATTCATTATCTAGGACAATTTTAAGGTGAGTTCTCCACCTTATGTCCCCTAAAATTAGTCCAAGGGTTAGAAAAAAAAACCATGTTGCCAAATCACAAAACATGATATACCATTACCTTTTTTATTCAAAAATAAATACATTTTCAATGAAATATAATAATAGAAAAAAGAAGTTATATAATTTTTAACTTTATAAATTCTATAAAATGGATGAATGATAAGGGAAAAAAATACAACCCCACATGGGTTAATAAAAAGGTATTGTACATCCTTTATGTCCCTCTATATAAAAGAGGTTAGATTCCAATGAACTCCTCTCCGTTGTGAGGACTCCTATGTTATCTCCATCCACAATAAACACTTCCACCACTGTGGACCACCATTACACATTATAATACAGAATTAATGAGCACTAATTATCTTTGGAGTAATTCAATTTTCACTTCTACTGATACCATTATCTAACATGTGCATCCTCAGCACAATCATAACATGTGTGGGAACCAAACATCTATAACTATGAAATAATTGAATATATAAATTTTATTTATGTTTGAAATCAATTTGAATATTGTATGATGTGTCCCAATTATAACCGTGTAGAACCAATAGAGTCTCAATTCAAAATATAGTTGAATCCCCCAACCTTTCAAACATTCGTGATTGTTATAAATTCCACTTAATAGTAACTACCCATTGATTTAAACATATCATCAATGGGAATAACAAAACCATCCATTAATAAATATTGATAGAGTTATTCAATTATAAAATCTCATAATATAACCCATGCCTTACTCATAAATACATCCCATTCAATGTGGTACTTCCCACCAATATTTTACAAGACACGTTTTTTGTAAAGGTTATAATTCCAATCATATGAAAGTTAAACAACTCTGTATAGACTATTTATTAATTATTTATGTAGGTAACTCCACAAATTTATACTATCCAGAGATAGGAATAGACACAACCCATTATTGAATTAAAAAAGTGGACACCCAACTCCCCTGAATACACCTCAATTAGGTGAGTATTTAACAAATTTTCAAGGGATATATAGCTCTAAATATGATTAGTCAATAGAGGTATTATCAAAAGATATTCAAATAATGTGATGGAGTTACACATAATCTGAAAGAATTCTGAACCAAATCCATGTAGATCCATAATACATGAATACCTTGTATCTCATGGGGTTTTTAAATGATTGATGGAAAACAAGGGACATGTTCCCTTCATTGCATACTACATGGTTAGTACTAGCCCCCTGGTTGATCTGAATATCATTACCCAAACCACATCATCATCCCTTTTTATATAAATCATGGTTCTTCAAATATCTAATTGAAAACAACATTATATAGCCTAAATGAATTAAATTTTATCGAGATCAATGAAAAATTAGGATAAGTTATTAATTTTCATGAAAAATACTTAAAAATCAATAAATATAAACCACATAGGTGATGAGTGGCCATGAGTATACCCTATGGAGATCCCCAGTGCATGTTAGTGGTATGGGATGTAAATGTCTAAATCCCATGAACATATCATGTTCCCTCTTTGGTCAGTTTCGTTAGACAATCCATATTGTCTCACAGGATGTCCAATATACATAGGCCCTATGTAAAGCTCACCCAACTGCACTACCTGCTTTACATGAACCATTTTGGTCTAGTTGTGCCCAATTCATCCCCAACCATAAATACATCGATATAGTTAAAAAAATTATATTATTTTTAATTTATTAATTATTTGAGCTATGTAATCATGTTAATTCAATATCGTCTAGGAAGGATTGTAAAGAAAAAACCTCGTAATTTGTAGATCTATAGAAGGGATGTTCCACGCATGCCTATTTTGGTATATTTATAATTATACACCTAGTGAAATTATGAAAATTGTGAAAATTATCATTCAAAAAAACTTTGTCACTTATCCAAAACCTCTATTTCAATCATTAATTTTGATCATTGATCTACTTATCCTTGAACTCTATAGATGAATCTAAAATATTGTATGTTAAAATTATTTCATGATTTATTGATGTATGCAATAAATAGTTTCATGATTGTTTGATATATAAATTTATTAATATATTTTTATATATTAAATGTTGGATAAAATTGTTGAAATAAATTTGACGGAATAAAAAGTGAAAAATAATGGAACATAATATAAATCATGATGGGTAACATATGGAAAAAATAATATCATACCATTATTTATTTAAATCATTGAATATGGATTTGATGAAGGGTTTTCAAATGTATAAAATCACGGTGTGAAATACAATGACTCTAATGGTAGATATTTATTAGGGGTATGTCATTTTAGGGAATGATGGAGTATAGTTATGTCATGTTTTGAACTGTGATGGCTTAAAGATATAAATTGATTTGATGAGGTCTGGATGTGATGATGTGTGGTTATGGTGTGGTACTGTGGTGAATATGATGTGGTTTGGTTTGTTAGGATTTGATAATTGGATGATTCACACTGTTTGGGAGATAGAAATGAATATTCATGTTTGATATTTTGTTGATGTCATAGACATTGTGGGAGCTGGGATTTTGTTTTCTCCCTAATTCATTGGATGTTATTGATGTAATGGTATAATTTTTTTGTAAAATGATTGTGATGGTGCTAAATTTATATTATTATTCTCATATTAATATATATCCCATGAAATTTAAAATTTATCAACTTTCTTATGATATGAAATTTTTTAAATACATAATTTATTGAGACAAAAGTTTAATTGTATGTATTATTTTACAACTATTTTAATTGCAGTTATTATATTCCTAGTTGTTTAAAATATTTCAATAATGAAACCTTTATTACACAGGGATACAACTATGTTCATCAAGTCCCCACACTTCCATTGTTTGTGAATTATTATATTTTTGATAATTTAAAGATATTTTATATGTTTTCTAGTAGCATTCAAAAAATTAAAAAAAGTTCTAGATAATTTTTCATCCATTATTGCATTTATTTTTGTTATAGTATTATATAATATAGGTATCAATTTGGTTTTGTAATCATATTGGATCATTAACGGGACCCTTTGGGATATTATATGAGTTTTTTGTTTTATTTCCTTGTGTATTAAGAGGGTAATGCCTCCAAATTTTGTGAAAAATACACTATATCTTGGTTGTCAGCAAGTGAAATATTTATATAAAGATACATGGGACAACATGATGCCATTTTATATCCATTGATGGAATTTATTAGGTATTGGAAACCCCTAGTGGCTCCCCGAAACTCAATTTAAAAAATGTGAAATTATTTTTACTAATAATTTTAATGCACATTGAAAAAAATATGAAGTTATTGACAAAAAAAACGTTATTAGCTTACTTCCATCTCTAATTTCAATTTTTTTCTAGGAATATAATGTGATTGAATTAATCATATATTTTACAAATGAATAGCATAGTGTAACTCCAAAAATACTCAAGTAATTCTTTAATGGTAGTCAATGTAAATAAAAGGGAGTGATGGATATATAATGATTCTCATAATCATATAGAAAACAGTTAATATTTAAAAAAATCCTTTTGTGGACATAATATAACAATATAACAAGAATCAAATATATATTCACTAAATTTCACTTCAAATTATTATATATGGAAATTCAATAAATCAATTTATCAATGGAGTATGGATTTACTATAATTCCACCACCAATAACATATATGTCTTATATGGTTCTTAAATAAATAGAGGTTTATCAATAATGAATATGAATATTTTGAAATATTCTGAATAAAAGAAACATATACAACAATCTCACTTGAAAATATTTGATTCATTCAAATAAATAAAATATATTAGTTTGAGAAGCAAAAAAGGGCACAATGGTTGGGGAATATCATTTTCTAATGGATCTAAATTCATGATTAGTGTTTAATTTAAATTAATTTCTCAAATATTATGAAATTATCAAACCAGTGGTCATAGAAACAAGAAATATACAAGACCATTATAATATCACATGTCAAATTAATATTATGGATTCTTATAAAAACCCTTGGGTATTTAAGAAATAAACATGTAAGTCACAACATAAAATAAAAACATACTAAACCAAATTTATGATAATTTATTTTAAAACATTAACAGGGATTGTAAAATCATATACAAACTAAATAATTAAGAATCTGTGGATGAACTAATGAATGCAAAAATAGTAAATGGTTTTCAGGCCATTGATCTTTTTTTCATTTTCAATTAACCACCAGAACTGTTGAACATTACATTGTTTTTGCAATGATACATCACTAAATAATTATAAATAATCTCACTAAACTCTTAATAAAATAAGATAAATAGTCAAATTATTTTAAAACAATTTAATAATGTTGTTAATTTGCGGTTTCTAGACAACATCTACATCATTTCACATTGATTTTTTATATATCATGTTGATATATGATGTGTAACTAATTATTTAAATATATTGATTTTAAAATACATTAATAATTTGTTAAAACACAATAAGATTTTAAATAGAGTAATAAAATGAAAAAAATTAATTCATATTAGTTATGGAATTTCACAGGATCATACATTATAAATTGGAAACTATGCTTCAAAAAAATACCATTAAATCTATATTTCAACTTATATATAAAAAACTGGACATTTTATTTATGATGGAATAAAACAATATCATTTACTAAATATTAAAATATTAAATTTAACATATAGAAAAAAAATAAATATTTATATATAATTCAATATCGTAAGTAGAAGATATAATTTAGACAACTCCCAGAAATAATAATTTATTTAAAACTAATATAAATAAATTTAAATTACTACAATGAAATGTATCATTGATAGATGATAGACATCTTTTTTGTGGTTATATGTAAATTTATAAATATAAGACAATGTTTTCATATATTATAAAAAACAAGGTATATTATTAAAGTACATAGTGAATAATCAATCCCATGAAAACATACAATATGTATAAAATAACATGCTCAATAATGATGATCAATTATTTCCATTATTAGTTTGGTGGAATGTAGACTTTGATACTTTCATTATAAACATATAAATTATTGTGGTTCTATAAAAAAATTCTATAAAATATAATAAATATCAATAAAATTAATAATATAGAGAAATATTATTAATTTTTTCTTCGAGTGTTTGTAAGCCATAAATTACCACATTTCGCGTAATAACATTAAAAATATAATTAATGGTTTTTGTAAAATGTATATATTTACAAAAAAATAAAAAAGTAAATAAAAATATCCAACCATTAAACCCAATGTATATCATGTTTGATATCATTCATGTCCTAGAACTGCATCTTCATAAATGTTGGATAATCTTGATTTTGATTAGGAACTATCCATTCTCTCAAAAATTAATTTATCTAAATTATGAAAAAGTGTCATAGTTATTTATAAATAATAATAATAATGAATATAAAAATATTAAATGACTGATATTTCTATTTATATGAATCACTGGAAAATTTTCATGTTCTATTCAATTTCCCAAAAAATTAAAAACTCGTGTAGTTTTCCAACCAAATATGTAATTTTTTTTATAATCAGACAATTTTTTTAAATCTATATCATTGATATTACTCGTCCTGGGTTCGAATTTTCTTTATCTATTTATTAAATGGAAATGAATTGTGATATTGACTGTATTAAATTGAAACTTATTTACTCACATAAATTTAATATAACATATATATTTTCGGGGTAAATGTGAAGGATGACACCATGGATTCATTAAAAATGACATTTGACTATTAAAACATCAATTAATATATTAAATTGATTTTATTTAATTTAATAATATAGAAATAATTATGTATCATACTATGTGGGTCATTTAGCGGCATTATCAAAAAATTATAATTCTCATTAGGAAAATCAATCCCACATGTCATAAATAAATTGATTGTCATATATAAAAAATGTAATAATTTTAGGCCTTTTCCAATTGGAGTGAAAAACAGAAATCAAATTTTATAAACCCCTTTATCATGAACACTTGATAAATAATAATATCTCTTTCATGATGATTCATTATATTATATAATTAAAAACCCATTTACGATATTCTTGGATTGTTTAATATTTCATAAAAACCAAATATAAATTGAAATGACTCAAATTAATTTTATATATCATTAATAAAAACAATAATAACTCATACTAACTAAAAAACATTACTAACATATCAAATAGAATTCCACATGAGTAATTACAATTATAAAATATTATATTATATTGAAACCACTCTTTATATGTGAAATAATATGATTCATAAATGAGATGTAATTTTTTCTTATTAACGACATCAACATTACAAAAAAATTTATATTTTATTGGGTTGTGAAAACAATTATATTTTTTCCAGTAGATTGAATATTGTTTTTTTAGTACACATGTTTTTATTATTACAAATCCATTATATGATTTCTAAACGAATATATCCCATTTTGATTGTATTGTATATATTATAATAGAACAAAATGCAACTGAATTTCATACACACACCCAATAAATAATAAAATAATTAATAATAAATAATTATATTATTCTAAACATATATAAATAAACATATTCATAAAATAATAGATATATATTTATTATAGTTAAATTTAGACACATAAAATTCAAATAATCATAATAAATTAGAAAAAATTAAAAAAACATTGGTTCTTAATCATTTAGTAATATTTTTTTACATTATCTAATGAGGTAATATTGATTAAAAACATCTCATTCTAGAAAATAAAAAAGGTTATTGAAAATTAATATTGGGGAAAATTATGAAAATGGTATTTAATATATTAAATAAATGATGTCGTAGTAATGGACATCACCAATTTGATACAATAATATGATGAATGATATCATTTTCATGTTATATATATGGAAACACTATTTCCATAATTTATCAACATTGTTAGAAAATTTATATTTTATTCAATAAAATAAGTTTGTTCACAAAAAAAATTATGATGTAATTTACTCACACATTACCCCTTTTCATTTTTTTCTAAAAATAATAATATTACTAATGAAATTACTAGAAGTAAATTATATAAATAGATTATTTTATATTTTTAATTAATCTAGTGATTCATTTATTCAATAAATTAATATTTTCATAGTATCCTCATTGTTTTTATAGTAAAATTTTATTTTTTATTGGACTACTAATTATATCAATATTTAATTGTAGATAGTTATTCCAAGTGGAATGATATTGAGTAATGAGTTAGTCATTGATAAAACAATTATTTAATGAATCATTTTTATTATAATAAAAAATGTATATTTAATAAAAATAATTTTTTTGGATTAAAACAATGTAGGAGTAATATTTTTTTAGGCCTAGTTTTATTCAATGTATGATGTTTTTTCATCATGATATAATGAATTTGTTTAAACAAATTTCATATTAAAATGAAATAAAAATATATATTGAGATTAAAACTAAAATTAAAAAAAAACATTATTGATTAAAATTTTAATAAGAATAAACATAAAAATCAAAATTTATATTGTTATTAATAAATGTATCAAATTTTAACATTACATGATTATTAGAGTCCCTTAAAAAACAAATTCATAACACTAATAAATAGAAGTGAAAAACTGAGAATCAAATATTAAAAAAATCATAGTGTAATTCCAATATGCATCAACACCATACCTTAAACATGTTTTTTCAATATATATATATATATATATATATATCTGTGTGTGTGTGTGTGTGTGTTTTATATTAATATATTATGTTTACATTGTATGAATTATTTGAATTAAATAATCAAATTATATATATTTTTTAAAAATATAATATATATATAATGTGTTCAATATAAATTCAATGATATACATAAATACTCTACAATGCATCGTTTTTTCAACACCCTTACATAGTGATCTATAAATATAGATCTCAATATTCATAAAAGTACATCAAATTATCTATTCAAACAAAATATAGTACAAAAAAATATGATGAAATATTATATTATAGTAATAATTAAATGTCCTGAAAAAATTTAAGTCGTGATAATAATATATTTAAGAATAAAAAAACAATTCAAAAAACTTTGATATTACAATTTGTATCCACATAATCACATTTATTTTTTATGTGTAATCTGTATATGAAATTAATATATTATGTGTTTGATAGACATGCAATATGTGTATTTCATTTTCATGTCCTACCAAGGGTGTATAATATAAATTGTAAAATGTATTGAAATTAATATTTCTCATGCAATAATTCATCAATATTCCATTTCCCAAAATGAATCATCACAAAACAAGGAATATAGAATAATGAGGTGATTAAACCGAGGGGGCTAGAGACATGTATATAACATAGAATGATTGAAGGATATGTGGATATGTAACGATAGTGGATATCATTGGGGGGGTGAGGATTATACTAGGATGGAGGAGAAGGGAAGACATCACGATGGTCGATGTATTTGTGGGAGGGGTATATCCCAGGATGTAGCCTTTGAAGATTCCTCACACTGGTGCATGGGGTATGATATAGGTAGAAGTTTATCCCATGGTTCAAGAAAGGGGAATAGTATCAGATTAATGGGAGAGAAAAAAAATATCTGGAGGTGGTTAGGTTTTAAATATTGTTATTTTAATTTTTTAAGATCGATCACTAAATGAAAATTTTAGTGGTGATATTTTTAATAACCATTAATAAAGGATGTTCAATTTAGTAGAAGTGGTCTTTGGAAAAACAAAAAACAGATTTGGATTATAATAACTAATCATAACTATGTCCACCATACCCAAATATTAATCATTTCAAGCACTCAATGTTACTGAAGTTAACAATGGTTTCCACCACGGTGAAACCCGTGCCATTTCAAACTTACGATGTCCCTATATTTTAGAACCTTTCACATCAATGTAGTTTCCATCACATCAACATATTTTACATTTTTATTTATAATTAACTTTTTTATGATATTTAAATGTTAAATTTTAATTCGGATTTAAGCAGACAATTTAATTGAGAATATTGTAATATTGATTGTTGATATTTTGAGGTGTGAGACGAAATCAATTAGTTAAAAATATTATAAAAACAATTTATTTTTCTTATATTTCAAATTTTATATGTTTAATTATAGAGAATTAATTTATAAATTTCATTGTGAATTCACAAAGAATCAATTTTTTCTATATTTAAAAACATAATTTCCAATTTTCTTCAATATTTTAATACATTTTTTCCAAAATTATTAATTATTAATTTAATATTATTTATTCTATTTTAATATTTATAAATTTTAATTATTTAATTTCTTACTCATTGCTAACATGTTATCATTTTTTATTTTTTGTACTGTTGTAATTTTTTAATAAAAATTTCTACATTTTTCTCATTGCTATTTAATATTCTTAAAATGAATTCAATTTATATAGATATCAGTTTTTAACATTCCAATATTATTAGTGTTCAGTGGTTTATAAAATAATTAGTTTCTATAAATATAATTATTAGTTTTAATTTGTTTTTAACATTTTTTATATTTATATTAATAATATTATTTCTAATTTATTTTTTTTTGTAATTTATATAATCAACTTTATTTATTCAATTATTCTGTGTGCATGTTAGCACTGAAATGTCGTCGTAAAATAAATAATTTTTTTTGTTACATGTAATTCATAGTATATTTTATATTTCTATTTTTATCTTTAATGTATACTGAATTTATATTTAAATAAATATGGATTTAAAATGTAATAATATAACTATTTCTTTATAATTAGTGTAAAATATTTATTCGTTTATATAATTAATAATATTCATTCTAAAAAGTACTAAAAATTATTAAATTCATCATTTATAATCATAAATATTAATTCATTTATATAAATAGGAATTTTTTAAATATAATTATTACTAATATTTCCCTAAAAAATGATTGTTATTTATATAATTACTAATTTTCAAATGGCGTGCACGTGAAACACCACAACTACTTTGGACATCCCTATTATAGATCACCCATATATTTCTATTTTATCTCTAAGTTTTGTTGTAAATAGAAATCCACCACCAATCATACACCCTGTGATGAGATGTTAATCCAGATATTAGTAGCGCATTAGTTTCATATAGTCATTGGTTTGGAATATTTTCCACTTAATTGGATTTTTCCTCCAATTAAATAGCCAAATATTTATCCATTTCAACCTAACCCACCTCTATTGTGATGTAGATGAAACAAATTGATACCATGATAAAAAATCCGATGCAATAGTAATATTTGGAGAATCTCCAATGCAAACTAAAAGATTAAAAATAAATTGTTTGAAATAAATTGAGACACAAGATTTTTAAGTAAAAAAACACTATAATGTAAACGATTATGAAACCACTAGGGAACAATGAAAAAATTGATAGAATATAACAGAGTAAAAAATTCTAATAAAATCAATATCCATGAATTTATAATATAGTGTAAAAACCCATTGTTAAAATCCACAAGCAAATAAGGTTCAGTCATGTTTCTTAAAATCACATAATGAAAAAATGTGACCTCTTGGAAGTCAAAACTGAACACATGGTGTCATTAAAAAACTTTTACTAAGACTATGTGCAACCCAAACTGAGGATACTCCTTATTTTTCTTACCTCCAAAGTATTATTCTCATCTATCTTATTTCTGTAATCCATTTTCTATTGGATAATTCAAAAGCACCAATGTTTCTATCTTTATATAAGTCCTTAGAAGCCCTAACCAACACAAGTTAAGTTAAGCACAATAGAAGAACCATAATTTATAAATTCCTTGGATACATTTCATATAAAATCTAACCATTATCCGATGTAGATAAATGTTCTCGTAAAGGATAACATGATCAACGAAAAAAATTGGATTTCATAATGTTGTTCACATTATCAGAATTTTTTTATCTCTGATATAGGACAGATTCATTTGCACTTTTCTTATCACTGATAAAAGTATTTTGTAAAATGTATTTATAATTTATATAAAATAGTATAATTATATTATAAAATTATATTTAATTAAATAAATTAAATAAAATTCCATGGTATTAATTAATATTTTTTGTTAAAAATAAAATATATATGGTTTTTGAAAGATATTTATTAGATTATATTTGAATAAATATTTATTAATATAATGAAAAAATTAAATAATTTTTTAATGATAAATATATTTTATATATATAACATTATATTAATAATATATATATTTATAAATATATTTAAATACTTTTAATTTTAAATATATAATTTTGTTTTTAATAATAAATATATATATATATATCTTTGATGAATTTGGTCTGTAAATATAGATATGTATATAGATATCTCTATCCCATGTGAAAATTGTGGACATTATTATCATTATTTATTTTCATAAATATATTGATCCATGAGTATAGTGGATGTGCACATATAGATATGTTATGTATTCATCATAAATTCTCATTTATACATTGACACATGTTATTATTCATGTTGAATATCTATGTGATGAATCGTTTTTTATGATCTATTCTTTACAAGGTATATAAATCATTAATGTTTCCCATGAACCTAATATGTTCACATAAGTACTTATAAAATAAAAATAAAAATATATAAATTATAAAATTATTTGTCATATTTTGAATTATAAATTTACAATAATATATAAATACATATTAAATAGAATTACTTATATTTATAAATTTATATAAAAACACATAAATTATATAAAAATATTTTAAAGCATATTTTTATGTACTTATAATTATATGTAAATATATATATTTTTATTTAAATAATTTTTTAATTTTAATTATTATATTACTTATAAATAAATTTTTAAAATATATATAATTAAATAAATAAATTTATAAATAGATACAAATAACTATAATTATAATTATTATTTGATATATATATATTTATATAATTATAAAATTATAATAAATAAATATATTATATATATTTATAAAATAGTATATTTTTTAAATATATATATATTATAATTTATGAATTATTTGAATAAATAGTTATTTTAATTTTAATTTATAATTATATATAAATGATATATTAATTATATATATTTTATTTTTTTTAAATATATGAAATAAAATTCAATTAAATTTTTATTAATTTAAAAAAATATATATAAATACATGCTTATAAATAAATAAATATACTAGATATATATACTAAATATATATAATTATTAATATAAAAAATATACATATTATAATTTTATATTTATAAATAAATATTTAATTATATATAATTATAAATATAATAAATATACATATTATAATTTTATATTTATAAATAAATAGTTAATTATATTTAATATTTATTATTCTGATATTATAAATATTTATATAAAAAATTAAAATATTGTTATGTACATTTGATATATATATATACATATTTAATTGGTATAAACGTTTATAAATATATATAATAATATCAATAAATTATAAATAATATAGTAAATAGTAAAATCATATATTTATATTTATATATAATGAATGTATTATTTATATATACAAGTAACATATAATTTTAAACACGATAAATATATTTATTAATATTTTTTGTTTATAACTAAATTTTTATTAATTTATAATTCTTCTAATTTTGAACATATATATAATTATAAAAATCACTACAAACATTAAAAAAATATATTTTTATATATTTAAATTAAAAATAAATAAATATTTATAATATATATCATCATTAACTTACTTCCCCTCTTATTTCCCCTTTATTCCATGCATATCATTTGATAGAATTAAATACATATATTATAAAAGACAATCATAGGAGATCTTCCCCAATATTCGAGTTCCACCTCATCTTTAGGAATAAATAAAATGTGGGAGAAATGTAGAGAGTATGATTCTGATATTTATATATAGCATAGTAAAAATTGATGGCATACACCTTATGTGAACAACATATCACACTATAATGACTATCAATGATTCCTAATCATAGTATCAATTCAAATTCTTCTAGATAGCTTTTCAATCAATCAATTTTGTACTAAAATATGAATATATTATAATTCCACCAGCAACACCACTAATGATTCACATGATTCATTAGTGAATAGAGTTTCTAAACAACAAATAGAAATGTATTAAAATTCAATGATAATGGATAACATATGTTGTAGTATCACTTGTAAAAATTTGATTCAAATAAAACATAATCCATTCATAATAAAAGATGTTTGTTAGAGAATCCAAAATAGAATAACACATCAAATAAATATTTTGAACTCATGTAAAAACCATTGGGTAATCAAGAAATAAATGTTTACAACAAAATAGTAAATACAAAACAACCAAATCAAACTTTAGATAATTATATTTATAATGAATTTCTATATTGTAAAATAAACTACTTAAAATTTATATAAAATAATATGTGATAAACTAATGATTCAATAAATAGTTCAATATTATTCAGTATATTATATTCTTTTTTCTTCATCTGTGAATCGTTATGACTACAGAACATACCGATGTTTCTCTAATTATTTATTTAATATATAATAAACCACATTTTATCTATACTCTTATAACATAAAACAATTATAAAAATTATGGATAATTAAATATAAATATATGTAAATGGGGTTTCTACACTACATGTAAGGAAATTCTCATAGAATTTGGTAATAACATACCCATATGCGATATTTAGCTGATCTGTTTATAAAATAATTCAAAAATACATTACTTATATATTAATATATAATATTACCCTTAATTTAAAAGATGTATTTTTCACCAATAAATATATGTTAACTATATAATTAAATAAGTTAATCTATTAACAAATATCTTGCATGAATTAAAAATTCCAATTAAATTGAAATTTCGTTTTCTATATTAAAAAAGTGAACATCGATTTTATTATGGACTAACATAAGACCATTTAGAGAAAATTATAATAGTAATGTTATCGTATAAATCAAATTGGATATTGAAATATGATTCAATTGCATATGTAGAGGAAATAATTTTTAAAACTAGTAGAACTGGTAAAATCAAATCAAAAAAATTGAAAACAATTTTACATACCTAAATCCAATTAATCAGGTATATATTATAAAAATATTTATGTCGGTGAGATGTAGTGTTTAAAAAAACACAATGATTTCTTAAATAGGAAAACATACATGAAATATTTTAATACAATAAAAGTGATGTTCAATCCTAAAAACATATAATAAGTGTAAAATAATATGCACTACAATTATCTTTGAGTGTATATGTAAAAAAATTTCTGCCCATTTGACATTGATATTGTCTTTGTACATTGAGAAGATATTTTTGCTCTATAACCATATTATATAAAATATATTAAATGTCATATAAAAAATTTTAATTAAAAAATTTAGTAGAAGTTTTTGTTTCTTGTGTATTAACATCAAAAATAAAAAAAATTGAATTTAATATCATCATGAAAATAACTAATGATTAATGTAATATAAATCAAATTACCTAAAAAATAAAATAAATTTGTAAAAATATGCTATAGTTAAACTCATGGTATATCAAGATCAATATCCACCAATTCTAAAACAAAACCATTATAAATGTAGGGTGAATTTGATTTATTTATTGCTCAAACCATTCTAAAAAATCATGTTTTTAATAATGATACAAAAATATAAATGTTGTTTATAAAGAATCTTTAAAATAAATTAGAATTTGAAATATGATTGAAAATCATAAAATAGGCAATACTCGAGAATCTGCGTACCACACACTATTTCATGAAAATTGAAGAAACTCATGGATTTTTTCATCAACACAAATAATTATATTATAATAAATTAATTTTTAAAATTCTAATGTATTATCCAAGGGAGAAAATTTATATATCTATAACTGAGTTGTATTGACTTTGGGATATTGACTGTAGATAATTAGGCATTGTGTGAAATCAAAAGTCTAAAATAATATCTCTTTTTTTGGTTAATAGTGCGGGATGATTAAAAAATTTATTTAAATATATCATATTTTAGAACACATACTACTTGAACATATTCATCATCATAATATAGAATGAATAAAAATGGCTAACTGTTCCACATAAATAATCACATGAGAAAGAATATTAACCATGGAAATTATTCTAGTCAAATAATCACACCAAATATCAAATTCATGAATTATAATGAAGGAATTCATAATTGTTAACATTATAAACATACCATAAATGCCTCGAACACGACCAATGAAAATAAATATAATGGACACATCCATGTTCATATCTAATTTTTCTCATGAGGCTAAACAATGAATTATGTTGATATTGTGGGAATCTTCAATAAAAAAAATTCTAATACATTTTGCATATGAATTTCATGAATTATGACATCTTATATATACAAAATTTAAACAACATTCCACAACTAGTAAATATAATAACTAATTATTCTACGTAATACGTTGGATTGTATAAATAATGCACATGCACAATCAATCTAATTATAAACAATTTACGAAATAATTTATATTATAGTAATAATATACCAATTTAAACAAACCAATATATTCAATATTAGTGTCGAAATATTTGATAAGAATCTAATATACCCGTAAATGTATTTTTGAGAGAAGTACTGATTTTACATTTCTTAGAAGAGTTGTTTGAGAAAAAATGTTTTCTATTTATCATAGATGTTTTTATAAAACTATAGATGATAAAATATTATTTTTCATGATTTATTTTATTTTATAAATATAATAGTTTCTTTAAAAAATATTCTGAATTCTACTTGAAAATGGGTTTAAAATAAAGAAGTTCAATTAAAAAGTGTCTTCTTATCTGGAATAATTTTAAATGAACGCTTGTTAAACATGTATTTTCTAATTAATGAATGATGAAATGATCAGAACATATGATTATGGAACCTATACAAAGAATTTAGATGAATTATAAAAAAATAAATATGAATTTAATTGGAGTAGATAGATATATAGTGTAACAAGAATGAAATATGGATCTATGGGAAGAACCCCTTAGCTTATGTTAGAATGTGTAATGTATTTGGTCATAATGTTTAAGATAATAATATTTAATACATTAAATAAGGAGAATTGAAATGAAACCTCTATATTATTTCATTAATAATCATACTTAATATCTAGTGTTTATATATGTCTTTTCATTATTTATTGTCACAATGAATTATTAGAAAGATGTTAGTGATAATAATTTATATAATTTTGGAAGTGGATCGATCTTCAATATCAATTTTTGTGAAATTAATTAATATTATGAATATAAAATATTTTACAATATTAGATAATATGCAATACAAATATTATAACCTTGTACAACAATAGAATAATTTAATTACCATCCATGAAGATGGAATTGATAAAAGACAACATGCCATCAATGAATGTTGTAAATCAAAACCTCATGGTTAATATTTTCTTCTTTTTTAATTAATGGAAATGGAGAATATAGTTGATGGATTAATTCAATTTAAAAAATAACATTATAGTATATTAAATATAATATATTTATAATGTCACTCTGGTTAGGGGTAAGGGAAGGATAAGATAAGTCATGAAATTGAATAGAATTGTAATGAAAGGAAAGAGGATTTTTATCTCTTGAATTGATCACCTTGGGAACCACTATATTGGTATTGGTTATGAATATTTGATAAAACAAAATAAACATGTATTTGGAGGAGCTTCGTAAGAAGAGTATTAGGAGAACATTGGTAAATTATCAATGTATAGAATATGCGGGGAGTGGAGGTGATGCGAGGTGGTATATATAGTTGAGGAGATGTGTGTTTTATGAATGTTATATTATTTTTTTAATATTTTTATGCAAGTATTTTAGTTGATTAATAATTATCACTAAACATATAAAATATTAATAGAATTTTGTGCTTTTTATTCATACATCATTCATGACTCCAGAAATACTGGAATTATCAATTATGGTATATATACCATAAATTACCATATTTTAATGTTCATAAAAAATTCAACTACATTAAAAAAATCACAATAATTATAAATAATAACATTTGGATGTGTAAAATTCAAAAATGTACTCATTTTTTATAAATTAATTTTCTAAATATAAGAAATTTATTTTTTAATTAATAATATATACTATTAAAAAATTATTAGTTTTAAAATTATAACAGATTATATGACACTTTGAAAAATAGTAAAGGGATCAAAAAATTGTATTATAATATTAAGAAAATAGATATATTAATTTATGAATATATTTTATAATTATTATTTTTAATTAATATATTTTCTATAAAATTGTAAATATTAATTTTTTTACAGAAAAAATAAAATTAATTTATCATTATTAAAACATTACAATAAATATTACATGACCTAAATATATATAGTATATTAATATATTATCCCATCGTATTTTATTAATACAATCATTGGTGAAGTTATTATTCTATTGGTCATAATATAATTTATAAGTCATATATTACTATTCCAATGATCATAACCTATATAATATTAGAGTTTTAATCTCGGTGTTGTGAGAATCCTAAACTATCGAAAATATTAACTTTTAAAAGATACATACCATAAAATCCATTGGTGTTTCATTTTTTATTCATACAGAAATTGAACCCATGAATAATCTAGAGAGTCAAAAAATATAAAATTTAGGTAGTTCTTCATAATATGTTACATAGGTTCCCATTTCACCTTTTCAATTGAATGATTCATCCAAAACGCCATTACCGATAGAGTTGATGATTCTTAAATAGTTCCACATTACCCAGAATCTGAAGAGGCTCTAGGAAATAAGATATATATTGATCCAATTATATTAAATTAGATGATATAAAATGTGTTTTTTCAAGGAAGAACACCTCCAATATGGCTGTGAGGAACATATTAGGATCAATGGAAAGGCATGATGGTCTTTCCAAATGTTATTCAACAACATAAATTATATCTTAAATTTCAAAATTCCAGTACACCATGTGTTTAGTTACCCTTTATTTCCTAAACATATGACAACCTTCCATGGATATAACTTCAAGATGTAATGATCACTCCCATGGAACTCCAAATTATTCCATTTATTAATGGGATTAATCTTTTTTCTACATTGAGATGCTTTGATATTTGTCTGAATGGTCATCTCTTTTTGTTGTTTTCTCTAAAACATATGTACAGTCAATATTTCGTTCAACCACTACATACTAGAATGGTTTCTACAAGATCCATTTTTTTAAAATTCATCATATGGTTCCTTTTTAATACTATAATAGAAACTATTAACATAAAATAATATAAGAATTGAAAATGATGATCTCACATGCCCTGAAATTCAATTGAGCATGATCTAAACATGTTTTCTAATGTTTGGTTCATTTATTATAACTTCCCATTAATTTTGGAGTGATATTTCATGTTCAAATGTATCTATTTATTAAAAATATTCTGATATTTTCTCTGGAATTTCAATGTAAATCTTGGTTTATGTCTGAATCAATCCAAATATGTGATCCATGAAGTCATACAACTAAATTAATATAGAGCCATTAAAAATGGGAAAATGGAAAATCCTACCTTATATCAGGGAAATTTTCTTATTTGTTATGTCAATAAAAATATTACCATATTTTATCATTATATCTTAACGTTTTTACAAATCCTGTGATTTAATCTAGAGAAATTTCATCCCACATCAATATAGGAATATGAAGAGATACCATGGATACTCTATGATTTTGTCTTTTATCCTTCATATTTTGTTAGACTATACATCTTCATACATAATAATAATTTTCTAAAATCATATTTCCCCACCATAAAATTTTGTTCAGATCATTATAAATCTGAGTTCTACTAGGGTGTATAGAGAAATTAGAGTGATGAGAATGATCCAATATCTTATTTTATTACTTATGAATAGATTGAATACATAGTCTCCTCCCATGTTTTAGAAATCCATATTAATACATTATGTCATAAAACATACCATAATTTACAACATTAATTATATGTTGTTGATTCTAATTATTGGAATGAGAATATTTAATTTTTTCCAATAAATATATTTGGGAAACCAATGGAAAAAGTAATGATTTTCACCATCATTGAAGATTCCCATATCCATGTTTCCATATCAATGTACTCCACATTTTTTTGTCAAAACTCAATAATCCTTCCATCTCAATGATTCATATAACATATTTTACTTCCATGGGTTGTAGTTTATTGAATAATTATAATATTGGAGTTTCTCAATCCATCCCTTTTTCCTCTTATTGATTTTTTCTGAACAGTTATATGTCAAAATCATGTTATTGATATATATATACCACATAATTATCCAAATATATTGTATCTCCATATCTTAAAATAAAAGATTATAGCTGCCAAAACAGGATCATGAGTTGGATAGTACTGTTGAATTGTATGCGACTATCTAGATTCATATGCAATAACTCTATCATTATGTATAAAGAAACAAAAGATACCATTCCATGATGTTTTTCTATGATAAATAAATGACCAATTTGTTTATGGTATAGAAGATCGATGATTTCAATAATCTCCTATAAAATTTTCAAACAATTTTTCTCATTTTTTTCAATTCAATCATTACCCAATCATATGTAATCATGGTTAATGAGTTAGTTTATCAGGAAATGTTATGAAAGGGATATAGATAGGAACCTGATAAACCAATGAAATTACATACCTCAATTATATTGGTCTATGTAGGTAATTCATGGCCATCCATTTTCATAATAGGATCAATTGAGATTCCATCCATAGGGATAATGTCTCTACGAAAAAAAACTGTTTGAATCCAAAATTCAAAAATTCTAAACATAAAATATAACCATTATCTTATAAAAGACTCCATAATAACCCAAATTTTGTTCTAAATGTTCCTATAACATTTTGAGTATATCCATATATCATCAATAAATAAAAAAAATGTTCCAGATATTCCATGAACTCTATATTCAATTGATCCATAATATTAGAGGGTGCATTATTCTGTCCAAATTGAATTATGGTAAACACATAATTTCTAAACAAGTTTCTAAATTCTATAGTTAGTGTATCTCTCTTTTTACATGCAATTAATGATATACAGAATGACGAAAAATCTTACAAATTTATTGACTTCTATGAATCTCAACATATTGATAATCAATTTGATGTATTGTATAATTTTTACTTAATTTAATATATTTTATATCTTTATAATAAATATATAGACTAATGTATCCATGATTTTTTATTAAGGGAGAGAATATGGTCTCCCCATGTATAATCACTAGAGACTAAAAATACCATATTACTTAATATCTTTAATTGTTAATTTCATACCCCTAATTCCACAGTGGTCATTCTATATGTAGTACTAGATATTGGAGATGCATACGAGATAATGTTAATAGAGAATTCAACTTCTTGGTCTATAGGGAATCATTGTAAATCATCTAGAAATACGTCAATGTATTCTTGAAGAATATGTACATAATCAATTTGGAGATTTATCTCTTCATCCATATATGAGGTTTTCACTTCTTTCTATTTAATTTATTTAAATATATCTAATGTGTGTTGATATAGATAAAAATTAAATGATGATGTTTCTCATCTAAATATAATTGATTCCCCATGAATATCATACATAATAACACCATTCTTCATGAAATATAATTTTATATAATATTGTTAAATCCATTCCATATTGGGGATTATATGTAATTTAATCACATGTATGATAATAATTTTCTCTACTAAATCTAGTTTCTTTTCCATTAAAGTGATTGACTGACCCGTAATAATGATACTTCATTTATGATTTTTTTTGACAAAAACCTTATAAAATCAAAAGTGACATGTTAAATTTTCATTGATAAATTTGAATATATATTATAATATGATGATCCATAATAAAATAATGCTCTAGAAAAGTTTCATTAAATGTTTAATGTAACATCCACAAAAAAATTACAAATTTCATCCAAAGAAATTATGATCGTGTAAGCTTAGTCTTGTTCTCTTTTACATTTATATTGAATGTCTCATATATTCTTTAGATACTAATTTTCATAGCGTCCCATCTCCTTAAAATTTAAGAATTTATTTTTGTTATCTTCACTATTTCACTTGAATTCATGAGCATTATGGACTTTATCACATCATTTATAGAAAAATCCATTTCTTTTTATGAAGGTACCATTGTATTTCCTTCCATTAGTATCACACATGGGTAAATTGGACTTTATAATTTGGAGTTTCTCAATTCCTTTATACAACAACATATGTTTTATTAATTCCCTTTAATTCAATTAGACAAATAGTATTTGTCCTCTAACATGATGGAACATGAGACAATATCTTCTCATTAATTGATATTTTGGGAGACCGTTTAACTTTATAGGAATTGTATTAAACCATCACAGATTCGATCAATCCTTTTCAATGAATTACATATGTAGTATACATCATTCCATGATACCTTTGAAATGATAAATTAATAAATATAAATATTTTCATCCCCAATTTATCTTTTTCTCAAGAATTTCCTATCCATATACACTCACTATTTTCGAGGAATCTATTACACTATGATTTTTTTAAAACCATTCATTCCATATTTGATGTTTCTTATTCCATATTTGTGTTTTGAATAATCTACAACCATTATAATACATCTCTCGAGAGAGTAAAAAATATCCATGATTAAATTTTCTATTTCGTTACTTTATATAGTGATAAATATAATAAATATAAAGATTATCCAATTTCAGTGTCAATTGGTTTTTTATCCCATTGAATTATGGATGATGTGGTCTCATGAAGTTGTCTATGTTTTTTCATCGAAATATTATATTAAGATTATTTTTGTGAGTGTGGTTATTATTCATAAACAGATTCAGCTATCCTAGTATGGTTATACGCTTTTTTATCTCTTGATAAAATACCAACATTAATATAATTAACATACATAGGACTAAAATCTCTACATAGGAAACATTCGTTCATAATATTTCCATTCCATATGTAGGATATATTTAATTGTAATAGTTTATGTAATTTGTTTTATGAATTAAAATGATTAATTTCACACAAAAAAAGATAAAAATTTGGAAAAGATAAGCATATTTAATATCATAATCATAAATAGGGTTTCATTGAGGAAATGTTATTTTTTAAATCCTTTCATGTTGATTTGTAAATAAATCTAAATTATTCTATGTATATCCATATAGAGTGTTAAACCAGGTGCCATGAAAGACCTATTATTGTGTACTGGGATACCCCAATTAGTGATCAAGACACCCTGTTAGTTTTGTTACCCCTAGGTAAATTTGTGCCAGAACTACCTTCACATGTAGTATCTAGAAAGTGAAGTATTTTTATGAACCCCTAATAAATATATGACTTACCAAAATTATAGGATGGTCATATATGGTTATCCATAAATACTATATTATTTTTAAGTCCCATAATAAATATTTTCTAACACTATTTAAAAAACATTATACATGAAATTATTTTATTTCCACTATATAGGCATAGACCCAAGAATCCAGGAAATGGTGCCTTATTTTATAACATTGGAATGATTACAAAGAATCAAATCTAGAAGGGCCATATTTTTTAATACATTAAAAAACCTAATATAAACATATTTTTTATATTATAATTTTAGACAAAAATATAAAATGTAACTCTATTGAAAACATCCATAATCTTTTATATATCCCATACCAGCAATTCATAACAAACATCTTCACATCCTTGGTAAAAGAACATAATAAAGGTGTTAGAAAATATTTTCAGTAAGGTTATAAAATAAATTATAAGATAACATAATAAATAATTCATTATTAATAAATATAATCACATGCTACCTGAACATAATCATGATAATAATATGGACCGAATAAAAAATTGACCAAATAATGTCATATAAATAATATCCTAAGAATTATACATGACCATAGTTACTCTACACGTATAATAATAATTTTCAATTTAAATTACTAGATTCATAATTAGTGAATTTATAATTCTAAAAATCCTAAAAATACCATTGAGGCATCAATGATGACAGGTGAAAATAAATCAGTTAAGCCTCATTAATGTCTATAATGGACATGTCTCATTAGACCAACTGATGCATCGATGGGTTATACTAGGACCCATTAATTACATTATAATTCAAATTCATTTTTTATGTGAATGGTGTCAATGATAACAAAAAATATATTCAAAATGTAAATAGCCTTCCTGATCCAGTAATCATAATCACTGACTAATATGAGTAATGTGGTAAATATTAACAAGATAGAATATCCATATTCAAACTAATCATAAAACCTTTAATAAAATATGTTATATGTTAGTCCTAATAAATTCATTTAAATAGATCAAATACTAAAAAATGTTTTAGAAATAGATGATAGTACTATAATAAATTAATCATGGAAATCATGGGAGAAATAAAATTTTTATATTGCAAAGAAGAGATATTTGGTAAAAATCCTTCATATTTATCAAAAAATATTGTTCAGAATTAAAAATGATAAAATATATATTTCCATAAAAAATAGTTATTTTTTTAAAAAATTGTTTCCTTTATATATCTTTTTTTGATTGTTGAAATTTGGTATGAAATTGATATTTTCTCTTACATCGGGCATGCAAATTATGTTGAATTAAAAGGAAAATTTGTAAATCATGTATTATACAATTAAATAATGATGAAATTATCTATATATATGATTATCGAAACAATAAAAAAATTTCTAATGATATATATAAAAATCATGAACAATTACATTTGCATAATGATAGAGATAGCATAACCCCACTAAAAATTGAGGTTCATGAAGAACCCCTTATCCTTTTTCCAAAAGTGTTTTAAACATGATATTAATGTCCTCAATAGTCAAATTAAATACATTAATTAATTGATTCATAAACTATTCATAATTTATTTGATTTGTAATAATTTTATGATGTAAATTTATGGTCTTCTTGTTGAATTTTAATTTTGAATTATGTTCTTCAGGTGTGTTTGTTTTTTCGGTTTCCAAAATCAGTTTAATTTATAAAACATAAGAAAGTTGATAAAAAATGTAAATAGTTTTCTAGAATTGAAAATAAATGTCATAAAGTATATTACTTAATATTAAATTTTTATATATGAAATTTTTTTATTTAGAGTTAAAATAACTTTTTAGAAAATATATTAGTGGATATAGTTTAGAATAATATTGCGATTTTTTTATCATCACTATGTAGTTTTATTTTATTAATTAATACTATGAATATAGAATGTTTCCATAACAATGGATAATATGTAATAAATATTTAATTTTTTTATAGTAACTATAAATTTTTTTTTACTGACCATTTTTGTGGTAATGAAAAAAGAAAACACTTCATCTATGAAGGTGTTAAATCGACACCACATGAATTATATTTTCATATTTTAAAATAAATGGGACTGGTGAAGGGACACGATGGTTGATTTTCTACTTAAATAATTACATTCCATTACATAAAAGACATTAGATTCATCATTTCACTTTTGGAATGGGGAGGTTAATGAATTATAATAGAAGAAGAGAAATTGAAAAGAAAAGATAATAAAAATAAGATGTTTTTACCTATTGAAGTATTCTCATTGAGATCCTCTTTATGGGGATTGGTTTAGGAATTTTTTCTAGACCATATTCTCTAAAATGTGGGCGGGTCTTTGAATGTGTATTTTGTAGAAATTGGATAGGTATCAATGCTTGTATGGTGTGATGGGAATAGGTGATGAAAAGTTGTATTTTTCGTGGAGGAGAGGGATGTTATTTATTAATATTTGATTCAATTTTTTAATTTTTATCAATACTATGATTAGCATTAAAATTAAGACTTCATACATTATAATATTGGGAAAAAGTATATGATTATGGTTCTTATATCATTCATGATTCAATTAATAGTATAATTATCTAATAATGAATATATAACATAACTTACTGTATTGAAATATTCCTAAAAATTAATCTATATTAAAAAAATCCAAAAAGAGGACCCTAAATATTTATTAAAATTTAAAATTCAAATATGAAATGCACATTTTGAAAATAATTTTCTCAATATGAGATATTTACGTTTTTATTAAATTATTTACTAATTCAATAATACTAGATTCAAATGTTTAACTAATATTATTACATATTAAAAACTGTAATAGGGCTCATAAAATATTATTATAATTATATATATAATAAATAAATAGTAACACATAATTCATGGTTTTTAAAAAATTAATTTCATTCTTTTTTTATGAAAAATTTTCATATTTTTATGTATAATAAAACAAAATTATATTTATTCTTTCACAGATGATGTTACTATTATCTTGGTCATATTACAATTCTAAAGAACACAATATTATTTGATAGATAAAATTCAATACTACATTGTAGTTTTAATCTTGGTGGTGTGTGAGTCATAAACTATCGATCATATTAAATGTTTAAAATGTAATAACTTAAAATCATGGGGTATTACATTCATCCAAACTAGAATATAATCATCCTCCAAATTTATAGAGTTTCACATCAAAAAAATATTTCAGTAGTTCTTCATAATATGATCCTTAAAATTACATGTCACCTCTTCAATTTTATGAATCACTTAATTTTTCTTTACCAAATGAGACATATGATTCCGCAACAGTGGTTATATATTGTCTCGAATCTTAATTGTCTTCTCATTTTATGATAAATTCACTTCAAATTATATTACATCATAACTGAAAACATTAATTTGGTCTGGAATGTAATTCCTCAATAAAGAGATATGTGTCTCATTAAGATATTTGGAAATGCTAGTTGGAATTTATAGATTTTAATCCACAACACTAATTCTCTACATAATATCAATAGTACCTATGTACCTGATCCTTATACCCCATTATTTCCAATTCTTATTAGACCCTTATATAGTGATACCATTATAATGACATGATCTTCCATATTGAACTGAAAATCAATAATTATATTATTAGCATAAATATTTTTCTTTCATTGATCTCTTTAGATATGGGTCTGAATAGTCTCATTATTGTGGTTGCTTCCTCCACATTTTTTGAACATATTATTTTCCTTTCATTAACACCAGATCATCATGTTATTACACAGAATCTCATTCAATACAATTCATTAAATTTTGTAATTTGAGTACAAAAGGGAATGTAAAGTCCAAGTAAAACTCTAAAAAAGTTAAAAACAGAAACCACATGCATCAAAAGTCATGTTTTCTTAATCTCAACATGACTTCCTACATTTGGATAATACATTTTGAAATCATGATAGTTTAATATTGATAATAAGTTCTCAAATGAAGGTCACTATTGAAGTATATCATTTAAATTTATTGATTTTCGATGTGTATCATGGATCATGTTCATAATCAATTTACTATGGTGCTCCATGATGACTTGTAAATTTATTAACATACATTTTTTACAGATTTTCAATTGAAAGGATATCTATTATTGAAAGGAAATATTTATATTTCATATGTCGATAAATATTAATTCTTATTGCATCATTCTTTCTTGATGGTTTTTGATAATCTAGTGATAATATCCAAATTAATGTGATCTCATTTCCATGTAGGGATTTGTAGAAGTTTTAAAAAATTTCTAGGCTTTTTTCTTTTATACATTACCTATTGATTAATTAAACATGTCAATAAATAATTATCCTTTTTCACTTCACATTATACAAGCATAAATATTCATTCAAATATCAATACAGTAATGTGATACAACGGTGTGTAGAGAATATGATCTATGTGAATTGTTTGAAACCTAAATTTATTAATCGGTTATTAATGGAACACTTATCCACCACCCAAATTATAGAATTATATATTCATATGTGTTATTGGTAAACTACCCATAATTCACAAAATTAATTTTCTTTGGATGATTCCTATCATTATATGGAGATCTTTTTGGCCCTTTTAATAAATATTGTAGGAAAAACAATATAAAAATGTAATAATGTTTGAACATCCATGATAATACACTCGTCAACATTGTTATATCCATGTACACATGATCCTCATTAATCCAATCTTTATTCAGAACCCTTTAATAATTTCTTCTCAAAGCATATACTACAATTTCTTTCATCTTAGTGTGGTATTGTATTGAACAATCTTAATATCAAATAATAATGTTTTGTGATATATGTATATATATTCACCTTATATGTATTATGAAAATTCAATAATCCCATAATATATATTCTTTAAACATTTATTATTTTAAAAAATTTATGCAATTTAAATTCATTGGAATAATATTTTAAGGCACATTCAATGAAATACGTAAATACTCCAACATGAATCGATTTTAAACACCATAAAATGATTAACTGGAATTAAAATATCATAACATGAAAAAAGTAAAACCAAATTATCTATTCAAAAATAATGAAAAAATATAAAACATATAAAGACTTATTGTATTATAAGAATATACAATGCATCTTAAAAAATGTATCTCTCAGTGTGAATAAATATTATTTTAAAAATAAAAAAACTAGTAGACTAATCACTGTGATATTTCAATTTGTATCCTCATTATATCCTTGAAATGTTATTTTTAGACATAATATTTTATTAATAGATTCTATGTATGTCAAAAACGCATTGTGTGTATCCCATGTCCATGTTATGTCCATGTTATATTTCATATGTAAAAAAAATTTACAACTATTATTTTAAAGGTAATAATTCATCATAATAATATATCCCTAAATAAATTATCATAAAACGAGTAGTGTTGCACCATTTTCATCTTACAAAAAAGGGGATGTAGTTATGTATATAACCCAGAATGATAGCCTCATGTGAGGGAAATATTGAGACGTCACACTATATTTTGTCATTAGAAGGAGTTTATGTTAGGCTATAGGCTTGGGGGTCTACTCATTTGGATTTGAGGTGGGGTGTGGGAATTTATCTTGCACTTATATGTTGATGATGTGTGGACTTCTAGCCACTATTCAGAGTAGAGCAATTGAAATATTGTGTATTTAGGGGGAAACTATTTTTTCCACCTTTTCTGATAATTTTGAGCTATGGTTTTTTATGTGGTAATTCATTCATATTCTCACATTATTTGTGCTCTAAACTCATTTTGATAATCTGAATATCCATGGACATAATGATTCACACTGATCTAAAAGTATCATTTTGTCCTACGATCTTTTGTTATAATTATTTTCATATTCTTTTTTTTCATTTATTCATCGTCTAACTTGTTAGGTCATTGAGACCATAAATGTCTCGTTAGAAAATACCAATTACAATACATAACATTTATGTTCAAAAAGAAAAATTAAATATATAATTTAATTGGTTTTATTTTATTCCACATCAGAGTATCTTATTTTTCAATCCATAACAATACGATAAACTCGAAAATATTAATAAAAAATATTCAAGAACTTCTATATATGCAATTTAATATTTATAATTTGTAAAAAACTGACAGAGAACAAACTATTCCTTTGGGGGCATGTCATATTGATTTAAAATTTCATATGTTACACAACTGTTCATAAATTAAATAGTATAATTATTTATTTTATTTCAAAAAACACAATTTATTTTTGATTTTCATTCAACATTTAAAAAAGATGATGCACATTCGGGAAAATATCTACAAGTACATCAATTCCCCTTGCTGACTTCAAAAATATTAACAATGGTAGAAAATACTATCACAAAAACATGAATATTTAGATCTTATTAAATAGTAATAATGATATAATTTTTGATATTAACTTATAAATGAATCTAAAAACATAACTCTTTGATATTTATATTTAGTAGCCTTATATTCTCTTTAAAATAGTTATATTTTCATGATTGTAAGGAAGTTGATCAATAATTTTTTTCCATCCATATCACATTGTGTATACAGAACCTCCTAATGTCCTTGAGATTTTCATTTCTAGGAAATAAATATCAATTGAATTAATAATTATCAAAACAATCATTTCATAAAAATTTACTATGAATTTATTTGAGACACGGTGATTTTACCTATTTCTAAACTATTGCTATCAATTGTTTTCAGATTCGTGACTAATCAATTAACTTTTCTTGGCATTTAACTGAAAGGTCATTTACTCAAAAATAAATGATGATAGGTATAAATACATTCATTTGTTTAATAACCGACTTAATTCATCATATATCCTCATAATTCTAGAACCATGCGAGGGTTATGATGTGTATTCGGATTCATCAGAATTTTTATTGGGTTGAATTAACTTTTCAAGAGACCATGTCTTATAAAATTACTCATGATTGTTTTAGAAGAATGTAATGAATTATATCAAAAACAATGGTAGTGGTCAAATTCTTTAAAATATGGCACCACAATCTCTTCAATAAAAACATTACTACATTCATCCATCATAAGGGGTTTAAAATCATCTTTTCACAGAGGGGTTTGATCATTAAAGAATGATTATGGATGTGGTATCTCCATTTTTGAATTTATCATGGTTTATATACTTGGGAATTGAAATTAATTGTCTAATGGTTTGGGATAATAATTAAATGTCAAATTGGTCATGGATAATCATAACCAAAGATGCTAAAAAATTACGAATTTACTAGAAATTGAATTCAATGTAATGTTATTTATAACTTCTTTTGAAATATTATTTATTCACCAAACTCTCTAAAATTTATTATAATCATCAACCATTCATTTTTATTTTTTATTAATACATTCTATTTTAAATTATTTATAATGAATATCTATTTCCAATGTTTACAAATATAAATTTTTATTTCATATAATTTTATACCTTTAGTGAATAATTAATAAAAATAATTTAATTTTTGTGCATTTTGTTTCTATATATGATTTTCATAAATATAAATATAATAAATAAATAATAAATATAAAATGTTCATTTCCTGATGAATTACTATATTCAAGTACATTTGGATTTTAGTATACCTAAAATTAAATTCTCCAGAACAAGTCTTAATTCATTGGATATATGATTGGAACAACTCCCTCATCATAATGAAATAAACAATAGCCCATTCATTGTTCAGAAATTCTACATTTTCCATTATTTATAAATTTTGTGATATTTATTCGTATCCACGCAACATAAAATAACATAAGAAACTATGTATGATTTCAATTATGTAATATAATTTTAATTTGATGGTTTGAGTAACCACTACATTATCATGAGTTTTATTTAACCGATAATGTCTTTATGATGGGTTTTCCAATTATAAATCATCATGACATAAAGGCTAGGTTTTTCATTTAAAAATTTCTCAATGACATAGGTGAATACAATATTAATTCTCTAATGTCACTTTTTATAATCATGTGATCATTGTTAAAATTTATATGTCCATAAATAATTTAATAAAAATGTATGGAAAATAACTAATAAAATTATTAATGACCTATTAGGAACAATTGTATTTTATAAATTTATTTTCAATAAATTTAATATTAATTGAAACAGAGGCATAAGAATTAAGGAAACTATAATAAAGAAATTTATAATTAGTTAATTATTAAGGGGTGGAACAAATGAATTTGTTTTCATAATATTACATTGAATGTTGGACTTATAATAATTAATATTGGCATGGTTCATTGAATATTTTTTTATTCATTTTAGCATTTAAGTTCATAAAGGATGGTTTTATCTAGAAGGAGAAAAAATATGTTGAACAGTAGATTTATTTTGAAGGTGCACAAGTACACACATGAATAAAATATAACTTTATGGTGCAATTAATAATTATAGGGAATGATTTTATGTATTTATGATGGGAGAAATTTGTATATAATTTCATAATTTTCTAACAGTAACCATGAAAAGATGTTGATGAAGATCAACTAAATTTTATCATCCAATTCCTTATACTAATCACAATCAAACTCCTCATGCATTATTCTATGATGTGATTGTGGATAATGGAGAAATTCCATCTCGAAGAAGACTATTGGATGACACATTATAAACACACTAGAATAAAATAGAGGATGTTGTTTCTTATTCTAATGTACAATTTGTTACATTACTGTAAAAACAATTCTGAATTGTAAAATTACATGATAATTGGATTTTACTACTCAAAAACCATTATTTTGGTCATCATAACAATTCAATGATAAATAATACTTATAGTATAAAATTTAAAGAACCTATTTTAAATATATATTTTAATCTTATGAAATTCATTGGATTTTGAATAGTTGATGATTTACTCTTTTAGTTGTCTGGCCGAAGATTTTATTTACTATAGTGAAATGATTAGTTAAATTTAATTGTAAATTTTCCATTTCATGGAAAATTTTTATGGACCACATTTTTTATCATAGATATTTTATGAAATTGGAAATGAAATGTGATATAATTTTTTGTTTGGTGAATTTTATTATTTCATGTGTAAGGTTTTATTTTTTTAATGGTGCATGAAAGGGGACAATATTATAGAATCTGCAAACCACAGATGTTAGCAATATCATATATACCTTATTTTATACAATACCATTGTTAAGATTTATAGAACAAGACCTGCATAAAATATAAATAAGGGGACCTGATCGATGAACCATCGATGTAGCATCTATCTCAATGATGCCTACATAAGTAGTAATTTTCGGTTCACTGTTGAGAGCTATGATACATTACATGAGGAATAGTTATATTTTGTCACAGTAATGGTTGATTACCTCCTCAATGCAATCATCAACACCATGTTTAAAAATTATCATAATCATTAAGAGTGATATATTAACCAACATGTTACATTATGATGTAATCTACCATTGCAATTATTTTTAGTTTATTTTATAGTTTGAAAATCCAACGATCATTGAATAATATTACAAGAAAGTAAATAAAATTATATTGAGATTTCTTATCTTATTTATCAATATGGAGACTGGTATCATTATAACCACTTAAAATTTACTCATTCACACCATGAATGACTAGGAATAGTTACTTAGTTACTCTAGCAGACCAAGCATTATACTTTATGACAACTAATTCTCTCACCATGAATATAGGGTATCATATTATTATACATAGATTATATGAAACATTAGTTCAAATATTGAACTTGATATACAAGACAAATAAAATTGTGCACATTAAATTAATATTATCCATCATTTCCTACAATTTTGGGCATATGATTCTCCAATTATTTATGCTATAAAACACTGTATGTGTCACAAAGTGTACTTGTAGGGCCCATTCCACCACCTCCAAGCCCTCATCCAATAGGCCAAGGGATGATGTCAATCACCGAGTAGACATATCACTAACAATGAGGCACTACATATGTACATATACATAAACACAAATCACACATCCAAAACTGTTGAAATATAAATACATTTATGAAATTAATTTATGCATACCAGTATACCAATAAATATAGTATTACAGATTTCATGAATGTAATGTAAACCATTCAAGAATGAAACCCATCTAATTTTTCTATTAACTAAAAAGTACAACCTATACACAATAATGGATGTTGTGACTGCTATTTGAAGCCTCTAGAATAAATTGGCACATTTGAACTCAGAATATATTGTCTATTAATTGTTCTAGTCTGGGTCCACCTATGACTCTATCAAAATCGTTCAGTTCTTCTAATGAAAAGACTCGTGCATGCGAAAAAAATTATGTGGTTCGTATAACAGTACATAATAGCACACCTCGAATAAAAAATACAATAAAAATGGAAAGATAAAGTTACTTCTACATATTTATATGTCTACAAAATATAAAATTTATATACATTTATTCTCAAATAATGACACATAGTTTAAGGGTATGTCACCAAAAACACATTCCACCACTAGGGATTCATCTAAATGATTCCACAAAACAATCATACTGGAAAACACAATCATGAGTCCATTAACATTAATGATGTATATAGGTGAGGTGATACTCATTGGGATCTATGATGAGGGATAGAGAGAGATACATTGTATGATTTGTAGAGAAAACAATATATTAGATGAGAATCATAACTAGGTTCATACGGAGATACTTAACTACTTCATATAGATAAACCTTCTATGTATAGGATGATTTTCGGGTAGGATTTGTAACACCTATTCCAATAACACTACAAAGGTCATTAAGAATGAATAGAGGACCCATCATTGGGACTCTTGGGGGATTCATATAACACTATCCCAGAAGTCATATAGAAATGAACGTACACTAGTGTGTATGAAATGATACCCACAAATGTTTTGGAAAACATAGAATGGATGAAATACCTTAACAAGTCATCGATATTGTGGGAAATTAATAAAAGACATGTCTTCGCATAAATTTGAATAACTCCTAGACCGCACATCCGATTGACGCGCTTTTTGTGGAACATGGAGCCTCATAAAGAGGTGGTATTTTTGGGATACTACAAATGATTTTTGGTCAAATTTGGAAATGGATGGGTTTTGATCATGGGTAAATCCAACCGGGATCCTGGAACAGAAATATCAACAACTCTCGGACAGGGCGTCTAATTGATGTGTTGTCTGTCGCGTTGGGTTAGTTATTATGAGACAATACTATGGGATACATCAAAATAGAACATCGCAATAATATATGTATCGAAACATGGCTTGAGGAGAGGACCATCATAGAATTTAGCATTTGTGTGTGGGAACCAAAGGGCTGGCTGCAACGCTACTGTATTGTAATCCTCTTTGGGTTCGACAGCGATGATTGTTGTATAGAAATCGTCCATCGGTTCGATAGTGATGAATCGTGTACCAGAATCCCCCATGGGTTTGACAATGATGACTAATGTACCAGGATCCTCCATGGATCCGACAGTTTTGACTTCTGTTCCTCTATCTTGTGTGGGTCTGATAGAATAGCTGGTCCTTTATCCTCTAATTGTCTAACAACTTAGTTGGTCCTGTATCCTGTGTGCCTCCGACAGCTTAAATGATTTAGTGGCTACATTTGATCATCTCTATCACTCTATAAAAGATGTATACTTTAGTGAGTTGAGACTTTTCTTTAAATCATTATCATCAATGTGATTCACTTTAATTCATTTGTGGACTGGGTTGTGTTTGGGATCGATAGTTGGAGACAGACTGTGACTGGTAACATAGGTATATTTATAGGCATATACCAAATTAGGGTTTTTTGATACTTCGTGATTGTATATTTCTGTTGTGGTTTATCCTTTGTGGATTATGGGAGACCATTGGGGATCTCAGGGTCCCCTACTGAGAATTGTTATACACCCCCCTGAAAGGGCTTAGCCCGCACCTTGTTATGTTCTGTGTTGACGACAGACAACAGTGATCAAGGATGAAGGTGACGGACGGGAGGATGATTGGAGATAGACTACACGGGACATACCACATGGAAAAGTTGTTTGAGTTCTGTACCTACCCATCGGGTAGGATTCCCTGATGGACGATCCATGAGCTATTTTCCATTTTACGTGTACTTGTTGTTCAGTTGGGTTTGTATACTGAACCACATACTTTCAGAACACCTTAAATTTCTATTTTAGTACATGTTTACATTATCTCTTTTGTTCAGACTGTGTGTGTTATATTTTTTATAGAAATTCCTTCCCAATTTATCAGGGATTCGCCTTTGGTGCTAGTCTCCATTGCTTGGCCTATGGAAGGTGGGCTTGGAGTACTCATAGAACCAGCACCGAGGATAGGTTTTGACATTCTATCTCACCAACACAATACAATATCTGAAAAGGTTTAATAAACAATGTAAATAAAATTCCACCATAAAAAATATACACAACCAATATTTAGGAGAGACCAGAAGGAACACATGGTCTCCATTATCAAACTCAAATGTCCTATGTTTGTGGTTTGAATGATGTGTTCAAGAATAATAGACTTCCAACCACAGCCTGAAATCCATTCAAAAACTGTGACCTGGTGATCAGCCTTCACTATTTGACATGTATGGCATCAAGAACCAAACTCCATAGATTCATTATTCATTTTATAACACCAAAACCATTGTTAGAATTCATGGAACACCATTAAAACAACAACACGTACCATCAATAGGGATGTATGAATATACCATAGAACCTCCATCATCTACAGCAAAGGTAAAACTGTGCATCCTATAAAAAGAACAATATTCTCACCACCTTTTTAATATCCATCTGAAGTATGTGTTATAGATATCTGAGAACGTAGAGTCTCGATGCCAATATCTATATGTTTTACATCCCTAAATCAATAAAATATTGTATGGGTGACAAATATACGGTGGAGATAATATACTATATCTCCATCCAATATGGATAACTACAATGTGGCTAACTACTCTAACACCTCATCCAAATATTTCAATCTCAATCATCTGCTATGAGTAGCATCCACCACGTTCACCTTCCTATAAGTATAGAAAATCTAAATTTCACATTGTTGGAGGGTCTATGATAAAGAAATCTCTCTCAACATCATGTACATCTATGCCGATATATACATGAGACACATATGGTCAGAGTAGAGGAAAATCTGCTCACCCATTGAGAAGTGTTGCCACATCTTCAACATGATAACTACCACTAAAAATCAAGATCATGGGACATGTAGTTATACTCACGTAGAATAAATTGCTTTAAAACTTAGGAAATCACCGTCTACCTCCTCATCAAGACACAACCAATCCAAATGCCAGTTGAAAAATAAAGCACTACATACTTGACACCATGTTAGGATAATCTCGTGATTAAAACGCCCATGAAAATAAACCCCACATACTTGATAGAAAATTAACATTTCTCCATCCACACTAAATCCTTACCCTTCAATTTCAATGCATCAATAGGTGGTAATATCCTAGATAAATATGGAATTAATATTAATTAATTTCCTTTTAGACTCCCATGGCCTATAATATATCAATATTTTTTAGTAAGAATTTTATTTAATGTAATATTGTCTTAAATTAAACTGATACCATTTTCTATCATGAACAACGTCAGAAAAAACAAAACTTTTGTGGGAAAAATTCATATGAAGCTATTAATAGTATAAACACTAAAATGTATACTATGATTGAAATCAATATCCCTCTCGTATACTTCATCCCAATGGTATACATGGAGGCCTATGGAGCTACTATTATTGATGTAGTCGCAGTTTTCAACAACTATAAATTTTTGTTTTCTTATAAATATGGTAAACTATGACCCACTCTTTAATATATAAATATCATCCAATAGAATAAAACCACATGTAATTTGTAACAATAAATACAGTGATGAAATTCCTGAAAAATATAGGAGAACCCATGTATTTATGAATAATAGATCAAAATCATGTGGGTACTAACCCCTAATTTAACACCCCATGATTTCATAGTAAGTTATTTCTTCAATGTTATTCAGTAACTTGCACTACTGGCAACATTGAGTACTAACACACAATGTCTAACCAAACTAGCTGTTCAAAAGCTGTTATGAATAGTAATAATGGAATTTTGAACATTATATAATATTTATTATTTTAGAATCAAAATTATTAGATTCTTATCCATAATGACAAAAATACATTTTTTTCAGATAAAAGATGTAATTTTTTTAAATGAAATTTTATCATGTTTTAATGAAAACAAATTTTCAATCCAATATTTGAAACCATTATATATTCAATTTGAAAAAACTATCTTCTTATTCAGTATAGGGACATATGAATTTATTTTCAATATATATTTGGTGTTTTTCTGATAACATTCATATTTGGGAGAACAGTGAAGAATACTGTATTTTAATTGAAAACATCATTTTTAATCAAAATAATTTGAAGTGTTAAATTATATATTTTATTTTTATGCAAGTATATGTAGATTATATTTTTACCATTTAATCCAATGTTATTCATGGGAAATAATTTCACTTTGATATTGAACATAAACAAGTATCAAACATTTTTTAGTTATTATTTCTTAAAAACACATTTTTTGACAACATGAATTAATTTTAAATTAATAAATGCAACATATATGTTTTTAATTTGGTAAAATAAAAATAATTTTTGAATTCGGAATATCAGTATTAGCTTAGGGTGAAATTTTGGTATTTTCTGAAAACTTTTAATTTTTGATGAATATTGAAAGACACAGAGTTATTGGTTAAAATAAACTTTTTATTTATATAAATATTTATTTTATTTAAATTTATTTTAGGAAAAAATTTATACATAATACCTATATGATTTCAATATAATTTATTAGAGTCATTTTAAATAAAGTTTTTGATATATAAATATTTTATTTAGCTTTTTACCGTCTTTTACCCACCTCCTAGGAGATAATGCAAATTGGCATAAAACATAATTTTAACATTTCTATCATTTGAATTTTGAATATCAAAGAAACAAATTTATCCACATTAAGTAAAATTTTGTTTAATAATATGAAAATAATTATTGGTCAATAGTAACATATTTCTTTTATTTACCGCGATTACAGGAAAATAGGATATTTCAAGATAAAAAATATTATAGTATTAAAAAATTACATAACACGTTTCCGAACATTATTTTATGAGTCATGGCCAACCATGATAATCCTTGGGTCGATTTTGGGACACAATGGAGCCACTTATAAATTTTAATGACACTTTATTTTAATTAACTTAAAATAAAGGAAAAATTGCATAAACAAATATCTTTTTGTAAATTAGTTTTTACAAGGGATTATATAAGTCATACTTTAGACTATAAATATTAAATAGAAATATATGAAGATTTAATACATAATGGTATATTATTTTAATTTTTTATACAACAAATTATTTAATTTATTTATGACATAATAATGATGCAATAATGACATTATTAATGAAATATTAAAATAATTGATATTATAAATATCAAAATAAATGCAATTTGAGACTTTTTATTATTTAAACTAATTTTATATGTTAATATTACATGTTATTATTAATCATATGAATTTATTTTGAAGAAATAATGTTTCTATGATTTTAAAAAAATCATTTATTAAATAATGTCAAATTTGACATAATTGATATTTTAAAACAAATACTATATTATTGATTGATATTATATTCTAAAAATATAGGTTTCATCCCTAGGGACTTAATAATATTATATATTTCATTAATTAACCTATTTGGGTTCTATTAGAAATTTATTCTATGTTTATTAACCATATAATATAAAAATACATAGAGACATTGGAAATATCAAACTATTTAACTAAGAGTAAAATCTAAAAGATAAGGTTATTATGTAGACCTAAACCAGTCCTAAACTAATTTATTGATAGGTTTTAGACCCATAACCACCATATAATTCAAATAATTTATTTTTTAGCCATCAGATAACGAAAATTATTTTATAATAAAATAATATTTCAAGATTTTCCTAAAGTGACCCTCACCTCTCTTATAAAATATCACTTCCCCTTATCCAAATTTCACACCTATCATGGCTCTTGTCTTGGCCAACCCATACCCAAATATCATCCCAACTATCTGACGTTTATTCTGGAGGCATTACATTGGTTATAATGCAAACCTACTGAGCCCTTTTGATCAAATAATATGGAAGAACCTGAAGAAGAGGTAATGATTTCACTACACTCTTTCAAGTTATTATTTTCTTCCACTTAATCATTCTTTGTTATAACCATACAAAAATAATAAATCCAATACCCTATATATTATGTGATATTATTATAAATATGTAACAACCATCTCCATTATTCTATCCATCCTATGAATGATAATGTCACCATGCATGTGTACGTACGAATTACCATCTCCATGTCGTGGTGTAATTTTTTATTCAACACTATTTTATTTGGATGGATATAATAATGAATAATATGTTTATAAATAATGATAATAACATGATAATGTCTTTTAAAAATAAATATACCATCCAATTCCACATCTTTAGGGAAATGATATTGTCGCTCGTGCGTACTTATGTATTACAGCCTCCACGACATGATGAAATTCGTTTCCACGTTCACCATTCATCGAGAATTATATAAATATATATTACAAATCAGTATGTAATATATGAAATAATAATTCTACTATATATATATATATGTATGTATGTATTTATGTATTTATGAACCTACATATATTTTATTCACTTACTTTCATTCAATATGATATGAAAACAGAAACGACCTTTATGTGTACGTATCCGTCGATCTCCATAAATGGTGTTTTCCATTTGAAATAGATATCTAATATAAATAATTATATTATAAATATATATGATGTGTAAATAATGTTTTATATTCTGTAATTATTTAAATCATGATCTAAATTATATAACCAAGAGTAACAAGTAAAAATACGTAAAATAACAAAAGTGATTATTACCTGAAATGTTAATTTAACATTGAAAATTATTATTAAATGGGTAGTATAAAGTCATAAATGAATCATTTATGATATCATAAATATTAATATGGTTCTGGTATAATTTAATAACATACTACCATCATTATACATTAGGTTAAATGTACCCTTGACTAATGGAATGTACAAAGTAAAGGATAATTTCACAATCTCTTCATTATCCGAGGTTGTTTTTACATAACTATACACTGGGACATATTAATTATCAATGTCCTTGTATCATAAAAGAGTTTTCAAATGGATTAAATTAAGGGAATATTTTATTAAAATATAATTTTAAAAGTTTTAAATATTTATTCTCCTAAATAATCCACATTAAGGTCCATTTTTTCAAATTGGGTTTTTAATGACTTATTTATGTGGACATGAATGTTTTTAAAATGTTAATTACTTTCAAAAGTTTCAATTTGGAATGGAAGACTTTGATTAAAAAATTTATTTAAATGTCTTCCTTTCTTAATTATGTGACTTTTAAATGATTTTATGAAAAATAGATATTTCTCACAAAGAGTTTGACGAATCATTTTCATCTATATCAACATCCATTGATGGATTTTAAAATTCTTTGAAGTTTATTTACTGTGATACAAGTCACCCATCTTGTATTGAAGGTATTGCGACATGTTTGACACTATATGTGTTATTTTTAAAACATTCATGGTTTATGGAGAAAATATTGACATTTCGTTTGCTAGTTTTAATACGAATGATTATGTTAGGATTAAACCATTTCATATGAGGAATGCATTGAATTTAGTATGTGAGGGGTGGAGCTTGCTATAGCTCCTCGATGCATTGGTATGTCTCCAGAGACAAACTATTGTCTTCGCACATGGCTTTGACATAATCTTATTTGTAGTCTTGACACAAGGCCATGACTATGTGGTTATGAAGTTTGGAATTATGAATTCCATCATTATAAAAGTGGATATTGATATTGCATGTGATTATTCATCTTGTAGAATATCCATGTAAAAATGTAAATAGAATTATTTGATATTATATTTTTTATATTATGCTTATGATTAATTTTAAAAGTATTTTGTTTTATTATAATACATTTCCTTAAAGGATTATGCTTGTTTATGAATCATTCTGCTATATTGTTATCCTTACAAAGCATCTGAGCTAATCTTTTTCTATGTTTTAATTATCTCAGGATTCCATGGCATGTATTGTGATTGAAATGAAAGGTTAAACTAAGAGAATAGATTCATTCCTAAAGGATTCTTTATGTTTTTTGTATGTTATAAAGTGTAATGTAACATTCATGAATGTAATCTATTTTATGAGAGTGGTAAACTAATCGGTCCTTCGGGACATGATTCCTTCTAATCATGCCAATGTATTACAATAATGCAACGACTCCAGGTAATTGGGGTTACGGTGTTATTTTTGGCATTAGAGGAACATTAGAAAAAACAAATGAAATAAAATTAGATAATCTCTGATTAGATATCATTACCCTATGATAGAAAATGAGGATTGGTATAGAATAACATCCTAGAATTTTTTTTTAATTTAGATATTTTGTGAATTTTCCAATCAATACATCCCTGTCTGGATACGATAAGGTAGAGGCGGCACTGGCCCAAATGTATCATGGGGTAAAACACAAACAAACGCATTGAGCAAGACTTGAACGAGAGCTAGTCCACGACTACATGCCTTGGAACACTATTGGTTATGACACTCTCAGTGTATATGCATATGATAATTCAATTTTTCATTAAAATAAATTATGATGTATTTAGGAGTAAATACATCCTCATAGAAAACATTTCTATTATCATATATTATTTCCATAGACTGTTCAATTTACCTTTGGTATTTTACCAGTTTGGAGTTATTCAATGTGATTTTGAAATTAACCTAGTTTATTTCATTATTTATAAATGGAACCTAGTAGAAGGAATGAGAACTCAAGATATACATATGATCCCAAGATAAAAAGGATCAAATCATTCATGGTGTTAAGGAAAAATTTTGAAGGGAAATATTATCTCTTGAATTATCAACATATGAAGAAATAATATCATGTTCTAATTAGATAAGTGGAGAATTCTCTGAGTCTTATGGCTTTGTTGGGAAGAAAGGGATGAAAGGGATGTTAAAGAGAAATATGGATAAAGTGAAGAGAGGAATGAATGTGTTTCCCATGTGTGATAAATGTTGAAAGAATCACCATGGTAAATGCTTAAAGAGAATAGATGTTTGTTATAATTGTGGAAAAAAATGTCACAAATTACGTGATTGCAACGATAAGAAATTTTTTTCAAATGTAAAAGGATTTGTCTACAAGGTGTTGAGACACATTGCAAATAAATGTCACGGTCATCAGAGTATACCACAAATGATAATATTGTATAATAATCAAGTAATGATACTACCTCTAATGAAGAGGAATGACTAGTGTTCTTTTGTTGTTATTATAGAATTATTTCATTTCAGTGTTTTATCAACAATATACTGTTTATATGAATTATATGGACAAATAAGTATTGTAATGTATTAATATTTTATTGAGGATTTTAGATTATATGGTTCTATGAAATGTTACTTAATAGTATGCAACATTTTTTGGAAAATACATGGTTGAAGGAAAGGTAGTCATTAATATGGTCTTGATAATGATGTAGTGATATTGGAATAAGAGATATTTGATTTTGATAAAATATATTAGATATTAATGACTTACATGGAACTGAATAATAGTTTGTTTATTTCATCATAGTTGTAATATTCAAAGTTTTTCGATATATATTACATATCCAGAATTATATAATGTATATGGGTGCATGAATGTAATCAATATGGTTTTATGGTAATTCTGGTTGTTACGATCGTTTAAAATAATAAATGATGAAGGTGTTCACATATTATCATGTAGAAAAAGTAACATCATTGTGTTTAACTTCTTTATAAATTTGGACTGTGAGTTTGTTTAGAAGTATTTTGGATAATTCTAAAGGTTGGAATTGGTTATATTTGAAATTGGATACAATTTTTAAGGTTATTTTTGGATTTTCATAAAAGGATTACATAGAGGTCGGGTGAAAAACATTCGCATCCGACAAGGCCGTGAAACATGAACTTGAAACAGAAGGATGAAAAGCATGCATCACCTAACACTGGCCTATGTGATGTCCTGAATTGTATAAGGTAGTTTCATTTTTTAAATGTATGGTAGGTGAATTATAAATTTAGTTTATTAGAACCCTATATGATTAGGATTAATAGAATATTTTGTGAAATATTTTGGAGTGAATGATGACATTGTGGTACGAATTAGTTAGAGAATGTAACTCCAATTTTCATGTATATATATATATCCATCTAATTATATAACTAAATTAATTATTAATTATTAGATAATGGAATTCATCTCAATCTTTTTTCATTAAGGAATCCTTTGATTTTAAAATGACTTTATTTTATATGGGCTATAAAACCCTTTCACTAATCATTTCAAGGGGAATCATTTTCTACCAAACTAATTACTAAACCTAAAAAAAGAATGTTTTTTACATAAGTAGTTACAATGACCTTTCCTCAGCCACGAGCCTTATTTTATCTTTGGAATCCTTAATAATCAAAAATGTATTTTAAAAAATAAAATAAATACCATATACTATTCTTACGTATTTTTGTATTGAAATTGGTTTTGATAATGGATTTTTTTCCAAAATATTTAAATAATATATTGTGACTGGTGACCTCAATAACTCCCTATAAATATTTATGTTTTCCCATCAATTACATGTATCTAATTTCCACCAATGTTCTCCTAATTGATATCATAATTTGGTGGTGACCCTTTCATTTCACTTTTGCTTTTATTGAAACTAAATTTTAAAATCCCAATTTTGGATGTGGGTTTTTCCACAAAGGTATGTTTTATTCTTTTAAATTTTATTTTTTAATAACAATATAAACTTTCATGGATGAAATTAATTAGAGATAAGAATGTAACACCCAATTATTTCATAGTATGTTGTTTCTTCAAATTAATTCAATAACATGCACAACACTCAACACCGAGTTCTAGCAGACAACGTCTTACCAAACTAGCAGATAAAAAGTTTTTATGGATAGTATTAACCTAATTTTGATAATTATATAATCCTTATAATTTAATAATTCATATTAATAGTTTAATAGACATAATAAAATAAAAATTCATTTTTTTCAGATGAAAGTAATACTTTTTTAAACAATGCAATTTTAAAGCGTTTTAATGGGGAACCATTTTTAAATCTAATATTTGAAACTTTTATATATTTAATTTTAAAAAATAAACTTCTTATTTATAATCAAGACATATTTATTTAGTTTCAATAATATTTTTGTGTTTTTATGATAACATTCATATTTGGGTGAATTGTGAAAAATACTATATTTTGAATGAAAACCACTTTTTTAATCAAAAAAATATATTGTGTTAAATTATGAATTTTAATGGTTTGTAAGTATAAATAGATTATATTTTTACCATTTAATCTTATTTTATTCATTATAATTAATTTCAATTTGAAGTTGAACAAAAACAGGTATTAATCTTTTGTTATTTATTATTTCTTAAAAACAAGATTTTGTGTTTTGACAATAGGAGTTAATTTTAAATTAATAAATAAAACTTCTATGTTTATAATTTGGTAAAATAGAAATACTTTTTTAATTCATTATATAAAAATTATCATTGGGTGAAATTTTGGTATTTTTCTAAATACCTTCAATTTTTGATGAATAGTTAACAACAATGAGTTATTGGTTAAAACTGCCATGTTATTATAAAAATTATTTATTTTATTTAAATTTATTTTAGTTAAAATTAGATACATAATACCTATATTTGTTAAATATAATTCATTTGATTAATTTAGTAATATGTTTAGATATATAAAAGTTTTGTTGAACTTATTACAGTCTTTTGCACACCTCCTGTGAGAATTTTCAAATTTGCATAAAACGTAATTTTACTATTTCGGTGAGTTGAGTTTGAAAATTGCAAGAAACATGGTTAAACATAGAAAGTAAAAAAAATTTCAAAAATTTGAAAATAATATTTCCAGAATTGTATCTTTTGACTTTTATTTACCGTGGTTAATGATAAATCTGGTAATTCATGATAAAAAGAATATTATAATAATACAAAATTACTTTAACACATGCCCTAAACATATTGGATGAGTCATGGACGTCAAAGGGAATCATTGGGTAGATTTTGGAACACCATGGAGACACTTATGAAGGATAATGATACTTTATTTTAATTATCAAAAAGTAAAGGGAAAAATTACATAAACAAATATAATTTAATTAATCATTTTTTACATGGGGATATATAATTCCTCTTTTAGACTATAAATATTAATTTGGAATATAATCCAATTTAATACATAAAATTATATTTTTTATGTTTTTTATTAATAATATGATTTAATTATTTATTGCACAATGTGGTTTCATAAATTACCTTATTAATGAAATATTAAAATAATTGAGGTTATAAATATACAAATAAATTTAATTTGAGATTTTTTTTTAATTACACTAAATTTAATGGTTAATATGACTTGATAAGATTATACATAAATATTTATTTCTAAGAAAAAAATTTGATAGGACTTTAAAATAATTCATTTGTTAAATAATGTCAAAATTAACATAATTGATTTTTAAAAAATATACTATATTATTGGTTGATAAAATATTTCTAAAAATATAAGTGTCAAACAAAGGGCATTAATAATATTATATATGTAATTAATGAACCTATTTGGGTTATCTTGGATGTTTATTGTTTGTTTATTAACAATATAATATAAAAATACATTGAGACATGGTAAATGATAATCTATTTAGCAAAGAGTTAAATCTAAAAGATAAGGTTAATATGATAACGTAAACCTGTCTAAAACATATTTTTTGATATTTTTTCATCTCATACCCACATTATTTTTCATATAATTTATTTTTTGGACATTAGAAATAGAAAATTATTTTATTATAAAATAATATTTCAATCTTTTCATAATTTGGCCCTCCCCTCTCTTATAAAAGGGCACATCCCATTCTCTTAATTTCACCACTCTCAAACCCATTGGCTCGGCCAAACCCTACCAAAATATACTACCAACTATACAACCTTCATTCTAGAGGCATTTCATTGGTCAAAAATCCATCCTATGGAGCCCTTATATTCAAATTAAAAGGAAAACCCCCAAAGAAGAGGTAAAGATTTCACCAACCTATTTCAAGTTCTGTTCTTCTTCCACTTACTCCTTTGTTCAAATTACCATACCAAAATAATAGCTCTAGTACCTTATAGATACTATGATGTAATTATAAGAATGGAACAACCATAATCATTATTCCATCCCTTATATGAATGATAATTTCCCCATGTGTGTGTACTTATAGCATATCATCTCCGCGTCGTGGTGTAATTTGTTATTCAACACTATGTTATTTGGATAGATATAATGATGAGTATGTTGTAGATAAATAATTAAAATAACAAAATAATGTCTCTATAAAACAAATATCCGATCTTATTCCACACAATTAATGAAATGATATTGTCGCACGTGCGTACGTACGGATTATCGTCTCCACAACGTGATGAGATTCATTTCAACATTCCCCATTCATCGATGATTAAAAAACATCTATTACTAGTAAGTATATAATATATGAAATAATAATGATACTGGATAGATATATAGACATATATATGTATTTATTTACTTTCATATATCTTATTCAGTTACTTTTGTTCAGTACAATATGAAAATAGAAACAACGTTTATGCGAACTTACGACATACTATATACATAAACATTGTTTTCCTTTTCATATATCTATATATTATAAATAATCACATTCTAAATATATATGATGTATAAATCAATTATTATATTATAGAAATATTTATGTTAGGATCTATATTATATGAACAATAATAACAAGTTACGAGATGTATGATAAACAAAGCAATTATTACCCAAAATGTTAATTTATCATGAGAATTATTATTCAATGGGTAGTATAATGTCATAAATGAATAATGTATGATATAATAAATATTAATATGGTTTTTTTATTATTTAATATCACACTATGGTCTTTATACAAGAGGATAAATGTACACTCAACTAATGTAAAGTACATGTTAAGGGTTAATTTCACAATCTCTTTATTATCTGAGGTTGTTTTTACATATGTAACTACTGGGACGTATTAATTATCCATGTCTATTATTCATAAAAAGTTTTCAAAGGGATTATTTTAAGATATTTTATAACTATTTCATTATTTTAAATGTTTTATATATTTATTATTTTAAAGCATTCTCATTAATGTCAATGTTTTTAAAATGGATTTTTATTGATTTATTTACATGGACAAGAAGTTTTTTAAAATGTTAATTCCATTAAGAATATTCAAAGTGATATTGGACACATTGATTCAAAAAATATTTAAATGTATTCCTTTTTAAATTATGTGAATTTTAAATGTTATTATAAAAAATGGATACTTCTCAAAATGTGTTTTACAAATCATTTTCATCTATATCAACATCCTTTGATGGATCTTAAATTTATTTGATGTTTATTTATTAGGATTCAAATCAACCATATGGAATTGAAGGTTTTGTGATATGTTTGATTTTGGGAGTGTTATTTTTATACAATTCATGGTTTATGGACAATATATTGAAATTTCGAATACATGTTTTAATATGAATGTTTATGTTATTTTTATACCTTTTCATACGAGGAGGGCATTGGACTTAATAAGTGACAGCTGGGGCAAGCTATTACTCCTCGCTGCATTGGAAGGTCTCATGAGAAAAACTAATGTCTTGGCACAAGTACTTGAAAAAATCTTTTTTTAGTCATGGAACAAGGCCTTGATTGTGTGGTTAATGTCTCACATTATTCATTCCATCATTATGAATGTAACTATTGATATTTCATGTGATTATTCAACTAGTAGAATATCCATGTGAATAAGTAAATGGCATTATTTGATTTTAAATTTTCCATATTATGCTGATGTTTAATTTTTAATGGATTTTGTTTTAGTATTATACACTAACTTAAATGTTTATGATTATTTATGAAATATTCTATAATATTGTTATCCTTACTGATCATCTGAGCTCACCAATTTTTACGTATTATTTTTCTCAGGATTTCAAGAAGTGTATGGTTGTTGATATGTGGGGTTTACTTAGGGAATAATTAAATTCATAAAGTATTATTTATATTGTGTTGAATGTTATAATGTTTAATGTATAATTCATGTATGTTATCAATTTTCCATTACTGGTAAACAGATCGGTCCTTCAGGACTTGATTCTAGGTAATCATGAAAATTTATTAAAATAATTCACCGATTCATGGTAACTGGGTATGGGGCATTACACCTACTATTAGAAAAATCCATGTGTTTTGTAAGGAATATAATTCCAATCATATAAATGAGATCATTTGTTCTATAATCCACATAAAAAATAAATTCTTATAAAACAATGAAAATTAGAACTTCCCAAAAATAATAACCCATTCAACATTTTTGGAATCATTGTATGGTACTCACACCTCATTGAAGGAAACCTCAATTAGGGGACTATTGTCTAGGAGGATATGTGCCTCACTTGAAGACACATCAGACAAGGGAATACCGAACCCTATTTGTAGCATGTGGTGAAGTAATACCTAATCCTCAGAGATTTACTACCTTGTTCTTGTCGATATAATAGAAATTATCCACACATAACATTGGCAAGGTTCTACAATCCAAAATGGAAAATAAATTCCCCATGCCTAGATATGTCATACTATCATGAGATTACCAGCCATGTGAATTCTCTTAAAAACATGCCCTAAAACCTATATTTAGATCAATGGTGCTAAATAATAAAACCACCTATCTCTCTTGGATAATGACCTTGGGTGGATTTAAAGAAAATACCCATTATGATCTATGTCAAAATCTATGTAGGAGACAATATATTTTTGAATGAAATATACATCTAATAATAAAATTATTGAATTTAAACCATAATAGTGATTTTTGGTATTGTAGTGATGCTTGTATGATCCACATGACATGTTTGGGGTAGGGTTTTAAGAGTATTGATCTCATTCACATCATGAGAGCCCTCTTGGTTCAGCTTTAATAGAATTATCTGACTAGATCCTAACCGGGCCAATGCAATTTGGCCCTATGATAAGCTGGCCCGACAATCCAACCTACGTTGTCCGACCCAATATGGAATTTTCTTGCTCAAGGCACCCCACACATAGAAAAATAATGTGTTATAAAATTATTATATTATTTTAAATATATCATTTTATCTGCGTAAACAATAATAATTTTATATTGCATCGACCTGAGGGTAAACATGATACCTCAGAATTAGTATACCCATAAAATTATTTTTCCCAAAGTGGCTACATGTGTAAATATATAATTTTACATAAAGGGGATTCTGACACATTAAAACCCAAAAAACTATCTAATTCTCAATCATAAAAAATTTCAGTCACTACATATAACACCCTCTTTCAATGTAGCAACCAAACCATTTAAAATAATTTTTTTCATAATCATGTGTTTTATATTATTCTATAAATATAAAATCAAAGACCATTTTTATTTAGGTGATTACAAATGGAAAATGACTATCTGTTTTTGACCATTATATGCCTTTTGGTCAATATGATCATTGGGAACTGTACTCATTTTAATAATTTTATTTTTATAATTTGTGTTTGTAAAAATATATGATATAAAATAATTAAAATATAATTGAAAATAACAGAATCAACCAGTAGATTCCTAATATACAAAGGAAATTTTTTAGAACATTCAAGGGATTAGGTATCACCAGGGTTCACTCTTAACCAATCCTAACTCAAGTTAATCAATGCATCATGAATGATATCTCTTATGGCATAATTACAAGTTATTAGAGATTTACACTTGATAAATGTTATCATAAATACCCATTAGTATTTCCCTATTCCACACCACAACATTAGATTTCAGTGCCCTAGATACTTATAATGTAATTCCATTGTACATATAAAACATTTTTTAATCAAATTTTTTTCGAATAGTTTTTCTTAATAAAATTGATATGAAAATTGATAAATTGATTTTTTTTAATGAAATTGAAATTTTTAGAAAACTAATTATTATCATATTAAATAATGGAAATATATATGTTATTATTTCAATGAAAAGGTAGGATTAATAAAATATTATATTAATCAAATTGATGAAACTTATTTTTTCCAATGTCAGAAATTTTATTATGCATTTACTTGGAATTTTCAATAAGATGTTATTTTCTATAAATACATTTATATATATATATATATTTCTAATTTATCATTTATATATTATTATCATGATAAATTATAGATCATTTATGATGTAATTATATAGAAATTATGTTATGGTGAAATTATGATAACTCTCTAAAATACATTTCTTTTTGTATAGAGAAAATATTATATGAGTTTTTTTGGATGTATAATGTCATTATATTATGTCATAATGATATAATATATATTTAACCCCAATAAAAAACATAGTATATTTTATCTTATTTATATAATGTATATTATATGATCTTAAACAATTTCTAAATATATGATTTACTTTTTAAAGTATAAAATGGTATAGTTAACATTAAAATTTTTATGTTTGGGAATCATTATATTTTCATGAAATATTTAGACATATTATATTCTGGATTAATATTATGGATTTAAATAACCTAATAGGATTACTAGATGTCCAATACCATAGGTAAATACCATGGTTAATCCCATGTTTTTTATTTAACCGCAATATTGGTGTTCAAATAAATTACTAAATAAATCCTCCTTTATTGCAATAAATATCCATCAATTTTTCTATTTCCATTCATTCCCAATTATACATTAATTAATCATGGATATTTTCACCTCCCAATGTGTCCTCTATCACATTAGGACCTAAAACTATTTTTTTATGAACAAATCATAAATATAAGGTAAATCCCAACTTTTCATTTCCTTTCATGATAATTTTTTATGTGGAATATATTTCAAATTACAAATTTATGTTTTAATATCCATTTTATTATATCATTTTTCTATATTAATATTATTTCTTGAATTTAATAAAATTTTCCCCACTCTTTTCCCCTATTTCAATATAATTGTTTAGACCCATTATGCAGATGATTTTACTAACCTAATTTCCATCATCTCATAATGATATTTTGTATTATTATATTATATGAATAAGAAAACATAACTATTTTCCATGGGTATTGTTAAATATGTAAAAATGATTTATTTCACCCGGGTATTATCATACATAAGTCAATTATTCACATTCTATTGGTTGAAAATGACATAATGATCGTGTTTTTTAAGAACTATTGAAGAAAAGGATTTTTTTGAATTTTTTTATTATTCTATAGTTATTTATTATGAAATTATTAATTATGATATATGTGCAACACATTAAAATAAAATCATTTGAAGTGTTCACCCTGATGGTGATCCAATACATTGTGTACTGAATTTAATCTATAAAGATTAAAATTTTAAAGATAACGTGGTAGAATACCATGGTAAATTTTATAACACGTAATTAAAAAAACACGGTGATATACATGCAGATATCTCATTAAATTTTCATATACACATTTCATTCTTATGATTATGATTATTTTAACTCTAATATTTCTATATTATCTTTGATCATTCCATTATTATATTCCTCATATTATTATTTACATTTCTCAGTGATCACATGTAAACTATTTACCTTAATTTCCCTTACTAGTTATTTGGACACACATTCATTTTATTTATTTCCTCATGTTATGATATTTAATAATTTTTCATTTGATGAACCACTGGTCAAGACTCTAATTTGAATTAAACTATAGTTTTATGTTTTCATTAAATTTTTTAACTTATTTCCATGAACCTAAAAAATAAAAATAATTGGTTTGTATAATGGAATGAAATGTTATGTAATAAAGATGAAGGATTCCAATATTTTTATTAACTAATGGGTTTGTTGATTTTTAGAATTTATTTTGAAAGCATTGTAAAGTTTCCAATATAAATTTTTTAAAAATAGTACAACATATTTGTATATTTGTGAAATATTAATTAATTTTATTTACGAGAAAATAAATTCATATCTATATATGATCACATATGTGTTAATATAAATGATATGTACCTAGGGGTAAAATCTCGGATTTGGTAAAAAAGGCATGAATTAGTATAACAAGTAAATTTAATCATGCCTTACAGAACTCCTGGTATGCCACTTTAGGGGGATATATTTGGAACACTATAATATTTTTATGAACCATTCAGAACGATTTATAGAAACTGTAATTATAGTTATGAATAATGTCTTTGAAATTGATGGATTAAGACATAAAATTATATTAGTATTATAATATTATTAAATGGATCATATTTCTCACTATTTTTTCATCATTAAAAATGTTATAATATATGTTGAAACCATGTAAATGGTGAGAGGAATAGACCATGCATTGTTGGACCACCGATGGAATTCATATTAAAAAACCTCATGAGATGGATGAACCCACTATCTCTAGTTATAAACCATGACATGAACTAAGAATATATAATAAATTCAATATTATTGGATTATCAAACTTTTGAGTCATTTATGCATCAATGAACACAATAATTTAGTGGATCTAAAAACCAATTAATTTTTGAACAGTTTATGTGCTCTATTGAAATGATATTTTATGTACGTCATTCTACACTACAAGATAATGACACCAAAGCTATATACCTCTTAGTGGAAGAAATATATTAGTTATTGAAACTGATTAAAAACCTGAATCTAGGCGGGACGATTGATTCTATTGGTTTGGAATTTTTTAGGGTTTCTTTTTTAGTATATATTTAACATTTTTGATTCTAATGAAAATTGAGAATGAATTCGTTATATTAAAAATACTATGATATTTTCTAAATAATTAAACATGATTTACTACAGAAACCTATACTTAAGAAAAATATAATAATCGATAGGTCTAGTGTTTTTTGAAATTAAGAACATTAAATAATTAATTAATACATGAAATAAAACATCTTTAATTCAAACTTCATTGACATTACAAACTCATTATTTCTTATATAACACTTCATGAGAAAATCGATGGACTTACATAAGAAAGTGGTGAGCTGTGAATTACAATAATTGGGAAAAAAAGAATTAAAAGGATGAATACTATAAATGTTAGGAAACATGAATATCAATGGATCACAAAAGTAAAATTAACATAATTCTTGATTTTGATTGGTTATCATAAAATAGAAATTTTGGCAACACAGTACAACTTGGTATTAACTTGATCTAAGGATCATTACACATTTATTTGCACGAGTAAACACTCATTGAATGTGAATTTTAATAAGTTACTCTCAAGGAGAATTTTTTATCATTATAAAAAACATTATCAATGTCATTGGAGAAATATCAAGTTACACCCATAATTATCATTTCAACATCATTATTATGTGTCCAACATAGATCGTATACAATGGATTCATTTAACATCATAATTTATTAAAAAATATAATAAAATTGAATAAATTCTAGTAAGTACCATTAAATTAGTATATGTTCATAAATATGAATACCATTGATAGAGAAATGGGTATTATATTCACTACATGATGATTTTGTCTTGGAAAATCGAGGGGCTATTTCGACAGCATAACGACGACATATGTAAATTCATAAATTGTGTTGATGAGAGAGAAATGGGTATATCATCATTAATAGATGAAATAGACAGTAAGGGGATAATTTTAGATAGTATCAAAACATATGAAATTGAATTTAGATACGTAATATAAAAGAAATTCATGAAAGGAAATAAAAAGAGAGAAATCCATTATGGGATTTCGGAACGGTATTGAGTGTACACGGAAGTCATAAATGTAATTTATTGTTATCAATCACCAAAAAATATATTTTTTTCACTATGGGGAGATGCGAAATAATAACCAAACATTTATAATTGAAAATTAAATTTTATAAAAACAAAAAGATACTTGGATAAAAATTAGAAAGGAATGCAAAGATCCCTTACTGGATTGTGTGACTTCAAAACCCAGAAGCAGGGTCTCGTGACAAAATGAGACACATTGGGAGAATTGTGGAGATTTTCGTCTAGTGTATTTAAGTTCCCCATATAATTTTTGTTATGATAAGTGGGATATTGTCTGGTTTTCTATAGGAAATGAAAGTGTAATATTTTAGTAGATCACAAATCATATGTTTTCTAATATATATATTTATATATACAAAACCACAAACCATTACATGGTTTTTTTCCCAGGGTTTTTTCCAAATATAAGTGGAAAAAATTAATTTAAATTTCCAATGTCCGTCCATATAAAAATATTAGGCTTTCTTATATAGTGGTGAGTCACACCCTCAAGGAAATGTATTCTAAATCAAAAAAATATATTATACAATTGGGATGATTGATTGGGGCATTATAAAATATGTCAAATATAAATGAAATAACTTATTTTATAGGTTAAACATATATTGCGCCAATAATACCTATTATTGTATTTGTTACATCATTTTGGGTAAATTATGATGTCAAAGGACACATTTTTTTAGATGGTATACAATTTTTTCCCATAAAAATAGATTGACTCACTAAATTATGAAAAATTCACCATTGGACAATTTTTAGGTCCTGAATCAATAAAAAATATTTAATTCATCTGTATGATATCCTAAATATGTGAATATTAACTTTTAAAAAGGAAACATACATTTATTGAATAATAATTGGTTTTTTGAAAACACTTTTCAAACAATAATATAAAACTATGTTCGATATAATAAAAATTAGATTTTCAATTTTTATTCATAAAATTAATTTTATAATATTAACTTTATGTCAATATTACTTATTATGAAAATCCATTAATTCATTTAAAAAAATTCATTAAAAACACACTTTCTGTCTTATCGTCTAAAAAATATTACACTTGTCAAACTAGTTACCTATTCATTTATAGATAATGATTGGATATAATATCCATTGATAATAATTTTTGTTATAATATTATATAAAATAAATAGATTAATATAATAATGTATATATTTCAAAAAAGTACAATTTTACCAGAAAAAAAATTATAACATTCATTAATTTTTTAAGAAAGTCTTTTCCCATAATGGTATGGATGGAATAAGACGTTTATTTATAAAATGTGAATAGAGAAAAAGTAACTAATACCTTATTAGATAACTCTTTATAACACCCTCATATGATCTATGGGTATGGTGTGCAATGCTGATAAACACTTCGGGGGGCTTTGATAACATTACCCAGGCAGTAATATATATTCACATGAACATCTCTAGTAGGAGATTCTTTTCAAGTTTAATTTGTTGAAACTCATGATGGTATTGTTCATGGTAAAATACTATTCAAACATCCTCATTTCTACGCTCTTACAACTGAGCATTGTAGGGACCGTGTCCACTAAATGAGTCCATCATCTCATTTTTCTATGATGAAATGATTTTTTACAAAAAAGTAATTTTATATTGGTTGAGTGATCACATTTCAATGTCTATATTATCAACAATAATTATAATTAATGGTTATTAACATGAATAAAATAATTAATAACATATTTCATGTTCTTTTTAAATCTACAAGTCATTAAAAGAAGGAAAATTTTATTCCTAAAATATTGGGTTCTTACGGAATCCCCCCATTAAGAAGAGGGTAACTCTACCACATCACTTCCTTTGCTTCCCATCTTTCGTCATCAAAAATTCTATTTCAACACAACACCATTATGTGGGGAATTTTCTTATTTCGTAGAACTTTTCCTCTATGATATAAGATCTTCACCGACTTCTCTATATAATAGAGGTCATTCTCTAATGGAATCACCTCTATATCGAGGGCATATGAAGAGTCAATAACGTACTTCCTCATGAATGATCCATGGAATAAATAATGTACATGATACATGTTCTGTGGGAGATCTACTAGATAGGAAATTTCTTCATTGAGATCAAGTATCTAAAAATGGTTGATGTACCTTAGATAAAGGAATCTATTCATCCCGAAGCTCTTAACTACCTTCCATGGTGATATGCAGAGGAATAAATTGCCTCCATAATAAAACTCTAGGACTCACAAATTATTGTCAGCATATCTCTTTTGTCGATTATGAGTGTCATTATTGTGTTATAAAGTTGTGTTAACCTTCTCTAGCATTTCCTAAACCATATCAAGAGCTATAAGTTTTCTATTTTTATCTTCATCCCAGCATACCACTGTTATGCACCTCATCCATAAAGGTCATCATAAAGATCAATCTAGATGGTTGAGTGGAAATATTTTTTTTAATAGATCTAAAAGAGAGGATTATTTTTGGCCCATCCTTATTTTATTTCTATTGAGCATGATTTTATGACTTCCTAATGTTTTTTAATATTACACTCATATTGTTCATCTATCTGAGGATGATAATTTATATTGATGTTCAGATCATTATTCACAGAATGATATAGAATCTTCAATAACATAGAGCTGAATCTAGTATCTCTATCCAATACAATCAATATATTAACACCATGAACCCTTAACTCATATATAATGTATATATGTTCTAGTTGATCGAATGAAGAATCCACTTAAGTCATAATAGAAATTACATTCTTTTTAATACTAACTACAACAACCCAGATAGCATTTTTTCTGTAGAATGTCTTCTGATGTCCGATTAAAAAGATCATGTAGATTTTCTACAATTTCCATGTTAGTATAGATAATGGTTTCATCATACCCTTATAATTTTTCTTCTATGAATTCACATTCTTCCATACAAGGATCCCTTATTAATCTCATCGATATCCTTATTGAGGTTAAACCACCAATAATTATCTTTGATATCTCGATACATATTTCCGTTTCCTTAGTGAATGGATAAATTCAAAATATGTGCATCATCCAAATCTTATTTCATTATCTCTATATTTGATTGAGCTCATATTCTTGACCCAAATTTCTAAATTCCTTCCTCATTAAAATTTAAAATAGAGGATTCCACTTTTCTAATATTTTCCACATTCTTCTGAATACCCACATCATCCATTAGATAATCCATTAACTTTTCTAATAGAGATGGCTGAGAAATCATTTCTGAAATTATTTACAATGTTCCCTTCATTATGATTCACAGGTCCATCATCATCAAGTCAAATCGTATTTAATACTTCTCAATTATATTAAATGAAATTCATTTGGGATCATTTCTACATAGATCATTTTGTATAATATTGGATTTCCCAAGATGTTTGTAAATTGAGTATTCAGATTCATTGATCACCTATAACTATCTATGTTGGTGAATATTCAACAATTTATGTTTGAATATATCTTTGAGGATGTTGTGATCCTTATAAATTTAAAACTATTCTCTAATGAGGTAATTCAACCAAATTTTAAAATAGAATATCACCACAAACAACTCCAAATTTTTTATTGGAATGTTTTATTAATAAAATTCAATTTCCTTGAATCATATGCAATGACATTGTAATTTTTCATCAACAAATAGCCTATTCCCTTCTTATATCATCACTAAATACCACACAATTTTCTTTACATGGGGGTAGTGTTATAAACAGTGCATTGATAAGCCTCTATTTTAATTCCTTGGAGCTCATTTCTCATAATAAATCCAAGAAAATGTGACCCCAATTTTAATTATCTTGGTAAGAGGGTTTCAAAATAATGATAAATTACTTAGAAATACATGTTAATATCCAGCTAAACCTAGGAATCTATGGATATCTATCACAGATGTTTGCCTCATCAATCAATCAATTTATTTTTTGCTTGGATTGATCCCCAAATATCTCGTTAAATGGGATGAGATTCCCTAAGAATGAGTCTTATGTCAACCATTGCTCACCATTAATCTTTGTTAAATAGAGATTCTCATTTCACACAGTCTCTAGAAATGTTCATATATCCTCCTCATACTCTTATTTTGATTTGGAATATATTATATAATCTTCTATAAATCCATAAGAAACATTGATGAAGTAATAAATAATGACTCCATTCATCATGTCTATACAGAATGTCAAAGAATTAGCGAGTTTAAAAGGAATTATAGTTAGTTCATAGTGACATTACCATGTTTGAAAAGTAGTCTTCGTGATATCCCCTTTCTACACCCTAATATTGTAATATCCCAGCCATAGAAATACCATGGAAATGTTTTGTTCTCTACACAACTGATCGAACAAGTATTCAATTTACAGTAACTGAAACTTGTTCTTCATAATGGTTTTGATGAGATCATGATAATCAGTGTTATAGGACATTAACCTATCCTATATCTTGACAAATAGAACCAGTGGACCCCATAGTGATGCACATGGTCGTATAAAACCATTATCCTGATTCTTTTATTGTAAATTCTTTATCTCATCATTCTCCACAAAAATGTTTCTATACAGTTTCATGGATATTGCTAATTACCTATGTATATGAAAAATTGATTATTTGACATATATTCTAGGATAAATTACAAAATATCAATGGGAAACACATTATTTAATTCTATCACAAAATACGTGTCTTGAGGGATGGTTCCTTACATAGTCTCAATTAGCTTATCAAGATACACATTCTCATTTGGAATTAAAATCCATGTATGGGATGATGGTGATAAAAATGATTCAACCTCCTCACTGAACATATAAGTAATCAGAAATTTATGTTGGCTCTATATAGGGAATGAAAATTAATGAGAATAATTCCATCACATTACACCATTGATACTATAAAATGGTTCTTCGGGATATTCAATCCCTACATTGAGTCTGGGAAGGATTTATTTTCACAGGATTCAATAATTTCACCATTTCCCATTCTCACTGATATCTTATATTCCACGACTATGGGTGGTGTTTGGATTGTTCTACTAAAAAATGGTGATATCAAATAATTCATAGAAATTCAATAATAAATTACATTCAGTATACTTGAATAACATAAAGGCATACAAGTCTCCAGTTCATTGTATGAATTCTCTTCAGTTTTAGTGATGGAAAAATCTCACCCTAATTTCCTTGTTGTTGTCAGTTTCTTCTAGAAACCCTTTTCTTAGTGAAGTAGTAAGGAAAGCGTCTAGGTTATTTATAGTTTTAGTTAGTAAAATGCATCGAGGGTCAAAATGAGTGTTTTTATCCTCTATCATAGAATCAGGTGATTTTTTGTGGCAATTAGTGTCAAAGGTATTCTTCTATTATGCACCTAAATCATTTCCTCATCCCCTTTAGGAAATTTCTAATGGGATTCTTTCCGAACCATTGGAAAGTGGGGTGCTGTTACTTTTTAGCAACATTTAATTTATCCACCACATCGAAAGAATAAAAGTTCAAATTCCACTTCTTATTCCCTTGATACCATTCCGATTTTCCTATCTCTAATTCATCTTTGAGATAACATCAAACCATTTCTTATATCTATCAAAGTCACAGATCATTAGGGCTTTTTATAGGATAGGTTTTAGCCCCCTAAAGAAGCTTTCAAACTTGCATTAATGGGTGAAGACAATGTTGGAGGTGCACCATACAAGCCTTGTGATGTTTTCCTCATAAGTTTAGATAGATTTATTGCCTTTTTTCACAAGGGAATAGAATTCCCTTTCCCACTTTTTCATATGGTGTGAGGAAAAGATTTATTGACAAAAATTATGGAGAACCTTCAATTCCAACCCCTTGATATCTTTCTCAAGATTAATATTTTTGATCAATGGAAACCATTGATGAGCATCACCATCCATACAATAAGCATCCAGAAGAACTATCTCTTTTTTCAGTACATTTTTGGATGCGGAAGATCATCTCAATGGTGTTGATTTTATGTTTGGATTTTGAGAGATCATTATATCTTTTGAAAGTATGAGGTATTTTTATCATGGATATCCTGATTTCAACATGTTATTTAATGGTGGTGGGGGTGAAAGTACCTCTTAACCAATATTAATATTCAATAAAAGAGTTAACTAATAGAGTATCTATATAATGTTTGCGATTCCCACTCCCATCGGAATCAGAATCTCATTACAACAATCATCAAATTGATATTTGAATCAGTTGTTAGCCTGAGTCCTCATATTATCATCCACTAGATAGAATTAATGGAAAGATAGTGGAAATTATTTTAAACTATTAAACACATAAAGGGTAATATAATGACAAAAAAATGATAAATTTGAAATTATATTGATTCCCTTAACATATTAATTTTTATGATTCAATCTATGTTATCCATGATCAACAACCCAACATATATTCATAGGATAAATTTTATTACCCTAATAATGGTTCATAGTAATATTATGAATTTAACTAATAATATCCCCTATGAGTATTAATCGATGAGTGATGAAAGTCCCATTGATGTTCACTAGTTCAAATTTGTGTCTAGCACAAAGCAGTGTTCTCAATTTTTAGCCATAGATACATTTGTGCCAAAGCCCCCTCTACTTGTTCGTATCCAGAGAAGAGTGTATTTTCATGATAAACCATTTAATTATTAATCACCAAAATTTATGGATTATGTTCTTATACCCAGTCTTATCCCTAAGGCTCTCACATGATTTTCATAACCCAAATACCAAAAATTACTAAACATATCCTCTAATACCAACTATAACAACTCTGATATTTATTAAAAAGATTAAAAATATTTATTACATAAATATTCACTTAATAAAACTCCATGGATTGAGAGTTCAATTATATTGGGATATTAAGAACACTACATTAAAACATAAATATGAACAACAACATCATTATTCCAATCATCCATGAAATGACAATCTCATTCCTTCGAACCTAACACTGCAAGGGATTTCCAGAGGAAAAACATAAGAAAGGGGTGACCTATAAAGCCTAGTTAGGTTGAAAAAATTCATATCATGATGAATACAACACATGTTAGTAAATATTCAGATAAATTAATCAATAGAGAAACATGAAAATGAAGGCAAGATATAACATGGTTATCATAACATTGAAATGTGGGAACAACATAAATAATTGTATGTTCCTGAACCAAGGCTCATAGAACATGGATTAACATTAGTAAACCCATATTAGTCTTTAATTAGATTGATTAAACCCTCCTTTTACATGGTGTATCATGATATTAAACATTAATTAATGCAATGGATTGATATCATGGTGGACCCTTCATAATCATTTCAACCTCATTCATAAGTGTGCCTCATAGATCAAATAATATGGATTCACTAAACAAAATAATTCATTCCCAATAAATTAATTAGGAATACATAAATGTATGTAACATTCCGTAATTATTAGTTTGTAATGGAGAATAACCTTGCCTAAAATGTGTACGTTAGTCACTACATGATGATTTTGGCTAAGAATAGAGTGGTTCAATTTCGACTGGATAACAACATCATATGAACTTTCATAAATTGGTTGGATGAGAGATAAATGGTTATCTCATATGTTATACACAAAATATATAAGAAGTTTATAATTTAACATAATATCAGAATATATTAAATGGAATTTTGATACATAATATAGAAGAAATTCTTGAATAGAAATAAGAAAAGAGTAGTCTCATAGGAAATTTCGGCATGGTAACAAGTGTACATGGAAATCAGTAATGAAATAGAAAAGGTTCTATAATAATTAAAACATATGGATCGAATTATGTGGTATGTGTGAAATAATTCCACAACATCTGTTATTGAAAATAAGAGGGTATAAAAACATAATGAAACATGGATAAAGTTTAGAATTGAAGGAAAGTAAGGGTTCCTTAATTGAGTGCCTGACATCATAAGATTAATGAGGGGATTCATGAGATAATGGCATACCTTAATAGGAATATATGTATTTGAGGTAATATTAGCTATTTTTTCATGTTTTTTGAGAAAAGAAAAGTGAGATATTGGTTGGGTTTATATATATTTTGAGTGGGGAATTATTTAATATTTAAAAAACATAGGTTTTGGAATCAGTATAATTAAATATTCCAAACCACAAACATTCCAATTGACTATGCCCATGTTTTATGCAAAAGAGGAGAGGAAAAAATATATATTATAAAGCCAATGGCTTAACATATTAATATATTAGCCATACTTATATGGTGGGGAGTCACAACATCATTGAAATAAAATGATATGCATAAAATATATTATACACTTTGTAGGATTCACTACGGTATTCTAAAAGAAGAAAAAATATATTTGAAATCACATTATATTAATTGGAAAAAATATATTGGTATGATAATTCCCATAATAGTATTTATAGCATCATTTTTGGTTCATTTGGATATTATATATATATGGTATTAAATTTTGACCAAGAAAATTAAATGGCTCAAAAAATTGGAAAAATTCAAGATTGGAAATTTTTTTTTAATCCTGATTAAAAAAATAAAATTATTTCTATAGAAATAATTTCCTAAATATGTGAATTTTCAATTTTAAAAAGGAAACAAATATTTATTGAAATATCATGTGTTCGAACAAAAAAAGATATTAAACATTAAAAAAATTACATTTGACTTCATAAAATTATATATTCATTTTTTATTTACTAAATTATTATGATAATAATATTTTATTATAATTGATAAATATCTTAAAACTCATTAATTCTGTAAAAATAATTCATTTAAAATACACTATATTTTTTATAATATAAAAAAATAAAACATATCAAACTGATTATCTAAAAATATGTTGATAAAGAACAAATATAATAATTTGTTATAAAAACATTTAAAAAAATAATTAATAATAACCATAGTTAAATATAATAATATATCTATTTCCTAAAAAAAAATTTAAACAAAAAAATTAAATTTATCTCTACCATCATTTTTTAAGATGGATTATTCATATAATAATGTATATTGAATAAAACTTCTATTTACACAGAAAAAATACAGAATAAGTAAATTATACATTAATAAATAACCGCTTATAACACATGTATGAGAACTAATGGTAAGGTGTGTGATAGTGATATGCTCTTAGGGTGTGTTAGATAATTTCACTCTGGTGGTAGTCACCATTTACATGAAAATCTCTCTTAGACGATTATATTCAGGCATAACGTGTTGATGTTCAGATTGGGATTGGTCAAGAGTGAATCCCTGTGTCAATTACTCTTTCCAGATCATTGAAAAGATGATTAATACAAACCTAGTCTATGGGATTAGTCCATCATCTAATTTGAATGTGTTGAAATGTTTTTTTTTCAAAAACCATAAATTTATATTATTTTAGTGATCAAAGTTAAATGACTATATTATCAATGGAAATTGTACATAATGGTCGATTAAAAAAATAAAAATAGTGAATGTGTTTTTTATATCTATAAGTCATTAAAATAATGGAAATGTTATGAAAATACATGGTCTTAATATTTTATGTTTAAAGAAAATGATTCTATGGGATGATATGATATTTATTTTATAAGACATTCCTATGACACCTAATGATTTTTTGATGGATTATAACTGGACTGTTGACAAATTATTTAGTGGACTGAGACCTCATATATAAAATAATTAAGACAACTAAGAATATTTCATCTATGAGGTGATCATGAAGAGTGTTATATAATTTAAATAGGAGTGTGGAGTGATGTAGTTGTCCAAGAGGTCTAATGAAAAGAAGATATCATTGGAGAGAAACATGGGGATGAGGTTTGATCATGGAGGATATGGAAACAAATTTCAACATCCCACTTGAATCAAATATATGATGAAGTATTTAGGGAAGATCCTTCCTGGGAGTGGGATGTGTTACAGGTGTAGAAGACCCAACCTTATTTCTTTGAACAGTCATAGTGAGGTCAATACTCAACTCATCAACAAAAATTAAAAAAATGGTGATTTCATATCCTATAGAGTTATTCTAAATGTAAGGGTAGCTGGGGTATTCTTCTAATCATTTTTCAAAACAGAAGGTAGTTGAATGGTATCACGATCAACCCCAACATTTTCCAATGAAAAAGTTCATTATCTTACTATCATGAATGTTGAAGAAGAATCTAAACTAATGTGGTTCCTATAACACTCATTGTAATTTCAATGATATAATGTATATTTTTTTATTACTTTTCTACACATTCCATTATTCCCTCCATGGTTAGAATAATATATAATCAATCCCAAATCTTGTAAAAGTTGAAATATTTGTCAATAGTCATAGCGGTATTATCCTAGAATCAATATTTTATAACAACACTAGTATTTAATTTTTAGATAATAATATCTGAATAAATATAGTATTCAATACCCATAAGGAATTTGACATTATACAATGGATATACATGAAGGGAAAGTATAATTTTAATATTATTTGATGTAAAAATGGAAATATTAGTAGTTTTTAATTAATATAATACATTTATGTTCAAAGGATTGGTATTTCGACTAGATATTTTTCTAGAATAGCCACCCATATGATTCTTCATGGTGATTATTTGTGATTCAAAATAATGAAATGAAATTTTATGAATATATCAATTTTTCGTCTCTCAGCGATATGTTGACATGTTTCTTAAAGAGATATAGGGACATTCCCACAAAATATAGAAAGAGTTATGCATTTAAATCATGCATGGATCAAAGCCAATTTAAATTCCATTATATAGAATGGAATATGTGGAGTTTGGAGAATTCAAGAAAAAACAACCATGATATTTTGAATATGGGGATTATTTAACCAAGTGTCTCTTTTTGGGGACCACATGATCATTATTTATATGAAGAAGGTTGGATCAATTTTGCTTTGAATTGTTAATTGAGAACCCAATGTAATCATAGTAATGAACAAGTACTCACTTAGAAAGAATTATGATTTAATTAATGAACAATATGGTGATCAATTCATCTCCATGAATGATCATTGATCTAGTTATCATCAATTGATGGTGTTGAAAGAAGATATTACAAAGATCTACATATGACCAAGGAATGAGAATCATGTATTTTATGTTATTCCAATAAGCATGACTAATGCTGTAGATTTTTTATTGATGTTATGAATTAAGTATCTGAGGACTATGTTGATAACATTATGACAGTTTTTATTCATGACATACTTATATATTATAAATGTAGTGAGGAAAATAGTATCATCTAAGGGTCTAATAAAATCATTAATGGTGAAAATGTTATTTGGAATGTTCATAATATGTGAATTATTGTTACAAAAAGTTGATTTCATACGGAACATTTAATCCAATGCAAGAATATATTTTAACCCTACCCATATATAGAATATGATTGGGTAGACACATACTAAAATAGTAACTAATAATCATAGTTTCCTTGGTTTTATAATATATTCTTGGAGTTCTATGAAGAAAATCTCAGGACATTCTAATCCACTACACAAGTTAACATGTAAATGGGTTATATTAATATAGACATTTTTTTGAGAAATGATTCAATGTGTTGGAGAACATAATCGTAACTACACCCGTGTTAGGTCTTCCCACTTTCATAGAATTATTGGTTATTTTAAAAAAGTACATCTCTGAAAGGGTTTCTGTGCATCCTTATAAAAATTATATAGTGGTTTTTTATAAATCTCGACAGATGAAGGCTAATTAGAAAACATATCCTACATATGACCTAGTTCTAGATATAGTTCTTTTTCTATAAATATAATGATTCACTCTTTTAATGTATTGAAATGTGATATATACATAGATCACCAATGGTTGATGTATTTTTTTCAGGAAAATGGAACTAAACATGAGACAAAGGAGAAGATTGTAACTAACTAGAGAATATGATTTCTCAACACATTACTTACCCAAAAGAGAATGAAAATTCAATGCTGAATTATTTAATAATGACCATGTTTTTCTTCAAATGATAATGAATCAAGGATATATATTACTCAAATATAAATGAGAATTAAATATGTAAATTGATGGATTTGTGACAGTATAAAACCTATCTCAAATTATTTATAAATCAATATTACTATATAAGATCATGAATTCTCAATGAGATGATCCTATGTTACATATGATGATTGAGGCTGTGAAGAATTACATGTTTAAAGAATTCAGTTTTGATCATGAAAGTATACTAAAATTACATAGATGGCTATATATTCAATATATTATGGAGATAAATAAAAACCCTATGGATGGTGAATAAAGCTATACATTCATTATACATCCTGTAAGGACTGAAATATATAGGTTCGTTTGTGATCGTTACATGTGAGCTCATATGAGTAGAGAAATTACTTACTACACTACATGGTTCCTAGTGTTCCAACACATTAAGAAAGAGTGACATATAATTAAATGGGTACTACATCCAAAACCTATATAAGCATGGAAGATGGAGAATAACACTAATGAAATTTTCAGTAGTCTATTAAAAAGATCCAAAGGAAATAATGTGATATAGTTTTGAGTGAACCGTCTCATATAGAATGCCGATTTTATCCCAATTTAGGATGAATTATCTCTTAAAAACATGAAATTATATACATTATTGATGGTTTCACGCCACCTGGGGGGATACACACTATCATTTCAGATCATGATCCATGGTTAACATAGACATTCTTGATAAGTATTATACATTCTGTATTTATTGCATTGAATTTTAATATGGAAAATAAACACAAATATAAGGTCTAGTATTAATGGGGTATTCCAAAAGAAGAGTATATACTAATGAGATTCTGAATGAACACTATATGTATATGGAATCTACACCTCCTATTAGTTGATTTCTCTTAAAAAACAAATGATAATTTGAGTAATCATATGGAACTGTATGAAGATCTTCATGTTAATTGAATTAGAACTCCTCTATATTGGAAGGCATTTAAAGTGAAAAATCATCATAGGACTGGACTTTTATAGAAGATTATCGAAAAATATCATACCATCCAATAATGCATTAGAGATAGTGAAAATAAGTAAAATACCTATTGCTAACAACCATTAAAGGGATGAAGAGTTTTATTTTAGTGATAATCTATAAATTAAAATATAAGTATGGAATAGAGTCATGAGGTATTGGATGAAAGGGAAACATATCCACTGCTATATACCCCCGATAAATTCCTTGATTGAAAAACAGTAGTGTTTAAATAGATTTTACATCTTCAAAATTTTGTTCATAGTTAGAATTTCTTTAATTTATCTCACATGAGGAAGTACAAACATGAAACTTCGAAAATATTTAATCTAGAGGGGTTACAGCTGGATCATGTCCAATCATAGTTGAAGAATTTGGTAATGATAATAGTCTGTAAAGACATTGTTCTATGTAATATGACAACTCACATCATAATTTTTTTAGAAACCGTATAATTAAAGAAGAAATGTTGGATCCCAAGGTAAAAATTAGGCATATGTTCCCACATCAATTCTCAACTCAGAGATATATTCGAAATTTAGAGGATGATATTTCAAAAAGTGTTGGATGCATGTAATGTCCTGAAATTTTTAAATTATATATTCATTCTTCAGAAAATGGGTTTAATATTATTTTGTACACAACAATCCCATGCCACATTAATAACTAACATAGTATAAATGGAAATGTGATTATATGGTTCTGTTTATTATATCATCATTCATCAAATATCATTGTTGGTCAATATGAACGTTGGAAAATATAATATTAATAATATTTTTTTTATAAATTTTTTATTTTTAGAAATATTAATGAATATTTAATTGAGAAAAGAGAATCATTGGCATATACCAGCAGAGTCATGATGTACAAAACCCATTTTTCATAAAATTTAATGGAGGTAACATCACTAGGATCCGCTCTTGATAAAACTATTAATATAAAATAAAAAACTGAAGCTTTAATGAAATAACTTACAAGTAAAGTTAATGTTAATAGAAATTATCACTAAGTCAATATTAACTAAACCACCCTATTAAAATATATTCATCATATACCATACCCTTGGTTCATACAAGGGTGATATAATGAATTAAATGTCATGTTCCATGTTATGTGAAATTTAATTTCATTGTATATATAAAATATTTAATTATTCCATTTTGTTTTTAAAATAGTAGTTTCACAATAAATATGAAATTATGTTTGATAAATTATATCATAGAGAGAAATTGTAATTTTAATAAAATATATTATTATTTTAATAATCAATTTAATATTAATAATTATTATTTTAATTATATTGTTTGATTAAAATACTATTATTTGGAACACAATGATAAAATTATTTTCTTATTTAGAATTTTTAGAATGTTTACTATCCATTTACAATTCATTTTCTAGTTTATATTATATTAAATATAATTGGACGTTTAAATTTAAAAGTTATATTTATCATTATTAACAAATTATTTTGATAAAATAAACATTTTATTTGGAAATCAACCTAGAAAAATTATTTTAGAGTTAATTTATGATAATTTTTTAAACATATTATTTGATCGTGAATAGAAAAATACAGTTTGGTTCTTTCATTATGTTTATTGAAATAATATTAATGTCATTTTGATATTAAAAAATTAGAAGAAAAATCCAATACATATAAGAAATTATTTCATTAATATAAATTAATATAATATATTTTGATCAATTACCAAATATATGACATACATTCAAAATATAAAAATAAATTCATTATCATAAAAAATTATATTTTGCAGTAAAATTATGTATTAATGATATATTTTATAGAATAAAAAACTGGTCGAATATTTTGTATTACAATAACCAAATTTTTTTTCCTAGTGTTCAATAGTGTTGGAAATACCACATGAATTCGCATGGTTTTTCCATCATAAATACCTATGTGTTGAGGATAATTGATATACAAGTCATCCACATTTTTTATTAATTTCCACAAATTTATCAATTTACATTAAATCCAAATTCTTCATTAGTGATGATATAATATGATTACCTAAAAACGATTCCTCCCATGATGTCTGGGATCCCCCAATGTCCCATCATCTTGTTATTGAATCCACTCATCTAGGTAAGGGAAATATCAACATCTATTTTCATTTGAAGAACCCTATTAATGTGGTATTCCATTAAAATATAAAAACTATATTATTATATATATTTCATTATTACTATTTTTTGAATAATGACTATTTTATTTATGGGATACCCACTTCCCATTCCTTTTTACCCTTTTCAAAATCCTTATTTTATAAACATTATTCTTCAAATTTATTTACCAAATTTTACTCTTCTCCCCATGAAATCATTTTTATATTTTTTATTTTGATAAAACATAATTAATTTTTTTCTAGGGGTGTTCACCAATGTGAAAAGTTCATATATTTAATTATAATATTGACAAAAAAACCCCGTCACTTTGAAAATTTACTTACAAAATGAAATAATGATCATCATTCTTATAAAAATTTGATACAAACTGATTTTTATACAACTTGTATAATATTCATCAAAATTAGTTAATTAAGAATAAATTAAATATGAAATATGTGGCTTAAAAAAATTATTTTAGATGATGTTTCGCACTGATAGTGATCAAAGGCATTAGTTAAAAAATTTATTTTCTATATATGACTTATTTTATGATACCATGTTGAAAAATTGTGGTCATTTTTTTGATACCTCGGTGAAAAATCATGGATATATTTTTATGAATGTATCATTATAATGTTGTATAAAAATTTTTATGAAATGATTCACATTCAATTTATTATTTATATTATATTTTGAATATATTAATTTTTTTAAAATATTCTTCTATTAATTATTGATATTTCTCAATGATCATATGTAATTGTTTTCATTGGATTTCCCTTACTAGGCCTTACGTTCACCATTTACAATACTATATGATCCAATGAAATGAGATGTAATAAATCTACATAGGATGAACATTTGGTGATTCCAATGATTTTCTTAAAATAATTTTTTATATTATCATGTATTTTTTGGACCTTGTTTACTAGAAACAAACCATTAAAGATCCTCTAATTGAATAATGTAATAAATTTTTATGTAATAAAATTGCTAGTTTCCATATTGAATAACTAATTTTTGATCATTGATCAACTTATACATTAATCATATAAATGAATAAATATTATTAGAAGTTCAAAAGATCTCAGTATTTAAAGATTAATTTGGTATATTTTCTCCTGAGTGTGAGAATAGTAAATTTCAAAATGTATGTCAAAGTATACATCGTTCAATTAAATAGTTGAAATAATTGTGAATGAATGAAATTGTTAACAAATAATTGAAAATATTATTAAGCATGATATATAACATATTGAGAACCTGATTTCCAACAACTTTTTTCATAAATGTTTTAGAAATTGATTTTTGAATTTTTTTGACCATAATAGATAGGTGTGAAAAGGGATGATTCTAGTATTTGATATTTATTTGGGTAATTCCATGTTTTAATATGTGATTTAATATGGTTATGTCATATTTTTGGATGTAATGGCGTATGTTTATAAAAAATATTCAATGAGGTCGTGATTTGATGAAGTAGGATATTTTTGGGGTATGATTTTATGATGATTATGTGTTTGTGGTTGTGATTATTTAGTAATGAGATGTTACACAGTTTTAGAGTAGGAAATTCTTGTTGTTTTTTGATATACTAGTAATCCCTACAATATGTGAAAAAATGATATTTCTTATTTTTAATGAATACATTGTTAGCGGTGTAGTTATTTTATCATTTTTTATGTGATGAGATTATAGTGATGCTAATTTTCACGTCTTCTTACAGTATTGTAATATACCCCTAAAAATTCTAAATTTCATTTCTTACTTTTGATACAACATATTTTAATAAGATGATTTTTTGTAAATTATTTTCAATATTATGTATCATATTTTTCTTCATACAGCTTAATCACACTAATTCTTTTCATTTATTTATCATATGTATCAATCACAAAAAAACTTTATTCAATGAGGATGATGAATAGTATATCACGGTATCACCCATACATAGTTAGTTAATTTTTTTGCTATATAGTATGAGTGATATTCGAGATGTGGTCCATATATCTTGAGTAGTTCTAGTGAATTATCAAGAGATTTTGGATTCTATTCAAGGATGTATATTATTTATGGTCTTCTATAATTAAGATAACAATTGGGGTTTTGAATCGTATTTATTTCATAATGGGAACCATAGGGAGTTGATTCCTTGTTATGTTTTATTTTATTGATAATTATTAGGGTGATGAGTCTTATTCATGTAATTGATACCATTAGCTCCAATTGTAAACTCCTCACCTATTGGGGTAGTCTTCAAGGAAAATATTATCACCGCCACCGAACAAGGAGAAGATTTTTTATGTATTGTTGACTTCTGGTGGCACTCCAAAATTCAATTTTCTAACAGTGACACATTTATCAAAAAAACCTAAAAAATGTTGAATAAATATTAACGTTCTTTCATGAAATAAATTATTCACATATATTACTCTCCATTTTCCTTCTTTTCAATTCATACCATTTTTATAAGTTAACCTAGATTATCTACGAGACAAACATAGATTAATTCCTCCAATATTAAGGTACTACATCCATTGTAGTCTTATACAAAAAGAGGGACACATATTGATAGAATAATATTCATATTACTGTATATCATAGTAAATATTGATTATAGACACCTTGTGTGGACATCATATCACACAATATAGTGCATTATAGATGATTGAACATAGTCTCATCTAAATTTCATATATAACTTTATTCATTTCATAAATTTTAAAGAGGAATATGAATGTCCTATCACTAGTGCAGAAAACGTTTTTTACATCCGTTTTTAGCTGACGTTAATACGTGCGACGTTATAAAAAGGTTTTTGACGTCGGTTATTTAAAAAACGACGTCAAAAATATAAAATCGCGATGTTTATCTCATCAGTTATTTTAGAACCGACATGATAAAGGGCCTGGAGAATGGTTTATCACGTTGGTTATTTTAGAACCGACGTGATAAAGGGCCTGGAGAATGGTTTATCACGTCGGTTATTTTAGAACCGATGTGATAAATGGCCTAGAGAATGGTTTATCACGTCGGTTATTTTAGAACCGACGTGATAAAGGGCCTGGAGAATGGTTTATCACGTCGGTTATTGAATAACCGACGTGATAAACGACCTGGAAAATGGTTTATCACGTCGGTTCTTAAACATCTGACGTGATAAACAGGGGCGAGGGGGTTTATCACGTCGTTTCATATAGAACCAACCTGATAAACTGGGGTGAGGGAGGTTTATCACGTCCGTTCTATAAGAACCGATTTGATAAACCGAGCTGAGCGTGGTTTATCACGTCGATTCATATAAAACTGACGTGAAAAACCGAGGGAGGGGGGTTTATCACGACCGTTCTATAAGAACCGATGTGATAAACTGGGCTGAGCATGGTTTATCACGTCGGTTCATATAAAACTGACGTGAAAAATTGGGGGAGGTGGGTTTATCATGTCAGTTATTATATAACCGCCATGATAAACCGGAGGGAGGCAGTTTATTACGTCGGTTATTCAATAACCGATGTGATAAACCATTGTCCAGGCCATTTAGAACATCAGTTATTCAATAACCGACGTGATAAACCATTGTCCAGGCCTTTTATCACATCGTTTATTAAATAACCGACATGATAAACCATTCTCCAGGCCTTTATTCACGTCAGTTATTAAATAAACAACGTGATAAACCATTCTACAGGCCTTTTATCATGGCAGTTATTAAATAACCGACGTGATAAACCATTCTCCAGGCCTTTTATCACGTCGGTTATTAAATAACCGACGTGATAAACCATTCTCCAGTCCTTTTATCACGTCGGTTATTAAATAACCGACGTGATAAACCCAACTTTTTTTAAACAGAATGCAGTGTTCTTCTCTCCACCAGAATCAACCAAAAACAAATCATGAAATCGTACCACATAAACAGAAGTACATAAAAATTAAGCATGTACATAGATAACATATAAAACTTACCCACTAGACAACATCCACCCTCATTTATACCCCATGGATAGCCCCCCCCCCCCCCACCCCATTGGATCCCTCACCCTCATGTATACCCCCTGGACTGCCCTTCCCCACCTCGTTGGTGCTCCCACCCTCATGTATACCCCTTAGACAACCCTCCCCCACCCCATTGGAGCCCCCACCACACTCCTGGACTATCCCCGACCCGGACACCCATAAACACCCCTCGACAACCCCCCACCCGCCTGAACAACACCTCCTCACCCCCTCACCCCACTTGACAGCCCCCACCACACCCCTGGACAGCCCCAAACACCCCTGGACAACCCCCCTGGACACCACTCCCACACCCCTGGACTGGCTTCCCACACCCCTGGACATCCCTACCACCCCCCAGGACTGTCCCCCCACCCCACCGGACAGCCCTGCCAGACCGCTAGACACCCCCAACCCCACTGAACACACCCCCACACCCTTGGAACCCCTCCCCCACAGACCAAAATCCATACCAGAAGAACCATCAAAAGTATACCAAAACAAGAAGTCGAGAAAAATTAAACATTCACTATATAACATTCAAAACTTACAATGTCAACTTCAAAAAAACTAAATCAAACCTAGACAACTACCAAATACACAATTAAAATGTAAATATTCAAAATTACATTTTACATTACAAACAACTAAAATTCAATCAAACCTGTAAAATAATTTGACCACTCCAGTTGTACGTGTTTGATGTCTTCAATAGTATAGGTTTGAGTGTCATAAAAAATCTAAAAATGAAAAAGAATATAGTTAACGTGTATAATGAATAAATCAAATTGAAATATTATGGCAAAGTTTAAGAGGAAATCTTACCAGGTCAAAATTCACAACTGTCCCAGTTGTTATTATTTCATACATAAATCTTAACATATAATATCCGCATTCGATGAGGCCTTGTTGTTCATGAAAATTCTGTTTTGAATGAGTGTAAATTCTATATATTATTTTTTTGTAATAAATCAAAAAGTACAAATTATAAATGGAAATTTACCTTCTCATTTACATATTTGATCTTTGAATTTCTTTTCTTTGTGTTTTTCTGAAAGTAGACCCATGAACTATTAGAAAATAATACGAATGGGGTAAATTTAAAATTCATTATAATATATAAAACTATTGATAAATTGACACTTACTTTTCCAATATATTCTTAAAACTTTACCACACATCACCATGAACAGAGCATATCCAATAAAGAGCTTTCTCCCTTGGGAAAAAAATCCCTAACATCCAATGATCACTGATAAAAAGAAATTTAATGTTAGTGGTTTTTTATGTTAAAAGATAATTAACTCTTTGAGAGAAATGTGTTTCATACCTCTCACAAAAAGGCATCATCCAACATTGTCTGGTTATATTCTTTTCAAATCTTTCAGCAATATAAACCATTCTTTGTTCCTCAGTCAATGCACATGCTTCAGGGGAAATCAATTGCGGGTCCATGAATCCATATACTTCTGTCAGTTCATTCCTCTCACAAATTTTATAAAGATACCAAATACAAAACATATATAAGTATTCATTTTTAATACATATAACGCAGGGAAAAGGTGTTAAGACTTACATGGAAAAAATTTGCACCACATTGATGCCCAACTTATCTCCAGTAACAAGCTCCATGATATCAAATTTTGTAACCCCCACACTTATTTCACATCCACAAACATGAGATCCCATTGGAAACTCATAAAAACCCAACAACAAATGTGAATATCTTGACAATCTGTCAAGACCACTAGAATATGTATCTGATGTCATAGCCTGTTGTCTTTGTTGTTGTCTATACAGTATTTCATTACCTTTGAAGTATTCCTGTGAAAAAAAATTGAGAAAATAGTAGTTTTCAAATGATAAAGCAACATTAATAAAAAAATAAAATAATAGATATAGCATTCATACCTCCATGGTAATGAGTCGAAGAAGTCTGGATGGCCAAACTAAAAAATGGCCGATACTCTGTCCAACTGTCGCCACCTCATCTCTAGGTATTGGTACCCTAGCTGATCTATCTCTAATATCATGTACAGTAACCCTCTGATTCTCTACCTCTAATTGTTGATGATGAACTGTTTCTCCTATACAATATACCAACTTGTATGCTACTATATGATGTTGAGAATCATCAACATACAACTCGCAATATGTAGGAAGTTGCGGCGGAGGCATAGGATAAAAAATTTGGTCCGCAAGCTGAGGTGGGGGAGAGGGAGCTACTGGCGGAGGTGGAGGATAAATAATGGGGTCTGCAGGGGGTGGTGGAGGAGTGGGAGCTGCAGTCTGAAATTGTCTTTGCATTTCTGCAATCATAGACTACACCGACTCTCTAATCTTGTCTTCCATCGTCACATTAATATTTTGAACATCATCCTCCAAGGATTCTATTTTTTTAAACCCCCTCAATGTTAGATGTTGAAGAATGTGGAAACACTTTTCTTACCGTTACACCTTCCGGATATCCTCTTACACGACCAGGATGTTCGGGCCTTCCCAATGCTGCACATAAAATATCTTCCCTCCCAGTAGATGTAAATGTCCCCTCTAAACTCTGCTCCTCAAGAGAGTCCTATATTAATTAATTGAACATTTCTGTAATGATTGAAACTTATATGAAGAAAAAAGTTAACTGAAATAAATTAAATAGATATCTTACAATCCTCTCAGCTACGATTCTCGATTCTTCTGAATATATCGCCCTTTTTTTCCCTTCTGATCTCTCTTCCATTTTTCATGTCTATGTGGAGGGGATGGAGGGGCCACCTCTCCAGAGCTTGAAGACTCAGCTCTTAGTTTTTGAAATTTTTCCGCCATCATTTTTTCTTCCAATAATGTATTCCCTCCCCGAGATAAACTATGAGGGTATACATTTTTAGATTGGATCTCTTGATGAGCTTTCCTTGTTTGCTGTAATTTAAGAATAAGAAATCATTAACGAAACATTAATAAAATCATTTATATAAGAAATTTTATAAAAGTTTACATTTCCCTTACCAGAAATGACTCTTTTATTCTACTTTAAAAAGATTGTCTCCATGTGACTTCATCTATAAAAGGATATATACGACATGGATTGTCATGACTCCTATGACCATAAATGAAATCAGATGAGAGGGTTGATTTGAAATCCCTCCATCTCCCGGCAGCCAACGATAAGCATTTCTTCCTAATTCCTCCAGTGTCAGGAATATCAAATGTCATCTAATAAAGAAGAGGTTAAACATATTATATATACTAGAAACATTAAAAGAATGGTCAAACAATGCCAAAAGATCTTACCAAAATAGTCTCCCACAACTGAGAGATAATCGCTTTATCCACACCTCTCCAATCATCATAAAGAATGATTACTTTGGTCTTAGCCTGAGTTACAACCAAACTCTTTAAATCTTTGGCATTCAGACCTCTAGGAATATCATCATCATCAAAATCAACTACTATCCTCTGATCCTTCATATGGGCAAGTGATAATTTTGGTAAACGTCTGCACCCACGTTTTCCAACCTTTGAACTCTTTTTCATAATAGGAGCATGTGAATGTTCATCCCCAGAGGTATGACCATCAATATGCTCCTCTCCAGAATCATGTGGTTGATCATCTGAATGATCTGTCATTATCCTTCAAATCAAAAAAACAAACGTCAGTTCACAAATATAAAAATTCAAATATTTTAATACTACTGTAATAAAAAAATAGAAAAGTGTACTAAGTTACATAATAGTAATCATTAGTAATATGGTAAGCATGTTAAACAATGGTAAAGATGGAAAAGATGGTCAAGATGGTCAAGATGGTAAAAATGGAAAAAAATGTTAAACCTGGTAAACATTGTAAACATGGTAAAGTAATTGTCATTGACAAATATACAAATTCAAATATTTTAAAACTAATATAATCAGAAAATAGAAAAGTGTATTAAGTTACATAGTAGTAAACATTGGTAATATGGTAAGCATGTTAAACAATGGTAAAGATGGCAAAGATGGTCAAGATTGTCAAGATGGTAAAAATGGAAAAAATAGTAAACCTGGTAAACATTGTAAACATGGTAAAGTAATTGCCAGTGAACAAATATACAAATTCAAATATTTTAATACTACTGTAATCAGAAAATAGAAAAGTGTACTAAGTTAAATAATAGTAAACAATGGTAATATGGTAAGCATGTTAAACAATGATAAAGATGGAAAAGATGGTCAAGATGGTCAAGATGGAAAAAATGATAAAAATGGTAAACCTGGTAAACATTGTAAACATGGTAAAGTAATTGTCAGTGAACCAAAATAAACATTTTAAAATTCTTTTAATGGTTATAAACATGAAAAAGTAAACTAAAAAACATAAAACAAACAAAAACATATACTTATTTTATTTTAAAACATGTTTTAATAAATAAAAGACTTACAATATCTAACATTTATGGAAAAAATAAATGTAAACAAGAAATAAACAAATGTTACCTGTAATTTTAGGAATGTACAGATGGATTGTTTTCCCAAATTCCTTCGTCGTGATCGTTCCTTATGGCAGAAACAATGTCTTCAACATGATCGTCATTATGTTCTGTTAATATTTCCATGGAAGTAGGGATCTCACATAAATCAGCATATTCATCATGTTCATCCTCACCAACATATTGTTTTTTCCCTTGTAAAACGACAACCCACTGCATATCTGATTGATCTACTACATAAAAGAATTGTTTTGCATGTGTTGTCATTATAAAAGAATCAGCTATGTCTTCCAATCTATTCATATTAACAAGTGTCATTCCAAATTCATCGTGTCTGACACTGTTGTTATCGTTAAACAATATACAGTTAAAAATAGGAACTTTAATTTTAAAGTAATCAACCTCCCATATGTCTTCAATCACTCCATAATATGCATTTGATGAAAAAATTGGGTTTTTGTCCTTAGGACTCGAAAAATGCATTGCTTCTGCAAACACCAATACACCACTATTCTGAACTGCACTTCTGTTGTCCTGAGATTTTGTATGAAATGTATAACCATTAATGTCATAACCAGACCATGTTATCACATTTAAACATGGACCACCCACTATCCATTTTAATGTCTCTGATACATCTGATCTACCAAGCAAAGTCTTTTTAATCCATGACAAAAAAGTTTTGTTGTGCTCTTTCAAAATCCACATTTCTTTCTTCTGTGGATGACATTGTTTCAACTCATTAATATGCAATGTGATATACGGTTGAGCATCAGCTATGTTATTCAAGATGTATGATTCTAACTTCTTCATCTGTTCAGCTGACAATGATTTGACTTTCAAGCCGTGAATCCCCTTTCCCTCATTATTAACTCGTTCATGGCGAGATGGAGGCAAACCTATGTGTTGCGCCACATCCAAGTAGCTCGTACAAAACTCTGCTACCTCCTCAGAAATATACTTTTCAATAATGGGGGCTTCAGGTCGATATAGATTTTTAACATACCCCGTTAATATTTTCATATACCATTCAAAAGGATACATCCAACGAAGATATACAGGTCCACAATGCTTTATTTCTTGAACCAGATGAATCATTAAATGCACTATTATATCAAAAAAGATGGAGGAAAATACATTTCCAATTGACAAAGTATAAAAATTGCATCCATTTCCAAAATGTTCAAAGCATTCACATCAATATCCTTGTTACAAATTGAATTTAAAAAATAACACAGCTTTATTATAGTCTTTCTGACACGAATGGGAAATATTCCACGCAATGAAACTGGTAGAATTTGTTGCATCATGACGTGACAATCTTGTGATTTCATACCTATCATCTTCATGTCCTTCAATGAGACAAAATGTTTTACATTAGAAGAATAACCTTGAGGCACTTTGGTATCATAAAGATGCTTACAGAAGCTAATATTCTCCCTCTTCGATAAAGTATGACAAGCTGGGGGAAGAAATGTTCGTCCTTTAGGAGTGGGAGCTATCTCCAAATGTACTCCCATTGATAGTAAGTCTAATCCTTCATTCAACCCATCTTTAGTCTTTCCTTTAATATCTAACAATATTCCAATCAAAGAATCATAGATATTCTTCTCCACGTGCATGACATCAATATTATGTTTAACTTCATGATACCTCCAATATGGTAGCTCAAAGAAAATTGACCTTTTCTTCCAAATATGTCTATCATTACCAGATTTTTGTGTCTTTCCCAATGTCACGTCATGGTTTTTCACCCTCTCAAAATACAGATCAGGGGATAAAGGTTTTGGAGCAGTATCAAATTCTTGTGAGCCATTGAATGCCTTTTTTAGTCTTCTATAAGGGTGTTCCATAGGCAAAAACATTCGATGACCCATGTACACTGTTTTCCTCCCATTATGCAATTGACAATAGGACGTCTGTTGTTCGCAAATTGGACATGCTTTATGCCCTTTAACACTGTATCCAGACAAATTTCCATACATTGGGAAGTCATTTATAGTGAACAGAAGCACTGCATGCAGTTGAAAATATTCCATTTTATAAGAATCATACACCCTAATACCATCATCACATAACAGTTTCAAATCATCAATCAACAGTGACAAGTAAACATCAATATCATTACCGAGTTACTTTGGACTAGATATCATTGTACTCAACATGAAATATTTGCGCTTCATACAAACTTCAGGAGAGAGGTTGTAAATTACCAATAAAACAGGCCATGAACTATGTCTGCTACTGAGTGTTCGGTATGGATTAATTCCATCTGTGCACAACCCTAGTCTGAGATTTCTAATTTAATTTCCAAACGTAGAATACTGCGCATCAATTTTATTCCATTGTGGACAATCAGCTGGATGACGTATTTTTCCATCACATACACGCTCTTCAGCATGCCATCTTAAACTTTTTGCATCATGTGAATTATCAAATAAATGTTTTAAATGATTAATTATAGGAAGATACCAAAATACCTTTGAAGGGAGATTTGTAATCTCCACATCATCCTGTGATTTTTCTTTAACCTTATACCGTGTTGTCCCACATTTTGGACACTCTGACAGAAATTCATATTCCTTCCAATATATAATGCAGTCATTCGAACATGCATGTATTTTCTTGTATCCCAATCCCATCGGGCATAATATTTTCATGGTTTTGTAATGTGAATATGGAAGATCGTTATCTTTTGGAAGAATGTCTTTCATCAATTGTAGCAGCTCTGTAAAACTTCTGTCACTCCATCCATGCTTCACCTTCAGGTTAATCAATCTTAACACCGCCGACAAAACCGTAAAATCTGTACAACCGGGATATAATGGTTTTTCAGCATCACCATATAGACACACAACTGTCGGTTCTATCTCAATATGTTCTGCTACAATATCGCGAATCATTTCTTCAATTCCATCGGAGTTACCATATTGCGAATCATCATCATCAGTGACATTCCGTCCAGTTTCACCATGCCAAATCCAAGGGCTGTAACTCAGATTAAAACCATGACATATCAGATGATCTTTTATCTCTCTACTTTTCAACTTCTTCATATTCAAACATTTTAGGCATGGAAGGAAAAAAAATGTCACTACTTGGAACATTTTGTTTTGCAAATTCCAAAAAGGCATCAACACCTTCCTCAAATTCATTGCTCATTCGATGTGCCGTAATCCAACTTCGACTCATTATTACCTATACCAAATATCAACAAAAAATATATATTTTTAAGATAAGAGAAATACATGTTTATATGGAAAACATCATAATTTGAATGTAAAACAATTTAAAATATAAAACAAATCTATTGGTATTTCAAAAAATATGCTTGAATATTATTTTTAAAACAAAATATAGTTAGATATAACAGTTTTAAATTTCATTGAATCAAAGAAAACCATGACGCCTACATAGATTAATATTGATTGCGGTTTTGATGATTTAATATATTAGATAAACAACCTATTTTAAATGGCGTGCAGACCTTGATATTGGGCTTCATCACCCTTCGGTGTGACTGGAAAAAAAGAGGTCTACCGGCATGTTATTATTTTATCAGCAATTCACTCATTCTTGTTTCTGATGATCATTAATTGCATTGGCAGACTGAGAGGTCCACCCAGCGCGTCCAATACTGGTCTGCTCAAAATAATAATAGTCCCACTGATTCGGTTTAATCCTTTATTTCTGCTTCTTAATCCCGTGTAAAATATCTTGTGGGGATTTGATTTTGTACGTGGCATTCAGCTTTAACGGTTATCAATCAAAATAAAACTCAACTAAAAACTCTGTTTATTTTAGGTTTTCAAAATCCAAAAATGAAAACAAAACAACCATGGACAAAAACTGAATTCCAATTACAGGAAACATGTTCAGAAATTCTAAACACCAAGAATTAACAAATATCAACAACAATAGTGAACATCCTGGCAATTACAAGACAAAATATGTATATGTATATGATTAACAATAATAATGTGTTTTATATTCTCAAGTGAATATTCTAAATGATATGGTAATTCATATGGTTTAATATCATTGGTAACGTGTTTTCGATTCCAATGATACATAGGTGTGAGAGCCATTGATAATGGAGTAGTGGCCTAATCTCAATCTAGGTCCAACATCCTCAACATATTCTTCTAGGAGTAGAATTTAGTATGGTTTGTGTTATTTTAACACCTCTATATTTATTATAGGTTATTAAATCAAATTATTTTGATTAAGTTTTTTTATTCATACTTGTATTAATATTTTTTGACTTTTTAGGATATTATAGTTTTATATTCTTATTAATGGTTGGAACATGGTTAGTGAATACCATGAGGTTCTACCTAGGAAACATTTTACATTTGTTTACAAATATAATGGAGGAAATATATTTTGCACAAACCATAATTATTTATCATGAAATCACACAGCATGATGCATATGCATTTTTTAGGGTTGGTTCTAGGTTTTCCATACTGTGTGGTTAAACCATGGTACTCCTCCAATATCATATAATGGGGATCACATTTATTGTTTTAATTTATAAAAAAACTGAACCTAAATATGATATAAAAAGTAATTATTATTTATTTTCCTTTAACGTAATGATGCACGTCTTTTTTATCTCATTATTCATGTAGTTTAATGTTCCCTCAACATAGTCTGTTATATCAACAAAAAATTCCACGAGATTCAAATAACCATTTGCAATAACAAAATACAAATAACCATTTGCAATACAAATAACCATTTGCAATAACAAAATACAAATAACCATTTGCAATACAAAAAACCATTTTCAATAACAAAATAAAAATAACCATTTGCAAATAACCATTTGCAATAACAAAAAATTCCACGAGATTCAAAAACGAACGAAAAGCACATCAAGAATCGAAACAAAAACGAACGAAATAAATTCGTGGAAGGCTTACTTGAATGTTGCGAGTTGAGATGATAGAACCAAGAGGAGTGAAGAAGATAAAAAATGAAGCCAAATTGAGTTTAACGCAGGTCGATCGACGAGCCGTTTAGGGTTTACCGCGCGTCAGAGATGAGCAGGCAGACTCTCAATCGAAAAATCATAAATGACAGTCCACGGGCTTATTTTTTTTAAAAGTTTTATAATGTCGGTTATTACATAACCGACGTTATAAACTATTTTTTAAATTTATAACGTCGTTTATTTTAAAACCGACGTAACCCCCCCCCCCCCGTTCTTTTGTTTTTGACGTCGGTTATTTTATAACCGACGTAAAAAAACGTGTAGATATATCATTTTTTACGTCGGTTATAAAATAACCGACCTAAAAAACACGTAAATATCGAGTTTTTTTACATCGGTTATAAAATAACCGACGTAAACAACGCGTAGATATCACATTTTTTAAGTCGATTATAGGATAACCGACATAAGAAACCAATGCGCGGGGGGGGGGGGTTAGGTCGGTTATTTTATAACCGACGTAAAAAAACCCGATATTTACGCGTTTTTTACGTAGGTTATTTTATAACCGATGTAAAAAACCCGATATTGACGCATTTTTTACGTCGGTAATCTAATAAGCGACGTAAAAAACCACAGCCTGGAAGCATTTTTACGTCGGTTATAAAATAACCGACGTAAAAAACCCCGTGCTTTGTTTATTACATCGGTTATTTGATAACCGACGTAAAAAATGCGTCGATATCTGGTTTTTTCCGTCGGTTTCCAAATAACGGATGTAAAAGACCCCCCCCCCCCCCGCGCATTGGTTTTTTACGTCGGTTTTAAGATAACCGACGTAAAAACCCAACATGAGCGATTTGTAACGTCGGTTATTAAAATAACCGATGTTAAAAATCAACTCACTGCATTTTAACGTCGGTTATATATAACCGACGTAAAAAATGATTTCTACACTAGTGTATAGTTCCACCAAAAGCAATATAGAAGCATCACAAGGTTCTTGAATGTATATAGATTTTGTGAGCATGAATATAAATGTGTGAAAATTAACTTATATTTGAAAACATATTCAACATGAACTTTAGTTAAAATGTGATTAAAAAAACAAAATCATTTCCTAATAAAACATGTTTTTATAGAAGCTATAACACAAATATATATGACGTAGAATAGTTTTTTTAAGGGGGGTCTAAATTCAAAATCATTATCTATTTGATTTTTTATCTATTATTACTAAAAAATTTCTAACCAGTGGTCACTAAAACATAAATCATACTAAAACATCATAAAATCACACATGAATTAAATATTATGTTCTCATTGAAAAACCCTTGGGTTTTGATGAAATAATATCTTACAGGAGAACACTAAATAAATAATAACTAAGTAATACATTAGTTGATTGGTTTAATAAAGTATTCAACAAATGTAAAATCATTTACATAAAAGGTACATATAAATATAGAAGATAAATTAAAGAATACAAATATAGTTTTATAGTTTTCAATTTATTAACTTCTTTTTTCAATTTATAAGAATCACTAAAACTATTTAGCATACTAATGTTTCACCAGGGATCCTTCCATAGATAATTGAGGTCAACATTACTAAAAACCTATGAACATTAAATAAATATTTACATTGAGGTGATACAATTAACAATAATGATAACCTGAGGATTCTATACTACATGTGAGGAATTGGTCACGGGTTGTGGAAAAAACATTCCCATACATGACCTATAAAAATAAATTTTATGATAATAAAATGATTCATAAATTCATTAATAATGTATTAAAATACCTTAATAATTCTTTTATATTATTTAAATGAACCACAAATAAATATCTATTAAATATGGAATGACACAAAGGAAAATATTAAAAATTAGTATATATGCATTAGAATCCATATTATAAAATATATATTTTGTTTTATTAATTAAAATTTTTCACTTTTATTTAATGGTGGAATTACATCAGACCAAATACTAAAAAACAAAAATTGGAATGTTAGACTAAAAATTAACTGGTATATTAAAATATAATTTAAATTCATAATTAGAACAAATAATTTTGACTACTCCTAGAACTTTTAAAATACATTACAATAAATGTGTACCTATTTAATTTATTGAAACAAAATGAACCATGTATTGAAGACCAGTAAAATGTGGGGGACATAAGATGTGCTGAAAAATTAGGATAATGTTCCATTAAATAAAAAAATTCATGGGATACATTAATAGATATTGTAACTGGACAATCCTAAAAAAACATATATTAATTCTGATATTTCATGACCTACAATTAATCACTTGTGTATCCTTTATTGATTTGATGATAATTATACATTTATATTGACTTTATAAACGTACAATTTATTGTTTCTCTATCACCACATTCTATAAATTTAAATAAATATCAATGTAATGAATTTAAAAATTAATGTATGAAGAATTTTTTTAGCTCGATTAATAAGAATGACTTAATTTCAAATAATATCATTAAAAAATTAATCAATTACTAATTTAATATTAATCAATTTATAAAAAAATGAAATGAAAAATAGATAAAAGATACTACCTTTGAATTCAAGGCATATCTTGTTAGACATGTACATTTTCATGGAACAAAATCATTATAAATTCTAATTTTAGATAATTTATCTTAGGATCCAACCAATCATAAAAAAAATATTTTAATATTAACAAAAAATTTATTGTATATTTTCAATTTATGGGATTAATGAATAAAAAATTGAAATATGATTGGACAATTTTAGTAATGGAATAACCCTATAATATGAATATTCCACAAAATTCCTTAAAAATCAATGGAACATAGATTCTCTTCCATCCCAATATGTAGATTATTTATAATCCTACACTATTGGAAAATAATTATAATTAACCAAAATTGAACAAGGGTGGAAATTCCAATATTTATAAATGAGATGGATATAGTTAGTGATATGTACTATAGAAAATTCAGCATTCCTTACAAGCATAAGTCCAAAATCACATCTATACTAATAGGTTAACGATACATGATAATACAATACATTTATTAATGATACCCAAATAATTACAACAAAATAATTAATATATGGAATTAAATTTATTAACTATAATAATATTAAAAAAATTATATATCTAACCATTTCTAACGTT